>CM045495.1:31051734-32444040 GCA_024704745.1 Rosa lucieae | reverse complement strand
ACAGGACCAGCGTGTTTGCGTATCAACCAACACCATAAAACATCTATATGGTCCGCAAGTTGGTTGATCAAATCCATAGAATTCCCTTAGATTCTTTATGGAGAATGGAATTATTTCCTCAATCTCTTTGCATAGGATGGTCTCAATCCTAATATCAGGCTTTACAGAACGAAACATGGGCTTTATAATCAACCAATAAAGGTTTTGGTGAAGCCATAGTGTCACAATAGAGTTGAGAAGTAAGATAGAGGAGTTTATGGCGTCAATGCCATGTATTTGCCGCAGGGGTAGGCGGCACTGGCCATGTATGGCCTGTCTTTGCACACATGGAGCCATGAGGCGCATGTACAGCTCCTCGAACCAATTCTTGGTTCTTACTTTTCTTCGTTCTGAAAATGGATGTCCGTGTAAAGTCTTTAATACACGGATTATCATGTCAAAGCCTATATGTGTCAAAATCCCATAAGTCGTCTCTCATGACATAGTTGGATTCAATAACTCAAATAGTGGTTGCATACAACCCACTAGAGCGACACATAAGTTTCTCTAATACTCATTTATGTCCGTAGTCATTAGAGGTGATGCAAAGGAACTCTGTCCATTCTCATAATGTGTTTCCACATGAAAACCATTGGCTCTATAAGTTCGAATTAAGGTATGTCCAAGACATTAAGTAAAAATTGACACTTTATTAATAGCCAATGATTACATCAAAGTTTCCAAAGTCTAATCCAAATAAAATTAAAGTAAGACACATTGTAGTCACTCTATCCATTTGGTAACTCCAATCAAATATGACCAGGAAAGTAGAGAGATGTTGGTGGAGCAAGGCTCTCTTAAGTACCAATAATCTCAATGACTTTCCTAGACATCACATTTTATTGGGTCCGCCACATAAGAAAGAGTTAAGACAATTGTCATTTATTGACTAAGGCAAATTGCCATTACAAAAGTTCTTGGAAAAATAAAAAGGACTAATCTAATCAAAGTCTGTTGCATCCATGTGCATTTCATTTTCAGCTTTGAAGTCCTCTATGGTGAGATTGACATCTCCACCATCTTCTTTCTTCTTCTGCAAGGTACACTTCTTGCTCTCTCAGGTCCCTATATGCCCTGTAGCTTGCAGCTAGTTCCTCGCTTGCCTTGCATTGCTTGAACCAATGCTCAATTGATCCACATCGATGACACTCATCATTGCGGTTGCCTCCCTTTAATTGAGGTGCACGTTGTGCACGTTGCGGGCGTTCCCTAGGAGGGTTGGTGCCACCACCACGACCCATTGAGCCACTATTACGGCTAGGGATACCACGACCCCCTCTCCCACGTGTGGCATTACCACCACGTGTATCCGCACCAAACTTGCGGTTTCCTTCCTGGTTAGGGCGGTTATATGGGCCCATATGTCCCTCTGTCCCCCATTCTTAGGGTACCGATCCTTGCGCCCTCCTTTGGGTGCATTATAATTCGCCTCATGAACGCTCTTAGTTCCAATGGGCCTTGAATTATAATTCCTCACGAGTATGTATCATGTTTCTCAGCTACAGATATAATATTGAATAAGCTGATGGAACCTCGTGATCCGTCCAGCATTGACTTCAGTACGGTATTGCTTTGATACCACAATGGCTGAAACAGGGAAGGTGGAGAGAGTTTTCTCAATTAGCTCTTGCTCTGTGACAGGTTGTCCACAAAACCTCAACATGGACTGTATGCGAAGAGCTTCTGAATTATATTCAGCAACAGACTTGAAGTCAGCAAAGCGCAGATTATTCCATTGAACCTTCAAGTCAGGGAGGAGGGAATCTTGGACATTGCCAAAGCGCTCTTCTAGCGCTACCATAGCTCTCTTGCATTCTTGATCGACATATACTCCAATCTGAGTGCCTTATCCATATGGCGTCGCATCAAGATAACTGCTTGAGCATGCTTTGTAGATGTTCGTTGAACTTAATATCCGGGTTAGGTGCCTGGATTATGGGTAATATTCCCTTTGAATGAGATGGTTCTCAACATCGGTTACCCAACTGTGGTAATCCGAGCCTGTTGAGTCAAGCATGGGAAAGTCGAGTCTATTTCATTCGACATCCTGAAAATAAGAAGAGAAGATATATGTTTCGGAGCTAAACTTCCATGAAAAACTAAAATAATAAGATTTCCGAGCTATGCTACCAAGAAATCAATTTCCAAGAATCTTTTGGATTAGACCAACAGTGATGTTTTAATATGGTCACAATTTGATGCTTACGGACGCTCTTAGTCCAAGCATTGTGAACGCTCTTAGTTCCACGAACACTCTTAGTTCGTTTAATTATGAACACTCTTAGTTCATACGAACACTCTTAGTTCGTTAAGCGTGAATCCCCACAATTCCGCTTTGTTAAGTACTCAAAATCATTTGGCAACATATATTCCAATATTTGCAGAAAATAAAAGGAATTTAAATACAAGAAAGCAGCAACCTTAATTATAAAAAACGTGATTGTTCTTGACTTGAAGACACGCGCGTGTTGATGCAGGCGTGTAGTTTGGAATCTGGTCGGAAATTGGCAGTTGGTGGCTGCCCTTCTCCCTTCCCCCTTTTTTTCTTCTTCCCTTTTTTTTTCGGGCCCAGCCCTTCTCTTCTCTTTTTTTTTTCTTTCCGGGCCCAGCCCTTCTCCTTTTTTTTTTTTTCTTCTCTTTTTTTTTTCGGGGCCGGGTCCCCTCCTTTTTTTTCTTCTTATTTTTCGGTCTTCTTCTTCTTTTCCTCTGTTCTTCTTCTTCTTTCTGCAGGTGGCGGGGGCAGTGCAAGATAGGCAGCAGCTTCGGGCAGGTTACAGGCGGCTGCAGGGAGCGAGTAGGCGGGCTGGTGCCGGGGAGCGTACACTCGGCGGGCTGGTACGCAGTCGGGTTGCAGGCGGGTGCGCAAGAGCAGCAGGGATGGCGGCGTCTTGGCGCGGGGGCGCTGTGCAGAAGGCAGGGCAGCGACGCAGGAGGCGTCTGTGCAGCGTGGGCTGCTGATGTGGTGGCGGTAGCAAGCAGAAAGCTTGCGGGTTTGTGGCTGCAGGGAGGAGGCCGGTTTCGCAAAATTTTTTTGTTTTTTTTGTTTTTCTTGTTTTGGGTTGGCGGCAGAGAGAAAAGTTTTTTTTCTGAAGCTAGGGTTAGAACTCGTGCTGATAACGTGTTGTAGGAGAATAGAATTGTGTTTATTATTGATAATAGGAGCCCTTTATATAGGGAGTTTACAGAGTACACAAAATGTAACAGAATTGGAATACAATTAGTATACCTAGGGTACTTTCCTATTATAACTCTAAACCCTAGTTTGTAGAGGCACACATTATGTCGATATCCTTCAACAATAATGACCTTATTAAGAGCATCTTTAGCAGACTCTCTATTTTAGCTCTTTAGCTATTTTAGAGAGCATGTATAGTTTTTTATCTATTTTAGCAGCTACACCAAACTCCAGGGCTGGTCACTGTGTTTCGAACCTTGATGCTGCATACAACAGCACATCTATATTACCACTGCGCTAGCATGGCCGCATTGTAGCAGATATGCGAAAAAAAATTATATAATCATAAACGAATATATGTAAAATAAAAAAAAATAAAAATAAAAAACTTGGCGGAGGCCCATCTGAGAGTGGTGGCCTGAGGCGGCTGCCTCAGGCAGCAGCCCTCAGGGTCGGCTCTGCCAAACTCTTAAGTGGCCATCTCCCTTATAACTTTTAGCTATCTCGCTCCTAAATATAGAGAGCGAGATGATGCTCTCTATAATTTAAAACATTCATTTTGTGTTATTTTATATAAATTATAAATACATTTAAACTATTTAATATTCATTTAAAAAGTAATATAAATTCAAAATGAGCTAAAATATAGAGCATTGATACCGACGTATTTCTAAAGTGAATAGCTAAAATGACATACAGAATAGCTAAATTTTAGCTATTTTGGCTAAAATTTGACTCAAAAATGGCTAAAATTGCTAAAGATGCTCTTATGGGGTACAACATACAGAAGTGAACACACCAGATGGAACAGTTTAAGGAAATGATCAACAATCGCAGTTTTATAAGTATGAATACACACCACAAATTGACACTGGTATTTGCTAACGCAGTGTAAAACTTACCACTGAGAAAACATCACTGCGTGGCTTATTACGTAGCCAACACGAAAAACCAAATCCACTATGAGTCAAGAAGAATACAGATCACAGCTTACAAGCAGTGGTGTTCAACACAACCACGTTGACTAGCTGCAACGCTAAGTTGTTTTACAACTAATTGATCTATATATTCTAACACACTCCGCCCTGGATCTGATTCTTGCTAATAAACTGAGTGTGTCTTTTGTATCAGCCTGATCTTGAAGTCTCACTGATCTCAATCTCTATGTAGGTAATGGATGCAGTGAGCAAGCAAATGAAATCACCAAAGATATCAATGAGAGTTTTAGTAAAACAGTTTTTGTGACGACTATGCAACACACATCAAATTCTTAACACTAAAAACTCTACATTGTAATCCAGTTTTCAAAACCTTTTATAGAAGACAAAGACTCCCCCTCAATCCGATCACATTGATCACAATTGAGATAAATTAGGAAAGGTTTTTCAAACGGATAGAAAGACTCAATCAATCCTAACTAACAACAAGCAATCAATATCTCTTAATTGATATGACTTCTAAACAACTTTAAATGCAGATAAGATTTTGAAAGCTTTTCCAAAACTATCGATAGGATTGCATAATAGTTTAGATCCACAATATATGCATCAATCACACGCAAATTGATATGAAATGCAAACTACCTTAACTTGAGACCAGTGAGCTTGATTTGCGCTTCATTGCTCGATCCTTCAATCTCCTAGGACCACCAGGGAAATAGGAAGAAGATGCTTTCCTCAATCTTCGATGTTCAAGTCTCCTAGTATCCTTAGGAGTCTTTGTGTTGAATGGAAACAGCCCAAAAGACTTAGAAGTCACAATGTAATTAAATAAGTTCATCATGCCTACCAGCCATAGAACAATAGAAAATTACAAATCTTCGAACAAGAACAACAAAATGAACTCAATACCTATAATTTAATTTGACACCTCCGCGTGCATGTATAGTTTCTGCAGGTAGACCGAGGGCCAAATTCATGTTTAATAGAATCAGTTTCAGGACAGATAGATTATATAAGGTGATCTCAATTCAAACAAATTACTAACTAGCTGGCTAGGACTGGAATAGTATCCCCAAAGTGCATCACCATGTTCATAATTACCATCATAATTATCATCATGATCATCAAATAGTACGGACACATATCTAGGAGTATAATTGCGCGACTAATCGGTCGTATCCATAAACATCTGCATCACGGGAAATATGTCCGTAATCATCATAATCAAATAGTGTGGAACCCTGAGAGAAATGGCCTTTCCTTTGCTACGACTGATTATACACTTAACAAATGCAGTCACCGAGAAACGGCTCTCATAGTGATCAATAGTAAGATCAGGAAATTTGAGATATTGCTAGCATGAAGGGTTGAGGGTTGCTGTGTACCATGACTTGCATACAAAAGGGACATCCAAAAGCAATGACTCCATTCCCACTCTTCCAAATACATTTATCAAACAGTCAACCTCTAATTCCTCCCATCTTCGTTCATCTTCCATCTATAACAAATGACATACATAATGTTTATTAATTGATCAATCTACATGAAAGTACCATTGAACATTGCTATTGCGCACATGGGAGAAAATCTAAGATAGCACCATAAATTAGATGTTAATTAAAGAGATAAATGTGCAAACAAGCACCTGAAATAATCAAAGGGATGAGATAATAAAGTAGAGCCAGTTGGATGCAAATGGAATTCCCAGACCAGATGAAAATATAAGGAAGAAGGAAACAATTCACAACCTTTGCTCATCCTCTTATAAAATTGTCAATTGTCTTTGAAGCTGGAGTGCTCGACTGGCTTATTGGAAATGATAGCTAGAGACTAGAGTCCTATTAATCAAATAACTACCGGTAAAGCTCTAATCTCGTAATAAGTAATTTGTGCTTGGTGATCTTCCCGGAACGGTTTTTGTGCTTCAGTGCTTGGAAAATCATCATATATATATATATATATATATATATATATATATATAAAGTTTTACCAGCATCTTCATTTGTTGGTATCTGAAGTGAAGCCAATAGGGTAAATTAAAGACCTGTCACGAGTGAGTCGGCAAACCCATCACTAAAGAAAATGCTTTCACCTACGAACATAGAAGCGAAAACAGACTAAAGGTAAAAGAATAACCTCATATCCAATAGATATGCATGGGAAAAAAGTAAAAAGCTTAGCAAAGGAATTATAACCATGGTAAAAGAGGAGTAAAAGTGAAGGCAATAATGGATAGATAAATTTTCTTTTTTCCTTTTTCTTTTAATAAAGTAGATACCTATCTTAAGAAGCAAGCACAAGGATTCTTTTGTGCAGTCGATATCAGAGGTTTGATCTGCTGGAAATGAGAGATAAGACAAAGAAACGTAATTGAGGATTTCAAAAGTAGTTTAGCTGTATTTCTACAAAAACTGCTCCAAAATCAAATATCAAAGAAATAGGCAAGTGGCCAAGTTGGTCTGAGACTCTCCTACTATTTCATTTATTTTTGTTTATGCAACAAAGTTTGCTCATAATATATTTAAGTTTATATGCTGGCTAATACAGTTTAAGAGGAGTAAATCTTAGATTTTTGAATGTCTGCAAACAATATATGTCAAATCCACAGTACCGAAAGCAAGGAATTTCATAATACAACTAGTTAAATATACAAGGAAATTCATGGATACATGCATATGACCTAATTCATGTTTAAATGTACCCTTTTCAGGGTTGATAAATTATATGGAGTGGTTCAATATATCATTTCGCAGTCTTAAATGGAAAATCAAATCTAAACAAATAGATAGAAAGAAATGGAATCAGGGAGTGGTATTTTGCTGTAATACTAGAGCAATGGGGACGATGAGATTAGTCTGGCAGTTGCATCTACAGAATAATATGGTTTTGCATTCAACTGCAGATTTGTGAGCTTCATAGGTTTAGTGAAACTTGCAATGCAATGGAGGCAAAGCCTGACTTTCAGAGTGAAAACACAAAGAACATTGGTCAAATGTGTAATTACGACAGTCCACGCTGTAAAAAAATTGGGCACGTGGCAATATCTGCAGCTTTGCGGCCCTACTAGACTTGACTCTCCCCCTGTTGATTCACAAAACTCTTTCGGCTTCTCCGTTCACACCTCCACCACCACACCTCTGCCAATTTAGGGTTTCCCTTTCGTTCAGCAAATCTTCCCCCACACGGTCCGTACAGAAAAAAAGGAGATGATGGCGTCGGAGTTGAGACAATTGGAGGAGCAGAGGTTGCAAGAGCAACAAGAAACGTCATCAACCCTGCTTCGGTTGATTAAACGCATGAAGAACATGGAGGAGAAGTTTCGGTCGACCCGAAATTCTGCCCAGGTCCGATGTCAAGAGTTGGAGGATCGGGAGAGGCGAATCGGAGATGATACGAGCAAACTGGACTTGTTGAAGGCCGAGAAGGAGAACAAAGCTGTGGAGCTTCGAAGCCTTGAGAAGCTGATCCAGGAGAGACAAGAAGAAGCTGTAAAAGGTGAGAGTCACTTAGACTCGGTCAAGTTGTTAATCCAAGAACATGAAGAAGAACTGGAGTTTAAAGAGAAGCGGTTCTCGGATCTTGAGAGAATGATTGGTGTGAAGGAGGGAGAGTGTGAGTCGGTTCAGAAGAGAATGAAGGAGAGCTTGGAGAAACTGAATAGGGTTGAGAAGGAAATAGAAGAGAAGATTCAATTGAAACAAAAGTTAAGTAGGGCAATGGAGGTGAAAGGGAAGGTGTTTTGTTTGCATAAGACATCAATGAAGGAGTGGTCGAGAAAGCTTGAAGTAAAAGGGAGGGAACTTGAAGAATTGTCTGAGAAGATTGAGTTGAAAGAAAAACAATTTGAACCGAAAGTGGAGGAGATTCGTTTGATTGAAAAAAGGGTAAATGAATGCCTGAATGAGATTGAATTGAAAGAAAGGCATCTTCAGTCACTCGAAAAATCAATTCAAGACCGTGAAAATTCGTTAGAAGAACGCGAAAAGCACTTAGATTCAATCTCTCATGGACTTGAAATGAGAGAGAAGGAACTTGATCTAAAGGCCAAAGAACTTGAACCGAAGCAATATGTACCGGCACCAGGTAATAAGATCTTTCTACTATTTTCTTAATTAATTAATGCTTCTAGTTCTTGCATTATAGGTAGCATTAGTTACATTACCTATAGGACATGCCTTAGATTTTTGTATTCTTTAGCGCCGTGTTGTAGAGTACGTAGTTATGTATTTTAAGAATTGTTCTTTCCGACGATAAAGTCTTTGGTACGTACATTACATGAATAGACTAGACAATTGTAGTGCTGGACAGTCTCTTGTAGTTCCACAGTGGTAGGCAGACCACCGCAATCTAGCTAGATGACAAGGAGTTAGTCTACCAACTAAAGCATCGGTACATTAATATACCGAAAGAAATGCCTTTTCAGAGGATGATGTTATTTTTGTCAAAAATATTTTTTATATTTGGATAGGGTATTATTACTAAGTAACAGTTTTCCTTTTTGCTGGCCTGAAAACGTTATTCTCAATGGACGTGCATGGTGGCACATAAGCTGTTCGTTGGATGCCATTTAGTCCAAGATTTCTTTTTCTTGGACAAGATTTAATTAGATCCTGTTGTTGCTTTGAGTTTTCCATATACTTCTAATTGGTTTTTCAGGCAGTCTCTTTGTCAAGTTTGCCCATCTGATGTTTGATAGAAGCATATCTATAGCTTTGCTAGGCAACATTCAATCTGATAGTTATCTCCACTCCCGGCCAGTCCCACAATTTATCTTTTTGAACTAAAGCACGAGTATTAGATAATGCTGTAAATATCTTGTTATGCTAGGTTCAAATGCATTCATTGTACTGACATATATATATATTGTGCATTTTGTTGCTTCGTATTGCAATTTCACAGCAAGTAATGTCATTTCTTCCCTTATCGAAGTTGGAGAACCAGAATCTTTACTAGCCAAAAAAGTAGCAGTTTCATCTTCTTCAAATCCTCAATTAAGTGACTCCTTAAATGCAAGGAATTTGCATGGACAAGTGACTGGGAATGATTTGCTTGAGAACCAATTTTTTGATAATCTGCAAAGTTCATTAGACCCTGCAAAACTTGTGTTGGATTGGATGCAAACTTATCTCTCACAATATTGGACAAAAGGTGATGTTGGTTTTGAAGTAACTTCCATCAAAACCTACATTTCCCTATTAGAGCAGCTACTGAGATTCTCACCACATGCTGGAGCTCAGGTGAAAGGGGATGCAATGAAGTTGGCAGTCCAGTGGAAAGCAAATATGAGAGCTGATACAGAGAATTCCTTGGAAATTTTGGGATTTTTGCACTTCCTAGCTACATTTGGGTTGCTATATACTCTAAATGTAGATGAAATTGTAAAGCTTCTTGGGTTGATTTCTCAGCATAAAGAGGCTCTAGAATTATGTCAGACACTTGATTTTGCAGATGAAATCCCTGGTAAGTTCTTGACATTTCTTTTGACTGCAGTCTATCTGTTTTGATTGTATATTTTTGTACCTATGAATGTATCTTAATTAATGCCATTATTGAATTCATTTTTCTAGGGTGATGGTTATATATGTTTGTGTTGTTTATATAATGCCTTCTTTAGCAATTGGGTTGAAATGTTGAATATTACCAAATGGCTTGACATATAAGTGCTTGAGAAACCCAATTACTGTTGTTACTAGAAAAAATTGTACAATGAAGTTAAGTCAATAAGATATTGTGTTACAGGCTGATTTTATAGGGATTTTTCATATTTACAATAAGTGTGGCTAGGATGATCAGTAAATTTCTGATTGGTTTGATATAGTCTGTTGGAAACAATATCCTCTCTCCAACGACAAATTAATTAGTCTTAAGTACTCAACTGATCAATGTTTGTTTTCCTGCATAGGAATTATTGTTGTCGAACTACTTCCTTTTCATCTTGACTATGATTTCTTTCTTGAATAATTTCCCAACTTTGCAATTTTCATTTTGAAACTTCTACTACTTCCTTTTCATCTTGACTATGATTTCTTTTCTTGAATAATTTCCCAACTTTGCAATTTTCATTTTGAAACTTCTGTAGAGCAGTTTGATGAATCCTTCCATTTTGTTGTTCACATGGCAGAGTTTATCGGGACTCTTGTTGAAAGGAAGCAGCTGATGGAAGCCGTTGGACTGATTTTTACCTTTAAGTTAAGTGACAAGTTTCCTCCCGGACCACTCCTAAAAGAATACATGGAGGAACAAATAAAGTGTTGCAGAAATGCTTACAAGAGAACCAAGTTACATAACGAAAAGGTCCTCTAGCTCTTCTTAATTCGGTATCCCATATGTGCTTCATAATAGTAAAATTCAGGAACATTCTTATGTTGATATAAATTTGTCAAGGCTTACGTACTTTTTCTCCCAGGTTAGGATTGTGGACGACCAGATAACTCGTCTAAGAGCTGCGATTAACATGATCAAAAACCACAATCTGGAGTCGACGGAGTGTGCATCAACAATCATTGAAATTCAAATAACTCGACTGCAGCAAGTAAAGGAGAACTGGAGACTTCAGGCGGCGAATTTGGCAACTGTGCCAAAAAGAGGAACCAAACGTAGTAGCAGCACTCTTCCTACTGCGTTTGAACCCCGACAGCAGCTCAATAAAGTTCATCGGAAAGCTGTAGCGGTTCCTCAGCCTTCTGCATTGCAAATTTACACCCCGATCTCTCCGCAGTCAGATCTTTCATCTGTGCTGTTGCATAAGGGGCAGTCTGGCGCCGCTCAGAACACTGGTATACACTACCCTCACTCTGGTACATAGTTGTCGTCCCAAGTGGAACCACCCCAACCACTGTGGTAGGTAGCCGGCTAACTTTCTTTTCTGGATATATATCCACCTAGCAAAAGATCAGCAGTGGAGTGAATTCATGTAAATAGATGGCACTACTTAAAATGTATCCAGGAACTTTAATATACACACTCTTGATAGTGATCATTCAACTATTATAGAATTCTAGGAATTGGAGGCAGTATAGAAATTGTTGATTGTAGCATAGAGATGATATTAGAGGCACTGCATGCTTTTCTGTTATATTTTGTTGACAAATTAATAATGGATAAAATCAAATGCCTTTTCTAGTTTCATGCCCAAATCTTCATTTTCAGCATGCAGTACGTCTATGGCTCTATGCGACTATGCCAAAGTCAGGCTGGTATTTTAACTAGGAAAATTTTTAAGAACAGTACATGAACTTAAGGGCACTCCGAATTTTGGTGGCCAACGTGTATGTAACTCAAAATAAGTACATGAACTTTTAATCCCGAACCAGTTTTCATACATGCTGTCAATAACACCGTTAACATCTATGCCACGTGGCATATTAATATGGCATAGGTGTTAACGGTGTTAGTGACAGCATGTATGAAAACTGGGTCGGGATTACTTTAAAAACTAGTAAAAGATTGCCCAGATTATTGTACTGCATGTTTGATGACATCATCGAATCGACGGGAAAGAGAGAGAGGAGATAGAAAGAACTGAATTGTTCGACAAAATATTATTAACCCTAAATAAAAAACTAAATTTATTGACCCTCAGTAAAACTTTTTATTGAAAAGGCGTCTTACCCTTATCCTAACTTTGTTTGATCAAAGAAAGAAAATGCAAACCCAATCGAAGAAATACAAACTAAGGACTTCAAATACCCCATTCCGGGATCTCTCATGTATCAAGTATTACAAAGGCAGGCCAACCCTGTATGATGAAAACTCTCTCTCAACCTAGCTTTCTCCGTGCTAGCTAGGGTTTGTGACCGCCGACTTTTAAGTTTGACGGCTCTACACCTTCTTCATTGCTTGTCCTTGGAGACTCTTGTAGTTTTAGGCCTATTCCTCATTCTCTTCTTCCTTGTGAGGGATGGAGCAATAGTAGTCGTGTGCCCTATAAGGGCAAAGGTTTTTGGCGATCTTCATCGTCATGATGGATCTCGGGCTGTCAGTGGTTCATGGTTTGGTATTGATGATCGACATGGAGCAACCTCATCTGCTCTTGGCGGTTTGAGTTGGCATGTCAGAGAAAATGGTCTCGGTTTATTTCTGATTCGATTCATGGATTTTGGGGCGACTTGATTGACTACAAATGGGTTTCAAACTTTGCAGAGATATTATTTTGTGCTTCGTTGTGTGGTAGTAAGGATGAAAGGTCTGGCCCTCATCCCTCTGCTGGTGGCGGCGACGTACGGGGCTTTTGGACCGTGTCTCTTGATTCTCTTCTCCTCGAGGATGTAGTGGATGGCGGCGGTGTGAGGTTGCTAGGAAACAAGTAGGAGTTTGGGCCTCCCTTATGTGGGCTTGGGTCTGTTTAGTTTTTTTTTTTTTTTTCTTTTCTATTGTTGTCTTGGGCCTACCTTCTTTTTGACAAAAGGAGGCTAGGGCATTTTTCTTTTTTTGAGTAGGGAAGATCGACAAGAGACAGGCTGTTTCTTAGTTAATTTTATTTGTTCTTGGGGTAGCTCTGTTTTCTTTATTTTGTGCTTAATAAAAAAAATATGGGTGTGCTAGGGCTGTTCTTAGTAGTATGTTCGTGTGAAGGGTGTGCTCTATGTAATGGCTTTTTTGACAGCCCTAACTAGACCTATAAATTGACTGAATTTAGAGCGGATCGACCTAAATCCAAACCCGTTTAGTAATAAAAAAATTTCAACCCGACCCGCTCCGTTAATCTAGCCAATCTTTGATAGCTCAATCAAAATCCGTATCCGCCGGATTAACGGATACTTGATCCGCTAATCCCATCATATTTTTTCATATTAAATAGTAATATGAAATTTTTATTATGATACCTCATAAGATATTATTAAAATATTAAAATAACATGAAGAGTATTGCCAAAAGTTGAATTATTATTCCTAGAACAAAAAATTAAGGTAATTAAAATACTAAATTTCCAAAGTATTCTCAATATTTTATATTTTACATTTTTGAAAAATAATAATTTATTAATAAAATAAAATATTTTATTATTATGAAAATGGTGCAGATCATTAAAGCATCTGATCAACCTAAATTCATGTTTGATATGTTAAATAAATGGATTAATTGATCAACAGATCAAATTTTCATTCCAAATTTGTCCAATAACCATGGATCCTAATCAAAATATGCTCCTTTTACAGGTCTAGCCTAACATGCAAGTCATTATTATACTGCTTACTGAATTGCATAATGAACGATCTTTTCAACTCAAAAAAAAAAAAATTTACTAAGAAAGAAGATGAGAAGAAACCAAATTTTAGAGGTGACTTTGGGGCTTTGATTATTGACCATCAATAGATTTATTTTGATTAACCCTCAATAGAACTGCCTACAAATTTTGCACTTATTATCAACCCTCAATAAAACTGGCTACAACTCACAAAAGCAAGAAAATTGTGATTTTGCACTCATATTTGACCCTCAAACATTACAACTCAGAAAAGCAAGAAAATGATGATTTTGTACTCATTATTTTCCCTCAATAAAACTGCATATAACTCATAAAACCTTTCATATTTACAGTTTGCACTCATTACTGACCCTCAATAAAACTGACTATAACTCACCAAACCTTTTATTGAGGGTTAATAAAATTTGTATTCAGGAAGAAAATGAAAACAAACTAAATTTAAAAGTGATTTAGGAGTTTTAGTTATTGACCCTCGATAAAAAAAAAACTTTTTGTCCATCTTGGCTCGTGGATGTCACCGATGATGATACTTCCATAACTAATTCTAGTAGTAGGGAAGACAGTGAGGAACTTATATCCACCACCAGTCATTCCCATAATATTGTTTTCTTTATTGCATCAACAAACTAAAATTACAACAACTAGTTTTTCGTAAGTCAAATTCATAACTTTCTACTTACAAATGAAAGACAAATGCCAGAAGCCTAAATGATATGGGCGGTCATTCCCATATTTTGTAATCGTTTTTATTAATTGAATAAAGGATTAGCTATTCTAAAAAAAAAAAAAAAAAATTGTTGATATTTTTTTGGACACTCCATCTAATGGTTATTTTCATTAAATTTTTCGAAAATTGTAAGAAAAGAAGAGAAATGATAGATGGGCATACGGGCAGCGAGGGTTCTGTGGGCTAAGATAGGCCACTTGGAAGGTTCAAACACTGCGTTCATGTCTTCCACACCAAAAAATATGATACGTTATCCAATCCCCCATTTTGCAAAACCCACAATCCAAATGCTAATGCTGCTGCCCTGAATCTCTGTTCTCCATTCCCATTATTCAAACCAAGGAAAATGCCTATATACACTGCAACTCTGGCCCTTGGATCAGTCTCACGGCTCTTGTTCATCACCAGCGATGCCTCCTCCTCCTCCTCCTCTAATACTTGCTCAGTCTCTTCTTGTTTCTTAAACCACTCCAACTTCCCAAAGCAATCCCACAAGTCTG
This sequence comes from Rosa lucieae, assembly GCA_024704745.1. Classification (NCBI taxonomy): domain Eukaryota; kingdom Viridiplantae; phylum Streptophyta; class Magnoliopsida; order Rosales; family Rosaceae; genus Rosa; species Rosa lucieae. The sequence continues at coordinate 32,429,450 of CM045495.1, read as the reverse complement.
TAAGCAAGAAGAGAACCTCTCTAGTTTGCGCTGCCAGCAAGACTGAAGTGCAAGACTCCTCTCCCTCTACTGAGCAGGCTCGGGTGTGTTCAAGTTTGCTCCTTTCTTCGTCCTTATTGATTGAATCAGCAAAATGTTTAGGATTTCTTATTGGGTTTTTGATTCTGTATATAATACTAGTTTATGTTCTGAAATGTTCATTTTTAGCTGCTTGTTTTTATTGATTATGTAAAAAGGGTTGATTGAGATTGAGATTGAGATGAATAAGATAGAGTAGTGGTGCTACAGAACCACGGACCATGTTTGCACATTTTAAAGTGCTGCACTTTTTATCTGCTTCTGTAATGCCATGAGCCTTGAATGAGATAAAGTAGCTAAATGCCTCGTCGTTTACGATGAAGATAGTGTAAGTGCTTTTTGTAGCTGTGTTCATATTCTGAAATCGAGCAGTTTTGGAGAGTGTGTTTGCACCGGGTGTGGCTAAAAGGATTGAGAAACTGTTGAGAGTTTGCGAAAGGGTGGAAGAAGATCAAGAGGTTCGCTAACTAATGGGAAGTTGTTTTCCTAGTGGCTGTGGAGATTTCCGGAGGATACAAATTTGGTGTGGTATGCCATCATTAGAAGTAAATAGGGGTTGCTAGTAAATGGCTGGGAGTGCAACATTTTTATTCGAGGCTCCAGTGGAAGCCCACAGAAAGATATATTGCAAGTCATCAGCTGATTTTCTTCTGCAAAGTTGGGGTGGATAATATGGAAAGGTTGAGGGTTTGGAAGGGTGGGTTGGGGAAAGAGCTTTGTGTCACTCATTTTGCACTGCGAGAAGAGATTTCCCAAGTGACTTTGGCTGTGGAGATTTCCGGGTAAACAGTTTTGTGTCTCTCATTTAGATTCTCATATAGGTTATGAGATTTGTCATAATTTATCCATAGCTAGGATGTGCATGAATTGCTCTCTGCTGGTGAGTTGAGACTTTAAGTATGGAAGAAACTTGAGAGATTCAGAAGTTGGGGAGCTTATGTTTTCATCTAATAGGTGCTGTGCTGGATTTATCTAGACCAGGCAAGAGAAAGTGGTTGCTTGATCATCAGGAGAAAGTGGTTTAGATTCTCAACATGTCCCTCACAAGAGGCCAAGATGAGTTGAACACGTGGGTTGAGTGAATGGAATGCTAGCTTGGTATAAGCTGTTGGTGCATCCTCAAATTGCTTAAGCTTTTAAGGTCCAGTGGATGTTTAATGTGGTATCAAAACGTTACTTGTAGGAAGTCCTATGTTGAAAACTGCAATCTTCATCCCCGTGTGTTCATTGGTTGCAAGGTGCTGGGTAGTTACACCTATAGGTTCTTCCACGTTTCCACATGGTTGAGAGGGCTGAACAAGAGGGAAGGTGTTAGCTTTTCATTTGCATTGTTGGCTCATTGCTAAGCTCTTTGTAGGGTTGGTAATTAGAATATCCTAGCCTGCCAGGTTCAAGTTGTGAGTTGAGTCATGTGGTTCAGGAAAATGCTTGAAAGGGTATAGTGTGTGGCTGGTTTCACAAAGAAATAAAATACATTGTTGACCGATTCTCCAACTGTTCAATCTTTTGAGGTTTTGTGGTTGTCTATCATGAAGCATATAGGAGATTGGGTCTGACACAGTAATGAGTCCCTCACTTTGCTACTATTTTATAGTAACTGCACTAGGCCAATCAATTGACAGTGTAGATGAAGAGACCCAAGATTTTAGAAATTGATATGGAGTTGTATATTGCCACAACTAACCTTTTTAACCAACATGGTGCTTTGACTCCTTATTTATTACTGCATCCTTTCTGTTTACTATGAGCAGTAATTGAATAGGGTCTTGATGGATAGAAAAGGTAATTTTAGGTGGAGGAAGTAAATTTTTTGGGAGCGAATTCACTTTGGTCATTTCTTCTATGGGACCATTTCTTCTGAGTTTAGGCTTCTTTCTCTGCAATTCTGTTGGGTTGGAAATCTGTAGTATTTTGAAGTTTTGTCTTTCTTTGTTGATGAATTTTCATCATGTGCTGTCTTCTTTTATTTTCAGGGTTATACTTTAGAATATGTAATCCAGAGGGCACTTTGTCGTTTGACTTGTACTCTTTTATCTCTCTCTATAGGTTTTCTTTACCAAAAAAAGAAAAGAAATATGATAATGTTGGAATGAACAGGAATCTTTATGCCAAGTGGAAGTTTTTCACACTGGAAGTAAGAATAGGAGAAATTTTTCATACACAAAATTTGAAAAATATAGTGTTGAAAGTTTGTCCGGTTTCACTTGTTATATCTATTTTTAGAATTAAATTTTCCAGATACTTATCTGAGCTGATACTTAATTTCTGCAATGAAGTAGAGGTCTGCTGATTGGAAGGTAGCAAAAGCTTACAGTGATAGTGGATTCATCTTTGATGGGATGGTTGAAGGGTATAACAGTGGAGGTTTGCTGGTTCGGTTTCATTCTTTAGTGGGTTTTCTTCCATTTCCACAATTGAGCCCATCACACTTTTGCCAAGGTAAAGATTTCCTATTGTTTCTAGTGATGTGTTGGTTAATATTAAGACTCTTTTATATTTAACTCATCAATTGACCATGTAACATTGGAATGTGTATGGATTTGAGAATGCTATTTGCTTTACCCTAAGTATCATATTAGAGCAGGGAGTGTCTGAATATGTTAAGTCCGTGTTTGAGAAGGTTATATCCCTCATTCGAGTTGTTAAATTGTTTGTTTTTGATTTTCCTGATTGTAATAAAGAAATTAATTTATTTGGCAGAATTCTTCTTGACTTGAAGTTTCTGTCAAGACTTATAGGCTTGTATATTCGGAAAAAAAAAAAAATAATAAAAAGAATTATTAGTATATCTTCTTTAATTTCAATAACTATTGTTAGCGTACCAATCTTGGATGATTCATGCCAATGTGCTTATAATCCATACATCTGTTGGTCAATGAGTTTGGTGTTGCTAACAAATGCTCTATGAGGTGGATGCATATTTACTATCATGTTTTCTTTATTATGCCATTTCCTGCAGAACCGGGGAAAGGCGTCCAGGAGATTGCAAAAGGATTACTTGGTTCTCTTATATCTGTTAAGGTAATGAATTCACATATATGGCTATTTTCATTAACTTGTTAACATACTCTCCACCCAATTTGTTGGCCTTATGATGCAGTGCGAGTGAGGGAATCAAATTTTTTTTTTTTTCCTTTAAGAAATTTCTGTGGAGTGGATAAAACTTAGGGCCCAACATCTGCGAAGTACCTGAAAAACCAAGAGCCCTGTTTCTAGCAAAGAAACTTCGGAAGAGTAGAGAGCTAGACTAATAAGATGCAGAAAACTTTTGGAAAGAGAAAGGCACTTAAAAAGAGAACTCAAGTCTTACTTTGACATTATTTCCATTTACAACTTATACAAGCATTCCTCAAATAACTCTAAAAGTCCCATATTAGTGTATAAACAATAGTAAAGTGAAACCTTCAAACATCTCCAGAATCCAGATTCTAATGAACTTGGGAACTACAGAAGTCTAGAAAGGCTGGCAGCAAAAGGCTGGATAAAAACCAAGTTGAATCTAGAGACTAATACCAAAGTTAAAGACTAAATTAGTTCTTGTGCATTTCCCTTTTGGGAGATCAAAGGAGGAGGTTGATATGCACGGTCTTTATTTGAAGCTTTTATACTATTTCATTGCTTGCTGATTGTTACAGCTTACAGATATTCGAGAGTGCCTCAGGTATAAAGTTTTTCCATTTGCCTGGATGAAATGTACTAAAGAGGTTTTCCCCATGTAAAACTATCTCAGTTTATTGATGTTTTAGGTAATCCAAGCAGATGAAGAGAACAAGAAACTGATATTCTCAGAAAAGGAAGCTGTATGGTCCAAGTTTTCTGAGAAAATTAGTGTTGGGGATGTTTTCGAAGCTAGGGTTGGTTCTGTGGAGGATTATGGTGCTTTTGTTCATCTACTATTTCCTGATGGTATGTTTCTCTTAGTTATGTTATAGCATGTTCCTCAGTTTATTTCAAATATGCAAAAGAAAGGGGAAAAAAAGGTCATCATTATCATATAAATCTTTGGAACAGGTCTTTATCATTTGACTGGGCTAGTACATGTCTCGGAGGTTTCATGGGATCTAGTTCAGGATGTAAGAGACATTTTGTCGGAGGGCGATGCAGTAAGAGTTAAGATCATTAATATTGATCGGTGAGTTATATTTCATGGTCTAATTTTCAGTCATGAACAAATACATTTTTATCGTTGGGTCTAAAAAAAGATATTGTAGTTTCCACTAAAATACCGATAAATGAAACTCATATGGAAAATTTATGCAGAGAAAAGTCAAGAATCACATTATCAATTAAACAGTTGGAGGAAGATCCACTTTTAGAAACATTGGACAAAGTGATACCCCAGGTCTGTAATATGCTGATCTTGATATCTCAGCTGTACTCTTGTTCATACTCTATCAATTGTGAAGTGAAATGCTTGGCTATATGATGAGTTTGTCCATTCACAGGATGGCTCTGACGGTCCTGATTCTTTGAACCCTAACAATAGCAATAATATAGAACCTCTTCCAGGCCTTGAAGCCATATTCGAAGAGCTACTACAGGAACAGGGGTAAGGATTTTAAACTCTTCCATCATTTTCTAAGACTTTCATTGTATGGTGAAACACTAGAATCAGTATGGTTCAGTGTATATGATTTGTCTAAAACTTCGTTGTTATTTCTCCCCCCGGTGATAGAAAGATTACAAGAATATTACCCTCTTAAGTTTTGAAAAGGGTTTTGAATCAGTTTCTGGTCTGCCCTTTAAGTAGTGGTCACCCTAGAGTCCAGAAATTTTTCCCCTCAGCCTTATTGCTAGTTGTCTGGGTTTGAAAGTGGCCCTATATAAAAAGGCACTGTCATTGGGTATTTGGAAACAGAGAAATAAAGTCATTTAGGTGAGGTTTGAAAGTGGCCTTACATTATGACTCAGAGTCATACCAGGGCTGTAAGAGACGTTTATACTTCTCAGTTACTTGTAATTGATGCACATTGTCTATGGGAGTCTGAATGTTCTTTTTTCAGACTCCACTTATTCTAATTTTGGGTCCTGCGATATATTGCACAAATATTCTTTTGGGTCACCAAATCCAAGTTCTGCCAAGGCTGCTGTACATGGGCATCCGGCCATAAAAGTTGATTCCCTAATTTCTCTTTACTAAATGATGAAGTTAAGCTTTTTTGGTCTAGAATATGATCTGTGGTGTGTATAAGGAACTTGCTAGCTGATGCTCTTTTTGAGTTTAAATACTTGATATTTGATACTTGCTGCCATCTGTGATATGTCCAGAATAGATGATGTAGGAATCACTCGCCAAGGATTTGAGAAAAGGGTGGTTTCACAGGATCTGCAGCTTTGGCTTTCTAATGTTAGTTCCTTTCAGTTAAATATATCAACTTCTGTACTATCTTTATCTTGCTTTCAAAATTGGTTTCCAAGTGTTGTTACACCTTCTTACTCGTTGTCTTGCTTATTACCTCAGTCACCAGCCATTAACCAGAAGTTTACTCTCCTTGCTCGGGCAGGAAGGCAGGTGAGTTCCATATTTCCTGCTTCTCGTTCTCACAGACATATTACACACACAGAAAACATATTGCACACATTACATACATACATTGGTAGTTTCTAAGGATGGAGTTGGATTCTAATAATAGGGAGTGGATAGTAAAGAGGACATGAACAGTTATATGGCTTTGAAATTACTACCATGTAGTTGAAATGGATATGAAATAATTATATAAAATTAGTCTACAAATCCACGGTAATTTTCTATCAAGCAGAATAGCTGTGCACATAAAATGAATCAGATTTGAATCACTCTTCCGAAATGTACCCTAAATATGGACTGTGACTCATCAGGTACAGGAAATACAACTGACGACAACACTTGATCAGGAAGGTATAAAACAAGCACTCCAGCGAGTATTGGAGCGTGTCCCATAGAAGAATTAAAACAACCACTCCACGGTATTCATTCACAGTTACATTTGTTTCTGTTGTGACTTTGGGTCAACAGATATTTCTGTATAGAAGTCATTGAGGCATTGCCCTTGAAGCTGTATACAACATGAATTCTTATTCAAAAGTTAATAGGTCAGTTGGGTATCTTGTTAACATGAATGTTTTTTCTTCTTTTGTTTACCATTTTTACGAAACTGCGTTTTATTGGGGAATGTTGTAATCAATTATCATTGGGTATCTTGTAACCCAGTCGTTAGGCCGCCGGAGATGTTGTTAGGTCTGGGCCAAGTTGTGAATCACCGCACATATATGAGATGGAGCCGAGTCTTGACAAAGCGGCACTCCTTCTCCAAGGACGGCTCAAGTACAATGATCCTCGGAGGGTTGCTGTGTTATATAATGTATTGTAAAATATATATGTTCCCAACACACATCAAGTTGCAGTCAATTCTGTACGTATTTATTTTGCTAACGAAAGTCACAACTCACAAATATAATCTTGTATTCTTCACCATGGAGCTAAACTACTAAGAGTGTAAAGGGCGTATTCTCGCATTGTATGTTGCTGCATGCATACTATTTATTTTTGGGGGAATTTTTTTTGTCTCCGGCCATAACTAGTTTTACTTTGCATGATAATTCAGATTTCAAACTCTTTCCGGCCTTAACTTCTAACGAAATTAACGAGAGATATATAGTCAGACATTTAGAGTGATCGGGCGCTTAGCACATAAACGAAAGTGGTTGGAGAGATAAGAGAGAGGGAGAGAGCACAGGGAAGGTGCCAAGTTAACGGACCTGGGACTTGAAGGTCCGACTAGCCGAAATTTGGGAATTCCGATTCACGTCCGGGGCAGAAATCAGATCGAGTTCAGGCTAGTGTTTCGTTCCCAGTTCCCAGTTGGGGATTCAATACAACGTAATGATCGAGTTCAGGCTAGAGTTTCGTTCTTATGTTGAATTTGGTATTTTGATCAAGTTCTAGTTAGGGTTATGTTGAAAATAGGGGAAGGATGTAGGCAGCGGAGGAGGAGGAGTCAAGTGAGGGCTGTGAGGCAGGCACCATGGACGAAGAGGTTTTGAAGCTCAAAGAGAAGGTTTGCACTATCACTAATGTTTTCTCTATTACTAGATATTCTGCATTTCATTCTAACTGGTGCTGTGTCAGCTTTCTCAATGCCTATTCGAAAGGGAGCTGCTCCTTACAGAGAAAAAGAGATGGAGGATCAAGAAGAAACTTCTCATGCGGGGTATAGAAAAACTAGAAGAAAAGATCAGTAATGCAAGCTAAACACAAAATCATATGTTTGCACCAAGCGTAACGAAATGGATGCTTCAGTTTTTTGCTCACTATTCAATCTATCATTTGCAATTTCCTCAAGCACATCAACAATAGATGAAAACATGGCAGTAACGCTTACCAAAGTACCAAAATGTGTGCCCCAATGTGTATCACATGGACGTTTGATCCCAATTTCTTGATTTAAGCCTTTTCCACTTGAAAGATCACCACTTCTTAAGGCTTCAATGACCTTTAAAGCATGTTTTTCACGAAGAATGTCGCGACGCTTGGATGATACTCCAACAATATTCACCACATTAGATACTACAGTAAAGAAAGTACCTTTTTTTTTTAAGAAACAAAAATCATTAGTTTTTTTTTTTTGACAAATAGTATACTCAAAAAAATCATAATGAATAAGTAATAGTGAAGAAAGTGTTGGAAATTTTATGATTTAAAATTAAAATATATTTTATTTATTTCTTTATTTATTTTGAGGGTTTTTTTTATTTTTTGTTTATTTCTCTATTTATGGATTAACGGTTTTATGTTATAAATATATGATTATTATTTGACCGTTACATGGTTAATGAGGCTATTGATGGTATGGTAAGTGTGCCCTATATAAGGGTACGTGGCTATGGTTGGAAGGCATATGGTGAGACATGAAACATGCATATGTGTGGGAGTTTAGATTGTCGGATAATGAGGGTATACATGATAGTATAATTCACCATAATGCAACCACTCTAGCCAAATACCTCTACTAAAGATATTCTTACAAACTATACATATACATACTTTACTTATACACCGTTTTGAGTGCACGGGTGATAAAGGTTCAATGGGGCTTCTTAGCTGCACGACGGAGCTTGAAGAGTTGTTGTATCTTGGGGGAAGTTCGTCATTCAGCCCTGTGCAGTGGGGACGAATCTTCTCTTAGGACAGTGCGCTTGCAGTCTTACACGCCTCAACTCGATAAGTTTTCCTATATAAAAATCTATATATTATATTATTTTCTTACTTTATTTTATTTTCTCATCTATATCATTATTCTTATTTCCCAAGATATTATCATATTATTTTGTGTTTTTATTTTACAGGAATTCCGTCCCATATTTTTTACAACAATCTAAGAGAAGATTCGAACGGAATCTCTGTTAACTTGTTAATCAAATTTTTCTATATTATTAAATAGTATTATGGTCTTGTTTATACTAATTGTCATTTCTGCATTATTTGTTTATACTAATTGTCATTTCTATTTTGCAAGTTTTGTTCCGAATAGGCAGCTAAAAGAAAAGTAATACAAGTATTATGGTCTTGTGCAACTATGGCAAACCGCAACATATAATCAGGTGTGTCCTATCATTTAACATCAAGGTTATAACCAGGAAGTATGAAATGGTTTGTCATTAATTCTATTCTAGCTAGTATTCTACTGTCTCTTGTTTATTCTACGATCGGGTATCTAATGTCTATCTTATAAAGCTATCATTCCCTTCATATCTTAGTGACAATTTTTTGGGTTGTTGAATACCTTCATGTGTGCATATATGTATATAGACAACTAACTAATTACAATTATTTTGATTGTTAATTGCCAGTTTGTGATTGGTGACCATGTGAAAGCCTTGCTTAACTTGTTATATTTCCCAAGTATAATTGTCTGTATTCTATCAAGATCTTTCGTACCCACCAGAACTCCTACTATGGTACTAGTTGAGTAGCAGATATCTTTATCCCGTCAACATTGTTACTAAATTTTCATGCATAATATTGGTCACCTGGAAAAATCCTTATCAGTTGCATGATAATACTGATATTTCACTGTAAACTATATATTGCATAATAGTTTGTAGATTGTATAGGCATATGTTTCTTGCATGCCAGCATAATTTGTGTTTAATGGCAATGAGTTATGTCAGACCATCAGTTTAGCTATTTCTTGTTTTAATTTGTTTTGGCAATCAACACATATTACCTTGAGCAATGACAGTAAAGAAACGTTTTACTATTGAGGTATGTACATCTTAAATATGAGATACTGTTTGAATTATATGAGTTATTATTTCATTGCACTTATGGACATGATAGTAAATCTTTTGCACACTATTGAAAATATCAATTATATTATGAATGCGATTGACCTTAATGTCTATTGCAGCGCTTTATATGTTATCAAGTCAGTTACAAATGACCTTTGTCTTTTGTTTCGAGGAGAAGCATATATTTCATTCGAGTTGCATATCATAATTAATAAGTGTCTATATTTTCTTCCATATCTATAATGATGCTAGTCCAAGTTTTGGTGATAAGTATTAATTTTGTCTCATTATTAGATTTTAATAGAGTTATTAGCAGTAATATTTATTGAGTTCTTGAGTTATTGCAGAGAAAGTAAATAGTGATGGTATATTGTCTCTTACACTTCTAATTTAATTTATATTACGAGATATACATATGCTATTTTATGTTAGCTTGTGTGTCAACAAATGCAACAGGTCATAAACGAAAATGCATGCTCAAAAAATACTTGTAAGTTCAATTGTGATCGAGAAGGTTTTCATTTTGCTTTAATAAATCAATGAGGAGTTATTTTCAATTTCAATAGTGGAGGTTACTATTTAAAATTTTGACTATTTATTACCATTGGTCTTATATATCTGATTCTGTTATGAGTACTCTTAGCATTTAGTATTCTCTCATGAAGAGCATCTATCTTGGTGATGCGGGGGTAAGCTCTAGCTATAATTCCTATTACATTTATAAGCATGTCTTTAAGAACATTTAATATTAAGTAATGTGGGGGTTATGATCGATATTTCTAGTCATCATTTACTATTTACTTCAATGATATTTTTAAATGCCCTATGGTAATGTGGGGGTAACACTCGCAATGATTTATCTTACATGATCATTAAATAATTTGTGTAGAATTATAAATTATCTTATTCTCATATGGAGGGAAAACACTCCTATGAGAATTGTGGCTGATGGTTTATTTGAGACTTGCAGACAAATTAAAATATAGGGTTTTTCGAGCTAAAGGGACAAACAAGATATGACCAAAGGAAAAATAAAATAAATAAAATATGACAAAAGTCATATAGCATGTCTCGCGGAGGAGGCCCTATAGTTTCGAGGAGGAGACTATATATATAAAATTGCTGAAGGGGGATGTGCTTAAGCCCATAAGGGAGTCACCTAGGGAGGTAACCCAACTTCTGTGATTGGAGATCCCATGAAGGAAGTTCAATGTGGTAGAAACAATTCATACTGCGTGACTCAAATATAGCACACATAAATTTTAAGGATATATCCAAAAGACATATTATCATGTACATCCCTAAGGCATTAAGTGCTATATTAAATGTGATGTTAGGAAGGGAAAACAATGATACCCTGAATGAGTTTCGAGACGGGCAAAACTCCCGCAGGGTCCGGGCACACGTACCCTTGGAGAACTCACCTAAGTGAGAGTTGTTCGTGAGGCCGCGACAATGAGAATTGGGCTGTTCTCTAATACTCTTATGAGAATCAAGATATGCGCACGGCCATAAATGCGCCAACATGCGAACCTGTCTAATTACCCGTACTGTGTGTGATATGTTGAAGTTTGGTCAAAGGTATCAAAGTTCAAGACTGTGTCACTTTGGTTCCTCAAATGGAGACTATCACACTAAGCTAGGTTCAAACCCGAAAGGTACCTATGCCGATTGCACAGTAAAAGCACTCACTTATTTTGTTTTAAATTATTTTATTTTAATTTTAAATCAGTGGGGGATTGTTGGAAATTTTATGATTTAAAATTAAAATATATTTTATTTATTTATTTATTTATTTTGGGGGTTATTTTTATTTTTTGTTTATTTCTCTATTTATGGATTAACGGTTTTATGTTATAAATATGTGATTATTATTTGACCATTACATGGTTAATGAGGCTATTGATGGTATGGTAAGTGTGCCCTATATAAGGGTACGTGGCTATGATTGGAAGGCATATGGTGAGACATGAAATATGCACATGTGTGGGAGTTTAGATTGTCGGATAATGAGGGTATACATGACGGTATAATTCATCATAATGCAACAACTCTAGCCAAATACCTCTACTAAAGATATTCTTACAAACTATACATATACATATTTTACTTATACACCGTTTTGAGTGCACGGGTGATAAAGGTTCAATGGGGCTTCTTAGCTGCACGACGGATCTTGAAGAGTTGTTGTATCTTGGGGGAAGTTCGTCATTCAACCCTGTGCAGTAGGGGACGAATCTTCTCTTAGGACAGTGCGCTTGCAGTCTTGCACGCCTCAACTCGATAAGTTTTCCTATATAAAAATCTATATATTATATTATTTTCTTACTTTATTTTATTTTCTCATCTATATCATTATTCTTATTTCCCAAGATATTATCATATTATTTTGTGTTTTTATTTTACAGGAATTCCGTCCCATATTTTTTACAACAGAAAGTACCTATTAGACCATGTTTTTTTGCCACACCCATAAGCGCCAATTGTAGTTGATGATCCAAACAATGAACAAAGAAAGCACATTCATTCTCCCTCATTATAATAGTTTTCAAACCATTGAACTAGCGCCATCATATCCTTGACCTCGTAACCTAGATATGCTCAACCCGTGCTTTGAAAATAGCTTATCAATTGCTATCTTAAGTGAGACGGTTGTGGTGTTAGCAACATGTTCAATACCAATGAAGCGTTCAATCACATACCCTCTTTTGTCCACATAGCGAAACATTACTACCATTTGCTCCTTTATGGATATATCACGAGATTCATCAACTAAAATAGAAAATACAGCATCTCCCATGTCTTTAATAACAGCATTAACTGTTTCAACCGCACATGCATTTACAATATCTTTCTGGATCTTCGGTGAAGTCAATCTAGGATTTTTAGGAGCATTTTTCAAAGCAATAGCTCTAATTTCCTTATTGTGATCAGCAAGAAAAGTCAATAATTCAAGAAAGTTACCTTGGTTACTTGACTCCTCGAACTCATCATGATCACGAAATGCAAGTCCTTGCTGTAAAAGGAATTGAATGCAATCAAGTGATACAGTTAATCGGATGCGATAGCTAATTCGATCTCCAATGTTCTTCTTGATGACAATATTTTGAATATGTTGCTTATCATTCATCAAAGCTTCACACTTCTTGTCAGACTGATTATGATAGCTGTTGTGATTTCCAACATGTTGTCCAAGTCTTTTGCTTTTCTTCCAGTTGTTAAAACCTTTACCAACAAATAATTTCCCACCAGCTTGTTCACCATTAATTGGCTTGAAAATAGGTAGCAGCACAAGCAAAATCCAGAATCTTTATCAATGCTATATATTCTAGCCAATTCAGAAATTTATCGAACCAAGTAGGATTGAACCGCCGTTTCTCATTCCCAAAAAGAGTATAAGGAAATTCATGATCTTTTGGTTGACAAGGCCCTTGCTGTAAATAATGACTTCGAATTTCATCTCGAACATTTGGATCATAATCTGAAATCGGAGTTCTCAAGCCAGGATCCTATGGAAGATTTTCCATATTAATTTCTATACAACTTCTCTTTGAACTACCAATATTTGTTTCTCTAGGGTGTGGCAACTCCGATATTCTCTTATAAAATCTTTCCATGTCTATTTCAAAAATAAATTTTAATTATGTAACACGGTGATTTAATTAATCATATGAAGTTAATCCATTCAATTAAGTTAATCCAGGCTAAAACAATAACAAGATCTTGTTAGAGATGAACTATGTAGTGATAGAGATAAACTATAGCCGTTGCTTTAATCTGACTGCTATAATAGTACTAGCTGAAATTTAGGAGGAGGGAAAGATAAAATTTGACTGAAATTTTAGAGCCATTTTGGAGTCATCCAAGTAGATGGCAGAGTGGAAAAAAATTGCAGAGGTGTTGAATTTTGAGTGGTTGGTTGAATAAATGAGTTGTTATGGGTTTCCCACCAAAGGATCTCTCAAATAAGATATGACACGTGACAGATAAAAATTAAATTCATAATCTCACTATCCTCTTAAAGTTTGACACGTGGCATAAAAATACTTTTAAATTCATGATAATAAATCATATCTTAAGAAATCATATCAAAAATAATATTGAGACGTGAAATTATGTGACTACCAAAAATAATATAAAAAAAAAGAGAAATTTATTTACTGTTCAAGTAAAACCCTGATTTGTGTTTGGCCCAAACTCTAGGTTACTTGACCTAGTGGTAATAGAGTTTAATTAGAAGAATCTAGAGGTTATTTTTCCTTGTATGATTCGAACTCTATGCCTTGTAATCCTCTATATAAAGAGGTCCATATTATCAATGAGAATACACAGTAAATTTCTCTCAATTTCAGTTTCCCTACAACACGTTATCAGCACGACGCCCTAACCCTAATAGCCAAAACCCTAAATCCGAATACAAAATCTTGAAACCCTTTTGGCCCCCGAAGCACACCTTGAAGCTCTCGATCCCAGGAGCCCAGAATCGCCGGCGGCCTCACCGAAACCTACCAGAAAAGCTCCGAACTGGCCTCCATAAAAAAAAAACAATCTCTGCCCGGTTTGCGTACTTGCAGGTCACCTTCCATCGTCATATTTGGCCAGCACCGGAATACTAACTTTGGAATCCTTCACCAGAAATTTCACCTCCAGAACCGGCCCGAAACTGACCGAACAGGTGGCCGGAATTTCAAGCAAACCCCTGAACAGGCATGCCCAGCACCCCCAGCAATACCTGCAAGCAGACCCTCAGCAGGATCTGTCGACAGCACTCGGCAGCACCAGCACAGGCCCTCGGCATCTCTCGACAGCACTCGGTAGCACTCGATAGCACCCCTCGACAGCGTCGCAGCAGCCCTGCAGCAGTTCCGGCCAGCGACCACTGCAGGCCACCTCCGGCGACCACTTTTCAGGTAACTTTCCGACACTTTTCCGGCAAATTTTTGACACTTTTGAGGTACGCTTTTAAGGTTCTTTTAGTTCCCGTTTTTTGAAGTTTTTTTATTTATTGTTTTCTCTTCTTTTCTCGGGGACTTGCAACCTCCCTTCTTCTACCCCCCTTTCTTCATCATAGAGGAGACCAAATTAAGCCAAACTGTGGGGGTTCGTGCTCACTCCAAGCTTAGAGCTTGTTGAGATCTCCAAACTTAGAGTTTGTAGAGAATTTATGATCAACCACTCACGTCATTGTTTCGATCTAATCCAATACCTCTTGAAATTTAATTTCTTGGAAGCGATTACGCTCAGAAATTCCTAATTTCTTGGAAGCAATTACGCTCAGGAATTTTATATGTTTTCATAGTAGCCTTTTACGCTTCGAAACTAACTCTTTTTCTAGTTCTCTTTCAGGATGAGTAACCTGAACGAATTGGACTTTGCTCCATTGGGAACAACTGGCTCTGGATATCACAGATGGGTTCGTGATGTCCGCCAGCATCTCAAGGCCGATGAAATTCTGGATACGATTCTGGAGCCTAGCCAGGACGTGCTAACTGTTGAGCAAGCTTAAGCTTTGGAAGCAAATAGAGCAGCCTTAGAGGCAAATAAGGCGAAAGCCATCATCCTAATGATTCGTCATATGGATGATTCGCTCCTGTACCAGTGTATGAATGAAGTAAAACCCCAGAAGGCTGTGGGTCTCACTCGAAGAAAGATTTGGCAACGTCTGTGACTCCCTACTTCCTGACCTAGAAGTGAGATGGCATAGCCTCCGCTTCTGTGATTTCAAGTCAGTTCTTGACTACAACTCGGAAGCACTTCTCATTAAATCCTTAATAGAATTCTGTGGTAAAGAGATCACAAATGCGATGTTGATTGAGAAGACTCTCTCTACCTTCCCCATCTCTGCATTGATGGTTGCTAAGAATTCTCGGATCGATGTTACTGCAAGACGGATCACAAGGTTTCATGAGCTCATTGGAGCTATGAATGTCGTTGAAAAGCATGACAACATCCTTGTGAAGAACTATAATTCAAGTTTCGTGGGAACAAAGCATATTCCGGAATCCAATTATAGTCGTGCTCCAAAGATAGGGCGCCAAGAGCCAAACCCTAATTTTAGGGATACATTTGGACGTTCTGGTCCATATAATCACTCTACTTAGGAAGGTAACTGCCAAAATAGGCGAACACATAACCGAAGAGGTCAACGTGGAAAGAGAGAGGGAGGCAACGCCTCTGGCCATGTTGGTGGTGCCACCAACACTAAGAGCCATCTAAATGACGCTTTCAAAGTGCCTCAATCAATGGAATTTGAGCAAAGAGATGTATGTTCTCGATGTGGAGTGTCTGATCATTGGGCACACATTTGTAGAGCTTGTGAAGAACTTGTCACTGCCTACAAAGCATATTGTGAAGCAAGAGAAGCTCACTATGTGGAACAAGAAGATCAAGAAGATGATCTAGAGTGAAGGGTTGAAGACTACAAATCTGGCTGGGATCAATAGATCACCAATTCTGTTTAAGTTTTTATTTTTCCAAGAGATGTAAGAGGCAATTGCCATAAACTTTGTTGTAGATGCCAATGGTTTAGTCTTTCTTCAAAGTAGGCTCACCCAAAGTACGTGTGATGTCTAGGAAGGTTTTGAGATTAGTGGTACTTAAGCGAGCATTGCTCCACCGACATCTCTCTACTCACCTGGTCACATTTATTTTGGAATTACCGAAAGAAGATAGACGACTACCATTGTTTTGCATTAACTAGCATTTTGGATTAGATTTTCTTGTCAAAGAGACAATGATGTAACTCCATTGGCTTATGAATAAAATTTCGAGTTCTTTTCATTATGACTCAATTTTGATTCTGAGCATATTACTTTGTGTCTACGATGGCTGGGTCATCAGTATTAATTCAAGGACATGGAATAGCCCAAGTTCCATTTGCCAAATGGCACCTTAATTACTGTCACAGAAACTCTCTACGCTCCTAGGGCAAATCGCACCTATGAATAGCCAACGGATTCCATGCGAAAACACATGTAGAGAACGTTAATGAGTTCCTTTGCAATACATCTAATGATTGCGAACAAAGACGCATCTTAGAGAAGTTTATGTGTCCCTCTAGTGGACTTTATGTCACCATTCGAGCTATTAAATCCAATAAAGTTATGAGAGAAGATCTCTTGGATTTAGACACATATTGGCTTTGTCACAACAGGATAGGTCATCCTGGTCATGATATGATGATCCATTTACTAAAAACTTCACATGGACATCTTTTCTATCGAGCGAAATGAAGTATGAATCAAAAGTTGATTTCTGGACTAAGTGTGACCAACGCTGCTACCTAGGGCACCGCCTTCGTCCACCACCAGCCTAGGGCTGGCACAGTCCCTTCCCATGACACCATGGATAGCGTCCATCATGGAGATGGCGCCATAGGTGATGCTATAATCACCAGCTTTGCTTCAAGTAGAGTTTCAGACGCTCAGGCCCAACCAAAATCCTCATTGGTTGCCTTTAAAGCGTCTCGCTCGATTTACAAAGCCCATTCCTGAGGGAAATTAGGATTGAGACCGTCCTATGCAAAGGACATAAAAATACTAATTTTGTTCTTACATAGAATCGATGGGGATTCTGTGGACTAGTTCAACCAACTTGCGGACATTTAAATATCTCATGATGTTGGTTGACACGCAAACACGCTGGTCACGTGTTGTGCCATTGTCCACTTGCAAATGCTGCTTATGCTACACTCCTAGCACATATCATACAACAACGGGCTCACTTCCCGGATCATCCTATTCAGTCAATTGGGCTTGACATTGCTAGAGAGTTTACATCGAAAACTTTCGATGAGTTTACATCGAAAACTTTTGATGGTTATTGCATTGGGACTGATGTTGGACATGATATTCCTATGAACACACCCAAATGGTCTCGCAGAAATGACTATGATGGTAGTCCAGACATTGGTAATGCTCACCAATCTTCTTACATCCGTTTGGGGTGATGCAATATCACATACAACTATGTTCATTCTTCTACGACCCACTGCCACTCAATCTACCTCTGCGTTACAGTTAGTGATTGGGTACAAGTATCGTACTAACGCATATTTGAGTGTGCCATTTATGTGCCAGTTGCGCCAGCACAACGTTCTATGATGGGTCCTTACAGACGAATGGGCAACTACGTTGGATTTAAGACTCCAACAATCATCCGCCACTTAAATGCCCTTGCAAGGCGATCTCATTACCACTAGATTTGCGAGTTGTCACTTTGATGAGACAGTCTTTCCGTCGTTAAGGGGAGATAAGAACACTGATGTTCAGCAGGAACGACAGGAATTGTCGTGGCCTGTCCCCACTAGGTCTTATCTCGATCCCTGTTAAAGTGACGAGATCACACAAATATGTTGCAAACATGCCTGCAAGGAAGTACGTCCCTACGAGAGGACGTAGCGCTACCCTACATGGAGGTAGGCATGGTGCCAATGCCAAAGAGAGTGGCACTCTGGCATTATAGGCCATGGCTCCAGCTAGTATGCGTGAGAGGCCTGTGGGATGATACTTTGGTACATTCCAATCCTTTGATCATTGACACTCAAAATCCATCTCATGAGTATCTTCCGGGTTATGGTTATCGTTGGGGGACGCCTCAACGTTAGAACCTATTTCTGAGAATATAGAGCTCTATGAAAATTACACTAGTGTACATGAGACGTGGGATAGAAACTCCATCATAATAGATGTAGTTGCGCATGAGTTTGTTAAATCTGACGATATCGAACCACGCTCCGTTGATGAATGAATGCCAACGTAGAGAGATTTGGCCAAAATGGAAAAATGTGATCCAGGTTAAGTTGGATTCTCTAACGAAGAGGAAGGTTTTTGAGCCAGTGATGCCAACACCTCCTAATATAAAACCTATTGACTAATGGGTCTTTGTTAGAAAGTGTGGTGAGAAAAAGAGATGGCAATCTCGCCTTATGGCGCAAGGCTTCTCACAAAATGCCCTGGAATCGACTACGATGAGATATATTATCTAATAATGGATGTCATTGCACTCCACTACCCTGTCAGTTTGGTAGTCTCTGAATAACTGATTATGCTGCTTACAAATGTGGTCATAACGTATCTCTATGGGGATCTAGATACGGAATATACATGAAGGTTCATTGTGAAATTCATTTACCCAAGTCAAGTGGATCTAGACCACGGAGCGCGTTTACAATAGGTTGAAACGCTCACTAAAGTGACTACTTGATTGGGAAGGGATATGCCCACGCGTTTCCATAACAAGTTTTGGATTTTATCGCGGTTTATGTTGGACATGATCTTCATTAGAAGCCCCTAAAGAGTTAAGGGAAACCGCTGAACACTTAAAATCTGAGTTTGAGATGAATGATTTTAGGAAAATACGATTATGTCTTGGTTTGGAACTTAAGCATCGTGTTGATAGATGCTTAGGCATTTTGACAAGGTCAAGCCTTCAAGCACCCCCATGATTGTCCGTAGTCTTGATCCTAAAAGGGATCCTCTTCGTTCAGAGGATGATGACAAAGATGCGCTAGGGGAAAAAATGTCTTAGTTAAGTACAATAGGTGCATTATTGTACTTAGCTCAATTCATAAGACCGGACATCTCATTTTCCATGAACTTGTTAGCTAGATATAGCTCTGCGCCAACGCGACGCCATTGGATTGGTGTAATACATATCTTTTGGTACTTGAGATGTACGATTGATATGGGCTTGTTCTATCTCTACAGAGAGATGATGGATTCAGACCCATCATACACCAGAGACGCCTCCAATACTGGCCTGCGTCCACTATCCCCATCCCAAAACAACATGTGTTTTGGAAGGTTTTGTTGATATTGGGTATCTCTCTGATCCATACAAAGATCATTCCCAAACTGGTTAAGTGTTCACCATGGGAAAAGACCGTGATATCTTGGAGGTCTACAGAATAGACCATAGTCGCTATATCTTCAAATAATTGTGGTTAGAAGTCTACCACAGATGAGCCTACGAACATTTAGGATAATGTTTTTTGTTTTAAACAAATGAAACAAGGCTACATCAAAAGCGACAACACCAAGCATAAACAGCAACAACAGACTCTCCTTAAGATCAATTTGAACTAGATTCAATCTGAGGACAGTGTGGCAAGCTTGCTCACTAAGTCATTGCATAAATTCCACTTTCGAGAAAAGTGTTGGTAGCATCGTTTACGGAAGTTATCCGATCTCCCATGACCGTAGTCATCAGGGGGAGATGCAGACATCAGGGTCAGATGTCTACACGTATGGTCTAGAAACGTGAAGGGTGTGTTGTGCTCTTTTTTCCCTTCGACCGAGGTTATTTTTGTCCCACTGGGTTTTTGTTACTTGGCAAGGTTTTTAGCGAGGCAACGAGAGAAGCACAACGTTTGGGCAACACAAGGTGGAGTGTTCAAGTAAAACCTTAATTTGTGTTTGGCCCAAACTCTAGGTTACTTGACCTAGTGGTAATAGGGTTTAATTAGAAGAATCTAGAGATTATCTTTCCTTGTATGATTCGAACTCTATGCCTTGTAGTCCTCTATATAAAGAGGTCCCTATTATAAATGAGAATACACAGTAAATTTCTCTCAATTTCAGTTTCTCTACAACATTTACATTATTAATGGCTATATATTATTTAAATAAATTATTCATAAAATATAAATGAATTTTATTGTTAAATCTATGTCCATATAAAAAATAGGACTTGCATATGGGACTGTTTCAATTAGGAGTGAGATACACTAGTTCTAAAAGTTTGTAAAATATTATTTGGACCTAATATTATCTACATTAAGTAAATAACAAACTTATTAAACTTATTACAATAAATGAGAAATATATGAATTGTCTACCTAGACACCTAATGGGCTTTGGTATGTCACTCATACGGTTAGGAATCCATTTTGATAAAAATAAATATCTAATTAGTTGATATGATAATTATAGCATCTTTCAGAAATAACTCAT
The DNA here is from genome assembly GCA_024704745.1 of Rosa lucieae. Taxonomy (NCBI): domain Eukaryota; kingdom Viridiplantae; phylum Streptophyta; class Magnoliopsida; order Rosales; family Rosaceae; genus Rosa; species Rosa lucieae. The sequence continues at coordinate 32,409,150 of CM045495.1, read as the reverse complement.
TGGCTAGAATCAAGGATTCTTTTATGGGAAGACCTATCTAACCTGTATATATAGGTGCTTGAAGTGCCTATTCACAATGTGACAAAACATTCAGTCATGCCCCATAGAGAGGAGTTAAACACATAGTTGAGTAGAAGATTTCTTGCGTGTGGCTGCTTGAAGTTTTGGAGCTCGGATTATTTTTGTTGAATAGCTGTGTTGTTGCTATTGCTTTTGAAGGAATGACTGTTATGCATGAAGCAGGTGATGCATCTCCTCTTGTTGTATTCTAGTTCATATTGTATTGATCATTTAGTTGTGTTTATGCATTTTGTGAAACGATCTTGGTTTGCTCATTAAGTTAACAAGTGGTATCAAAGCAAAATTTCACAATTCATAAATCATTTTTAGAAGATCAATTCATTGTATTTTGAACTAGAGTTTTGTGTTATGTTGAATTGCAAAACGTTTTGGGAAATTAGGGTTTTGGTTAACAAGCCAAAAAGAAAAAAAGAAGAAGTTAAATTCAGATTAAGATTGCTTTTGGGAATTATTGCTTCCGCTAAAATTGTTGCATAATTGCAGTCGCAAAGGTTAGGCCTTCTAAGAACCATGTTTCGATTCAAAGCTTTAATTTATTTTCTGTTGAATTACAAGAACACTAGAAGCATTCCCGGCATGCACCTAGGCTAGAGCAGATGGTGACCGGATGAAATTTAAGTTTTGGTGTGTTTGTGTCTCTGAATTGAATTGAGTTGAATTGAAACGATTTTGTGCTTTCTCTGTGATTACTTTATGGATGGTTGTGCTTAATATTTTACATTCTGCTAATATATATCTGTGATTGAACAATGATTATATGATAAATTGATGAATGTTTGAGTTAAGAAGTTCACTGTCTCCCTGTAAATGTTGTCATATTTTCATTGAGAAAATTGCAGATTGAGTAAAGTTTCTTTTCAAGTGCCTTGATGTCTTGAATTGAATTTAGTTAAAATTTATTTAGGTCACAGGTTGTTGCAAATAAAAATGGGCATGTTGCACAAAGCAATTTCTGTTATTATTTGCATTTGATCATTAAGATAAAAATGACCTAGAAACTTGTGTTAATTGTTTTCAAACTGTGCTTACTCGTGTCTTCCAAAAAAGTGTTAATATAGCATATATAGTTTAGTGACAAACAACTTCACACATGATTTTGAATTCATATTTTGATACTTAAAGACTCTTCTACTATCATAAGATGTTGATTGTCTTTTTGGATAACTTGAGTTCTCTAATTATGGGGTGAAGATTCAGAAACTTAAGTACATTATGTCTACTGCTACAAAAGTGTTTCCTAATGTGAAATTCAGATTTGGGGTATTTTCATTGACATAGTATCTTGTGGTACTTGTTGCCATTATGGTTGATATTTTGTTTTGGTGTTTTATGTGTTTTTGAACTGCTTTTGGAACTAACACATAAATTTGCAGAAATATTGCTAAATTCAAACTTTGTATTTTTACGTTTTGAAACTGAAACTTACAGAATTTTTTCTTTTTGACTTTGCTCATTAGGAAGTATTTACATGAACCTCAACAATGTTTTGATGCTCACTGGAACAAACTTTAGAGCCTGGAGGGATTCGGTAGAGCGTTATATGATGATGCATGAGAATATAGACCTAGTCTTTCATGAGGATGAACTTGAGGCATTAACTAAAGATAGTTCAGCTGAGGAGGTTAAGGCATTTAAAGCCTGGCACAGGTCAAATAGAATGGCGAAGAACACCATTGGGAACACTATGTCTGACACTGTAAGAGATAGTGTAGAAGAACCTGACTTGGCTACTGACTATATGGAGGCCATTGAGAGAAAATTTAAAGATAGTGAGAAAGCAGAGGCTGCAAGATTGTCTAAGGCTTTCCATGAGATGAAGTATGAAGGATCTGGGGGAGTTAGAGAGCACATAATGAAGCTGATCCACATTAATGCTAGGCTCAGGGAGTTACTGATGGGAGTGAATGATAGCCAAGTGGTGCATGTTGCACTGCATTCTTTTCCAAATACCTTCAGTGGGCTTAGAACTAGCTACAATGCTCTAAGGGTACCTGGACCATAGATGAGCTCATATTTATCTGTGCTGATGAAGAAGATAGAATTAAGAAAGAGAGAGAGCCTGCAACCTCTATGAACCTAGTGGAAAAGCCAAAGAAAAAGAAGAACAAGCTTAAGGTCACCAAAACCATCACTAAGCCATCTGGAAACACTGCAGCACCTAATACCACCAAAGCTTTTAAGTTCAAGTGCTACTTTTGTAAAAAAGTAGGACATATGAAGAAAGACTGCTTAGGTTTTAAAGCTTGGTTGGTGAAGAAGGGTAAGAATTTCTTAAGTACTACAGAAACTTTTTCTTTAGAAATTAATTTTGTCAATATTGAACCTCACACTTATTGGTTAGATTCTGGCTCACCCTTGCATATTACGAATTCTTTACAGGGATTCACAAAGAAGAGGGCACCAAGAAGTGAGGAAACCAATGTCTATGAGGGAAATGGCATGAGGGTTGCAGTGAAGGCTATAGGAACCTTAAGACTAGATCTAGGTTTTGGAAATTTTTTAGTTTAGACTATGTCTCTTTTGGTTAAGACTGGTTGCTGTTTTTACATTGATTTGGATGGAATAAAAATTTCTAAAGGTTCCTTGTTATATGGTTCTAGTGTTATTTTGGATAATTATATGAAATTGAATTGTTCAATACCTCAACAAGTAATCTCACTTGTTGAAGATAGAAATAACACATTAAGTAACAACACCATCACAGGTGTTAAAAGGACCTTGTTCAATGATAAATCAGCTTACTTGTGGCATAGGAGACTAGGCCACATTTCAAAAGAAAGACTGCAAATATTAGTAAAGAACAAAACACTTCCAGAACTAGACTTTTCAGACCTAGCAGACTGCATCGAATGTTTTAAGGGTAAAACGACAAACTTAAGAAAAAAGACTGCTAGAGTTAATTCATACAGATATATGTGGTCCCTTCAGGCATAGAACAATATGTGGAAATGTTTATTTCATTACATTCATAGATGACTATTCAAGGTACTGTTACATCTACCTATTGTCAGAAAAATCACAGTCACTTGAGGCATTTAAAATTTTCAAAACTGAAGTTGAACATCAGCTAGAAATGAAAATTAAGATTGTGAGGTCTGATAGGGGGGGGGGTGAATTTTATGGTAAATATACTGAGCAAGGACAACAAAAAGGTCCATTTGCTTTATATCTGTAGGATGTAGGTATAAAAGCTCAATATACAACACCATAAAATCTCCAATAGAATGGTGTTGCAGAGAGAAAGAATAGAACTCTGTTGAATATGGTAAGAAGTATGATGTGTATTTCTGGGTTGCCAAAAATATTTTGGGGAGAAGCTTTAAGAATTGCAAACTATCTTTGTAATAAGTCCCCAAGCAAGTCTGTGGATAAAACACCATTTGAGTCTTGGTGTGGTAGGCAACCTAGTCTGCATCATTGCCATGTATGAGGTTCTAAAGCTGAGGCAAGAATTACAATCCCAATTTAGGAAAACTTGACCCTAAATATGTAACTTGTCATTTTATAGGTTATTGTGAAAAATCTAAAGGTTATAAACTCTATGCACCTCACTACTCACCTAGAATTTTTGAAACTCATCAGGTTAAATTTCTGGGGGGGAGTATTTGCAATACAAATTTGAAGATTTAACTGATGGTTTTGAGGAAATTGCAGAAAGTGAGGATACATAAATAGAAATGCCAAACTTTAAAAATAATGCAGAAACTGAAAGTGAAGTTCACAGTGAAGCAGATGGTGACTTAGAACTTGAAAACCAAAATGTTAAAGTAGCTGAACCTATACCAGATCAAAATGTTCCTGAACCTCAACAAAATGTAGCTGAACCTAGAAGATCACAAAGAACTAGGAAACCAACTTTTGGTGGTCAAAATGATATTTATGAGGTTTATCTGCAAGAAGTTGAGAGCACTTTAGCATATGATAATGACCCTGTAAATTTTAAGCAAGCTGCAGAAAGTAATGAGTCAAAACAATGGAAGAAAGCCATGGATGCATGTATAATAATGAAGTGTGGGAGCTTGTGAAGCCAGATCCAAATCACAAGCCTATAGGCAGCAAGTGGGTGTTCAAAACTAGGAGAGATGCCAAGGGAAACATTGAGAGATACAAAGCAAGACTTGTAGCTAAAGGGTTCACACAAAAGGAGGGTATAGATTTTACAGAAACATTTTCACCAGTTTCAACTAAGGACTCTTTTAGAATCATAATGGCTCTTGTAGCTCACTATGATATGGAATTACATCAAATGGATGTAAAAACAGCCTTCTTAAATGGTGAGCTGGAGGAAGTGATATACATGTCACAACCAGAAGGCTATATTGAAACTGGAAAAGAAAACTTAGCCTGGAAGCTTAAGAAATCTATATATGGACTTAAACAGGCATCTAGGCAATGGTATAGAAAATTTGATTATGTGGTTGCATCTTTTAGTTTTACTGAAGACCTTGTTGATGAATGTGTTTATCTTAAAATTGTTGGAAACCAGTTTGTCTTTCTTATCCTATATGTAGATGACATTCTCCTTGCTAGCAATAACATTAAGTTGCTGAAAGATACCAAAATATTTCTGTCGAAAATTTTTGATATAAAGGATCTAGGAGAGGGTTCTTATGTATTAGGAACTGAGATAAAGAGAGACAGAGCACAAGGTTTATTGGGATGATCTCAACAAGCCTACATTTCAAAAATACTTCAGAGATTTGATATGGCTACTTGTGCACATAGGGAGGTTCTAATATCTAAGGGAGATAAATTAAATAAGGATCAATGCCCTAAAACAAGTGTTGAGGAAAGGGAAATGGAGTCTGTACCATATGCTAGATTAGTTGGCAGTCTCATGTATGCACAAGTGTGCACTAGGCCAGATTTATTCTTTGCAGTTGGCATGTTATCTAGATTTCAATCTGATCCTGGACACAAGCATTGGACTGCAGGCAAAAAGGTATTGAGATACATACAGAGGACTAAGAGTCACATGCTTGTGTATAAGCGTGTGAAGAAACTTGAACTTGTAGGCTTCACAGACTCAGATTTTGCAGGCAATTATCCTGCATCAATGAAGTCTACTTGTGGCTATGTATATATGTTGGCAGGTGGTGCAGTGGCTTGGAAAACAATGAAACAATCATTGATAGCCACATCCACCATGCAAGCAGAAATTATAGCCATATATGAAGGTGTATGTGAAGGCCTATGGATTAGAAACTTTCTTCTGGAAACAAAGATTTTAAGTAATCTTGTTGATGGAAAGATGAAAGTTTATTGTGATAATGAAGCTGTTGTGCTCTTCAGTAAGAATAGCAAAAGGTCCAATAATTCAAAACATATAGACTTGAAGTTCTACAGTGTGAGAAAGAGGGTAAAAGATGGAGAAATTGAAATAGCTACCATTAGCACAGATGCACAGCTTGCAGACCCTTTTACCAAGGCATTACCAGTTTCAGTTTTCAAGAAGCATGTTGAAGACATGGGAATTCTCTCTAGTTTAGATTCCTGAGTTCAGAAAGAGAAAAAGTCATAAAGATTATGGTTTTAGTTTCTTAGTTTGAAAATTTCAATTTTATTTCAGTTTGCAGTTCATGTCAGAAACAATATATATTCATATTTTGGTCAAATGAATAAAGCTTGAGGTATTTCCAAATATATTGTTTCACAGCTTGATCTTATTTTGAAAATATTTGATTGCTGCTATTTTAGTTTTGTTGATTATCAGGTGGATGGAAATATGCATATATTCAGTAAGAGGCAAACATGCAATCCACTGGTGCTTAAGTGAATAATGTTTGCATTATGATTTTGATATTCAAAATTTTTAGTTGGACTATAATCAAGTTTTACTGCAGAATGACATACTTTACCACTTGATTTCATCATATCAGTTTTGTAGTTCATGTGAGATGCAGAGGTTATTATTGGTAATTTGGAACAAATATGTTTACATAAACATGTTTATTTCCAAGTTCTATTTTAGCTGCTGCGTTCTTGACAGAACTGAATGGATCTTGAGAAACCATATATTTCAGTGCACAATTTGGCTATTTTCTAGAATGAGTTTTGGTTCAGTTGTTTTGTAGACAATATTGGTCCAAATGGGAGATTGTAAAATATTATTTGGACCTAATATTATCTACATTAAGTAAATAACAAACTGATTAAACTTATTACAATAAATGGGAAATATATGAATTATCTACCTAGACACCTAATGGGATTTGGTATGTCATTCATATGGTTAGGAATCCATTTTGATAAAGATAAATATCTAATATTTGGACCTAATATTATCTACATTAAGTAAATAACAAACTGATTAAACTTATTACAATAAATGGGAAATATATGAATTATCTACCTAGACACCTAATGGGCTTTGGTATGTCATTCATATGGTTAGGAATCCATTTTGATAAAGATAAATATCTAATTAGTTGATATGATAAGGACAAAATACTGTTTACTCCCTATACTTATAGGGAGTCCACGTTTCAGTCCCTCACCTTTCAATTTCACCTAAAAACTCCCTAAACTCTCCAATTTCACCCAATTGGTCATTGTCGTCAGTTTTCCGTCAAAATCTCTGTTAAATTGCTGACGTGGCATTCCTTACACCCTGAAATGTCTATAATACCCTCAGTTATTTTTTTCTTTTATATTTTTTTTTTCTCTTTTTTTTTATTATTATATATATTTTTTACCTCTTCTTCTTCTTCTTCTTCTTCTTCTTCCCCTCTCTCCTCCTCTGTTTATATTCTCCTTGTCGCCTTGTTTCATACTCAACCCCATTGGACTGCACACAAGCAACAGATCCTCCATGCACTCTTCTCTCGTCGTTGGATCATTAAAACCATCTATCTCCTCATCCTCATCAGCCACCACCACCTCCATTTTCCCCTCCGCCACCGCCCACCGCCTCCACATCATCATCATTAGAATCTTCATCCGATTCCTTTTCTGACTCCTCTTCCAAATCCTGATTCGAATCTTCTTCATTTTCCAACTCCTCCTCGTCTTCCACATCTTCCTCCTCCAAACCTTCCCAGTAGCCCTTGCAATCTTAACAACTGCCCAAAAACAACACAAAACCCTATCAACCCTAATTCAAAACACTTCCCTAACTCATATATCCCAATTCTCAATCACATAACAAGAACTTGAGCCAAAAAAAAAATTGATAAAATTAAGGAAAAATGTGAAGTAAAGGTTGAAGCTTTTACCTTTATTGAGGGATTCTGGGGAGGGTTCCATGGTCTCAACTCCGAACCCCACCTCACTAGTGTGATCAGCAAAACATACATTTACAATGACCATATTTACAACTTCAAAGTCTCACTGCCACCAACTAAAACCCGATCAACCTCACCAGAACAACCAACCAGCCCACCCGCCCTACAATTCGGAGACAAACACCCCTCCGTCTCTCTTTCCTCGCACTCCGTCCTCTGCTTCAAGTCCGGTGCTTTTTGCCCAATCAGAAACCGCCACCACGGCGGCTTACACTTGCTCGATGTGATGATGGCGCACCCGATTCTCGACCCGACCTCGCATTGGTGTAGGATATTGGACTCGCACTCTCTGAAGGCTTTGGCCCAGGTTTTCGGGTCGCTGAATGCCAGCACGTATGGGTCGGACGACGGATTCGGGTCGGGGATTGGGGCTGGGGAGACAGTGGCGTCCATGGTTGAGATAGAAAGGATATGGAGCTAGATGAGAGTTGCAAAAGCCCTAGAGAGTTAAAAATGGGGGCAATTGAAATTGGGGGAAATCAGAGAAAGGAAGAGTCTTTGTTGGGTTTAATCAAGAACGGAACATGGGGTAGAGGTTGGTGGTGGCTGAAGGTTGTAATGAAGAAGAGGATGGAGATAAACGGAGACGGAGTAGGAGAAGAAGAGGTTAAAAAATAATAATAATAATAAAAAAAAAAAAAGAGAGAGAAAAAAATATAAAAGAAAAAAATAACTGAGGGTATTATAGACATTTCAGGGTGTACAGAATGCCACGTCAGCAATTTAACAGAGATTTTGACGGAAAACTGACGGTAAGGACCAATCAGGTGAAATTAGAGAGTTTAGGGAGTTTTTAGGTGAAATTGAAAGGCGAGGGACTGAAACGTCGACTCCCTATAAGTATAAGGAGTAAACAGTATTTTGTCCATATGATAATTATAGCATCTTTCAGAAATAACTCATTGGCTAGAATCAAGGATTCTTTTATGGGAAGACCTATCTAACCTGTATATATAGGTGTTTGAAGTCCCTATTCACAATGTGACAAAACATTCAGCCCTGCCTCATAGAGAGGAGTTAAACACATAGTTGAGTAGAAGATTTCTTGCGTGTGGCTGCTTGAAGTTTTGGAGCTCGGATTATTTTTGTTGAATAACTGTGTTGCTGCTACTGCTTTTGAAGGAATGGTTGTTGTGCATGAAGCAGGTGATGCATCTCCTCTTGGTGTATTCTAGTTCATATTGTATTGATCATTTGGTTGTGTTTATGCATTTTGGGAAACGATCTTGGTTTGCTCATTAAGTTAACAAAGTTGATAACAACCATTTTCTGATTTTCATGCTCAAATTCTAATAGATGAAATTTTTTTATCATACCACGTCGAAGGTTAATGACATCACTACAATGCTAAGCGTGTTAGAAAATGCAAATTCAAACCCGACTCAAGAAATAAACGTGTGGAAAAATTCAAATCTAAACGTAATCCATTCATCAAAATGGTTACCACCTGCTCAACCTGTCTAGTAATTTATTCATTACCCATTTAGTAAGCATATTTAAGCTAACTTGATGATTAATCTCACTTGCATAAAAGAAGTTGGACAACATAGTTTAGGTTACGTGCTTACACGAATCATCACCATGCTTTATTATACATGACTCATCCATGTAGGCATAAAAAAATATATATATAACTGTATAAATGTTTAAAGTTTATTATTATTATTAATATTATTTTTTGTTGAGTTGAATGAGTTTATACTTTATTGATAATCAAGAGAACATTTCAGGGTACAACAAGCTTTTCAGCATCTATTACATCTTGTATGAATAAAGGAATACTGGACCAAAAGAAATTCTGCGCATTAGGAGAAGCATAGGCTGCCAATAGATGAGCTGCCTTATTGGCCTCTCTCCTAGTGTGAACCAAACAAGAATTAGGAAGAAGTTCCAACTCCTCATTAATGTCATCATACAGTCTACCCAAAATAGAGGTGTTCTACACTTCTACTTCATGCCATGACCAATTTGCCGCTTCAAAACCAGACAATCTGTTTCAAAGATGACTGGATGTAGTGAATGAGCCAGAACAAAACTAACTGCTGCCTTACATGTCTCTAACTCCGCTTGTTCTGCTGACTGAATATTAAAAATAGACCTCCTTACTACCCCTAAGAACAGTCCAGACGCATCTCTAATAAAAAAAACCCACAGCTGCCCTTCCATTGCCACCATTAAATACACGATCAAAATTCACTTTTAACCATTCTTGAGGATGAGCTTTCTACTTGAACACTCTTCAAGTATTCTGCATTCCTTGTAATTTAGAGTTATGGAAAATAAAATTGTCAATCTTGTGGAAGACATAAGAGCAACATCACAAGAAGATGTAGTTTTATTGTCCCAAACCCTAGCATTCCCAAATACCCCAAATGAGGAATAACAGTTATGCAAAAGCTGTTTTCGATATATAACTTATCCGAGCAAAAACCAAGCCAACTAAGGGCATCAAGCTAATCAGATTCAGTTCCAAAGCAACTCAAGTGCAAGCTATGATTAGTTGCCGTCACTTCCCTAGTGAAATAACAATTCCAACATAGATGTAAAATAGATTCATCGTTGGTATTGCAAAGCACACAAACCTAAGAATCCAACACAACATGTCTAGCAGCCAACCTATTCGTTGTAGGTAAAATATTGTGTCCTATCTTCCAGGCAGTACCTTTGCAGTATTGGGCATTTTGGTTTGCCTAATTCTCTTCCACACTAGTTGATTAGCCACCACAAAAGGAGATAAGGTAGAAGCCGTTTTAGAAAAAGCATATCTATAATCAGATTTCACTATAAACATATCCCTTTTCTCCAAATGCCAAAATAATTTGTCAGCCGGTCCCCTAGTACTTAAAGGAATGGATAACACAGCCTCTGCCTCATCATTCACAAAACAACTACGCACTTTCTGTTCGTTTCGAGCATTGGGAGGTTCAATAAGATCACTAACAATTTTCAGATCAGTACTTGCACCAATCATGGGTTGCGGCTTGTGATAAGGAATAGAAGGAATCCATGAATCATTCCAGACAGACACACTAGCTCCATCTCCAATTTGCCATAAGGAACCTGCATGAAGGAGATCCTTAGTAGCAAAGATGCTACGCCAAGAATAGGAAGGAGTAGCATGTTAAGAAGCATTCCAAAAATTGCCATCCGAAAAATAATGAGCCTTATACAATTGTGCAATCATGGAGCCAGGATCTGAAGCTACACACCAAGCCTGTTTAGACAACGTAGACATATTGAATTTAGACAAGTTTCTAAAGCCCAAACCCCCCACTTCTTTAGCATGACACATATCATCCCATTTCTTCCAATGAATTTTCTTCTTGTCAGTAGTGTTTCCCCACCAAAACCTTGCACACATCTACTCCAGATCCTCACAAAAGTTCTTCGTAAGTTGAAAAACACTCATTGCATAGTTAGGAAGAGCTTGTGTTACAACACAAATCAAGATATCTTTACCTACCCCACTAAGTAATTTACCTTGCCAGTGCTTTAGTTTATCAGCTAATCTCTCTCTAATGTACTCAAAAGTTGTAGTTTTCTAACAGCCCACATAAGTTAGCAGTCCCAGATATCTTATGTGAGACTTTACTACCTCAACTCCCAACAGATTCGCCACTATCCCTTGAGCTACCTCACCTACATTCTTACTAAAACACACTAAACTCTTGTGGAAGTTAACAACTTGGCTCGAAGCCCTTCCATATACTTTAATCACTTCCTGTATTTGAAAACAAGCCTCTGGAGTAGCTTGAGCATATAGCATACTATCATCGGTAAATAAAAGCTGATTAACCCAATGTGCATTCCTACAAATAGCAATTCTAGGAAGTAACCCTAACCTCTATTTTTGTTGGAGAAGAGCTAAAAAACCTTCTGCCCCAAGCAAAAACAGATAATGTGAGAGGGAATCACCCTGTCTCAACCCACGAGTAGGAATAACATAACCTCTAGGCTTCCCCTGAACCAGAAAAGAGTACCAAACCGAGCTTACACACTGAATGACAATATCAATCCATGCTGAAGCAAATCCAAACCGGATCATCACCTTATGTAAAAAATTCCCATTCCATCTGATCATAGGACTTAATAAGCTCTAGTTTTAGAGCCATAAAACCATCCTGTCCTTCCCTTTTATCATGAACAAAGTGAGCCACTTCATTTGCCACTAGTATGTTATCAGTAATGAGCCTCCCTAGTACAAATGCACTTTGGAAAGGGGAAATAATATCAGGCAAGATAATTTTCAAACGATTAGCTATTACCTTTGAGCAAAGCTTATAGATAACATTGCATAGGGCTATAGGTCTCAAGTCCCCCATTGTTTCAGGTTGCTTCACTTTTGGAATCAGACAAATGTGTGTGAAGTTGATTTGTTTCAAAAGTGACCCCGAATGTAGGAAGCTCTGGACAACTTCAGTAACATCAGCACCTATTGTATCCCAATAGTGTTGAAAAAATAGAGGAGGCATACCATCTGGTCCCGAGACTACGTTAGATACATTTGGAAAAGAAGACCGCACCTCTTCCACTGTATATTGCGCACCAAGTAGTTGATTCATCTCACTAGTAACAGAAGCCTGAATCACAGCAAGGGTAAGCTCTACTACTTCGGCATCCAAGGAAGTAGAAGTTAACATCTTTGAAAAATAAGATGAAACAATTCGCTCCATCCCATCATCATCATCCTTCCATCTACCATCAGAATCAAACAAGCCGAGTGGTGAATTCTTCCTCTTTCTATTTGCAGCCTTTTGATGAAAAAAACCAGAATTACGATCCCCTTCCTTTAGCCATGTAACTTTTGCTCTTTGTTTCCAAAAAGCTTCTTCTTGAGACAACAGATTCTGTAAGTAAGTCATCAACGTCTTCTTCTCTTCATAAAAAACTGGAGTTGAGGGTTCATTCATGAGAAACTCCAACCTAACTCTTACTTCAAACATTTGTTGTTGCCTCAGTTTGAATGTATTCTGCTGCCAAACCGCAAGAGCATGTCTAGTGTACATAAGTTTTTGAGTTAGAGTATACATGGGAATCCCATGAAATTTAGATTGCTAATGGGACTCCACTAACGGATCACATTCCTCATGCCCCAACCAAAATGATTCAAACTTGAATCTGTGCCTCCAAGGACGTTTAGGCAAGGGAACAACACTTGTCTGCAATACAATTGGAGTGTGGTCTGAGTCACTCGAAGAAAGGTGCTTAACCCTAGAGAAGCCAAAAATATCACTCCAAGTAGTCGTGCCCACAGCCCTATCAAGACATAATTGCATCTCTGAATTCCACCATGTCATCTTGGCCCCTTGAAACCCAAGATCAATCAAATCCTCATGCCCCAAAGCATCCCTAAATCCCCTAATTTGCCTCTCTAGAAGCTGAGGACCGTTAGTTTTCTCACTATTATTCAATGTTTCATTGAAATCCCCTATGATCACCCAAGGTAATGAATCCATATCACATAGCTCTTTGATTAATTGCCATGACTGATCGCGCTCACAAGTCCTCGCATAGACATAAAACCCCGTTAATCTCCAACGAGGCTAAAAAAGTAAAACAATAATTATATTCAAACAAATATTTTTAATGGAATATAAAATAATATACAATAGCATAATGTTAATTTAAAAAAAGAAAATCAATTGATTGTGTTAAGAGGCTAGTAAAAGATTAAAGTCATTTCTTCTAAAAAAAGAACAAAAACAGTGAATCTTTGCAATAGCAGCTTGACCTGAGATGCATCTCGTAAATTGTGTTTTGATGAGTTATTGCCTATTCATCTGAATTCATTCTGATTTATATAATTTCTACGTGTAAGATGTTAACTTATCGGATTGTGTTTGGAAATAACAGCTTGAAAATTTCGATTTAAATTGATCTTCCAAAAAATAAAATAAAAAGATCTAATCAGAATTTAGGGATGGCAAAAATCTCCAGCAGGGTAGAACTCCATTGGATACCCTCCCCTAATGGGAGGAGAATTCGGGGACAAATGGGGAATGGAGATGGGGATTCCCAATCCTGACTCTCTAAGATTGGAGATGGGGCGGGGATATTATTGTGATCCCCATTCCCAAACCCGCCTCAATAATATATACATATATTTAATTATGATTATAATAAAATCACAGCTCTTTTACCTAAAAAAAGAAGAAGTCAAAACACCAAAATAAAAATGTAGCCATTAAACAAGTATATACATTTACTACTTATTTTAATGGCTACATTTTTATTTTGGTGTTTTGACTTCTTTTTTTTTTTAGGTAAAAGAGCTGTGATTTTATTATAATCATGGAATGGAGTTACACTCTTTATAACTAAGTTATTAAATTCTTATTGGAAATTTAGAACGGATTTGGAGACTTAGTCCCTAGTGAGGATGATGACGGGAAATCTCAAATATATTTTTATTAAAGATTGAGGCGAAAATAGAGATAGAGAATGTGACCCTTAAACTATGAATGATATGATGATGCCTATCCCCAGCCACTCCATTGCCATCCCTAAATCAGATTCACTCACAGGGTACTGCAGCCAAAAGTTCTCGTATTTAATTTCGAAAAAGTCATTTGGAATAATGTCCCGAAGGAACCTAACAGGTGGTCCACGGAAGTCCCCTCCGACACGTGTCCCTGAACTTAAAGAGTAATGCCTGTAAATACTTTCCGTTGAACCGGCTGAACGGGCAACAGCCGGTAATCTGTGGATGCTCTGGTTATGAATAAAAGCTAGAGAAAACAGAGAGCAGGGTGCTGGAGTCACTTTCTGACTGAAACTCTGGGCATCATTATCCTGGGAAGAGCCGAGAATGGCTGAAAGAGAAGGCGTTAACCTGGAAGAGCTGAAGAAGAAAATGGCCGAGTTTGCCAGGGAAAGGGACTGGGATCACTTTCATAGCCCTAGAAATCTACTGTTGGCTCTGGTAAAACACATATAATTCAAAAACCCCATCAGCTTTCAGGACCCATATTAGGGTTTTGTGGTGGTTTTGCCGCATACCCATTATCTAGTCAGTACTCTGTTTTCTGTTTATCAATTGTTTTTTTATGAGAAACATGTCAAGTTCTAATCTTTCCACTTAATTATTAGGAACTTCTTACTCCCTCACATACAAATTTGTTCTTTTATTGCTGATTGAATTAATTAGACATGGATTAATGAAAGGAAACGAATCTGGTCTCTATGTTGATGGAAATAATATATGCATCTTTTCTTGGAAACATCTGTTGTCTATCTGAATTATATACCTAGTTCTGGGTTTTGGCTTTGGAGTTCAATTACTTGTAAATGGAAAGTTGAATTAATAGATGAAATAGTAAGAGTGCATAACATAATCAACATATCATTTTACTTTTGACATGTTTAGTATTGTGGATATAGGTAACAGAATGGCTCTTTTAGGCGAAGAAAAGAAAGGTTAAATAAAGTAGATCATTGCTTAGCTGGTTTAATCCTGAGTTTAATCTGGTTTAATATTTTAAATTATAGCCAAACTGGTGTAAAATGCCTTTAACAAAGGAAAAGGAATTGTGTGTTTGTTAGAGAGAGAGAGAGAGAGAGAGAGAGAGAGAGAGCTCATCTTTCTAGTCCTTAGCTTAGTGGTTAAAATCAAGTCAAATAACTAAACATTGTATTATGTAGGGTAAGAGATCTTTTAGACATGATCTTTTAGACAGTTTCATGTTAGAGAGAGAGTAAACATTGTATTATGTAGGGTAAGAGATCTTTTAGACATTTTCATGTTAGAGAGAGAGAGAGAGATCATGCATCTTTCTTGTCATTAGTTTAGAATAACTATACATTTTATTATCTAGGAAGAGATCTTTTAGACATTTTCATGTTAAATTTCCAGTATTCTCATGTTTGCTTCTACCACTGTAGCTAGTAGTGTCTGAAATGAACCAAGACCAGAACCCCAAATAGCAAATGTTAGACATGGTATATATATAGAAACACATGAAAATTTTCCAGGGCAATATATAAGACCCCCAAGTGCATGGTGAATCAATGCATGATAAAATACCGAACTGTTGATGTGACTACTCAGAAACTAGGCATTATTATGATAATGCAAATAGGTTCTTGGCTCAGCCTCCCCTAGTTTCTTTATGCGATTTTGGTGTTTGAGCATGTGATGGTGTTTCAGGTGGGAGAAGTAGGAGAGGTATCTGAGATATTTCAGTGGAAAGGAGAGGTTCAGAGAGGACTCCCTGATTGGAAAGATGAAGAGAAGCAACACCTGGGGGAAGAGCTCTCAGACGTGTTACTCTACCTGGTGAGGCTCTCTGACGTTTGTGGCATTGATCTTGGTAAAGCTGCACTTGCTAAGCTGGAGATGAATGCCCTCAAATACCAAGTCAAGCTTTGCAAGGGTTCCTCCAAAAAGTACACGCAACTCAAAGCAGAAGACAAGGATGGCAACACCAGTACTGACGGTGCTCAACATATCTCTGATCCTCATGATGCTTAGCACATCTCTGACCAGAGAGATTCGTCACCTCTCTATAGATTCTCATAGCCTTTTTTTGTCTACCTTCTACAGTATTAATGGTGTTTGTATAGGTTAGGCTGTAGGGGTTAAATGTGTAATGCATTGGTTGGTGGTGTAGGTTATGAGTTTGTAGAGAACGAAACAACTTTGGTTGGTGAGCCAGCTAGAGCCACTGTGTTTGTTTGGTTTTTATCAGAGATTTGGTTCCTGTGCCCTTGTGGTTTGGGAACTGAGACGATTTAGCCTTTGTTCCAGGCATTGCCGGTTTCAGTGTAGATGTTCAATTTGTTTTTAGGGTATCTTCTTCTTTATTGTTTACTTCGCATATTTTAATTTAGTGTTCTCTCAAGACGTTTGTCCGTTTGGTCATTGGCAAGTGGCAACCCATGGACTGCTTCTCGGTTCTCATGCATTCATGTGTCTACTCTCTAGGGTGCTAGGCCGACTCCGAGGAGTAAGTGTCTACTCTCTAGGGTTCAAGGCCTCTCTCATGCATTCATGTGTTCGTGTGTTCACGTATTCTACCCAAGCATTTTTACTTTTTATTTTCTTAGTTTTTAATTTTTAATTTTTTTTGTCACAAAATCAAATTTCATTAACGAAGGCACAAGGCCAGCAAGTTGAGAGTTGAGACGGAATCGGATTTTTTTTTGGATGACATAGACGTTGTTGGATTTGTCTGACCATCCAAAGATAAATGGCCGTGCGTGAGTGCTTTTTAATTTTTAATTTTTTGTGAAATAGGGGCCTATACAGAGACCCACATAATATATGAGGTCTAGCTACCCCAACAGAGACCCACATAATAGACAAGAAGAGAGTGTTGAGCATAGTTGGCAATGACATCACAACAAAATTTCTTTAACAAATTCATAATCTCATTTCTTATTGATTAGAGACTTGCAGGAGGTTATCAAGGTGGAAATGAGATGAGCAAGTTGATCAAATCACTAAATGAACTAAATCTGTCCATAATGGTAAATTGAATTTACATCGTTTATATTTATAATGGTAAATTGATGATATATAAAATTCTTGTCAACTTTAATCAAACCACCACAGGTGGTCGAGTTGGTAAGAGCCTCCAGGTGTAGAACCCCCACACTCGGGACGCTTATTGGAGTTAAAACCCAATATATTCTTGGTGGCGAGGGATGAGGAAGCGTTTTGACAAGATCCCCCGAGCATGGATTAGTCTTTGGGCCTAAGAAGTCTTTGATGACACTGTGTGATTGACAAATAAAAAAAATAAAAAAAATTCTTGTCAACTTTAATCAGGTGAAACATGACATAGCGGTGAAGCCACAGTCACATACAAACAACTAATTAATAGTTATGGTGGACAGTGGGCTGTAGGTTCAAGCCAAAAACTTTTTTTTTTTGTCTGTGAGCTGTGAGCTGTTGGTAAATTATAATTCAAACATTGTAAAGATCATGAATTCAATTCTCACTTGCATATGTAAGGGTGAGGTGGGCTAAAAAATTTATTATTATCTAAAAAAAAATCAAATGAAACATGACAACACTACTAGAATAAGGTTAATAGACATCATGTCTTTTAAATCAGTTAAGATTTCAACCGATGTCTATTGTTTTTCTAACATCAGTTCTTAAAAATCGGATGTCTATTCATACGATTAACATCGTTTCTTATATTCGACCGATCTCTATACTTTTCATCCAAAATTTAAAAAAAAGGCGGAAAGTACTAGGTCTAAAATTTTGTAAGCGGGGAGCCAAATTTTCACTCCCTCCCAACACTTGGTCAGATTTCACCCTAGACTCATATTCACTAACAACCACAATTTTCATTCCCAAACCTAACCACCACGACAAAAACCAGCCACCGACCTCCTCTTCCTCCTTCTCCGCCTCCGACCGCTCTCCTCCTCCTTCTCTGCCTCCTTCTCTCCCTTCCAGCCGAAGCCGGAGCTGCGTTCGCCGTTCTCCTTTCTCTCTCCGTGGGCCTCCCCCTCTCAACCCCTCTCTTCGACCGTCTACTCGTCAAGGCGTCTACGGCCTCTCTCTCCTCGACTGTAAGTCGGTAAGAAGTTGTTTGGGTTTTGACTTTGAGCATCTCCATAATTTGAACATCTTCAATCGATCCATCTCTGATGAACAACTCCTTGAATTTCTGGGTTTTCAAACGAACAGCCTTAAACTTGATCTTGGTGCTCTCTTCCTCGCAGCAAAGCTGAAAACTTTCTGGGTTTTCATACGAACAGCCTCAAACTCGATGTCTTGGGTCTGTTCTCAATCTCTTTTTACTTGATTTCTGTTTTAGGCTCCTACTTTTGATAATAGAATGATAGATTTTTCTTCGTATAGGTTGGGTACTGTTCTTTTGTGGATTTGTGTTTCGTTGTGTTTGTCTATTTTATTTCAGGAGGGAGAGAAGCCTGATTGTATCATTACTCCGAAACCGAATGTTGGGGGTAAGCTTCGGGCCGATGCCAGCAATGGTAACACTAATGTATTCATGAATGACAGAGATATCACAAAGATTGAGCTTAGGGTGCTCAAGGTAAGCAAAATCATTAACCAAAAAGTCACAGTTGAATGAACTTATTTGTTAATCGTCTGAGCTTATTAATTCTTGCATTGCAGCTGGCCAAAGTACAGTGCCCTCCAGATACTCATTTCTGGGTGTATGAAGATATATGTTATACTTTTTCATTGCATCTGATCTATAGCAACACTTGGAGCATAAATGTGTTTAATTAAATATATTAACTTTCTTTCTGCAGGTTGAAGATGAATTGTCAAAGTTGGAGCAGCTCAAGTCAATTAAGCTCAAAGAGATCCTTCTGAAAATAAGTTGGAACTGGAGGAGGTATGCAGACAGTCTCACATGGTTACAGAAATACTGAGTGCTGCAAATTCAAAGTAGATTGTCTCATGAATCAAACATTGTGATATGTTTTATGTTGTGTGTGTGATTTTTTTTTGTTTTGGTCAAAGCTCTAAACTTGTTCAGCAGGAGTATAAGTCTGACCTTTTCTTTATCAAATTGGGATGAGAAACTTGTAATTGTTTGAAATTTGGTTGTTGCGAAAAATGTGTGATGGAATCTTGCATGTTTTGGAGTTGAATAATGTTTTGATTCAAAGGAATCATAGAGTAGCTATTTTGCTGGTAAATTTTTGTGTTCATCTTTTGTCTGTGTATATACGGTGTAACTTCTTTTTCAGTCTTTTTCCCATTGACCCTTTTTGTTTTGACCCTTTTGTTAAGAGAGTAAATTAAACTGTGTAGTTGATAATGTGACTAACTGTTTTTTCTTCATAGGGTTGAGTTTTAACTTCTTGGTTACTACCACTGGCTTTACTTGCACCGGATGTGCTATACGAAACTAACTAAGAGAGTAAGTTGTTGGTTTTCTGTTGCGAGATTATTTCTGTTTCATTGGTCTTTTTATTAATTAGTTGCAGTCTGGTTCCATCATGCTACTAAAATTTGATGCGAAAAGCATATAATGTTTCATGTTAACCCGTCTTTTTATTGTTTCAGTGACTTGTTTCCATACTTAAAATACTAGCTTCTGAAACTTGTTAGATACTCTACGTACTAATATTAGGCTTCAGACTCAGGTTTGTTTTACCGTATAATCTTGAGTATCCTTATAATTTAAAGTTTTAGTGCTCATTTTTCAATCTATAACCTAACTTCATTCTTTATAGGATATGTTGTTTAGCTCAAAAAATTATTGTGGATAGTATCTGTAATATCCTATACGCTGGAAGTAAGAAACCATCTTGATATGCTAATGTTTCTGAACAAGATAGTCTATAATATTCGAGACCAAGTAAAGGTAGCTTTCATTAATATACATCTTTATATTATTCTTTTAAGTTTACTTTGCATATTTTGATATGCTTTTCTGTACTTTTCTGTACTTTTTAATTTGGTTCTGCAGTTTTTGAGCCCTACAAGGACAGCAAAGTGGATCTTCTTGGCCCAAAGTTGCCAATTTGGGGACTTGGCACTTGGTGTGTGGAAGGTGAATTATTCTTGAGCTTTCTTAATTGCTTTATCCCTAATGATATCTATAAAGGAATCTAGTTTGTTAAATATTCATTGTTCCTGGCAGCTTAACACATTGGGGTTGCTTCCTACACATGCATCCGACTGGGTTTCATCCTTACCCCCTGCTCAGGTACTGTTTGAATTTTCATCGCTTTATTTAATTATGCGTCAGATAATTACATGTCTGGATGTGTTGAACGTAGCTTAGTTTGCTGCTTTTATTGCTTACCAAGTTTTTGATTATGTGCTCTTCATCTAGGATATAGAACTTAGGGGACTATAAAACTGGCCTCTTTCTTATATGTTTGAAGTTTTGCACCAAGTTATTGCATGTCCACTTGGTTTTGGTTTTGAAATTTAAAATTGGCCTCTTTGACAGTGCCTTGGTATTGATAACATAGAGTTGAGTTCACCAAATGTTACTTGTACTGAGTCTACTCTTTGTCGAAATTCTGAATTTTTTGAGTGACCATTAAAGTACTCTATGGGTAGTATGAGCTTAGACAATGCATTTCTGGTGGTTAATTTCCTCAATGCAGCTTTAGTCCTCATAGCTTAGTTAA
Source organism: Rosa lucieae (assembly GCA_024704745.1). NCBI lineage: Eukaryota > Viridiplantae > Streptophyta > Magnoliopsida > Rosales > Rosaceae > Rosa > Rosa lucieae. The sequence goes on along the minus strand of CM045495.1, from coordinate 32,388,706 downwards.
ATGATGATTAATGTCAAGGTTGAGTCAGTGGAATTTCAAACTTTCTTTGGAATTCCACTGACCTTTGGAATTCCAGTGGATGATTAATGTCAAGGTTGAATCAGGTCTAAACTATCCTTTGGAATGTGCTAACATATAAGATGAAGTGCATGTTTATGCAAGCGGCATTTCTCTTTTTGCTGACAGCCATGATTTTATATGATACCCAGATCAGAATGACAAGGATTTGGATCAGGCGAGTGAGAGGCAGGATCTTGAAGGAAAGGAGCTAAAGCAAGAAACTACTTTGCATGAACTGGAGCTGGTTGCCGTCCATGCTCTTCAAGAACTTGTTTCTTTAGTTCACAGTCATGTCAATGCTGCAGAGCAATATGATTTTGAGTAAGGCTAGATTTTGCTGACCATTGTAGTAGATGTAGTGATATCAGGATGAATTGTGAACAAATTATACTGCATGTAGTTATTGCAGTAGTGGTATCTTCTAGACTAGCCTTAAAGTAGGTTAGGGTTTATTGTGCAAAACTTTTGAAGCTACCTCAAGCTCTAATTTTGGATAGAAATTAATGCAATTCCCTAATATTTGAATTTCATGTTATTTGTGGATCAGCTTTCTAGTACCAAATACAGCACGAAAGGGATATAACAGCAGTTTGAATTCACTGACTGATGTCAAGAAAAGAAAAAAACAGCAGTTACTGATGAAGAGCTGATGTCAAAAAACAGAAATTACATCAGTTTGAAAATAAAAACCGATGTTAGAAAAGAGAAAATACATCAGTTTGGAAACAAAAACCGATGTCAAGAAAGAGAAAATACATCAGTTACTAAATAAAAACCGATGTCAATAAAAGAATGCACATCAGTTCTTAAACAAAAACAGATGTCTAGCATTACTATGGACATCGATATATAAACAAAAACCGATGTCTAGCATAAATATAGACATCGATATAGACCAAGGAACCGATGTCCAACATAGCATTGGACATCGTTCTTCTTCAGGACCGATGTGTAAAATATTATCAGACATCGTTTCTAAATCAATAACGATGTTAAAATAGATAATTGTGTTGTTAGACCTATATTTCATTAAGCATCTAATGCCAAAATATGAAGGTTTGACAATAGCTAAACACACCAAAATGGTTATCACATTAACGTTTTTACATCGGTTCTGAACCTTAAACCGATGTCTCGTTGCAAACTAGACATAAGTTGTTAACCGATGTCTTAGTTTTGGCGATCTTTAACATCACCCACTAAGACATCGGTTTTTTTTTTAAACATCAGTTGTGAACTGATGTCTATGAACTTTATCCTAGTAGTGCAAATGTGAAAATGATCACCATGTGGAGCGTAATCTGTGACACTTCAGAAAATCATGCGTTGTTACACGCAGGTCAGATGTCTAGTTGTGAATTTCACCTTGAAGGCGAACTTATGATCGAAGCTGCAACCTGCAAGCATAGCGGAATCATATATTGTGGCGATTTTGCCATGTTGTAGTCTAATCATACTGTTGTGTGGTTTTATCTTTTACTTTATATGATTTTCACATCTTATCATCTCACCCTCCTCTCCCGAATGTTTGTTGCATGCTCCTTCACTAGAAGTTTGCTATAAAGGAAGGGCATATCCAAAGTCATCAGGTTGGGATTGATAAATTGGGGGGATTCTTTTTTCGTTAAGTTTGTTTTTCTATTTCTTGCAACTATTTGTGTAACATGCATTTCTATATTACTGACATTCATCTAACACACACCAAAAACTTCATGATGTGAAGAAGTGATGCTATGTGTTCAATATTTAGTATCTGTCAAGTCTAGTCAGTCTTTTTTGAAAGCAGAACCGGCCCTGAGGGCTGCCCACTGAGGTAACCGTCTCAGGCCACCGGCTTCCAGGGGCCTCGGAGCTCTGACTTTCAGTAAATATTATATAATATATATAAACTTTGCGTCTAAATCATCAGTGTTATAAATTAGAGTAGTGGCAAGGCTGCCTTTTAGGGGTCTTTTTTAGCATGATCGAGTTCAAATCCCACTAATGACATTTTTGCATCCATTTTCTAAATTTTTTGTATATTTTTGAATTAGTTTTTTTTTTTTTTGATATAGACATGTTCTCGAGTTGTATGTCTTTGAAGTAGTTATATAACATAAATACTATATGTTTCTTTTCGCTGTTATCATTTTATAATTATTAAATTAAATAACAAATAACTTGATAGGAAAAAAAAAATGTTTATCTTCGCCTCACGCCTCTACAATCTCAGGACCGACCCTGTTTGAAAGTTAATTATTTCAATTGTTTAGTTTAAACTCCATGTCAAATGTAAAAAATTTTAAGCATTGCCTTCTGACCATAACCATTTTTGGCTGGAATGCATTGTTATTTCATGGGCATTGTTTTTGGCCCTTTTCATCAATTTTGTACTTGGAAGTTGGAACCGTACTGCTTATTCAATCAATGAAGTCGTGCACAATCTTAGAGACCTCAAATAGCTTGCTGCATACATAAGGAAAGCTTAAGTAATACTTGAGCTCATGATGAACAATCAGATGTTTGAAGTTTGAATCACGAGTGTTATCATCAACAGTAGGGGCGGATCTACATACAAGCTTGGGTGGACTCAAGCCCACCCGAGATTTCTAGAATAAATTTCTGAGTATGTATATTTACAAATGTTTTACAAACTTGCAGACTTGGTTTTGTGTTTTAGCTAATACCTAGCTCACCCAAATTTGAATCACATCAATAGCAATCCCACCAATTTTTTTTTTTCTTTCTCCCACCATGCATACTGGACTTGAAGTTGGAGGTCTAATAAACTTCATATTTTCTTGATTTCTTCTAAATGTTTTGTTTTTCTTTCTCCTAATGCATATTAGGCTCGAAGTTGAACACTGGGCCTCTCTTGTCTGTGGCTTTAGATCTATTTAGTCTTTAATTTTTTTTATTCTATTTGGTATTTAGATTTGGAATTGCATTCTCTTGTAGAAGTTAGGCCTTTTTTTTTTTTTGCAATTATTTGGTTCTTTTCTAAATCTCATGGTTATTTTATTTAGCAAAAAATGATTCTAAAAAATTTTCTTTTCGGTAATCAATTAAATAGTAGTTTTGGATGGGTTTTTATTTGTTGCATCTCAATAAAATGAGCAGTGCTAGGGATCCCAAATTATTATACCCAAATTGTATCCCCAAATGACATGGCAACTGCCATGTAATCATTTGTGACTAGATAATTTCCTATGTGTATTTATGAAATTAAGTCTTCAAGGAATAAATTATTAGAACTAAATATGAAATTAAGTCTTCAAGGATAATATTGTGAATTAAATCTCTAATTGGCCAAACGAAGAAGATGAAGAACTAAATATGCCCTGCAGTCAAATAATCAAATTCCCCACAGTCCAATACTCAACCCTACAATTACAAGCCATCATCATCCATCTTTGATACAACGTACTCCTCAATTTGGATTGCCTCCAATAGGAAGAGATAAAGTGAGAACCACATTTGGGATAATTAGATCTAAAAGGAGACTGATCTCACTGGGTATTGCAATGGTGAGACCTAGCTCTATGAATTCTTTAGAAAGACAGATTTTTTTTGATGGTTTTTACTCACTTCAAGGAAATTTTAGTCTCATTCTAAATCAAGTGGATTAATTACCTGGGAATGTACCAATAATGATGGCTTTAGGTTTTCAAAACAATGTTTTTTATTTGTTAAGAAAAAAATAATAATACAAACTAAAAGCAATTATTGGAGACAACTGGAAATTACGAAGTGATGATATGGCAGTTGCCATGCCATTTGGTATGTAAGTTTGATAAAAAAAATTTGGGATCTCTAGCATTTTTCCAATAGAATATATATCTAATTGTACTAAATTTTCCTATCACTTCAGTAAAAAAAAAAAAAAATTCAAGCCCACTGATGACTTTCGACAAATAAGGTACACATTGAAGGAATGCTCAAGGTTTTCTCCAATAAACTACTGCAAGTGGCCTAGTGGTTCTTGCCTATTTGGGTGTGCTCCTTAACCTAGGTTCGAACCCTGAAGCTGTCAAAGTGGTCAGGCACTGAGCTGCAATGCACAGTTGGAGCATTTCACATGCGCCGAAGGGGTTTATCTTGGGCCTTGGTAGGTTACAAACAGTAAAGTTGTAAGGAAATTCAAAAGATGACCATAATTCATTCATGCCAAAAATGGCTGATGGCTACTAGAGTGTAACATCTGGCAAGGACCACAACTGATCATGGGCTACTAAAGTTGGGCTTACTACTATTGGGTTGTAGCTAAACTAGTCGGCCTTAGGTGATTACAAGTACTAGATTAAGTCGATAAGTGCTAGATTAAAGGAGTCTCAACAAGTACCCCCCCTAAGATAGAGCCTGTCCTCAGGCGACAAATTTCGGAAACCTTGCAGCGATGGCCTGTGCATCCTCCCAAGTAGCATCATGCTCCGGCATGCCCACCCACTGAATCAGCCAAGTAGTGATGGATTTGTTCTTCTTGTGTCTGACCCCTATGTCCAAAACCTTCAGCGGCTTCCAATTGATTTCCCTATGAGTATCAAACTGAGGCAGGGTAATGGATGTAGGAGTGGAATCCCCAACCCTTTGTTTCAGCAAGGAAACGTGAAAGACTGGGTGCAGTTTCGAGTTAGGCGGGAGATCAAGCTTATATGCCACTGAACCAAGTCTAGCCAATACCTTGAACGGCCCGTAGTAACGAGGAGAAAGCTTATGACTTGGACGTTGCACCAAGGACTTCTAACGGTAGGGGTGGAGCTTCAAGAAGACCCAATCGCCTTCCTGGAATTGCCTCTCAGTTCGACCCAGGTCGAAGTATTGTTTCATTCTGTTTTGTGTGCTGGACATGTGCTCCTTCAGATGAAGCAGAAGCTGGTCCCTGTTCTTGAGAGCAGTATCAACAGCCTGCACCTTGGATGTGCCAGGGACATACACCAAGATGGAAGGGGGAGGGCGCCCATAGAGAGCCTGGAATGGAGTCATGTTGATTGTGGAGTGGAAAGTGGTGTTATGCCACCATTCGGCCCAGTGTAGCAGTTCCTTCCAAGAAGATGGCTTATCCAACACAAAGCAGCGAAGGAAGTGTTCCAAAGAGCGATTAACAACCTTCGACTGGCCATCCGATTGCGGGTGATAAGCTGAGCTATGGCACAAGTATGTACCCTGGAGCTTAAAGAACGCAGTCCAGAAATGACTGAGGAAGATTGGATCCCTGTCGCTGACAATGGTCTTGGGCATACCATGTAGGCGGAATATCTCTTTCATGAATGTATCAGCTATCTGTGTTGCGGTGAATAGGTGTGAGATTGGCACAAAGTGGGCGAATTTGGAGAGGCGGTCCACCACAACCATGATGGCATTGAACCCATGTGAAGTCGACAACCCTTCCACAAAATCCATTGAGATATCCTCCCATACTTCCTGCGGAATAGGTAATGGTTGCAATAGGCCTGGAGGATTAATGGCTTCCTAATTTTTCCACTGTCATTGGTCACAATAAGCTACAAAAACTTTAACATCCTTCCTCATTTTAGGCCAAGCAAAATTACGATGGAGACGAGCGATAGTCCGTAGATACCCAGAGTGACCTGCATGTAAAGAAGAATGGAACTCATTAAGGATTTTGGAACACCATTAAGAGGTCTCTGGTACAAATACCCGATCTTTGTAGAACAACCTGCCATTGAGTAAAGCAAACTGCTTCCTTGTGGGCTTGCCCTGTGTAAGGGCTTGGATGATGCCTTGAGCTTCAGGATCTCTGCTGCAAGCATTATCGATCATAGGAAGGCAATCAAACACCGGGGCCGAGATGGACTATATAGCAAGCAGTTCATGTGGACGTGAAAGCAAATCAGGAACTGTGTTGAGACTCCCCTTCTTGTACTCAATCTTGTAGTTGTAACCCAGTAATTTGGCTAGCCATTTGTGTTGAGAGGGGGTCGATATCCGCTGATCAAGAAGGTGCTTCAAAATCTGATGATCGGTTTGAATGGTGAAGGCGTTGCCCAGCAAATAAGGCCTCTACTTGTCAATCGAGTACATAATCCCATACATCTCGCGGTCATATGTCGACATCGCTTGGTGATGAGGAGAGAGCGATTTGCTTAGGAAAGCAATAGGATGCTTGTCTTGTGTGAGCACTGCCCCAATACCCATACCGCTTGCATCAGTTTCGACGGTAAAAGGTTTGGTGAAGTCCGAAAGGGTCAAGACAGGGGCAGAGGTGACCGCCGGTTTCAGGTACACAAAGGTTTGCTCCGCTGCCGGAGTCCAGTGAAAATTGTCGGCCTTCAACATGGCCTTCAGTGGCTGGGCTATGACTCCAAAGAAGGCGACGAAGTGACGGTAGTACCCAGCTAATCTGAGAAACCCTCAAAGCCCCTTAACAGTTTTGGGTTTGGGCCAATCAAGGATACACTGGACCTTAGCTAGGTCCATGGACACTCCCTGCTCATGGATGACATGGCCCAAGTATTGTATTTCAGGCTGGGCAAATGAGCATTTCGATAGCTTCACCTTTAGTTGATTAGCTCTCAATATTTCAAACACAGCCTCAACATGTGTAACATGAGAAGGTAAATCAGGGCTATAGATTAAGATGTCATAAAAAAACACTAAGACAAACTTACGGAGCATGGGCTTGAATATGTAGTTCATGAGGGCTTGAAAGGTGGACGGGGCGTTAGTAAGCCCAAAAGGCATGACAAGGAACTCAAAGTGTTCATCATGTGTGCGAAAATCGGTCTTCGCAATATCTTCCACATTCATCTGAATTTGATGATACCCGGAGCATAAATCCAACTTGGTGAAAAAATTGGCACCATGAAGCTCGTCAAGCAACTCATCAACAATGGGAATGGGAAACCGGTCCTTGACCGTTATCGCATTGAGCGATCTATAATCCACACAAAAGAGCCAAGTTCCCTTTTTTTTTTTTTTACTAAGAGGACCGGTGATGAGTATGGGCTGGAACTAGGCCTGATGAGTCCGGAAATGAGCATCTCCAGGACTTGGGTTTCCAATTCAGACTTTTGGGAGTGTGCATACCGATAAGGTCTAACATTGACAGGCCCAGAGTTAGGTAGTAAGGTGATCCTGTGGTCAATGGACCTTGGAAGAGGAAGCCCAGAAGACGGTTCAAACAAATCCTTGTAGGCTTCAAGTAGTTGTTGGATGCAAGAGGGTGGAGTGGCCATAGAGTCGCACTTGGGCCTGTTGATCATGATAAGAAAGGTATCCACCTGCTTTGCATCCACCAAAGCTATCAGATCAGTCGCATCATCTTCCTTGCGACCCTTTGTGATGCCCTGCAAAGTGTAGCAACGACCTTCCATAATGAAAAACATCACCTTCTCGGAGAAGTGCCAACCGATAAATCCCAGTGTATCCAGCCATTGGGCTCCTAGCACGAGCTCACAACCCACCACAGGTAGCAGTAGGAAGTCGGTAGTGAATGAGTGATCTTGAATGCGCACGATAACGCCCTTTACAGTGCCAGCAGGTGTGAGAGATTGACCAGAGGCTGAGGTAAATTGTATGGTAGTAATTGGTGAGATGGGCAGTCCTAACTTGAGTGCAATAACTGGGTTTAAGAAATTCGTTGCTGACCCACAATCGACAAACACTCGAATTGGGAGCTCGTTGATGGAGCCTGAAAGTCGCATCATCTCCCCAAAAGTGGTTCGAGTGATAGCATGAAGGGGTAGGTGGACTCAAGCTCTACAGATTTGTCTACCAACTCCGTGGGACAGTCATGAAACTCTGGTGTTTAGTTTGTGTCGCTTGGGATGGGGGAATCAAGGATGGCCATGAAAGGCTTTTTGCACACATGGGTAGCGGAATACTGTTCGTCACAATTGAAACAGAGGCTTTTTGCACACAGAGGTTCCGTTAGGGTAAGGCGTCTGAAAGACACAGAGTTGGTCGATTTCTGATGGCTTTGCACAGAAGGCAAGGAAGAGGTGGTGGAGTGGGAACTTTGGCTGGGAGTGAAGTGTGATTGGGTGGAATAAAATTGGGGCTGGGGACCAGGAGAATATATGTGTGAGCTGGTCCAAGAGTGGACCCTGGATGTGCGGTTTGCTGCAGCATGCATGTCGCTCATCTTGGCCTCGTAGCGTCGTGCCAAATGTTGAGCCTGAGAGAGGGAGCGTGGCTCCAAGGCCATCACGTCATGGCGGATCACCGGCTTCAGGCCGCCACAGAAGATGTGCATAAGTTGGTCGTCCGACCATTCCAGAGCTCTATAAGAGAGTTTTGTAAACTCTGTTATGTAATCGTCCAACGAGTTGCAGTGTTGCAGATGTAAAAGTTGAGCCTTGAAGGAGGACTCGTCACAGGACCCAAAGTGTTCTAGGAAGGCTTGCACAAACGTGTCCCAAGTGGGTGCAGGGTGGCGCTGCTCAAAGGAGTTCATCCAGACAGAAGCGTTGGGTCCGAAATGAGAGGAAATCGTAGCGACTCGCTCATGTAGTGGCACCCTTTGGACGCGAAGGTATCTCTCCGCCATGGCCAACCACCCAACGACGTCGTCGCCCTGGAAGCAAAGTAAGTCGATTTTGGGGGGTTTTGAACGGTGAAAACCCGTGCGAGTGTGGGTTGAGGTGTTGGGTCCCGTTGAAGGTGAAGGAATGAGGGTCGGAGAAACCGGATGCAGAGTGTCCGGTCATGGAATGGGGTATGGATGCTATGGTGAAGTATATGGAGGAGCTGGCCGGAAGGAGCGGGCGGTGGGGGGAAGGCGCTGCCGAAAGCGGTGTCGATGGTTGTGGTAAGAGGTTGTGGGTAGGTGCAGAAGAGTTTGGAGGTGGAGATGCGGGAATGCAAGTAGGAGAAGGTGGGTGTGACAGACCTAGGCCGCTCCAAGAGGTGGTGCTTGGGTCTATTGTCCCAAAGGTGATGAGGGTAGTAGGGGTGGTGGTTACGGTGGTGGGAGTGGGAGAGGTTATAGGCGGTGGCTGTTTGTGGAGGATGGATTGAAGTATGGTGCTCTGCAGTGCTTGGATCTGAGCGGTCATGTGGTTTTGGAAAGTTTCCATGAAGTGTTGAAGTTCCTCATGCTGGGCTTGAAGAAGCTCCACGGAGGTTTGGAATTCTGCCATTTGCAGCTGTGATGGGTCTTCGGGCTGAAAAGAGGATGAAGCTATGGTAGTAGTATGGGGGTTGGGGGGTGTGGGCGGGAGAGGAGGAACCATTTGGCCGGAGATTGGTTCAGATGGTTGGGTTTGCTGAGGGCCACGCATCGTTGCGGGCTCTGATACCAGCTTGGTAGGTTACAAACGGTAAAGAATGACAATTGTAAGGAAATTCAAAAGATGACCATAATTCATTCATGCCAAAAATGGCTGATGGCTACAGAATATAAGCAGTAATGCAGTTGTCCTATACACACCAGAGAGTAACATCTGGCAAGGACCACAACTGATCATGGGCTACTAAAGTTGGGCTTGCTACTATTGGGCTGTAGCTAAACTAGTCGGCCTTAGGTGATTACAAGTACTAGATTAAGTCGATAAGTGCTAGATTAAAGGTCTCAACATAGGAAGCCTTTGGGTTCCCATTGATAAAGTCAAAAAAAAAAAAAAAAAAAAGGTTTTCTCCAATGAGCATTAAATCATATTTTTATATTTATAACATGGAATAATGACCTTGTGATTCATCTTCCAGGAAAGAAATGCAAAAATGAAATGGATAAAAAAGAAAATAAGGGAGCACTAGCATTAGTTAAATTCTGACAATTTGTTTGATATGCAACTGTACTTGATGCCTGCCTTTCATAATGATGAAGCTAATGATCAAGCCTTGAATGGTGACCGTCCTTGTGATTATTCAAAAAATAGTCGGTACTCAGAAGCCAATGATGAAGCCATTGGTCGAATGAAAACAATGTCATTCGGTCTATGCAAATCGGGCTGTTGAGCTTCGAGAGGAGGCTGGCCTCCTATTGTATCCTTCAACTGCAGAACATACTTTTGAAAAATCAATAGAATTTCAAAATTGAAATAATGTATCTAATTATTTTATTATCACTATTCTTGTATTTACATAGTAGAAAAGATGAATTCAATCTCCTCTCTCCCTTTCTCCATCCCCTATCTAACTGATTGACAATTTGACACACGTGAGAAACCATTGCCATTCCTAGTAAAGGGAGGAGTTATTAGTCATGGAGTTCATGAGGATATTCAGTACAATGAAGGCAACGAGTCCAACTCAAATCTGGTCGTCACTTCAATCAGGTGAAATCTTCAGACTTTATTTCTTTCTTTATAGGATTTGCAACTTTGTGATTGATCATGCTGATGACTGTAGTGACTAAATTTGCCATTTTAGTGACAATTAAACATCATATCCTATGCTCTCAACTACTTGACTTTGGGCTAACTTCTTGATTCCATTAGTTTCTTTGCATAATATTTCAAGCAAATCAAATTGCACACTATTAATTTGTTGAATGAACTGTTTATTGGAATCCAAACCAATAATCCTCCCTAGAAATTTTAATGTTATACAGTAACTCATAGAACTTTCCCTCACAAAATCTAGCTTGCAAGGGAATGATACCCAAGAGTGGAGCTTATGGACCATGTTAAGGTATCGTAATTTATTTTCAAGCACCAAATGCTCACTTAGCAAGGTTAGAATTAACAAAAACATGCCAATATAACAGCTGTAGCTACCAAGCAAAATGGATCACATATATTCAGTAGTACATTCATCAGGTTGTTACAAAATTTGTTCTAGACAAACTTTTCCAAAAGTAAATACAAGCTAGCTCCTCAGGTATTGCAACTTCTTCGGACTTCGGAAGTGTCAAGGCGATCAAAGCCAACAGGTCTCTGTCCCAAACAAAAACATAGGGTCCCAAAATACAGCGGCTGGAAAGTAACAATGAGAAGCTAGCATTAATTAGTGAAAACCTCTAAATTGGATATTCAAAGCTGCCTTAAAGGCTTCCCACACACCAATCCCCGCGTTGATACGATTCTTCATTTCAGGCAATCTTGCCTTGAAAGCAGTAAACAACTTGCATTTACCCTGGAGTGCCTCCTTTTCTGGACGAAGCTTATCCAGTTCAGCATCCAAATTAGCCTCAAGGGCTTCTCTCTGGCTCTGACAATCTGCAAATTGAGCCTGAAGAGCCTCAATATGCTCATTAAGATCATGCAGCTCATTTTCAAGTTCAATAATTCTAGGTTTTGTAGCACAAGCAGCCTCCAGCTTAGCTTTCAGAGATTTTAGTGCATGTTGAAGGTCCTTTGCCTGTTCTCGGCCTGTAACGCATTCATCTATAGCTTCTTTATAGTGCGGTAGTTCAGTCTCCACATCGTTAAGCATCCGGTCAAGTCTTAGGACCATAATTGGATCAAAAAAACCAATAGAGCACAGATACTCGAAAGCTTCTTTCAATTCTTTGTAACACTGTTTGTCCAGTAAGGCTTCAATGTCACACTTTAGAATGCTTTGAATGATGTCTATGGCTCCTTGAAGTTTTCCTGGGTCAGTGGAAGAAAAGTGTGGAGAAAAGGCGGGGGAAGAAATCAGATGTTTTGCCTCCTGTATCACAGTCATCAATTCTGCCTCCAATGCTATCGAAAGCTGAAAATGACAGAAAAAGAAATCAGAACGACATAAACATGCAAAGTTGAAGGTGCAAGTTTAATGATATATATATATATATATATATATATATATATATATATATTTGTCACAACAGTTACTTACAAAATAATGCATTTGATTTGTGCCTTGGTGTGATGGAATGACATGAAGTTTTAAGGTTCAATGCTGGTATGTAGGTCTAATATAATCTGAAAAAAAATGATACGAGTATCGTTTACAAAAAGAAGCTTGTTAATATATATAACAAGCTTGATACAACTTCCATATGAGGGCATGAATTCTCATCATACACATCCACAGACCCCATAGTGTTCAGACAGTTTGAAGCCTTTATATCCTACTTACCGAAACTCACAAAATAGAAAAGTAGCATTGTAGACTACTGCACCTCTTTTTGGCATGTGAACCAAAAGAAAGGTTGTTTATGCCAAACCAGAGGAAAATAACCATTTATTGCGATAGTTTCTTCTATGGAATTCATGAATAAGATATATGTGTGTGGAATTCATGAATAAGATATATGTGTGTGTGTGTGTGTGTGTGTGTGTGTAATTGTGAGAATGTGGGAATGTCATCCCACATTACAAAAGTGAAGCCATGCTTAACGTACAGTTTAATTTTTCCACATCACCCAAGGTAATTTGTCGGTGTGTTTGGCTCGAGTGTCACCAACTGTGAGGAGACATGTGAGAGAGTGTGTGGTACATTGAGCTTACAAGGTCCTGAATACATTGAGACATAAGAATCAAACCTCAATAGCAAGAAAACCAAATGCAGCATATTTAACACGGGTATCAAATAACTCCATTTGAAATGGCTGTATTTCATTCTAATACTATTTTGTAAATAAATAAACAAATATATAAAGCATAGTACCTTGGGGCTGATCCGCTTCCTAGTTGGAGTGGGAGAATTACTTTTGGTTACGAGAAGCCTCTTTGGATTCTTTTCCCCAGTTGAGTTGTGGGCAGGTTGTTTGGGATAAGTCATTTCCTAATTACAGAAGAAATATACAAGAAATTAATCTGGGATCAGAGAGAAATACATGGCATAAAGATGGAGTGTATTAAGTTATGAGGTGAATAAATGGCTAGCATGCAATTTACCAGACAAATGCAAGAAAAGAGTACATGCATGTAGGCATCATCATCTTATAGATTCCACATTTACAGTATCAATTACTCACCTTCTCCTTTTGTGATTAACAAATGCAGGAATTTATTATTTGCTCCCTCATTGATTTTCTCTCGGATTTCTTTTTTCTCATACTTCAAGTACACATGTTCTAAATTCTAATCAAATAAGTCGGGTTGGTCCTTGTACAACCGAGGAGGAAAAGGATGACAATAGTTAATTTGGTTATAGACACCAAGGCACCAACCGTCATTTCAGATATGTTGAAAATTTCCTTCTTCTTTTGGTAAAGTTTAAGCTTATCTCAATTCAATGTTGTCTATTATAGTTAATAACCAGTTTTTAGCTATAGCATTGTTAATTGGAGATTATTTAGTTTGGTAGGAAATATATACAGCATGTGGACAGATTGGGAACACCGGTAAATATATAATTGGTAGGACTATGCTTTTGTCTGCAAGAAAATTCATGGTACTAGCTAAAAATTCAAGAGTATTATCGATCATCCAATAAAGAGGTGACCAAGGTGTAAACTTGGGTCTGTTTCTCAACATGCAGAGACAGTTTAGGATGGTCAAAAGATACAACAATAAGGATTTGGTAAAGTTAACTAGAATTACTTATTGAGAGCTCTGGTGGGACTGGTAGGACTACTCTCTGCTCTTGTCTGCAAGAAAATATGCTGCTCTTGTCTGCAATAAAATATGGTACTAAAAACTGTATGATCCAACAAAGGTGTAAAATTGGGTCTGTTACTCAACATGCAAAGTCGTTTTAGGATGATCAACAGATAAAACAGCAAGGATTTGGTAAAATTGTAGCTAGCATTACTGAAGTTGGTTGCTAATTTCTTACCTTAACAGACAGATAACCAGTGAGCTGAGATCTGGAGGTGTTGTAATCCTGAACGATTCTGGGTAAGAAAGTCTATTTGATCGGAGTAACAAGAAATGGAGTTTCTTGGCCTGAAAGTCTATTTGGAAATGGTGTTTTTGTTTACAGTTTCAGGATGATGCATGAAGAAGAAATGGGGGAGAAGAAGTGCTGGAACGGTGGTTTTGGTATGTATATAACTATATATGACAAGGGGGAAAAGAGGGAAATTATTACATGGTTCCAAGAGGAGGAGACGTCTCCCATGCTCGTCTTGATTGGGTTCACACACGTGAGCTGCACGTGTCAATGAAGATAAATGTAGATATTTTCACCCACGATGAAGTTGAACCAAGGTTGTTCCTGTTCTTCAAAAAAGACTTGGTATGCATGAATTAGTAAATCAAACGCTGAGATGAGCGACTGTTCGAAAGAAGACTAGAGGAATTAGTAATGGCCGGAAAATAAGTATGAAGATTTGATGCTTCATGACTTCGACAACAGAGTAATTGAAACAGAGGAAGCAGACGAGGTTTTTGACGAGGGCAAGTAGTTTTAGCATCAGATTGCATCTTCGTTGGGAGAAGTCCTCTCCTAAACTCCTAAAGGCACTGACCTGCGCCACTGTATAACAATACGACCATATATTCCTGTGCTTAATTAACTAGTTGCTCACCGTTGAAACTTTCCTTACCAAACTTGCAAGCATTCCTGTTCTTCCAAAATAGCCACACTATCACGGCAAAAAGAGCCAAACCATCCGGAAAGACCACTTTGGATACAAACAAACAGGTCAAAAAAGGAAACTGCTTTTCCAAATACACTTGATTTACCATTTGATAATTAGAAAATTATGCGACAGTCTTGGTCAGAGAAAAAAATCAAATAAAAGTACAACAAACCAAATATATGGAAAATATATAACATTAGATTAGGAACAAAGTACTACTATTATTCAGGACGTTCTCTATGAGGATTATTGTAAATGTTCTAATGTAGCGCGGGGTTGAGGTTTTATGTCCCCCCGGCGCAAAGTACTACTATTAATATAATAAATGGAACCAGGCGTGGGGCTGAGCCTCCCAGCTAGGCTGGGTTCCAAACCCCTTTAGAAAAAAAAAATTAGATTAGATCCTCATCTAATTCAACTCCAATTACAATTGAAAGTGTAAAAGACTGTCAAATCTGCTCATTACATGATTCAATTTTCTCACAAACAAAACAAGTTACTTGATCTTTTGAAAGAAAAAACAATCTAAAATCTCTACAAAAATATTATCCATTTGCTCATGTCAAAAGTCTTTTTATCATATTAAGCTGGATCAACACTTTTGTTTTGTAGATTTTGAACATAAGCTAAAATTATCAAAGACATGTAACACGGATCCATATGAAAATTGATAAATTAATTAACAGGTAACTAATATTAAAAAAAAAAAAACACACACACACAACCTATAAATTAACCATATGCATTTTTATTGAGTATTCTGATCGTGATGTCGTCTTGATCACATATATTAGTTAGAAAGGGCATCTAATTTGAACAATGTCTAATGGTCGATTTGACTTCGCCCATGTAGTGATAGATACTCATGTGAAAAAGTTGGCATCTCACTAATCAACAATTCCCACATAAGCCCTTGTTATAATTAGAGATGATCAAGGTAGTTTGCAGTATGGATTCGATTAACATTAGTAACCGAAGCAATTGCACTCTGAGATGCATTAACTTAAGCAATCACCCTTTATGTAACCAAAGTTCATGTTGAAGGTCACTAAAAAAATCCTTATCAATTATATCAATGGCCTTTTAGGAGGATTCCTAGAGAGAAGGACGTTCAAAGCTAATGTTGCATCCTTTGAAAGCATTTCTCTTCTCAATGTGTCCCAGGGTCCTTCAAACCCTAGCTTCCCTAGGGGCTTTGTAGTTTAGTTTCTTGTCTTTTTGTATCAAATGTGCTTTCGATAGATGATACGCTCAAGTCCTCGTGCTGTTCTTGAAACCACATATAGGCTTGTTCTATCAAAATCCACACACAACTTGGCCACATTAGAACAGACTTGCTCTGATCTGTTACGTACATGTGCCCAATCCTCCAACTTACCCAATGGCAGAGCAATTCATGGAAAACTCTTCAAAGGGTCTCTGCCCTTTTCGCCGTTCCTTCAAAATCATCTACTCAACATGTATGTCAAATGTGGCCATCTCAACAATGCCCTCCAACTGTTCGACGAAATGCCTGAGAGAAATGTTGTGTCTTGGTCTGCGCTCATTAAAGGGTTTGTGCAACACGGCTGCCCCAATGAAGCCCTGTCTTTGTTTGGTCGTATGCACAGGGATGGCACCACCATGCCCAATGAGTTCACATTGGTCAGCTCCCTCCAGGCATGCTCCTTGTGTGGGAATCTGACTCAAGCTTATCAGGTTTACGCATTCATTGTTCGTCTCGGGTTCGAGTGGAATGTGTTCCTCACTAATGCATTGTTGACTGTTTTAGTAAGACATGGTGAACTAACAGAGGCTCTGCAAGTGTTTGAGAACTGCCCCAATAAAGATATAGTGTCTTGGAATGCTATCATGGCTGGCTACTTGGAGTATGATTGTTCAGAAGTAGCTACATTCTGGTGGAGAATGAATCGCGAGGGAGTGACGCCCGATAGCTACACATTTTCAAGTGTGCTCACTGGGTTGGCTGCTGTCACTGATCTTAAAATGGGTGTGCAGGTCCATGCACAGCTTGTGAGGTATGGCCATGGGGCGGAGATTTGTGTGGGGAATTCCCTGGCTGATATGTATATCAAAAATCATCAGTTGTTGGATGGTTTCAAAGCTTTTCATGAGATGCCTTTAAAAGATGTGTGCTCATGGACTGAAATGGCTGCTGGCTGCCTGCAATGTGGGGAACCAAGCAAAGCACTCGAGGTTATTGCTCAAATGAAGAAAGTTGGGATACAGCCAAACAAGTTCACACTTGCAACTGCCCTGAATGCGTGTGCCAATCTGGCTTCGTTGGAGGAAGGGAAGAAATTCCATGGTTTGAGAATTAAACTTGAAACTTGTACTGATGTGGACATCTGTGTAGATAATGCTCTGCTGGACATGTATGCAAAATGTGGATGCATGGATGGTGCACGGAGTGTTTTTGAGTCGATGAAGGATAGTTCTGTAGTCTCATGGACCACAATGATAATGGGGTGCGCACAAAATGGGAAGGCTAGAGAAGCTCTTGAGGTTTTTGATAAGATGAGGCTGCAGGAAGGCATTGAGCCAAATTACATCACCTTTATTTGTGTGCTTTATGCATGTAGCCAAGGAGGGTTTATTGATGAGGGATGGAAGTACTTTGCCTCCATGACTCAAAACTTTGGAATCACCCCAGGAGAAGACCATTATGCATGCATGGTTGATCTTCTAGGCCGTGCTGGACGTATAAAGGAAGCTGAGGAATTGATCAAGAACATGCCTTTAAAACCAGGTGTTTTGGTTTGGCAGACTTTGCTTGGTGCTTGTCAGCTGCTTGGGGATACAGAAACAGGAAGGCGCGCAGCAGAGCATGCATTAGAGATAAACAGAACAGAGCCATCAACATATATATTGCTGTCAAACATTTTTGCTGGTTTGAGCAATTGGGACAGCGTCGGGATGCTGAGGAAACTAATGGACTCTAGGGATGTAAAGAAATTGCCTGGATCCAGTTGGATTGAACATTGAAGTAGAAGAAAGATAGTTCACTGCATTTAGCTAACACTTAAATAAGAATAGCTTTTGAGGATGGAATTTCAATCAATTTGGTCAAGAAAGTATCATGATCCAGATTTCTAGTAGTAATAGAAGCTTTACAATCAGAGAATAGTTAGTCGATCTTTTCAAAAGGTGATTGATTGCTGATGCACATATAAACTTATTGATTGATTCATTCTTAGAGAGCTCTTCTATTCAAGCACACAGATGACCACTCTTTTCAAAGCTTTCCCACTTCTTCTAGACTCAAGAGAAGATATTTAGGCTGCTTTGAGCAATGGATTGGCATAGTCTCTTGTGATTGGTTTGGAGACAAGTTGAATCAGAGGGATGGATAAGGATGGAGGAGGCTACCAAGAAGCCCGTCGAGGTAATGGCTTTGGAGGCTGTTGGTCAAGGTTTTGATTTGAGCAGTGATTTCAGATCGAAGTTTTCCAAAGGATATGATGGGACTAATGAAAAGTTGGTGGTTCTAAACGAGGCTAGTAAGGGGGACATTTTCATTCCTACTGGACGTGGTGACTGGTGAGTTCCTGAGGATATTCATTGCCAAAAGGGGATTAAATCCGCTTCAATCCGATGTTCTCGAATTCGTCAGGTAGCTCTTCAGTCTTTCTTTCTTTCTTTGTGTAGCATTGTTTTGTCAGGAGAGTTTCATCCATTGTACAATGCAAATTCCATGGCTGTTGTGCTACTGCTTCCGTTATGTTCTCTGTCTGCAATGAATATTAAACTATGGTGCCCGAAAAACTTTTACCTTGACTTCTATAATTTATCAAGTGCATCAAGTTGAATGCTATTACTTTGTGAAATCCATGTGAGCTTGTTCGCTTTCTTGTTTACTGGAGTTCAGAAAGACCAGTAGGAACTAGGGATCAATAACATAGTCAAACGAGCTTAATGTACGCTCTAAGGAGTTATCCCAAAGGCTAGACTAATTGCCCAGTCAGCCAGCTAAACTTAATGATTATTAAGATTTAAGATGATGGACATAACCTTGATTAAATGACCTAAAGTAAGTCCTTGTATACTCGACTAGAAATCAATATTTGTACTTAATGATCTCCAAAAGACTCCTATTTGCAGTGATGAAACTTATAGTCTGGGCATCGAGTCCCCAACCAACCGTGTTGTATACCATCACTTTCTACGGCATTACACAAGAACTTTCAGAAACACCTCTACTTTTATTGTAAGATATAGTGAAGTCTTTGAAGTTGGATAGCTAGAGTCATGAACTTCAGGGTTGAAAATCTTGGCATACTGATCTGATATTTTGTGAAAGCTTGGAGTGTATCCCACATTAAGAAAATGAAGCCTTGCATAAGAGCTGACAAGTTTCTTGGGTTTCTCCACTCATTTACAATGGGTTTTGGGTAGATGCCTCTTTTTTACATTGCATCAGAACAGGTAATTCACATGCTAGGCTATGTTCTTCAAATCACCCACATTAAAGTTGTAGAATTGTTTGGCTGGAGTCACCCACAAACGTGAGATTGGTGTGAGAGTATGGAATGTTTCCCCACAATGGGAAAATAAAGCGGTGCATAGGGAGCTTATAAAGTCCTCTGTCTCTCTTCTCAGTTGATCTTGGTGTGCATGCCTAGAATTCTGCAGTTTTTATTTTATATTTCATTGGATGCAAAATGTTCTATAAAGGCTACTGAACAACCACTAGGTGCCTAGCATCTGCAAAATATATCTGACTGTAGTTTCATTCGTCCAAGCTCACTCATGGTTGACAATACTTTCTAAAAGACTTGGAGCATATTATTGTCCAACATAACATGCTATGAAACAACAAGCAAAATGAAAAATACCATTTTTGAGACAATTAGCAGGGTGATCCTAGATGACTAATTGACATTTAATTCTTGAAAGTCATCTTAAATTCTTTGCATTTGGTTGCATCCCACATGATTACTGACATCTGTCACTGTTGTTTTAACATTCATCCAGTTTTGGCAAAGACATGCAGGTATCTTGATATGTGGATCACTAATTTGGTAATGCAGGACTTAACATGAATGAGAATGGAGTTGTGATAAAGAAAATGGAAAACTGGGTCTATTGTGTTTCTAAGAACCTTTTACAAGTTAGATTACCATGAACAGTATCAAGTATAATGAGTAAATTGTGTACCATATTATGGGGGCTATTGTCTGCAACTCAACCTTTAATCCTCTGTCCCCCCCTTCCTTTTATTGGAAATTTGTAATTCAAATTTGGTGAAGACTGTGTTATATACATTTGTCTCCAGTGAGTGTGTCATTTTAAAACAACTATAGGTTGCCTATAGCAATGGCATGGCAGTGTATGTAATGTACTAGTTCTTATGTCTATTGCTCCTCTCATAAGCAGTTTCCTTTCTCTTCTTGTTCTCTCCTTTCTTAATTTCTCTATGGTTGGCATTGTTACATGAAACATTCTAGCATATGTTATTGGTTTCATAATGCATGCTAAGCTTTATAATTGTTTCATTGTAGTTTTTGTTACAATATGATCCTGCAGATGTCTGAGCCCACTGTAGTCAGAAATCTTCAGTTCAAGGGAAAATTCCTTCAGGATATCTGAATTCCATTTTTGAGTTAACTGGAGACTGGCTTCAAGATGCTGCAGAAACATAATATCTTTTTGTTGATGGTTTCTTCATTTCATTGTACATTTTGTACAACAACAACTCCATTAATTTTGCGAGACAAAGTGCGGAAATCTGTTTCATCTCGTTGGGATCAGCTGTATTGTCTGGGTATTATTTTTTTTTTTTTTTGGGTGGTGTTATTGACACTCTTTTTCTCTATTCACACACGCTTCCTACTTTTCTATTTCTTTGATTCATTTTTTTTTTTTTACTACAAACTACCCTCCCTTGCAATTATGTTTCCTTTTCTTTTCTCTTTTTTCCATTTGACAAATCAATCATCCAATTGAAATTCATAAACTTTGTTTCTTTTTTCTAATTAACCTCACTTAGGGTTAGATTTTAACCAGAGGAGGATCCATCATTGAGTCACAACCCGATCAAAATTTCCAAACTTTGTTTCTGTGGCTTTGCTTGCTGGTTTTGGCCTTTTGGTTTTTCTAATACGGGTATCGAGGTTTGATGTGGCTGGCAAGGCGACACATGGTTGAGAGACTATCCCCACCTGGAAACTCCGCAGGTTGCGTCGGATGATTGACTTGCCGAATAGAGGGATATATATATATATATCAGGGCCCTTCCACTAAGGGATCCATTTTTTGGGTCTTTTATAGGGATAGACATTAGACAAACTTTTCGATTATATTTCGACATCTCAACCGTTCATTTTTTAGGTCCTAATGTGTAGATCACTTCTGCAAATTTTCAGCCAAATCAGTGATCATTAAAGCATCCAAACCTGCAATTTACACGAACGGACCGAATCTGTAGAACCAGAACCGTTCGTGTTTATGATGGTAAATTGCAGTTTTGGTTGCCTTAACGATCATTAAATTGGCTGAAAATGTGCAAAAGTGATCTATACTTATGACCTAAAAACTGAACGGTTGAGATGTGAAAATATGATCGAAAAGTTTGTCTCATGCCATATCCCTAGAAAAGACCAAAAAAATGGATCCCTCATTAGAAGGGCCCTGTATATATATATATATATATATATATATATATATAGACACATACACATATAATGGCAAGGGAGGCTAATTAAGGTAATTTGTAAAAAAAGTTTGAATTAAAGTAATTAAAAATATATATTTGGAGTGTGTGAATAGAGAAAAATAGTGTGTCAATAACAACACCTTTTTTTAAAAAAAAAAATTGTAAAAACTCAACCTTATCATATGAAGATGTACAACTATAGATAGCATTACATACTCTAATGTCTTGTTTGGTTTATGGAATTGAGGGCTTGGGAAATGAAATTTATTTGTTTCCTATGTTGGTGTGCACAAGGAAAACAACAACTTTTCTTTAAGAAGGGAAAATATGGGGGAAAGTGAATCTTCATCCTCCAAATGATTCATTTTCCGTTCCACTTTCCCAACATTAAATGTGTATTAATTACATAATAAAAATATATTTATAACCTTATTGACACTTTTATTTGGAATGTTTATGATTTGTGTAGCAATATATTTTAATATATGATGATAAAATGAAATATTAGTATGATCTAGTTTCATTTCCTTCAACAAACCGAACACTAAAATGAAAACAAATAGGCCTAGGATTAGTTCGGATCTTGTTAAAATTGCAAGGAACCGTCACCGAAACTGCTGTTAGGAAATCGGTTCGAGTTTGAGGTAAAAATTCCCAGAACCAAATTGAGTTCAATCGGTTCAGTTGTCGCCATTTTCTGGTATTTGCGTCTCTAAGAGGCCAAGAATCGAGTCAATCGACGATGGAGATGAGTCGGCGGCAGCGGCGTTGTCTATATCTCGAAAGCATCAATACGACATCGTAGGAGAGGGAGGGAGAGAGAGAGAGAGAGAACTGAGATAGGTGAGGGATCGTATAAGTGAGGAAAACTTAGATGGGTTTGAAGGTTTAATTTGGGGATGAAGAATTGATCGTGATTTCTGGGTATGAATATGAGTTTGAGATGGGATGAGAGAGTTAATCTCCTGTGGCCTAGCTTATTTTAGAGAAATAAGCTCAATCAAAGGACTAATTACAAACGCATGATGAGTTTGAGATGGGATGAGAGAGTTAATCTCATGTGGCCTAGCTTATTTTATGAAATAAGCTCAGTCAAAGGACTAATTACAAAACAACACATGTACTTCGGTTCCCAGAAATTTTAAAATGCAAGCACCGGAACCAAACTGGTTGGGCAACATGACAAACCGAACCAGAAAATAGTGATGTCAAAATGTTTGAGAGCCGAACCCCGGCCAATATTGCCGGTCTGATAATGGAAGTACCTATAAGATTGCGATTCCAAATCAGTTCTACCTCGCTGACTACCAATTTGGTTAGCTTTACTACAATTGCAGTTACACTCTGCCGCAAAATGATTGTCATCCCGCCAAGCTTGAACGTCAATTTTCTCTCGGTCGTGGGTAGTGATCTGAATGATGGCGGCACTACATTGGGGACGACAATAGGGTCCGGTTGAATTGCAGTCCATGGGGACGGGTTGGGTTCGACCGGCGTGATAATCTCATGAAGGGTTGTATAAGTCTTAAGAACTTGCAGGGGCTTGTAAACTAACAACGAATCTGCTTTTCTCATATCTTGTTATGATGTGGCGGTGATTATTGGGTGGGGGTGATGAGGAAGAAGTAAGCAACCGAAATCTACGGCTTTAGCTCCATAGCCGTAGAGTGGTTTCCAAAACTGACTCGGACACTGAGGATGACCAAGGGGTCCAATTGGATTGCGGTCTGCAGGAATGTCTGAGTTTGTCCGACATGATAATCTTAGGTGGGGTTGCATAAGACTCAATAACCTCATTGTAAACCGCAGCTAACGATAAAGAAGTATGTCAACACAATCTCTGGCTTCAGTTCCATTGCCGTCGAGAGGTGGTTGCTTTGGCTTATCTTTCTACTGCTGTTGTTATACTCTCAACTTCCCACTCCCATCATCCAAGCAAATAATTTTTTGAGCAGATTAATGTAGGAAAAAGAAATTTACATGCTCTCCGAGGAAGCTTGTCCATTGCCCAAATTCAGCTATATGTGGATATCATTTTGAGCTGCTATAATGCAATCGGAACCGGTGATTGAATTTAGACTCCCAAAATCTAAATTGCTCATATAAATCTAAATCGACTTTTTCGTCCATCGTAGCCTTTGCCAGTTTTGCTTGAGACTTTAGAAACTGATTGCAAGCATCAAGTAATATTATACACTTAATAGGAAACGAGAGACGAACCTCACTATTTTTCACAAACGGATGCAAAGCAAGCTTCTCAAACCCAGTCCTGAAATTAGAAAAGATTACTGTAGTAAATAACTTGTTGCTTCCATTAAAAAAAAATAGAATAGTAAAAAGCTTGTAATGGAAAAGAAAAAAAAAAAAAAGACTCTGCTCGTACTCATTTTCTATCATTTTATAGAAATGCTCCAACTTCTTATTCTAGCATGTTTCACTTAGAAACGCGCTTAGAACGTGTCATGTTGAAGAAATCAAGTCTGTACTTTCTAGCTTGATATAAATCTCAACCTCAAAATTGTCTAATAAGAAATTGTACAGGGAGTATATGAAAGTGAAAAATAACAGAAGAAATAGAAAGATAAGCTTAAAGGGAAAAAAAAATGAAATGTTAAAGATTGAGTGATTATAAGAAGAGCCTCTCAAGAACTGCTACGAGGAGCCTCCGAAGAACTGCTACAAAGAGCCTCTGGGTTTTGCAATGGATCTTGAAATCAAAATGGAAGAGTTTACCTGCTCCAATTATTCCTGCACTTTCAGAACTGAAGAATCAAGGAAGAAACACTATGATGATTGGCATGTCTTCAAGTGTGCTTATTGTGCCAAACAGGCCTTTGACACACTTGAAGCCCTTCTTTTCCATCAGAGGATTCATACACATCTCAGGTTCAAGTGTGTGAGCTCAGCGTGTCAGCTTGGTTTCGCCAGCAAGTCGGAATTAGCCTCGCACAAATGTAGGGGAAGAAAAGGTTCCAAGTGATGAGTGGCTGAAAACCGTTCATCCAGGAATGTTATTTCTTTTGTTATCGTGTTTGTGTCTATTGAGAGGATACATGAGACTGTAGACCCTTTTCTTACTTGCGTACTTGATGGATACATCTCCAAAATGCCATGTTTTCTTTGTTCTTTGTTCAAAACAGATGGAGAGATTATGAAATTATTAAGGGATAATTAAGACATTTTAATATGGTTATTTTTTAATGATTTTGGAAAACAAGGTTAAAAATTAACCTCAATACCCAACTTGGCGGTCATTTTTCAAAATTTCTCTTCGAATGTTTGGTCATATCTTTTTAGGATTTGAGGGTCTTCTCAAGAATTTAGATAGATATTTGAGTGACCACACATCTAAGACCCTTAGTTCTTGAAAATCACAATATATGAGGGTAGTATCTTTATGTTTTGACAATAGCTAACATCCAAAATCTGAAATCTTGAACTACTCACCAACCATGAACTAGAAATAAGCCCCTAAAAAAAAAAGATGAAATGTTCAAGATGAAATGATTATGAATTCATTAAGGGATAATTAAGACATTTTGATATGTTTTTTTATTTTTTTTATTTTTATTTTTTTATGATTTTAGAAAACAAGGTTAAAAAGCAACTTCAATACCCAAACTTGGCGGTAATTTTTTAAAATATCTCTTCGAATATTTGGTTATATCTTTTAGGATTTGAGGGTCTTCCCAGGAATTTAGGTAGATATTTGAGTGACTAACAATAACTTACATCTAAGATCCTTAACTTCTTGAAAATCACAATACATGAGGGGAGTATTTTAAGTTTCAAACTACTCAGCCAACTAGAAATAAGCCCTAAAAAAAGAAAAAGATGAAATGATTATGAATTCGTTAAGTCATAATTATGACATTTTGATATGGTTATTTTTTAATGATTTTGGAAAACAAGGTTAAAAATCAACTTCAAAACCCAAACTTGGCGGTTATTTTTTAAAATTTCTCTCTTCGAATGTTTGGTTATCTTTTTAGGATTTGAAGGTCTTCCCAGACCTTTAGGTAGATATTTGAGTGACCCACAATGACTTACATCTAAGACCCTTAGCTTCTTGAAAATCACAATACATGAGGGGAGTATCTTTAAGTTCTGACAATAGCTAACATTTAAAATCTGAAGTTTCAAACTACTCACCAACCACGAACAAGAAATAAGCCCCTAAAAAGTAACCTTACACTTCAACTCCTAGAGCCCAAGTGCACAAAACAACTAAGTGGGGAGAAGCCGAACACGATCATACTAAAAAAAAAATGCTCAATCCACTACTCACTAAATTTTGTTGAAACAAAAGTAGTAAATCCAAGTATCCAACAATAAACAAAGTAACCCCCCTCTAGCCTGTCACCACCTGAGAAAGAGGACTCATCATCGCTGTTTAGAAAAAAGAAAGTGAAAGTAAAAGTAAAACAATCAGTCCTAGCTACCAAGAAATTTAGAGACTTAATAGTAGCAACTAACTAGGACAAACAACTAAGAAAAAAAGAGAGTAGAACACTAGGAAATCGAACAGCCTAAGAGCAAGTCCACCGGTTTGTTTTTGACAGGTCACCAGCTAGGAAAAGCTGAGATGGTGACCAAAGAGGGAGAAATTCAGTTTCCACCGGTTGCTTCTTAACTAGCCAAAGGATGACATTTCTTGACCGAAGCCAAGAAAAAAGCCAACTCCATGACATTTTCCTTGACCAGCCAAGCCCTCTGCCAGCTCGGCCCAGCCCCAAATGTGGGTGACGTTGTCTACACAACTGGAGAAGGCGACGCGCTGAAGGAAGAAAGTGGAGGATGAGACGTTGGAAGCCAAGCCCGGAGGTGCCGGAAAGCTGCCAGCGTCAATGACAACGATGGAGCCGAGATGAATCCAGAAACCAAATTGTCAAATCTCTATCAAATCAAAAATCTAATTATACTAGAGTGTAGAGCACGATGAGAGGAGTGAGTTCCATACCACATGCGGCCCAATTGGTGGCTGGAGTCGCCGAAAATTGCAGAGCTTGCTGGTGAAGGTTCGGGCCTCTCTCTCTCTCTCTCTCTCTCTCTCTCTCTCGCTTTCTGGATCGTCCATCTGATCCCATGCCTATTTATAGGTTTTTTTTAATATTGAAAAAGTAAAATAAAATTTTAAAAAATTCAATGAACAGTGAAAAAATATAAAAAAATGAACGGTCTTGACTGGTCAAGAAAAAAAAAGGGTGAAAACCCATGTCTAGTGGCAGTGAACAGTTACTTGATTGGTCAACGATTTGACTTTTCGACCTTGACATTTATTGACTACTGGTGAACTTGCTCTAAGAGGGCTTAAAGACAAGCCCAGACCCAAGATCGGGACCAAACAAGGAGGAAGTCAACTCGCAAAAGATTTGATTTCATCGCGCCCTTCCAGCACTGGCATTACCATCCTTGCCACCTCACTGTAGTTGTTGCACCCTAGCCACCAACCCACCCACACAAGTTGATGTCAACCCATTCTAGTACAAACCAATTAATCCCTATTAAGCAAATTTAGGTCACCCGTGATCTGCAAAATCGTTCTCAATCTGTGACTCAGCCTACGTAAGCAACACCTCAACAATAACCACCTTGTGCATCTGCCACTATCCTCTCTCCAACCCTCAAAATCAGATCCATGATAAGAGATCTACCTCATCTAGTGCCGCCACTTGATGGCCCCAAAAACTCAGTCGTTCACACCATTCCTAACCAAAAAACTCGTATGGTCGCTCTCACCACAGTCCAATGAGGCCAAAGCCTATGCCAGAGAGAGAAGTCGTCGGACGAGCACAATAGTTGAGTAGAAAGGACCTAAGTCTACTGCGTGGGGAGCATTGTTTTTTCTTTCCAAGGAAGGCTAGAGAAACTTTTATAGAAACAACAATTACAAGAACCAATACTGCAACCAAATAGGTTAAGGAGGAAATAGACCAACATCATACAAGAGAATACTAGCTAGACTAGGAGGAAGGTTGAAAAATCAATCAAAATGACAAATCGTTGCCGAGTAGCTTGCCAGATGGACCAGGTCTAGCTAACATCCTCAAAAAAGGACACCAAAGCCAGTACAACCATGATAATGAGAAAAGCCGACCAATCCACTACTTTCTTCGGATTTGAGAGAACTGAAACACAGTGAAGGGTGTCAGATTCAATATTAATTGAGCTATAAGATAAGGAAGAGGCTAGACTTAGCCTTTTCAAAATTGTAAAGGCTTCAGCTGTAAGAAAGGTAATATTCCAAGAAGCATTAGTATTTATTTTAAAACATCCTACACAAGGAGGCTTCCATAGCACCGAATGCCATGAATCAAATTCCCACATCGTATTTTAATTCATAGAGTTGTGGATTCTATTGTTTTTAAGAATTTATAATTGTCGCATCCAACAACAGTGTAGGGAATTACTTGACAAACATACTGTTACTAGGGGTATATTGGAGCAAATTGACATGAATATATATCAAAATAATCAAACTCAATTCATAGGTTTTTTTTTTTTTTAACGATCTTAAGTTTGGTTGAAGCTTCATTTTTTTTTTAACTCAATCTCTGCTCGGATTTATTGAATTTTTCTAAGTTCGAGCTCAGCTCGGGTCTATTTTGAAACAAGTTCAAGTTTGACTTAGGCTCGGCTTGACTCAGTGTTAAATTTGTTTGTGTAATGTAACACCCCAAACTACACATCATCAGCTTGAGCACGTCATAGTGCCACGTGTTTCGAAATCAACAAAAATCTCAATTAAACTCAATAAATAAATTTTCAGGTCTCACATGTAAGATGTCTAAAAATTCAAATGAAATTAGTTATAAAAAAAACTACAAAATCAATTACACACACCCAAAATTGATAGACACTTAGCTATATATTTACTAATAGTACCTAAAAGGAAAAATATGTTAGAGTTCAAGCTCGGGTTGATTTTTCAGCTTAATATTGAGCTCAAACTTAGCTCATTTGTTTCACAAACACGAGCGAAACGAGCCAAAAACGAGTTGTACAGTTGCCGAACTTGAACTGCATTGAGCCAATTTACAACTCTGAGTGATACACATGTATCCTTTTTTACTGTTCATCCTTTAACATTGCTTGAGATATTGATTCATCTCAATGTAAAAGACCTAAAACATTAATTAAAATTATACAAGTTGAAACTAATAAACCACCAATACCAAACCATCTTTTTTTTTTTTTTTTGAGAAAAGGGCTATGCGGCTGCCCCTTAGGCTTTTATTAATGAAACAGATGAATACATAGGGGGGGACATGAAGCCTAAACCCTTGATTACAATACACATCAAGAGAACCTCCGAAATAATATCAAAAGTCTCTACAATTACAATGTATTCAAATATGCACCCGATAGCAAAGAGCGTCATACCGACTACTCTATTTGCTTTACAATAACGGTGACATATCGGAAAGTTAAAGTAGTGCCATAGTACCAATAAATAAGTAGCTTTCCCAATATGCTGCTGATCGGGAATAATACTGACGACATGTCGTTTCATCCTGCCACCAAGAGGTTGCAACCAATGCATGCTTCCCCGCCTTGCTATGGCAGATAAGGCATACTGAGTATGCAAACATGGACAAAGCCCACATGTCCTTACCAAGGGTCGGAAAGGATTTATTGTATGTAAAATGCACCTACAATTGAACCTACTAAAAGGAAAACATAATACCTAGACCATAACCACAAGCAAAGGCCCAAAGCCGTCTGACAGGCCCATAGCCACATAAGAGGCCCAAACCCGCAGGACGGCTCCACGACCCAAACTCGGCAGTTAACTCCTTCGCGTCCCCTCTGAGACGAACCACCGTCGTTGATGAAACACGCCACCAAATAGTCGCGACCAGCATCAGTGGCCTGACCAGGCGATGGTCCCGTGAACACCGATGTTGAACCAAGAACGCCAAAGATCTCCAAACACGGTGGTCTGCCATGGTGCCCAGTAGCCAGGTAGATCCGGAACGCAGTCCTTCACCAGACCACCAAAGTCCTGAGAAGAGTGGGATGCCGGCCTCGGTGACCCGTGTTGGTTGTTACATGGTCGCCATAACACCGTGCTCCAACTCCACTTCTTCTGGTCCCCGTCGCCACTCGAAATCCGGCCTTTACTTGTGGGCTGACAACCGATACCTACAACATCGATGAGTCTGACGACAACGTCACAAAGACGAGTCGCTGGACAGAGCGACACAACCTCAGAAACCTCCAAGCACAAAAACCGCTTCGATTCCCTTGTAACCACTGCAGAGCGTTTTTATTATTTTTGAATGGGTTTTTTTACCAAACCATCTTTATCTGGACTGATTTGTTTGGATTTTTGTTTATTTATCTTCATTGCCAAACTCAAACTGAATAATTCGGTACATAGACGGTTTGAGCTCTAACCGAACCAAACCAACCCATGTGTAAATCAGACATTAGTTAGTCGAATCCTCGTCTGGGCCATTGCAAGAGTTGTGGGGCCCGTTGTTTATGTGACCCAAATTTGCATTCTTTCATACTAGCCTCTTGACACGCACGCTGTACGTGCCATTTGACTGTTTATTTTTGAAAATTTATGAAAATAGGTAAAGATTGAAAAACAAAAAAGAAAATAAATGGATAGTGGGTAGTTATTTTCAGTTTTATGGCTAATATCAATTTCACCCTCTCATGATGAAAATGTTGTTATTCTTCACATTAATAAACTATGGGCATTACAGATACTTCAAAAATTTAACAATTCTCTACAGAATTAGCTTAATTAATAAAGATATTTTGTTTTGTTTACCGACTTGGAGATTGCTACATAAAGAGAAGACATCACTAAGATTTTGGAGGGTTGTGAATCCCAATCTTAATCTTCTAGTTCGATGCGACGGTAAAGCTACACTCCAAACTAACCAGGACGCTCAGTCCATTACAATACAATCTTGTGTTTTGACTGGCACATGCAAGTGTTGCAATACAAAGCAACCGAGGCGGCAAGAGTTGGGTAACCATGGTTGACTTCCGAAGCCCCCGCAGCCTCAGCATTCCTCGTCAATGTTCAACACTCGACACCACGCCCATTCCCAAAAGATGGTTGTACCAACTGCAGAGAGAGAGAGAGAGAGAGAGAATATTATTGTAGTTTATTAATAACCATTCTAAGTTGCACCAGTGTGAATTATTTGATGCTCTTTAACGATCGGAGTTGGTTGACCCTTTCAAAACACCAACCCTGTTTGATTAAATATCATGCCTTTGACAGAGATGGAGAGCTATTCTATTCAAACACGCATACGACCCTTTGCAGAGGTTTCCCACTTCTTCTAGACTCTAGGGAAAGACATTTCTGCTGCTTTAGGCAAATGGGTCGGTGTCGTTCCTTGTGAATGTTTGCTGGAAAAGCTGAAGACATAGGAGGAGGAGAAGAAGAAGCAGAGATGAGGATGGAAGAGGGTGCTGAGAAGCCCATAGAGGTGAGGGCTTTAGAGGCGCTTGGGCAGGGGTTTGATTTGAGCAGTGATTTCAGGTTGAAGTTTGCAAAAGGGTTGGATGGGAATAAGGGGAGGTTGGTGGTTCTGAATGAGGATAGTAAGAGGGACATTGTCATTCCTAGTGGTAGTGGTGGGGGAGTTGTCATTCATGGAGTTCCTCAGGATATTCACTGCGACAAAGGGGATCGAATCCGCTTCAAATCCGATGTTCTTGAATTCAATCAGGTGAGTTTTCCTTTGTTTCTTTGTTTGTGTAGCATTGCTTTGTCAGCAGAGTTTGGTCCATTCTGTGATCTAAAATACATGGGTTTTGGGGAACTGCTTGATTGGTTTATGTATCGTATTTGCAATCAGTACTAGAATTATGGTGCCCAATACTTGTTGGATTGAAATCCTTAATTTATCAAGTCAATCAACTTGTATTCTATTACTTTGTGGGATCAATTTTTAGCTTTTTGGCTTTCTACTGTACTGTGACTAATGCTAGTGGGGGGTGGGGAAAGACTTATAGGAACTAGGGATCATAACAAAGTTGAACGAGCTGGTTTTGTCGGCTAAGGAACCAGTAAAATGAAGAGAAATCTTCTGCCTTAAGAGATGGAGGTGATCAGCTAAATGAAACCAATTAGTACTGTGGAAAATGATATTATATTTGATCAGAAACAAAGGAAGAGAGAAAGAAGAGAACCCTGTTAGGTTTCTTTAGTGCTCTGCAACAGAGAAACAAAATATGACCTATAAAAGAAGAAGGAAAGAGAAAAAAATAGGGGAAGAAGTATGCTACTGCAGATCTCTAGTTCTTAATGTAAAAACGGAAAACAAAGTGTATGTATTGATGAGACTGATCTAGTTAACTCTCAATCCTTACAAAACTTCAGTATAAAACAAAACACTGGGTTTTAGAGGGACATGTTGCAGGAAGAAATAGGCTGCTGGAATTTCTGGGTCATAGACAATACTTTGGAAATTCAGGGTTTGGGTGGCTTCACGAGGGCTACTGAATGTGGATAATAACGAGAGTTTATCTTTCTAATTGGAGAAGAAAAGGGTATTGGTTTGAGGTAGCAAATTGTGGTTGAGAAGTTATTGACTTTGTGCAGTAATGAAGCAGTAAGAACAGTGCATGTGAACACTAACACCATACAAGCTGTGTTGGTGTGAAAATAAACAGAAAGAAAAGAAGAAGGGAGGAAAAAACTCCTGTTTAGAGTCCAGGTCCATAAAGTGGGTTAGGGTGATTGTGGGGTCTCAAAAATACATATGTATACACAAAGTTCAACCTTTTCCAGATAGGATTAGCAAACCTCCAATTGACTATGGAGTTAACCTGAATGGTTGCGTAAGAGTCTGGCAAACCAACTAGACTTCATCAGTATTAAAACTAGGCTACCCAGAAATTACTAAAGATGATCAAAATACCCTCGATTAAATAAGCTCAAGTAGGTCCCTATATACTTGAATATAATTCAATGCGGTGATGAAACTTGTAGTCTGAGCTGGGCTCCAACCAACCGTATTGGTTATCATCACTTTCCAAGGCATTAGAGAATAAACTTCATAAAAACCTCTAGTTTTATGGAAAAATAAAGTTAAGTAACTGAAGCCAGACGGCCAAAGTCATAAACTTCAGGATTGAAGATCTTAGGATACAGTTCTGAACTTTTTGTGAAAGCTTGGAGTGATAAGGCCTTGCATAAAGCTTATAGGGTCTTGGGTTTATTCACCTATTGACAATGGGTTTTGGGTTAGATGCCTAGATTTTTTACATTCAAGAGCATGTAGTCCACTTGTTGGGTTGTGTGGCAACATCTTTTCTAACTCACCCACTTTAAGGTTGTAGATTTGTTTGGTCTGAGTGACACCCACATTAGAGGGCAGTGAAAGAGTATGGACTGTTTCCCACAGTGGGAAAATAAAGCTTGCATAAGAGCTTATGAAGTCTTGTGTCTCTCCAGTCTCCATCCAGTTGATCTTGACTTGCATGCCTAGAATTTTGAAATTTTTTATTTTATTTTTCATTGGATTACAAAAAGTTCTATAAAGTCTTCTAAAACACCACTAGGTGTCTAGCTCCTTCATAAGAGCTTATGAAGTATCCACCCAGTTGTCTTGCCTTGGATGCCTAGAATTCTGCAATTTTTATTTTATTTTTCATTGGATGACAAAAAGTTCTATAAAGGCTTGTAGAACACCACCGGGTGTCTAGCATCTTCAAAATATATTTGAGTTTAGTTTTAATCGTCCAAGCTCACTCATGGTTGACAATACTTCTTAAAGACTCGGAGCATATAATTGTCTGACTTAAAATGCTGTGGAACAAAAGGCAAGCAAAAATGAAAAGTACCAGTTTTGTGACAACTAGTGGGATGATCCTAGAGGATGAATTGACATAGAATCCTTAAAAGTAATTATCTTCTGTTAGGTTGCATCTTCACATGATTGCTGACATCTGTCATTGTCATAACATTCATCCAATGTTGACAAAGATATGATCAGGTATCTTGATATGATCACTACTGTGGTAATGTAGGACTTAACATTAAGAATGGAATATTGTGATCAAGAAAATGGAAAACTGGGCCTACTAATGCCTAAGAATCTTTAGAAGCAACAACGGTATTAAGTATAGTGAGGAAGTGGTGCACCTGATTTTGGGATCTTTGTACTGCAGCTCAACCTTTAATCGCTCGTGCCCTGTCCTTTCCTGGAAGTTTGCAATTCAAATTTACTGAAGATTGTGTTAAATACATTTGACTGCAGAGAGTGTCATTTAAAACAACTATAGATTGCTTATAGCAATGGAATGGCTCTCTATGTAATTTACTAGTTTGTGGTCTTATGTAATGGAGTGGCTCACTATAGATTGTGCTTGTTTCCTTTCTCTTGTTGTTCTCTTCTTTCTTTCTTGTTTTCTGGAATTTTGGTAAACTTTATTTTGAGTAATAATATCTCTATGATTGTCATTGTTACATGAAACAACGTAGCATATGTTATTGATTACAAAATGCATTTTAAGCTTTATACCTATTTCATTGTAGTTTTCGTTACAATATGTTTTTGCAGATGTCTGAGCTACTTAATCAGAAATCTTCAGTTCAAGGGAAAATTCCTTCAGGATATCTGAATTCCATTTTTGATTTAACTGGAGACTGGCTTCAAGATGCTACAGAAACAAAATATCTTGCTTTTGATGGTTTCTTCATTTCACTGTACAATTTGCACCTAACAGCATCTCCACTAATTTTGCGAAACAAAGTACAGAAATCTGTTCCATCTCGTTGGGATCCAGCTGCATTGTCTAGGTAAATTTTTAACATTTAACATTTAGCACTTAGATACTATCTTTTCTCATTTGCATAATACAAAACCTTGTTGTATGAGGATATACAACTATAGAGAGCATTAAATACTTGGTGTATTAAACAAACCAACAGCACATTCATTAGAGGAGATTTTAATGAGTGTGTATTCATTATATAGACTTCTCACTTCTCACCTAAACTCTGAAGCTTTAGTTTGTTTTTGATTAGTCTCTCCACATCACAAGTCTCATCTCATGCATTTGGGACCTTCTGACCATTAAGCTCTGCATCAACTTTTACCCTTGTGGAAAGGTCTGTTGCCTATTCTCTTTGCCCCACAATCACACTTCCCTGTCAGTATATGGGCTTCAACAGTTGGCTCCACAGCTTTACCATTATCATCTGACCTGTGTATCGGGGTTGTTAAAGAAATAACTTATTGGTTGGCTTATTTTGTGCCTGTCAAACAGTTGTTACAGCTGCAACCATAGTCTGATTTCTCAATCATACTGTGATTTCTCCTCCATCGTATAATAGAGAGAAAAGTAGTGACTGTTGTGAGTCTATCAACTGATTTCTCATTAAATATCATGTCTCTTATTGGAACGACCAACACTTGAATAGAATTTATCGTGCAAACTGTTGCATTGAAGTTATCCATGTGCTCTAATCATAAAGAAACCAGTCTTCGTCGTGCATTTGTTAATTTTTTTTTTTTTTTTGCTTCAGAGTGTTCTACAATCTTGGCCTTTATACTTTAATAAAATTGTTTTAGTTCCTATTCAGAAATTTTTGTCAGTTACTGTTCTGGAATTTATAATTACGGTATATAAATTCAGTGTAAGCCGGTCTTTGTCCGAACAGTGCAATAGAATCTGTAGGCGTTATTATACTTTTATACAAATATCTTATATTGGATTTGTTGTTGTATAATACATGACACTGCAGGAATTAGATAAGCTTGAAATCATTATATGGCTAGCCCTTTGTGATATGATTCCCTATTTCCTTTCTGCTTTGTAAATTTTGAAATTGTCAGTTCCCCTTAAAGTGAGTTTTGGTTTGGTTATGATGGGGAGAGGAAATTTTAAAGCTTATGAGGGGGTGAGAGCGAAAGAGCTATGGATCGAGTGTGATATTTGTCTAAATTATGGGATTCAGTAACTGCTGTGTCTAGGGACTGTTCATTCTGTTGTGTACTAGGATGAATCTGTTAGCTGTTTTGAAATAATAATAAGTAATTTATATGACTTATTAGAAGAATCACTCAACAGAGTGATTGAGTCATTTAGTAATATATGAAAAGGAGACTATAACAAAAGTTGAATTCACTCATTTAAAAGGTCAGGGAATAGTTGATGATATGTGCTATTCTTTTAGTTTTAGTCTTTTATTTTATTTACTGATTAATACCATCATGTTTGTATTCTAGTTTCATGTCCCGGAATAGGGTATCATATGTCTGGATATAATTGATCTTGGAAGCAGAATGTTGCCAATCATGAAAATGGCCTAGTGTGGTTTTGGTACTGATCAGCTTCATAATGCAGGTTCATCCATTCATACGGAACACACATAATAGTTGGGATGGCAGTTGGAGGTCAAGATTTAGTTTGTGTTAGGCAGAAATCTTCCTCACCAGTTCCTCCCGCTGATCTCAGAAGACACTTGGAGGATCTTGGAGATTTTCTATTTTCAGATGGACCTTCTTTACTACGGGGAAAAACAAGAAATGGAATACAAAAAGTATAGTGCTTGACTTTAATTTGATACTTGGAATGTTCTTTTTTTACATATATAATTGATGAAACCAATCAATTTCTCTAGATTCCGGAGGTGTTCGATCGTATTTTGCAGTCCAACTCCATGCATTTATCCACTATTTCCGAAACGTCAAGCAAGGATGTAAGCAAAGAACTCAAGCACTTGATTATGGACAGCAATCCTGAGCTGTGAATAATCTTTTCTGTTTTTAACGTGGACAGGGCCTTACAGTCGTTTGCTCGAAAAGAGGCGGTGATGTGTTTCTGAATAGTCACTCCAATTGGCTCCAGACAGTCCTTGTTGAACCAGAAGCAATCCTCTTTAAGTTTGTACCCATTACTTCTCTTCTTACTGGTCTTCCAGGCAGTGGTATCTCAGTCATGCAATCAACTTGTATCTACGTTGTAAGCACTCCACTCCCCAACCAATGGATAATGCTGTTCATAGTATCACAGTATGGTCCATATCCATTGCACAGCTTTCTGCTATCACATAATTATCCCAAAGAATATTCTTTCCACCTTAATCATCCTAGATGATGGACGGTGAAGTTGAGATAAAGATAAATTTACAGTCTAAAGTACTCTGATGAGAGACGAGATTCAACCCTACACCTTGCTCCCAATATTTTACACTTTGAATACCACCAACAAGACTCACTTTCACAGTTCACTGCAACTAAAAGGTTTACTGGACTATTGGGAATTTTGCACTTGATGTTAATCTTGGTCTCTTATATATCCCAGTTCCTTTCCTACACTAAATTTCTCTATCTAATTTTAACCAACAAAATTGCAATTATTTCATTGAGCCTATTTAGATAATTAGATCCATCGGAGTACTTGCATTGATCTATAACCATCATCACAGATAAGCCTGATGCAGAGGATTTACAACATTTCTTGGAGTTCCAAGTCCCGAGGCAATGGGCGCCAATGTTTTGTGAGCTTCCTCTTTCTCATCAACGGAAAAGGGCTTCTTGTCCTTCCCTGCAATTCAGTTTCATGGGCCCTAAGATCTTTGTTAGCTCTAAGCAGGTGCGCGTCTCTCTCTGTCTCTGATCATTTACACCAAAATAAAAATAGGAATCATGGCTTGCCGTTAGACATAAATGTAGTCAATAAAAATGTTCTTTTCCTTTTCTGGTCTGTAGTAACTACAAGGTGAGAGGTAATGGAAAGAGATTATAGATGCTTATCTGTGCTATGCTCTCTTGAAAGTTACATTGATACTTGATAAATATGTGGTGTCTGTTCAGTACCCTTATCTGTCATGAGTTCTCTCTATACCTATTACCTACAGTCACCTGAGTCTGCCATCTTCAAATCCATTGGGATCTCATGGGATTTCTTTATCATATTTTCGTTTTGTTCCACGATTAGGGCACTCTTGTTCAAACATGCAGTGCATTAACCATGAATAATTCAGTTGAACTGAATTCATGCCATCATTTTTATCAGATCTTATCGTGTTTTGGTTTTGTTCCATGTTTAGGGCACTCTTGTTCAAACATGCAGTGACATAACCATGAATGAATTCAACTGAAGTCATGCCATCATTTTTACCAGATCTTAAACTTACTGTTTTGGCTGTCTTTAACTATAAATTTTAGCATTAACAGTCATTCTACATACGTGCTTTCTTGTACTGAATGTGGTATGTCTAAATTCCTGTCTTGTAACACTTCAGGTTTCAACCAGTCAAAAACCAATTGTTGGCCTACGCCTGTATTTAGAAGGAAAAAAGTGCAATCGGTTGGCCGTTCATGTGCAGCATCTCTCAAGCCTTCCAAATACTATGGAACTTTCTTTGGCAAACACAAGCACAACAAGACCAAGCCGGTGGCGAGGTTCTGATGATTGTGAGCTGAGTGGTGAATTCTTAGAGCCGATTAAATGGAAAAGATACTCAAGCATCTGTTCATCTGTAGTTGGACACGACCCCAACTGGTTGAAGGGAGGTCCAAGTGGTGTGTATATTGTAACTGGTGCACAACTACTAAGCAAAGGAAAATGGCCAAAGACGGTACTTCACCTTCGTCTGCATTACACCTTTCTACCCAATTGTGCAATCCGGAAGACTGAATGGGCTGGGTCACCGGAGCCTTCTCACAAATCAACGTTCCTTACAAATCTCAGCACCACGTTTACGTTCACTCAAAGGACAGTTACTGATCAGCAAAAGCAGGATCCAGCTGCACTTAATTCAGGTGTATATCCAGAAGGCCCTCCAGTGCTAAATCAATCTTCTAAGCTGCTAAAATTTGTGGACACGGCTGAGGTGGTGCGAGGGCCACATGATGCTCCAGGGCATTGGTTAGTAACAGCTGCTAAGCTAGTAAAAGAGGGACGTAGAATTGGTCTGCATGTAAAGTTTGCCTTGTTAGACTATTGGTGAATTGCAGTTTCATTGTACATACACAGTGGAATGGAGTACAGAGTGGAAATAATAGTAGTCATTTGTTTGTTGATTTTTTCATTTTAAGTTCTTGTAATTGATAATCTTATAAGAATATGCGAAGGAGTGGCTATAGCAAATGTAAGGATTACATATTTACTCTGATGATTAGCTTAGTGCTAATGCATATATACCAAATATTTGATTGACGTGATTTCTGCAGTAAGATTTTTCTTATTTGTCATTCATCTTGGGCTAGATAACTCAGAATCGGAATAAAATCATTAAGCTCATTGAGTTTAGCTGATGTTTCATGCTTATGGACCTACCTGAAACTCAAACTCAAAACTTTGGTATTTGATGAATTGAAAGTTTGAAACCGAGAAATGGTTGAACAGCAACTAAAATGCAGAGTTTCATTACGTATCTAACCGAAAAACGTCAAATACAAACTGACATCAACGCAAGACACAATAGGATTGCCCACAAACTTAGCCCTATAGTTGAATATCACAAAAAAAAAGAAAACCATTTACAGGATGTTTTCTATTTTCGTAGTTGAATAACTAGACTTAAATCTCCTGTTGAGACTAATGGCAGGCTAAATCTAAGAGACCGAGTAGTAAAATTGAGAATCGTTTCTGTTTCTATATTTTTATTGTCACCGATATAAATCTAAGGGTGTGTGACAGAAGGAGCACAGTGTAGGCAATCGTCCTCAATCAATAGTCCGCAGACAGCCACATTGTTTTTGTCGGTTTCTAAATTCACCTTTTGCTGTTTCATTTCCCGTTTAGTATTAGTCTAACACAGTGAGTCTACTATATACATAATTCATCATGCATGCCACAGCTTCAACATTCATCATAGACTTCAATCCTCAGCGCCGCATATATAATATATATCTGCAAAATATAGATCCTCTACTTGTTTAATTTAGCGCATGAATTGGGTCGAAATGAGTAAAGATGGATACAGCAGGCAGGCACTGAAAGTAAAATATATATAAGAATGCAGAAGGGTTCGTACGCAGTACTTAAACAGGTTGGCAATAGTTTGTGAGCTAGAGTGTGATGGATGTAATGATGCAAATTCATATAAAGCCTTATAGGTAGCACTGCGTTGAAATGATTAGCTAGGTTAGTTTAGATTAGGTTACTTGTAAAGTGCAGGATGCTATTGCTAGCCATCATTACTCGTCTGGTCAGCGGTCACCAAGGATAATTAGTAATATCTTGAACCAACCAGTCCCCCTCCTTAAGGTTAGCATCATAATCTCTCTCTAATTATATTGCAATAACCAAATCATAATTGACATCTCAAAATATTGTTAAAGTTGAATAAGTTAAAAAAAATGTTAAAGATGGCATTTGCTACGCACCTTAAAGGAGGGTTTCTTAATATCAGTATAGAGCCAGGGCAAGAGGCATCTGTTATTTGTCGAATAGTCACTTGACATGCATTTGATCATTACAAATAAGTTAGGATTGACAATTTTAGCAAATATTGGTAAGCGAATAACACCGGCCAAAACTAAAAAAATAATGAATGACAAGCCAATAGTTTTTGTCAATGCATGCAAGGTTTCAAATTTCGGTTTCGATACTTCTAATTTAAGGAAATTTCAGAGAAAATTTCGATTTCGGTGGAAATTTCGGTTAAAAATAAAGAAATCAAATTAATTGCATTTATAAAATGATATTTTTGAATGAAACTTTTACATAGACTAAACTAACATATAATAAACCTATTTACAATGTAACATCTCCAAAATTATACATTTATAATAGAATTATGATATTTTATATGGACGAGTAATTAACTAGTATTGTAGTAGGTTGCTAAACTAGTATTTTTATTTATATGTATTGATAATGTGTTGTGTATTGATAATGTAAATATGGTTAACTTTTTTTAATAATTAGAAAATTACAAGGGGGTGGGGTGGGGCATGTAAAACCAAAACCCTGTGAATGAAAATGAACAAGTACAACAAAAGGAATATAAAAGTTACTACGATGTGATTCGATCTAGCTTGTTGAACTGTTTTCATTTAGTATCATACAATATTGCTCCCAAGTACATGAATTTTGGAAATGATTTTCGTACTTCATCACATGGTTATTGTATGTGTACATGTTGTTCCCTTTCCATATGCAATCCATATATAAGATATTGTGGAATTACTTAATATGATGTTACAGTGTATGAAGCATACAATATTTGAGATGAAGCAAAAAGGAAATCATGTTATGGTTGGAGCATTCAACTTTGAAGCAGATAAAAACAAAAAGGTTTTTTGTTGTATTCAACTTGATTGCAAAAAAATAAAAAAAATAAAAATCAAAATTTCATATTTTTCTATAAAAGTATGAAGTAAAAATTCATTGTAGATGACATAAAAATTTAACAGAAATTTTAGAGAATTTTCGGACAAAATTTCAGTGTGAATTTTTAAATATATATTGTGTGTAGATATTTCAGAAATTAAGAATTTCGTGGAAATGTACGGAAAATTTCGGGAAACTTCTGACGGAAATGATATAGCATATGAATTTCGTCTCGGTACTTCAAAATTAAGGAAATTTCGACAGAAATTTCGGTAATTTTGGATAAATTTAAAACCTTGGATGCATGCACCACCAGGCGTTGTCACATCGTAGATCCGATATATTTTATAGTTAAGCATTTAGGAAGGGGAGTGAAATCCACACTCCATTTCATAATCCACACTACACATTTTCTTTTTTAGCATCTTAAGTTTTGTCCTTCTATAGTGTGGATTGTAAACATGTGATGTTAAGATACTATAAAAAGAAACATGAAGTGTGTATTGTAAACTGAGGAGTGTGAATGATGCAATTGAAAGTGGGAAAATACCTAATTACCATATTTTATCTACACTTCGGTTCATCATAAAAATTGCTAATAGGAATGGAGACATATGAAGTGCATTGTGTACAACGCGAATGCATGGGGATTTGAGATTATTAAAACATGAATGTAGAGCTTTGCGACTGCCTTATAGTTTTGATGCTCTGCTACCGAAGTACCAACCACATGCACTCATGCTGTTAACAAACTTCATCATTGTTGAAGACTGGAACTGATTTGTGAACAACTGACTGAAGCCCTCAAAACAGTGGTACTGGAAATTGGGACAGTTCTACAGACCGATGTATAAGAAACATTCACTTTTCTACTTTGTTTCTTCTGTTTCTATCGACACAAGTTTGAAAGGAAAAAAGAGAATGACCATCCATCAGAGCTCATAATAGAGATAATGCTACCATGGTTTCCAAAATCAGAGCTCATAATAGATAGTATAATTTTCTAAATACATGCTAGAAACAGTGATGATGAGTATAAAGATGGAGCTTGTAGCACCGTTTTTCTCTTTTGTTCCCTCATGTGGTAGAGGCATGCATTCATGTGATCATATCATGACATAATAGAACTGGGTCTGGCTCCTGGACCCCCAAAAATGCTTTTGGCACTTTGCTTTGTAAAAGCAGAAGCAAGCAGCAACTAGAGACGCATCTTTTCGTTTCCAAATTTAAGTTTAAGGCCAAATGGGGTTCACCACTTTAGTGTCATTTATAATTTAATTTCTATCACCAATTTGTTAGTTACATCTTGAGGGATCAGGCATCTTTGGTAGGGAAATGGGAATCATGTTAACCACCAGAACTTAATCATCAACATAGAAAAGGAGAGGAAATGAATGAGAGGAGGTTGTTTCTATGCAATTATGACAAGGATTAAAGAGAGAAGAAACCAGAAAATTACAATAAAATATGAGACTACATATGATCGGCACAATGCTTGCACATATTGAATTGAAATTTGGATTGCAATTTTCCCAGAGAAACATGGTTACAATTAAGATACAACATGCCAGAGAAATATTATTCCCATCACTCACTAAATTAAAATGGTCATTTGAAACCATCACCAAGCCAATTAATTATGACAAGATAATGCGGAAATGAAAAAGATTTCAAGAGGGTGCTGCCCAGTTCTTCTGGATTTCAAAGTAGTAACTAGCATCCAAATAGCATTTTCCATCATCATCCAGAAACTGAAACAAGAACAAAACCAATGTTAATGAAAAAAAGCCAAGCTAGCCTCTTTTTTTTTTTGGGTAAAAGTAACTAACAAAAGCTCTTTAATTAGGTAGGTCTAATAAATATCCTTACTTTTGTTCTCACAAAATACCAGCCCCTTGCAAACATGCCTGAAGGGGTAGTATCTCTTCGGTTTCATACGTATAAGGATCTGGTCGAGGACTAAAGGTTCCAAGCATTCTTTTTGAACTGTGCACTGTCCAAATTTTTGGGAAGGAACGTTATTTTGAGTAGAATACACTTATATGAGTGAATGAATGTCAGTTTGAATATTTTACCTTTGACACCAGTCTTCCAGACTGAGGTGGTGTACATGAGGCCTGAGACAATGTTTTTGGAGACAGTGAATGTGAATTTGGTTCGGTACTTGCTTCCTCCTTTGAGTGTGAAAAGACTGCTCTTTGGTTTGTTGGTGAATGGAATCGGCAGCACAAGTTCAGGCCGCTCCCGGAACATCATTGTCAGACTTAAAATCCTCACATCTGCTTCTTTACTCTCTGCATGCTCATTAGTTTCAAACATCAATGGCGGTCAGCCGGTCACAGACTAGCATTGTTAAATTTCAAAATATTTTGAAGTTAATTACAAGTCAAACATTAAGTATCTACCTCCAACAGCTAGTGCAGAGAGATCAACACTCCCAAGAAGTTGCTGCTTCCATTTCCTCAAACTCTCGTCATCCTTGAAAGAATTTATCATGTGAACAACATCAATAATAAATGAAATCAAAAACTGAAAATTTATCAAGTAACAAAGGCCACTTACTTTATCCTTCTCAAGCTGCTCCTTGAGAGAAAACTTGGGGCCAAGAACCAATTCTTTGTCACATTTGAATGTGGCAAGCTCATCCTCTTCATCTGGATCAACCTCATCTTTAAGCTCATCATTTTCGTCATGGTGATGCAGGCTTGGTTCGCCACCTGCATCCTTGTTGCTGTTCTTATCATTCTTAAACTCCACTTCCTGCACTTGAGAACTGAAACCAACATCTTTGGTTGCAGACATAGCTTCCACGGCA
This sequence comes from Rosa lucieae, assembly GCA_024704745.1. NCBI lineage: Eukaryota > Viridiplantae > Streptophyta > Magnoliopsida > Rosales > Rosaceae > Rosa > Rosa lucieae. The sequence continues at coordinate 32,345,569 of CM045495.1, read as the reverse complement.
GCCGACATATTCACCAAGAGAAAGAAAATATATGAGGGTTGAAGGAAACTAAAGATGAAGAAGGCAAGACTAGGTTGGTTATGTGGCCTTTTTTTCAACTTGTACTAAATTTAGAGGCTATTTGCAAGATTTGGATGCTTCACTAGTTTTCTATCTGTGTTGGTAAGAGATGGAGGTTCACAGATTGAGAAAGAGAACTGTGGTTTATGTTGGAGTGTGGAAGATATGAAGAGGTTGTGCAACAAATGGAAGCCAGTCAAGGATATATATGAAACAGATTTGGGATTTGGAATACTAACCGCTAAAGTTTGAGAGGTGACTAGCTTGTTAATTAAGTGAGGTAATAATTGCTAGAATGCTAGCTGACATATCAACTGTATTTTCCCTTTCTACTACTGTGTTCCCTCACAAGTCATAAGCCCTCCCCAGGAGTAGTTACACTGGTCAATTAGTAGTTTAGTACAAAACAAAGCAGCAAGGAGAATAAAAAAATACATCAAAATCACAGAGTTGTATAGTTTAGGACCTTTAGGAGACTACCGATGAGCCCAAACTTCACACTTACTAAGAAGGAAATGAACATTGATCAGTCTCATTGGGTACGCCCACTCTTAGAGTAAAGATGAAATCCCATTCGCCAACCTATCTATGTCAACTGATAATGAATATCAATTCCAAAGTTCATTCTAATGATAAAACACCACCCTTGTTATTTTATTTATTTATTCAAATGCATAACCATTCCCTAATAATATGCAAACAAAAACTGTGCATTAACCTTCTGATTTGCCTTTGGTGCAGCTTTTGTTTGCACTTGTACATTCACGTTGTTGGTGCCCCTGTTCTCGACACTTGAATTGACACTTCTAGTGTTCTGGTTGGGTCATTTACATTGCCATTCTTTCCATTGCTTTATCCCTGCAAGGATATATTGACAATAATTCATTCTTGCCACTATCTTTATCTAGGTCTCATTAAGTTAAAAATAACAATTAATGTTCAAATTCTCACCCCAGGCTCTCTGTCCCTCCTTTCAAGTTTAATGGGGCATGTTCTTTTGTTGAATGAGCATTAGAACAAGGGGAGCTTCCAGCCACCATTAGGATGCAAAAGCTCACTTTCCCGTGCAACGTTGTTCAAGGTTCTAGGACTCCAGTGGTGAAAGGTTCATAAAGAGTGAGGAGGGTTTTGTATCATTTGTCTTCATATATGCTCGTCACTCGGTATTTTGCTATTCCTGGAATTTATGAAATTGACCGCGCCTCCTATCTCAATGATTCCAAACTTCCTAAGTCGCAGCCAAGCAATGTTATTATGAGATTACAGGTCAACAACATGAAGTTCCTGGAGTTTATAAACAGCTCCCACATTAAAAGGTTAAATAAATAAATAAAACAGAGTAGACTGTCATATCCAAATTATGATTGATATATATATATATATATATATATATATATATATAGAGCACGAACAATTAGTTAGTTTGGCTTTGAAATGATTGTATTATCCGATAACAGAGCCCTGCTATAAGGGATGGAACATACAGTAATACATTGCAAGTACAAGTTTTATTGATCATATCCATTAAACTTGCTCGAACCGTGGCTATCAAGTTTACAGAAGCCATACGGTAACATACTAATCGGCGGCTTATTTCTTATATACCAGAACTTTCAGCAAGACGTGTGGAAAATCCTTTCCACTCAGGCACTTGTCTACCATTAGTACACAAATGTGGCATAAGTTTTGAAACCACAGTTGACACTTACCTTCTCGCAGATAAATGCTATTGGGTTTCTTTCTACTTGAAGGTATATACTTTAACAAAGTTACAGAGATATTTATAGGGGCTGTGGACGTGTCTGGACTATAAAGATGTCTTTGCCAACAACACATCCTTCCACATCCTGTGGGCAGCCGAACTTCTGCTCAAGGAAAAATCCCACCGCACCGAGGCGCTGACCAAGCTGCCGACGGAAAACTGGATCAACAGTTAATGGTTTCTTGCTGTAGTCTACAGTCAAATGGATAACCTCCCCGTCTGCAGGGCCTCCACCAAGTAGTTCCTCACTGAAATTAGCAAATGCCAATGTGCGCACATTCCCATCAAATTTTCCAGACGATATACGCCAGGGTGTGCCCCTGGTGCCTGAAGCCAAAGTTTCACCGAGGCCAGAAGCAATTTCAGCCTCAACCAAATTATGGTCTTGGTCTGTTGGGCTGACTGTATGAAGCACAAACGATAAGTCTGGTGAAAGCATTTCTTGCACCAGAATTGCCATTGTAGCATCCTTCTGAGGTACACCGGCAACTCGACGGCTCAAAACTGCCCTCCTAGTATAAAGTGATGCCCACACTTTGCTTATAGAATTTGCAAATACTGTCGGATTTGAAACACTAACATTGGGAATTGAATCATATAGTCCAGCAGCCGACATTCCAGCTAAGTCCTCAACATTAGCACTTGAACGAACAATTAGCCGCGCATTGCCTGGAAATATTTTGGCTATTCTATCAATGATATCTTTGGAGGGCTGTAGAGAAGAGATCAGTTCCTGGAGCTGACCACATACTTGGTCAAGTTCTCCACTTTCTGGCTTCAATGTTTCTATCATATTTAGAAAGGACCTGAATGATTCCATGGATTTGCTTTGCTCTAATGCCAGTTCCATAGAGCCAAATGGTATCACTGCTCCAGCAGGGACATTAAAGGAAGCTGGTACCCCTTGGTCACTAAAAACTGCAAACAGAAAAACCAGAGAGTCAAGTAAATGTACAGAAACACAAAATATGCAGGAAAATAACTAATAGTTCTTTTAGGGAATCCACATCACCCTTGGTCATTAGATATAAGCGCATTATATGCACCAATTTTCTACAGTAAACTAATGCACGCCAATGATAAACTAATCCTTCTAGTGCACCCCAATGACAATAATGTTGATACGTCCATTAGAGACAAAAGAGGATATTTTAAGACATAAACTAAGGAAATATAGTTGTTAAAGAAAATAAGAGTAACAGGGATTAGTGAGTTAATGCTTGGAAAGAAAAGTTACAGTCCTAACCAAATTTTAATCTTACCTTTATCAGATGCCGCTGCCAAAGAAGCTAAACGACCACAAGCAGCAGCTTTTGCACCCGAATTCCGTGCTTCTGCATCAGCAAGTAGTAAAACTCCACCGGCAGATACCCCCTAGATGAAAATACAATTTTTGTGATGATGAAAACCAACATCAGCGAACAAAAATATCTTGATATTTTGCTCATGTGTGAAGCATGGGTTGACTTGGAGCAATTCCAAGTGCCTTTCATGTGAAGAAAAAGGCCAGTGTGATCACAGAATATTTTATGTTCGCTCTAGGAGTGATGACTAGAACCCTACTGGTACGATGCTGGTACTTTCTATCCCTCTATTTTACTTCATTTGTTCTGGATCAAAATTGTACCTTATTGGATTCTGGGGTTTTAGCAGCAGACCAGGAAGGGTCAGGAGTTCCACGGGATTCAACTTTTGGTGCAACATCACTTGAAACATTTTTCACTGCAAAAGTGCCATTGCTGTTTTCTGTTGAAGGATATATATCAACACTGGACGAGGATGCTTCTAACCTGCAAAATTCATGGACGCAAAAGGAATATATATTATATCAAATTTACAAATAATGTTCTAGCACCATTTTATCTTTTTCATTGCTACTGTTCCTTTGGCTCTTCTCACTCGCCTTTTTCTTCAATTTTCTTTTTCTTTTCAAAATTGGACCAAGGTTGGGAAAGGGAGGAAAGCAAGAGTGAGTCTAGCCTTGGATGTGGGGCGTAACATTAGAACTATAAGGCCCACTAGGCATCAATTGCAAGATGCGCTTTTATAAAGATGAGATAGAATTTCAGTACATGATGAATTTCGAAACTTTAGAGATGTCCAGAAAATTAACCTCACATATTTTCCCATGAGTTTTTGTATATCAGCAACTTTGTCATCATCTTCACATGTCACAAACACAACCTTCTCCTGTAGATCACCATCGTAGTATATTGGTTAGATTTATGCAGTTAAATCAAAACCTTTCAATGACCGTCACATTTCGATAGACAAGACATACTTGTCGAGCCCTGACACCAAGATGAGACAAGTGAGGAAGCTCTTGCAGAAGAACAACTCCCACAATGTTACTCCCAGCCGCTGTTACCTGCCAGATATAAGTAATATAAGAGAACTATTGTAACTGGATTGTTTATACCATTAATATGGCCTCAGTAAAAGAAATAATTGATCACAAACCTCTTCATCTCCATCTGCTTTGTTGACAACGAGAACAACAGGTCCCTCAACAGTTGATGGTATTGAACCGGGGACAATCCTCTCAACCTGAAGTTATAGGTTTATACTGTTATGGGAAACTGTGAATTAAACATTGCAGCAAGCCAAACAGTACTAGACTACTAGCCCATGAAATCCTATGAGGGATGTACAAAGTAGAGATTATATATATTTCAAAGAACAGAAATAAGAAATGTTGATTAATCTATGAAAAAAAGTATACATAAAAAAAAATAACAGAAAAAGAAAAACCAAATCACGAAACATAATGACCATAAGAAACTATCATTAATCTCCTCAGAAAATGCTACACTACACCTGCAGTACCTCCCCCCAACACCGGCGGTTTGTCTGTACACATAAACCTATAACTTCAGAAGTATCTATTTGCCCTAATGTATACATAAAAACATTATGCTAGGTACTTATTTTATTTTTTGTACACATAAACATAGACAATATCTTCAATACAACATAAATTTAGAAGTATCTATTTGACCTAATGTATATCTACCAACTTTCTTAATGTTTTCAAAATAAAGCATTCTACTTCTATTTGTTTCTTTCTTTTTTTTCTTCAATGCTCTTGAATGTTTTGAACTTCACATGGAGTTCAATTAAACATTGCTCTCTCTAAACTGTACTCACCTTACACATAACTTTGAACTTCCAAAGAAAACATGTAACCGGAAGGATTATAAAGGTACCTGAACCAATGTTCCCATAGCAGCTCCCGGCACAATAACATCCCAACCCTGAGAACCAATGGTAGTTCTAACTGCTTTCAAAAGCAGGGTACAGAGTTTTGAAACCTGAAATATTACACTGCATAGCATTTGTAGGTCAAAAGTAAGACAACAATGTCTCTATATCATCAACACTGCAATTGAATAATTTATATAACTATAAACATTATTAGTCTCAAAAATCATTGTCAAATGCATGTTTAAAATTTTCAAGACATACCCAGCGCGAATTTCAGCTTCAGCGTATGTCCTTACACTGTTCTCAGGTATTCCAAAAGCTTTTCCTAATACCTGCAAGAGTTGTTCAAGTTCCAGTTTACATGTGTTCCAAACTTTTAGCAATTGTGCTTATGAATTAACTAACATAAGTAGATAAGATTCAGAGAGGAATGTGTCCTATAATACCACGATGACCATGAAAGAAATATAGTATAACTCCCCATTTTGGATTCTAATGATGAAAGAGACCCACATGTGAGGCGCAATTTTAGAGAAAACTAACAACTTATAACCAAAAAGGAAATTGAAGTGTCCACACATAATCATTACCCAGTGAAATGTGAAATCCCATAGAAATCTACCAGTTTTTTGTATACTACATCCTCATCCTCATCAACAAGTGTTTCTTTTTCGAAAAGAATAAGGAACAAAAGATACCTGGACATTTTGGGGAAATATTTGAAGAAGTGCTTCAGAATATTCTTCAGTTAACCTCCTGGCTCTATCGAGAGTAGCTTTATGCCGTAGTCCCCAGATTGTTTTGCCATCTTCACTCGCTTCATGAATAAAACAGGAGGAAGGTTGTTAGATGATTGGGCTGTGGAAGCAATCTATCAAGTATTTGCTAGCTAAATGATGCAAAACTGTTGCAAAGACAAAAGGATGAATTACCTTCTGTTTGAGAAAGACCTCTTGCTTTCCAGGCAAGGAGCTCATTTTGAATAGCCGCACATTCTTCAGGCTTCCAACCAGATAACCTTAGCTGATGAACACCAACTACAAGAGCACCAAGTGGATCATTCCAGGAGCTTACATCCTTTGATTTCACATCTTGTGCCAGCCAATGAGCCCCTCCCATAGCTTCAAGCTCATTAGCGAATCTAACCAAGTCAATGATTGTCAACAACGGACAGCCAAAATATTACTACCAATGGTAGGCTTATATCTCTAAATAATGGAAGTTAAAAAGTTTAACAGTGGGGGTCATGACTGCGATATGGTAACCTGAACAGGTTGCAGTATACAATGTCATTCACAAGAATTACTCTAGTTGCCTAATGTCATGCACAAATCATAGAACCAGGATATTGCTCAATGCCATAATCAACTGTTCTTATATCATAAACCATCCCTAGTACATTTAATATAGAATGTTCAGTTTGCAGTCATTTATTGTATTTTATGCATGAAGACTGGACAGAAAAAGCATCAGATATATAAAAACAACCATTATTTTAATAATAAGACAACAACAACAATAACAATAAACTGTATGACCCATAAAAACTTTGATTTTCAGCAACTTTCTACAGAAACCTTCTACAACCAAAAGGGAGGAGGAAGGAATACCAAATAAAACTACAGCGAAAAAAAAATAATTGTTGCAATCCAGACATTCTGAATCTGCTTTAAAATCCAATGATTATATTCCTACCTGCTTAGAAGGATGAATGAATAGTCCTCAAGTCCAATCTCGCAAAGACGCCACTGTATTGTTCACAGAGAGATGAAGAAAGAATATCAATGATTAAAAGAAACATTCTCAAATTCTGAATCAATTCAATATGAATTGTTTCACTTTAAACTTTAACAAAATAATTTCAAAACATTTTTTTCTCACCTTTTGACGCATAGCTATAGCAGCATCAGAAGCATCATTTCTAAGGCCACTTTCAAGACCCTTTGCAATTATATCTCTCAGAGCACTCAAGGATTGCATGGTCTTGAACAACAAATCAGACCCCAAAACTTTACTTGATTCTGCTGAAGCATCCAAACCCTGTAAGAAAAAATTAAATTAAAAAGAAAATTCCTCTTAACTGCATCAAAACTGAAAAACACACAAAAAAGAAAGGAAAAAAAAGGCTCAAAGTGGCAATATCAACAGAATTGTTATGTGAGGGGGAAGTGGGTAGGTTGGGTATTATTATTAATTCAAGGGTCAATACTGAGGTACAGTTAACTTCTCTTGACATTATGACCAACAAAAATAAAACACATCTCCCATTGACTGAGAGTTCTCTTTTAAAAGTAGTGTTAAACGTTAATTTCATTTCTTGAATCACACCCTGCTTAGACTCAAAGGATGTTGCAGATGTAATGAAAATTGAATCATCATCCAATTTGATCATGAACCTCACAATACAACAATAAGCAAATATGAGGATGCAAGTTCATGCCTAATAACTGCAAGCATTAAATTTTGTATCACATAGATATAAATAACATATAAGCACTAGAGCATTGGCCCCAAATGAACTTCACATATTCAGATCCGAAGGGTCTTCATATGCCTGCTTTGAACATAAAACATGAATTCAAGAAAATGAAATAGTGAAGGTTCACCTTTTTGCACTCCAAAAACAATGTAAGAGCTGAACGGCCTTTATCATCGATGGAATCTTTGATGGATTCAAGTTGTTCAGCAAGGCTGCAATAAGGGTTAATCAAATACAAAGGTCACATCAACCACACTTAAATTCCATTTATGATCAAAGCGTATCTGGTAAAAGATTAACTGCAGTGCTCATATACAAGTGGATGAAGTTTATCATAAACTACAGGAAAAGATTTTGATTAATGCAGAAGAAAATACTAATGATGGTTGCAGTTTAATTTGAATAAACTCTTTGATTTCAAAAAAAAAAAAAAAAAAAAAAAAACGAGAGAGAGAGAAAACACTCGAGGAGATAATCAAACCCTCTTACCTATCGTAGTCCTAACCCACTGCCCCAAACTCCAAAAAGATTATGATGTGTAAAAAAACAAAACCACCCTAGTCTGAATTCTAGACAGCGTGGAGAAGCCTACAAGTTATTTATGTTTTCTGTAGCAGTAGTCTTTAAAAACAAAACAAGAAGAAGAAGAAGGTAGGGAACTCACACCTTGGCAGGACACCCTAGTCTTATATCCAACATCTTCAAGATGATCTAGTCTAAAGTTTTGGGGACTGCATATGTAAGTGCCTGACATTGTTATGCTTTCTTTCACTGATTCTACCGTTTATCCAATTGGATAAAACTGATCTGTTGAGACCATTAAGACCATGACTGAGGGTCATTTCCTGTAAACTCAGGGTAAGGCTCTAAACAACTTTCCTATACATTAACTTATCAATTAACCGAGTAGGAATTCCAAGTCCAGAATATCATATATTTGATGACAGTTTAGAAAGAACTAACAACGAGTTTACCCAAAAGAAAAAGGCAAGAACACTAAATATAAACAGCAGTGAAATATCATTTTCTTATCATCTTGTAGAAAAATCTATGTCAATGTAACACACTAAGATGTCATTTAAAACTTAACTTCTACAAGGGAAAGAAACTTAGCAAGTATAACTTTAAAATGTCTTTGTTGTCCAAACCTTCCAGCATTGAAAAAGTCTTTGAGCTCATGATGGAATATCTTGAACTGCTCCACAAATGCTTCACTATATTGTCCAGGGTTCTTGGTTATTCTTGCTAGCATGGCTTCTGTAGCAACTAGATCTTCAGGACCAGCATTGCGGTGAAGTTTGTTTTGTATTGTGTGCTTAATTTCTTGCTGGAATTTATACATTGTTCAATAGTTAAAACAACATTAATTAATTAGGAATAAGAAAAATAATACTATTCCAACCCTTTTTTTCTTTTAAATTACATGGCCAAAAATGATACTTCGTGTGGGATTCATCATACTATGTTATTGCATTAAAATACATGCACTAAATGCCCTGCAAAGTATACCTTGAGGTCATGAGGGATATCATTCCGATGAGCAATGTCTCTGATTCGTGTTAGGGGGACAGATGCAGTAAATTCTGCTTTGAACGATGGCAGACATGGATGAATTTTGCGGATAACAAGTACTTCCTGAATAACAAACATATTTTTGACTGAGAAAAGAAAACCAAAGAAAAAGACAAATCAAGAACTTATGAAAGTAGAATAAAAAACGGAAAAGTGCACACAGTTTGAAATCAACATTCATGAACAAAGATTTAGGAACCAAGTTTTGTAGTGTGCTGACATATCTAGGAAATTTTATTTGGAAAGTAATAGTAGGATTTTCAGGGCAAAGGGGGAGGAAGTGAATTCAAGTGGGATAGTGTGGGAGTTTTTGGCATTGGTGAGGGCTTTAACTATAGAAATACTCCACTATTTTCACTTTAGTTGGACGTATATTTGGGGGGCAGCTGTGTTTTAAGTCATTTGGGGTACTACATCTTATTAATATTTTGCTTTTTGAAAAGAGACAGATTTTAGTGATCAAAACTATGAAAGCAGGATTCTCTATGCTACCAAAGGAACTACTAAAATACACTATGAATACAGTAAATTAAAACTTTCGAAAGGACGGTCCTTAGCATCTTGTGTAACAACTAATCTTATTCTATATGATACAATGATGTTACACAAAAGACTAAGTGAACAGAATTATATATCGATAATTGACATAATGAGTTACAATAATTGATAATTGTCATTGAAGAGAAAACCACAAAAACCATTGATTGTTCCAAACTCATATCAAACAAAACAAAACAGAAAAACAAAAAACAAAAGTAAAAGCCGACCTGGGGTGAAGTATCTTTCCTACAGGAAATTCTTTCCAGTTCTCGAAATATAACCCTGGAAATCTCAGCATGCCGGTTTGGTCGATGATGACCTCCACCTTCAAAGCAAGGAATCTGGCCTGTGTTTATCCACTGCATTATGAAGGAGATATAAGCAATGCAAGCAAGAAACCAATATAGAAAAAAATGGAAAAGAATAGCGAAGTAGACCTTCAAATAAATGGAAGAATTTATGAGAGCATCCAACCGCTCCTCACTTTGTGAACTTTCAAGTAGTATATCACGTACAACTTCAAGCTTCAACATCAACGGGTGCACTATTAGAGCAACATAAAAGATAGATACATAAACAAAATGGCAAAGGTTTCTCATGAACACCATATGAACATTCACTATGTTTGAATCTATAAGAAGAGAAAAGTTTCAGAAAGACCCCATCAGTATTCGGAGATAGAAAGAAAAAAAAAAAACGATACGAAAGACATTATCTTAAAAAATAGGTAAAATTCTAAATCACACAACAGAAGACAAATAAATAACAATAAAGAGACTATTAATGTAAACTACAACTTAGAACAGCTTGGACAACAACATTCAATTCCATAATTACTGGAAAATATTTTGGTAGTCAAAATAAATACATGATAATTAGTAGAGGTACCTTTTGCCACCAATTCCTGGCATTTCGATCACCTTCAACCAACTTAAGAGACAACCCTTCAAGACCTGAAGTGTCCCAATTTCTTCCTGATTCACGATCCCGATGCTCATTTGACCGCATAAATGAGATGGCATTCCCTTTCCATTGACCAACAAAAGGACTAGTCTCCACATCTGGAGAACTGGCAGTTGTATTAGCAGTTTGGGCAGCAGAAGACCCCTTATATTCAACACCATCCTCATTGTCCAATGGGAATAGATCTACATTCTCCCCAGTTGCATTCCAGCGGCAAACCATCCCAAAGCTTCCTCCGTTGGGAAGTTTCAAAACCCGGTTATCACCACCTTCCCAAAGCATACTCTTGTCAGCCCCAACAGTTACAAACTTATACTCAATGGATTCACCCCCCTTGAACTCCAATTTGCATACCCATCCACTCTCTGTCCAATTCAGAGGCACCTTCTTCTTCCACGACCCTAACTCCTTTGATGATCCCAAAACCGCAACACTCTCTCCAAACACAACTTGGTGATCCAACCTAATATCAAGCCAAACCTTGCCGCGCCCAGACTTTGACTTGGACTTCATCTTGGTCTCCTTCTGCTCCTCTCTGCCAACCAACCAAAAAAACAAGCTACTTTATCATCAGCTATCCAAATTCAACCCTCCAATCTCACAATGACATTAATTAAATGCTCCTTTGGTTGTTCCTTCGGAGTCACATTGTTACTGTCTCATTAAAATCGAATTTTCCATGACCAAATCAAGTGACAACTTGATTTTCTTGCATTAAAGTCAACTACGGCCACTAAATAGTTAAATTACATCTAAGGCAACAGCAAACCAATCTTTTTTTTCCAAAAGATGCTAGAGTGAACTGAACAGCTACTTAGATCCAAAAAGACGAAGAAATTACTGTGATCAATACCAAAGCAGGAAAATAAGCACATAATCTACTTCCACAACTCGTCGGATACACAATTTACCGTATATACTGAGAAAGCGAAAGGAAATGAAAGCTTAAGCGAGAAAAAAAAAACAAAGAAATAGAGGAAAAACGAGAAGGAGAGTTACGTGGATTGAGGAGGAGAAACACCGACGCCGCAGAGAATCCGAAGATTGTTTGATTTGTGATGGAGAGGACGGAAACTTGTTCTACGGCCGAGTGCCGCAACGCTTCGACGGCATTGAAGGTGATTGTGGAGGAATCTGAATTGCTTGTGACGAAGGAACTGCGACGAAGAAGAAGAAGAAGAAGCGGAGGTGTGCAGCGAAGGCACGCAATCCATTTCTCTGTCTCTCTGGTTTGGGGTTGGAAGCGCGGAGATCAGTCCATGAAGAATTGAGGGAGGAAGTGGCAGCGGAAGTGAGGTGATGAGGTTTTGTAATAAATGATAGTGATGCCACGTGGAGGGTGCAATCCCCGATAGTAGATCTCCGATTGTCCGGGTCCCAATATTGCCTTTGTCCCTTCCCTCGCAAAAGGCAAAACCACAAAAAAGATAATTATATATATTCCTTTGAGTTTCTTTCACTCTGACACAATCTTCTTAGATATTTTTCTATAAATTGTTAAAAATTGAGTTTCAAAAAAATAATATTAATACTTCTTGTTTTGTAATTATTGACCGACATCAGTGTGATTGAGAGTGGAGATTCCTGTGTCAAAAGAGTGACAGAAAGAGAATAGGTGATCTGTTACCGTGACAATTCATTAAAATTATGGTTAGTAACATTTAAGATGCGAATTGAAAGTCAAAAATACTTATCTCTACTACTATAAAGTCAAGTGTAGTCTTGGGTGTCAAAGGCTTCACCAATTTTTTGAAGTCTCTAAATTGTCCACAATAGGGATATAGTTCACATTAAATCAAAAATATCAACAAAGGTTAATACTGTAAAATACAAAAATAAAAATGAGAAACATATAAATACGAGACTGAAAACAAAAAGAAGAGAAGAAACTGCCTCACGCACGATCTCAAGAAAACAAAGACTGTGGACCACGTGGGAGGTGATTGGACCAGATATGGGTTCACGAAACTTTACCCCTATCTCAATTTACAGTTCATACCAAAGGAGAACCCAAAACCAAGGGAGGGTGAGCCGATTTGGGTTTATGAATTTTCAACTTAAAATTTTTCTTTTGTGCAATCTTAAATCAGGCTATGAGTTTAGATTAGGGATTATCTTTTAATCGTTTAGGTGCAACGTTAATTTTTTTTTTTAATCAGGTAGTTAGCTGTTAGTAACTCACACACCCATGCAGTGGTATCCCAGCGCCAGGACACCTGCACTGACATTGCGGCGAAAGCCAGACTAATCCATTGCACTGCAGACGCATGAACCCAAAAGGTCCCTCAAATCTACTGGTCACGGGATGGAGCTAGGATTCGAACGCTAGACCTGGGGGTTCCAAACTAGGCCGTTCGACCAACACACCACACCACGTGGTTAGGTGCAATGTTAATTAGAAGCAAGATCTTAATCGATTTCCTTTTATAATTCTATTTCTTACCTAGGAGTACTACAGAAGTTCAAGCAATTTGGGACAGGGAAACAATGGAGTGTGTCTTTCATATTTGATTTGAATCTCTGATGATTAAGGTAAGTTGTCTTTTCTATTTCTCATAGGGTGATTCTAGTTGGACCTCCAAATTTGATACTTGGACCTCCAACTTTTTTTAATTATTAATAGACTTTGTCAAGTTATATGAAAAGACAAATAAGGACAAAGAAAGAAAAATGAAAAATAAATAAATAAATACTCTTCTTACCTCCTCCAATCAAATATAACATTCAATTAATTATTTTTTTCCTTCAAAATTTCCTTATATTGCCTATGTAGTTTTACAATTTATCTAAAATAATTAAGTAAAAATAATAATTTCTATACATGGCCCATCATTTAATACAAAAATTAATTCAAAATAATTTGATTTGGAATTTTTTTAAACTAAATTAATTGAATATTATGATATAGTTATTACTCTATGTTCTAACCCAAAAACCCTTGAAATCATTCTTTTAGCAAATTCAAAGAGATTCCAACAACATATGAAGATTGAGAACCAACCCTCTGATTAATTTTTGTGGAAGAGAGACTTACTCATAAGAGAGCAATATAATGTGATTTTGATTCATTCTTATTCTCGTGGTTGAAGAGAGATAAAAAAAAATAGAGTAACAAATTCTTATATCTCATGTTCAAGGGTGTTTTGGTAAAAATAAGGAGGTCTACTTAGCTTTTCAAGTATTCTAAAAAGTAAATTAGAGGTGTACTAAGTATGTGAGGTCCAAATAGCAAATTTGGAGGTCTAACTAGAACCACTCTTTCTCATATATGATATAAAACATCTATTTATGAACAACAGAGATTTAGAGAGTTTTTGTTTGTTCAAATGGAAGTGTGAACAAAAGGTATGCCTTAATCTTGGTTCCATAAATGTATTCATGTTGTAGTTTTCTCTTTTCTCCTCCATTTTTTTTTTTAAATGGGTTTGGAACCCAGCCTAGCTGGGAGGCTCAGCCCCACACTCGGTTCCATTTATTGAAATAATATTTTGCAACTGGGGGGACATAAAACCTGAACCCAGTGCTATATTAGAAAAATTACAATAATCCTCGTAGAGTACATCCTAAATAATAGCAGAAGTCTCCTCTAACCACACATCATCCAGCCTAGCAATACTATCAAGATGTGCAAGCCTATGTGCAACACCATTTGCTTCACGGAAGATATGTCTTATTCTACACGATTGAAAAGAAGAAAGATAATCTTTACAATCATCTAAAACACAACTTACCTCCGAAAAAACATCCTCCTGGCAATTTAGATTGAGCAACAATCAGAATGGCAGAGTCGCTCTTAATGTCAATTTCAGACCAACCTTGGTGTATACCAAGTAGAAGACCAGCTCTGCACGCCTCGGCCTCCATATTAATAGCCTAGTGTGCATGCGAAAAAGGCCTTGCAATAGCTACAATACCCTTGCCCAACTCATCTCTGACCACCACTCCAATGCCACCAACACCACAATCAACCCTATATGCCCCATCAATATTAATTTTCAGTCTCCCCCGTGGTGGACACTCCCATTTAGTTAATGTCCTCTTCTCCTCCTCCATTTAATTGAACTTGGTTTTCCCCAATTCCTTTTTGGTTTCAGTTCTTATGTTTTTCTTTTTCTTTTCCTGTCTCCAGGGTTTGGAAAGATGCATCTTTATATGGTGATGAACTTCAACAGGTTTGTGCTACTCTCCCTATGATTGTGGTAAGATTGTAGTAAGTGATAATTGTTCTAGACTACTATCCCATAGTCAGTTGGTTCTCGCATTTCCCAACTTATTAATTTTGAGCTGTATCATTGTGGTAACAATGACAACCTCTATTACTTTTATGTTTTTTTTTCCCATCAAGTTTCATTCCTTGGAATTTTATGCGTTCATCATACGTACAGGTGTACATATTGTCATGCATGCATCTAGATTTTCTCTTTTCAATAAGCAATTTGATTAAGAGTTAGTATCATTATTCCAAGGTCATTCTAAGCTTCATATATCTATTTGTCATTTGAATATTCAAATCTTTGTATCTTATATTTTTGGATAATTTTGGTATCATGTTAAACAGCAAGTCTAATAGTTTTTTTCAAGTGTTTACCAATTTATGCAAACGTTTGTTTCCTTTTTGTTTCCATTCCACTAAATTTCGCATTGCAATTGTATTATGTACTTTCATGAAAAATGGGGATGTTTGCCTTTCACAATTTCAGTAAAAAGGGGGAAGAGATAGATCAGAGAATGAACACAAAATTTGAGCAATGGAGAGGCACTGAATCTCTTAATTTGGTTGAATGGTATTGTACTTATTGTTCTGGTGAGTTTTCTTTCTGTCAATAGTTCTGCAAAGTTCATTTTGTTTTTGTTTTTGAGGTCATCTTTATTTATCTCTATTATTGGTTCTGAGGTGCCTAAAGGGTGAATTACTAACTGCCACATAGAATAGGCCTTGAAGATCAAGCCTGTGCATTTGAAGGTATCTTAATTTTATTATGTTTATGTATATTGTTCATGTAGAAGTAGAGTGAGTTCACTTTTTTGTCCTTTTTATTTTATTGACTTTGTCCATAATGACAATATGAGGACTAATGAGCTTAATTTGCCTTTTATTTTTGTAAGAGATCATGTTTTTCTGTCGTTAGCTTCTTAATACATCTTTGGTGTTGCAGAATCATTTGGCTTTCAAAGTGCACAAGCTATATGGAGTATGGAAAGTTATAACTTGGTTTAATTACAAAGGTTGTTTATTACAATTGGAGATTCTGTAAAGCATATTGCAACTTCAAAGTTTTTATTTGTTCTCTTTGATGTAGCTGACAATGGTTGATGATTACTTTTCCTAACTTTATGAGAAATCAAGTTTCATGTGCCCATGTGAATTTTAGTGTCTATAATAATGTCTTTTCTACTAAAGCATGATAAAAGTTTATAAGAAGGCCTGCTCATCTAAGGGACAGTTTTTAAGGGACTGTGAGGGACAAGTGAATCTGACGGCTGAAAATAAATGAACAGTTTTAAGTTATTATAATTTCTGTTTTCATATTTAATACATGTGATTGAGATGCATTTGTCCCTCACAGTCCCTTAAAACTGTCCCTTAGGTGAGCAAATCTGAGTTTATAAGTTCCAGGTTTGCTTAAGTTGATAAAAGTTTAGGTTGTTTTCGTTCTCACATTAGCTGGTAGCCTTTGCGGCCTTAATCCACTCGGAATCCGTATATATATTTGCCCATGTTTTGGTTTAGTGAAGTTTTTAATGGTTTCTACTTTTTTTTCCAAGATCATGTGCTTCCTTCCATTTTGGATATTTTCTTGGGTTTTCAGAGCATTTTTCTCAATTGTATTTGCATTATGTTTTGTGATCTTATAGTTTCAGTTTTATGTTCATTGTAATTTTTTTTCCATAAGCGGTAAATTGTCCTCCTTCTATTGTACTTTTTTTCCTTTATATGTTAAAAAAAAAAAAATGAAGGAAGGGTTGCCGGGTATTATTGGAGTGTGTGGATGCTTTCCATCCCTCTACACATTCACCAATTTGAGAATATCAACAAGTCAATATTACTTGAGAGAAATATGAGGCACAGGACAATAATAAACAACAAAATTAAACGCACGTGCGAGCGCGGCCCTTTCGCACGCGCATGGCACGCGTAGGAAGACTAGTGTTAATAAAGCAATAACTTAAATGAAATAAATCTTTCATCTTCCACTAACAAAAATATATATTGTAAATTTGGGAGTGCTATATACACACTCAGTTGAGTGTGTATTAGCCACACTCAGTCATGTGTCAAAATCTCAAATTTTTCTAATATTAAATTCATCTAAAAATACAATAGCTGTTTTGATTGAGTTTTCTTCCTTATTTGCCCTTTCATGTCGTTGGATCTGTAACAAAAGCTAGAAGTAGATCCAGATAAATCCACAAAGAAAATCTAGCCTCCAAAACTATTGCTCCTCTTTAAATTAGTATGGGCTGATCGTGGTGGTATGAGGGAGGAGAACATGCAATGGTTGTTATTTGTCAATTCGGAATCGCAGAAACAGAGAAATATTTTTGAATTGGGGTTTTCTGTTTGATTATGTCTCTTTGGCCCAGGTTGATTTTGTTTTCTATGTCTTACATTGCTCAAAGTGATTGGTATTTGAAAATCCAAAGAGAATGCTACAAAGATTGAGACTTTGGGACCTAAGAAATACGAATTGGTTTTGCTTGCTTAAGACTGATAATTCAAAATTTATTCATTGAAGAACATAAAAGAAAAATGTTTGCTGAGAAAGAAAAACCCAGCTCCAAAACCTCAAATTTCCCAAATTGAAACCAACCCATCTCCCTCAAGATCCAAATATGTATTGTCCCAAACAGAGGAAACCCACCTCTGAATACTCAACCTCAATCAAGAACCGTACCCAAGGCTTTTCACGGCTCATGGGTCATTAGATTCCTTAAATGGTATTCCTACTCCAGATCAAGGGTCGCAGAAACTCAATTAAAACAATCTAGAGCCTTGTTAGGGCCTCTAGTTACACCAAAAGGCGAAGAGTCCTAGAATCAAAGTTCCTAAGCTAGCCAATACAGCAATCGAATTTGGTATTGTAACTAACCATGTTCTAAACAAGTGTTCTAGCCATAAATTAGAGAAGTGATTAGGTCCCCTAATTTGTTCTAGACATGCTCATCTACACATTCAAGAGTTAATCAAGCTCATAATCATTCATTTAAGCCAAATATTATAGAATAGAACATATGCCAAACATGAAATTGAAAACCATTAAATCAAAACATATTTATTACATTAAATCCATGCTAGGCCCCAAACCCTAGCTTTCTAAATAGACTAATCACAACCCATCCACAAATCCACAACAAAATACATCAATTAAAGAGGTAAAAGTGAAGAGAGGTGGAAAGTAACAAAAACAAGTCACAAATTTCTATGGAGCAATTATGACAAGCCTTGATTTATGACTTTTCACTTTACCCAATCTCAAATCTTGATGCTCCTTGATGCTCTTTGAAATTTCTTGAGGAAGTGATGAAGATTTGGTATAGAGGAGTGAGAGAAATGAAAGAAAAATGAAAAAGATAGAGAGAATGGTGGTGTGTGGCTACTCTAGGGTAGAAGAAAAGAGAATGATGGCTGTTGGGCAATGTGTTCGGCAGAAAAGGATAATTCCAAATATATGGGTGGTCTCAGTAATTGCAAGAGAGGAGAGAATATGATATGGTAGATACGTGGGTGGTGGTAATGAGAGGAAAACTGGAATGCTGTGTTTGTTTCGTGGAATCTGGGTATTGGGAAAGGAAAATGTTTCCTTTCTTGTGTTTTCCTATGTTTGGGATGGCTAAGGAAGGGAAAATGATTCCCAAAGAAAAGGAAAAAGAGGAGGAAACTGGTTCCACCCCCCCCCCCCCCCACGGCCCCACCTACTTGCAAAATTATATGATTAAATTGTCCCTACTCAAAATCATTATTTGCTAATATAACCAACTGTACTTGTTGTTTGTATGATTTTTGCACTACCTCTGCAATGGAAACTAAAATATGTATTCTGACTACATTCATAGTCTTTCCAAACACTAGAAAGGAAAATTGCTGGGAATTGCAATTTTCCATGCCTATGGAAAGAGCAAGGAATTGATTTCCTTTCCTTTCCTTTCCGCGAACCAAACGCAGCTGAAAAGGAATGTGATGGGCTGCGAGTGTATTATAGCAGGTATTGAAGAGAAAGAAGAGATAAATTGATTGGTCAGCAAGTATAATTTAGCAAGCTCTTTGCTTAATTAATTAAAAGATGAACATGTGCAGGTCCTTGACTTTTTCTTTCATTTTCTTCTTATATATATACATACTGTCCGGCTACAGTGCGGACGTCCGTACCTTGCGGATGGTACGGATTTCCCGTTTTCCCCCACTTTCATATCACATTTTCACATCTTAACCATTCGGTTTTTAGGTCCTAATGTATAGATCACCTCAGTAAAATTTCAGCCAATTTGGTGATCGTTAAGGCATCCAAAACTGCAAATTACAACAATGTACACGAACGGTTCCGGTTCAACAGATTCAGTTCATTCGTGTAAATTGCAGTTTTGGATACCTTAACGATCACCAAATTAGCTGAAATTTTGTAGAGATGATCTATACATTAGGACCTAAAAACTGAACGGTTAAGATCAAAATATGTGATCGGAAAGTGGGTGAAAATCAGAAATCCGTACCTAAATTTCAGTACAGACGTCCGCACCTGAGAAAAATCATATATATATATATATATATATTAGGACTGAAATTTCACATCTTATATTGGAGCAAAGAAGGAGAAAAGAAACAAAAGAGGATTGAAAGGCAAAATTGGCAAATCTGCCTATGCAGATTAGTCAACTTCGACAGATCACTGGGACCAGCTCACAACGATCCAGAGAATGATTTTTATATTGATGGAAAGCCTCAGACATCTAGTTTCCAGATCTTTTTACAGCTCATCAATATTATTTTTCTAGAATAAGTTATGGCCGATTTAGTACAAAAAGGTCAGGCAGCACATGAATATGAGGTTGGATGGAAATTTATGTTTCGAAGCTCAAATCACACCGAAAAGCCCGAGGACGAGTTTGTGCATCATATTCTGACTAAATGTCATGATGTGAATGGTTGGAATAAGACATCAAGTTCAAGAGCCAATAGGATTCACGTGAACCCTAATTCTTTTAGGTTTTGGATTTCCTACACAATAAGAAAGATGAAGGCAACCTCTAAGCATGTAAAAGGAGATCAATCTGCAACAACTCTCTCTCTCTCTCTCTCTTCCTCCCCTTCTTTAGTTTGTTTTGTTTCTTCTATGTTTAACTAGGTTTTTATTAGTTAGGGAGCTGCTTGAAGCCCCTAGACATGAACTACAAGATGATTTGACTTTTGATGTTATTTTCTTTTAATCCAAGATGAGACTTTTGTTTACTACTTTTTCATTGATGAATGCTTGCTTGTATGCTTTAAGTGCACGCTTAGTATGCATGTTAGAATTCTACCGCTTTGATTGTTTGATGCCTGTGTCAATAGTTGGACTCCTCAAACCTTGTAGAGAAGTAATTGTTAGTTTTCACTATCAAGTAAACTAAGTCATAGGTTTAGCAAGGCGCTAAGTTTATTGCGATGCCTAGTGATGTCTCAAACTCTTTTAGACCTTAATGATCTCTGCATGTTTAATCTAATAAGCGTACCTTTAGGTTGCATTGCTTGGGAACAATCTAGGTGTAGAGCACTTCCTGCCTAGCGTACGAAGTAAGAAAGGGTAATAGGTTGTGTTCAAGAGTACCAAGCCAACCTGAGCATCTTCATCTAGATTAATTGAATTAGGATTGAACAAATTATCTTGTGTGTGATTGTCCAGGGTGGATGCATCTTCCCTAACTATCTTCATCATATTGTTTTCAAACCATCTTAAAACCAGTTTTTGTTTTTTTCAGCTTCTGTACTCTATATTTTCATATTTGTTTAGAATAGTAAATCAATTCATAATAATCCCAAATTTTGTGTTCTAGACGCACTGTGTGTTTAGTATATCTCTGTAAATTTTCATAATTTTCTGAATAGTTTAGGTTAGGTTTTTAATTAGGTTTTCAACTGCTGTTCGCTAGGAACAGTGGTCACTTTTGTGACATTGTTTTGAGTAGTTAGAACCAGTGTTCTAAAACACGGCCACCCAGACCGCCTAGGCAGCACCTAGGCACTAGGCACACCCACACCTCTCCGATTATGGGCTAGGCGTTCGGTGATTGGGCGGGAACCTAGGCTGTCTAGGCCGGCGCCTAGGTTGTTTAGGCAGCATGGACCGGGCGCTGGGCGGTGCACTGATCTATTTTGTTTTTCTTATCAAAACCAAAAACCTAATATGAAAGTCGAAACCGAGAAGGCACATCTTGACCCAGAACATATCGTCGTTTCTCTCTCTCAGTTTGTCGATCTATCGTCGACAGTTGACGGCTTGGCCGCACCGGCACTACGGTAGATCACTCTCTCTTAGTTTGTCTATCTATAGTCAAGAGTCGACCGCTTGGCTGCACCGATACGTTTGTAGATCACTCTCTCTCAGTGGCACATTGCTCCTCAATTCTGACTAAATTCTCTGTTGACTCGTCATCTCTCTCTCCCTCTCTCCTCGATTCACTGGTTGTGTTTGTAAAGGATGAGTGGGTCTATGGTGATGATGGCAGTGATGGGTTATCTAGGTCGTCGTTTCCACCATTTGATTTTTTTCTCCTCCATCTCACTGTGTGTTTCAGAGAAAGAAGAACGAAAGCTATAGGTTTACTGCTCTTGGCCTTTTTCTTTTCTTGGAAATTGGTCTCAGCCTCTTGGATAGCTAAAATAGTTGGAAAGTCTTCATCACATTCATCTGGCCACGTTAACAACACATGCTTCTTTTATCATGAGGCTCACAAGTTCATGTACCTTTTTTTTTAAACATATTTTGATTATTTTTAGTTAATTATAGGACTTTAAATATTATTATTAATTAATTTTATGTCATAAAATAATAAAATAACAAAAACCACCTAGTCCCCACCTAGACTCCTGCCTAGGCCCCTAGGAGCTAGTCCCCGGGTTATCACCCGACTAGTGCCTAGCATTTTTTAGAACCTTGGTTAGAACCATAGTCTTCTGCGGGAAAGACCCTTGTTTACCCTTGCTACAATTGACAATATTAAGTGTGAATAAGGAAAATCAATAGACACAGATATCTTTTTTCCAGGATCCAGCTTTAGTGTCAGAGTGACTTGGATGTATGGGCCCCCCTATCATGCAGATAAAGCTGAATTTTGGGAATCTTGGTGTAGAAAAGGTCACAACAATGGCGACCCTTGGCTGGTGATTGGGGATCTTAATGAGATGATGTACCAATTTGAGATGGAGGGTGGTGCTCCCTGGTGCCCAAATTTATGACAGTATTTACGCAACTTTGTCACTACCAATTCACTTTTGGACATAGGTTACCAAGGTCAAAGTTTTACTTGGGCTAGCAAAGAAGATGGGGTTGTGGTACTACAAGAAAGACTTGATCGAAGCCTAGTATGTGATAATTGGTTAATGAAGTGGCGTGATACATGCTGTACTCATCTCACTCGTATTGGGTCAGACCATAACCCAATCCTCCTTTGTACTAACCCGGTGCTAGTTAGACATAAGCCGTCTTTCAAGTTTGAGGCTTACTGGGCTGACGAAGTTGATTCTTTTCCCATTGTCAAGGATTGCTGGAAATACGTCCCTGGGGTGCCCAACATTACCCAATGGACTGATAATCTAAAGAGGTGCAAAAAGAAACTCAGGGATTGGAGCAAAAACAAGTTTCCTAAGTGCAATAAGGAGGAGATTAAGGCCTGCTTAATAGAATTAGAGGATCTTCAAATATATGCTCCTTTCTCTAGTACTGATCAACAGCAGGCCAAATCAAACAAGTTCGGTACCTTGTGGGTCAGAGAAGAAAAATATTGGCATCAAAGGTCTCGTGTCAATCGGCTCAAAACTGGTGACTCAAATTCCAGTTTTTTCCATCTGTCTACACTTCATCGTAGACAAAGGAACCACATACTTAAGATCCAGAATGATGATGGTGTTTGGATAGCAGGGGAGAACCAGATTAGGCTGGAATTTGAAACCCAATTCAAGCTGATTTTCAAAAGTGCAGGCCCTAGGCAGTGGGGTAATGTTTTTGATAGGATTACTCCTATAGTAAGTGATGAAATGAATGGTAGCCTCCTGACCCCCTTCACTATTGAGGAAGTCAAAGATGCAGCTTTCCAACTTGGAGCCTTGAAGGCGCAGTGGCCAGATGGGTTCCCGGGAATTTTTTTACCACAAATACTGGAAGTTAGTTAATGATGTTGTGCTAGCTAGTTCAAAGGATTTTGTAGCAGGTCAGGTTAGTTTGAAAAACCTTAATCAGACCCATATCGTCCTTATCCCTAAAATCCCAAACCCTAGAAAAACCACTCACTTTCTTCCCATAAGTCTCTGCAATAATTCCTAGAAAATTCTCTCCAAGCTCCTAGCAAATAGACTGAAAGCTTTTCTCCCACAATTGATATCCTCAGATCAGAATGCTTTTGTACCGGAGAGGTTGATACAAGATAATATTATTCTAGCACATGAAACCTATCACTATCTCAAACTCAAGCGAGAAGGAGGTAATAATGAGTTTGGCCTTAAACTTGATATGAATAAGGCTTATGATAGGGTCGAGTGGGACTTTCTAGAGGCAGCTCTTCTTAAGTTCGGCTTCTTCTCAAGGCATTGGGTTAACTTGGTTATGGCATGTGTTTCAACAGTAACTTTCTCAATTGTCTTGAATGGGAATTCAGGGAGTTTCTTTAGACCAAGTAGGGGTCTTAGGCAAGGGGACCCCTGTCCCCCTATTTTTCCCTTATCATCAGTGAAGTTCTGTCTCTTCGCTTCACCAAAGCAATCCATGTTGGAGATCTTGTTGGGGTCAAGCTAACCAGGTCATGCCCTATCATATCTCACCTATTTTTCTCGGATGATGCTCTGTTCTTCATGAAGGCTACTCTAATTAATTGTTGGAGGTTAATTATGCTCTTAAATGAGTACTGTAATGCTTCAGGTAAGCTTATAAATCATGATAAGTCTAGCATCTTTTTCTCTCCGAACACCCCGGATCAGATAAAAAGACTTATGTGTGTTTTGTTGAGGATTGTGGGGGTTGATACCCCTGGCACCTATCTCGGATTACCTACTATATGGGGTAAGTCAAAAAAAGAAGCAATAGTTTACATAAAAGAGAGGATTGGGAGTAATTGAGGGACGGAAACAGAGCTCCCTTTCTTAGGCGGGAAAGGAAGTCTTGATAAAATCTGTGGCCATGGCTATTCTCTCATATCCCATGGCTTGCTTTAAATTTCCAAAAAGTATTTGCGATGAGATCAACTCTACCCTTGATAATTTCTGGTGGGGTTCGAGTGAGTTTGGCCACAAAACACACTGGAAAAGTTGGGAGTTTTTGGGTAGGTCCAAAGATGTGGGTGGATTAGGTTTCCGTGACCTCCATCAGTTCAATATTACCCTTCTTACTAAACAGTGTTGGCGTCTTCTGCATAATCCAGACTCTCTCTGAGCTCATGTTCTAAAGGCTAGATATTTCACAAATTGTGATTTTCTAAAGGCTGAGAAGGGATATAGGGCTTCTTGGGGATGGTCTAGCTTGCTTGATGCTAGAGACCTGCTTTTCAAGGGGGCTAGCTGGCAAGTCATCAATGGCTATTCGGTTAATATTTGGGCTGACAATTGGTTACCTCCACCTAACATACGGCCTCTTGTTACTACGGGTCTAGTTCAGGGGAATGCTCCTACCATGGTAAATGAATTAATTGACTGGGATACACATACTTGGGCTCTCGATCAAGTATTACATCTACTTCATCCTTGTGAAGTGGCTAACATTCTCACTATTCCGATTGGAAGTGGGGAAGGGAATGATCGACTTCTATGGCCTTGGAATAAAGATGGCAGGTACACTGTTAAATCAGGCTACCATTGGATACATTCTAATGGCTCTTTCCCCTCAAACAATACTACTGGATCATCCTATGTCATAAACAGTCGGGTTTGGAAGATGGTATGGAAAATAGCTACTCTCCCAAGGATCAAAACTTTCATGTGGAAGGTATTAAATGGGGTGGCTCCTTCTCTTTTGATTCTATATCGTAGAAGGATGACTAATTCTCCTTTTTGTCCCATCTGTGAAGCCTTTGAGGAATCTTTTGAGCACATTCTACTACTATGCCCGTGGGTGGACCTAGTTTGGTTTGGTTCTCCTTTAGGTCTCAAAGTCAACAAACAACAAATTTCCTCCTTTGATAAATGGTTACTGAGTATTTCTGATACCTATCCTAAAGCAAGTGAGAAGAAGTGGGTACTTACATTGGTGAGTTTTCTGTGCTGGGAAATATGGAAGGCACGTTGTGATTATGTGTATCGACATCGGCAGCCTTCCCCATCACAAGTCCTCTGCTATGTGGTGAGTCTGGCATGTGAGTTTTTGGAGGCCTCAGTCTAGAATCGGATTGGTGGAGCTCCCCTTTCCGACAATGTTAATCAATGAACCCCTCCCCCACAAAATGCAGCTGCAATTAACTGTGATGCTTCTTGGAAGAGTCCATAGACTGGAGGACTGGGAACCATAATTAGAGATTACAGAGGCATGGTAATTTGTGGAGCTACTTTCAATACGTGCAGTGGATCAGTGATTATTGCTGAAGCACAGGCTATCCTTTTGGGTTTGAACCTGGCAATTGAGCACAATTTGAAGAGAGTCAGAGTAGAATCTAATTCTTTAGAAGCAATCACCGAACTAAGGAAAGCCAACTCCTGCGGGAATTGGAGGATTTCCCCTATCATTGGTGAAATTCATAAAAAAAAGTCGGTATTTTGATCACATTACCTGGGAATGGATTCCCTGTGAAGCGAAACGTGTCGCCGCCTCGCTCGCCATCTGGTCAGTGGGTCTTAACAGATGGGCTAACAGGCCACCACCTTCCCTCTCCATGGTACTTCAGAATGACGGTCTCCTATGCCCGCATGGAAATGACTCTTGAGCTTATTTTGTTTAGGATTTCCCTTTCGGGTTTTCTCCCCGTCTCTATATCTTTCTAGGTATAGTCGGTGATTAAGCTATTTCTATTTCCTTTGTATGCTAAGTTGGGCTTCAGAGTTCTCTGGGCTCCTTATGGGCTCTTGCCTTTTAATGAATTTCTCATTATCATAAAAAAAAAAAAATCAATAGCTTATAAATTTAGCTATTAGGAGGTCAGACACCGGGAGGAGGAAGCTACCGGGTGGGAGTCCAGGAGTGGGTGATGAGTTGCACTTGTTTGGCTCCAAAACCAGTATGGGTGCAAACTATCACTTTTGAGCGTGTGCGCAGGTGTGCCAACACCGTGGGGTGCAGTCGTCGGAGAATCCCTTGACCTGACTTCTTGATCAAACGTCGGGGACGAGGAGAGTACAAACCTCGTCACCAGGTTCTTCTCTATGCCTTTCGGAAAAGGACTTCTTTCCTTACAGATAAGGGCTTTGGTTGTGATCTCTTCGCAACACCGAATCGATATTCAACGTTATAGGTTGAGCAAAGCAATCACCGGGAAGTTTGGAGAAAGCACGGGTTTTGCTAAAGCGTGACCTTAGCTTAGCTGGGTTACGAGGGCGTTACCCTAGCTTTGCTGGTTTGCAACTAGGTTGCGAGTAGGTTTGCTCCGGAGAGGCTTTGATAATCTGTATGATTAGTTGATTGAAGAGTTGTGTTTTCTTCGTCCTTGAAAACCTAGTATTTATACCTAGGGTTTCGACTGTTCCTTTCCATAGAAGGATTATTGATTGAAGTTTCCTATTCAATCTCCGCTACTTGATTCCAATAAGGGCTCGTTTTCCTTATGGATCTCGAAATGGGTGAAGCTGTAACCCAAACCCAAGTAGGCTTATTTTTGGGCCGCAGGTATCGGCCCGCTATGCTGAATCTACTAATGGATCTTGCCAAAATTACTTTTGGGCTCAAACAGCACTTTGCCATTTTTTTTTTTGAATCCCAGTAGAGATAGCGAGATGAAGATAGCGAGGTACCAGGAGTTATATCACCGAGAGTTGGGTCACCGAGAAGTACCAGGAGTGAACCAACAGATTCTTTGAATGGAAGATGGGTTTGGATTCAGTCACTGGGGTGGGTGTTTTGTCTCGATCGGTAATTATGATGACAGTCCCGGAGAGTTTACAAGACTCACCTGAGGAGCTTGACATGCAAATGCAGACACACGCATAATCAATGGTATGAAACTCTTAAAATTTATTTATTGTATAATGATATTTGATTCATAATTGACTTGCCAAATAGAAAAAAAGAAAAAAGAAACATAATACAAGGGAGAGTAGTTATGGTAATTTGTATAAACAGATTGAATTAAAATAATAGAAAAATAGAGGGGGTGTGTGAATAGAGAAAATTAGTGTGTGAATACCACCACCCATAAAATATTATATATATATATATATAAAATATTATATATATATGTGTGTGTGTGTGTGTGTGTATATATGTGTATATATATATATATATATAAAATATTATATATATGTGTGTGTGTGTGTGTGTGTGTGTGTATATGTATATTATATATATGTGTATGTATATATATATTTTTAGAAAACTACCCGTTTCCTACCGTTGAATTTGCATACCAACTTGTTAGGTCCATATTTACCTAGTAATTATTGCCCTAATCTTGCACTTTTGATTAACCTTTGTGTTTATTTATATATATTTCTTATATTTTATTTATCATGCTAGGAAATGATGGAGAAGCTTCGAAATGAATTAGAAAGTCAATCTTAGCACATTTTCCTATTTCGGCTAGGAGAAACCGAGCTAGGCAAGGACGGAGGAGCGGCAGACTGACCAAATGAATTCCAACAGAGTTGAAACTTTCCAGATCTATTCTAGACATTCTAAGGATCATTTCATATGAGTAGTGAAAGAGCTATTTCGGAGTGGAAGGCCATCAAAAGATCTGTCCAATTTTCAGACTAAAAGACGAAAACTGCAAAACTGGACCTAGGGCTGGGCGTCTGGACCCGAAAGACCGAGGGCCCGACCCGAACCGAGTGAAAAAGCCCGAATCGGTTCGGTTTTAGATTTGAAATTCTCGGTTCGGTCTAAAGCCCGACCCGAATTAAAATTTTCGGTTCGGTCTCGGGTTCCATATTTTCAGGGCCCGAAAGCCCGAACCGAACCGAATACTGTAGCACATGCCACATGTCAGTCTATGATTGGGTGTTAAAATAATAAGTTAAATATTAAAAAAAAAAATTAATACACAACCCTAAACCTAAAGGCCTCCGTGTCCTCGAGTACTCGACACTTCGAGTCTTTGACAGCCTCCTCTCTTTGCTTGCCCCAAATCTCCGTCAGTCCCTCTCACTCTCTCAGTCCCTCCTCTCTTTGCTTGCCCCAAATCTCCGTCAGTCCCTCTCACTCTCTCAGTCCCTCCTCTCTTTCTCTCTCTCTCTCTAGTTTCTCTCCAGTCTCTCTCTCTCTCTAGATCGAAAGGGCGGCTCGCAAGTTGGAGTCTTGGAGATGTTGGTATTGGATCTGAGCTTGAATTGGATCGGCGGAAGGAAGACCCAGCTAGCCATCCGGTGTGTGGAATTAGGGTTTCGATTTCGTTTTGGGTGGAGAAAATTCTGATGGGCGATATGGGTTTTCGCGACTGTGTTCCGCCGTTGAAGCTTGAATTGTGCAACTGTGTTCCGCCATTGAAGCTTCAAAGCTCTTATTACGCCTTCACAAACAAAACCCACTTCTCTACTCTTACTGGTATGCATTCAACATCAACTTTTTCTCTCACTCACACCCCATATGTGACTGTTACTTCTTTTATATATTTGGCTGTTGCTCTTTGGCTGGGTTTTCTTCATTCTTATTTGCTACTTTATTTTGATTCTTGAGTATGTGATTCCGGGACTCTTAGAACGAACCAAGTCGAATCTTGCTCAAAATTTTTCCAGTTTCTGGTTTCTGCTTTTATATGATGATTGAAACATAAGTCAGTGTGTTCTTTGCAAACTTGTCTAAAAAGCAAACTTGTCTAGTACTAGTAGGATCATTTCTGTGTTCATATTCACTACTGACGATGTGCCGGAGACGGCGCCTATTGATGGCCAGTTCTTGAGATACAAGTGGTCAGTTGCGGTTTTTCGGAATCAATTTGAGTGTTGTTTTTAGAAATGGTTTGTGACTTTGTGTGGTTTTTGATTGGGTGTTTGTTAGGTTGGTTTGATTTCGGGGTTTTGAGCTTGGTTTTTTCGGGTTGTCAATGTTTTTGGTATTGTTGGTGTTACAAACGTTTTGGTGGTGCAAACTGCAAAGGACTGTGTGTGTAAGAGCATTGTTGTTTAGTGTAGTTTGCATTTAGCAATGCACGGCATTTTTTCACTTTTGGTTTAGGGTTATTTTGTTTTGTGGAAAATGGTTTCCATTGCTAAAGATGTCAGTGTGATCACTGTGATGTATCAATGTTTTAGATTTCTGCCTTTCCATTGCTAATGCATTATTAAGTGTATATGCTGCTAATTTAGGATGAGAACCCACTTACCTGGTGGTGTTCTATAATGATATGTTATAGTTTTGTCTCTGGCCCCATTGTATTTACTCTTTCACTGTCAGCCATTTCATAGTTAAGGTTCAATTTAACTATACTTGTCTTTGGTTGCTCAATATCAACACAAAAGACTCCCATTGTCTTTGCACATGATCCTGGTGTTTTCAATCATAATTATTGATCATAAAATTAATAGACAAACTTTGGAAGAGGCTTCCAATCATAATTATCCAACCATTTTGTTGTTGACATGTTGTCTTTGATTATCAATTTAAATATAAAGAGCACCTTAGTCAGATCAGTTATTGCTCTTTCAGACATATTCAATCCAAGGCTGGAAATGGAAAAGCTAGGAGTGGAGAGAGCTCAATTAGCCAAGGCAGCAAATCCAGCTCCAAAAGGACGGTTGAGCCTACTGGAAAAATAGCTGACATGGAACAAGATTGGGAGAAAGAATTGGAAGACTCCGACGAAGCTGTTGTTGCACATGAAGTGGATAGATACTTATTGGACCCGATTGAGAAGCCTGCAATTCCTCATAAGTGGGATATATTGGAGTGGTGGAAGTTGAATGGTGCCAAGTATCCTAATCTTGCTGCCCTTGCCAAGGATGTTTTGGCAATACAAGTGAGCACAGTGGCAAGTGAGTCTTGCTTTAGCACAGGCAGAAGGGTCATTGATCCCTTTAGGAGTTCTCTAACTCCCAAAACGGTGGAAGCATTGATATGCTACCAAAATTGGATCAGATCCGAAAGCATCCACAACATTCAATATGTTCCTAGTATCGAGGACATTGAATTTTATGAAAGTGTGGAGGATGGTATGATTTTTATTTTTGGAATGGCTGCGTTGTTAATTTATTTCAAGTTTATAATGCAATGTAGTAATGTCTACCAAAATTGGGACAGTTCTTGCAAATAAACTTTGTACTTTTGTTGTTTTGCAGAACATGCAAGGGAGGAAGGTGCTAGTACAATTGATCAGCCTGAAAACCCATCTACGTCTAAATCATCTAAAGCTTCAAAGAATTCAAGGGTAGGTAATGCAGGCAAAAGTAAAGCAGCAAAATAAGGTACTGCCCCAGTTATTCTTTAAAACTGTGCATTTCTGCATTTGGTTGAGCCTACTGCCTTAAGTTAGTTAATGTTATGCAATCTGCCCCAGTTTTTGTTTAAAACTGTCAACTGTGCGTTTATGCATTTAGTTAGCACAAAAGGGTGCGTTTATGCATTTAAAACTGTGCGTTTATGCTTTTTTGTTCTAGACTGAAATTAGTTTAATGGAACTGTTCTAGGCTGAAACTGTTGGTTACTGATGATATTGGATTCATGGATTGTTGGTTAGTGATGAACTGATGATATTGGAACTGTTGGTTAGTGATGATTTATGAGTTTAATGGAACTGTTCTAGGCTTTTTCAGTTAATGGAACTGGGTTTCTTAGTTACTTTTTCTGTTTCTCTCTTCAACTTTGTAAATTGATCAGCTTTCAAATGTGAATGCAGAGCTGCAAGTTGGAGTTGTCATGGAGTTCTAGACCTGTTGAGCATGGGAGCCGGCCTAGCAGCAATTTGTGATTTTGTGCAAAACGGGAGGATTGTGTTCATGTTTCTGTTGCAGTTGTAGTACCAGTACCATTCAAACTTTGAATTTCAAATGATTGAACACATGGTTGAAATGATTGAATAAGTTGGATTGTTTTCTGTTGGACAATGGACAATGTATTTGTGAGTTTGTGACTTTGTGTTGTAAACTATATAAATTTGTAATAATGCATGATTACTGTTATGTTAATGAGATAATTGGATATGCATTCTAGTCTTCCAGGTGCCAAAATGAGTGGCAAATGACAGGGTGCAGAATTGTATTTGGAAAACAGGGAAAACAGGCTAATATTCTTGAACTGGAAATTGGGCCCGAAAAAAGCCCGAAAAGCCCGAAAGCCCGAACCGGTTCGGTCCCTGTCGGTTTTCATTTCGAAAAAAGCCCGAACCGAAAATCTCGGTCTCGGTCTCGGTTTTACTGATTTTCGGGCCCGGCCCGACCCGAGCCCGAGCCCAGCCCTAACTGGACCTATAAGGATTCCGGCAACAATTCTAGCCAAACTACAATGAACTAAGCTTTGAAATTTTACCAGGATGATCTATACTCATGGTGGAATATTTGGTATGAAGAAGTCAAAGGCCAATTCCGAACTCTCGGTGGAGATTCAATTGAAGGTAGAAAGGAGAAGAAAGTGTGGAAATGGACAAAAAATGGGTCAACGGTGGTCAACACAGGATTCTGGACATTTCCGGCCAAGTTGTCATGCCGAAAACATGTGTGAAAGACAAGGAAGAGCTTACTAGGGTTAGAGACTTTAGGTCTACGTTATTTTGAAATTCAAAATTTGAAAGATGACAAGTGGTCCCATTCTGACACCTTACATCTTTGTCTCCCATTTATTACCTTGTTCCCCTACACAATGACCATTTTTCCCATACTTTTTCTCCTCCACCCTAAATATCTAAGACTCGGCTTCTCTGCTAGAATTCATTTTGCTAGAATCTGCTTGGATAACACTGTGACCTCACCACGTCAGCGTGGTTCAATCCAAGGGCCATTAAACTGGGAACACAGAAAGCCATAGACTTCACTAACGATCTCCAAACGTTAAGGCTTTTTCAAGTTTCCCTCTAACAATTTTGACCTTCTACCAGTTCCCTCCAACAATTTTTACCTTCTACTAGTTCCCTCCAATCAGACTTCCTCCTCCTCACTGTTGATACATCTCTTATTCTGCACGATCACTCTTTGCCCAAATTTCATTCATCTTTAGGTGCTAGTACTTCGATTTCATCATTCCGGTATCTGTATCTAGCTCTTTAGTATTGATCTTATGGATCCTGATCTTATCCCATTTAGCACTTTTGGTTTTGGGTTTTGGTTCTTTGAAATCTTAGCCTTGTATCGATGGGTGTTTATCCTATTAAAGTATTTTATGTATATATGTTTAGCTAAGACATGATTCAATCATTCTTGTTCTCTTGATATGATTCTATGGTTTGTCATATCAGATTCTTCTATTTTTTTGCTTTGTTTCAAAGCTAAAAACTAAACATAGTAGCTAGCGAAAACAGAGTAGCATATAAGCCAAACTTCATAGCATGATCCATTTTGCTTCTAAATTTGATTGGAATGTTAATACAAATTTTATATGTTATAGATTGAAAATAAATGATTGAATGGAGCCTATGGATAGAGATGACTTAGATTATAAGCCAAGGAATGGTATGGAGTTTGGCTCAGAAGAATTAGCATACGAGTTTTATAACATGTATGGGCGAAGAGTTGGGTTTAGTATTAGTAGACATACACATTACAAGAACAAGCATTTTGGTAAGCTCATCTCATGAATATTTGTTTGTTCTAAAGAAGGTTTACGTACAACAGATAAGCGAGACCATTTGACTAAGAATCCTCGAGTAGAGACATGAACAAGTTGTGATGGAGAAGCATGATGCTTATTAAAATACTTCCAAAAGCAAGCATTAGAAAATCCCTCATTTTTCTATGCTGTGCAATTGGAATATTGGATAGTGATGAGCAAATAACAAATATTTTTTGGGTTGATGCTAGGATGATACTTGATTATGGTTTATTTGGTGATGTTGTGAGTTTTGACACTACATATAAAACTAATGAAGCCAATCGTCCATTTAGAGTATTTGTGGGATTTAATCATCATCGTGAGACTGTAATCTTTGGGGCAGCATTGATGTATGATGAAACTTCTGATTCATTTACATGGTTATTTGAGACGTTTTTGGAGGCAATGTCTAACAAGACTCCAAAGTCTATTTTTACTGATCAGGCTGCTGCAATGGCTAAAGTTTGTGCAAATGTGATGCCTAACACATATCATTTGCTTTGCACATGGCATATAATGCAAAATGCCATTAAGAAAGCAAGTAGTATATTCACGGGTGATGATAGGGTCACCACCTTCTTATCAAAATGTAT
Source organism: Rosa lucieae (assembly GCA_024704745.1). Lineage (NCBI taxonomy): Eukaryota > Viridiplantae > Streptophyta > Magnoliopsida > Rosales > Rosaceae > Rosa > Rosa lucieae. The sequence continues at coordinate 32,312,341 of CM045495.1, read as the reverse complement.
GAATAACTATGAAGAGGAGGATGAGTTCCTAGTTGTATGGGAAGCAATGCTTACTGAATATGGTGCTCATGATAATCCTTGGTTAACTAGTATATTCCGATTAAAAGAAAAATAGGCAAAACCGTATGTCAAGTGGGCATGGACCACTGGAATGCATAGCACCCAGTTAAGTGAGAGTTTCAATGCTAGCCTAAAACCATATGTTAAGTCAGATTATGATGTGGTTTAACTTTTCAAGCACTTTGACAGATTGCTCAATGATAAGCGGTATAAAGAGTTAGATGCAGAGTATGCTTTGTGCTACAAGTTACCTGCTATTGGGATATTTTCTTCAATGGTGATTAAGGCTGGAAATATTTACACTAAAGCTGCATTTGAAGAATTCCAAATTCAGTATGAGAAGACTCTTGATTACAACTTAGCCGGATGTATTCAAGATGGTGATGACATTGTGTATAAAGTTGCCTTTAATGGTCATCCAAAGGAGAGATGTGTTAGGGTGAAGAAAGACCATTCAGTCTCTTGTAGTTGCAGGTCGTTTGAGATTGAAGGTATTTTGTACCGCCATGCAATAAAAATCCTTACTAACTACATGAACGTCAAAGAAATTCTTAATCAGTATATTTTAAAAAGGTGGACAAGAAAAGCAAGATCTGAAAGAGTGAAAGACATGTATGGCCAAGACATCCAAGTAGATACCAAGTTACAACAAACATCTTGGTACAAGTCTCTAAGTTCCATATCCACCAAGATTTCATCTCGGGTTGCTGAGAGAGAAGAGACATATCAATTTTCTGTACATCATTTGGGGGAACTAAGCAAAGCTATTGAAGACATGTTATGTTCAAAAATGGATACATTACAACTTGGTAAGAATGACTAGATCACACCTTCCTCCACTGTGATTGAGGGTATTAATATGGCCAAAAGTAACTCGGATAAGGAAAAAGTTGTTCAAGCCAAGGGATTCAAGAAAAGGGAGAGTGCTCAAGGAAGGAAAAAAAAATTATAGGTGATTTTGAAAAAAGTTTGCCCAAGAATTTAAAATGGAGTCCTCTTGAGAAAGAAAAGTCATCTAGTTCTGATTCAACCAAGGTATTGAGTTTTTGTAAAAGTTGTTCTTCAAATCCTGATTCAACCAAGGAATTAAGTTTTCTTAAAAGTTACTCATGTTTGTTTTTTCTTTTTTCATGTCCTCAGTTTGGTAATTCTGGTGCACCAATTCCAATGTTATGGATGCCACTTCAAGAATCTCAAAGTTTTAGTTACCAAGCATTACTTAACTCTCAAGATTTTCCAGATGATGGGAAAGACTCATTTTGTGGTGATGAATGATTTGAACTCAAAGTTCAATTTCTTCTTCTTTTTGCCATTTGTGGTGAAGGATATCACAGAATCGTGTAGATGTTAGACTTTGTACAGCTTGGTGTCTTTTGGTATAGTTTAGGAGTTTCATATTATAATAGGATGCTTGTTTGTGGAACTCTTTGCTTTTACAGTTTAAGCATTACCTATTTGATAATGAACTTTTCAATCTCTTGTGTTTTCATCTTTCGAATACTTTTTTTTTTTAATCACAATCTTAGTACACTACCTCAATTAGTTTTCTGCAGTTCCTAGCCGAACTTGACTAATTTGACCATCAGTTGTGTATGTATGGGAGTACAGTACATGCTTTAGTTTTCTACAGTTCCTAACCGAACTTGAGTAATTTGACCATCAGTTGTGTATGTATGGGAGTACAGTACAGGCTTTAGTTTTATGCTGTTCCTAGCCGAACTTGAGTAATTTTGTCCATCAGTTGTGTATGTATGGGAGTACAGTACAGGCTTTAGTTTTCTGATGTTCCTAGCCGAACTTAAGTAATTTTGTCCATCATTTTGCCACTTTCTGCTCAATTTGTTGTGTATGTATGGGAGTTTTGGTAACAAACTTTTGAGTTTCAATTTGATTCATATTCGGTAGCTTAACAAGGAGGCAACCACTTAAAACAAGCATTTTTGTTCTTCAAATCTGCTTCTTTGGTAAACTTATTGACAAAGCTAGTTACTTTACTTAAACAAGCTTCAGAACTTTGAGTAACATGGCTGGTCATTTGCCAAATTTAAGATAAAAAATGAAATTCTCATTCATGTTAATAATACCCCGCAGAATTTCTTCATACATAGAAACTTTTCATATTAATTCACTCCAAATTGGAATCCTGCACAATCTTTTCATACATATATAGAAACTTAACAATTCACTCCAAATTAGAGTCATGGCGAAAAGTAAAAGTTTACACCTTCACCAAAACCAACAGCCTTCAACAATAAAAAAGCTACTATTAGTTAACATCATCAGCTCCACTTCCATATCCTAACCAACATGTTGTGCTCTGATTTGCCAATTGCATCAGCTTCTGAATTTCCATCTTGAGGGCAAGTTTTGAAATACTCCTCAGGAACAATCCCAGCGTGTTCAGGAAGATCTAGCAAATTCAATGCATTCCATTTAACAATTGTGAGATTAGGGAAATTCTTCCTAATCAACACCAGAGACTCCGGAGATATTTCATGGCAATAGCCGATGTCAAGTTCCTTAATCATGGTGCACCGAAACTCTATCAGCGATGGATGCATCAGTCACATTCGGACAGCACTTGATCGAAAGAATCTCAAGGTTTGCGCACCTAGAAAAATACAATTAGAAGCACAAATCACATTGGCATATATCTAACTCCAATTACCCACAACAGTCCATGAAAAGTTGAACTTAACAAACAACATTTGAAATGTACCAATGAAGAAAAACATAAACTACTCACTTCCATGCCTCAAAGATCTAATTTTTCCAAACAAAAACTAAACATATAAACCTTTCAGCTCACCATACATCAATCAAGAACAAAAATTCATGCCCAAAAAACAAGTTTTAATAATCACCCTGCTAATCCCCATACCAGACCACGACAATAAACACCCACAACCAAAACCTTCCCACTTTTTAATTCCTCATTCCATTTCCACAAAAATCCAAACTTCCATAGAAAATCCAAACCAAAACCAAAATGAATCAAACACGAATAAATAAATGCAAGATAACATTAGCTTCATAGCTTGAAGGTGAAGATGAATAACATTAGCTCCATAACTTACAAACCAACTTCAGCATTTTCTCTCTTAGTGTGACTAAAAGTTTCGAGATTGGTAAAATTACAACATCAATGCCTTACCAAATCCTTAGAAATTTCCACTCTTTCCTCTACTCCACACCAGTGGTACCCTCCTACTCCAAATCAAAGCTCAGAGCATACAAATGCATTATTTTTTTCCACACTCAACCCATCAATCAACAATGAAACTCCCTCAAAACAGACCAACCCAGATGCTAAAATGCTTAATACAGATGGAAAATACTAACAATATGTAGAACAAACAAAAGGGCAATCATAACAGATCTCAGAAAAAGCATTAACAAAGTAGTCATCTTCAAATTCGATCTATTGCATCAACAAAACAATTTAGAATTCATTCCTACAACCTTCTAACAAAACAGGCCCAAATCCAATAAATTGAAATACACCCAAATCAATTTGATTCAACGAATAACATAACACAAGATGGTGAGGGGAAGGAGGAAATTGGGTGAAGAAAGAGAGGGAGATGTGAGGAGTAGATAGATCGTGTTCGATTCAGTTCACGACTAGATGGTGAGGGGAAGGAGGAAATTGGGCGAAGAGAGAGAGGGAGATGAGAGCAGTCGAGGGATAGAGATTGGTGTTGACGTTAAAGTACTATTTCAGATCGTCAGTGAAATCTATGGGCTTTCTGTGCTGTCAGTTTAATGGCCCTTGGATTAAACCACACTGACGTGGCGAGCTCACAGTGTTGTCCAAGCAGATTCTAGCAAAATGAATTCTAGCAGAGAAGCCGAGTCCAAATATCTATGGGCTTTCTAAGTCTTTCTATGTGGAGTCAAAAACTAGATCCACATTTTGTGCTTCCACATTTGTCCATCACATCTCACCATTGATTCCTTTTGATCTCCACCCTTGATTTGAATTTCCTAGGCCTTTAAATAGCCCATTCTCTCTCCCCAAAACTACGCATCCCCTTGGCTCTCTCATTTTGGAGCATCAAAATCTCTATTTTCTCTAGTTTTTGGTTAGTTTTTCTTACCTTGTACATAGTTCTTTAAGTTTGTGTGAGAAATAGGTATGCAGGCACTTGGGTTTCACCAAAACCGAAGTTACTACACACTCTAAATCAATCACAACACTTGCTTTCACATATCCAAGCCCTTGTTCTTGAGTTTTGTGGATGTGTATGGTGTTTTGGGTTGTAAAACCGAAAATTCCATACCTTGAAGCAATTCTCTCATCATTTGACATCTTTGAGAGCTAGGTAGGAGGTTGGGTAGTTTGTCTCTTTTTCTCTTCCTTCTCTCTTTAATATGATATTCATGGCTTGTATTTGTAATAACATGTGTTGTGAGTTGTTGGATTTGAGGCTAGGGCTAGCTCTAGCCAAACTTATGTCCAAATAATGTAAATTTCCATGTGTTTTGATGTTTATGCATGTTTTGAATCTTTTGGCTACTATACTTTCATGTACTCTAAGTGTGTTTATAGATTTGTAACCTAGAAACATGCTTTAAGAAATTAATGAATGAGAAACATGAACTTGATAAACTCTTGATTCAGTGAGCATGTGTCGCTAAATAGGTGGTGGCTTAGGTTATTCCTATAGGAAGAACTAAGTTGCTTGAATTTCTTGAAATTAAAGCATGACATTGTGAGTTTAGGTTCCGGAAGAATTTAAGCTCACGGCATCATAGGCCATTTAGGATCCGGAAGGTTTGAATGGTATAAAGGTCGTGTAATTTAGCTATGGTTCAAAAGAGATTGTTAAATTGCATGATTAGTTGTTTTCTTGGTAGCTTCACCAAAGCACTATGGGGAAGTTTGTCAAAGCATGTTATTACATCAAATATGGGTTACATTTTGTGCATGAGTAAGGTTATGTGTGATGCCTAAGTCTGTATTCTTCTCATTGATTTAGTCTCTACATTTTTATTTGTTTATTTTATTTTATTTTATGCAACTTAATTTACTTCACAAAAATTAAAATCAACCAAACTGTTCACTACCACAATTGTAAATATCATCCTCATGATCTTTAGTTTACAAAGGGCTAAGGTTGTGAATTTGTAAAAAGGTAGACATTGCATGTGTTTTCTAGGTTTATTTTCGCGGTGATCTAACTAGGGTAGAGTTACTCAATCGCTTGAGTACGATACTCTTACTTTTTCCCTTTACTAAAACTTGACCTCCAAATATTGGGAGTAGGAGACAACATACACCAAATTTGCACTTATTTTATACTCAATGATGTCCCTAACACAACTGTCTACCACCTAAAGACTAAAACACCTAAACCTAAACTGTCTCTCACTCTCACTTTCTCAGCCGCTCCTCTCGTCTCTCGACCTAAACCTCCATCGCTACTCCGCTGTCTCTACCTCTCACATCGCTCATCTTTGTGCTCCAATCATCCATCGCTATTTTTCTTTTCTTTCTCTTCCTCATCTCACGACTCACATTGCTCCCTCAGTAGCCTCGCAAACCCATATCTGAGAGCAAAGACTTGAAACTTAGCAAAGATTTAGCTCTACGGGTAAGTGTTCTTTGTTCATTGTCATCTTCTAGGTGTTAATTACCACTGATATTGGTGTTTGTTTCATTTGAATTGGCTGGGATTACTGATATTTCTCTCTTTGTTTTGGGAGAAATGGACGTGACGATGTCTATTTTCTTGTAAACCAACTCTGGTGAGTGACTATGTTCTTCTCAAATATTCGTTGAAAAGGAATGATCTTGGTTTTGTTTGTATAAAAAACTGTGTTGAAATTTGTTTGCAGAGAAAGTGATGCGACGGTGAATTTTGAAAGAGATTGTTTTTATGCCCACCAAGTGTTCGATGTAAGTTCAATGTGAGTGAACTGTTCCTTTACCATTTTAGTTCAATAAAGATGGTTGACAATTCTCAGTTCCTTACTTCCCATCACACTAGTATGTTAAATAGTGAAATTATGAACATGAGTTTTTGGAATTAGAGAATTCATATAATTGATCCTTGCTACTCTGACTAGTCTTTTTCTTTAGCAATGTTGGATCCTTTCCAGTTTCCCATCGTATTCTTGAATTAGTTATGTATTTAGTTAGTTCTTGGCTTTTAATTTTGGGTTTCTCATTGGAGATGGTGGTCTGAACTTCTGAAGCATGCAGCCCCCAATGCTTTTAATTTGTGAATTGTCATTGTTCGAGTAGATATAACTGATAGAAGTTATATTTATCACCCAAGTGCTTGCTGTATCCATATGCCTATATTTCTTGATATCAAAACTCATAGAAGTTGTATTAATAATCTGCTTTTGTTCTAACTTCCATTGGAGATGGTGGTCTGAACTTCTGAAGCATGCAGCCCCCAATGCTTTTAATTTGTGAATTGTCATTGTTCGAGTAGATATAACTGATAGAAGTTATATTTATCACCCAAGTGCTTGCTGTATCCATATGCCTATATTTCTTGATATCAAAACTCATAGAAGTTGTATTAATAATCTGCTTTTGTTCTAACTTCCAAGTTGTAGTTGGGAATGATTTTGAACTTTTGATCTAGTCCCCCATTCCCTACACTTTGTATTTTCCGTCTTTTTATTTCAATAAATTGAATTGGACGTGGAGATGAGCCTCCAAACTAGGTTGGGTTCCAAACTCCTTAAAAAAAATATAGTATATTTAAATATTTCTTTGTAAATAAAGCCCGGCCCGACCCAAAAAAAAAGGGCTGCCCGGCCCTGCCCAGAAAAGCCCACAAGACCCGCTTTATATGGACAAGCTTGGATTTTGCGATTTACAGTGAAGCCCGCCCTGGCCTATTGTCGAGGCCTATTACTACCCGACTCCCAATAAAATAAAATAAATATATATATATAAATATGTATATGCACATGCAATGAGAATGTTATAAAAATCATTTTGGATTGGACTAGTTTCAAACAAGTTTCAACTATAAATATACGTAGATTTTCAATATTTTTAATTGGATTTTCAGAACATTCTATTTAATTCAAGCTCTAAGAGGAATTCGTCCAAATTAAGACTGTTAATTGGTCGGTCGTGTTAAGGTACTAATTTGTCAAAGTAAATGAACTCAACCCAAATAGAATGAAAATACGCACAGGGAATGAAAATGTTATAAAAATCATTTTGGATTGGATTGGTTTCAAACAAGTTTCAACTGCTAGATTTTCAAGGGTGCGTCTATTGCCACCCTACTGATATCTTTTCTCACCCTACATTCAATATATTTAGCCTAAACTACCGATTTCATCCCTTACATAAAAAAGAATAAATAGAAAGAAAAAAAACTGCAAAGGCTACGGCTTCACCGTCGTGTAATCTGTCCTTGCAACATACCCCCAACTTTTATCCTTTCATGTTTCTCTCTCTCCCTTCTCTATATGGCTACTAAGCCAAGGTGAATGCATGAGGGGATCAAGCTTAAGAAAACATATACATATTCTAACTATACTAAAACTCAAACAAGATGAAGACAAACAAAATCAAAAGTGCATTGACCATTTTACCCCTCTCCTACCTGCTTTTTTATGGAATTGTTCCTCACGTGTAAAATATATATATATATATATATATAAATATACAGATTTGCTCACCTAAGGGACAGTTTTAAGGGATTGTAAGAGACATATGCATCATAACAACATGTATTAAATATAAAAGCAGAAATTATATATATATATATATACACACACACATATTTGCTCACCTAAGGGACAGTTTTAAGGGATTGTAAGAGACATATGCATCATAAGCACATATATTAAATATAAAAGCAGAAATTATAATAACTTAAAACTGTGCATTTATTTTCAACCATCAAATTCACTTGTCCCTCACAGTCCTTAGACGTGCATTTATATATATACCTTAGACGTGTAAACACTCACTTGTCCTCTTCGTGTGGTAGGCCGATAGCTGCTGAAGCATACTCGAATCTGAACTCTCAATACTATAAAAGAGGGAAGAAGGGAAAGAGGAAACGAGAGGAGACAGAGATATCGAGGAGGTTTTAATCTGGGTTCTACTGACGGGAGGAAAGAAGATACAGAGGAGAGAAAGGAGAGGAAAGAAAGGAAAAGAAGATGAAGAGGAAGAGCCTTCAGCAATTATATACGCTCTGATCAAAATTCCAAGGTATGGTTTTTACATTGAATATGTCAATTGTATGATAGAGTTTTCATGTGAATCAATCTGACATTAACATTCATAAAGGTATATATGGGGCTTTGTCTATTTTGGAGACGATCAAAATCTTGATTCATGATCAAAAATATTGTGTTAGGTGTTTTGATAGTGGTGATGTGAAACTGATCAAGAATACAAGTCATTTTGGAGATAGATATGGGCTTTGTCTGTTTTGGAGACTATCAAAGTGTTCATACGAGGAATGATATGAAAATTACAGTTACCGGATATCAAAATCATGTAGCAATTCAGTGGATGTTAGGTACATGAAGTTTAAAAGATCAAAAATTAGGTGAGAAGACACCAAACTAATTATTATTGATCACTTGCTTGCACATTGGCCACAAGACTTTTATGTTTTGTTTTCTTGCTTTAGCTTTTGCAAAAATAAAAATAATAGAAAGTTGTGTTGTTGGGAGCCGTTTAATTGTTTGGCAACCATGAGAGGTTATTATTGCAAGGTTGAGATTTTTCTATGATCACGGCCCAAAATATTTTGATGTCAGGCTGAGAATAAATTTGTTCTCTTCATCAAAAATTCACTCTAAAATGAGACCGATCTTGTTCACTAGTTCCTTAACCACTCGACTTAAGCCGAGGCTCAAGAAATTAGGGGGGGGGAGGGGGTGGTCTGTTTGCACCTAAATTTCTCAAGGCCAAAGTGGCAAACAGGTGGTTCGGGCTCAAAAGACATTTTTTTCCTATGACGGCAGTTGAATAACCTCTAGCGAATAACCGCGGATAAATGGCCGTGGCATAAGAAATAACCATGGTTGAATGAAGAGGTATATTGAACCATGGTTAAATGACCATGGAGCAATGAGCTTGAAAACGTGCCAGACATTGAGAGACGTTAGCAAAATTAGATAAGGAGCAAATAGAGTGTACCTTGCTAACTAAGCCCGTAACATTGACCTTTAGTCCCTTAACCACTCGACATCTATACCGAAGCTCAAAAGACTGGAGGGACTCTATTTGAACCTAAGTTTGGCAATGCCTAAGTGCTAGACAGGTGAGCCGGGCCCACAAAATATTTTTACTTATGTGGTGCACACGATAGCTATTTATGTGAATTCAATAAATGAAGCGCATTGGGACGACTGTTGAATGGTCGCAGCATAATGAATGATTGCAATTGAATAGCCGCGACACATAATGGATGATCATTATTGAATGCCCGCGGCGTAATGAATAGCCGCTATTGAATGGTGTTAATCAAAGTTCATAAAGGCCATTAGATGGAGGCGTTAAAATGATTTAGGATATTTAAAAGCCACAAAAATTAAATGCATGTTATGAGTTTTAAGTCCCAAGTTAGTAGTTACGACATTCAAATGCATGTAACAGCACATTGATTCTCAAATGATAGCTATTGAATGCTCGCAATGTAATGAATGGCCGCGATTGAATGGTGTTAGTCAAGTTCACAAAGGCCATTATATGCGGGTGTTAAAATGATTCAACATATTTAAAAGCTGCGGAAATTAAATGCGCGGTTATGAGTTTTAAGTCCCAAGTTAGCAGTTATTGCATTCAAATGCATATAACTGCGCATTGATTTTCAACTTTGAATTCATGCAATTAATACGATCTCGATTGATACTTACAACCAAGATTGTATCTTTTCCTTTATTTAGTAATGTATCATTCACTCTAAAGATGACCATTGGTATCTTTGATAGTGGTCTCCAACCAAACACGCGATTACTATAATTTTTATCTCAATACATTTCAACATTTGAACACAACTATCAGTCTTTATGTGTTTTATCTTATCACTTTTCTTTATTGGTATTCATCTATCTTTCCTGCACTTTAAATTATCATTGTTTACAATTCTGTTATTTATCTTATTGCTTTTATCTTTCTGCTTGTTATTTCCTGCACTTTTACATTCTTGATCTTTACCTTGCCTGCACTTTCTTTTATGCTAATTATTTGTTGTTGTTTACTTTACGTTATTTACTTAATGCAAATATTAGAAAAATTATAAAAAACAATCATCACCTCACTTTCACATCAATCACCGAGTTACACAACACGAAATTTGTGGCTTAATCATGAGAGGAAAATAATGAGAGGATGCTGTTTCTATGCAATTATAACAAGGATTAAAGAGAAGAAACCAGAAAATTACAATAAAATATGAGACTGATATGATCAGCACAGTGCTTGCACATATTGAATTGAAATTTGGATTGCAATTTTCCAAGAGGAACATGGTTACAATTAAGATACCACATGCCAGAGAAATATTATTCCCATCACTCACTAAATTAAAATGGTCATTTGAAGCCATCAGCAAGCTAATTAATTCTGACAAGATAATGAGGAAATGAAAAAGATTTCAAGAGGGTGTTGCCTAGTTCTTCTGGATTTCAAAGTAGTAACTAGAATCCAAATAGCATTTTCCATCATCATCCAGAAACTGAAACAAGTGGAAAACCAATGTTAATGAAAAAAAAGCCAAGCTAGCCTTTTGTTTTTTGGGTATAAGTAACTAACAAAAGCTCTCTTTAATTAGGTAGGTCTAATAAATATCCTCACTTTTATTCTCACAAAATACTTGCCCCTTGCAAGCATGCCTGAAGGGGTAGTCTCTTCTTCGATTTCATACGTATAAGGATCTGGTCGAGGACTAAAGGTTCCAAGCATTCTTTTTGAACTATGCACTGTCCAAATATCAGGGAAGGAATGTTAGTTTGAGTAGAATATACTTATATGAGTGAATGTCAGTTTGAATATTTTACCTTTGACACCAGTCTTCCAGACAGCGGCGGTGAACTTGAGGCCTGAGACAATGTTTTTTGAGACAGTAAATGTGAATTTGGTCCGGAACTTGCTTCCTCCTTTGAGTGTGAAAAGATTGCTCTTTGGTTTGTTGGTGAATGGAATCGGCAGCACAAGTTCAGGGTGCTCCTGGAACATCAGTGTCATACTTAAAATCCTCACTTCTGCTTCTTTACTCTCTGTATGCTCATTAGTTTAAAACATCAATGGTGGTCACTAACTAGCATTGTTAAATTTTAATACATTTTGAAGTTAATTACAAGTCAAACATTAAGTATATCTACCTCCAACAGCTAGTGCGGAGAGATCAACTCTCTCAAGAAGTTGCTGCTTCCATTTCCTCAAACTTTCATCATCCTTGGAAGAATTGGTCATGTGAACAACATCAATAAACGAAATTGAAAACTGAAAATTTATCAAGTAAAAAGGCCCCACTTACTTTATCCTTCTCAAGCTGCTCCTTGAGAGAAAACTTAGGGCCAAGAACTAATTCTTTGTGACATTTGAATGTGGCAAGCTCATCCTCTTCATCTGCATCAACCTCATCTTTAAGCTTATCATTTTCGTCACGTTGATGTAGGCTTGGTTCACCACCTGCATCCTTGTTGCTGTTCTCATCTTTCTTAAACTCCACTTCTTGCACTTGAGAACTGGAACCAACATCTTTGGTTATAGACATAGCTTCTACGGTAGCTAATATATTCACCAAGATAAAGAAATTGTGCGAGGGTTAAAGGAAACTAAAGATGAAGAAGGCAAGACTAGGTTGGTTATGTGGCCTTTTTCCAACTTGTAATAAATTTAGAGGCTATTTGCAAGATTTGGATGCTTCACTAGTTTTCTATCTGTGTTGGTAAGAGATAGAGGTTCACAGATTGAGAAAGAGAACTATGGTTTATGTTGGTGTGTGGAAGATATGAAGAGGTTGTGCAACAAATGGAAGCCACTCAAGGGTATATATATGAAACAGATTTGGAATTTGGAATACTAATAGCTAAAGTTTGAGGGGTGACTAGCTTGTTAATTAAGTGAGGTAATAATTGCTAGAATGCTAGCTGACATATAAACTGTATTTCCCCTTTGGACATGATATGCAATGAAAAACATGATAGAATCTAGTGGTCAATTGTGTTTAACAAATAATAGTTTACACTTGATTTAAGATTAAGAATTTCGGGATTGTACTCATAATCCCAACCAAAGGATGCAATAACAATGACCAGCCACGCTTTTATTGCATATCACTCATATATCATAATGTAAATGTCTCCATATACATATGAGGAAGATAACACAAGCACATAGACAAATGCCCATGATAAGAAAAACACAAATAAATGGAAGGTCACAAACTATCACTTGATCCAAAATTGAAAATGTAAGGGCTTTAGTTGTAATCTCTTCATAGATGCAAACTAGTAACCATACTCTGCCACACCAACTTTTTTCCACATATAAGGTAAACAAAACTAGGCCTGGGACTTTTGACTAGAAAACCCGCAGAACTGGCCCGAACAGGACAGAAACTGGCAGTTCGGTGCGGTTTCTGAAGGAAAAATATAGGCTGGAAAACCAAATTGAGAGAAAAACTATCGGTTCGGTCCACTTCCTTTGTGTTTGAAACATAAAAAACTTGAGAACCGACATAACGGTCTCCTTTTCCACCTGGCATCTTATCATTGGCTTACAGATAACGGATCTAAAACCTTAAAATTGTAAACGCAGCCCCGATTTCACTCATTTCAGTTCTTCAATCTTCAATTCTTCTTTTCTTCTTCCTCCTTCTTCTCGAGTCTCGACCTCATCCAGTCATCCCCGACTGAAACCCTAAAATTCTAAAACCCCATTCGGGCCTTCGGCCATTCCTTCACGCCTTCACACGATCGGTCGATCCCCAATTCAAAAATCCCCAAATCCCCAATTCTTCTGATTCCAGTCCAAAATAATGGCCTCTGAAGGCTCTGAGTCAGGAACTCAATCCAGTGACTCCACTAATTCAGTAACTAGCAATGAGGTCGTGGCTGCTCCACAAAATGGAGATGAACAGAATCAAACATCATATCCTTCTCCAGAAACTCGAGCTTCAAAAAGTAAAGGGAAGAAGAAGTTTGAGCCTGCGAATAACACAAAGAGAAAGAGGGATAAGAAGGACAAGAAGGAGAGGTCCGAAGTGTGGGAGCATTTCACCAAATTCTACAAGCCTTTACTGGAGGTTGTGGATGGACAGGAGATTGTAGTTGGCAGTACAAAGAGAGCTCAATGTAAGTACTGCTCCACTCATTTAGCTTCTGATTCTAGGGAAAATGGTACTAGTTCACTTAGGAAGCATATAAAGCTAGTTTGCAAAAGGTATCCCGGTAGGAATGACTTAGAAGAGAGTCAACAAATATTAACCAGTGATGTGTTTGATCAGAAATGCTCTTTAGTTTCTAGGCAGTGGTCAGAAGATACATGTCTAGATGCTGCATGAATTATTATTGTGTTGGATGAATTGCCTTTTAGTTCAATTGAAAGGCCGGGGTATCTTTATTTTTGATCAGTAGCTGTACCAAGGTGGAATGTGCCTTGTAGGAGAGTTATTGTGAAGAATTTTTTGTGCATGTATGATGCCAAAAAGCAGACATTGAAGGGGAATTAAGGTCACATTCTGTCTGTTTGACAACAGACACATGGACCTCATGTCAGAACATCAATTTTATGGTTATAATAGCACATTTCATAGATGATGCTTGGCTTATGCACAAAAGAGTCCTGAATTTTTTGTGTTATACCTAACCATAGTGGGAATAGGATAGGAAAGATTTTGGAAACTTGTTTAGTTGAATGGAATTTGGATACGGTATTGACCATATCAGTAGACAATGCATCGGCAAACAAGGTAGCCATAGAGTACCTTAAAAATAAAATGAGTGGATGGCCTGGGAAACCTTTTTTTGATGGGAGGTTTATGCATGTGAGATGCATGGCTCACATTGTCAACATAATTGTGAGGGCTGGTCTGCATTTAATGGATAGGTCAGTGGCTAGCATTAGAAATGTTGTTAGGTATGTGAGGAGCAGTGGACAAAGATATGATGCATTTAAGCTATGTGTTGAGAAAGAGAAGATACCGTGTAAGAAAGTGTGTGTGTTAGGTGTGTCTACAAGGTGGAACTCCACCTTCATTATGCTAGACACTGCTTTAGAATTAAAGAAGGCTTTCGATAGAATGGCAGATGAGGAAGATGCTAGATACATAAGTTATTTTGATGAAGATGAGGAGCTTGATGATGAAAATATAGAGGTTGAAACTCAATGTAGGCCAAGGCAAGCTAGGAAGAGGGTAGGACCCCCTGTGCAAGCTGATTGGGATAAAGCAAGTGTTTTTTGTGAAGTTTCTGCAGGTTTTCAACGATGTCACAGTTAGTGTGAGTGCATAGCTTCACCTACAGCAAACGAAGACATAGTTGATGGGCTCATATTTTCCTATATTTCTATGCCTCTTAATCTTGGTTTTTATGTTTAGTTCTCCTTATTTATGATTCATTTACATCTTTTAGTGTTTTTGTAGGTTTGTTCCATAGAAAGAAGAAAAAGAAGCCAAAATGAGCTAACTAGGATTGAAAGGCAATGTGCAATTCCAAGTCCCAGAATCTGTCTGTGCAAAACATCCAACTTCGCCGAATTACTGGGAGTTACCCAGATCGAATCAGACAATGATCTTTATATCATTGGAAAGCTACGGATGTCTACTTTCTGTAGAATTTTACGGATCTCGATTTCGATACTTTTGGAGAAAGTTATGATTATTTGAGTGAAGATAGGTCAGACAGGAAACCTGCTCGGGAATTTACAACCATTCGTGGAGAACTCAAGTTTCGCGGCACAAGATAGTCAATCCTAACGTTTCAAGGAAGTTAATTCAGATGAGGATTCAAGAATACATGTATTCCTACTTCTACAAGAGATATTTCAAGGTTTTTCCATTCCAAATGAAGAAAGGAATCCAAATCCAAGTCTTACAAGGAAACTTGAAGCCAAAGATGAGCAGAAATCTTCCCTATATAAGGGAGCACGAATTTGCATGAGGAGGAGAGTCTCGGGAGCACATTGCAGATGCCTAAGGAGCGGAGACGACTCACCCATCTTCCCCTTCTTTTCCCTTTCCATTCTTTTTATGTTTTTCCTATGTTTTATTTAGTTTTAAGTAGCTAAACTCCTTTTCTAGGGCTAGGATGAGGCCCTAGCATGATTGTTTACATGTTTTGATATTCAATTGATGGATTATTAGTTTCTTTTCAGATGAATTCTTAATCTCTGCTTGAATTTTTGCTTATGTTAAAAGTTCTATTGATTCGCGACCTTTAGGGCTTTGCATCTAGTTATCAGAAGATGAATTTGAGGCATAGCTGCAATATAATTTATATTATCTTCATGTGATTAAGAATTGTAAATTACATTATTACTTGAGAAAGAATAATGATTTGCTTGACTTCCTTGTTTTCTAAAATATAATGAGTCCTGCATGTTAAATTTATACCTGAGAAGGATAAACTGCATAGTTAGGATATACGACCTTTACCCGAGAGGGAGAGAATCATGCACTTAAGGAAAACTATGGTCTAGAGTACCTGAGAAGGACTTAGATACGGGAATTATCATCTGGAGAAACGAAAGAATCCATTGGTTGGTTCAAAACGTAGATAAGATTGCTTGTGGTTGATTCCGACACCCTAGGCTCATCATCATCACGTTCTTACTTCTAATCATTAGAAACTCTTTTCAATTTCAGTTTATTTAGATTTACTTTTTAAGTTTCTGTTTTCAAGTAATTTTCCCATTATCATAAACTCTTTCAAAACCGTGAAAATCATAAGTCCTAGTTTGAGTCATTGTGTTTGTCTTAGTCTATTTGTGTTTCTTGTTTTGTGTGCTTTTTGGTTTTAATTAATTTAGGTTTTCATATTATGAATTGACTTAATATCCTCGTGGGAACGACAACCCCTTCTCTTCCATTACTATACTACATCCACCCTGTATACTTGCAGGAATACCATCAAGTTTTTGGCGCCGGCTGCCGGGGATAATTTAGTTTAATTCAAAATATTGGATTCCTACTTTAATTCTAGTTGTTTGATTTGTTTTTCAAAATTTTATTTAGTGTTTGGAGTCTTAAAACAAGAAAAAAAAAAAAAAAGGGGTTTTGATAAAATAACTCAGACCAGCTTTTATTTCTTTTACTTTCTGGAATTGTTTTGCAAAGCTGATTACGAACTGATATTTTCATATTTTTCTAGGAGTGTGATACATCACCGGAAAGCTACATGAGTCTAGTTTCCAACGCTCCAAGAAGATCATTATTCTAAGCTGTGAGCTAAGAGAAATTTCAAAAATACCAAACAGTGCTCAATCTGCACGGAAAACAGAACAGTTTTTGTGAAAGCTGCAAAGAGTAAATTTTCATGGCTTTCCCTGGGTATTATTCTGAGCAAGTGTACCGCTGCAACACATATTCAATGTCTGGAAATAATTCGTCTTCATGGGATGATCCTTCATGGCCACAACAAGAACCATCTAATAGCAATTTGGGATGGGGAGATCATTCTAACTACTCATGGTCTGAAAATCCATATTATGAAACCGCACAATGGTCATATCCATCTAACAAATTCCCATCATCTTATCAAGCTCCAATTTATCAGCAAGAAGATCCTACTGTTAAGGAGATGGTGTTTGAGCTATTGAAGAGATCAGAAAAGTTTGATCAAGAGGTTGCAATTCTTAAACAGGATCAATCAAAGCTTGAAGAAAGGCAATCAAAACTTGCAAAAACGTTATCGGAAATTGAACTTCAAATTTTGCGGCTTGCTAATGCCTGGGAGGAAGAGGACATAATGCTTCCTACTAAACCAGAAGAAAGATTTGATTTTCAGCTCGATGACGAAGATAAATATTTTGAACCAAACATGAAAAGAAAAATCATTGATGATCAAGCTACCAAGAGCACTCATCCTCCTTCTATTAAAGTTTCTATGGAGTTATGTGCTGACAAGCAACAGAATGAAGAACCAAAGGATGAAATTATTTTTGAAAAGGTTGTGAGAACTCATACATCGGATGCTCTTGATGAAGTCACCACTGTGGTAGTTGATGCACCAAATTTTCAAGCATCTGTGGAGCAACAAATTTGCGAAGTTTTCCCTTCTTTACCCTCCGAGCTCGTTCTTCCCATTATTCCAGCTCCAAGAATTGAGCTCATGTGTGTTCCCAAGCTTCCCTCAAATTCTATGGATGAGTTCCCCCCACAATCACTGCAGCATCCTTGGCCACCTCCTTTACAATTGTTGACGCTCTACTTAAAGTTTGATGCAAGGAAAAACATGAAGTGGTCTCGAAAGAAAAAGATAAAAAGGTGGGAGCATTGCAGATTTAAGAAAAGCTATTGGAGAATTGGAAATTCTCGTATAAGTAGGATGTTTGCTGCTGCGATCTCAAGGAAGCTACTATTTTGGATATTTTGGGCATCTCGGATAAAAAAAAAAAAAAAAAAAATCAGTTTTCACAGTGAAATTTGGGTTCTGCTAACTTGCAGCAGAAGTGTCCGTTTTTGATGTGTGATATGTCGATTTTATGTGATTCGACGAGAGCTCCGAGACTCATTGCTTTGCAATGAGCCCCGATAAATTTTGGGCAAATACCACTGTCTTAAGTGTCCGATCCGGGAGATAAGTTTCAACAACCATGGAGATTTCTACTTGGAGCATGTCTTGGCCTTTCTTCCTCTTCGTCTACATCCAGGGAGCTCTAAACTTATTCTTTACTTTTCTTTACCTTTTTGTACTGCTTCTTCCCTTACTTGTTTGATGCATTATTGCTAGCTAATATTTTCAACATTGAGGACAATGTCTCACTTAAGTTTGGGGGGAGGAATTTAGATTCGTGTTTTTATATTTTAGCTTCACATGTGGTAGAATAGCTTAATTAGTAGAAAATACTGGAAATAAAATACTGGAAATCACCTCTAAAAAAAAAAAAATGTTCTGTACGTTTAGTTGTTATTTTGTGAGTCTTTTGCTTTAGTTTCTTCCAACACCTAGGATGAGAACTTGAATTTAATCCTTGTTAGAGCTGATGAATATGATAAGCATCAATTTAGGTCTGGACATCAATATTTTGTTAATGCTTTCTTATGATGATCATGCTTGAAACACAACGGCTATTGTTAATATGAAAATTTGTGATCTAGAGAAACATGTGACGGTTAGTGTAGACTTAAAACCCATGTGAGTATTGTGCCTATTGCCTATTCTTGAGAGTGCTTTACATAGTTCTATGATCTTTCTTGTTAGATAGGTATGATCTCATTATTTTGTCCTAGAACTTGCTTCAATGACTCTCGAGACTTTATATTGATTCACATGATTTTTGGGAAGGGATTAAGGCAATTAGGATCATCACCACCATGGCCAAATAGCCTCCATTCCTGATTATATTATCCCTTAGATATATAGCCCTTTGAGCCAAAATAAGCCTTTTCTTTCATAAAACACATATTCCCAACCCTTCACCCTTAAACACATATCCTACCTATGTTCTGAGAAATTGATGGAGCACTATGAAGATGTATATGAGGAATTTTGGAGTAAAGAATGTGTACTGAAGAAAACAAGTTTGGGGGTTGTGATGTGTACTTGAAGGCAAAGTGGAATTTGCAGGTCATACTTCTAAATTTCAGTTAAGGAATTACCATTGTCGAAGTAATTTTGAATGCAAAGGTGTGTCTGAATAGTGACAACAAGAAAAAAAAAGAGAAAGAAAAAGTTTGGACACATCTTAATCTTTTCGAAGGAAGTTAAGTGCTATTGTCTAGAGCATGAACCTGCAGCAGCAGCTTGGATATGGGATGTTTCAGCGTAAAACAGAGCTAATGTAAAGAAAAGCAAAAGAAAAAAAAGAAGAAGAAAGGAACAATTTTGACATTACAATGGAAGAGCTCGGAAAGAAGGTTGCCAATTAAACTTGGAATATGAAAGCAAGAACGAAAGCTGCTTTGGGAAAGTGACAGAAAGAAAAAGAGAAAAGAATGAGGCTATGTGTTAGAAAGAGAGAAAGTTGACGTGATACCAACTACCAAGAAGCAGGATTTGAAACCTGGAATTTATGGTGTAGATTTTGTCTTCATTGTTCAATGGTGTGAAAAAAGAAAAAAGAAAAAAAAAAGGCAGAAAATTCAGAAGAAAAAAAGAATTGAGAACCACAAATGTTAGAGCTATGTCCTGAAGTTTTCTTGAAGATTTTTTTGGAGTATAAGAAGGGTAAAGTGAAGTCAAGCCCCAACACAATGAAATTAGGCCTTCCAATTATGTTCGTTATTTGAGAAGTTGAAGTGTAACACCTATGAGGATTTGGCGATCTTGAACATCGACTTATTTTTGCTCTATTGATTTCTTAGAACCTTTGAATTCCTTTATCTTTCATTTCTTTTAGCCAAAACCCTTAGCCCCATTACAACCGGAACAAAGACCTTTATGATCCTAGGAAAAGTGTGAGGCAATTTGTGGACATGAGTCAAAGAGGTGAGCCTATGGGGCAATTCTATAATTCAGGTGATAGATATTCTTGCATGAGATCATTCTTTATTTTTATTTTCCAGAAAAAGCTTTTCCATCTTAACATTTATGTGAGCTATTTTGCTTTTATATATCCTTCGTCTCACTTAAACATGAGTGAGTAGAATTACCCAGAAAATCTGAGCGCTTTATTCTGAGTGAAGTCCTTGGTAAGATTTGGAGTTAAAGCTGATTATCATGTGCCTATTTGGGTTGTGGAAATTTATATTGATTTATCGCTGTCTACACAAGCATGGTTGTTATCGGAATTTATTAGCACTCGATTGAAAGTTCTTATGGACCTGCTTTGATGATTGTTGTTATTTGGATGCTATAAATGTGAGATTGATTCTCTGAGGTGATTGGAAGGATTAGGAACTTTGCTTTTATTTTTGTGTGTTCGTTCTAGTTAGTCTTTGTTTTAATTTGTTTTGCTCGAGGACTAGCAAAGTCTAAGTGTGGGGGTATTTGATGGGCTCATATTTTCCTATATTTCTATGCCTCTTAATCTTGGTTTTTATGTTTAGTTCTCCTTATTTATGATTCATTTACATCTTTTAGTGTTTTTGTAGGTTTGTTCCATAGAAAGAAGAAAAAGAAGCCAAAATGAGCTAACTAGGATTGAAAGGCAATGTGCAATTCCAAGTCCCAGAATCTGTCTGTGCAAAACATCCAACTTCGCCGAATTACTGGGAGTTACCCAGATCGAATCAGACAATTATCTTTATATCATTGGAAAGCTACGGATGTCTACTTTCTGTAGAATTTTACGGATCTCGATTTCGATACTTTTGGAGAAAGTTATGATTATTTGAGTGAAGATAGGTCAGACAGGAAACCTGCTCGGGAATTTACAACCATTCGTGGAGAACTCAAGTTTCGCGGCACAAGATAGTCAATCCTAACGTTTCAAGGAAGTTAATTCAGATGAGGATTCAAGAATACATGTATTCCTACTTCTACAAGAGATATTTCAAGGTTTTCCATTCCAAATGAAGAAAGGAATCCAAATCCAAGTCTTACAAGGAAACTTGAAGCCAAAGATGAGCAGAAATCTTCCCTATATAAGGGAGCACGAATTTGCATGAGGAGGAGAGTCTCGGGAGCACATTGCAGATGCCTAAGGAGCGGAGACGACTCACCCATCTTCCCCTTCTTTTCCCTTTCCATTCTTTTTATGTTTTTCCTATGTTTTATTTAGTTTTAAGTAGCTAAACTCCTTTTCTAGGGCTAGGATGAGGCCCTAGCATGATTGTTTACATGTTTTGATATTCAATTGATGGATTATTAGTTTCTTTTCAGATGAATTCTTAATCTCTGCTTGAATTTTTGCTTATGTTAAAAGTTCTATTGATTCGCGACCTTTAGGGCTTTGCATCTAGTTATCAGAAGATGAATTTGAGGCATAGCTGCAATATAATTTATTATCTTCATGTGATTAAGAATTGTAAATTACATTATTACTTGAGAAAGAATAATGATTTGCTTGACTTCCTTGTTTTCTAAAATATAATGAGTCCTGCATGTTAAATTTATACCTGAGAAGGATAAACTGCATAGTTAGGATATACGACCTTTACCCGAGAGGGAGAGAATCATGCACTTAAGGAAAACTATGGTCTAGAGTACCTGAGAAGGACTTAGATACGGGAATTATCATCTGGAGAAACGAAAGAATCCATTGGTTGGTTCAAAACGTAGATAAGATTGCTTGTGGTTGATTCCGACACCCTAGGCTCATCATCATCACGTTCTTACTTCTAATCATTAGAAACTCTTTTCAATTTCAGTTTATTTAGATTTACTTTTTAAGTTTCTGTTTTCAAGTAATTTTCCCATTATCATAAACTCTTTCAAAACCGTGAAAATCATAAGTCCTAGTTTGAGTCATTGTGTTTGTCTTAGTCTATTTGTGTTTCTTGTTTTGTGTGCTTTTTGGTTTTAATTAATTTAGGTTTTCATATTATGAATTGACTTAATATCCTCGTGGGAACGACAACCCCTTCTCTTCCATTACTATACTACATCCACCCTGTATACTTGCAGGAATACCATCAATAGTCACAGTAAAGGCAGAGCTTGATGAGCTGTTTCACAAGCCCATTGATAGTGGTTCAAATGAGAGTGACAAGGTTTTGTTTGGTATGGCTAACAAAATGAGGACCAAGTACAAGAAATACTTCAGATCCCTTGATGACATCAATGAGTTGATTTTTGTTGCACTTGTTTTGGACCCGAGGTATAAACTGAAGAATTTTGAATATGTGTGTGAAACAATGCTTTACATGGGAAGTGAAGAGATTAAGAGGAGATTAGATGAAGTGAAACAGCTTGTGCTGGATTTGTGTGATCTGTATGCCACTTCTAATAGTGATCATATTGCTTCAAAGAGGAAAAGAAATGTGGGAGAAGGCCCTAGCGGCAGACCAACACCAAGTGTGCCCACAGGAGGGTTAACCGGGAAGAGGGCTGCTATGCTAGACTTGCGGAACAAGCAGCTTGAAGGTGAGGTAGTGGTGGTTGGAGGAGAGGTTGATAGATACTTGCTTGATCCCATAGAGAAGCCTCAAGACAACAAAAATTGGAACATTTTGGATTGGTGGAGAGTTAATGGTTCAAAGTATCCTAACTTGCAAGTTGTGGTAAGGGATGTTTTTGCAATCCAAGTTTCAACAGTAGCTAGTGAGAATAGTTTCAGCACAGGGAAGAGGGTAATTGATCCTCATCGGAGTTCATTAACTCGTCGAACTGTTGAAGCCCTAATCTGCCTCCAAAATTAGCTCAAATCTGATGCAATAATGGGGTTAGAATATATTCCAACCATTGAGGAAATGGGGTGGTTCGAGGAGGTTTAGTAACTTACTTACTTGCATTTTTTACTTAATAATGTGAACTGTTATTACATAGCTTGATTAGCTTCTTTTTGCAACTTTACGACTTCTAATGTGAACTGTTCTTTGTTTGTTTGCGCTTATGTAGAACAAGCAGAAGAAGAGAGAAAGAGATTGGAGAAGGCCAATGCAGGTGTAGCAGTAGAAGTTGAAGAAACTAATGCCACTCAACAAAGTCGAAAGGCTACAAAGTCTTCCAAACTTTCAAAGAGTAGTGATGAATCAAAATCTTCCAAATCAGTGTCAAAGACTAGGAATGTGAAAAAAATGAAATAAGCTCAGGTTTGTTGACTGTTTTTTTTTTTTTTTTGAGTTGGTGAACTAAAATAATCAGTCCTAGACTTGGTGAGTTGGTGAACTTACTGGTTTTTTTGTTTGTTTGTTTGAGTTGCAGCAGGTTGTGTTTGGAAGTTGGAACTATGGAAGAATCAAGAATGTAAAGCAAAGTGGAATTGTGGAAGTCTAGAAGATGTTTGATTGTTTGCTGCATTTTTTGAATTTTTATCATTGTTATTTCAGAACTTGATTGTTTAATTGTTTGTTGAACTTGTTGAATCACTTGAATGCTTGCTATCTTTATTTCATTTATGTTTCAACCTCTAATAATGCTACTGTACTAGTGTACTCTATAGTCTACTACTCATTTTATTTCAGTTCACTTTCATAGTTTGACAGTTTATCACTTTGTTATTGTTCCAGTTTGATTATTACTTGATGAGTTGATATGCTGCTTGATTGTGTAATACTGGTGTAATTGCTCATTTGCTTGATATGGCAGATATGCTGCTAGAGAAGGGTAGCACATAAGCACAGTGCTTTAGTAGTTTAGTTTATTCTCATTCTTTGATAGTTTGATCAATTGATGGCATTCATGAGCTAGCGGAGGGTGGATTTCAGTTTCATACATTTCTGATTTCTGTACTTTTGATGGTCAAAAACAGTGAGTTTCAGTTGCCCAATTTGGAATAAATATGTTCTAGTTTTGCACTTTGGCAATTGACTGTTTTTGCAGTTTCTGGTACCTTGTTCAGAACCGATAACCGACAAAACTGACCTGATTGAAAACGGTTCGGTTTGATATCGGTTCCAGCCTTAAATTTTGACAAACTTGAACTGAAAACATCCCCTTCGGTTCGGTTTCAGTTCCTGTTTTTTTTTTTTTTCAAACCCGAACCATCCCAGGCCTACACAAAACTTATAAAAATTAGGAAGGTAGTATAAGCACAGACCTAGTACCCCAATATAGCACAAACGCCTACCCCTTTCTCTTTTCTTCCATCCTTGTACTAGGCAATTAACACCTTTTTTCATGGGGTAAGGGGTGGAGGAGCTTTTGTAGTAAATGTGGGTCAATCAAAGATGAAATGGCTTGTTTGTTATTCAGTAAGAAGATTCACAGAGTTATAGATCCTTTATATTCCTGGTGATCTTTGGTTTCTGAATGTGGTCCATTATTAAAATTAGATGATAGTACAATTTCAAATTCTACTTTTACAACTCAAACAAGATGAGAGAACAGTGGTGAGGGCAAAAGTCCAATACTGAGTTCAAGCAAAGCTTGACTTGTGGTCAAGCACTCACTTCCACTGGGAAAAACACAAACGACAAGAAATTGAAGAATTGAGAGATCAAATTGAAGAAGAAAACAAACTGTGACTTCAATGGGGACACGGGATTAATTCGATGCCAATAATAGAGATTAACAGAATCTACACCAAGTTGTTTCAAGCTTCCTTCACAAGCAGACCTAACATCAGCGGTATTAAGGAAGGTGATGCCGGCATCGATGGTGTGGTGGATGAGTTTGATCATGTCCGGTTCGGGCTTTGGGGGGGGGCCATAGAAGACAGACATGCCCATGCAACCTAATCCTTGAGCCGAAACCTCCATGCCTTGTTACGACATAAAATCTGGAGGCGCAAAGAACCAATCAGATTGTTAAATGCTGTTTCTCTCTGCTGGGGAAAACTTTAAAAAACCTTTTACTCCTTCTGGTGGCACCATTGGATGAGATACTCTCTTCGCTGTGGATGACAGCTGATCTAGTAAACCAATATCTGGGGGTGATGGCTCGATCTGGTGTGGGTACGAGGTGGGTTGGTTGGGCTTTGTGTGGTCATTTTGTCGGATCTATCTGGTGTGACATTTGATCATTGATGATAAAAGGAAGATGGCTGCACGGATCGCTGATGCTAGTGTGATTACCGGTGATGGGCGGCCTCGGTCAAGCCTGGGTGGGCAAGATTGTGAGCATTCAATCTACCTGCGTGGTAATGATGAGATGACTGTGTCGTTATAGGGTTTGAAAATTATGGATAAGGGTGGTGGTGTGACGACAGCCAGGAAGCGTTGGCGGCGAAGAACCTAGTTCACGTCGATGATGGCGGTCAGGTAGAGGCTAGGCTGGGCCTTCCTCTTGGGCTGGTGTATGTTCTTTGCTTCATATCTAGGGTATTGGGCCTGGATATAGTGGGCTATGTTTTTTGTTTTGTCAATTTATGTTTTATTTTGCTGTTATTTTTTAGTAGCATATGGCTTGATGCAATTAATAAGTCACTATTAGTGTTCGGTATGACGAGGAGAGCTTTGTGCCAGTCTATGCACCTTGTGTGCCTTGTCTCCTCTAGATAGGAGGTGATTTTCTTGCTTTGTCAAATGGCCGCACCCCTCTAGTGGCAGTAACTTGTCTGCTCTAGGTAGGTGGCGAGTTCTCTGTTTAATCAAATAGTTGCAGCCTCCTAGTGGTAGGATGAAATTAAGTGTCGTCGGATTTATCCTCCTGCGGCAACATAGTAAGCAAGCTGTGCAATTGGTAATTATGCTACGTTGTAATCGGGTTACATAGTGAGTTATTTTTTCATTATGTCACCGCTATGTCAAGACAAATGGAGTAGCTAGTAGGGCACTTTTTGCTAGTTGATCCTTGTTAGAATACATGTATTTTGTAGAGATTTCTGATATTATTTCGAGACATACTCTAGATGCTTATTTTAATCAAGGGTTTAGGCTCCATGTCTTCCCCTTATATTCGATAGTTTCATTAATCAAGTTTTGAAGGTAGCCGCACCAGCTATTTTTTCAAAAAAAAAAAATAAAAGAAAAAAAAAGATTTGTCTTTAGTAATTACAACCAAAAATGGAAAGAGGGAATGTGAATATAAAATGGGGAGTGTGGAATTCACTCTCCTTATTTTTAAGCGTTTTTATCCATATGTGTCAAATCTCTAACACAAGTCATAGTCAAATAGTCATGTAAATGAATTTTTCTTTTTTTCTTTTTAAGGGAATTGGGTGTCAATATGTTAAACATAAAAGTGGGTAACAATACACAATGACCACTCTTGCAGGGCACGACAAAATTATATCATTGTTTAGGTAACCCTATAGCTACCCTAGATAGAAAGCATTGAAATCAATAATCTCACAGTACTAAGGTTGGCGCCAAGCAATTCAAACTCCACCTAATTTATTCTTAAGCCTTGGACCACCATATGCAGAGAGGGCTTCCCTTGAAATATCAAATGCAGCTACAAACTCAACAACCTACTCTTTATCAACAACTTCTTGCTTTGCTTAATTTTTGGGAAACTTGGACTTTTCAGAAGTTTCAACTTTTAGGGCTGCAGCTTGTCATTCTGTACCTTGTTCTTGCTGCCAATTGGTAGACCTAATTTCCATTTCTTTGCAAGAGAAACTGCTATGGCCATGGTCTTTGAATCTAAATCCAAGGAAGGTTCAAAATCCAATTGAACAGGTGAGAAAGTAACCAACTATTTTGATTTCTTGGCATAGGTGATCAAAGGTGCCGAAGTAGGGCTAACACCTGTGATCGGAGTAGGATCGCACACAGTTATGCTTTGATGATCATCACTGTCAGCAGCAGCAAGAGTCAGAACACGAAAGTATGCTACCTGAGCTGCCAGCGCAAAGGCAGAAACACTGAGAGAGCAAGCATACCACCAGAAAAGGGATTAGTGTTAGATCATAATTTACATATATATGCATTCCCTTAAATATTGAATTTAACTTGCTCTCAAGTCTATTTTAACTTTCACAAAGTCATTTTCTTATTTATCTAAGAATATTGCAAGAGTGAAGGAAACAATTATTTTGGGTATTTGAAGTGGAGAATTGGAGTTGGGAAAAATGACGGTAAAATGTGGAGCAAAAAGTAAAATTCCGAGTTCCGCGAACCACCACAAATGGCGGGAAAAGTAGCGGCCAACCATCACTCATGATGGTACCATTTATTTTCCGGCCATGTTCATGGAGGAGTAAGAAGGAGGAGTAACATTTCATTATATCCATTCACCATCATCTCTCATAACCAAATCCCAACTTTTTGGTTACAAATCAAACATCATCTTTCCTTTTTTTTTTTTCCCACACCATCTCTACTCCCCATGTTACACCAAAAGGCCACTCCATCACACACAAAAATCTTCCATGTTTTTGTAGGGGTCAACCACCATGTTTATTCATCATTTCCCAACTCCAATCACACACCTTATCTTCCATGCTTTTCCCCTTGACTTTTGGGACCTAAACCCACTCTAGCACTCCATCTCCTTGCCCTTTTCATTTCCTCCAAGACACATAGCTGCTCCTTTTCATTTCTTCATCATTTTACACCTCTCTCTCTCTTTCATATATAAGCATCCATTCATTACACTCTTGAACCATCACCCATACTTAGCCATTACATCGTTTTCTCTCTCTTTTCTCTACACAGTCCACTACCATCTCGTCCACAAAACCTCCATCTTCACCACTCAATTTTTCAACTACATCCTAACCCATAACATCTTACATATACCAAGTATCATCATCATCTCAAATCTTCAAGAAGGAGTTCAAGGAAGAAGCTAGAACACAAAAGGAGCCACCACATCATTTCCATGACAAAGTTTTCATGATCAACCACTTCATCATCCTTCACTAGTGAGCATCCCTATTCATTTCTAAACTCTATTATTTGATAGCTTAATGTTTTCTATTATGTTGATGCCAGTATAAGTAGATATGTGTGAGTAGTCTACTGTTGGGGTTAGGGTTGAAAGCCTTAGCCAAACTTGTAATGAATTGATGTTTGAATTTTATTTGATGTAATTTCCATAATCATCTTCACATACTAAATCAAGAAGTGAATGCTTGTATTTGAATCTAGCTAATTTGTATACTTTGCATTTGTCATTACATGAACAATGTTTAGAGAGTAGCTAGCTTTGAACATTAAAAGCAAGATAGCACACTATGTGTGCATGTGAGGGGAGTAAGTTAAAATCACCTAGATTTAGGAATGGTTTGCTTACTTGATTATCTAAACTCAAACTTTTATGCATCTAGAAGCAAGGAATTGATACTTATCCGGTAATATAACTTGTTTTTGGGTAGTTAGTTTCGCACTTATCCGGTGGAAATTGATAAAATCAAAGGAGTTTAAGCCTTAGTAATCTTATCTGGATGCTAAGAGGGTAATTGGATACTTGGGATTGCTTTATTTATAGTTTGAACATCAATGCATGTAAGAGAAGCTATGGTGAACAACCTAAAGCTCTAACTTCCATCCATTCTATCACATCTAGTTTAGCACAGCTTAGTTTACATGTCAAGTTTTTATTTTGTGTTAATTTGAGTTGAAACCATCTCCAAAGCCAAAATCAAACCACTACCCCATCTTGCATATATTTCACCATGAACTTTGGTTAACTTGTGAACCCTTGTTTGTGATTTGTACATTTCCATATTCATCTAGTGCTTTTTAGATTTTCCCTAGCTAGAGTGGGTTTTCCAATCCCTGGGGTACGATATCCCCTACTCGCAATTCCTACACTATAACTGGGCCCTTATACTTGAGGGTGACTATTTGGCTAATAATTAGGGATCAGCATCATTTGCCGTTGCAACTATCAACTGCTTCCCTGCATGTTAGAATTAGGTTTAGGGTTGGGACGCATACTAGATGAAGTAGAACATAATTTTCCCTAGAAGGGAGGACTAGTGCAGCCAGAAGTTTTTTTTTTTTTTTTTGTTGTGGGGGGGGGGGGGGGGGGGTGGTGTCCAAAAGGCCACAAACTCTGCAAAAACCTACAAACTTCTTGTATTTACAATGGAGCCCCATCGAGACTCCCGGAAAGAATTCAAACTTAAAAGGGTGATATGCCTATCTCACTGGCGCCTTGATTTCATGACGCAACCAGATACTTACAATTACTATGCCAGATCTCAGGCTTGTCAAGCTATACCACAAACCCTAAAGTGGAGCGAACCATTAAAGCCGCCTCTATAACCAATGTTGGAGGAAGACCAAAAACTTCCACTTACACCGAAATAAAAGTGATCGAGGCCGACTTCATGTTGAAGAGGCCAAAGCAAGCAAGGACTTTCTATAAAACCAGGGAGCCCCATTAACTATGCGATCCCTCTCTTTCCGAGAGGCTATTCTTCAAATCCCAAATGGATGACATCGTTCCCATCAGAGCCTTTGCATCAATTTTCTGCTTTGTCGAAATCAGACATCTAATTACGCAGTGATGATGGGAAATTGTAGCATTGCAACCACCCCCAAAGATGATTTTTTCAGAAATGGCTAGCGACGTCGCACATCAAGCAGAGACCTTGTCCACCATTATGGAAAATGATGACGTTGGTGAGAGTAGCTTTCTAGTTGGTGAAAGTTTTTTTTGTTGTTGGTGAGAGTAGCTTTCTGGTATTAGTGAGAGTAGTAGCTTTTGGTGTTAGTGAGATTAGCTTTTAGTGTTGGTAAGAGTAGTTTTTGGTGGTGGTGTGAGTAGCTTTTGTGATCTTGCAGGATGTCGTCAGAGACCTCGTTGGAGAGGAGAAAAAAGAGAATGATTGATGTCTACTCTAGTGCATTTTCGTAAATAAGTTGATTTTTGATATCCAAAATTTAAAACAATTTTTGATCTGGTGGCTTTTTGAAGAAAAAATAAAGTTAGTGGCCTGCTGGGTAACGTAATATTCAAAAGGGTTTTTAGTTCAACAATGTTTGAACTCTTTGAGGACTTTTAAAATGATACCTGAACTTTCAAAGTTATCAATATGATACCTACACTAATTTTTTTGTATTAAGGTCGTACCTACAGTCAATTTCCATCACGGAACCGTTAACTATGACCACGTTTTCCACATGTGATTCACAAAATAAGGGTAAAAATGACTTTTTCACAAGCCTTCAGCCATGAACATGATTAAAGTCTCTATTCCCTTTGGCTTCTGTTATGTTTGTGGGTGAACTGAGATGGAGATCAACATAAGGAGACAGAGGTGGAAGAAGAAGAGAAAATAGAGAGAAAAAAAAAAAAGAGTGAGAAAAAAAATAATTAAAAAAAAAGTAAGTGAGGGTATAATAGATATTTCGGTGAGTACGGAATGTCACGTCAGTAATTTAACGGAGATTCTGACGGAGAATTAATGACAATGACCAATTGGGTGAAATTAGAGAGTTTAGGGAGTTTTTAGGTGAATTTAAAAGGTGAGGTATAGAGAGTAAACAATATTTTGTCAAAAAAAAAAAAATAGAATCGGGCAAATTGATTGAAATTGGAAGTATAAAGGTAATTGTAAGAGCACATGTAATTTATGGATATAAACGTTATGGAAATGTCTTTTTTTTTTTTTTTTTTTTTTTTTTTTTTTTTTTTTCAGCGGTGATTTGGCTAGGCTTTCAAAAGTGGCCTACTTGCAGTTGTCTGTGGTGGTGAGGTTCAATTGGGTCATTCATGGATCTAATATGGACCGTTTTGCTTCTGTTTGTGGTGGTGGTGGTGATGGGTGATGCGGTTTTCACCAAATTGATGCTGGTAACGATGGAGAATGTGCGATCTGATGGTGCTGGTCAGACCTCTTGGTTCAAGGTATGGGTATGTGTCTCATGTTGGGGTACCCATAGAAAACTGTCAATAGCTGAGAAGGATAGTGGTGATGCAGCGCATCAACACTATGGATTGGCTCCTAGTCTTGGTTAGCGACCACTGTGCTCGTGTGGTGGTCCGGCAGACATGACAAGGTGTGGGCTTTGGGTGCCTATAGTGATTGAGAGGCCCAAAGTAGACTTTGGGGTGCAGTCTTAGGCCCATTCTTTTTATTCAAGTTATTGGGTTTGGGACCCACGTGGAAATGGTTAGGGTGTGATAGGAGCATTTTAATGCGATGTTTTAATAGTTATTGCCTCATATTTTACTTAGTTATTTCCTTAAATAAATAAATTTTAATTTAGTTTTTATTTTCTAGGTACATTGGAATAAATGACAAGGAAATAAGCTGAAATGAAGAAATGAAGTTTTTCTGGTCCAACTAGGAATCCCAGTTGACGTAGGAATCCTGATGAGGCTAGGAAACTTGAAGGCATTAGGAGTCCACATCGCTTGAAGATGACGTGGGAGATATTATGGGATATTAAATCCGATTTTTGCATGGGAAATGATGGAGATAATGTGAAAATCAAGGAGATTACGTTGAGAAAATCTTGGGAGAGTTTCATGGCATTGTGCAACAAGAAAAGGCTCAAAACAAGTCTAGATTCGTTCATTAATTCCCTCAAGATATGTTGGCTGAAATTAGAGAATAAAATCTGCAGTATTAATGTGAAAATCAAGAGCAAATCAAGGGGAGGATGTTAAGGATAAAGCCATGGAGAGATTTAAGGGAGAAAAGGTCCAAAATGAGTCTGGATACATTGTCTAGGTTCATGACTAGATATTTGGCCGAAAATTGTGAATAAAATCAGATTAAATCATGGGAAATTTGGCAACAATATATTTGGGATTGATTTTGGAGCTTTTTGATTGGTTGAGTGACATGGCAGAGCTGACGTTGCATTATCTGATTGGTTAATGCTGTGTGGATCAATATTGAAGACTTGGAGACTAAGTTGTCATCCTCCTATAAATAGGAGCATTCACACCACCACAACACCACACCAACACAACATAACACACCACTCTCCCTCAGTAAATAAACATTAGAAAAATTCTCTCCATTCTCTAGTCTTCAGAAGCTTTGAATCTCAACCAAGGAGGAGGAGAAGTCATGCAATACATCAAGATCCTATCCGCCATCCACCCTTGTGTCGTCCCTAGAAGATTGCTTGCTTTCAAGGATCTTCGAGTTCTTCGTCTCAAGGCCATGTCATCCATCTTTCACGGTGTATTTCATACTTTCTTTTGTTTCCTTTGTTTGATTTTGTAGAGTTATGAATTCTAGTTAACATGATGTTAAGGGCAAAATTTAAAGCCCATTTATATGTTTTGAAATAAAGTTGTGATTTTTATACGTTGATTCATATGTTGCTTATGTGAGATTGCTTGATTGATTTTGTTTTACAGAAAACTTTGGCATGTTTATGTTCTTTGGTGGCCAACTTAGGATATATGCATTTAATTGGAGCTAGATTTAAGTAGTAAAGGCTTTGGACAAAAGTCGAAATCAATTAAGGAGGATTGCAAATAGGTGAACTTATTCATAACTAGGTTGTGCACTTTGGTTGACATCCTTTCTTTGTTTTTAATGCGTTGAATGTGTTCTTGATTAGCTAGCTTTCTAGACTATGATTGCATGTTCAATAGGATTGATTTAGGTGCTTTCACTTAGATTGATTATTCAAGAAAGTAAAAAATGGGAAGTTTGCTTTCTAACGTTTCACATGGTCAACTTCTTTCTCATGACATAGATAATCAACTATAGGAATTGTGATTGGATTTCATTCATATGGATGAGATGTTGATTTTTGTTCCTTGCGTTCCACCATTGTATATATGTTTTTACATTTTCTTTATTTTATTTATTTAATTTTTAATTTATAATTCTAAAACCCCCTAGTTGTGTTTACTTGTATGTATTTCTTTCTTTGTTTTATTTTCGTAAATAATACTTTTTACTTTTATTAATTTGTTTTTACAATGACAGGTGTACCCTCAATCCCTGGAATAGAACGATCCCTATTTACTATATACTAACGATGACATTTTCAGGGTTAAATTATGCGCTTGCTTAAGCGCATCAGGGTGTGGGCTTCCTAGATTTTCGGAGGCCTTACCTATTGGCTAGTATTTTAAATAAGGAGAATGATGTTGTCCTGCAGCTGGCTATCTTGGGAATTGGTGTCGCAGATCAGACAAGTTTTCCATTAGTTTTTAGTTTAGTTATCTTTCCTGCAAATTGGTGAAGAGAATTCTCAAGGACTTCAATGAGTCTCATTTGGGCTACTGTACTTTGAGCACTTAATTGAGAGCATTGGCAAGCAACATAACCAAATTTTCATGGACTAGGATAGCCTACGTTAGTTTGTTTTGTAGTCGTATTTCTTTTCTATTTCCAAGAAGGGAGCTTCAATTTTATAATCGAACAACCATTTCGAAAAAATATGGTTTGTTCTGCCTTAGTTTTTTAGTTCCACCTGCTTAGATTAAGTGAACAAGTTATGCTCCTGTGGATTTTCAGGATTCTAACAATTGTTTATGCTTAATTATAAGCTATGTTCTTACTAAAAAAAAAAGAGCTGTTAAAGGAAAAACACATTATGTGCCTTCGTCAAAGTGATTGACGGAGAGGAAATCAAGCAATTAGCAATTACCATCAATCAGCATGGATTACGGACCAATCAGTAGTTAATGTCATCATTGTAATTGTTTTTCCAATTATAATTCTCTCCCTATATAAAGGGGTTATGAAATGAAATGAGTAGACCAATTCCAATTGTATTTTACTGTAACACGTTATCAGCACGCTTAGAACCAATAGCCAAAAGAAAAATTCTAGCTTTGAAATAGCCAAGAAAAAAAACTCTAGAAAAAAAAACCAAAACCCTAGAAGAAAAAAAACTTTTTCTTCTTCACTGTCGACCTCAAATAAAAAAAAAAAATCTGATCCAGATCGGCCTCCTTCCCTGTACAGTCCAGACCGGCCTCGTCCACGCCTGTAGCACAGCCGCGCCGACCTCACCTTGCAGCAGCAGCTGCCTAGCCAGACCGGCCTCGTCTCACACCCCACTACCTGCTCAACCGAGCCTGCTTTTCACCGGCCGCAGATCCCGCCTGCAGTAGATCACGCTTGCGGACCACCCGGCGCCCCTGCGTTTGCGTCCACCCATCTGCAGACCACCATCGTCTGCACAGCCCACCAGCGCCTGCACAGCCCACCAGCGCCCGACTGTTTTTCCAGATCGATCTGCTAGACACCAGCGTCCGGCAGCCCTTCTAGATCGATCCGCCGGACACCACGGCCCCGACGCAGCAGCCCTGCAGAAAAAAAAAAAAAAAAAAAAAAAAAACCAGAAAACCAGAAGGAGAAGCAGAGAAAGAAAAGAGAGGAAAGTAGAAAAAAAAAAACAAAGAGAAAGAAAAAGTAAACCGGCCCAAAGAAAAGGTCCGGTCGAAAAAAAAAAGAAAAAAAAAAAAAAGGGGGAAACCCAGCTCAAAAAAAAAAGAAAGAGAAGGGCCCAAGTATACACCCGGCCCAAAAAAAAAAAAAAAAAAAGCAGGCCCAGAAAAGAAAAAAAAAAAAGAAAAAGAAAAGAAAAAAGAGAAGGCCCAAAGAAAAGACCAGGCCCAGAAAAAAAAAAAGAAAAAAAAAATCAAAGCCCACTGCTGAAATGGGAGAGGAAGCGGCCAAGTTTCATAAGCCCAAAAACATCGCTACGCACGCCTGCATCAACACGCTCATGCGCTAGGATTGTTTTATTTTTTTGTCGAAACCAAGTATGTTCTTTTTAATTTATTTAATTTCATACTATGGTAGATTCTCATTATTTATTTTCTTGAGCATGTTATATATTTTATTGTTTATGCTTTTATTATAAATTTTGCGATCATGTTTAGTTAGTTTATATTAATCATTTTAAGCATGCTTTGTCATTTATGTTTTATATAGATTTATATATTTTTACTGTTTAGTAAAATTTCAAGCATGTTCTGTGAATTTCATTTACGCTTTATAATTATGCGTACACATGCATTTTCATTATGTTATTGCTTATATTTTTTTTTAGCATGCCATATATATTTTGTGATTTATGCAATTTTAGCATGTTTTATTTTATTTATGCTTATATAATTTTCCTATGCA
The DNA here is from genome assembly GCA_024704745.1 of Rosa lucieae. Classification (NCBI taxonomy): domain Eukaryota; kingdom Viridiplantae; phylum Streptophyta; class Magnoliopsida; order Rosales; family Rosaceae; genus Rosa; species Rosa lucieae. The sequence continues at coordinate 32,277,678 of CM045495.1, read as the reverse complement.
TGCCTTTATTTGCTATGATTTATTATTAAATATGCTATGGCTATTTTTAGAATGCAATATAAAAAAATTGCGTTTTGCTATGATAATGAAAATTCATGCGCATTATACACACACTACTGTGATAAAGTATTGTCACATAGCATCGAAAAAATATGGCCATTAAGAATTTTGGTCTTGAAATCTAATTCATATTTTTGGAAAATAATTCACGTGGATGTCTTTATGACTGCGTAATTTATATCTTCCCTCTTGTTTTATGTAGATGGCTGATCCAACTCGACCTGAGTTTGACATTTTGGACTCAGAAGGACTTGAGTACCATCGTTGGGTTTCCAATATGGAAACTGTCTTTGTGGTAAGAGATTACACTGCCACCATTACCGACCCCAAAGACAATGGACCGTCTGACAAGGTGAAAGCAGATGCCTTAATGTTTCTGAGGCTACATATTGATCCTAGCCTACGCTGGGAGTACCTTCAGTTGAAGACACCCAAAGAATTGTGGGATGCTCTTAAAGAACGTTTTGGGAACATTCATGACACTTTACTCCAAGAACTACCTATTCAGTGGAATGGAATCCGCTTGCTTGACTATAAAAAGGTCAATGACTTCAACAAGGACATGTTACGCTTAAAAGCACGTCTCAATTTGTGTGAAAGGGAAATCACAGAAGATGATATGATCTACAAAACTCTTACCACCTTTCCTACTTCAGCTTTTATACTAGCGAACCAGTATCAGTTGGGGTATGACAACAAAAGAATCACAACCTTCAATAAGTTGATAAGCCTATTGCAAGTGGCTAAGAGACAAAATGAGATTCTCTTGAATAACAATGCCAGGCCCACTAGGACAAAGAAAATTCTCGAGGCTAATTATGGAAAAATGAAAGGTGAAAAGAACTCCAATGCAAAGGGGTTTAGACGTGCTGATCCCTACCCACGTGGCAACCATGCACCACGTGGAAAGGGACATGGGGATCATGGAAACAAGATGCAAAAGGAAAGAGTTGACAATGAACCATGCTATAGGTGTGGATTCATTGGGCATTGGTACAAGAACTGCCAAGCAAACAACAGAATAGCAGCCAATTACAAGAGGTATAAAGAGTCTAAAGAACAAGAGGCTCACTATATGGAAGAAGGAGGTCATGACCTAGATGTCAACCTTACAATTGCAGACTTCAATGGCAAAGAGGAACTTGCTAAGTCAATGGATGCTCTCAATCTTGACTGATCTGCTTTATTCATTTTATTTTCCAAAGATAGTTGTGAAGGCATAATGCCTTATTTTTAATTAGACTATTATTTGGTCTTAAAGAATGGTTTGATGAATTTATGAACAAAGACCTTGATTTGCTTATCGTTGGCTTATTAATAAATTTCAAATTTTATTCTGAAGCACTGAATTTATTCAAATTTATTTTCTATACACATATTTACATGGTTCGAAATAACACTATAAAGATGTAAAGCAATACATCTAGAAAAAAGAAAAAATTATTAGAATGAAAAGAATACTATTCTACGCAAATAGAAATACTCTAAAGAATATGAGTTATATTTTATAAATACCTCCCATTTATTTGTAGGAATGAATGGAGGACAACTTGAGTACTTAGATGATAGTGGGACTACCCACACAATATTAAGAAATAGACAATTATTCATTGAACTAATAGCCTATAATTCCTCTATGACTACAATGATTGGATTATCACAACTAATAAAAGGGCGAGGAACTGCCAATTTTTTGCTGCCTAATGGCACAACATTTAAAGTCACAGACGCTCTATATGCACCAAGAGCTAATCGAACCTTGTTAAAGTTTCAAAGCTATATGTGCCAACGGTTATCATGTAAAAACACACCGTGAGAATGGAACTGAATACCTTGATATTACATCTAATGAATGTAGAAGGAAACACATCTTAGAGAAACTTATGAGTCAATCTAGTGGAAAGTACCTCACTACGATTCGGATAATTGAATCCTATACTGTCACCAACAATGAAATATGGAACACTGACTCATACAGGCCTTGGTATGACCGCCTAGGGCACCGAGGTCGTTACATGATGATCCGTATTTTAAAGAACTCATATGGACATCCCTTCTTTCGAGTGAAAAAAAAAAAAAGGTGGTAGAAAAATCTGTCACACTGCAAGGTGTCGGTCCTAGTACTACTCAAATGCAGTCATTACCTTCTGAAGTACCAGAAGCACTACCACTCTCCCATTATGCCTCATTGACTATTTCAAAGGCACATAACTTGTTTTGCAAAGCCTGCTCTTTAGCAAAAACAGGATCGAGACTTTCCTATGCTAAAGATACAAAACAAAACATTCCATTCTTACAAAGGATATAAAGAGATGTCTGTGGACCTATCCATCCAGAATGTGGACCATTCAAGTACTTTATGGTTCTGGTGGATGCTTCGACAATCTGATCACATGTCGTTTTATTGTCCACAAGAAATGCTACAATACTCCTAGCACAGATTATACGTTTCAGGGCTCACCACCCTGATCACCCTATCAAGTCTATAAGGCTTAATAATGCTGGAGAGTTTACATCAAAAGCATTTGATGATTATTGCATATATATTTGGATCGCATCCTGTACCCCATGTGCATACACAAAATGGTCTCGTGGAAGCCACCATCAAAAGGCTACAGATGGTGGCTAGGGCATTGGATATGCGCACCAACCTGCCTATATCTGCATGGGGTTATGCAATATTGCACGCAGCCTTACTTATTTGTTTCAGACCCACAACTAGCCAACCATTTTCTGCGTACCAGTTGGTAACTGGATATGAGCTTGACATTTCACACTTACGCATATTTGGTTGAGCAGTATATGTGCCTACTGCATCCCCACAGCACACCAAAATGGGTTTTCAGAGACGATTAAGTATTTATGTTGGTTACGAATCCCCAACAATTATCCGTTATTTGGAACCCTTGACAGGCGATCTCTTTAACGCTAGATTTGCGGATTGTCATTTTGATGAGACAGTCTTCCCGTCGTTAGGGGGAGATAGGAAAAAGGATTTTCCAAGGGAACGACAAGAATTGTCGTGGTTTGTCCCCACTCTGTCTCATTTTGATCCCCGCACTTCACAAAGTGAAAGTGCAGTGAAAAGAATAATCGATCTTCAGAACGTAGCAGATTCGATACCTGATGCGTTTACTGATATCGCAAAAGTGACGAGATCACATATACCAGCTGCAAATGTACCTGCAAGGTTAGAAGTCCCCAACAAGGGGCACGGTGCCGCAATTAGAGGCACTGCAACCGCACTTAATGGACGTGTGGTTGAGACCGTGGCTCCCCAAGGAAGAGGGGGAGGTCACTTGGTTTGATTGACATTCACCCAAGGAAGAAGAGGGTGAGTAAGGCACAAAACAATCATCAATGTATAGAATCCCTCTCATGAGATTGTCTCTGATTATAGTTATGTCCATGAATCAATACTGGAGGACGCTCCGATGTTAAAGATGATTCTAGAGAACAAAGAAATCTCAGAGGATTATGAGAGTGTGTATGAGTTGATAGAAAGATCTTCCATACACATTGATGATATATACTGTTGCTCAAGGAATCATAGAGCACGAGGATATCGAACCACGCTCTGTTGTAAAATGTCAACAAAGAGCAGATTGGCCTAAATGGAATGAAACAATCTAGGCAGAATTAGATTCTCTGACAAAGAGACAGGTATTTGGTTTGGTAGTGCTAACCCCACCAAGTGTAAAGCCTGTAGGACATAAATGAGTAGTTGTCAGAAAGCGTAATGAGAAGAATGAAGTCCTGAGGTAGAAGGCTCGCCTTGTGGCGCAAGGTTTCTCACAACGCTCTGGAATTGACTACGAGGAGACATACTCTCCCGTAATGGATGTTATAACGTTCCGCTACGTAGTTAGCTTAGTAGTTTCCAAAGGACTGGAAATGCAACTCATAGATGTGGTTACTGCATATCTCTATGGGGATCTAGATTCAGAGATATATATGAAAGTGCCTGATGGCCTTACATTACCCAAGTCAAGTGACTCTAAACCACGGAGTGTGTTTGCAATTAGGTTGAAACGCTCACTTTATGGATTGAAACAATCCGGGCGGATGTGGTATACCCGTCTAAGTGACTACTTGATTGGGAAGGGATATGAGAACGATGAATTATGCCCCTGCGTATTCATAAAGAAAACAAGTTCCAGATTTGCAATTGTAGCAGCATATGTCGATGATATGAATATAATAGGTACTCTTGATGAAATAAGAGAAACCGCGGGCTACTTGAAATCCGAATTTGAGATGAAGGATCTTGAGAAAACTTGATTCTGTCTAGGCTTTGAACTAGAACACCGAGTTTGTGGAATACTAATCCACCAGTCTGCGTATGTCCAAAAGTCAGGCGATATAACATGGACAAAGCGCATCCTGCTAGCACTCCCATGATCGGTCGAAGCTTGGATGCAAGGAAAGATCCATTTCGTCCAAAGGAAGATGATGAAGAGGTGTTGGGAGCTGAAATTCCCTATCTAAGTGCAATAGGCGCATCATTGTACCTAGCCTAATGTACTCGACCAGACATTGAATTCTCAGCGAACTTGTTAGCAGTTAGCTAGATTTAGCTCAGCGCCAACACAGCGTCACTGGAATGGTATTAAGAACATTTTCCAATACCTAAAAGAAACTATTGACTTGGGACTGTTTTTTCCCTACAAAGAGACAAGAGGGACAACAGATGGAACAACAATCCCTAAAGGAAATGCTGATGGAGAAAGCGCCACTCACTACACCGAAACGCCAAATAACGTTTTGGTTGGTTTTGCTGATACTGGGTACCTCTCTGACCCACATAAAGATCATTCCCAAACTGGTTATATATTTACCATTGGGAACACGGCGATATCTTGGAGATCAACCAAGCAAATTCTTGTGGCTACCTCCTCGAACCACTTAGAGATGATTACTCCACATGGGGCGGTTCGTGATTGTGTATGGTTAAGAGCTATCATCACACATATTCGATGGACTAGTGGTTTGAGTTCTACCACTGAAGAGCCTACTTGCATTTATGAAGATAATGTAGTTTGCATCGAACAGATGCAGCTAGGATATATCAAGGGTGATAATGCAAAACACATATCGCCAAAGTTTTTCTACAATCAGCAACAACAGGTCCTCCTCAAGATTCAAGTGAATCAAGTAAGGTCTGAGGAGAATGTGGTAGATTTGTTCACCATATACTGCCTAAGGACACATTTGAGAAAGAAGCATAGGAATGCGAAGACTTTCCAAGCTCCTTTGATTAATGTAAGTATCAGGGGGAGGTGTAGGCGTCATGGGGAGTCTAACACACACATGTCATACTCAAATGTAAAAAGTGCGTTGTGCTCTTTTCCTCCGACCAAGGTGTATTTTTGTCCCACAGGGTTTTTATTGTTACTTGGCAAGGTTTTTAGTGAGGCAACAACTCATGCACCATTTCATCTTTGACTTGGCACAACGGGGAGTGTTAAAGGAAAAACACATTATGTGCCTTCGTCAAAGTGATTGACGGAGAGGAAATCAAGCAATTAGCAAGTACCATCAATCAACATGGATTACGGACCAATCAGTAGTTAATGTCATCATTGTAATTGTTCTTTCCATTGTAATTCTCTGCCTATATAAAGGGGTTATGAAATGAAATGAGTAGACCAATTCCAATTGCATTTTACTTTAACAAGGATAATTTGTGTATGAGGTATTGATTCTTCTAGTTGTAAAAGTCACAATATACTTCCTCCACCAGATTGAATGTCCTCGTCAATCCACATTTTCTCGTGGGTCCGTGTAATTTTGAATCACATTGATCTTAAAAACGCATGATTGACCTTATTAGTAAAAATCGCTAAATAAATTAAATATTTGATTTATCAAATCATGACAATGGGCCATTAATTCTTAACATATATAGAGAGGATTTTTTTTTTTTTTTGGGTAAAAGGTAGTACTGAAATTTCATTAAGATGAAATAGAGTTACATTCTTTCATGACTAGATCATGAATACAAGCAGGAGGTAAGAGCTAGCTCCCATGTTTCACGATGAGGTGCTTCATAAGCATAACTAGCTATTTTGTGTGCAATATACTATTGCACGACGTGGGTGCAAATAAGAGTTTCACACCTTGCAAGGAACAAATTTTGGTTCTACTGTCTAGAACCATATTATTAAGTTCAGAGAGATCTTCAGCATCATTGTTAATACATTGGACTGCTAAGAGACAGTCCGTTTCCACTTCCACCTGCTGCAGTTGCAAATGTTCAACATATTTCAGTCCTTCCATAATGGCACATAGCTCAAGTTGCTGTGCAGAATTTGCATGAAGCACAGGTTCTACAAAAGCAGTAAGAAACCTACCATGTGAGTCTCTAAGCACTCCTCCTGTTGGCGTGAGTCATGCCATGTAATTAGGATTGTGAATTTTGTGTTTTATTAGGATTATTCTGTTGTAATTAGTTTCCTAATTGGTCTTGTAATTAGTTTCCTAATAGGTCTTGATGTATCTTGTATATATACTCCATTCTTGGAGAAGGTAAATAATATCAGAAAATTTTCAATCTCTTATTCCTTTGTTCTGTTTGACTTGGTATCAAAGCCGAGATCCATTCGGACTCAGTTTGTTCTTTCCGCTGCGAATATAGGGTTCTTTTGATTCAGTCCTTTTTGATTTGGTTGAATTGGTTCTTTTGGTCGGTTGATTCTCTTGCCTTGGTTCTTCTTGTCAAATTTGTTCTTTTGCTTCTGCAAGTTGTGAATTGGTCCTTTGATTCTACAAGTTGATTTCATCCTTTGTCCATCAGTTCATCCTTTTTTGTTCTTGTGTCCGTCCATATCCGTCCTGATTCTTTGGTATTCTTTTTGTTACAATTTGTAGGGTCTAAAAAAAAAAAAAGATGGTGGATTTGACTCTTACCGACGGGAATACTGGAGGATCTCAGAATGGAGGGGTGAACTCTGTGGCCCGTGAGGTTGTGATTGTTCAGAATGTGACAGATTATTCAAGTTTTGGTGTAAAGCTTGATGGCACCAATTATCAGTTATGGCATAGGCTTATGAAGATCCATATTCAGGGGATTGGAAAGTGGAGTTATGTTACCGGTAGTGCAGCAAGACCTGTTGCAGGACCAAAAGCCGATGAATGGGATACGACAAATACTAATGTGATGGGAATTCTTCTCAAGGCTATGACTCCGGAGGTAATGAGACTATTTGCTAACTATGATTCTCCCAAAGCAATTTGGGATTCTGTTGCTGCTACATATTATGATGAGAGTGACTTTGCTCGTGTTCATGAATTGAATGTCAAAGCTTTCAAAATAACTCAGAGTGGACAGCCTGTTGCAACCTTTTATGCGAATTTGAAGACAATTTGGCAGGAGCTTGATCAGAGAAACCCTAATCCTATGACTTTGTGAAGTTGATATTAATTCCTATCGGACTGAGCAGGACAAGATGCGTGTCCATATTTTTCTTGCTGGCCTGGACCCTCACTTTGAAGGGGCAAAGAATGAGTTATTGCGTCTTGCAACTCCACCTACATTGGAACAAGCTTTTGCCTATATTCGAAGAGATGAAGGTAATAAGGCTTCCACTCAGAACCTTCATACTGAAATTTCTGGTTTAGCAATCCATGCTACATCTACACCTCCACCTCAACCTCAAATTGGGAATTCTACCCTAGTTCCATCTCAGAGTCAGTATCAGCCGCGGAATCAGGGATATCAGCAGAACCAGAATTATAATCAAATGGCTTGCAACTACTGCAAGGAAGTTGGCCATTTCAAGAATCAATATCCTAAGCTACGAAGGTTTAATTACAACAACTCTGGTTGGAGAGGAGGCAATAATACTGGAGGATGTGAAGGATGTGGTGGTGGTCAAAGAGGCAAAGCGGCAGTCCAATTGGTGCCAGAACCTGACTTCTACGGCATTGCAGGGCAAGATCCCTCACAGGGTAATGTTTCCTTGACTAAGGGAACTCGAGGTAAAATTGGTGTTGCTTTACATGTTTCTAACTTTACTGGTAGTGATACATGGATAATTGATTCTGGTGCATCTGACCATATGACCTATGATAAGTCCTTCTTTATGTCTATGTCATCCCCTTCTATATCCCATGTTTCTAATGCGAATGGTGCGTCTTTTCCAGTCTTAGGTATTGGGTCTGTTCAGGTTACACCATCCATTGTATTGCATGATGTACTTTATGTACCCTCATTGTCTCATCATCTTTTTGTCTGTATCCCAGTTGGGGTCACAAAATAAATGCTCTATAACTTTTTATCCAATGTATGTTATTTTTCAGAATTTGTGCACCAGGGTGATCATTGGCAAGGGAGACCTGAGGGGGAGACTGTTTCACTTGGATTGCATGTACGCAGAGCCAACACAAGCACCGGAACAACCTTTAGCCCTGACATTGAATTCTGATAGATTAAGTGAGCTATGGTTGTGGCATAGGCGTTTGGGTCATCCGTCTTTTGGAGTTATGAAGAAGTCCATGCCTTCATTGTTTCTGGGAGTTAGTGAGTCTAGCCTGCATTGTGAAACTTGTGCTTTGGCTAAGAGTCATAGGTCTAGTTATCCTTCGAGTTTTCATTCTAGTACTATGCCTTTTGAGTTAATTCATTCAGATGTATGGGGTCCTTCTAAACATTCTACCCTTTCTGGAATGCGATATTTTGTGTTATTCATTGAAGACTTTACTCGATTATCCTGGGTGGTTTTACTTAAGTCCAAAGATTCTGTTTTCTCTGCTTTACAGCATTCCATAAGCTTGTTCGTACTCAATATGATGCTCATGTTAAGGTCTTTTGTTCTGATAATGGGGGTGAGTTTGTCAATCATTCTTTTCATGAATATTTCCAACACCATGGCATCATACATCAAACTTCATGCCCACAGACACCTGAGCAAAATGGGGTGTCTGAACGGAAAAATCATCATCTTCTGGACATGGCTCGGTCTCTTCTACTTAGTGCTAACATGCCTAAGTATCTCTGGGGAGAGGCCGTATTATGTGCTTCTCATCTAATCAATCGTCTTCCGTCTGCCCCTCTTCAAGGTTGTGTCCCACTTGAGGTCCTGTCTAACTATGTTTCTATTCCATCTTCTAATACTCTTCCTGCTCGTGTCTTTAGTTGTATTGCTTATGTTCATCTATATAAGAATCAGAGGTCAAAGTTGGATGCTAGAGCCCTTAAGTGTGTGTTTGTGGGGTATGGTTCTCATCAGAAAGGTTACAAATGTTAACATCCTCAATCCCAGAAGTTTTATGTCACCATGGATGTTACGTTCAGTGAAGATGCATGTTATTTTTTGCCTCCTGTGACTCCTTGTCAAGGGGAGAAGTCTTGTTATTATGAAGATTTGTTTAGTGGGCAAGATGGGAGACTAGCATCCGAGTTCTCAAGGCTGGAGTGTTTTGGAACAGAACTTGAAAAAGAGGACAGCAGCCTACCAAATGGAGAAAAGAATTTGGGTAGTCAGCTACTAACCAGTCTACCGGATCAGTCTGACCGGTCGGTTGAAGAGGAAGTTTCTAATTCTATTTCCGATGAAATTCCTGATGTCACCAATGCCGTTTTGAACAGTTCTTCTGTCTCTCCCTCTTCTTCAGTGGTCTCGCCTGCTCAATCATCACCCGAGGTATGTTCTAATCCTTCTTTATCTAATACTCCTTCTGTGTCAACTAGTGTTCCTTCTTCTGTGTCAGATATTGTTCCCACAAAAACTCTGCCTAGTCGTTCCACCCATGGTCAACCCCCGAAGCACTATGAACCTACTCTAAATGCCAAAGCTAAATACCCCGTTGCTGATTATGTGTCGACCCATAGGCTGTCTAAACCGTATCTAGCCTTTGTGAATCAATTATCTTCTGTGTCTCTCCCTAGTAGACCTGTAAATGGACCGGATTTTGATCCGGACCCGCTCCAAATCCGTGGCTATTGGACTGGTTTGGATCGAAAATTTTGATCCGTTGATCCGTTAATGATCCGAATCCGTTAACCCGTTTATTTAACGGATCAAATACGGATTTAGGTCGATCCGATCCGTTAATGACCCGACCCGTTTTCGTAATAATAGAATATTATTTTTTATTAATATATTATTATTTTAAAAAAAATATAAAATATAAAATATGAAGAATTTCTAATACAAATTTTTTGCAGAAATCTAAGGAACAGTCCATCACCCAAGATTCCAAGAAGCATTAAGAATTTTTATAATGTAATTCTACTTTTGATGATACTTTTCATGTTGTTTTAATATTTTATTAATATCTTATGAGGCATCATGATATAAATTTAATATTACTATTTAAAATTTTAAAATATTTGAAATAATAAACGGGTCAGATTAATGGATCGGGTATCCGTTAATCCGGCGGATAAGGATTTGGATCGAGCTATCAATGATCCGCCGGGTTAACGGAGCGGGTTTGGATCAAATTTTTTTTTAAGTAAACGGGTTTGGATTTAGGTCGATCCGATCCAAATCCGATCCATTTACAGGTCTACTCCCTAATAAAGTGCAGTCATATCCACATCTCGACCGCTCCGTTTTTAGGTACTTATGTATAGATTATCTTTGCAAAATTTCAGCCAAATTAATGGTCTTTAAGGTATCTAACTCACTTAAACCAATGGACGAACTGAATCTGTCAAACCTGAACCGTACTAGCTTTAAGTCAGTTATCAATGCCTTAATGACCATCAATTTGGCAGAAATTTTAAAGAGATGATCTATACATTAGTATCTAAAAGCTGAACGGTCGAGAAGTGGATATGAGACCGAAAAGTGACCCTAAAGTCCAATCTCGCACTTTAATTTCAGAGCGAGGTCTCGCTCTGGATAGGATCTGTATATATATATATATATATATATATATATATAATCATTCTCAGGTGCGGATATCCGCACCTAAGAAAAAAGGTGCGGATTTCCATTTTTTCCCCACTTTTCGATCACATTTTCACATCTTAGCCGTTCAGTTTTTAGGTCCGAATGTATAGATCATCTCTACAAAATTTCAACCAAATTGGTGATCGTTAAGGCATCCAAAACTGCAATTTACACGAACGGACCGAATCTGCCTAACCGGAACCGTTCGTGTACATTGTTGTAAATTGCAGTTTTGGATGCCTTAACGATCACCAATTTGGCTGAAATTTTGCAGAGGTGATCTATACATTAGGACCTAAAAACTGAACGGTTAAGATGTGAAAATATGATCGGAAAGTGGGTCAAAACTGGAAATCCGCACCAATGAAAAACTGCGGACGTCCGCAGTGGAGAAGGCCTGTATATATATATATATATATATATATATATTCTTTTTTCTTCCATTTTATTCAAAGCTCTCTCTCTAAACTTTTTCATTTTTGATCGGGCTCCCAACATCCTATTTCTTGTCAACATTAATCATGGTTTACACGCCGACTAATTCGTCTTCTTGTCAAAAACTCCGATTTGCTCCACTTTTGTATCATTTTCTCTCGTTTCCGCAACTCCGCTTATTTCTTACACAATAAATAAAAATAAATTAATTACATAATAATTGACTCGAGAATTAGCTTAATTCTTGTATTTTAGATATAATTACACGTATAAAAATATGTGTAATTACTCACCTGTCCGCTCCGTGTGGTGGGCAGGTAGCTACTGAAGCACACTCGAATTTGAACTCTCTTCAATATTGTAGAAGGGGGAAGAAGGGAAAGAGGAAACGAGAGGAGATGGAGATATCAAAGAGGTTTTGATCTGGGTTCTGTTGACGGGAGGAAAGAAGATGCAGAGGAGAGAAAGGAAAAGAAGATGAAGAGGAAGAGCCTTCAGCAATTAGATACGCTCTGATCGAAATTCCAAGGTACGGTTTTAGATTGAATATGTCAATTGCATGATAGAGTTGGCATGTCAATCAATCCGACATTAACATTCATATGGGGCTTTGTCTATTTTGGAGACGATTAAAATCTTGATTCATGATCAAAAATATTGTGTTAGGTGTTTTGATAGTGGTGATGTGAAACTGATCAGGAATACAAGTCATTTTGGAGATAGGTATGGGCATTGTCTGTTTTGGAGACTATCAAAGTGTTCATACGAGGAATGATACAAAAATTACAGGTACCTGATATCAAAATCATGTAGCAATTCAGTGGATGTTTGGTACATGTAGTTTAAAAGATCAAAGTTTGGTGAGAAGACACCGAACTAATTATTATTGATCACTTGCTTGCATTTCATTGAAAAATATACAACAATTTTTATATTTGATGTGGCTAAAGCTCTCAATTCTCAACTATGATTGCCACTGAAAAACTGGAAGAATGGGATACATAACCTAGCTACTTAGCATTATGATTTAAGTTACTTACAGATCATTTTCAAACTATAGGATACCCAGTATACCATTCCATGTATACGTTGTATAGATGGAAAAATTTGATGATCCTTTCTTTCATAGACATGTTGCAGGTCTGCTTTATTCTTTTCTGCTTCAGTCTCCAGTGAAATTCTTATAATTCACTAAATAAAATTTCCAAACACTATGAAGTTACACTCTCAATGACAAAATTCAAGTTTCTCAACTGATTGTGTTTATGATGATAACAGCGGCAAGTTTATGGGGTTTGATAGCTCTTTGGCTAGCAAATGCAGAGTTTTTGCCTTTTGATTATACATCCTATGTGGTGGAGCTACATATAACTATCTTTCAGGTAACCACTGCATGCAATACTGAAATAATTAAATGTGTTGGTTACATTCAGTCAACCTGAATATAGTTCTATAATATCGAATCCTTGATTGACAAAAATACATGAAGGAATTGGAAGTCTAGATCTCGGATAAGAACATAAACCTAACTCCTCTGTTCAAGTCCATCGAGGAGCTCAAAACTCAAAAAAGCAACCACAATAACCAACAACTAGAGAAAGGTATCAATCCTGTTTCCTAAGAATCTTAATTAACACTTAATTTCACGAATGTTTTAATTTGGAATCTTAACTGTACAGGAAATAGAACAAAACAAAGGTTGGCCTTCAAAATGGAAGAAAGATCATTATCATTCTTCTTCTTAAGAAAGCCAAGAATAAAGATATGATTTTCATTATCATTCTTTCTGTTTTGGTACAATAATGAACGTTGTAGGGGTTTGGGTACAATAATGAACATTGTAGGTCCAGAATTTGATTGAAAGGTGTCTGCAGTTGTATATGAACAGAGATGAAGTTGTCAATATCCTCTTAAATTGTGATACGATTGAGCCTGAGTTTACAAACTTTGGTACGGCACTATACTACCCCACATAATTTACATTGAATAAGAATAAAACCTAATCGATGCCTTTGATGTAACATCTTTACTCTTATTTATTGTTCTAATGATGAAGAGGAGCTTTTCAAATCAGTGCCGAGCTAGCAAGAAACAAAAGAGGTAAGCAACATACTAAAAATAAGTACATATACATATATATTTTTTATGTATACTAAACAATGTTATTCCTACTCTTTAGTGCTTTAAAATACCAGTTCACATGAAGATAGCGAAGGCACCTCAAAATACAACAATCCCATGCCAAGCAAGATTAACAATCCAAGGATCATCTTTGCAACAATGAAAATAGAAGACTGATCAAGCCATGAAGATATCTTTTTGCATCCTACGTGGCAGTGTGTTGAATCACATCAACCATTTAAACAATGGTTTGTACACTTTTGAACAATGTAAGTGGAAGACTAATGAAGGCATGAAGAAATTTTTTGTTCCCAGCCTGGCAATCTTTTGTAATGCAATCACATCAACCATTCTTTGATGGGATAATGGTTTGTATATATGTTGAATACACAATGCAGCTCCTAGAACAAGGTTGACACAATAATGCAACTCAACTTAAAAACAATTCTGAACTACTTCATTTCGCATATCTCTCATTTCATTTAGTCATGGGTTAATTATTCTTTGTTAGTCAAACCACTGAACACTACAACTTTTTGCCCCGCAGCATCGCGTGGGATCTTTTCTAGTATACACTATATGCTAATTAATATAGCAATACACCGATCAAAGATACATGGTGCTCTGGGAGTTCAATGAACTATTGGTATGATATTATGACTGATCAAATCTGGAGACCCATTAATTACGGTTTTGGCATTCAATTCCTGTTGTAGTTTCTTGGTTTCTTATATTATATGTGGAAGTTAAAACTTAGAGCACAAAGATGGAGAAAAAGAAATGAGAGAAGAGAGAAAGAAAGCAGGCCAACCGGAAACTGATGAAGACGGCCCTGCTTGTTTTGTGGAGATTATTGTATGCACCGACAGTGCAAGTGCACTGACAGTTATTTTAATCTCTAAAAAAATAACAGCCACTCGTCTAATCTAGTCCTTTATATATTTTAATATCAAAAAAATTACATACATTCATTTTACAAGTACCTATGCACTGACAGTGCATGGAATACACTCCCCTGTTATTGAATGCCCGCGGCGTAATGAATAACTACTATTGAATGGTGTTAGTCAAAGTTCATAAAGACCATTAAATGCAGGCGTTAAAATGATTCAGGATATTTAAAAGCCACATAAATTAAATGCATGGCTATGAGTTTTAAGTCCCAAGTTAGCAGTTACGGCATTCAAATGCATGTAACAGCACATGGATTCTCAAATGATAGCTATTGAATGCCTACAACGTAATGAATGGCCGCAATTGAATGTGTTAGTCAAGTTCACAAAGGCCATTATCTGCAGGCGTTAAAATGATTCAGGATATTTAAAAGCCGCAAAAATTAAATGCGCGGGTATGAGTTTTTAGTCCCAAGTTAGCAGTTATTGCATTCAAATGCATGTAACTGCGCATTGACTCTCAACTTTGAATTCATCCAATTAATACGGTCTCGATTGATACTTACAACCAAGATTGTATCTTTTCCTTTAGGTATCTTTGTTAGTGGTCTTGAACCAAACGCTCAGCGCGATTACTACAATTTTGATCTCAATACATTTCAACACAACTACCAGTCTTTAGGTGTTTTATCTCATCACTTTTCTTTACTGGTATTCATTTATCTTTCCAGCACTTTAACTTATCGTTGTTTACCATTCTGTTATTTATCTTATTGCTTTTATCTTTCTGCTTGTTATTCCAGCACTTTTACGTTCACGTTCTTTATCTTGCCTGCACTTTCTTTTATGCTACTTTTTTTTTGTTGTTTACTTTACTTTATTTATTTAATGCAAATATTAGGAAAATTATAAAAAACAATTATCACCTTACTTTCACATCAATCACCGAGTTACACAGCACGAAGACTGCGGCTTAATCATGAGAGGAAAATAATGAGAGGAGGTTGTTTCTATGCAATTATAACAAGGATTAAAGAGAAAAGAAACCAGAAAATTACACTTAAATATGAGACTGCATGTAACGCCCCAAGCTGCACCTCACCAGCTTAAGCTCATCACAGTGCCGCGAGCCTCTAAAACATAAACCGAACGCTCGATTTACATTCTAGAGAACCGCTAGGCATTTTGTTTGAAAACTGTTTGTATAAACACAGCTGAAGCTACAAATATTTTTTTAGGTGAAAAATCTTTGAGTTGCTAAATTTTTTTTCATTCGTCTAGAACTTGAAATGAATTCTCACACACGAGGTACGAACTTCAAGGAAATGAGAACTCAACCAAAATTGACACAGGGCTAACTATCAACAAGTTTCGAAATACGAAGTTCGAGAAATAGAATTCAGAACAAGGTCTAAACGACAAAATTTACCGACCTTGTTCCGCACACCCAGCTCCGTCCGCTATTTTCCCGTCACCAGTGCACAAAACCTGCATCCACACTGTTGTAGGGGTGAGCTTTCGTCCTCGCTGCTCTTACAGGAACTCTACCACGACTAGGTTTGAAACCACTAAATATATATTTGGGATCCCAGTATTAAAAATGCTTAAACCAAATATTTTAAAAGAAACGACAAACTTTAAGGTTTTTCAACTTGAAAACTGATGCATGATGCTTAAATAAATACGGCGCAAAATCCAAATATTACCTGATGGCCGGTCCCATAGACCCACTACACGACCTTACCTCAAATTAATTTATCACCAGGTAAGCGTAGCGAGAGCGTCCGCTACCTAGCTACACACACGGATCGGGTCGTCATTACAATCGCTCACCATCCGACCTGTGTAACTAACCCTCCGGAGGTTTTGGGGATCGAACCCAAGGAAGTCAGAGCCACCCTTCGCTCTCAAGCCATCACATTTCTCACATGGTTTGGTTAGTATGCATTGCATTTGAACATGACCAAACCATACCCACTAACATGCATCATTTAATAACAATATAAGAAAATCACTAACCGAGGAGAGTCCTGAATCCCTACCTGGATTCCGATGCTTTCTCTCACGTACTCCGAGAGTCGCGAACCTTCTGTTCCTCGGGTAACTGGAGTCCTAGATTCCGACATAATAATCGTTAATAATTTGTTAAACACTTATCTACAATCTCGACGATCATCTAGTCGTCCTACCAACCTTTCCTGGTTTGACCAGGATTGACCAAAGTTTGACCAAGTTGACCAATCACAAAAGTAACCATTTTGACTTCCTTTCATTTTTTATTTAAGTGTGCCCAAAACTGCTAAGGGCACCCATTAACTCCGGATTCTTACCGGAAACAGTACTTATGCCATTTTCTTCAAATCCCGGGTTGGGCATTTCCTTAATAATACCCATCTCTTTTTTATTTGTTACATGTGGTGTCTTCCCGGACAAATTTCTTAAGTAGTTACAAGAACAACCTCACCATTCAAAACTAACACAGGCAATGATTAAATCTATAGTTCAATCCCAGCAACCATCACAGCATGTACTTGGTCCAAAATCACAATCACAATATCATTCAATTCCCCGCCAACACATAAGTATAAACCAATTCTAAATCAAACATCCAATTCAACTCCCATCCAACCATTCTGAAATAATTCACCAAAAGCACAGTTTCACCCCCAAGAACTCGAATTTTACCTTTAACAATTTAGAGTAGCTTAATCTGAGCTAACAGACATCGTGAGCAAGCAAACTTGCAGCCACTGTGCTTGATGAATTTCGAATAGAGGGCAGAGCGCATCCCATTCCTCTCCTTCAGTCCGAAGTGCAGCAAGGACCCTAGCATTATTGGACGCCAAAATTAGCTTCCCCGAACCTCAAATGGTGCTCCAAGACATAGGAAATAAACCTAGAAGCTTGAAATCGTTGCCATGATCTGGGGTCTCAGAGGAGGCCAATGGCATCCAAAACATCAATCCGTCAAAACCCAACCAAAATCGAAAAATAAATATACCCATACGTAGAGCTCACCAAGAGGATTACATTTCATACCTTAGACGACCTAAACAATGCCGGAGTAACCGGCAAAGCCGAGGAACACCGAAAAAGCTTTAAGCTTCCAAGCTTCGAATCTCTCTTCACGGTCGGTGCATGGACTATCCGTGGCAAGAGCCACGTCGGCGTCGTCCAGAAGAAGCAAACGATGGTGGTTCGCCGCCGTGAAATGACCGGAAACGGAAGTTCCAGTCGGGTCGTCGTTTTCGGGTCACTGGTCTCCTTCATGGGTCGAGAGGCCTGGTTTCTTCTCGATTCTTCTGAATCGTTTGTTCTGATCAAAGGCTATTTATAGCCAAACCCAACTTAAATCTGAGGGCTGAGATTAAGCGGTGGAGAATTGGAGGGCTGAGATAGCTCCACGTGATTTCTTGTTTTCCTTTAATAAGTTCTTTATTCCAAAACTTCCAAAATCCATAAAAATTAGCTCAGGTATTCGAAAAATTGTCCGAAAATTCTCACGAACTCGTCATGTTGTTTATTTTATTATCCAGCTCTTAGATTGAGGATTTCACTTTATGAAAATTTCTGAAAAATTCCTCGAGCATCTTGACATTTATCGAGATCGTTGAATAATTTCGCATACGATCTCCATTAAGCTCGGTACATTTTTTATGGGGCTCACACTGCATATGATCAGCACAGTGCTTGCACATATTGAATTGAAATTTGGATTGCAATTTTCCAGAGAAACATGGTTACAATTAAGATACAACATGCCATAGAAATATTATTCCCATCACTCACTAAATTAAAATGGTCATTTGAAACCATCACCAAGGCAATTTATTCTGACAAGATAATGCGGAAATGAAAAAGATTTCAAGAGGGTGTTGCCTAGTTCTTCTGGATTTCAAAGTAGTAACTAGCATCCAAATAGCATTTTCCATCATCATCCAGATACTGAAACAAGAAGAAAACCAATGTTAATGAAAAAAAGCGAAGCTAGCCTTTTGTTTTTTGGGTATAAGTAACTAACAAAAGCTCTTTGATTAGGTAGGTCTAATAAATATCCTTACTTTTGTTTTCACAAAATACCTACCCCTTGCAAACATGCCTGAAGGGGTAGTTTCTTCTTCAGTTTCATACGTATAAGGATCTGGTCGAGGACTAAAGGTTCCAAGCGTTCTTTTTGAAATGTGCACTGTCCAAATATCAGGGAAGGAATATTAGTTTGCGTAGAATATACTTATATGAGTGAATGTCAGTTTAAATATTTCACCTTTGACACCAGTCTTCCAGACTGAGGCGGTGGACATGAGCCCTGAGACAATGTTTTTTGAGACAGTGAATGTGAATTTGGTCCGGAACTTGCTTCCTCCTTTGAGTGTGAAAAGATTGCTCTTTGGTTTGTTGGTGAATGGAATCGACAACACAAGTTCAGGCTGCTCCTGGAACATCAGTGTCATACTTAAAATCCGCACTTCTGCGTCTTTACTCTCTGCATGCTCATTAGTTTCAAACATCAATGGTGGTCACTAACTAGCATTGTTAAATATCAATACATTTTGAAGTTAATTACAAGTCTAACATTAAGTATATCTACCTCCAACAGCTAGTGCAGAGAGATTAACATTCCCAGGAAGTTGCTGCTTCCATTTCCTCAAGCTCTTATCATCCTTGGAAGAATAGATCATGTCAACAACATCAATAAATGAAATTGAAAACTGAAAATTTATCAAGTAAAAAGGCCACTTACTTTATCCTTCTCAAGCTGCTCCTTGAAAGAAAACTTAGGGCCAAGAACCAATTCTTTGTCACATTTGAATGTGGCAAGCTCATCCTCTTCATCTGGATCAACCTCATGTTTAAGCTCATCATTTTCATCACGTTGATGCAGGCTTGGTTCACCACCTGCATCCTTGTTGTTGTTCTTATCATTCTTAAACTCCACTTCCTGAACTTGAGAACTGAAACCAACATCTTTGGTTACAGACATAGCTTCCATGGCAGCCGATATATTCACCAAGAGAAAGAAAATGTATGAGGGTTGAAGGAAACTAAAGATGAAGAAGGCAAGACTAGGTTGGTTATGTAGCCTTTTTCCAACTTGTACTAAATTTAGAGGCTATTTGCAAGATTTGGATGCTTCACTAGTTTTTTATCTGTGTTGGTAAGAGATGGAGGTTCACAAATTGAGAAAGAGAACTATGGTTTATGTTGGAGTGTGGAAGATATGAAGAGGTTGTGCAACAAATGGAAGCCAGTCAAGGGTATATATATGAAACAGATTTGTAATAGTACTAACCACTAAATTTTGAGAGGTGACTAGCTTGTTAATTGAGGTAATAATTGCTAAAATGCTAGCTGACATATCAACTGTATTTCCCCTTTCTACTACCGTGTTCCCTCACAAGTCATAAACCCTCCCCAGGAGTAGTTACATTGGTCAATTTGTAGTTTAGTACAAATTAAATAAAGCAACAAGGAGAATAAAAAAATACATCAAAATCACAGAGTTGTATAGTTTAGGACCTTTAGGGTGAAGTAAGATGGTAAGCCACACTTATTAAGATGGTGTGGTGGTAAAGCCATTTTGCTTCTAACTTCTTACTTAAGTTCTTGAGAAGTAAAAAATGGTGACGAGAAGTCAAAAATGGTGGCTTACTTCTTGCTTAAGTTCTTGAGAAGTTAAAAATGGTGGCTGTTTTTCAGCATATGGTAGTTGTAATGCTACAAATACAGCTCACCTATAGCTAAGATTCTTAGGCTTTAAGAGGCTAGTTGTAACCACCTCTATCTAGTATAAATTGAGAACCTATGTTATAGAGTGGGGATTACATGTTGTGAGTAAAAACATAGAGAAAGAGAGAGAGGAGTTTAGAGAGAAAATAGAGATTTCTCTTAAAACTCAATTGTCATTCCTTTGTTAGAGTGAATTTCCTCCTGTTATAAGAGAGAGAGTATTGCCAATTATGCTTTCCTTATTGTATCATTCTGCTATAGTAAAAATCCTTCTACAATTTGCTTATCATCTTATGCTCCACTCGTTTTTATAGTTTCTACTTCAGTTGTAATTGGGTGCCCCATACACAACATCTTAACATAAGGAAATGAACATTCATTTGAGTACGCCCATTCTTAGAGTAAAGATGAAATCCCATTTGCAAACCTATCTATGTCAACTGATAATGAATTGTCAATTCCAAAGTTCAATCTAACGACAAAACACCAAGGGCAAATTACTGTTCACACCCTGGACTTTGGGTGCATCGACAGTTCAGTCCCTAACATTCCAATTTTAATAAATAACTCCTTAGACATTCAAATTTCACACAATTTGGTCCAAAATGACCATTTTACCCCTCACTGCCTTTTTTTTTTTTTTTTAATATAATTCTTCTCTCTGTTTTTTTTTTGGTTATTTTTTCTGCTTCCCTCTCACTCAGTCACTCTCTCTCTCGGCTCAGAAAGACGGCATTGTCTTTCTTCTCTCCTCTCTCTCTCTCTCTCTCTCTCTCTCTCTCTCTCTCTCTCTCTCTCTCAACAACCACACCAGAACCTTCACTGACCAACAATGGCGTCTTCTTCTTCCTACTGCACCCACTGGCACGCCATACTCTACTCCACCATGGCTGTCATCCTCGCCGCCATCGCAATCTCCATGACCCTCCGCACCGACCCCACCGCCCAAACCCCCAAATCCGCCACACCCATCAGCCACGTCATCTCTCTCGGCGCCTCAGGAACTCTCCGGGCCTTCGGTTTCACAATCGCCGACTCCCACATCTCCAACGCCTCTCTCCTCCTCTCCTCAGAGACCTCCTCAAATACTACACCTTTCTAGTTAGGGTTTAGATCGAAGACCTGATGGAGAAGCCTCAAGGTTCTTACTTGCCAACTCTGTACCGGAAAAAGAGCCTCGTGATCATGAGAATTGATCGGAAGAATCAGACTGTCCAGATCAACTGGGTTTGGGTCTCACACCTGAATATGTTTGTGGAAGGATCCATTTAGATTCACGGCGTTCTTGGCCCCTTCGCGGCTATGGATCCCAATTATGATGTCATTCAGGCGCCTGTGTGCGAGTCCAATTTGAGTGTCGTTTCTGGTTCTGGTGGATTGAAGAAGAAGAAGAGCAATGTGGAATGGGGTCGGATTGTTTGGTTGCTGAGCTCAAAGGGGTTTGTGCCGTTTGCAATTGGGCCGCATTCTGTTCTTGATGGGATTCTTGAAGATGAGAGAAATGTGAGCTCGGTGACTATTTTTGTGCCACCAAGATTGGAGCTTGGAGCTCATCATCATCCTCGGGCTTTGCTTGAGAAGATTGTGAGGTATCACATTGTGCCTTAGAGGCTTACACACAGGGAGCTTTCGGCCTTGCCTGCGAGGACTCTGCTCAGGACTATGGTTCATGGTGATCAGCCTCTGGAAGTCACTGAGTTTATGAGTTTCATGCCGGAATTGGTCTTCAATGGAGTGAGGATCGTGGCGCCTGACATCTATTCTTCAAACCCCGAGCTTTCGAGGTGAATGACCTGCCTAATACCCAATAAAGAGTAGATGTACTTCTGGAGTAGTATTAGGGTGTTGATCATGTCAGATTTGTTGTTTTGAAAATGTTGGTGGGGGGGGAGAGAGGGAGATAGGAAAGATGGTGCCGTTCTGAGCCGAGAGAGAGAGTGAGAAGGAAGCAGAAAAAAAAAAAAAAAAAAAAAAAAAAGAGGAATGAGGGGTAAAATAGTCATTTTGGACCTAATTGTGTGAAATTTGAATGTCTGAGGAGTTATTTGTTAAAATTAGAATGTTAGGGACTGAACTGTCGACGCACCCAAAGTATAGGGTGTGACCAGTAATTTGCCCTTTTATTTATTTATTCAAATGCACAACCATTCCCTAATAATATGCAACCAGAAACTGGATTAGATTCTCTTAATGAATTAGATTCTCTTAACCGAAAGAAGTCAAACGACTACCTTTGTTTTGCATTAGCTAGCATTTGGATTAATAACTCTTAATGGTTAAGAGACAAAGATGTACTCCGTTGGCTTATGAATAAAATTTCGAGTTCTTTTCATTATGACTTTGATGGCTGGGCATATTACTTTGTGACTTTGATGGCTTATGACAAAGATGTACTCCGTTGAGCATATTACTTTGTGACTTTGATGGCTGGGCCATCAGTATCAATTCAAGGACATGGAATAGCCCAAGTTCCCCTTGCCAAATGGCACCCTGATTATTGTCACAGAAACTCACTACGCTCCTAGGGCAAATCGCACCTATGAATAGCCAACAGATTCCATGCATAAACGTATGTAGAGAACGAAAATGAGTTCCTTTGCAATACCTCTAATGATTGCATTTTAGAGAAGTTTATGTGTCTCTCTAGTGGACTCACTACTAGAAATCTGTTCATTTACATCGCATGTTTTAAATCGGTCAGACTTGCCCAAGATGTAAAAAAGTAATTTAACATCGTTTTACGAAAATACCGATTTAAATGTATATCATTAACATCGGTTCTTAAAATGACCGGTGTTAAAAGTTTTGTTTGAAAATTTGCGGGAACCTATTTTTGCAAAAAGCGCTAAGTCTTTTAAGTGAAATGAAGAAGCGGGTACTAAAACTCAAAACTTTCACACTTAGAAAAAAATTTGCGCCCGACCCCAAAACCCTAGCGAGACTCTTCATTATGAACTCACCCCAAACTGGATCTCCTCCCAAACTCGACCTCCATTCTGGACCCTAAGCTCACTCGAACTCGCCGCCATTCTAGAGCTTCTCATTGCTTCCTTCATCTACGTCCTCGGCTTCTTTGGCATCGACTCCGTCCAGTCCGTCATCTTACGCGCCTCCCACTACGACGGTGACGACGTCCTCATCAACTCCCGCTGCTGCCCTCCCCCGGTGATACGTGCAAAAGCATTCGCCAATTTAAACCCTGAAAATGTCGAGCGTTAGTATAGAATAAGCAGGGATCGTTCAAGCCGGGGATTGAGGGTGCTTACATGTGAGAAACAAATTAAAAGAAAGAATATACAAATTCACACGAAATTATTAGATCATGTACAAGTTAAGTTAGAATTAAATTAGAAATCCATATACAACACAAATACAAACAACAAATCCTAGTTAAACTCTAACTACACAAATTCATGTACAACACAAACACATATTACAATTCACAAAAACACTATTCACGGAATTAAAATATATTTTCAGATTATTAACAAGTTATTTACAATTTACATGCATACTAAATCCTAAAATTCATTTTATATATTTACAAATTTACAGAAACACAAAAGATAGAAAATAGGAGGGGTTTTAAAGATCAAAGTAAAAATTTTCAGAAAACAATAAAAGAATAAAAAGTTTTCTATACAAAGGTGGGAAAAGAAGAACTTTTGGAAAACAATTTATCAAGAACAATTCAAGATCAATCCATTCATGCATCCCTTAATCTTGTTAATTACCATGGAACGATATCAACCAAGAAACAAAGTTACAAGCGCCCAATGTCCCTTATATGACTTCCCTTTACACAGTTGATCAAGCAACGCACTTAATCCAACATATTTCAAATGCAGGTATCACACAATCGAAGCGACTCATAATCTCATGCATTCGAATCATTAAGAGCAAGTGAAAGTTTAGTCAATAAACATGCAAATTCAAGTACTCAACGCAAGTCTTTTCATTACATGCATAATCTGATCTCGACCTTTGTCCAAAGCCTTTACTACCATATTGAATTAGGGTCACAACGCATGAACCTAATTACTAGCTCCAATTACATGCAATCATCCTAAGCGTGCACTCAAAGAACAAAAACATGCAAAAGTTATCTATAAAACAAAATCAGATTATCAATCCATGAATTCGGCAACCAACAAGCATCCAAGACACACAAACATATCAATCATCAAAAAGAACATCAAAATTGCATCCAAAAATCAGAAAGTTAACTCATGGTTTCGGTTTTACACAAAGAAAATCAAAACAGAAATTTCTATCTAACAAGTCATAAAACCGAGAAGAATACATATGAAAGGTGGTATGAACAACCCTTAGTTACATCCCAAGGTCCAACGCAGATCCAAGGCGGCGGCACAAAGTGAAGATCACTGCAAAGGTGGAGGATGGCACGGCTAGGAACTTGTAGAAGCGAAAACCTGAAACTCAAGAGCAAACCGGTGAGAAACGAAATTGTGGAGCATAATGTACACTTGAAACGTCTAATACACAAGGTATTTATAGTAGAACGTCCCAAGGCACTCCCAATTCGTTTCTACTTGGTTTCTCTTAGTTCGTGTTGATTTAGGACTTCTTTGGCTCAAAACAGATTTCCGGCAGGATTGATCTCAGTCCACTAAAACGGCCATAACTTCCTCTAGAAAATAGCTATTGATGAACCGTAAAAAGCTCTGGAAACTAGACATCCGTAGCTTTCCAACCATATAAAGATAATAATTTTCTGAGCTCTGAGAGATTTTTGGCACTCCGTTGAAGTTGACTGATCTGCACAGGCAGATTTCCGAATCTGTAAAGGATTTGACTTTTGAAGCACAAGTTGAGTCCAATTCGGTTTTCCTTTGCATCACATGCCTCTCACATGTCTTCCACGCCTATTATGAAGTAGAAACGTCAAGAACCTTCAAGAATCTTCAAGATAATCACGGCAACTTCAATCCAAACTCAACAAGAAGTCCAAACTCCATATTGCTTTGTAATTCGAATTCCTTGTTGCTTTCTCTTCCATGTGCACGGCATATGATCTTCTTGAGACTTCTAGACACTTCTTGGACGTTCCATAGACTTCTCCTAGCTTCCACAGGTCTCCTAGTATGAGTAGAACTCCATATTCAAGTAGGTTTCCTAGTTGAATACGAACTTCTTTTCTGCGATTCTTCTACACTCTTCCGGAACCTTCTTGAGTAATCCTTATCCAACAGGGACTCCTTGTCACACTAGGATTCCTTATCTGAGTAGGATTGGGTTTCCTTGTCCAAGTAGAACTTCTAATTTCCACGACTTAAGAGTTTGAATCCAAGTCAGCTTCTGATTCCTACTCCAACTAGGATTCCTTTTCCTAGTCAAACTGGGAGAACTTCCATTTCTTCATTTCTTCCCAGTTCTGCGTCACATATGCATTCTTAGACATTTTTGGACATTGAGACTCCATTTTCACCTGAAAAACACTAACTAAGTTAAATTGATCAAGATAAAGGAAATAACTTAGCAAAATATAGGGTTTAAACATTATAAACGTCGCATTTTCTGCTCCTATCACCCGGCCAAACCCAAATTCGATTTCTTCTGCTTGAGGGATTCGAGTTGATTTTGCTTCTGCCAAAACCCTTTTCAACTCTTCACGGCTCGCCCTTGAAAGCGTTTCGCCGAGCTCGTTGAAGGACAAGGTTTATAGGATCTTCTGCAGGGAAAAGCGTAAGCTCGCCGGTAGAAAGGGTAAGCTTCGTGATCCTTCGCTTTTCTTTTCAGCTCTATCGTGAACTGGATCTTTCGATTTCCGATTTCGGATTTGTTTGGAATCATTAGGTTGTAGAGAAACTGTATTAGAGGGATAGGTAGCTAAGTTTCTTATTTGTGGATCGTACATGGAGATTTTAGTAGCTGAAATGGTATGCATTCAGATTCTTTTTTCCGATGGATCTACATCTGGTGAATGAAGCTTGGGCTTTGAGTTGTCAGTTCTAATTTCTAAGAAAAGAATAAAATTTGCTAAAGCTTTGGTTTGGTACTGCAAAAAGGTTGGATTGTTTTTTCGTTTTTATTTTTTTTTCATGTATGTTGCTATTTTGATTGTTTACTTGTAAATTTCTTAAGTAGAACTAAAAATGAAAATGAACCTTTTGCTTGCTTAGAAAATCCGAAACATAGTTTTTGGTTGGGGAACAGGGAGAGTGGAGTCTTGGAAGGTGGTGATTTGGGAATGACGAGAATGAATCTAGGGATTAGTTGTGAGGAATCGGGGTCTGTGTTTCAGATTATTTAGGGAAAACTTTAGCTGCTTTAGATCTATCCACGTTTGGTTATATTTTATTTATCTGTCCTACTAAGTAATAAAGTCTGTTACTTCACTTCACTTCTATTTTTCGTAATGAAGATGGAACTATGTCTAAATGTGAATCCCAACTGAGTTGCTTACATTTCTGACAGTACATGGTGACATGCATATTCTAGACATTGCTGTGGATTTGCCTTCTGTGACTGAAATTTTCGGGTCAAAATATTTAACTACTCTTCTCTGCACTCGATTAAGATGTCAGGTATGGTTTCTGGTTCAACAGATGTATCTTTTTTAGAGAAAAGTTGATGGTATTCGGGGCTATATCTGTTAGAAACCCAGAAACATTGAAGCAGTTTAAATAGAGAATTGATGGCAGCAAGTGTCACAAAGTTGATTCCTTTTTTTGTTTTTGTGCTCTTGGCAGATCAACAGACCGGCCTCCGATCACTTTATCTATTCTCTGTTGGTTTTTCTTGCTTGGTCTACTTGGGTCAGTTGATATTTTCGTTTGTGATGAAATCCCATGTTGGACATTCAATCAAAGATTGTAGCTTTGGGGTTGGTGGTGGATTGTGTTTGGTGGGTTTGATTTGAAATGTGTTTTTACAGGTGTATAGCTCAGTTGATTGGGTATGCTGGGATTAATTAAAGCTCTCCTACTCTTGGCACGGCTATGTCAACCTTATTCTAGCTTTCACTTTTGTACTTGCAGTTATATTCAGGTTTTGCCCTCCTCTTATGTCTTTGGTGTAAAATGTTGTAGCTTGCTTTTCTATTCTATTAGGAAAATTGAGCATACATTGGAAGAAACCTTCATGGAGATTGAGAATCAGGGTTATTTTCTTGTTTTGGAATGTGATCATCACAGTTGTTTTATCTTGTTAATGTGTTTTAGATTAGTTTTATGGAAGATTTGGTTTTAGTGTGTTGTATGCATGACATTTCAGACATTGTAGCATGCTCTTAAATTTTTGTTTAGAAGAACTAGTGTAAATACGAAATAGTTCAGTTATCTTGTTATATTGTAGTATGTTGATGAGCTTTCTCTCATTCCAGATAAGAGTTCTGCAATGCATTTTTGAGTCACTTTCATAGTGCCATCCAATTCTAAATAATTCAATTGGGTGATTTCAGAATGGAAAAAATTGATCGGAGAAGCTGCAGTACCCTAGCTAAAACCTTGGGAACAATAGTTTCAATATCAGGGGCTTTCATTGTGACTCTTTACAAGGGACACCCACAACTGATGACAGCCTCAGTTGATTTATTGTCTCACAATAAACTTTTCTTGCCACAGTCGAATTGGGTCATTGGAGGAATGCTCCTTGGGTTTTATTGTGTGGTGGCTGCAGCATTTCTTATCGTACAGGTAAAATCTGTAAAAGTTGATACCCTCACGAAACTGTCGAAGTTGAAGAATTATGATTATTTACTATACGTTTTCTGTATTTCAGGCATCAGTATTAAAAAAATACCCAGTAGAGCTCATTATAGTCTTTTACTATTGCTTCTTTGTGGCTATTCAATCTGTAGTGGTGTTGTGGTTTGTGGAAAGAGACTCAAGTGCTTGGGCCTTAAACCCTAAGTTAAGTTTGTTTGCGGTTTTATACTCAGTAAGTAGATAAGCTAAATTGATGACAATATGATGCTCACTTTGAAACTTACTCAAACTCTCAGTGATTCTATTGCAGGGATTTTTTGGCTCAGCGTTCCAGGTTGGTGTTCCAGGTTGGACTTTTTAGTCTTGTTCCGCTTCGCAAGGTAACTCTTTCCACTGTGGTTTGTTCAATCTTCCAACAATGTTGGGTGTTTTGTTCTTCTATGTTGTAGTTGCTGTGTTCCTATTAGTTGCTTGTTAGCTTCCATGGTTCTACTTTTCGCAATGTCTTTTTAGTTTGCGATAGATGTGGTTGTTCAATTTATATACCTAAGTAATTATGTTAACCTTTCAGAGGAACTGTTGTCTCTTATTTTGTAAGGCATTGGCCACGCCATTTTTAAGACTCTTAAAGTTTGACATGCCTGTTGGCCACCATGATTGGCATTCGTTGTAGTTGAAAGCATCCTCACTTGTATATGCTTCTGAAATCAGGTTATGGTAATGGATTACAAACTTACATACCCCAGTGGGACTGCCACAACAATGTTGATCAATAGCTTTCACACTAAAAGTGGTGCAGAGGTTGCCGGGTAAACTCTATGTCTCAACTTCATAAAATGCCACCACTGAAACTGGACATTCTTTCCCCTTAAAAAAAAAAAAGATTTAATATCCTAAGCCCGTTCTATCTGTTTTCATTCAAATAGAGGCCTGAGTTCAAAATGAATCATTTTTTTTTTTTACTTTTTTTTGCACTGAATATATATGTACTCTTTTTATTATAGGAAGCAAGTGCAATGTCTTGGAAAGTATCTAAGCATGAGTTTAATTTGGAGCTGCATTAAGTGGTTCTTCAGTGGTATTGGAGATTCATGTGCGTTTGACAACTTTCCTAGCCTTGGATTGACACTTTTTAAGAACACGTAAGTATCTTCTTTTTTTCTTTGTCTGATTCTTTTATTGAGTCTAATTCCCTTCCCTTTTCATCCCCTCCATTCACCCCCTGCAACACCATTTTCACCCCACTTAATTATAAGTTGAGGTAGCTAGCACTACTTTGGTGGAGCCACTGGCGGTAGTTGGTGATGAGAAACAAAGGACTTTGTTTATGAATTAGAAGTAAAGCTGTCCGTATTTACATGTTTCGCTATGTGCAGGTTTTATTTCGACTCCAGTCCTACTTATGTCTGATGTGGTCTTATTTGCCCTCACATAGTCAACTGCTCAGTACTTCTTGGGGCTATCATATCATGGGGTTTCCTTTGGCCTCTCATATCCCAACATGCTGGGCACTGGTATCCAGCTGACCTTGGTAGCAATGATTTCAAAGGTCTTTATGGATATAAGGTATTGTGGAATCATTTTTGTTGGAGGCAACAAGGTGGTCATTATAGCAATAATCTTGATTATATTTGAGGTTTGGCTCAATCTGTAATGTTTGTTTATAGGTCTTCATAGCTATTGCCCTTAATTATTTTGGAGGATGGTCCATACAATTTGATCAAGATTATAGCCATTACTATCAAGGAAATTTGCAATAAAAGTAGTAAACAGAGCAATCTTCCTTTGGTTAAAGAAAAGTTGGGTGAGTATTCTTATGATGTCTAATATTCATGGATAATTTATTTGACACCCTTTAGTTCTTCACATTGAATCATATACGGAAGGCATTAGTTCAGTGTTGAACTTTTTTTTCCCCCTCTTCTTAGCTTGTAGTAGTTATCTAGTAATCTGGATTGAGTTGTGACGTAAGAGCATAACTGGCTTAAACATCATTGTCATTTAATATTGTTGTTGTAATTAGGAATGCTAAAGTAAATTATTTGACTTAAGAGTAGCACTCTATATGTATTTACTGCACAGGCATACTGTGTGGTTTATTCTGCTAGATATAGATAAAGAGAACTTAAATTGAGTTCTGATAGTTGAGCCAAAACTAATTTTAATTTTAGGTCCTGAGTCAAGTTAATTGTTCAAGGCAGCTTTCATTGGTTAAATTATCTGATCAGTATCTTCTGAACTCTACATTTATTGTCTAGTTATTCTTTGTGGGAATGAATATGTTTTCTGCTGAAGATTAATAGTTGTTATGTGCTTAGCAGATGGTGAGAGTTCTGAAGTAACCTTGGAACAAAAAAAGAGGGATGAGGTATTTCTCAAGGATAGAATACCAAACTGGGTTGCCGGTTCTGGATATGTGGCCCTGGTTCGACAAACTACCTAAAGTAAAACCGCTTCCGGTAAGGCTTATACATGTGTTTAATTGGACATCTAGCATGTCGATATATGCCTTAATTCAATAATTTGAATAAATAGGGCGTACGTAAACAACCGGGTGAGGTTGAGTGTGGCTATTATGTTATGCGATACATGAAGGAAATTATAGAGGATGAGACACTTTCATTTCCAACCAAGGTACGTATATGCATTATTATGAAGAACATTTTAGTTTAATTAAGTATTAGCTTGTTTAGCCCCATTGTGACTTATATGTTTTTTAATACATTTCTAGTGGGCGGTAAAGACGCGCAAATGATATAGCCAAGCTCAAATTGACGAGGTGGGCATTGAAGTGGCTGATTATATACAGAGTTGGGTGTAGGACTTGTGGCTACGAAGAAATTTTTGAGTAAGGCTAGCTAGTTTTTGCTTTGAAGGAAAGTTTGGTGTATATATGTAGAACTGATATAGTTGGTTGCTATTATGTTTATGGGCTAGCCTTTGTAGGTTTTGGGGTTTTGGTTTGTGAATTATGTAGAATCATGAATGAAGATGGGAAAATGAATGGAATGCCCCAATTTTTGGATGATATATGAGAAATGTATTTCTAGATCTTTTCCAACCACCAGCAGCTAGATGATTATTTGCACATCATTCTTATATATATGAACTGATGTATATAAATGGGAAACAAAACACTAATGTCAAAGAAAACGATGTCAATTCAGAGATTACAAATTAGGACCTAAAACTGGACTGATGTCTCATGATTATGAACATATCGAAATGTCACCCAAAAATAGATGTACACAAAACCAATGCACATCGATATCTAAACACCAAACCGTTATCTATTGTCAACGTACAAATCAGCTGTTATAAAGTAAACCGATTTACCATGAAATACAGAACATCGGTTTTGTAAAATAGAAATGATGTCTACAAAATTACTAGACATCGTTTCAACTAACGAAAAGCGATGTTCCTAGTAACATAAAACATCATTCTTAATAGATTAACTGATGTTGCCTAAAGGTACATACATCGTTCTGAGGAGAATAAGGCGTCAAGATGCACATAAAAATGGACACGAACATCTAGTATTTTTTGGAGACTGATGTCTACGAGTGTATTAGACATCATTTCTGAAATTGTAATCGATTTAAATGTTCACTTAGGTATTGTTCGAGATATACTTTATTAAGCATAAAATGTGAAGAATTAAATATAGTTAACATATAAGATTATGATGATTATAATGATTATACATAGATTTGTTTTTTAGAATCGATGTTGGTTGTTGTCTGGGACATCGGTTAGAAACGCACTTATACTGATGTTTATATGTTTTACATCAGCCACAAAGACATCGGTCAGAATTTAGTTTTACATCGGTTCTGGACTGATGTAAATGAACAAAATTCTAGTAGTGACTTTATGTCACTATTCGAGCTATTATATCCAATAAAGTCATGAGAGATGATCTCTTGGATTTAGACACATATTAGCTTTGTCACGATAGAATAGGTCATCCTGATCATGATATGATGATCCGTCTACTAAAGACCTCACACAGACATCCATTCTCTCGAGCAAAACGAAGGATGAATCAAATGTTGATTCCCGGACTAAGTGTGACCGCCGCCGCCTCTGGCACAGCAGCTGTCCACCACCAGTCTAGGGCTGACACAATCCCTATCCATGATGCCATGGATGGCGTCTATCATGGTGATGGCGCCCTAGGTGATGCTGTAATCACCAACTTTGCTTCAAATAGCGTTTCAGACGCTCAGGCCCAACCAAAATCCTCATTAGTTGCTTCTAAAGCCGCTCGCTCGTTTTACAAAGCCTGTTCCTTAGGGAAGTTAGGATTGCGACCGTCCTATGCAAAGGATATGAAAATACTCATTCTGTTCATACATAGAATCCATGGGGATTTTGTGGACTGATTCAACCAACTTGTGGACGTTTAAATATTTCATGATGTTGGTTGACACACAAACACGCTGGTCACGTGGTGTGCCATTGTCCACTTGTAAATGCTTCTTATACTACACTCCTAGCACATATCATATGACAACGGGCTCACTCCCCGGATCATCCTATTCAGTCAATGGGACTTGACAACGCTAAAGAGTTTACATCGAAGACTTTCGATGATTATTGCATTGGGACTAATGTTGGACATAATATTCCCATAAACACACCTAAATGGTCTCTTGGAAACGACTACGATGGTAGCCCGAATATTGTTAATGCACACCAATCTCCTTATATCCGCTTAGGGTGATGCAATATCACATGCAGCTATGCTAATTCGTCTACGACCCACCGTCACTTAATCTATCTATGTGTTATAGCTAGTGACTGGGTACCAGTATCGTAGTTACGCATATTTGAGTATGCCATTTTATGTGCCAATTACGCCGCCAGAACGCATTATGATGGGTCCTTACAAACGAATTGGCAACTAAGTTGGATTTGAGACTCCAACAATCGTCTGCCAATTAATGCCCTTGCAAGGCAATCTCCCTACCGCTATTTGCGGATTGTCACTTTGATGAGACAGTCTTTCCATCTCGATCCCTACTAAAGTGATGATATCACACATATATGCTGCAAACATGCCTGCAAGGATGGACGTCCTTACGAGAGGACGTAGCGCCACCCTACAAGGAGGTAAGCATGGCACCAACGCCATAGAGAGTGGCACTCTGGTGTTATAGGCCATGGCCCCAGCTAGGATGCGTGGGAGGCCCGTGGGTTCGAAGGATACTTTGGCACAAACCAATCCTTGTATCATTGACACTCAAAATCTGTCTCATGAGAATCTTTCGGATTATAGTTATTGTTGGGGGACGCCTCAACGTCAGAACATATTCCTGAGAATATAGAGCTCTATGAAAATTACACTAGACGTGGGATAGAAACTTCATTATAATTGATGATGTAGTTGTGCATTTCGTTGCACATGAGTTTGTTGAGTCCGATGATATTGAACTATGCTCCGTTGATGAATGAATGCCAACGTAGAGAAATTTGGCCTAAATGGAAAGATGTGATCTAGGTTAAGTTGGATTCTCTAACGAAGAGGAAGGTTTTTTGAGCCAGTAATGCCAACACCTCTTAACATAAAACCTATTGACTAATAGGTCTTTGTTAGAAAGCGTGTTGAGAAAAAGAGATGGTAATCTCACCTTATGGCACAGGGCTTCTCACAAAAAGCCTTGGAATCGACTACGATGAGACCTATTCTCTCGTAATGGATATCATTGCACTCCACTACCCTGTCAGTTTGGTAGTTTCCAAATAACTGAACATGTAGCTTACAAATGTGGTCACTACGTATCTCTATGGGGACCTAGATACGGAATGTACATGAAGGTTCATGGTGAACTTTATTTACCCAAGTCAAGTGGCTCTAGACCACGGAGTGCGTTTACAATAAGGTTGAAATGCTCGCTAAAGTGACTACTTGATTGGGAATGGAAATGCGCGGGAATATCCATTGCCAATTAAGTAGTCACTTTAGCGAGCATTTCCATAACAAGTTTAAAATTCTATCGCGGTTCATGTTGGACATGATCTTCATTGAAAGCCTTTAAAGAGTTAAGGGAAACCACTGAAAACTTGAAATCCGAGTTTGAGATGAAGGATTTTGGGAGAACATGATTATGTCTCGATTGGAACTTGAGAATCGTGTTGATAGATGCTTAGGCATTTTGACAAGGTTAAGCCTTCAAGCACCCCCATGATCGTCCGTAGTCTTGATCCTGAAAATGATCAACTTCATCCAAAGGATGATGATGAAGATGTGCTAAAGGCAAAAGTGCCATGCTTAAGTACAATAGGAGCATTATTGTACTTAGCTCAATGTGCAAGACCGAACATCTCATTTGTAGTAAACTTATTAGCTAGATATAGCTTTGCGCCAATGGCCATTGGATTGGTGTAAAAAATATCTGTTGGTACTAGAGATGTACGATTGATATGGGCTTGTTCTATCCCTACAGAGAGACAATGGATTCGGACCCATCACACACCAGAAACATCGCCAATACTGGCTTGTGTCCTCTATCCCCATCCCAAAAACAACATGTGTTTTGGAAGGTTTTGCTGATGTTGGGTATGTCTCTGACCCACACAAAAGTCTTCCTAAACTGGTTAAGTGTTCACCATGAGTAAAGACCGTGATATCTTGGAGGTCTACAGAGTAGACCTTAGTCGCTATATCTTTAAACAATGCAGAGATTATTGCTCTTCACGATGTGGTTAATGAATGTATATGGATTGGATCCATAATTATGCATGTTTGAACAATTGTGGTTTGAAGTTTACCACATATGAGCCTACAAGCATTTAGGATAATGCTGCTTGTTTTGAACAAATGAAGCAAGGCTACATCAAAATCGACAACACCAAGTATAATCATCAACAACAGACTCTCCTCAAGATTAAAGTGAACTAGGTTTGATCTGAGGACAGTGTGACAGACTTGCTCACTAAGTCATTGCCTAAATATCAACTTTCGAGAAACATGTTGGTAGCATCGTTTGCGGAAGTTATCCGAACTCCCATGACCGTTGTCATCAGGGGGAGATGCAGACATCAAGGGGAGATGTCTGCATGTATGGTCTCGAAACGTGAAGGGTGTGTTGTGCTTTTTTTGCCCTTCGACCGAGGTTATTTTTGTCTCACTAGGCTTTTGTTACTCAACAAGGTTTTTAATGAGGCAACGAGAGGAGCACCGGCCACTTTTGGGCGACACAAGGTGGAGTGTTCAAGTAAATCCAGAATATGTATCTGACACAAACTCTAGGTTAAAGAGACCCCTATTATCAATTAAAGTACGACTCAATTATCTCCCAATTCAGTTTTCGATTCCTTAAACAAAAATAACAATTAATGTTCAAATTCTCACCCCATGTGCTCTCTATCCTTCCTTTCAAGTTTAATGGGGCAAGTTCTTTTGTTGTGTTCCTCAGATCCACAAACTCTACAACTCATCACTACTACAAAAACTGCATCACACAACACCTATCAGACAAGAGATTAAAAACTGACTGTCGTCTGATAACGTGAACTCCATTGCACAACGCTGTTAATAAAGTTCTGTTGTGGGAATACTACCAAATTGTGAACTTTTTCTTCAGAGCTCTATCACACAACACAATTATGCATGTTCCGTTATCTAAATGACACAAAATTTATCGGTAGATATCCCGCCATCACTGAACTCAAAATTCCCTCCAAAGACAAGTTCACCAATTATATCACACAACAGAATTATGCATGTTCTGTTGTATGAATGTTGCAAGCTACAACAGTATAATTATTTATGTTGTATGACTAGAATCGGGTGCAAAATTTTGCGCCAAATTTTGGCTGGGCGCCAATTTTGTAAAAATTTGACACCTTCTACTAAGTATACCTAGTGTATGATATAAAATATGACACAACAGATTGTAGGTATTCTGTTGTCTGAAGGCTCAAATCGATTTGAAATCCTTCCACCAAACCTCGGCAGCGGCAAATTTCCCTCATTCTCTTTTGACAAATATCATTTATGTATACTCTCATACAACAGTTTTTTAATTGCTCCGTTGTGGCATTGGAGGAACAAAGTATGCCACCACAATCAGATAAAAGAAAAGAAAAGAAAGATAAGACAGGTTCCCTCTCTCTCAGTAAAACTCTAAGCCTAAGCCCCTCTCTTGACAAAAGCTATTCTCGGTCCCAAACTCCCAACTCCTTTGTTTCTCCTCCGAAATCCAAATCCCCTTCCTCGCTGCCCTTTGTTGCTTCTATTCTTTCTCCCTGAAATCCAAATCCTCTTGGGCAACGGAGAAGATAGAGTGCCCCAGATCTCCTTTCACTTTCCTCCTCGCCTTCAAACTAGGGTTAATTGAAGATATGCAGAAGGCGAAGGTGAGCAAGACGGTGAAGGTGAACGTGTTGTGCTGCTTCTACGAGGCCTTGCTGTCCTGGGCTTGCGAGGAGAAAGTCCACGCCACCACAAGCTCGCCAACGAGAATTTCGCAGACGTACATGGACGACATCAAGGCAGTCCTCGACCACAAGGACCACTGCCTCAACATCAACAACTCCGATCTCCACTTCTTCGGCGACCTCGGAAATAGGTCAGTTCACTTTTCTCTACTACTCTAGCTTAATAGCTTCAATTTGTTCTAGGTTTTCTGGCAAATCCTAATTTGATTTTCAATTTGGGAATTTCGAATTCAGGATTCTCATAAATCTGAGTGATTCAAGCGTTTAACGATGCGGCCACAGAGGTCGCTAACAAGATAGATTCTAAGTACTTGAAAGTCGCTGGCAAGCGTTTCAATTTGGGAATTTGGAATTCAAGATTTCTGGCAAATCCGAATGTAAGTCTCTCTCTCTCTCTCTCTATCTATTTCTCTCCCTCTCCCTCTCATCTTCTTCTTGTTCTTCTTCTTCTGCTGATTGTTGCAGAGATAGTTGAAGGTGATGGATCAGATTGAGAAATAAGTGATTACGGAAGCATCAATGGAGGTATCGAATGAATTGAAAACCCCAATTAATGCTCAGGATTTGGATTCTTTCAAACAACTGCAGCACCTCATGTATTGTTCTCTCTCCGCTCACTGAGCTTAAAGTAGTGATCTTTGTTTGGTTCTCTGTCATATTGGTCATTAAAATTCTATAATGAAGTTGTAATTGTCATGAATTAGCAATAGTATAACTGATATCTGTAAGGCTCCAGGAGACTGCTTCAGAGGATTGTGCTCGAAGCCCTCCATGAGAGAATCACTGCTCTGCGGTGGGAGTCTGCTCTCAAGGTCACTCCTTTTTACCTTGGTTTTATTATGACTTGGTTATCGAGAATTGGGTGTTTGAAATTTCTATCTGGGTTGTGCTTGTTAAGTTGTTCTGCATTTGGTTGAAGGATTTACTATGCTAGGATTTAAGCAATCTATGTGCTTGGTTAGCTTGAGGTTTTTCCATTTGATCAATTTTTGCGTAGTTAATGAGTTGATGTAGGAATGTATATAATGGTGTTAATCCTGGTGTTTACAATAAGCTAATAGTCATGCTAGGAAAATGTAAACAACCAGAAAAAGCTGAGGAGCTTTGTCAAGCTATGATTGACCAAGGCTGTGGTGTCATAATGAACATTGTAAGAGGCTAGGTTCCTGACATACTTTATTGACAAATTGACACTAGTCATATTCTCTGTTTTAAGGCTAGGTTTCAGGTGGCTAGTTTGGCAGGAAATTTACTTTTCCTATACCTTCTGTATATGTTGAAACTCATGTATGTTACAGGTGTATGATATGCAATTTGAGCTCAATGAAATAGAAGCAAGGAGAGAGCAATATCCTTCAACAATATGCACGGAAATGCATGCCTATTGCATGATAATCTGGGATATTTTTTTTTGTTCGTAGGCCAATAGATGATAACTCAGAATTCTTGCTATTTTTTGTTCTGCAGTTGCATATTGCTATTACTTTTCAAGCCAGGTCCGCCGTAGTATTGTTTATGGAGATCAACCAAGAAATAGGTAGGTGAATATGTTAAAGGGTACGTATGTAGTTCTTTCCTTTTAAATAGAATTTGTAAACCATTTTCACCATGTATCGTTTACAGGTTGGATCTATATTTACCGACAAATACTGATGGGAAAAAGCCAGTTGTGGTGTTTGTAACTGGTGGAGCGTGGATTATTGGGTGAGTTTTTATTTTTTAATAGATGAAAGTAGTGATTAACAACTCTTGGAAATTGTTAGTTCAGTAATTCTTGAATATCTCTTCTTGTTCTTTCATGAATTCATATAAAGGCGTAGAGATGATATTGTCCTTTTCTTTCAGGTGAAGCATATTTAGATTAAATTTCTGCTTAGGTATGTGTAGGCATTTAGTTATTTATTTGACATTAAGTTTCTACAGTTTCATGCTGGTTTAGGTATAAAGCATGGGGTTCTCTTTTAGGTCTGCAGTTGGCTGAAAGAAACATCATAGTGGCATGTGTTGATTACAGGTAATTGGCTTTATTTAAAGCGTGTAACATGCAATTGCATACTTGGATATGTGCTATGACAGAAGTATTTTAAAAGATGATCAGGCACTTCTTATTAAATAGTTGTATTAGTAAGAAAACTACAATTTTCTGTATTATTTTCTTAAAGCACTGCAGTCAAAATGGCAATGACTATTTTTTTTATCTCATATGAATTAATGTGCAGGATGTTGAGTCTGTATGACATCAGTGAAGAGGATATTGATGGTGTCATTGATCAATCTCAGCTTTCAACAGTAACACAATCTTCACTCCAGATGCAGCTACCAATTCTAGAATTGCTAAAAGTATGTGTTCATCATGTGCATCTGTTCATATGTGCTGCTCATTGAATATCAAATCCAGCATGCATGTGCTATTGATTCTGCCATGGTTTTTTTTTTCCTCCTATCACTTCTGGTAGAGTTTAGTGATCTTCCTTCTCCTTGCTGGACTTCTCTTTGCTTTTACTCAATTTGTTTGCTTATTGCTTTAAAATGTGTTCTATCTTATGATATTACAGTAAGCTTGCTGATAATTGTGGAATTCCATTCTTCATAAGTAATTCTATTATAGTAATATGATTGCTGACACTTAATGCAGAACCACATTATTAAAACCATTTTTACTCTTACTACTTGTTACAGGACTTTATGAGTGGAAAATCTGTTTTCCGGAACATCATGGGCATCCTTCTGCCAGGTGTCAATACCATTATAACTGAACGAAGAAATCAAGTGTACGGGAAACTCTTAGAGAAGGCTGTGCAACTCTCATTGGAGATTATAATCCTTGTCTTGGAGAAGGATTTGCTTCTTTCTGATTTCTGGCGTCCTCTTTACCAGGTAGATATCTTGCATATTCATAGCTATTTTAACCTCTAATATTCCTTACAAACTTTGTTACATGATGCTCCTAATTTTGTTGAGTATTTGTTCATTGTGGGTCCAGAAATCAGCATGGCTAGCAATATTTTATATGTGTATACCGACTGGAGTTGCTATAGGCTATGTTTCCAGCGGATTTGTAAGTTTTTAGATGTGGCAAGCTATCTTCCTATCTTTTTAATATATATGGATCTTTGTTGTTTGAATTTGGAATGTCTTTTCCTTTATATTTTGAGTTGGTGTTGGAGCTTGTTAATGGGAGGCTAATCAATATAATTTTAGATATAGGTGCAATTCGCAAGCAGATTTTGGAATGCAGAATGTATGTTTGTCAGTTTTCATCCTAAGAGAAATTCATTTGCCTTTACAGCCTCTTTCATGGATTTCTGACAATGCTCCACAGTTGAGCATTCTTTGATTAAAATTTAAAAGCTCCAATTTCTCATCAGCTGGTAAAACTTTGTTAGATATCCATGACATCGACGATAAAATCAGTTTAATATTTTAGGTTCTGTAATGATGGGGCTAGCCGTACACACATCTAGAGACTAGTTTCTCTCTCTCTCTTTCTCTTATTTTTTTTTCCCTTCTTCTATCTCTACTCACCAAACTACAGAACCAATGGACCCAACAAATAGCTTATTTTTGAAGCTATATAGTTATTGATGTTTGTCTTCTTCTTTTTTCCTTTTGGCAGATGTGAATTGAATGTTCAGGTTATTTGAGCTGCCGATTAGCTATGACTGTGACTATGCTGAATACCACAGGTGAGAAAAGCCTTTCTATTTGCCGATTAGCTGCCGATTAGCTATGACTTTTGTAGACTTGATTGTTGCGAGGATTAAGGAGAATGATTCTGATATCACTCCTTTAAATGCCAATTTAGGCGAAGATAGGATACTACTGCTCATATTTGAAATTGAAAGTATCTTCTCAGAGAAAGCACATAAACTCCAGTAAAGGGTATGTTCTCTCCTTACTTTTGTTATACTTACTAATTATTATCTCTGTGTTTGCTATGTGAAGAGCGGAAGGGAGAAGATGGTGAGTATTTAAAATACTTAGCTTATACAATCATTAGCCTGACTTATCTATGTTTGTCTCCTTACAGTAACGGAGATAGGGCTTCAAAATTCAAATACAAATGGAGTTATGGAGATATCTTAAAAGGATCTCACATACGTTTAGCTGTAAGACCTCTTCATTTCTACTTGCTGCTTATGTTTGAAATGCTTGATATTTTACTTGGGTCTGGGCATTGTGTAAATGACTTTAATTGCAGTTAAACACTCATATTGGATAAAGAATGTGTGTCTGGAGAACCTATTAAAGAAATTCTTAGATGCTTTTTAAGTTTCAAGTAGATATAAGTACTTTTTATTTGTTCTTCATGCCTGAACGGAAAGCATTCCGTATCTCTCTGTTTTTTTTTTTTTGCTTGGTCTTTGAATCGAAATGGTAATGACCTGTATAGTGTAGCTTGCTATGATAGTACTTTTGCTTGTTGATGTTGTTGCTATTTGTGTTGATTGTGATGGTGCTTTTGTACACTCAGATGTTGCACCGGGAGTTTCTGATTTGAGTTTCGTGCATGGAAATTTATAATGAAGAAACTAATGACCTTTTGGCTGTAGAGAACCAGAAATTGCATATTCATGAGTGTTTGGAGGTAGGTTGCTGACCACAGTTTGGAGTTTAAATTTAAGTAGCTTCTTTAAATGAATTGAAATCACTTTATCGTCTTGTTTAGCGTGGAATATTTGTTGCTGGCCTCAAAGAGGAAATTGTCAGTAAACGAGGCAGGTCATTTAATTGAAGAACTTGCTCTTGTTTCCGTGCTGGAGCCGTATATGTAGGAGTGGACTGAGCAATTGGAAAGCAGTGACCCTTTTATGTAGGAGCCATGTATGTCGCAGCTGCATATGTGCATATTTTTGGAACAAAAATATATTGTATCTGCTTTTGCTGGTTTTCATTGTTAGTTAGAATGCAGCAGCCATCAAGTTGCTCTCTTCTTTTTTTGTTTCATTGTATAGATACTTGAATGTATGGATGATTGACAAATGCTAGCTCTTTTGGTACATTAGATGCTTGAATTAGAATGCTTCATTACATAATATTTATTTAGCATTATATTTGTGCAAATATTTCAGGTAAAAAATCAATAATAAACAAACAATATGGAATTTTATTACATTAATCACATAACAAATCACTTATAATCACACAACGGTCTCTATAAAATTTTGTTGTCTCATTAGTACTCACACAACAGAACAAATAGGTATCAGTTGCCCAATGCTAAATCACACAACGGTCCCTATACAATTTTGTTGTCTCATTAGTATTCACACAACAGGTTTCATATTTTTCTGTTGTATGATAAGTTAACCAACAACAGTATATTATTACTTCCGTTGTCTGAGTGTCATTTTTCTATTGTGTGAGAAGTTAACCAACAACGGTCCCTACTTACTTCTGTTGTCTGACCACATCGACACAACAATTGAATGCGCCGCATCCAATTTCTGGCATTGGCATGAGCAGAATTGGTGCAACGGTTTTAAGCAGTGCGTTGTGTCTATGATATTCACACAACGGTGTTTCACCGTTGTGTGAGTGTGCTCATCACACAACATCGAGATAGATGACAGACATGGTCCACATCACACAACAGATTTCCACCGTTGTGTGATGCAGTTTTTGTAGTAGTGCATGGTCACAATGTCACATATCTATGCTGGACATTGTTGTTGGTCTTTCCTTGATTATTTTCAGGTGGTTCCTCACCCTCTTCTCTATGAATCACCATCTTTGGTCTCATAGCTAGGATTGGCTTCTATATGGTGGAGGCTGCACTGTATCTCCAGTGATCTTCCACATGTCAGTGCTCGGAACTAGATTGATGGCATGCGAATATGCATCAACGGAAGCCTTTATAACAATGATGCACATATGCAATAAGGTCATCACCATTGACCCATATTGCTGGTATTGCATAAGGGCATGGCAAAGCAGACAATGGCCGTCTCCTGCATGTGCATGTTAGCTTTGGCCAAATCAACTGAATGCTACACTCACAGAATGCTTGCACCCCTCCTATGTATTTCAAT
Source organism: Rosa lucieae (assembly GCA_024704745.1). Lineage (NCBI taxonomy): Eukaryota > Viridiplantae > Streptophyta > Magnoliopsida > Rosales > Rosaceae > Rosa > Rosa lucieae. The sequence goes on along the minus strand of CM045495.1, from coordinate 32,235,391 downwards.
CACAGTCACTGGACATTAATGCTTCATATATATTCTCTTAGAAGACAATCCCATAATGCATGGAAAGCCACTCCTCATGCGCACCACGTCTTGTACATCTGAGCATTGTTACCTACTTTTCTTCTAAATAGGCTATAGCGTGCCATATGAATAGCTTCATTCTGCTTGAGATGTCTGGTCTTATGCATTGAGCTAAGTACAATAATGCGCCTATTGCACTTAAATAGGGCACTTCTGCCTCTAATAGCTCTTTGTCCTCATCCTTTGGACGAAACGGATCTTTTCCTGGCTCAAGACTACGACCGATCATGGGAGTACTCACAGGCTTTGCTTTATCTTCATTAAAGCGCCTTAAGATTTTTTGAGTATATGCAAACTGATGGATCAAAATCCCATCACTACGGTGCTCGAGTTCTAAACCGAGACAAAACCGTGTTTTCCCAACATCTTTCATCTCAAATTCGGATTTCAATTATTTAGCAGTTTCCTTTAACTCATCTAGAGTTCCAATTAGGTTCATGTCATCGACATAAACTGCTACGATTGCAAATCCGGAACTTGTTCTTTTAATGAACACGCATGGGCATATTTCGTTGTTAATGTATCCCTTCCCAATCAAGTAGTCACTTAGACGGTTATTCCACATCCGTCCGGATTGTTTTAATCCATATAGTGAGCGTTTTAATCTTATTGAAAACGCGCTCCGTGGTTTAGAGCCACTTGATTTGGGTAATTGAAGTCCATCTAGAACCTTCATATATATCTCTGAATCTAGATCCCCATAGAGATATGCTGTAACCACATCCATAAGCTGCATGTCAAGTTTTTCAGAAACTACCAAACTGACAAGGTAGCGGAACGTTATAACGTCCATTACGGGAGAATATGTCTCCTCGTAGTCGATTCTAGGGCGTTGTGAGAAACCTTGCGCCACGAGGCGAGCTTTATATCTAACCACCTCATTTTTCTCATTACGCTTTCTAACAAAGACCCATCTATGGCCAACAGGTTTTACATCTGGGGGTGTCTGTGTTATGGGCCCAAATACTTGTCTCTTTGCTAGTGAATCCAATTCAGCCTGGATCGCATCTTTCCATTTAGGCCAATCCGCTCTTCGTTGACATTCTTCGACAGAGCGAGGTTCGATATCATCATATTCTATGATTCCTTTTGCAACATGATATGCAAATGCATCATCAATTGCCATAGAATTTCTATCCATCATCTCATGTACACTAGTGTAATTCATGGAGATCTCCCTATTCTCTAGAATTGGTTCTGACATTGAAGCATCCCCCAATGATGTCTCTTGGACATAACCATAATCCGGAATATTCTCATGAGATGGATTATTTACATCGATGATTAATGGATTATTTTGTGCCAAACTCGCTTTCTTTCTTGGGCGAGAATCCATTGAACCTATGGACCTCCCTCACTTCCTGGCAGAACCCGTGGGCCTAGCCACAACGTCACTACCACTGTGGACGTTGGCGCCATGCTCAAGTGCCTTTGAGGTGGCGTCATGTCCTCTAATTTTAGGGACATCAATCCTTGCAGGCACGTTTGCAGCAGGTATGTGTGATCTCGTCACTTTAGCGATATCAGAAAACGCATGAGGCATCCATTCTGCTATGTTCTGAAGATCGAGAATTCTCCGCACTTCAATTTCGGACTGTGCGGTTCGGGGATCAAGATGAGACAGAGTGGGGACAGACCACGACAATTCCAGTCGTTCCTGTTGAACATTTATGTTCTTATCTCCCCCTAACGACGGGAAGACTGTCTCATCGAAGTGACAATCCGCAAATCTTGCTGTAAAGAGATCGCCTGTCAAGGGTTCTATGTAGCGGATAATCGTTGGAGAATCATATCCAACATAAATGCCTAATCGTCGTTGAGGACCCATTTTGGTGCGCTGTGGCGGCGCAATTGGCACATAAACTGCACACCCAAATATGCGTAAGTGTGAGACATCAGGCTCATACCCAGTCACCATCTGTGACGCATAAAAGGGTTGAGTGGCAGTGGGCCTCAGACAAATAAGCACAGCTGCATGCAATATTGCATAGCCCCAAGCGGAAAAAGGGAGATTGGTGCCCATTACCAATGCCCTAGCGACCATTTGTAGTCGTTTAATGGCGGCTTCTGCGAGACCATTTTGGGTGTGAACATGAGGAACTGGATGTTCAACTTCTATCCCAATGGACATGCAATAATCATCAAAAGTCTTTGATGTAAACTCCCCAGCATCGTCTAATCTTATAGACTTAAAAGGATGATCAGGGTGGTGAGCCCTCAACTTAATAATCTGTGCTAGGAGTTTAGCAAATGCAGCGTTCCTAGTGGACAATAGCATGACATGTGACCAGCGTGTCGATGCATCAACCAACACCATAAAATATCTAAATGGTCCGCATGGTGGTTGAATAGGTCCACAAATATCACCTTGGATTCTTTGCAAGAATGATATATTTTCTTTAGTGTCCTTTGCATAGGATGGTTCGATCCTAATTTTGCTAAAGAGCAGGCTTTGCAGAACGAATGATGGGCTTTAGAAACAACCAATGAGGATTTTGGTTGAGCCACGAAGTCACAATTGACTTTAGAAGTAAAATTTGGAGATGAAGGAGCCTTGGTGGCGTCAATGCCACCCTGATGCCGCAGGGGGATGGCGGCGCCAGCCAAGGGTGGTCGAATATAGGGGTGAACGGCGCCGTGAGGCGCAGGGACTCATTCGGTGTCCAAAAACCGACTTTTACTTATTTTCGTTATGAAAAATGGATGTCCGTGTGAAGTCTTTAATATACGAATCATCATATCACGACCTAGATGTCCCAAACGGTCGTGCCAAAGCCTATATGTGTCGGAATCCCATAAATCATCCCTAATAACATGATTGGATTCAATTATTCGAATAGTGGTTGCATACAACCCACTAGATCGACACATAAGTTTCTCTAAGACTCTTTTATTTCCGTAGTCATTAGAGGTGATGCAAAGGAACTCATGTCCATTCTTACAATGCGTTTCTGCATGAAAACTATTGACTCTTATATCTTTTAAGTAATCGATACTTTATTAATAATAGCCAATGATTACATCAAAGTTTCGTGACCATAATCTAATCGAAAGTAAAATCAAACATTAGACAAATTGTAGTCACTCAATTCGTTCGGTAATTCCAATTAAATATGACCAGGGAAGTAGAGAGAGATGTCGGTGGAGCGAAGCTCTCTTAAGTACCACTAATCTCAATTACTTTCCTAGACATCATACTTAATTGAGTACGCCTAGAGGAAAAGAGATCATCCAATAAGTCATTTTATTGATTAAGGCATAATTGCCATTACATAATTCTTGGAAATTAAAAGACTATTCTAAATAAAAATCTGCGGCATTCTATTTTCATCGCCAGATTTAAAGTCTTTTATAGCTCGATATCTTGATTACCATTGATCATGTACTCCATAAAATACCATGAAGAGGATGCTCTCTTGATTGAGATGTATTGACTCAATACATATGGTCCCTAGGACCAATGGCGTTGGAATAGTGCAACCATGGCCAAAAGTGGCGCCATAGTGTCCAACCCTATACCCTCAACGTCATGACTCCTATGGTCATGTTAGGGTCTTCTCAATCAATTTGTTCTTTTGTGTTTTTCACAATCATGCATCAGTAATATGATGTAGAGAGCCTCCGAACAATATTTCATAACTCTTTCAAAGTTTAGAGAAGCGGATATTATTCCATTATGCTTCTAAGTCCGGAAAATTGTGAATGTTACTAAAACGTTCACGAGGCGCAACCCAAAGGTTGTTAGTGTTATCCTCATTCATGTACTCAAACTGGAGGGCCATCTTCTTGTGGCTCTTCATCAGGGTAAATGCCCTGGAATTATCTATCTCAGTTTGAGGGCCTTGAGTGGTTCATTTAGAACAAGACTCCTGGATTGTAGGCAATAAATCAAGGGCAATTAGGTGGAGCTCAACATTTTGAGTCCACATGAAAATTCCATGCCCGTAGAATTCAATGGAGTAGAATCGAGCTCGTTCAAGTCTTACATCCTAAAAAGGAAAGCAAGAACGTATTAGTTTCGGAGTCAATGCTTCCACGAAAACTAATATGAGATTTCTGAGCAGTAATGCTACCAAGAAATCGATTTCCAAGAAATTTGGATTAGACCGAAACAATGATGTTTGAATGGTCAAAATAGATGCTCACGAACGCTCTTAGTCCGTAGCTTGTGAACGCTCTTAGTTTGTTAAATCGATGCTTACGGACGCTCTTAGTCCGAAGTCTTACGAACGCTCTTAGTTCGTTAATTGCGTGAATCCCCACGATTCCGCTTTTCAAGAATCAAACCCACGTTATAAGAAAGGTGGGATGTAGAAGAAGGGAGGTTGCAAGTCCCCGAAGAAAAGAAGGAGAAATTAAAATTCGGAAAACAGAAACTTTAATTTAAAAACTTACTTGTTGAAAATTCAGAGCAGATTCTGTTCTGAACAGCTTGTACTTCGATTGGTGTACAGATCTTAATATAACTCCGATAAGGCTGAAATTAGGAGGTTAGATGGAAGAGACAGAGACGAACAACTTTGATGAAGAAAGTTTTTCGATCTGAGCTTCCGAACTAGACGTTTTGAGGCTTGCAAGAAGACGGATGTGCACAGGAAAGGGAAAAGATGCAGTGGGTGTGCGTTGGCTTGTTTGCGCAGCAGGGATGTTTCGGTGGCAGCAGGCTGGAATTCAGGGCTGCAGGGAGGGGGCAGCAGGGGCTGCTGTGCAAGGTTGCAAGCGCACGGGCGCACGGGCTGCAGCGAAGGCTCGGCTAGCTCGGGCTAGGGGCTGCTTTGTGAATGAGTTTTGGTTTTCTGTTTTGTGGTTAGAGTCGTGCTGATAACGTGTTTAAGGAAAAAGAGATTCGAGAGAAATTGTAGAGAGAATTGTGTGTAATATTATTGAGAATAGGAGCCCTATATATAGGGATTACAAAGTACTAGTTCTAATGTTACAAGGAATACCAATCCGTGTAGGATTGAGAAATCTAGAACCTTCTCTCCTATTGCTACTCCTAGTTTGATAAGGCACACTAATTTGATATTCCTTCAACAAGTATCTATTTGATCAAATGTATACATAAACACATTATGCTGGGTACTTAACCTATTTTTTTGTACACGTAAACATATACAATATCTTCAATCCAACATTACTTTAGAAGTATCTATTTGACCTAATGTATATCTACCAACTTTCTTAATGTTTTGAAAATAAAGCAATTAATCTACTTCCATTTCTTTCTTCTTTTTTTTGTCAATTTTCTTGAATGTTTTGAACTTCGCATGGACTTCAATTAAGCATATCAACCATTGCCCTGTAAACTGTACTCAGCTTATACATAACTTTGAACTTCCAAAAAAAAACATGTAACCGGAAGGATTATAAAGATACCTGAACTAATGTTCCCATAGCAGCTCCCGGCACAATAACATCCCAACGTAGAGAAGCAATGGTAGTTCTAACTGCTTTCAAAAGTAGGGTACACAATTTTGAAACCTGAAATATTACACTGCATGGCATTTGTAGGTCGAAAGTCAGACAACGATAGTGTCTCTATATCATCAACACTGCAATTAAATAATCCATATAACTATAAACAGTATTACTCTCAAAAATCATTGTCAAATGCATGTTAAAATTTTTAAGACATACCCAGCACGAATGTCAGCTTCAGCGTATGTCCTCACACTGTTTTCAGGTATTCCAAAAGCTTTTCCTAATACCTGCAAGAATTGTTCAAGTTCAAGTTTACATTCCGAACTTTTAGCAATTATGCTTATGAATTAACTAATATCAGTAGATAAGATTCAGAAAGGAATATATCCTACAGTATCACAATGACCATGAAAGAAATATAGTATAAATTCCCCATGTTGGACTCTAATAATGAAAAAGACCCACATATGAGGCGGAGTTTTAGAGAATACTAACAACTTATAACCAAAAAGGAAATTGAAGCGTACACACAGAATCATTACCCAATGAAATCCCATAGAGATCTACAAGTCTTTTGTATAGTCGATCATCATCCTCATCAACAAGTGCTTCTTTTTTGAAAAAGAATGAGGAACAAAAGATACCTGGACATTTTGGGGAAATATTTGAAGAAGTGCTTCAGAATATTCTTGAGTTAACCTCCTGGCTCTATCGAGAGTAGCTTTATGCCCTAATCCCCAGATTATTTTGCCATCTTCACTCGCTTCATGAATAAAACAGGAGGAAGGTTGTAAGATGATTGGGCCCTGGAAGCAAGCTATCAACAATTTTCCAGCTAAGTGATGCAAAACTGTTGCAAAGACAAAAGGACGAATTACCTTCTGTTTCAGAAGGACCTCTTGATTTCCAGGCAAGGAGCTCGTTTTCAATAGCAGCACATTCTTCAGGCTTCCAACGAGATAACCTTAGCTGATGAATACCAACTATAAGGGCACCAAGTGGATCATTCCAAGAGCTTAGATCCTTTGATTTCACATCTTGTGCCAACCAATGAGCCCCTCCCATAGCTTCAAGCTCATTAGCGAATCTAACCAAGTCAATGATTGTCAACAATGGACAGCCAAAATATTACTAACAATGGTAAGATTATATCTCTAGATAATGGAAGTTAAAAAGTTTAACAGTGGGGTCATGACTGCTACATGGTAGCCTGAACAGGTTGCAGTATACAATGTCATTCACAATAATTCCTCTAGTTGCCCAATGTCATGCACAAATCATAGAACCAGAATATTTCTCAATTAATGTTATGATCAACTGTTCTTATATCATAAAACATCGTACGTAGTACATTTTAATAGAGTGTTCGGTTTGAAGCATCAACATCATTTATTGTATTTTATGCATGAAGACTGGACAGAAAAAGCATCAGATATATAAAAGCAATCTTTTCTTTAATAATAACAATAAACTTTATGACCCTTGAAAACTTTAACTTTCAGCAACTTTCTACAGAAACCTTCTACAACCAAAAAGGAGGAGAAAGGAACACCAAATAGAACTCCAGCGAAAAATAAATAATTGTTGCAATCCAAATATTCTGAATGTGCTTTTACTGCCAAGGATTATATTGTTGGATTGAAAAAGGATGGGAATAGGAAATCTGGAAATGCAGAGTGTTTATTGAGACAAAGGAATTTTGGTTTATGAGTTGCTACTGCAGAGCTCTTGAACTGCTATTGATTTTTGGGAAAATGATCATTTACCCGATTTTAGGCTAAAAATTGCCCACTTGCTCCACCAACTGTTTTTTAACCCCATTTACCCAAAACACTCTAAGGGATTATTTCCCCTTTACCCAATTAATTCTTTTTTCTTTTTTTTTTGAGACTTTTTTGCCCTCTCTTTCTTTCTCACTTAGAGAGAGAAGTCACCTTCCACCTTGCTGTGCTCCGGTGACCAGTGGCCGGCGCGATCTCCGGCAACCGGACTCCTGCGAACGGCGACCGGATTCCGGCGACCAATGACAGGATTCCGGAAACCGGTAACCGAAATCCGGCGACCGATGACTGGAATCCGGAATCCGGCTATTATTGCCCCCCAGTAATCATATTATTGCCTCCCAAAAATCATATTATTGCCGTCCAGTGAATTGTATGAACTCCCAAAACCAAACTGAATACACTACAGGAACAATTGATCAATTTATAATCATATTATTGGCTCCCAATAATCATATTATTGCCCCCCAATACAAAGTCCAATGTCTCTACTGCCTCCCAATAGACCACCAAAAATGCACCATTTTGTATGATTCACAGATAATTTGGCTTTAAAACACAGAAAACAACAGGTAACTTATCAATACACCACACTATAGTGATCCCTGTCCCTCATTTCAAAGTCTACTGGGGGCCAATAATGTGTCTACTGGGGGCCAATAATGGTTATTATTATCTTCCAAATAACCATTTCCAAGTGCCTGATCAAGTAGATAAATCTCTTATGTTAAGAGAAACCACGATCTGGTGGCCTTCCCACGGGGCTCGGAGCCACCAACACATCAACACCAATCCCAGAGTAGCCAGTCAAAACAATCCATGCCATCACCTTGAGACGTTCAACACCAGAAGGCATGACCACCTCGAACGCCAGCCGCTAGAGAAGAAACCATAACAGTAGTGCCACGCAGCCATTAGAGAAGTGAAGGAGGTTTGGTTTTCGTGACTGGAGACGACGGCGGCGGCGAGGATCATCACCGGGCATCGAGGCGACGAAGATCATCACCAGGCTGTACTGCTCCGTCAATTAGCTCTGACAGAGACAGAGTTTCAGTCGGATTCCGAAGGCCTCGACATCGCCACCATCAGAGAAGTGAAGGAGGTTTGGTTTTCGTGACCGGAGACGACGGTGACGCGGATCATCACCGGGCATCGAGGCGACAAGGATCATCACCAGGCATCGAGGTTCTGGGCCGTGAGCGTGAGGGAGCGAGCGAGCGAGTGAGAGAGAGAGAGAGATTAATGTAATTTATTAATTAAAATGAGGGTAATATTGTCAAACACTGTTAGATTGGGTAAATGGGGTTAAATAACTCTTGGTGGAGTAAGTGGGCAATTTTCTGTCTAAAATTCGGTAAGTGGTCACAGCCCCTTGATTTTTTTATGAGAAGCATTACACCAGCAATGCTTAATTTATAGCCTCTTAGGACTCTAGACATTTCTATCTGCTGTTACAACAACCAAATACTTCAAAAATTTAAATCAAGAGCTAAACAGAAAACTCTAGAGTTAAGGAGAAAGTACATTAATTCCAACATATATTCCTACCTGCTTAGAAGAATGAATGAATGGCCCTCAAGTCCAATCTCGCAAAGACGCCACTGTATTCACAGTGATGAAGAAAGAATATCAACAATTAAAAGAAACATTCTCAAATTCTGAATCAATTCAATATGTTGTTTCACCTTAAACTTTTACAAAATAATTACAAAGCATTTTGTTCTATCCTTTTGGAGCATAGCTATTGCAGCATCAGAGGCATCATTTCTAAGGCCACTTTCAAGACCCTTCGCAATTATTTCTCTCGGAGCACTCAAGGATTGCATGGTCTTGAACAACAAATCAGATCCCAGAACTTTACTTGATTCTGCTGAAGCATCCAAACCCTGTAAGAAAGAAAAAAATTAAAAACAAAATTCCTCTTAACAGCCATCAAAACTGAAAAACACACAAAAGAGAAAAAAAAGGCTCAAAGTGGCAATATCAACAGAATTGTTATGTGAGGAGAAAGTGGGTAGGTTGGGTATTATTATTAATTCAAGGGTCAATACTGAGGTACAGTTAACTTCTCTTGACATTATTATGACCACAAAAAAAAAAACACATCTCCTCAGATGACACCTTGACAGAGAGTTCTCCCTTAATAATAGTGTTAAATGTTAATTTCATTTCTTGAATCACCCCTCTCTTAGACACAAATGTTGTAGCATATGTAATGAAAATTGAATCACCATCCAATTTGATCATGAAACTCGCACTACCACAATAAGCAACTATGAGGAGCAAGATTATGCCTAATAACTGCAAGCATTAAATTCTGCATCACTAGAACATTGGCCCCAAATGAACATCACATATTCGGATCCGAAGGGTCTTCATATGCCTAGCCTGCTTTAAATATAAAACATGAATTGAAGAAAAAGAAATAATGAAGGTTCACCTTTTTGCACTCAAAGAACAATGTAAGAGCTGAACGGGCTTTATCATCAATGGATTCTTTGATGGATTCAAGTTTTTCGGCAAGGCTACAATAAAGGTTAATCAAAACCAAAGGTCATATCAACCACACTAATTCCATTTACGATCAAAGTGTATTTGCTGAAAGATTAACTGCACTGCTCATATACAAGTGGATGAAGTTTATCATAAACAACAGGGAAAGATTTTGATTAATGCAGAAGCAAATACTAATGATGGTTGCATTTGAAGTTGAATAAACTCTTTTATTTCACCCAAAAAAAAAAAACTCGAGGTAATTGAACCCTCTTACCTATCCTAGTCCTAACCCACTACCCCATACTCCAGAAAGATTATGATTGTGTAAACTGGTTAACAAATTAACAGAATCCTCGAGAAAGAAAAGAACCCTAGTGTGAATTCTACACAGCATGGAGAAGCCTATAAATTATTTATGTTTCTGTAATAGTACCACATTAATTCACACCAACCCTCCCCTTCCCCCTGGGTCTTACATCCGATATCTTCAAGATGATCTCACTAGTACAAAAAGTTAATCACACAACGGAACACAAATCATCTGTTGTGTGTTGAAGTCAGTTTTATTATACAACGGTGCTGGTTATATTCTGTTGTGTGAATGCCAACAAAGTGATAACTTTTTTATCGGAACTACATTGCACAACGGAATTAAGCATGGTCCGTCGTCTAAGCCTTAAAAATTGAGCGGCAGATTTCCCTCCACTATCGAGTCTTGGTTGCCTCTTGAAATCTGAAATTTGGGCTACTTGATACAACGATGCTTGAGGTTTCCGTTGTGTGATTGAAAACTGGATGCCAAATTTTGAGGAAGCTTGCTTGAATGTCTTCCACAAGGTAAACCTAGTGCAAGTTGTAGAAATTGGACAACAGAAGTTATACTTTTCTGTTGTGTGAAGTTGGAATATAGGCGGCAACATTTTGAGCTAAAATGCTATGGGCGCGGTATATTTCCCTTCATGTTTTGGCATTTTGATTTTTGTAGTGCACTCTTACAACAGTTTGTTAGGTTTGTGTTGTGTGAGTCACTTTAGAATTTATTTGAAATTTAATTATGCCTCCCACACTCTTGACACTCTCTCGACAAAACGAAATGAAACTCCCAGTCAGTCCTCTCACACACACCCTAAATCTCAGTCCTCTTTCAATCCTCTCTCACAAACCCTAAAGTGGCCTATTTGGATCTCTCTCACCATCCTCTCTCTCTATCTCTGCGTGAAACCCCGATCTCTCGTGAAAGCTCTCTCAATCTCGATCTGCAACTATGGCCTTCATCTCAATCCATCGCATAAAACCATGGGCTTCATCGTTTTAGCCGTCAAGCAATAAATCCACAAAATCTCCTACAGTTGAATCCATCTCCATGGCCATCTTTCCGTTTGAGTCGAGACCAGCGATGGCCAAGCTCTCGACGTCCTCTTCTCTCGTCTCCGATGTCTTCATTGTCCTCCTCCGCTCTCTCGTCATCCTCGGCCTCCTCTTCCGCCAAATGAACATCTCGTCAATTTCCCATTTTGTCCTCCACTGAGTTGCTTTTCTTTCTGATGATTTTGGTTTCGTTGGTGACTTGGGTTTTTGGGAAATTAGGGTAATTAGTATGAATTGGGGTTTTGGGTTGGTTGTTTCTGATTCTAGTTTGAAATGATGATGAGAAATTTGGGTTTGGGTTTAATACCATGATTTTGATGAAATGAGTTTGGGTGCTGTTTTGATGTTTTCCCTTACTTTATTCCATTTTGTTATGTTTCTGTGTGATCTGAATTGAAGCAATTGTCTTAGAGGTTCCTCTCGTACAATGAACTATGCTTATGTTTTGTTATCTGCTGTATGCTTACTTTTGTGACCTCAGTTAGTAGCCAGGGTTCTGTTATTTCTAATGGTAGAAAAGGCTCAGCTGACAGAAATTTCAATAATGAAAGGGTAAGTTTGGTTATGCACTTCATTCTATGGATACATATTATCTGCAACATGTTTCCTAATTAACAAATCAATGAAAAAAGCAGGGGTTGAAGGCCTAGAGTGAGTTGGATATGTGCGCTGAGGGGTTAGAGATGAATAGCCTGAGTAGGCTGATGGGTTCGGAGGCTGTGAATTACACTTGTGTGGAGTGGAAGAGTTGTATGAGAAGATGCTTGTGATGATTGAGAGCTTGGCCAATGGCCAACCAAGTTGAGAACAGCTCTGCGAAGATTCGAGAAGAGGTAAAGCTTAAACTTGAATGATCATGATTGTGAGTTTAGCAACTTTTTTTGGAGGATAGGATAGTGTGTAAAATGAATATGGGGTTTAGTTGAGCCAGTCAAATAGTTACTAAATTTGTTCAATGTCGGGTTTGTATGCCACGATTCATTAAGTTATTGGATTTGCGCATATAAGCATTACTAAAAGAAGATGATATTGATCATGAGAGTGTAGTTATTTTTTGGAAGATAGTGTGTAAAATTGGATGGGGTTTAGGTAAGGCAGTGAAATAGTTACTAAATTTATGCAGTGCTGGGTTTGAATGTGTCAATTCTATTTTTTGTTTTGAATGCTTTGTAGGAAGATCACAATAGGAAGTTGCGGTACAAAGCTGCTAGGACTACTAGATTGTAAAAATTGCTAAACTCTTGGGCGTTTTATGCTTATGTAAGGTAACTTTCTTTTCCTTCTTCTTCTCCCTTTACTATATATAGTTTCAATCCATGAACTTTATTTATGGTAGTTTTATAGTAAAAACAGGATATCAGATGGCCCCATCTTGAATATCAACGCCGCTAGTAATATTGAATAACTTGTATCCATAGAACTCCAAGTAAGTTAATGCCCAGTTGTGTACATCTTTGAACAATGAACCAACTCCAATTGTCTGATATAGGTAGAGTTGTATTTGATCTGATATAGGTAAAGCATGCTCATTTAAGTTTTTTCTTTTTTTTTTCCCTTTCCAAGTGTTAAGAATCTCACTCAAATTCCATCAAAGCGTGTGAAAGAGACTAGTGAAAATGTGCATACTACAGCACTTCCTCCTCGATTTGCAGTAGATGAAGAAAGTCAGCTTAGTATTCCACTACAACCAGTTTCTAGTACCCTTCGTCTGTCAAACAAGTCAGGGAAGTCCAATAAATTAAACCCAAAATTAGTGGGAAAGAGACTAGAAAAGAATTTGAGTTGGAGAAACATAATTTAGTTAAGGTTGAAAGTCAATCTGAGATGTCAATCAAGATATAGCCTTACGTCATCAAAAGGATGGTGAGTTCCATGTTCCCACTTACTGTGTCTGCTTGTTGATGATGGAAAGTTTAAGATTTCTAAAGCTAGTTTCCTCTTTGATTGGTAGGATTTCTCTTTTCCCACTTAAAAGTTATCATTTTGTTGACATCTTTCCCCCTTCCTTGTGCAGTTTCAACCTTTAGAGCGGTCTAGGACATGGTAACAGAGGTGATCTCTCTCTCTCTCTCTCTCTCGGTAAGACATTTTATTTATAAGCTGCTGTGACTATATATGCATCTTTATTTTAGTTTCTGGTGAACTTTCACTGCAGGCTTGGTTTGATTTTCCTCTCATTGCTTGCGTTAGATATTGGCAACCACTGGATGCAGATGTACAAGTTAATTTCCATTATTCTCTTCCTTTAATTGAGTGGATCATTTTGGTTATTGAATTCTCAACAAATTATATTATGTTGCTTCAATATTTTCTTTGCAGTACTTTCCTATTAGGCTAGCAAGTCTAGTCACAAAGATGTGAAAGATAGTACGTATTAATTGGCTTTTTAAAGATGTTTATGGCCTATTATTGTGTGGCATGTGAGGTAATTCTAACTTAATTTGAATATCAACCCTTTATTTTCAATTTTTTTTCCCAATGGATGCAGTTGCCACTCCTCTTCTCTTGATTGTTTACTCTGCAAGTGCTTTATATAGTTCTCTTTCTTCTTGCACATAATGAAACTAAAAATTTGATTGAAGTAGTGTAGTTAAGGCAGTGAAATAGTTACTGAATTTATGCAGTGAAATGACAGCATTACCTCTCCAATTGAATCATTTAGTTGCCTTCATTTCATTACTGTCGGATTGTATGTGGTCTAAAGTGACAGTAAAGAAACAATGCAGTGAAGTGATTCGATGATTGTGAGCCTTTATTTTATTGTTTTGTGCTTAAAATCTATGAAATGCAAACACAACGCACATCTGACAGACTCCTAAGGTTGAGGCATTTTCTTGTGTGTTTCCTTTCATGCAGTGAACTGGTGCGGGTGAATAATTATGTGATTGTGAGTTGATGATTTTTCTGAAGACACACATTTGGGAGAACCACTGTGCAGGTGAGCTAATTGAAAATTGCTCAAGGGTGTTTTCTGAACTCCCACTCAATGCTTTACTTTCTTTCTCATGTTTGTTAATTATATTAGGCTTTAAATTTCTTTTTCTTCAGTAAACTCATCAATCTACTCGGAATATGTGCTTGTGTATTATCAAATACAGCGAACACTCCTGAAGTAAGTTCCCTTACATTTCTTTAATTTCAGCATATTTAGTTGGTCTCTTTTCTAGTAGCTATGTTTTCCAACATATTTCAGTTGTTAATTTCTTTGGTAACCTGCTAGGTACTCACTCAAAACTTGTGTTCAATAGCAGCAAGCAATTAATGGCAGTTTAAATGCATGGCCACAAGAAACTAATGTAAAAAATTATTATAACCTGCATGGTTGCAGACGTGCAAATATATGGGTAGAGTGGCACTGTGGGCGGAGCATTTAGGACTTGTTGAAGAATGTTTCAATCAGCTAGAGAGTCTTCAATGTGTTCAAAGGGTAAGGTCTTTGGGTGAGCAGAACTAGAGTCAATACTAGAGCTTCTGCAAGGTCCTTGTCCATCATGTGTAGGATCAATGACGTAAGAGATCGAGAGGGTACTTATCATCTTTGCCTACAAGAGAGCTTCGGCAAGAACAAATGAAGGTGCATTAAAGGAAAGCACCAGTAATCTATGTATTTTAGGTCTTCCTAGCTAGAACATTTTACAAGTACATACTCAATTTTCTATGTTTTCTGAATGGTTTATCATGCTCACACAATAGTTAATAAAAATAATATGTTGTCTGAGTTCTTCTCACACAATTTGTTAAGGCAATCCAAGTTGTCCAAGGTTAAGTCATACAACACAAGACAAAACCATGTGTTGTATGATGATAAAAGAGTTCAAAATTAAGGCTTCTCCTACAACAGTCACTGGTTGGTACCCAATTTGATTACAATATTCACACAATGGATAACCAAATATAGTTGTTGTGTGAACTAACAACCAACAACAAAAGAAAACAAAATTCTATTGTGTGAGATTCATAACACACAACAGAAATAAAATGATCACTGTTGTCTAAGTAATCAATAGACAAGGGAGATAATTTTACTTCAGTTGTGTGTTACTTACCTCAGACAACAAATATTAAGTTATATCCGTTGTCTGTTATTAGTCTCAGACAACAAAGAATGAGTTATATCCACTGTCTGTTATGAATATCAGACAACAAAGAATGAGTTATATCCGTTGTGTGTTATGAATCTCATACAACAAAGAATGAGCTATATCCGTTGTGTGTTATGAATCTCAGACAACGACAAATTTCCTTTTCTATTGTCTGACTGTGCCACGGCATCCCCGCGCATGCCATGCTAGGCACATGCCTACGCAGAATTCACACAACGGAAACTAGTATTCTGTTGAGCAAAGTACTATCACACAACGGTGAAATCACCGTTGTCTGATGTTTCAATCACACAACACTCACTTAGACCACGATGAGCTTGGTCATCACACAACACAAATCCACCGTCGTCTGATGACCTTTTTGTAGTAGTGGATCTAGTCTAGTCAAAGTTTTAGGGACTGCATATTTAAGTGCCTGACATTGTTATGCTTTCTTTCACTGATTGTACCGTTTATCCAAATGGATATTACTGATCTGTTACGAGGGTCATTTCCTGTAAACTCAGGGTAAGGCTCTAAACAACTTTCCTATACATTAACTTTTTCAATTAACCAAGTAGGAATTCCAAGTCCAAAACATTATGTATTTGATGTCAGTTTAAAAAGAATTAACAATGAATTTACCCAAAAGAAAAGGCAAGAAACTAAATATAAACAGCAGTGAAATATCATTTTCTCATCATCTTGTAGAAAAATTTATGTCAATGTAACACACTAAGAAGTCATTTAAAACTTAACTTCTACAAGGGGAAAAAAAACATAGCAAGTATAACTTTAGAATGTCTTTGTTGTCCAAATTACCTTCCAGCATTGAAGAAGTCTTTTGAGTTCATGATGGAATATCTTGAACTGCTCCACAAATGCTTCATTATATTGCCCAGCGTTCTTGGTTATTCTTGCAAGCATGGCTTCTGTAGCAACTAGATCTTCAGGACCAGCATTGCGGTGAAGTTTGTTTTGTATTGTAGCTTAATTTCTTGCTCATATTTATACATTTGTTCAATAGTTAAAACATCATTAGTTAGATTAGAAATAAGAAAAATGATACTATATATCCCATCCTTTTTTCTTTCTATCAAATTACATGGCACAAAATGATACTTACTGTGGGATTTATCATAGTATGTTATTGCATTAAATAAGGCAATAAATGCAATGCAAAGTACACCTTAAGGTCATGAGGGATATCATTCCGATGAGCAATGTCCCTGATTCGTGTTAAGGGGACAGATGCAGTAAACTCTGCCTTGAAAGACAGCAGACAGGGATGAATTTTGCGAATAACGAGTATTTCCTGAACAACAAACATAAATTTTTGAACTGAGGAAAAAAAAAAAGATAAAAATTAAATGAAGAACTTTAAAGTTGAAGAAAAAACAGAACAGTTCATATAGTTTCAAAAACACATTCACAAACAAAGATATACGAACCAAGTTTTGTAGTGTGCTGAAATAGTCAGGAAATTTTAGTTGGAAAGCAAAGTAGGATTTTTAACAGCAAGGGGGTGGAAGTGAATTCAAGTGGAATAGAGTTGGGGATTTTGGCATTGGTGAGCACTTTAAATAAAGAAATACTCCATCATTTGTTCTTGAGTTGGACTATATACAGGGGCAGCTGTGCTTCAAGTCGTTTGGGGTGTTAGTTCTTATTACTATTTTATATTTGAAAAGAAAGAGATTTAGTAATCAAAACTATCAAAGCTGGATCCTCTAAGTACTTTTCATTGAGGAGAAAACCACAAAAACCAATGACAGTTCCCAACTCATATCAAACAAAACAAAACAGAAAAACAGAAAACAAAAATAAAACCGACCTGGGGTGAAGTATCTTTCCTGCAGGAAATTCTTTCCAGTTCTCGAAATATGACCCTGGAAATCTCAACATGCCGGTTTGGTCGATGATGACCTCCATCTTCAAAGCAAGGAATCTGGCATGTGTTAATCCATTGCATTAAGAAGAGAAGATATAAGCAATGCAATAAGGGGATAAATAATCATTTACCCAAATTTAGGGTTAGTTAACCCCACTTACCCAAATACTCTAATAGTTTGACCATTAAATAACAAGTTACATTTTTTAAACCCAATTGCCCAACTCTGTCAAACCAGGCCTATTTTCTTCAAAATTTCTGACCGTTTTGCCCTTTTATAACTGTCAAGCTTTCAAAATTATAATAGAATGAGATTTAGAGAGAGAAGCTCCCCAATTTTAGAGAGATAGGATCGACGCTATTTCTAGAGAGAGAAGCTCCCTGGTTTTTTTAGAGAGAAGCTCTGTCATTTTAGAGAAAGAGAGGAGCTGTGCGATTTCTAAAGAGAGGATCCGAGCTCTGCGATTTCTAGTTACAGATGCGATTTCTAGAGAGAGAAGCTCTTTTGCTATTATCATATGGAGCGAGATCGAGCTCTTGTTTGTGTTCCTCCATCGCGGTTTGATTCTTTTCTTCATCGATCTCTAATTGTTTTATTTTAGGTCTGTTTAATCTGTTTGATTTGAATTTCTAGGTCTTTTTGTGTACAAATTGCTATGTTAATTTCGAACTTATTTTGGAGAATCTGAGCTTCGCGTTAACTTTGAACTGGTTGTGAAGTGTTTTTGTAGTTCTGATTTGAATTTCTAAGTCTTTTTGTGTACATTGTGTTACTTTTGAATTACTGTGTTAACTTTAAACTAATTTTGGTGAATCTCAGCTTCGTGTTAACTTTGAGCTGGTTGTGAAGTGTTTTTGTAGTTTTGACTATATTATTGAGGGGAAATAATATGTCTATTGGGGGAAATAATGTGTTTTAATAGTTATCCAGTCTCTATAATTGTTGGTTAGTGATCTTTTCCTTTGTGTTCAGAGCAATTTGTTACAGTTTCTGAAGTGTTTTGGTAGTTCTGACTACATTATTGGGGGGCAATAATATGTTTATTAGGGGGCAGTAATCTATCTTAATGTTATGAAGTCTCTATAATTGTTGTCCAGTGATCTTTTCCTTTGTGTTCATAGTAATTTGGTACAGCTTCTGATGTGTTTTGGTAGTTCTTATTATATTATTGGGGGGCAATAATAGCTTTGTTTTGTTATTTTGCAGGAATATGGCTGATCCTTTGGTTGCTAGGTACATTTATTCTGGAAAAGGTTATATGATTCCTCTGAATCAATGTATGAGCTATTCTGACTTGTGTGAAGACATTTTTTGTACGGTCTAGTTTTTACCAAGTGATGTTATTAAACTTCAGTATTCAATTCCTGGTTGTGAAGTACTTTCGTGTGTGATATGTACAAGAAGAGCTACAGTTTTCCTATTTGGCCGATAACCAATGTTGATATGTCTTCTTTTAAATCTGCTACTGACTTTATATTACCTCCCCTTGCAAAGAGGCAACTCGGGAAGCCTAGGGTGAAGCGATTCAAGTCTAATGGAGAGGTTGAAAAGAAGCAAAATTCGTTGTGGCCGTTGAGGCAAAATTGGCAGTCATAACAAGTTGAGCTGCACAGAACCTCTTGTTAAGCAATTGTACATGTTTATGTAAAGGATTGTTACGTTTTACAGTTTCTATTGGGGGGCAGTAATAGGTTTATTGGGAGGCAATAATTGTTTATATTCAGGCTAATTGAACCATTTCTCTTTTGAGGATAATTGATATTAACTTTTAATTTGATTTCTGTTGCTTTTAGAGAAATGGATTAAATTTTGAACAGGTTTGAGTTTGCAATGACTACTTACAAGTGGTTATTTGGGGGGGGGGAATAATCTGTCTATTGCCCCCCAATAAACCTAATTATTTGGGGACATTAGTTCGTCTTGTGACTTGAACCCCAACTATACTTTTGCAAACTAACTTAAAGCCCAACTGAGTTACTTCTAACCATCTTTATAAATATTATTGGGGGGCAATAAACTTTTTATGAACCCCCAGTAAACCTAATTATTTTGTGGATTGAATCTATTAGCAATTTGTTGAAAGGACTTGCAATGATTTAAAGGCAATAGAAGTATTTCATATCATCTAAATCATATCATTTCACCCTAATTTGAAAATAAGTTTAATACGACAATTTACAATCCCTATTTTTGGAATCCCCAGGTTAAATGCCTACTTTCAAAATGAAGATCCTACTTTACAATACATTATATATCATGTTCAGGACTTCAGTCTTCGCTTTCTCCAAGCTCCATCAAGGGTCATGATTCTCTCTAGCATTCTTTTCCTCATGCTGTCCCCAGGTTCCTCCCCCTTTATTATGCTCTCCATGAAATGAAGCATAAAAGGTCCGCAATTGCTGTTGATCTTTTGTTCTACGAGCAAAACAAAACCAAAATGATCATTTTATAATCAAACATCCTAACATTACTGACCCTTAATAAAGACATTATTGGAGGGCAATAATTTCTCTATTGCCCCCTAATTGACCACAAAAAAAATCACCACTTTCTATCATTCACAGAATATTGCACTTTAATAAACACAAAACAACAGAAAACTTTTCAAAGCCCCAATTACAATGATTAATGAACCTGTCATGCCCCAATTTTTATACAACATTAAAAATCAATATATAATCTCATAATTATACAAGTGTGATGGTTCACTTATCAATACAAAATACCTGAAAAACTTTTCCCTTTTAAACCAAGTACATACTGATGCCCTGAACCCACTATGTCATAATATACTCGCTCCACAGAGTCATATATTACATAAGTTTACGAATTAAATTGTCACAACAAAATAATAAGTAAACGCTCCTCAGAGCTTACTACAAAGCGGAAGTCTTAACAACAGTGTAGTCACAAAATTGGCTTCCTATCGTAAAGCTGTCAATCCAACTTCTCAGCTTCAGCCACGATTTCTCTGGCCTGCAAGATTAACCCCTACATCATTGAATAATGTACCGGGTTGCTACACAACTAATCTGGTAAGCTTACGAAAGCTTGCATGAGTAAACTCAAAGACCACAAAGCAGAAACACATTCTTAAGTCACCTCAACCTAAACAACAATAAGCACAGCTCACAACTACAACCCTCAATTTCATAACCTTCCATATCACGCTTATGTAAGTCAACTCGTGACTAAAACCACATGCTCAGATTCTCAACCCAGATTCCAATTACACAATTTTTCAGTCAAACAAAACCTCCTCAGGTAATGTTTGGAACCATTTTATCGCACTATGGCGAATTACAAAATCACACTCCTTTCCTCCCTACCGGAAGTCTTTGTCATCAACGTGACATCAAAGGTCAAAACAATGAAATCACTTTCTTATCCTTCCCACACGGAACACTCGTCGCCACTATGGTCCCTCAAATCATTCAAACCCTCAATGGTAAAACAAGAAGAAAGCAAGGCAATCCTAATTCAAACAAAGGTAAATCAATTCATAGTAACCCCTACATATAGTTTTAGTTCAGGAGGTTACATTAAAACAAACAATTCAAATCATAGAAATCATTACACTAATTATCACATAGATTTCACGAGTCATCACTCAGATATTTCCATATTCTTCACACAGAAATCATCACACTGATTTCACAAAATCATTACACATATATTCCTATACAAGCTTTACACAAAAATCATCAGAAGAAATTCATTACACTGATTTCACCGATCATTACACAAATATTCCTACACAAGCTTAACATAACAATCATCAGAATGATTTATCACACTGATTTTGCAGATCATTACACAGATATTCCTACACAAGCTTTACACAACAATCATCACAAGGATTCATCACATTGATCTCACCGATCATTACACAGATATTCCTACACAAGCTACCATATCTTAAATCACAAGTTAAGATAGTCATACTAGACCCATGGTATCTCAACAAATGAAATTCTATGATCACAACTCAATACTCAATTTCACTATTTCCAAACGATAATGAACTCAATACGTCATATGCTGCCCATATCACAACAATTGCACCAATACATATATATTTCACATAAATATATATATATATACACACACACACACACATAGTCATCCACTCAGGAATGCCACTAATACCAACTATAGTCACAGTTAAACAATAACTCCAAGACAATATGGTAACTTATTCATAACGAATATTGTGAGATTTACTCATCTCTGAATCCTGCTACATCTTCACATGCTAACCAAGACAAGCACAAATACCGCAATCCGCTCAACACAAGTCTGACAAGTACCTAAACACATACGGTCTTGATTCAGTGCACGAATCACAAAGTGATTAAAGTTCAAAACCCCTGTTTGAACTAAAACCCTGAAAGTAACACCAATCGAGGTGGAACTTCATCCGAGACCACCCAAGTCTCCGGAATACTTCTACGATCATTATGTCAAAGCCACAAGTCAATTTCACAGTTGGATCCTCACGGATCCAAAACCGAGCGAATCGAAAAATGGTAAAAACTCTAACAAAATCATACGATATCTAAAAATTACGTATTATATATCAAAATGCTCGTATCGACAAGTAGATATAAAAAAATAAAACCAGAATCTGTCCCTGACATGGTAGGAAATCGACACAGGCTGTGGCACACCACCGCCAGCCAAACTCAAAACCGCAACAATCCAACTGTCCAAAATGTCAAGAATACCAAGTAGAGCAACTTTAATACATGGGGTTCAAGCCTACTCGGTCTAGATTGCCGTTGATCGCAGTCACAAGCTAGGAAAATAATGTTCACTTTGAGTTGACTCTCATTAGGTGTTAATCATCCAAAACAACCACTAAGGGTCGAAGGAGGAAGCTCCTACGAGAAGAATAAGCCCAGTTTGAAGCCCTGCCATCGTCGGAGTTGAAAATTCCGGTCGGATCTCTGAGCTACAAGCTTTCTCAGCTTCGATCCGCCTTCTGGGGTGGTTGCCGAAGGAAAAGAGAGGCACCAGGACGACGACGACTTCTGTCTAAGTCGAATAGGGCCACAGCCTTGTGGCCAGAGTAGATAGATGCAGTTGGGTAGGACCGCAGGGTCGGGTCGGGTCGGGTCGGCCGGATTGCAAAGATAGAATAGGCTATGGAAATTTCTGGAAAAGTGACGGAAATGGAAATCACTTTCCACTTTCCATTTCTGGAAATCCTCTATTTATAGTAAATTTCTGAAAATAGTAGGTTTTTCCACTGACCATAACTTTTTCATCAGAATTCCGATTTCCGCGTTCTACATGTCCACAAACTCGTATCGACGCGCTCTATGACTCTCATGAATGAAGTTTTCAAAGAGACCCAATGTATAAAAATTCAACCTTCGCGCCCCCCCTAAAATGACGCTTCCTGAATAATTATTCGTCCAAAAATAATTCCACTCTATTCCCGAACAACGTACTCGCACCAACAACCACTGAATTAATTTTGAAAAATCCTCAGAAAATAATTACGAATTCCTATGGTATTACACTTTTGCTCCTGTTTTCGCTCCCTGTTTGCTTTGTGTAGGTATGTGAGTGCCATGTCTAACTTAGCTGCTACCTAGGTCCTATATATGTTGGCATCTGGCGACTTGTGCCAGTTTGGTTTTCCACCGCTGACTGGGTGTGAGGAATCAGAGGGGTTGTTTGGGGTTCACCACTGATGTCAACTAGGGTGGTGAACAATACATGGTTAATGGTGACCGCAGAATTGGTGGGATGGGGGTTGGCGGATTGATCCACTTGATCATCAGCGCCTTCCCCGCTACCGTTAGTCATTGTCGATTATAAGGGTGACTTTTTTTCTCTAAAATTTCCACAGATGGCACCAATGTTAATGCTCCTGATTCAGCTGTAGCCGTATCCTGTTTAACACTGGTCCTAGCTCAGACAGCTAACTGAGATGAATGTGGTGCTAGCGTTACCTGTCAAGTAAGATACACACACCATCAGAGGGGGATACTGCAGTTAGCGGCCTTCTCAGCTCCAATACCTAAGTCAGTTTATGCATTTGTATTGACAGAGTAACGTTAGGTAAGATAATTATCGTGTGTTTAATGAGGAGAGAGATGGACCTTTTATAGATGGAGAGGAGACTGATCTTTTCCTTGCTTTCAATGTGGAACTGATGTGCATCAGGTCTCAACTTCTGATGCTTCAGCGAGGTGGTTTTGGAGCAGCGCGTGGTGGAGCGTCAATGGTGATCTTGGTATGAGCCTAATCTCTGGTGATAGCCCGCCTGGTGGTGTTCCCAGAGGCATCACCCATGGCGGTGTTAGTGCCGCTGGCGGCTTCATGGGCATGATCCATGTTAGCTAATTATGCTTAGGCAAATGCCTGTGTGTGTGTGTAAAGTGCTGCCAAAATACCGAATTCTAAATTAAAAGTTGGTTATTGGCCCCTAATAAACGCTTATTGCCCCCTACTAAAAGGTTTTGAATTGATGTAATCTCCTCATCTTCTTCCTCAATCAAAATTTTATTTGTCTAATTTTAGGGAGATCAGTTCCCCTTTTCCCTACCCTAATAAACTTTTATTGCCTCACAATAAACACTTATTGAGGGAAAATAAAGGTTTATGTCCCAATAAACATTTATTGGGGGCAATAAACCTCTCCAGCGACCTCTTTGGGGACCTCTGGTGAGGTTTCACAAACTTTTATTGCCCCCCCCCCCCAATAAATATTTATTGGCAATAAAAGTTTATTGGGGGGGGGGGGGGGGGGGGTAATAAATGTTTACTAGGGAGGCAATAAACCTCTCCGGTGACGTATGATATCTCCGACGATTTCTTTGGGGACTTCTAGCAAGGTTTTTAGAGAAGTTCAGCGGCCAGCGATCTATGACCGGCGACCGGAATCCGGAAAGTCTCCTATGGATTCTCTCTTCAATTTTCTCTCTCTATATGACAAAGGGGTGAGGGCAAAATAGTCTCAAAAATAAATTTTAAAAAACAAAACAAAACTTAATTGGGTATTAGGGAACAATTTATTAGAGTCATTATGGGTAAGTGAGAAAAAAAAAATAAGTGGGTGGTATAAAGGGAAAAAAAAATGTCCCGAGTATTAGGGTTAATGGTCAAAACCCCATTTAAATATTAGGGTAAATAATACTCTTGCCTTATAATCTACGGGGCTCGAACACATGACCTCCTTCCACTTTCAAATAGAAAATATTTGTCTTACCATCCCGCCAAACATACGCACCCGGATACTCAGACAAGTTATAAAATTCAATTTTTAATACAGAATTTTTTATTGTTTCATGGACATACATTAAACATATTACTCTGGTGACTCCATAAACTACCAAGTCTTTGAACAAAAATACAGATTCACCAAATTCTCAAGGCACAAAGAGGCATTATTGTGACATAACTCGGAGAATCTAGGCACACACTTATGTGGCTTTCCATGAAGACAGTGGTGGAGTGTCAGAGTCCCTCCAAGTACTGATGCCAGTCTGATATCTGTCGCCCTTAACAGCATCTGCAGAAGCAAAAGATTCAAGCTCAGCCATTTCTTCTGGTGTCAGTTTCACAGACAGAGCCTTAATGTTCTCGTTCAAATTCTCAATCTTGGTGGTTCCGGGTATAGGGCACACATCATTTCCTTGGTGATGAACCCAGGCCAGAGCTAGTTGAGATGGGGTGCAACCCTTCCTTGCTGCAAGATCACTTACTCGCTCAAATATTGTTTTATTATGCTCTAGGTTTTCAGCTTGGAACCTGGGCATATTCTGCAACCAACGCAGTACATATTTGAGCATCAAGAAATATAGCTTTATCAAACAAAACGATATCCAAAGGCACTAATATGCAGATTGAACATAACTCGTACATAATACGAAAAATAATTTGGGCTTCTTCCACATCAACTGCCATATTTTCTTAGCACTGAAAGATATTTGAGAATTGTAGTAAGAATTATAATAAGCTTCTTATGATTACGATCATAGCATGGTACTCCTTTTGTTGGGTAAGCATGACAGTGCACTTTGACTTGTCAAATAATCAATTAGTGGGGGTGACCCCAAAACTACAGTTACGCTGTGCCGTGAGAGCCTGCTGGGCTACCTGACTTATCAATAATAGTTCTACTATCTCAAAAGTGTCGGAGTTGAAATCGAAAGGGCAAAAAATGATTTGTCCTATATGAAATTTGCAATACCTCCTCTTAGAAACCGCAGCTCAAAACATATTATGAGTACTTATGAAATTTAATCACGTAGTGATCCTCTTGAGAGTGATACATTAAGGCTTGAATACTGGAATTACAAAAGACTACTGAATAAAGTCAACCAGGACGCACAAACACAGATTACTAAAGGTCAACTACAAACATAAGATTCAAGAACTTTCAAGGAGATAGAAGGACGGTACATGCATGGGATCAGCTACATAATTTTATTATCTAATGCACATGCATGTCACAAGTAATATTTGTGTAACCAACCTTTCGAGCATCATCATTGGGAAGATTTTTGATGAAATTTGCCCCTGATGATAAGAATCCTCTTCCTAGAGGACTATATGCAACAATGCCAATGCCAAGTTCCCTGAGAAATTTGGGAAGTAATATCAATGAATTGCTAGCAACGTACTCTATAATAATCTAGGTAGCTCCGTCTAGCCTTACCGACAAGTAGGGATTATTTCTTCCTCTACGTCTCTTGACCACAAGGACCACTCCAGCTGCACAGCAGTTATTGGATGAACAGCATGGGCTCTTCTTATTGTTGAAGCTGACGCCTCAGACAGACCAATGTACTTTATTTTACCCTCTTCAATTAGCTTCTTCAGCTCCCCCACCTTGTAAAAGATAAAATAAAGGAATTTAAGAAAATGAGAGCTTTCTTAAAATAACGACCTACGCATCACAGTAACAAAAGATTAATAGTCTAGCAGGGAAAGATGCATAAGCTACAAGATAATATAGAACATTATGTGACTTAACAAATTTGGACACGATACTCACTGAAAATGATGATAGAATGTAGTGGCTCTTGTGCTTGACAAATGGTAGTTCACAAAATCTTTTCCATGATTAAAGATTATAAATTTCTGGACTGTACTGTAGACCTGTAGTATAATCCCAACTAAAGGATGCAACTCTAATCAACATGTACTTCTATTCATAGATGTCGTGTCATAATGTAAATTTCCCTTATACATAGGGCATAACATAAGTCATATACATATGGGGATCATAACACAAGCAACTAGACATATGAATAAGATAACAGAAGCAAACTAGATATATGCCCAAGATAGCACAAACATAGCAAATGGAAGCTCAAAAACAGTGCACATTTGATTTAAAATTCAGAATTGAAAATGATCTGCAGTTTAGTCATAATCTCAACTAAAAGAGGCAATCACATTAATCATCAATCTCCTACCTGAAGCCATAATGCAAATTTTCCCCTTATAGATAGTGCATAAATCATACATGAGGAAGAAGGTGTCACTAAGAAGATTTACTTGCAGACATGGATCCTTTCTTTTTCTTTCGGATACTTGGTTTTCAAACTAATATAATTTTAACATTACTTGTAACATTCCTTACACAAACCGAGTGATAATTACTTGTAACAGAAAGTGCTGGGACCAAATATTGCTCATCAAACAAAATTTGTTGAATGATAATTTTGTCATTACTGCTTTAAAATATTCACTGCACAGTCAAGTTCATCAATTAGTTTTCCATTGTACAATTTTTTTCTTCACAATGTTCAAAGTAAAAGCCTCTCCTTCATATGATATGATCAGACCTTATATTGCCAACAAGAAGACTAATAGAAAATAGAATCAAATTTATAGAATCAATCCCTTGGATACAAAAAGCAACTTTACATCAACAACAACAAAATTTGGCAGCCTAGAGATGATTTGTAAATCACTGATTGTCAAGATAAAAGAGAACCACACATCCTTACACAAACCGAGTGTAAAGATTTGAAAAGGATGGGACTATTTCCTCATCACTTGACGCAATGCAAATAAAACACTCTTCACTTCACTGACAACCTCTTCAAACTTGATCAATTCAATACGAAGCAGCTGAGCCTAAAAAAACAGTATCTAGTAGTGGTCAAGCCCTCAGTTCCACTAGGAAACCACAAACTAGAGGATATTGAGGGAATACATCTGCGAATTAAAATGACTGCATGCAGCGAAATCAAATTGAAGAGGAAAAAGAAGAAATCAAACCGTGACTTCAGTGGGGACACGGGTGTCAATCCGATGCTGATAATAGAGATCAATAGAATCGACACCGAGCCGCTTCAAGCTACCTTCACAAGCAGCTCTCACATATGCCGGCTCTCCTCGAATCTCCATTTTGTTGTCCGCAAACCTGCCACCGAATTTGGTGGCCAATTCAACCTTGTCTCTCACCCCTCCACTCAAAGCCTGCCCCATCAATTAATTCAATGAATTCCAAACAATCCCGTATACAACGAGCAACAACTAGTAATCGATTATCGACGACCTACCTTGCCGAGGAGAATTTCGTTGGTGTAGGGACCGTAGATGTCGGATGTGTCGAGGAAGGTGACGCCGGACTCGACAGCATGGTGGATGAGCTTGATCATGTCGGCTTCGGGCTTCGGGGGCCCATAGAAGGCTGACATGCCCATGCAGCCCAGTCCTTGAGCTGAGACCTCCAGGCCTTGTGACCCGAGCTTCATCCTCCTCATGCCCGCCATGTCTGTGTTAAATGTCTCTGTGAGTGAGTGAGTGAGCAGAAGCAGAAGCAGATAGTAGCAGCGAGAGAGAGAGAGTGATGAAGGGTGTTTGAGTGAGTTATATGTAAATTTGTTTGGTGAATCAGAAACAGTTGGTGGTGTCGGCGTCAGCAGTGAGGTGGTGGGTGGCGAAGAAGAGTAGAATGGAACGAGGGGATGGCGTAAGAGCGTACGTTAAAGTGACCAACTGAGATGGACCATTGACCAAACGGAAGCCAAACACGTACAGCGGTCTAGGCATTGGAAAAGAAACCAATCAGAGGACGCCACTTCCGCTTAAACATAAATGGGCAGTAGCAGTTGACACTGGAAAGCTTCACATCTGCATTGAAATATAAAAATCAACAAACGCAGTCAACAAAATGAGTATATATATCAGAGAAAATACTTGAGCCCAGGGACCGGAATCGTCCATCTGAGGCTGGAATGCATTTTCCGATTTGCACCACGTACGACGTAGAGATTAGCGAGCTGCAAGAGTGAGTTGGACGAAAAATTGAGCGGCCAAACGCTCACGGATGGTGATTTAAGCAGAAATTGAAGGACGAGTTATATGATTGATTTGAAACGACAGTGTTAGAATTGGATCTAGTCGCTTATTTACCTGCTTCAAGTCTCTGAGAAATGGAGGCGGCAAGCTCCGCTGATCGAGTACAGAGCACGTACAGCTCTACCATTTCTTCTTAATCGCTCTCGAAAAAGCTAACCCTGGCGTCAAGTTCTTCATCTTCTTCTCAATCAGTCTGGCGAGTATCAAATAGGCGGAAGAGTTCACTGGTTTGGCGCTAAATGACTTCAGAGTTCAGAATTGGATTTTTTTTTATTAGCTTATTAATTAGTATTATTTTTTTAATCATACCCAAAGCCGGGTGCCAATATACATATTCATCTAAAGCCAGAATAGACCACTACATACCCTTTCGCTGTCATTTACAGACAGACAAGAAGATAGTGGTAGTGTACATAGTGGTACATAGAAATAGACTCATTCATTAGACATTTATGTACATAGACACAACGGAAATCCTCTTTTGGTACTACTCCAGAGGTGTGATTACACACATTTCTATGCGCGTAATTGCACTCTAAATGCTAGAATTAAGCTAATATTTAAATCAATTATTATGTAATTAATCTATTTTTATTTATTTTGTAGAAAATAAGAGGAGTTGTGGAAACGAGAGAAAATTGTGCGAAATTGCAGCAAATTGAAGTTTCCGACAAAAAGACGAAATAGTCAATGCGGGTCAACCATGGTCAACACCATCAAGGGAGCGGAATCCAATTACCTCCAATAGAATTTGCGGAAGTGCATTGAAGAAGAAAGGAGAAGAAAAAAAGAAAGAAAAGAAAAGGAAAAGGTAAAAAGAAAAAACATTTAAAATCTGAATTGTGCTAATGTCATGATGACATCAGCAATAACATCATCAGCCTGATTTCTTCCTTTCCCACGTGCTACCACTTCTTCTCTTTTTTCCTTCCTCCTTTTTCCTTTCTCCTATCCCGCGCTGCCACATGTCCCTATCCATCTCTCTTCCGCTTATGCAACACAGTAGCCACACAAAAATAAATTGCAATTATCTTTCTTCCTCTCTACGGAGAGCACGCCCAAACCATATATATTTATGGACTAAATACTGTTTAGTCATTGAGCTTTTTATCATAAAACACTTCAGTCTCTGTCCTTTTAATTTCACACGTTTAGTCCCTGTACTTCAAAATTTCATACCAATAGGTCCTGGCCGTCTAAAAGTCGCGGCAAAATATCTATTATGCCCTCAGTTCTTTTTTTTTAATTAATTAATTATTTTATTTTATTTTTTGGAAAAGGAATTTTTTTCCCTTTCTTTCTTTCTATTTATTTTTTTCTGTTTTTTTTTTCCTTTCTTTCTTTCTGTTTGAAAAAAAAAAAGAATAATAAATAAATAAATAAAGAGAAAGGAATAAATTTATTAAAACAAAAAAAACTGAGGACATAATAGACATTTCACCGCGACTTTTAGACTGCAAGGACCTATTGGTCTGAAATTGTGAAGTATAGGGACTAAACGTATGAAATTAGAAGGTCAGGGACTGAAGTGTTTTATGGTCAAAAGATCAAGGACTAAACAGTATTTAGTCCTATATTTATCCCCATTCCTCTTCCTCTCAAAAAACAGTGCCGCAACCTTGGAGGAGGGCTGTTGCCCTCTCTCTTTTCATCTTTGCCTTAATTTTATATTGGGATTTCAAGGAGATCTCACCCAAAGGTTTAAGGATTCATCAAGAACTTCAATCTTTACAAGATTCAAGACTTGGGTAATTGTGGGAGTTGTAAATCAAGATTAGTCATGCTAGCTTTTTAGCTATTTGTGACTATTCTTGTTTTCTCCTACATTTCTCTACTCTTTTCTATTTGAATTTTGTAGTTTTGATGTCTATGATTATAGGTTGTGAGTAATTTCTTTGTTGGGGTTAGGGTTGTGTACCCTAGCCCAAATTTGATGTAATGGATGCTTAATTTAATTTATATATGGAATTTGTTAATTATTGGATGCTTGTGTTTTGTGATAATTGATTAAAATGCATGCTTATGAATTGTCATCTCTTGGGTATGTATTTTATAAGTCTAGATTAAAATTTAGGAGATGACATCCTTAGATTTTAGGGCTAGAACCCCGATTTAATATTCGTGGGAAGTACAAGCATGGTTCATTACATGATTAGCTTGATCGCAATTATTGTGAGCTTGGTTGCGTAATTCCTCGAACTCTAGGCCTCTTGATGTGAATTAGTGACCATTAAACTAGCTCTAATTCATGCCAAGTGAGTTCCTACGGCCCTTGAACCAGAGTAGGAATACATTAAAGGGAATTTCGGCCCTTGATCCTTGAAAAGCCTTGGGTACAGCTTCTACCATCTTTAATAAATTGCGTGTAAATCAGATAGCATCTAGAGCATTGAATTAGGGTTAGGATTCACCCCTAACTACCAATCCCTAATTTATATTAATTTCTTACTTTGCATTATTTAATTTAGTTGTTATTTGAGTTTTCATTTAAATTCTTGCACTTTAGTTTCTAGAAATTCAAATTACTATTTTCCGTGACAATTTATACTTCATTTGTAAATAGTCATCACTAGGCTGATAGCTTTGATTAGGCTTCGGTGCAAACCAAAGCCAAGCATTGCTAAGGCTTGGTATGTTAGAGTAGCATTTTTATTTATTTATTTATTTATTTTCTTTTGTTTGCTTAGTGACTCTATTTCCGACTATCTAAGGATTGTGGGTTAGCCACTAATCCCCATGGTAAGATAACTTTGGGCATAATATTTCCCTATTTTGATAATGATTCGTACGCTTGCGTAATTAAGTAACAAGTCAAGGTGCTAAAGATACATAGAGTGCACACAAAGTACATAGCTTCCTAAGAGAAAAGGAAATTAATGAATTTAGACTAACTAAATTAGGCTAAGGGCAACACAACCTAGCCCAAATTACCAGCCCAAGAGGGCAGCCCCAAGAAAGAGGCCCAACTCAAGGCCCACTAGCTTGACCCAAGCCCAAAGTCCATCATCAGCCTCACTAGCTGCATACGGATATGGTGCAAATCCGCCGAACCTCGTCGTTGCAAACTGCGCTGCCATTTCCACGCTACAACCTGTGCCGCCACGTCCACATTGCACCCAAGCCACACCGCATCTAAACCAGCTTCCCACGATGCCCGATCCAGCAGCACCCCGCGCCACCGTCTAGCACCTCCATCCTTGATGAAGCACGACTCACTGTGTATAGATGCCCACCGCGCCCAAGACTTTGTCTGGTACTAGTCGTCAAAACCATCCAGCCAAACACGCCTCTCCAGAACTACCCAAGAAACTAGCCTTCAAACACCCTTCCGGCAGCGGCCCATCAGTGGTGAGGAGACCCTTACCGACCTCGACCATTGCCGGACATAAAAAAAATTCAAATCAAACCCTAGACTCAAGAGCAATTTGCTTATTAATTATTATTATTCCCCTCTGAATTGGCTTTATTCCACTTCAGAATTCGAATAAAAAATTATTAATTAGGATGCAATTGTAAACTAATAAAAAAATAATGAACGATTTCAATATCTTCCACAAAATATGGGGAAGTTCCCTCAAACATAGAGTGAGAAACACTATATAATCATTGTTATCAATTTTTTATTTTATTTTTATGATTTTATAAATGCAAAAGTCCATTGACATATGCTTAGGGGCTATCTCAGGTGCCTTTAAGCTCATTTCCTTGTCATTTATTCCAATATACCTAGAAAATTGAAACTAAGTGAAAAATGATTAAGTAATTAAAGGAAATAACTAAGAAAAATATGAGGGGTTACCTACTAAATCGTTGCATTGATATGCTCCTATCATTGTGTGCTTTTGTATTTGAAATACTCATACAAGCTTTCATAAGCTTATCAGATTTGTTGTGTGGCAACCGATCGGTGTACTATTCAATGGTGTAAGGGTTAATCCTGTAGGTTAGGGTAATCGCAGGTGAAGCTGAGATATCGGGTTAGCAGTTGTATGGGTAGGAAGCTAATTTTGTGGCTTTACTGTTGTTATGACTTCCGTTGTAATGAGTTCTGAGGGCCATTTGCTTATTATTTTGTTATGCAACTTAATTCGTAAACTTGTGTAATGTATATGACTCTGCCGAGTGAGTCTGTATTGACATTGTGGGTTCAAGGCATCGATATGTACTTGGTTTAAAGGAAAAGTTTTTCAGGTATTTGTATTGATGGCTGAACCATCATGCCTATGTAATTGTGAAAATTATCTTGATTTTTTTTTTATTGTTGTTTAAAAATCGGGGCGTGACACTTCTGATGATGCTCGCCATGTGTTTTTGTTAATTTGTGAAGCAGATAGTAGCAGAGTGAGTAAGGGAAGAAGAGAAGATGGAGAGAGGGACTGCGGCCATCGTTGGTGCCAAGTTTCGTTCATAGATTCATGCTCCAGTTTGGAGGCACGACTTTCTACCTCCCAAGATCTACTATTAGACCGTAGTTTGTAGAAAGTGAAATTTACATTACCTAATTTACAATCCACATTCTCTCTTTCCATTTTCAATAACTTAAATTTTGTATTTTTCTAAGAATTACAACCAAAAATAGAAAAATAAGCGCGGATTATAAAATGGAGAGTGTGGATTTCACTCCCCTTGTCTGTTAAGTTTTTTTATTCACATGTATCAAATCTCTAACACAAGTCATAGTTAAAATGAGTCATGTAACTATATATTTTTCTTTCTTTTTAATGGAATTGGGTTTTAATCTATTAAATGTAACAGTGGGTAACAATATATAATGACCACTCTTGGATGGCACGACAGAATTATACACTGCACCAAAAATCTTATCAGACAACGGCAGAAAACCGTTGTGGGATTTGGAGACCCACCGTTGTAGAGTGAGCTGTTGTCTGATGAAAAATCAGACAACGGTGGAACACAGTTGTGTGAGAAACACACAGACAACATGTATGTGTTATAACTGTTGTGTGATAGCTCGACAGATGCCAAGCGCAGCTGCGCAGCAGTTGAGGCGCAGTTTTAAGACAACAGTGCCAGTTTTAAGCTGTTGTATGTTAAGCGTGTCAGACAACATATTTTTATTTTTTCTGTTGTCTGATTGATCTTCAAACTTCAGTTCTTGGACTATATCTATTGTGTGATTAACTTTAGGACAACAGAGTTCAATTAATTCTGCTGTGTGATTAACTTTAGGACAATAGAGTTCAATTAATTCTGTTGTCTGAGTATAAATTAGAAGACACTGATTTGTTAAAAATCGATGTGTGATATGATTGATTACAATGTGTTTCTGTCCCATTTTTGGCCATTCAGACAACAGGCAGTGATCATTATATCTAATATGTTATGTGATCATTTGAACATCCCATTCTGGAATTAGATTGTGCATTCATTTGGTCCATTTACGTATGAAATGAATAGTAGTTCATCAAATACAAACATTGTAAACCATCAAATGAGTAATCTATACACTTTAGGCTCCATGTAGAAGCTGATTGTATGCCCATCTTTGAATGCATCCTCACCCCACAAGATTTATAGTTGTTGCCTATATATGTTCAAATAGTAAGAGATTTAAATCTATTAGTCAGCAGAGGAATCTTTTGCCCTTTTGTTCCAAGGCCTCGCCTAGCAATTTGTAGGCGCACAATCTTCTTCTTTAAAGGTTCAGGTGTAATATCTACCGGAGCACGCAATGGAACAGCATCTGGAGGGATAACAGGGGGTGGGGGTGGCAATGCATGCTCTGTCCCGTTTCCATCTGCCCTGTTTTCTCCATTTGCGTCGTTTTTTACATTTGCACCATTCTCTCCATAAAAATGCACCAAAAGATATTAAAAGGTAAACATTAGTAGAAGGTAATTTCATTAGGAAAAAAAGAGCTTAAAGGCTTGCAATTGAGCTAGTAGTCCTTCAACGAATTCCTTCCTAGGCTCATAAGCTTCATCTTGTGGATATGCATCGGGTACAAATGTCTCTTGATACACGCCCATCTTGTACTCACACTCTTGCATAAAATCCGGGCACTCAAATCTCAATGAGCACTCAAAAGGTGAATGCCACGGAGAATTACACAAAGCACAAGTTCCATGGCAAGAGGACATAGAACCCACCGCATAAGAATTTCACTCTTGATGGCCTCCACCATCGAACTTTTCTCGCTCATATCCCCTCGAGTCATCCCATCCATAGCTTCATCGATCCATAACTCAATATAAGAAAAATATGTGCCTATGAGTTTCCACAAGTGAGATTAGTAACAAAAAATTACAAAGAAAATAGAAAAATAAGCACACAAAATATAATAAACTATTTAGACCAACAACTTCTTCTTTTTTAATAACAAAGAAATAAAAATATGCTAAAGTGACCTAGAACCGATTTACCAAAGGATTAAGGCTATTAAACCCTAATCCCTGGCAACGGTGCCATTGATTTGAGTGCTTAAATGCAACTTACGCGCAATAAGGGCACAGTCATTAAGAAGTGGGAAATATTTGAACCTGAAATTATCGTACCACGGGGATTGAAAAGCTAACTCCAATCTTTGGTTATACCGATTACTAAGTCACTAACAATTTTGAAACCTAAAAAATAGCACCAAACTATTTACATGCCCCGCTCGGAACAACCAAGCCTAAAATGGGTCAAGAGAACCACAAATAAATGCGGAATCTCACAATCAAATAGTATGGACAATGAAAGTGATTTGTGAAATTTGAGTTTTGATTTTGAAAAATAAATTGTCAATTGAAAATTAAAGTAGCTAATAAAAATTGAGATAATAGAAACTAATAAAGAAGGGAAATTAGGTCACTAGGGTATCCTCCTAGCCAAATTCAATGCACAAATATATTTGGACAATGGTCATTCAATTCATAATGGCATCAAGAAACATACCCGAGGATTTTCAAGGCTCATGGGTCAATAGATTCCTTAAAGGGTATCCTACTCCGGATCAAGGGTCGTAGAAACTTAATTGGGACAATCGAGAGCCTTGTTAGGGCCTCTAGTTGTACCAAAAGGCGAAGAGTCCTAGAATCAAGGTTCCCAAGCTAGCCAATACGGCAATCGAAATTGGTATTGTAACTAACCATGTTCTAAACAAGTTTTCTAGCCACAAATTAGAAAGGTGATTAAGCTCCCTAATTTCTTCTAGACATGCTCATCTACACATTCAAGAGTTAATCAAGCTCCTAATCATGCATTTAAGCCAAGTATTATAGATTAGAACATATACCAAACACAAAATTGAAAACCATTGAATCAAAACATATTTATTACATAAAATCAATGCTAGGGTTCAAACCCTAACTTCCTAAATAGAATACTCACAACCCATCCACAAATCAACAACAAAATACATCAATTAAATTGGTAAAGGTGAAGAGAGGTGGAAAGTAACAAGAACAAGTCACAATTGCTATAGAACAAATATGACAAGCCTTGATTTATGGCTTCCCACTATACCCAATCTCAAATCTTGATGCCCCTTGAAATCCCTTGAGAAATTGATGAGGATTTGATAGAATTTTGATGAGGTGGGTTTTGAATCTTGGTGAGAATGTTCTTGGTGAGGAGGAAAATTGATCTTGGTGAGGAGGTTCTTGATGAGGAGAAGAAAAGAAAGAATGGAGAAAAAATGGTGGTGTGCAACTGTTGAGGTTAGGGAGAGAGAATGATGGGATTGGTCCCCGTCGACTACTGTTGGAGGATGTATATATATAGATTGATTGATTAGGTCTTGAATTAATGGATGGATGCTCGGTGGTGTAGGGCTGGAAGAAAAGAAGATGATGGACATGTGTCATACCGTGATAGGAAGAGAGGAAAAAGAAAGGAAAATAAAAAGAAGAGTGGTTCTAGTTAGACCTCAAAATTTTCTATTTGGACCTCCTTTACTTAGTACACCTCTAATGTTCTTTTTTGAATACTTAAAAAGCTAATTAGACCTCCTTATTTTTACCAAAACGCCCTTGAACATGAGATAGACAACAAAGAAAACATAAGCACAAAAAGTGGTTGGACATGCTACCACCTTAACCTTCAAACCTGCACAATCCAACTGTCGAGAATGTAGTGCATAACAAGGGGATCAAACTTTCTACCTGAAGCTAAGGTCGATTCGGCCTTGATCGGCTGGGATCAAGCTCCAAAGCTGATCAACCCAAAATCGCCGTTGAACTTCAACTCCAGATTTAGGTAAAACCACAGTGAATCGTGTTGCAAGGCTGGTGTGGATGTGATCTGGAAGAGGAGAGCTTCAAAACCATGAATGGTACGAGCCCTATCATCGCCAGAAAAAGGCTGGAGCAATGCTCGCCGCCGGCCTCCACTTTTCGGCCCCTGCTGCCCCGTGCACGGTGATTTCTAGGGTATATGAGGGGTCGGGGTCGGTAGAGGAGAGAGAGAGGGGAAGATAACGGCAGTGGTGGCGTTGCCAGAGGTCGTCGGAAGATATCAAAATCTCCTGGTTTATCAACCGGGTCCGGCTCGGCGGCAGAGAGAAAGAGAGAGACAGAGAGAGAGGGATTTTCGGGGTTTCTGAATTTGGAAACCTAGGGTTTTCTGATTTTTTTTCTATTTATACTAAATTTCCAAAAAAAGAAATAACTTTCGTTGACCATAATTTTTGTTGTACAAACTCCAATTTATGCGTGTTGCATGTCCACGAACTCGTATCGATGCGCTCTACAATTTTCATGAAGGAAGTTTTCGGAGAATCCCAACTAATAAAAAGTCAACCTTTTGACCCCTCAAAAATAATACGTTTCGAGTAATTATTTGTCCGAAACACTTTCATTCTACCCTCGAACCATGTAATCATACTAGTGACAAACTTGATAATTTTTGAAAAAAAATATCATAAATTAATAACTAATTTTTTGGGTATTACAACCACGCCGTCGCATCTGGACACTTCATTCACATAGCAGCTGACGTTTGCAACCCGGTTAACACCTCATCTCCCGTCGCCGATCTGACCACCCCCGCCAAAACCACCAAACGGACAGCCGCCCATGGAGACAATGTGCCACGCCAGCAGAGAAGATCCGTAACGGCGACTTCCGTCGAGGTCATCATTCCTCAAGACCAAAACCAGGCCTTGATTAGCATTGGAGAAAGAAGCCTCTAGCAGACCACCACAAACCCATCTTCCGACCCCTCTCCTCCAACTGATCGCCATTGGCTTAGGATTGAGGACGATCCTCCCAAAACTAAGGCCCAGAGTCCGGCTGCTGCCCTTGAAAGCCAGAAGAGAACGACAAGGAAAAAACCCCATCCCTTCAGTCTCCCTCTAACCATAGAGGGAGAAATCCCCACCTTTTCCTGTCAAAATGCCGTTGCAGCCATCAAACCCTAGCGAGACCCAACCTCTCAAAGAGTGTTAAAATTATATAATAAAAAAATTATTAATCAGGATACAATTGTAAACTAATAAAAAAAATAATGAAAAATTACAACATTTTTCATAAAATATAGAAAAGTTCTGATTACACGTATTTCTATGAGCGTAATTGCACTCTAAATACTGTACTCTCTTCGACCGCACAGCATCATTCACCCCATTACCCTCTCTCTATCTCTTCCTCTTGGCAACACACCCAAAACCACCCCTACACACCATTTCTTCTCCTCATCAATTTCTCCACCTCACCAAAATTCCTCCTTCTCATCTTTTATTCTCCTTACCAAGATCCACAGCTCCTCATCAAAATTCCTTCTTCTCATATTTTCTTCTCCTCACCAAGAATCACACCGACTCCCATTTTACTTTCTATTTTTCTTTTCCTCACATTTCCATCATCAAATCCTCATCAATTTTTTTTAAGGAGCTTCAAGGGATCTCATCTACATCAAGATTTGAGCTTGGGTATAGTGGGAAGCCATAAATCAAGACTTGTCATAATTGCTCCACAGAAATTTGTGACGTGTTCTTGTTACTTTTCACTCCTCTTCACCTTTACCTCTTTAATATATGTATATTGTTGTTGATTTGTGGATGAGTTGTGAGTAGTCTATTTAGGAAGCTAGGGTGTGAGCCCTAGCATGGATTTAATGTAATAAATATGTTTTGATTTAATGGTTTTCAATTTCGTGTTTGACATATGTTATATTCTATAATATTTGGCGTAGATGCATGATTAGGAGCTTGATTAACTCTTGAATGTGTAGATGAGCATGTCTAGAATGAATTAGGGGACCTAATCACTTCTCTAATTTATGGCTAGGACACTCGTTTGGAACATGGTTAGTTACAATACCAATTTTGATTGCCGATATTGGCTAGCTTGGGAACCTTAATTCTAGGACTCTTTGCCTTTTGGTGCAACTAGAGGCCCTAACAAAGCTCTAGATTGTCCCAATTGAGTTTCTACGACCCTTGATCCGGATTAGGAATACCCTTTAAGGAATCTAATGATCCATGGGCCTTGAAAAGTCTTGGGTACGGCTCTTGATGCCATTATGAATTGAATGACCATTGTCGGAATATATTTGTGCATTAAATTTGGCTAGGAGGATACCCTAGTGACCTAATTTCCACTTCTTAATTAGTTTATATTATCTTTATCTTTAGTCGCAATTTTAATTTTCAATTGTCAATTTTATTTTTTGCAACCAAAATCAAATTTCACAAACCACTTTCATTCACTACTACAAAAATTGAATCAGACGACACATCTCAGACGACGCATCATAGTTTTCTGTCGTCTGATTGATTTTTATTTTTTTGTACGTCGCTTTTATAAAACCTGTTGTCTGATATGGTATAATGAACTATTTCAGAAGACGTTTAAGGATAAAACTGTTGTATGACCTTAAAGTAATTGAGCGGCAATTTTCCCACCATGTCTGTGGTGCGAAACTCTTCTTCAAACCCAAATTTTTCGCTCAATATGTAGTAATCATACGACGAGAAATAATAAAAATGTGGTCTGATTAATATGTGTGACAGAAAGTAAGGAGATTTCTCACCATCATTTTTCTCCAACTCCCCAACAAGGGAAGCCAAATAGATAGGAGACAAATTTCAAATTTATAACTCATATACTCAGACCACGTTGTTATAAAATTCTGTTGTGTGAGTATGTGCGGGGGCTTATCCAAATTCATAGAACAGGGCTTGAAACCCTACATTTAGGCAAAAAAAACATGAACTCCTCACCTAAAAACCAAACCATCACTCCTCACTCTCGACAGTTGCCCACTCTCTCTCGACACTCCCCCCCCCGCGACCCCGACCCCGACCCCGACCTCAACCTCTCTCTCTGACAAACCCTATCTCTTCTTCCACAAACCCCAAAGAAAGCGCGCTCTCTCTCTCTCTCTCTCTCTCCGACAAACCCCAACGAAAGCTCTCTCTCTCCGACAAACCCCGACCAAAACCTAATTGGATCTGGGAAATAGCGATCGGAACTCTGAAGCAGATCGGATCGAAATCTCTCTCTCTTCGGCTCTGCGCGCGGCTGAACCAGATCGGAACTCTGAAGCAGATCGGATCGAAAGCTTCTTCGTCGCTCTGGGTCTTTCTCTCTGAGGCTTTGCGCGCGGCTGAACTCTGGAACGAGGTCGGAACCAGATCGAAACTCTGAAGCAGATCAGATTGGAAGCTTCTTCGTCGCTCTAGGAGCGGGCTTTTAAAAAGGAGAGCGGGACATTCACCTCCACCTATTTTTAACTTTCGGAAGCCAAACATAAATTCCAAGCAGCCATAGAAATACAAGATGTCAAAGGAATGGCCGATAACAAACTCATGGCCGCTTGGTCATGCTTTCAGTCTACCTCGCCGCCGCAACCTAAGTAGCATTCTGGTCTCTCATCTTCTCTCTCTCTCTCCTTTCTTTCATTCTTTCAACGGAACGTTAAAGTCTCTGATCTTCTTTCCTTCCTTTCTCTGTTTTTTTTTTTTCCTTTTCTTTTTTTTTCCCTCTATCATTGGTGATTTGGCTCTAGGATTTTGGCTTCAGTCCTATGTTCTCAATGTCCTTGCAGGTTACGATGTTAATTTGGGGATAAATTTGACAGGGTAGCAAATTGTAAATTTGGGGGTTAGGGTTTTGGTTTTTTATTTCAATTCAGATGGGTTGACATTTTGGTGTGTTTAATCTTTGTTTGGAGATATGAGTGAAAGCATTAGCATGATGGCAAGCATTGGGAGGCGCAGTACTATGACTGCGAAGACGTCAAATTGAACTACGGCGACTGTCCTCAACCTTTGGTGGCGACATCTAACTTGTATCACTCTGAATCAGATTCTAGCAGGTAATTTCTTGTAACTTTTTTTGTTCTTAATTAAATAAGATTGAATTTGTTACTTTTTAAACTTACTTTTTGTGTTTCATCTCAGTAGAGACCCAAATTGAAACCCCAACAAGTAAGTTGATTGATTTGATTTATTTATCGTGATCGATGTTGGTTTTCATCAAATAATGCCCTTAATAAATTCTTTTCCACCCTTTTTGTTTCCTATTCTAATTGGCCCCTTTGAATTTCTTAAATGTTTACACTTCCAAAGAGCACCAGTTTAGTGTCAATAGAAGAGAAGAACTTATTGCGAAAATAAGTCTTTATTCATAATTTTTGTATTGTACAGTTTTGTTCATATTGTTTGATCATCAGATTGTTGGAAAATTTAAGGACAATTACAATTTGGAGCTCTGATTTTGCCTTCATTTGATAGTTGGTAACATTTTCATTCCCTTAAACGTGTGCAGTCTTGTTTTTACTCTGTAGATATCTTAAGTGTTGTATATATTATATGGGTGTTGTTTACTCTTTGAGATTGGAAAAGTTAACTGCAAGTTTCTTTCTCATTCACTACTCATTATGAGTCACCATTTGATAATCATACAATCAACTTCAATTATGATGTCTAACACTTGATTAGAGTTTTGTCCTACTTTCAAATCTGGAATACTATTCTTTGGGTTGCTAGAGAGGAAAGAGAAACTACACTATTGCTGGACTCTCATGTCCTGCATCTATTGTTTAGCTTAATCTTATATGATAATGTGTTGCTTGTGCTTCTTTTCTTTGGTTTCTTTGAGCTTTGTTTGTTTTCTTCTCTTGCATTGTGCTTGTTGCCTATTGGCTTTAATGATGTTTATTCATTAATTCTGGAAAAAAAAAGTACACTGTTGCTAATGAGGAACCATTTGCTGGCTCCAAAGTTATCTGCACTTGACAAGAAAAAGGGACTTCATGTTTTCATTGCTGCATTTGCAACCATGCCTACATGCTCATGTTTTCGGTCATTCTCACAAAAACATGCTACTATTAGTAACCAAAGCTACAAACATAGGCAGCTTTGTGAAGAAAGTAATTCATACTCACTTTTGTTTTTCTGTGCTATTTCTTTTACCAAATTTTACAATAATAAAGACTTATTTTCTTATGCACAATGTTCAGTTTGGTGATTAATGAGTTAAATGACATGCCAGACCAAGAGGTTTTGAGTCAAGAGACTTATGAATGAGAAAATTTATTTCCTTCAAATTGTGACTAAAATATGTAAGTTTCATCAACTTGTGCTCTTGTAGACCGCTTGAGCTTTGAAATGGTTGTTCAAAGATAATGCAAGTATTGATGCTGCTTTGGAGAAGTAATAGGTTTGTAGGGTTTGTATTACTAGTACACAAGTACATAACCTCGTTAGTTGAGACAATGTATTACTTGTGCAATTTTGCAATATATTACAAACATTACTTGTAATTATGCTTTAATTGTCTTGTTCTTGTATTACTTTTGCGAGCAGTTAAAAGATGAAGGAACGTTACATTCCTAAAATGCTAGCTTTTGATAGTTGATACTAGCTTTTGATAAAAGTCTCTTCCTCTCTTTTTCTTATTTTTTTAATATAATTTTTTTATGTTACTCCCCGAGATGCTTCAGGACATGGTACTCATACATCATCCACTGCAGCCGGTGGTTTTATAGAAAATGCAAGTTTTATGGGAGTTGCTTCAGGATTGGCAAGAGGAGGTGCTCCATCATCTTGGTTAGCTATTTACAAAGTTTGTTGGGCTACTGGTGGCTGCATCATCTTGGTTGTGTGTTGAAGAACATCCTCAAGCTGTAATGTATGCAATTGCTCATGCCCTAGAAGCTGTGAAGTGAAATAGGCTAGAAATGTATTTTTGTGCTCCAAAGTGACAATTTCAAGTGCATTTCTTCACTTATTTTGCTAGTGGAGTTGTATAGATGTGCTCCATATTTTGGTGTTGGCATGGAGTAGTACAGTGCTCCTTTTTGGCAATATTGTGTAATACATTTCAGTATAATTATGTGGATTATAACAATATTAGATATATATTGGTATTTACTATTCATATGGTAATTTTGATTTCATTTTCTGCTGTGCATACAATGTTCACAACAGGCATATAATAAAAACTGTTGTGTGAGACTAATAT
This sequence comes from Rosa lucieae, assembly GCA_024704745.1. NCBI lineage: Eukaryota > Viridiplantae > Streptophyta > Magnoliopsida > Rosales > Rosaceae > Rosa > Rosa lucieae. The sequence goes on along the minus strand of CM045495.1, from coordinate 32,192,525 downwards.
TGATCACAGATGCAATCAATGTTTTAGTTGTGTGAATAACAGTCACACAACAGTTATAACGAAAAAAATGACTTCTGAATCACAATCACACAACAGTTATAACGAAAAAAATGACTTCTGAATCACAATCACACAACGGGTTCTTAAGTTGCCCGTCGTCTGAGTGATGTTCACACGACAGTTAATGATGTCGACAAGCTATCGACAGCCTGTCGACATGCTATCGACATAGATGCCGAGTTCTTCAGACTCTAAATCGTGTTTCATCAGACGTCAGCGAGATATACGACAGTTACCTCCGCATCAGACGACAGTTTTTAGCCGTCGTCTGATTCAATTTTTGTACTAGTGATTGTCAATACCACTCGGTTGTAAGTTTCCGCATTCACTTGTGGTTCTCTTGACCCATTTTAGGCTTGGTTGTTCCGAGCCGAGCATGTAAATAGCTTGGTGTGTTGTAGAGAATTGGAAAAATTGTATTGTATTGTATTCATCTCACCATGAGGTTTATATAGGGTTACATCATGTATACAAAAGGTAATACATAATAGCTATATTAATCACTTGTACATTACGAGTCTGTCAATCGCACATTACAAGTATGTCAATCGCATACATTACGAGTATGTCAATCGCATACATTAAGAAATACCTATTGCATGAATAGTCATTATCATTTACAACACTCCCCCTTGGTTATTCCATGTCAATAGTGTTGCCTCTGCTATGCGCTTCTAAGTTGCCTCGTCAAAAACCTTGCCAAGTAATAAAAATCCTATGGGAAAAAATAACCTTGGTCGAAGTAGAAAAAGAGCACAACGCGCATGAATGTGGATTAGTCGACATCCTTCAACACTCCCCCTTGTGCCGCTCAAACTCGGTGATGACGCTTTGATCGTTGCCTTATAAAAACCTTGCCAGGTAACAAAAACCCTATAGGACAAAAATAACCCTGGTCGAAGGGCAAAAAGAGCACAACATGTCCTTCACTCTTCGAGATCGAACATGTAGACATCATACCTCCCACTGATGTCAAGGTCTCCCCCTGAGTTCTACAATTATGGGAGTTCGGATAACTTTCTTAATCCGATGCTCTTCACATGTTTCTCGAAGGTGGATTTAGGTAACGACTTGGTAAACAAGTCCGCTACATTATCCTCTGAACAGATTTGATTCACTTCAATATTTAGAAGTGTTTGTTGTTACTGATTGTAAAAAAACTTAGGCGATATATGCTTGGTGTTGTCGCCGTTGATGAAACCTAGCTTCATTTGCTCAATACAAGCTGCATTATCTTCATAAATGCATGTAGGTTCATCTGTGGTAGACTTCAAACCACAAGTTCCTCGAATGTGTCTAACTACAAACCTTAGCCATATACATTCTCGCACGGCTTCATGTAGAGCGATAATCTCTGCATGATTTGAGGAAGTAGCAACAAGGGTATGCTTTGTAGACCTCCAAGATATCGCAGTGCTTCCCATGGTAAAGACATAACCCGTTTGGGAGCGACCTTTGTAAGGGTCAGAGAGATACCCTGCATCAGCAAAACCCATCAAGACATCATTGTCATTTTGATGGAGGGGAGGAGGAGCACAGAAGGTGGCGTTTTGCCTTGTGGAGTCTGATCCCACACTTCCGTTATTTATTTTCTCTCTGTAGGGATAGAACAAGTCCATATCAATCGTACCTCTCAAGTATTGAAAGGTTGTCTTTATGCCAATCCAATGGCGGCGTGTTGGCAAAGAACTGTGTCGAGCTAACAAGTTCACTGCGAATGAGATATCTGATCTTGTGCATTGAGCTAAGTACAATAATGCACCTATTGCACTTAGATAGGGCACTTCAGCCTCTAATAAGTTTTTGTCCTCATCCCTTGGACGAAACGGATCTTTTTCAGGCTCAAGACTACGACCGATCATGGGAGAGTACTCACAGGCTTTGCTTTATCTTCATTAAAGCGCCTTAATAATTTTTGAGTTTATGCTGACTGATGGATCATAATCCCATCACTACGGTGCTCGAGTTCTAGTCCGAGACAAAACCGTGTTTTCCCAAGATCTTTCATCTCAAATTCGGATTTCAAGTACTCAGCAGTTTCCTTTAACTCATCTAGAGTTCCAATTAGGTTCATGTCATCGACATAAACTGCTACAATTGCAAATCCGGAACTTGTCCTTTTTATAAACACGCATGGGCATATTTCATTGTTCTCATATCCCTTCCCAATCAAGTAGTCACTTAGACGGTTATACCACATCCTTCCGGATTGTTTCAATCCATATAGTGAGCATCTCAATCTTATTGAAAAAGCGTTCCGTGGTTTAGAGCCACTTGACTTGGGTAATTGAAGTCCATCTGGAACCTTCATATATATCTCTTAATCTAGATCCCTATAAAGATATGCTGTAACCACATCCATAAGCTGCATGTCAAGTTTTTCAGAAACTACCAAACTGACAAGGTAGCAGAATGTTATAACGTCCATTACGGGAGAATATGTCTCCTCGTAGTCGATTCTAGGGTGTTAAACCTTGCGCCACAAGGCGGGGTTTGTATCTAACAACCTCATTTTTCTCATTACGCTTTCTAACAAAGACCCATTTATAGCCAACAGGCTTTATACTTGGGGGTGTCAGCGTTATAGGCCCAAATACCTGTCTCTTTGTTAGTGAATCCAATTCAACCTGGATCGCATCTTTCCATTTAGGCCAGTCTACTCTTCGTTGACATTCTTCAATGGAGCAAGGTTCGATATCATCGTGTTCTATAATTCCTTGAGCAATAGAATATGCAAACACATCATCAAGGATAATAGAATCTCGATTCAACGTCTTATGTACACTAGTGTAATTCATGGAGATCTCCCTATTCCCTGGAATTGGTTCTAACATTGGAGCGTCCCCCAATGATGTCTCTTGGACATAACCATAATCTGGAATATCTTCATGAGACGGGTTATTTATGTCGATGATTAATGGATCTTTTTGTGCCAAACTCGCTTTCTTTCTCGAGCGAGAATCCATTGAACTATTGGGCCTCCCACTTTTCCTTGCTAGGAGCTCGGCCTGAGCCACATTGCCATCACTATTAGTGGTGGCGGCGCCATGCCCAATACCCCTAGGCGCCATGTCTATGATTTTTAGGGACATCAATCCTTGCAGGTACGTTTGCAGTAGGTATATGTGATCTTGCCACTTTAGCGATATCAGAAAACGCATCAGGCATAGAGTCTGCTACATTCTGAAGATCGAGAATTCTTTGCACTTCAATTTTAGACTGTGCGGTTCGGGGATCAAGATGAGACAAAGTGGGGACAGACCACGACAATTCCTATCGTTCTTGTTGAACATTATTGTTCCTATCTCCCCCTAACGACGGGAAGACTGTCTCATCAAAGTGACAATCTGAAAATCTAGCGATAAATAGAACACCTGTCAAGGGTTCTAAGTAGCGGATAATAGTTGGAGAGTCATATCCAACATAAATGCCTAATCGTATTTGAGGAGCCATTTTGATTCGCTGTGGCGGTGCAATTGACACATAAACTGTACACCCAAATATGCGTAAGTGTGAGACATCAGGCTCATATCCAGTAACCATCTGGGACACAGAAAAGGGTTGAGTGGCAGTAGGCCTCAGACCAATGAGCACAGCTGCATGCAATATTGCATAGCCCCAAGCAAAAACAGGAAGATTGGTGCGCATAACCAATGCTCTAGCGACCATTTGAAGTCTTTTAATGGCAGCTTCTGCGAGACCATTTTGGGTGTGAACATGAAGAACAGGGTGTTCAACCTCAATCCCAATGGACATGCAATAGTCATCAAACGTTTTTGATATAAACTCTCCAGCATTGTCAAGACGAATTGACTTAATGGGATGATCAGGGTGGTGAGCCCGTAATTAATTATTTGTGCTAGGAGTTTAGCAAATGCAGCATTTCTTGTAGACAATAGCATGACATGTGACCATCATATCGATGCATCAACCAACACCATAAAATATCTAAATGGTCCGCAAGTTGGTTGAATAGGTCCACAAATATCACCTTGCAATCTTTGTAAAAATGGAATATTTTCCTTAGTGTCCTTTGCATAGGATGGTCTCAATCCTAATTTTGCTAAAGAGTAGGCTTTGTAAAATGAAAGATGGGCTTTAGAAGCAACCAGGGAAGTATCCGGTTGAGCCACGAAGTCACAATTGACTTTAGAACTAGAAAAAGGAACCAAGAAGGTATTGGTGGCTTCAATACCACTTTTGGGCCGCAGGGGGTAGGCGGCGCCAGCCCTACCTTGGATCTAATTTTGGTTCTGACTTCTTTTCGTTTTGAAAAATGGATGTCCGTGTGAAGTCTTTAATATACGGATCATCATATCACGACCTGGGTGTCCCAAACGATCATGCTAAAGCCTATATGTGTCAGAATCTCATAAGTCATTTCTCATGATATGGTTGGATTCAATAATTCAAATAGTAGTTGCATATAACCCACTAGATCGACACATAAGTTTCTCTAATACTCATTTAGGTCCGTAGTCATTAGAAGTGATGCAAAGGAACTCTTGTCCATTCTCACAATGTGTTTCCACATGAAAACCATTGGCTCTTATATCTTTAAAACTCAATAAGGTCCTTCCAGCCCTAGGAGCATATAGAGCTTCGGTGACATTAATACTTGTACCATTTGGCAACATAAATTGAGTTGGTCCTCGACCATGAATCAATTGTGATAGTCCAGCCATCGTAGTCATAGAAGATCGACTAGGTGTCATCCATAGAAATAGTTTCCTATACCGCAATATAGTATGTGTGGTGCCACTATCAACAAGGCACTCCAACTCTCCAGGAAACGTACTGAAAAATAATAAAGTTCGGAATTAAAATATGTCCCTGACATCGAATAATAATATGATACTTTATTAATAAAGATAGCCAATGATTACATCAAAGGTCAAAGAAAGTCTAATCCAAAATAAAATCAAACTAAGACACATTAATGTAGTCACTCTATCTGTTTGGTAACTCCAATCAAATATGACCAGGAAAGTAGAGAGATGTTGGTAGAGCGACGTTCTCTTAAGTACCAATGATCTCAATGACTTCCCTAGACATCATATTTTATTGGGTGTGCCACATGAGAAAGAGTTAATACAATTGTCACTTATTGACTAAGGCATATTGCCATTACAAAAATTCTTGGAAAGTAAAAGGACTAATCTAATCAAAGTCTGCGGCATCCTTGTGCACTTCATTGTCAGCTTTGAAGTCCTCTATGGTGAGATGGACGTCTCCACCATTTTTTTCTTCTTCTGCAAGGTACACTTATTGCTTCTTCAGGTCCCTGTATGCCCTGTATCTTGCAGCTAGTTGCTCGCTTGCCCTGCATTGCTTGAACCAATGCTCACTTGATCCACATCGATGATACATATCATTGTGGTTACCTCCCTTTAATTGAGGTGCACGTTGTGGGCGTTCCCTAGGAGGGTTGGTGCCACCACCACGGCCAGGGTTGCCACGACCCCCTCTCCCATGTGTGGCATTGCCACCACGTGTATCCACACCAAACTTGTGGTTTCCTTCCTAGTTAGGGCGGTTATATGGACCCATACATCCCTCATATCCCTTATTCTTAGGGTTCCGCTCCTTGTGCCCTCTTTTAGGTGCATTATAATTCGCCTCATGAACGCTCTTAGTTCCAATGGGCCTTGAATTATAATTCCTCACGAGTATGTTATCATGTTTCTCAGCTACAGATATGAGATTGATAAGTTGATGAAACCTCGTGATCCGTCCAGCATTGACTTCAGTGCAGTATTGCTTTGATACCACAATGGCTGAAACGGGGAAGGTGGAGAGAGTTTTCTCAATTAGCTCTTGCTCTGTGACAAGTTGTCCATAAAACCTCAACATGGACTATAGGCGAAGAGCTTCTGAATTATATTCAGCAACAAACTTGAAATCAGCAAAGCGCAAATTGTTCCATTGAACCTTCAAGTCAGGGAAGAGGGAATCGGGGACATTGCCAAAGTGCTCTTCTAGCGCTACCCATAGCTCTCTTGCATCCTTGATCGACATATACTCCAATCTGAGTGCCTTGTCCATATCGCGTCGCATCAAGATAACTGCTTGAGCATGCTTTGTAGGTGTTCGCACGAACACACGATCCGGGTTAGGTGCCTGGATTATGGGTAATATTCCCTTTGAAGTGAGGTGGTTCTCAACATCGGTTACCCAACTGTGGTAATCCGAGCTTGTTGATTCAAGCATGGGAAAGTTGAGTCTATGTTCATTCGACATCCTGAAAATAAGAAGAGAAGATATATTAGTTTCAGAGCTAAACTTCCACGAAAACTAAAATAATAAGATTTCCGAGCTATGCTACCAAGAAAACAATTTCCAAGAATCTCTTTTGGATTAGACCAAACAATAATGTTTTAATATGGTTGCAATTTGATGCTTACGAACACTCTTAGTCGAAACATTATGAACACTCTTAGTTTATACGAACGTTCTTAGTTCGTTTAATTATGAACACTCTTAGTTCGTTAAGCGTGAATCCCTACAATTCCGCTTTGTTAAATACTCAAAACCATTTGGCAATTCCAACATTCTATAGAAAATAAAAGGAATTTAAAAGACAAGAAAGCTTTAAAACTTACTTGTTGAAATTCGGAGCAGATTCGCTTCTGAACATCTCCCACTTTGAATGGTGTACAGATCTCAAAACGACTCCAATAGGGCTGTAATTTGGAAGTCAGATAGAAGAGTCAGAGACGAACAACTTTGATGAAGGAAAGATTTTCATCTGAGGTCCCAATCAAGAGGTTTCGGGGAGTACAAACAGGCTAATCTGCACAAGAATGAGCGTGCTGCTGTGCTGCAGGGGCAGCAAGCGTGCGACGATGCTGCAGGGGCTGGTGTACAGGTCTCAAAACGACTCCAATAGGGCTGTAATTTGGAAGTCAGATAGAAGAGTCAGAGACGAACAACTTTGATGAAGGAAAGATTTTGATTTGAGGTCCCGATCAAGAGGTTTCGGGGAGTACAAACAGGCTAATCTGCACAGGAATGAGCGTGCTGCTGTGCTGCAGGGGCAGCAGGCGTTCGACGATGCTGCAGGGGCAGTGGGGGTTGCAGGGAGGCTGCGGCAGAGGGGGTTTTTTTCTGGCTAGGGCTTGGGTTAGAGTATCGTGCAAATAACGTGTTGTAGAGAATTGGAAAAATTGTATTGTATTGTATTCATCTCACCATGAGGTTTATATAGGGTTACATCATGTATACAAAAGGTAATATGACAGGACCCACCCCGAAATTCCACCCTAGAATCCGAAGTGGCCCTGCGGGACCCACCTTTAAAGGAGATCTACCAAAAATTTCGGCATAACCTCCCTTAAAAATGGATAACCCAAAATCCTGCGGAAAATAAAATTCACTTCTAAAAGTCCAACCACAACTCCTGGAGCCACCCTGCTCCCAAATTCAACCAATCCCATCACAAAGCTAACAACATCAAACATAACAACCAAATGGTACAAGTTACTACAATCACCAAAGTTAGGTCATAGACCTCAAATATAATTCATACAAGTTTGGGTCACATATCCCTTAGTAATCAGAGCATTCTAGGAATAAAAGTTTGACAAAGAGTACAGTAGGCTAAATAAATAACCTACAAAATGTGATGACGGAAGCGGATGCGGTCACTATGGCTCACTTCAGAACGCCGAGCAGCAACACTGAAAACTGGGCATTGGAAACCGAAGGGCCCAGGGGAAAGTACATAAAAACGTTAGCGTGAGTGGACAAAAATAAATAATTCAAACCAAATGGGTTTTATACTTTCCCACCTTTCTTTCTTTTAAAAAAAAAGATCCCGATGCATGCAGTGATTAACGAAAATAAAATAAGAGGAGTTCCACTCATGAAAACCAACTAGCCCCGCTAGTCACAATCGAATAAAAGGAAAGTTGGAACTCCGATACTCACGGAAATCAAGACCAGCCCCACTGGTTAAATGAAAATCGAGCTAGCCCCGCTAGCTTAAGTAGTAAAGTGAGTAGGGGAAGGCGATAGCCATACAAGTGAGCCTCCCAGGCTTGGGTGATAGCCTCCCAGGCTAAAATACTCCCATAACTCCCGTAATATACCCTTACGCCACTAAGTGTAGCGATATGATACCGGGCTACAGAATTACTATCACATAGACAGTAACCTGCGCCACAAAGGCGGAGGGCTACGGTGATCCCATCACCGCGCCACAAAGGCGGAAATCAATGCTAGCAATGATAAGTCACCCAAAGTATGGCAACAGAAAATCCGAAAACCGTATAAATCCATAAAACTTCCCCAATTCTCGTAAATGAATTCCCAATGACGTGTCCCACACGCCAAGATAATCTCATCAATAAAATAAATAGGATATAAATAAGTATAAAGATTAATTTCCTTGAGTCTCATAAAAATCTTAATTTACTGAATATAAATAAAATATAAATAGTATAAATCCGGGAATCCCATCGGAGATAAATAAATAAAGGAAAATAAGCATCATCCAATGACGTGACCCCGCACGCCATAAAACCATCAAATAAATCAATTAACCAAACCCGTTTCCGAAATGACCATAAGCTCGTGAAAGTAAATTGATAAATAACTTATAAATCTCGGGACTTATTAAATAAATGCATGCATCATTCTTTGAAAAATAAAAGTCCACTCACAATATGCGGTCAATCCTGACGTCGCTCGTGATTTTCCTCGTATGGAGACTCCTCTCGTCCTGTACGAATAGCATTCATAAATATATAATTCACAGGACGGAATTCTAACTTTACAATACTTATAATTGGAAATTCAAAACATTCCCCTTCCTACAATCCGACTCCTCAACACTCTACAACATCCATCCTTAATACCCCAACATCAATCTTTCATCGATAAATAATTTCTAAAGTGAATTCGAAAGAATTCCGGCGATCGAAACCACGTAAATCGTTAATTAATCAATTTAAACTAAATTCGTAAATCCTCCGATTTCCACCAAACTTCATGCATTACATTCTCCAATCATTCTAGGGTATAAGGGATTAAAACTACAATTAAAACACAGCTCTACGTGCCACCACGCGCTACCTACAGTGGCGGCGCGTGAGGACCACGCGCCGGCGGCCACTTCCTCCGATGACCACCAAACTCCGACACTAGCATCTACACAACAAGCCCAACCAACTTCCCAACTACAACATCAACCAATTTTACCTCGAAGTGGTCGAATCAAGCCGGTGAAGGAAAGCCCGAAACTTCAAGAACCCTAAAAATGGAAAATTGTCAATTCGATATCTACACTGCAAATTGGATTGAACTACCTTAGGGGAAATGATCACCATCAAAAACCGAACCTTCGATGCTAACCTGGTGGCCGGAGGTGGCCGGAATGGCTGGAAATCGGCGAAACCCCAAAACTGCAGCCGGAGAGAACTTTGCTTCGATCCGAGCTTTTCCGGCCAAATCGTCGAAAACTAAGGGCACCAGCGTGACCAGAGGGAGGAGGCGACCCTGTGGTGGCTGGCTTTCTGCCGGGTGATGGCCGGACGACGGCCAATCGAAGGGAAGAAGGATTTCCCGAAGAAGAAAGAGGGGAAAATCGGGGGAGAGAAGAGAGGAAGGTGGGTTTCCGGTTTTTGGAAACCTACCACAGTAATTTTCCTTATATATTAAAATTTTTACCATGAACAGTAATTTTCGTAATTCACTCATAACTTTTGTATACGAACTCCGATTTTTACGTACCACATATGCACGTGCTCGGTTTAACGTCTTCTACAACTTTCATGAAGGAAATTTTCCCAAATTCTTAACTCATAAAAAGTCAATTTTTAACCACTCCCCCTAAACGTTAAAATTATAACCGCGAACGGTAACCATAAAGAATTTCATGTAACTCAGTAAAAAGGGTTTATTAGATGTGGGGTGTAACATAATACATAATAGCTATACTAATCACTCACACATTACGAGTCTGTCAATTGCATACATTACGAGTCTGTCAATCGCACATTACAAGTATGTCAATCGCATACATTACGAGTATGTCAATCGCATAGATTAAGCAATACCTATTGCATGAATAGTCATTATCATTTACAACATGGTGCTATTTTTTAGGTTTTATAATTGTTAGTGACTTAGTAATCAGCACAACCAAGGATTGGAGTTAGCTTTTCAATCCCTGTGGTACGATAATTTTGGGTTCCAATATTTCCCACTTCTTTGATGACCGTACCCTTATTGCGCGTAAGTTGCACTTAAGCACCAAATCAAGTTCCCTCAAACATAGGAGTGAGAAACACTATAAAATCATTGTTTTCGATTTTTTTTTTTATCAAATACAATAACTAGTCTATTGTGAGTTGAACTCCCGACCTCCCACTTACAAAAGGGAGACTTATGACACTAGACCAAATGGTACTGGACATTTTTTATTTTATTTTATAAATGCAAAAGTCCATTGAGTGTAGCAAAATTTCAAAAGGTTTCGTGCTATTTTTTTAAATTTTTGTTAATAGAAAAATAATTGCAACTTTTTCTTGACTTTAAGGATCTAGAATTAGATGAGCCGATAGTAGTAAAATCCACTTTCTTTGTCCATTGAATGTATTTTTTTTCGTTGGCCAATTGATATATGTTAGGCACGTCCTGGGACCAAATGCCCTAATCAGTTTCATTGCCCCTACTACCTTCACACCTATTTTCTTAAGGCTCTTCCTTCATCTGTGTTAATCAGAGGCTAATGGTTGCCTAAGTTGTAATCATCTAATGGAACAGTTTGATTCTATTCAACTCAAGCACATACATAAAGAAGCCAATATGGTGGCTGATATCTTCGTATACGGAAAGTACTTAGTACTCTAATGGTATTTGTCTTCAACTCCCGTTAGAAAAGCTATAAATGATCCCTGTGTTTTGGGGTAATGCTTAATATTACCTTTGTAATTTGCCAAGTTGATCAAAATTGGGCCAAAAGTTAATTTTGATAAAAACTTTTTCATGTGCAAGGATAAGTTTGTCATCGCAATAAAAAAATATGAAAGATAATTAAATTAAAAAATTTATGAAAAATAATCTTAAAAAAAACACAAATTATTCACCATGGAAAAACACAAACCATAAGAAATTGAAGAATTGAAGAAGAAATGACTTGATGCAGAGAGATCAAATTGGAAAAGAAAACAAACCCTGACTTCAATGGGGACATGGGTGTCAATCCGATGCTAATAATAGAGATCAATAGAATCTACACCAAGGTGTTTCAAGCTTCCTTCACAAGCAGCTCTCACATATGACGGCTCACCTCGAATCTCCATTTGGTTGTCCTCAAAGCTAATACTGAACTTGGTGGCCAATTCAACCTTGTCTCTCACTACTCCTTCACTCAATGCCTAAACGATTTATTCTTGTCAACAATTCAAATAAGCTAGCTCATAGTGGCAACATCCAAGAACAACAGTGCTTTATTACCTTGCTGAGAAGAAGTTTGTTGGTGAAGAGAGCGTAAACGTCAGCGCTATCAAGGAGTTGGTTATCAATTCCCAGTTGGAACAACCTCGTACTTGCACAAGGTATACTACAATCGATTTGTGCACTTGTGAAATTTATTTAAAATTTGACAACAAGTTTTTGGCACTGTCGGCCGTGGATCGAAAAATTGACTTTTGGTTCTAACCAAATTGCTAGATTTTGTTTCCTTGGCTAACCTAGTTTTTTTTTTTTTTTTTTTTTAAGTTTTTGTTTTGTTGTTAATTTTTAGTGTTGCTGGAACAAGTCAAAAACGTCTCTGCTCCTAAATTGTTTAGGATTTGCTTTTTCCCTTTAAACTTAGGAATAGGTCTTTATGTTCTTTTTATTGTCAAACCGTGTGCCTGTATAACTAAGCTTCTGTTTATTTTGTAGGCACAATTATCTCTTAAGCTCTGCGCCCCAACATTGATGCAAGGACGACGCTCTCGCAGCCTAGACCTTGAACCTTTTGATCCAGAACCTGAGAGAACTTTTCGGCAAAATTGTCAACACAACAAGAAGGCTGTTTTTTTTTTTTTTGAAGAAAGAAAGTTTTATTACTAAATACGATTAAGATCGTACATGAGGGTATCCAGTATTAAGCCTGGAGCATTTACAAACCATTCATAATGAAGATTAGAATCAAAACTAAAGCTCGCAAGCATGTGGGCTACTATATTTGCCTGCCTAGGAGAAAATCTAATATATACATCTTCAATATCAGTCAGCAAGCCTTTAACTTCTGCAATTAAAGCACTGAAAGGGGATAGATCACGGAACTTGTTACTAACAGCCTGCACTGCTACTTGACAATCACTTTCAACAACTGCTTTAGTTATTTGCATAGCTTGTAGCATCTCTAAGCCATTCTTTAAGGCTAGTAGCTCAGAGTGTAGAGGAGAACTTACAAAATTCACCCTATGAGAGAAGGCAGCAAGGAATTGCCCATGAGCATTTCGAAGTATACCCCCTGTACCTCCATATTGAATGCTAGGCAGAAAAGGTCCATCCACGTTCATTTTCAAAATATCACCCTCAGGCGGTATCCATTTCTTGCTAATCTTTTCTCTAAGCTGAGAACTACCCGGAGAAGTGTTTGCCTGCAAATATTCCTCATCCCAAGCCAATGGGGAATCCACCAGGCCGGAACTAGTTTGATAATGGTTCCTCCACAATACATCATTTCTATTTCTCCAAATGCTCCATAGAAGAATTAATAGCTTATCAAAAAGAGTAGAGGACAGAGAACTAGCCCTTTCCAAGAGCCATTATGTAGTGACCCAACCAGGGGATCCCACAGCGCCGCGACCCCGAGCCAATGTCACGAATAACATCTCGATAACTCATTTACCCGAAATCGCAAGGCCTTTATGGTTCAACTGTTGGTTTACAAAACACTTTCTTGGACAAGTCGTTCTAGCAACCAAGCAACACATTTTCTAAAGCGGAATTTAAAATGGGCTAAGAGTTTGGGCTTGCAATCGGAGCCCAATTTGGAAAATAAAATAGATCACTAAGTAACTACAAGCAAGAGAGATGCGCCCCAGGGTTACGGGTCTCCCGGAATTTTTGTAAGCGAGTAAGAAATAAATAAATAAATAAATAAATTTGTAAGAGAGTAAATAAATAAGTTACTTCGAAATCCGATAATGGACCAAAACCATTTCTTGATAAAGACACGGAGAAATGCGCCAAGCCAAGCCATGTGTCTCCTCTATATGCTCCCCGACTACATACTCGAAACCTGCACACTGTTGTAGGGGTGAGCTTTCGTCCTCGCATGCCCAGTAAGGGCCGACCCAACCATGCCAGGTTTGAAAGATAATATACTTGAAAATATTTACTACATAATATTGTGCACATTTATCGAAAATACTTTATCAAGAGGCAACCACAAACATTTATCTCTTTTATAAAACATATGCAGTATGTTTCACACAACTTGGAGCTCTGAGATACTTACCTGCCGGCTAATATAAAACAAAACAGTGACCGACCTGGTTCGTCCTGAATTCGAGAACCGGCCAACTACTCTGTAGTACTTCTGACTACAAGTAGCGAAAGTGTCCATTTCCTGGCCCTGAGTCTCCTATGACTGGTTCACTGTCTATACTTATCTTTCCTTGACAAACATAGGAGCACGGCCCCTCCGGAGGTTCACGGGTTATCGACACCGTGGGATCCCTAGGAATCTAAGCGTCTAGGTCCCATTCACTTTCAGGTCACAAGTATAATCATAAAAGGGTACAGTATCTCAACATGCAAGTCTAGCCTCGGTTTTCGCAATTAGCAATTATCAGTTCTGAAAACACATGTATCTCGAGGCATCGACTAATGATCAACCAAAAACGCACTTGCAAGCAGCTTAATATATGTATAAGCATATACACACACAACAAAACCACTAACAAGATAGGGACGGCTCACCCTACCTGGAATCGGAGTGCTCGCCCAAACTCGGCTTCGTTTCCGACGTCCAATACTTCTTCCAATTTCATGTGCACACACTCGAGTCCTTGAACAAAAATCATACCGATAAGTAATTGATTCATAACTCACTTTAAAATTCACCAAGTAACCCATGATCGAAAATTATTAAAAACCATTCCCGAACAATTCACTTAGAAAAGTCAACTCATTCGGGATATGGTGATCATACTTCTTTCGATAATATAGTTCGAATTAAATAGGTGGTACCATTGTCTAGCATTCCTTTCTTAAGCAACAAATACACTTACCATTCCTGAATAATCCAAATGATCGATGTAGCATTTGAATCATTCGTGATATGGCGATTATACTTGGGACTTTCACATTTACTTGTTTAGCATTTTTACTTTAAGAAAACAAATGGCAATTTCCATTTCCGAACAATCCACTTAACGTCGTAAGCTTATCCGGGATATGGAGATCCTACTTCGTGTCTTTATGTAATTTGGGTCAATCGGTTTAACCCTTGTTACTTACTCGTTAACCTTAAATAAATAATTGCATTCCCGAACAATTTGTTTCTCAATTTCATTTCGGGATATGATAGCTATGGAATACTTAGTTCAACTTTTAACCCATTCTCAATAGTATCATTCACCACACTAATTTACTTGTCAAAACCCACAAAATCGGTCTCTCTTTGTTCACTCTTGTGAAACAACATTTTTCCAAAATTAATAACAGCCAAACCAGTTTAATTGACAACCCAAATCTCCCCATACGTTCAAGCATTCAACCACTCTCATCTTTGTTCACTAACATGACAAGTTCCCAAACACAAATCAATATCTTTTCAAATAATCCAAAACACCACAATTCCGCTAAGTATGAACAATCCACGGCAAAACATATCCAAATACCCAACCCTTACCATTTTTCTTCTCCAAACTTGCAGTCAGCTTAACATGGCTATGCTTCACCACCACAACCACTCGAACCTCTAGCAGAAAAATAATACATTCAGTATTCAACACCTAACCAACTTTACAACCAGGACTGAGTTCAAGGTCCTTACCCTTTTTTTTTCGATGTTAAACAAGTTAACCCAACAGTTCCTCTCTTCCCCAAATTCTCCCAGAATGCTGAAGTCCATCCAATCCTCAATTTTCAAATTAAATGGCAGTGGGTTAGGGTTTCTAATCCAAATCAAAATGGAATGTGTCAATTGATGGAGGGTATGACAATTACCTAATCGAGAAGTCCTGAAGATCCCGCGACCGTGAGCGGCGGAATTACGGTGGCCCAGGCTCCGGCGGCGGCGCGTGAAGCGCGTGCGGTGGCTCTAGTAGGAGCTAGAGATCGGGGGTCTAGGGCTTTGATAGATCGTGAAGCCCTGATTCCATCCTTGGAGGCGGTGTAGCTCAATTTCGATCGGAGGAAACAAATCGATCTTAGCAGAAGCTAAGACTCCGGCATAAGACAGGTACGGCGCTCTCTGGCATCGGCGGTCAACAAGGACTCAAGGTTTGGACATCCGGCAAGTTCTGAGTCGAGAAGTGATGGCGGTGTGGCGAGCTGATGGCCGGAAATCAAGGAAAGCCAACGAGCAGTGGCATCGCTGCTTTGAGGAACCGGTGCAGAGGCTGGAGGCGATTCATGTGGACGGTAAGCCTCGGGTTTGGGTGGTGCGTCGACTGGTGGAGGCGGTGTGAGGAGATGGTGGCCGGAGCTGGAGTCTCCGGTGGTGGCAGAGAGAAGGATAGCGGAAGAGAGAGGCCGGGTCGATGCATGGCTTCGATCTCTTATGGGTTTAGGTCGGATTGAGGTGGTGCTTCGATTGGTGGTAGCGGTGATGTGAGGCGGTGGCCGGATGATGTGGTTCCGGCGATGGCAGAGGGAGAGGACGAGAGAGTGAGGTCGGGGAGAGAGAGAGAGTGCGGCCGAGAGTGAGGGAGAAAATGAGAGAGTTTAGGTGTTAGGGTTTCTAAGTTTCTATTTATACTTGCGTATGCGAAATGTCCATTTTGCCCTTGCGACGAATTACGAAACCCTCCTGACTAGTTACTTTCGGGTTTTGGGGTTCGTTACTTTACTCGTCTTTCGTCAACTACTACGTTAGTAACTTCTCGACTTCATCTAGAGTCCAAAACTCAATTTTTCTTAAGACTCAACATTCAGAACTTTGTTACAACCCAACTCGTCTCCTTCTCAAATTTACTTCGACAATTTCTATCTCCATAAGCTCTGGTAATCCTCTAGGCCCAAATGGAAGAACATTGGCCCAAACGAAAATTATAGAGCCCAATTTTGTGATCTCGACACCAAAGTAATTTCCGAAATCGATTTCTTTACTTAAATCGCCTTGCGAAAATCTTATTTGCGAAAAATTACCTTTAAAAATTAAACAAAATTTTTTGGGGGCTCACACATTCTTTCCAAGGCAGAGCAGATGTAGGAATAGAGAAAGGAGGAGCACTCAACATCTCACGAGCAATAGTGCAATCACAAAACAAATGTTCAAGTGTTTCCACAAATTGAGAACAGACTACACAATGCAACTCACCCGTGTAGCCTTTAGCAGTCAAAGCTATTCTAGTTGGAAGGAGGTTATGAGCTGCTCTCCATCCAAATATTGCCACCTTGTTAGGGACTTTTGCCTTCCACAAGGACTTCCATAATGGAGCATAAGGGTCCCCCATAGAAGTTGAAGCAAAAAGGTTGCCAACGGAGAAATCTTGAGCCACAGTATATGCAGATTTAACTGAGAAAAAGCCTTTCTTTTTAAGCTTCCAAGCAACCCTATCCAAACCAAACCTTCTGCTTAATGGAATATAAAGAACATTCATAGCTACATCCTCATCAAAACATGCTTGAACAGTGACACTATCCCACGTCCATGTACTTGGATCAATCAAATCTGAGACTGTCTCAAAAATAGTGTTAGCCAGTTTAACTAAGGAATGAGAAGCAACATTTGGAATCCACTCATCCTCCCAAATTTTCACAGAGGTACCATTCCCAATTCTCCACAGAAGGCCAGCTTTGATTATTGGTCGAGCCTCCATGATACTTCGCCAAGAGTAAGATGGTCTATCTCCCATATCAGCGGTGAGAAAAGAACCATTAGGATAGTAAATAACTTTTAAAACCTGAGCCACTAGTGAATTGGGGTTCGACAGAATTCTCCACCCTTGTCTCGATAACATGGCTAAATTATGAGCATGCAAATGCTTAAATCCCATACCACCTTGCTCCTTTGGGAGTCACATTCTCTCCCAAGACCGCCAATGAATCTTTCTTTTTTCGTCTGTACTTCCCCAAAAAAATTGGGAACCAAGCTGCTGAAGATCATCACAAAGAGACTTAGGTAGCGAATAGCAATTCATAACATAATTGGGTAAACTAATTGGGTAGCGAATAGCAATTTATAACACTTGGGTGCTGGACAACTTTAATAAGCAGCTCTTTACCTCCTGCACTCAGAACCTTTGACCTCCAACTTACCAATTTTTTAGTGAGTCTCTCCTTCAAGTAAGCAAAAATAGCTGTTTTGTTATGACCAACATGTATAGGTAATCCCAAATACAAGCCATGCTCCTTAACACATTCGACACCAAGAATTGCAGCTAATTGATTCCTTAAAGGCAGCCCCACACTGCCACTGAACACAACACTAGATTTTTGCAGATTAATATTTTCACCTGAAGCTCGAGCATAGATAGAGAGAATATTTTTATAAACCTGACATTCTCTAGCAGAAGCTTCCCCAAACAAAAAACAATCATCTACAAACAACAAATGGTGAATAATAGGAGCAGAAGGTGACATAGCTAGGCCTTTGATACTCCCATTCTATACAGAGGATGTAATTACAGCAGACCCTCTGATGCCCTTGTCTGATGCCCCTTGTAGGCGAAATGAATCAAGTAGGTGTACCATTGATTAAGATAGAGTAGCTTATTGATTTAACAGTAGCCAAGACTACATCCACCCATGTTCTGCAGAATCCAAGTTTCACTAAAATAGCCTCCAAATACTGCCACTCAAGTCTGTCGTAGGCTTTGGAGATGTCAAGTTTCAAGGAAAAGAAACCATCTGCCTGTCGTTTAAGTTTCTTCATAAGATGAGCTACTTCTGTAGCCACTAAAGTATTATCAGAGATGAGTCGTCCAGGGACAAAGGCACTTTGCAGTGGAGAAATAATGTGGGGAAGTATTCAATTCAATCTGTTAGCCAAAACCTTAGAAGCAATTTTGTAAACCACATTGCATAGAGCTATCGGTCGTAGATAGGAGGCTAGTTGTGGCTCTTTAATCTTCGAGATTAAAGTAAGATGGGTGAAGTTTGACTCCTGTGAGATCTGACCTGTGCTAAGTACTTATCTAACTGCCCTACACACATCAAACTCCACCACCCCCAAAAATTTCTGAAAGAAACAGGGAGATATACCATCCGGTCCCGGGGATTTTGAGGGTTGC
Organism: Rosa lucieae; assembly: GCA_024704745.1. NCBI lineage: Eukaryota > Viridiplantae > Streptophyta > Magnoliopsida > Rosales > Rosaceae > Rosa > Rosa lucieae. Next base: position 32,174,058 of record CM045495.1, on the reverse strand, counting down.
ATTTGGAATAAAGCTCTTTTGATCTCTTCGTCTGAGTATGGGGCTAGGAGCTCAGAATTCATGTCCTCAAGAACCCGAGGTTGTAGACAATCAAGAATCATTACCGTAGCCATTGGGTCAGAATGCTCATAACGAAATATGGACTCATAATACCTGACTAAAACATTAGACACTTCATCCGGTTCAGAAGTCCATTGTCCGTCCTCTTTTACCAATCCCTTGACTTGGTTCGACACTTTCTGTTCGATGCTCTCCGGTGAAAGAAAGCAGTATTGTCACTATGCCAATAACCTTATCAGACGACAGAGATCAGACGACAGACAAGTTGGTTTCTGTCGTCTGATATATTTTAACGACAGACAATGTAAAAACTGTCGTCTGAATATAGCAACATACCATACAAAGTTAGTTTTGAGAATTAAGTTTGTTTTCAGACAACAGTTATCTGTCGTCTCGTCAAAAGAGATAAATTGATTTCGATTCCTATCGTAGCTGTTTTTTTTTGTTTGTGTTTAGACAACATATATCTGTCGTCTTATCAAAGAGATAAATTCGCTTTGGATTTTTTCGTAGCTGTTTTTTTTTTTTGGCACAACGTGAAGGGATATATGCCAAATTTTAAAGCTATTTCTCTTTCCCGACAAATTTAACCTTTTGAAAAATTTTCTCTTCCGCAGAAATCCTATCTATCTCGCTCTCCCATAGGCACAGAAAAACCAGCAACCCCAACTCAAGACACATACACTCAACTTTCTCTGTCAAACCCAAATTTCATTTCTTACCCAGATTCATTCTACAGAGCAAGAGAGCCAAACATTTCGATCGAAATGCCCAAAGGGCTCCCCTTTTCAGTTGATACATGGAGTCCTTCTTCAAAGAGAAAGAGGCACCATTTCTTAACTCACGCCCACAAAGACCACTCCACTGGGATCTCCTCCCACTTTTCTTACCCGATTTACTCTACCCATCTCACCAAAACCGTCCTTCAACACTACCTCAAGGTTTGTCTTTCAATTTTGATACTTTACATGTTTTTACAGTAGCCCATTTCATTTTTTGGGTTAAAGTTCCAATCTTTAATTGGGATTTTGCAGCTTGATGAATCTTTGTTTGTGGGCATTAAAGTTGGGCAATCTGTAGCTATTGATGACCCGGATGGAGCCTTCGCTGATACGGCTTTCGATGCCAATCACTGTCGTGGTATCTATCTTTCATGGTATTATGGATTGGTTTCTTATTGCTTTGTTTCTTTTCTTTCTGGATCTGAACCATAGCCGCTTAATCTCCAGTCCTTGACCATTCTTTAGCTGAGGTTAGAAGTTGCTCCGATTTTGGTCAAATTAAAAACCCAAGCTTAAGCCCTTCGATTTTGGACTCACATTTTTCGGATCTGTGGTAAGTCTCCTGCGAGATCTGATTTCAAATCCTTATAGTTGTTCGCTTTCTGAAGATTCATCTCTTATAACTTATGGGCTTTACCTCCGGAGATGATTTCTCCATTGCTAGCAATTCGTCTGTCTCTATTTTCCTCACAATTTCATACTCGTTGCGACATTCAATCTATCGCCGAGAAAGAGGTCGCCGATACTGCCGGTGAGGAATTCCAGTACCAAGCCGAGGTGTTATTGTTATATGGGCAATCAAAATGGATGCATTGAGTTTAAATTATAGGGCTTTGTTCATAGTCGGGACTGTTTATAGTTTTCATTTTCATTTTTTTGCTTTTGAGATTTTAGTTTATGAGTTTTGAATTGAAAACTGGGGACTTTGAAACTAATTGCGGGTCAGTCGGCTAATGGATTTGATAGTTCACAGTGTATACAGCCACAAGGAGGTGTTCCTTAGAGAGCTTGTTAGGTAAGCTGAAGATGCCTAGGCCTTGATAATTTGGGGAATATATAAAATTTGAATCAAAACCTCTTTCTCTGTCTCACTCACATATAGAATTTATGGGCTTTATTTCGTAAGATAGATTGCTCCTTGATGAAAAACTAGAGTCCTCCTTCATCTTTGGGACAATTTATTTCTCTGAATCTTCTCATTAGTCTTAAAATGTTGGGCATTTTCTGCTAAAGTATATGTATGGATTTTTCTGTAATTAGAAAGGATTTTGTGCAAATTCAATAGTTTTGTTAAGTTTCTGTTGATAATTGCAGATGGCCAGGTATATATTTTGCCTTGTTTCATTTTTTTAATTATGCAAATAGAGTGCCAACTTGTTTCATTTTGTCTAAAATGCTTGGATTTGAATCTACCCTTAATTGATATGCAGAACTGCAATGGTTGGAGAGTGAACCTAATGTGACAATCCTGTGTAAAGATTGCATTGATGGGTTTCTTTTATGACTTTCAATTTATCTCCTGTATTTGTGTCTTGAGTTTCCAATAAATTAGTTAGGGCTGTCTTCTCTTTATTAGAAATTGCTTTTTGAAACTTGATCAAAATTGTAGAGCCAGAGGATGTAGTTCTGTTTGATATATTTAAGTCGATGAAATATATTCACTCTAAAGTTGATATATTCACTCTAAGTTGATATGTTTGCCCTAAAGTTAGCATGCTGTAGCAGTTATTGCAATATGTCTTTTGAAGCTTCGACTCCATACTGTTCAAAAAAGAAAGGATAGAAAGATAAAAGGGAACTAGGTACATATGCATGCTCAAAAGAAAGGAAATCAAATATATTTGTTCATCTAATTTAAATTAAGCATAGTGTGCCTATGAATTCCATAATTCCATGACCAGAACAATACGTCCAAAGTCATGCAATATGAATTCCATGACCAAAACAATATGTCCAATTTCTGCATTTATGTTGCTCCCGAGGGTTCTGTGTTTGTATGCATTTTGCTTTTTTATTGTTGATATATCTGCACAGCTTTCTGTTTATTTCATAGATGATCAAACAACTTGAGATCAAGTTTGCATGATCTGGTCTGTTTATTAATACTCTCTCATGTGCAATCTGTCATTGGCTTTTTCCTGCTTTAGTTTGCTTATGTTTGTTTTGTTTTTCCTCTGATATATGCATGACTATTAATGATATATGTGGACTTTAGGGATTTCATGCAAAAAAGTGTGGGCTTCATTGTCTTGCTGCTGTTCCTCTGTTTGTTGCTTTGTACTGTTTACGTTTCTTATTCAGGTATGTGATGATCAGACTTTTGTTGCATCTATAGCAGAAAGTTCATTGGACTGTTTTTAGTGTTTGTATTAAGAATTTCATGATGATTATGCTGATCGGCTATTGACCATTGAAGCTGATCAGCATAGTTGGTCAATCTTTTGTTCCTTTTGTGCTTTGAATTGTAGGAGTTCTATACATTGAAGAAACCAGCTATTCTTGACAATAAAAGTGTTGTACAGGTAAGTGATACCTTCTCAGTCATTTTCTAATATTTATTTTAACAAAGCAATGTTGGTACTTTGTCATTTTCTTAAATCTCCTCAATTATGGCTTCTAAGCTAGAAGTTCTAAATTCTGGGTATGTTTAATGAAGGGTTGGTAAACCTGAGAGGAAGAAGTCTCAGAGTTGGTATGCATTTTTAACATCTGAACCATCATCATATTCTTACATATACTTATGTCTATATTTACTAGCTAATGAAAGCAGACATTTGCATTCTTTCTGTGCCTAGTTCAGTTTTAAGATTTTGGTAACAGTTATTCGATATATGTGATTTTAGATTTGAGCTGTTCACATTTGCATTCTAAAGCTCAAATATTTATAAATTGATCCACATGTTTTATAATTTTTTTTTCTATATCATTTACATTTGAGTTGCATATTCTGCATTACCTGTCGTATGGCTTGCCTCTACTCATTCATGTGGACTGAGGGAAGATGAATTGTGAAAATGTCATTTTATCTTTTAACAGTACTTTTAAGTTTAGAATATATGATTATTAGTAGGCAATTATTATTATCTTCACCTTGCAATCTTATAGTAGCTATAAACATATTTCGAACCGTTGCATGTGTTCAAAAGGCAGAGTGTTGATGATAAAGTTCAGAGAAGAAGACATAAGGCATATCATTATGCTCTGTCTCAACCAGTTGAATGAGAGCTAGACTTATTTCTATTGTGAACAGTGGTCATTGGACGTTGGCTGTTGTGAATCTGGATGAAGAAACCATTCACTTCATGGATTCGTTAAAGAGGCTACTTCTGGCTAGATCGATTTTACTTTGTTGAATATTTGGAACAATTGATGTAGTTTGGTGGCTGCTTGAAGTGGTAGTACAGTTTTTGCAGTGTTTATCAATGGATATTATGTTAGTGGTTTCCAGGTTTTTGATGAATATATGGTACAAAGCGATTTCCACTTTCTATATGAATGGTATATTTTGGTTTATATTTTCAGGTTCTGATGAATGTATGCTACATTACTGTGGTTTCCAGGTTTTAGAATGTATGTTGCTTTATTAAGAAAAGAACAGCACATTGAAGCCAAATTTTGTGGTTGTAAACCAAATCACACAACATAAAAAGGAAAACAACTGAACATCCAACAACAGAATTCAAGCAAAATTCTGTTGTTTGAAACAACCAGAATCCACAGACTAAGATAAGAGTTTGTAGTCATAGTGTTATTCACACAACAGATTATTGTTGTGTAAAATCATTTTACACGACAGATGTAACAAATAAACTTTACAATTCTACACATCAGACGACATTTTATTGTCGTCTCACATTAAAACAGACAAGAGATTTTTTGTAAAGTCTGTTGCTAGAGTTTGACAACAACAACATTTGACTGTCGTTCAATTTCATATCTAACCACATATACTTACAATTTGTGCATATTTAAGCACATTCAGACGACAGATTTTTTTTAGGTGTCTGTCGTCTGAGTGAATTTCTGACGTCGGGCATAGACTGTCGTCTGAACACCAATCAGATATCAGCTTAATAGACGACAGATTTTCTTCATATCAGACGACAGTCAAAGTCTGTCGTCTGAAGGGTTTTTTGGCATAGTGTGTGGTCACCCTTTTTAAGCCATTGAATCTTTGAACGTTGCCGCCAATATGTCTCATTGATGGAAAGCAGTGCATTCAACCTAAACTGAAGTGCCCTTTGCTCATCAAAATGGGAAGCCTCATAATTCTTCTTCATTAAATCATCCAACTTACCTTGAATGAGTTTCATCTCGACCTGCCTCAGCTGGAACACCCCTGCATGCCAACTAAGGAATAAGTTACCAGTATGTTTTATCTTTCGGCCTACCTGTGCCATAGAATCACCGGTCGTTGGCAACATCCAACCTTGTTGAACAACACTGGTGCAATCGGAATGGTGCAGCCACATTTCTTCAAATCGAAAAAGTCAAGGGATGCGGTGCAGTATAGGCATCTCTGGATTAACCTCAATAAGCATAGGACAGTGATCTGATCTGCTCAGAGGTAGGGTGACAACCCGAGAAAAGGGATACATCTCTCTCCACTGGAAGTTCTGACAGGCTCGGTCAAGCCTTTCTTTTGTAAAACGATTCGACCAGGTATACCGGGAACCAATAAAACCCATGTCCATCAACTCAAAATCTATCAGGGCTTGACAAAATCTATTCATCTGAGTAACACAGCGAGCCGGGCCACCCGATTTATTTGTCAGATAAAGGATTTCATTAAAGTCTCCAGCAACTAACTAAGGGAGACGGATTTGAGCAGCTAGGGTTCGTAGCAAATTCCAAGTAACATTCCGATTTGAGAAGCCTGCAGTCGTTCAAACTCTTCCGAAAACAATGGTTGATCAACTTGTAAACAACGACCCACCCAAGAACTTGTGTGAGTATACTACACTAACAACCTATGATGCTCCTTCATGCATTGCCTTGGCACCTATTGCACAACAATCTGAGATACATCCTGCAACAATCCAACTTCTTCCTACATTCTATGGGAAGGAGAATGAGAACCCCTATAATCATCTCAAAGGATTCTTTGCAATATGTTCAACGTTCAACTACCAAGAAGTCACCAAAGAGCAAATTTGACTTCGCATGTTCCCATTCTCTTTGAAAGATAAAGCACTAAGTTGGCTTGACTCTCTTGCACAAGGCTCCATTGACTCTTGGGCAGAATTATCCAAGAAATTCCTTAGTAAGTTCTTTCCAGCTCGTAAGACGAATGCATTGATCACCCAAATCATGACCTTTGCTCAAGAAGCCGATGAACCTTTTCATGATGCATGGGAGCACTACAAGGATTTGTTTTTGAAATGTCTTCATCATGGCTTTGAACCGTGGAAGAAAATCAATTACTTCTATAGAGGGCTTACATCTTAAACTAGAGCAATAGTCGATGCGAGAGTGCGAGGGAGTCTAATGGAGAAAACAACAGAAGAAGCCATAGAAGCATTTGATAACATATGTGAAAATTCACAGCATTGGGACTATAGTCCTAGGGATGTACGAGCACTAGCACAAACAACAAAAAGAGGAGGTATTTATGAAGTAAAAGCACCGGGGGGGGGTGTAGAAGAAGAAGTTGCAGCTCTCAGAAAGCAATTACAAGGGCATACCCCACTTTTAAACAAGGTGAAGGAGACATGTGCATTATGTTCAAGTGTTGCCCATGATATTGATGAGTGCCCCTCAAACCCTATGCTTCAAGAAGTTCAACAAGTCAATGATTTCAATTCAAGACTGAGGAATGATCCATATTTGGATGGACAAATCATCCAAATTTTTCTTGGAGAAACAATCAAGGTGCTGGACAATCACAAGGATCCTATCAACCATATCAGGAGCACTGATCGAACCGCAAAAGTCCTCGCTTGAGGAAACCATGAAAGCCTTCATGTTAAGCCAACAACATCATGTTCAACACTTGTCTAATACTATTGATACTCTTGCAAGCAAAATGAACAACCATGGAGCCTCTATCTCTAAGCTTAAAACACAAGTAGGGCAGATAGTTGCCAAATTGAGTGAACAGGAACGAGGCAAATTTCCAAGTCAAGTAGAGATCAATCCGGTGAACCACAAGCCTGTGAATTCAGTTACAACTTTGAGGAGAACATGCAACAATAGAAATTTGCAACTGACACACCACAGAATCGTAAGGCTGTATCAATCCCAAAAAGTCTGTCATAGTAGAGGATTCCAAAGACCGTTCCAATCCCCAGAAACATCTTATTCATAAACATGTAGTTTCGTCTACTCCAAAGATATCTTCAACATCCACTAAAGAGCAGTTATATGTGCCTCCTATCCTCTATCCTCAACGCTTAATGAAGAAGAAGAATGACAAGCATATGATGGACATTTTGGAGATGTTCAAAAAGGTACATATTAACATTCCTCTCCCTGATGCAATAAAACAAATCCCTACATATGCAAAGTTCCTCAAAGATTTGTGCATGAATAAAAGGAAGTTTGAAGAGCATGAAAAGGTTATGTTGTCTAAGGAAGTGAGTGCAGTGCTACAAGAAAGCTTCCTCCAAAATTGAAGGATCCTGGCAGCTTTCCAATCCCTTGCACTATTGGGGATCATTCTTTCAAGAAAGCTCTGTTAGATTTTGGTGCAAGTGTAAACCTTATGTCGTACTCTGTGTATGAACAATTGAACTTGGGTGAATTGCAAGCAACTACGGTGAAGTTACAGCTGGCAGATCGATCAGTCAAAATTCCTAGAGGAATCATTGAACATGTATTGAAGAAGGTTGATCAACTCATTCTTCCAACAGATTTCTTTATACTTTTGAGGTACCAATACCAGATCACGAAATCCCAATGCTTTTGGGCAGACCATTCATGGCCATTGCAAGAACAATGATAGACGTAAAAAGAGGAAGACTTACAATGGAAGTGCAAGATATGATGGTAGAATTCAACATCTTTGATGCGGCTAAACATTCTTCTGAGGGTTACCATTGCTTTTCCCTTGAAGTTGTGGATCAAATTGTGCAACAAAGTTTCATTGAAATTCGTTCCCCAGACTTTTTGGAGACGTGTCTAACCCAAAGTGGAATGGAGTTTAACGAACCAGGGATTGAAGATGCAGTTGCAATCCTCGAAGCTACTCTTAACTATTCTCCACTGTTGCAACCAAGTTTTGAGCCTCTTCCACCATCAAATAGCAAGATAGTTCCTTTTATTGTTGAAGCACCTAAATTGGAATTGAAACCACTCCCAGAACATCTTAAATATGCATATTTGGGTGATTCAGAAACTTTACCCATGATCGTTACGTCCAACTTAAGTGGGATTGAAGAAGAGAAATTGTTGAGAGTTCTTAAAGATCATATGACAGCTATTGGGTGGTCTATTGCAGATATTAAAGGTAGAAGCCCCACAAAGTGCATGTATCATATTCTTTTGGAGGGGGAATCAAAGCCATGTCGTGAGGCACAAAGGAGATTGAACTCGCATATGAAAGATATTATGAGAGCTGAACTTTTGAAGCTCCTTGATGTAGGAATTATTTATCCTATTTCAGATAGCAAGTGGGTGAATCCAGTCCAAGTTGTTCCAAAAAAATCCGGTATTACGGTCGTCAAGAATGATTCCCATGAATTGGCGCCTCAAAGAATGACTACGGGATGGAGAGTTTTCATCGATTATCAGAAGCTTAATGCATCTACGGTATTACGGTCATAGTCACTACTGTTTCTTGGATGGATACAGCGATTATAATCAGATTGCCATAGCACCAGAAGATCAAGGGAAAACGACTTTTACATGTCCCTTTGGCACTTATGCATACCATAGGATGCCATTCGGTCTTTGTAATGCGCCGGCAACTTTTCAAAGGTGCATGCTAAGTATTTTCTCTGATATAGTAGAAAGATTCATCGAAGTATTCATGGACGACTTCAGTGTTTTTGGCTCTAGTTTTGATGAGTGTCTCCATCACTTGGAGCTAGTTCTCAAAAGATGTGAGGAATGAAACTTGGTGCTTAATGGGGAGAAATACCATTTCATGGTGCAACAAGGTATTGTACTCAGCCATGTGGTTTCAAGTAGAGGTATTGAAGTCGACATGGCAAAAAATGATTTAATTGCGAAGCTTCCTCCTCCTACAACAGTAAAAGGAATTAGGAGCTTTCTTGGACATGTTGGCTTTTACCGCAAGTTCATTAAGGATTTCTCACGCATATCCAAGCCTTTATGTGATCTTCTTTCTAAGGACACCATATTTTCATTTGACGATGCATGTTTAAAGGCTTTCAACACACTTAAAGAGCTCTTAACAACATCCCCCATCATTATGGCGCCAGATTGGAGTGTTCCCTTTGAATTAATGTGCGATGCATTCGACTATGCTATAGGAGCAGTTTTGGGGCAGTGGGTAAATAAGCTTCCTCATGTCATTTATTATGCAAGTCGAACACTCATTGACGCTCAGCTCAATTACTCAATGACAGAGAAGGAGTTACTTGCAGTGGTTTATGCATCGGAAAAGTTCCGGCCTTACCTTGTTGGTTCTAAGGTTATTGTCTTCACGGATCATGTGGCTCTACAGTACTTATTGTCAAAAATGGATTCCAAGCCAAGGCTAATTTGTTGGATTCTCTTGCTTCAAGAATTTGATTTAAAAATCCGAGATTAAAAGGGGACCGAGAATGTCATGGCGGATCACTTGTCTCAATTGGTTAATGACAAAGAATGTGGTTGTGAATTGCCTTTGAGAGAGTGCTTTCCTGATGAGAAACTTTTTATCCTTGATCAAGATCAAGAGGTTCCATGGTTAGCAGATATTATGAAATTCTTGGTAAGAGTAATAATTCCGGAAGATTTTGGCAAGCAAGAAGTCAAGAAATTTCTTTCAAAGGTTAAACATTAGCTTTGGGATGATCCTTACCTCTTCAACCATTTCCCCGATCAAATCATAAGAAGGTGTGTTCCGGATAGTAAAGCAAGGAGTGTTCTCATGTTTTGTCATACATATGCATGTGGAGGGCACTTTGGCCCCAAGAAAACGGCATTGAAGGTTCTACAAAGTGGATTTTATTGGCCTACCTTGTTTTTGGATGCTCATACCTATTGTGTGGCTTGTGATTGCTGCCAATAGACTGGAAATATCTCTTATAGGAATCAAATGCCACTCCAAAATATTCTTGAAGTCGAAATCTTTGATGTTTGGGGGATAGACTTCGTGGGACCATTCCCATCTTCCTATGGTTATATCTACATCTTGGTGGCTGTGGATTATGTCTCTAAGTGGGTTGAAGCCGTGCCTTACAAGACCAACGATCACAAAGTGGTGCTTAGTTTTCTGAAGGAGATGATTTTTACTTGCTTTGGCACATCTTGAGCAATTATTAGTGATGGAGAATCTCACTTTTACAACAAGCCTTTTGAAGCCCTTATGAAGAAGTACAATGTTACTCACAAGGTTGCAACTCCTTATCACCCTCAAACAAGTGGTCAAGTTGAGATTTCAATTAGAGAAATCAAGAGCATCCTCGAGAAAACTATGCAAACATCAAGAAAAGATTGGGGGATGAAGTTAAGTGATGCATTGTGGGCTTATAGAACTGCCTATAAAACTCCTATCGGGATGTCTCCATATTGCATTGTTTTTGGAAAAGCTTGTCACCTTCCAGTTGAGCTTGAACACAAGACTTAATGGGCAACCAAGAAGCTCAATTTTGACATAAAAACAGCCGGCGACGCGAGGAAGCTTCAACTTAATGAATTGAGGAATGATGCTTACAAGAATACCAAGATTTACAAGGAAAGAACAAAGCTTTATCATGATAGGCGAATTCTATAGAAGGAATTTTTCCCAAATCAAAAGGTGTTGTTGTACAACTCAAGGTTGAGACTCTTTCCCGGCAAACTTCGTTCATGGTGGTACGGACCTTTCCTTATTACTCAAGTTTTTCCTCATGGAGCAGTGGAAATTCAAAACATGCAAACTGGGAATCTCTTCAAGGTTAATGGACAGTGTTTAAAGCATTATTTGGAGCCAAATTACGATGCACAAAAGGGGGGTTTGAACTTTACTGACCCTTCTTCTTCAACTTAGTTCTCATGCTCTAAGGCTACGTTTGGCTGAAGACATAAAATTTAGCGCTTGTTGGGAGACAACCTAATCGCTTTCTCTATTCTTTTGTTTTAATTTTTGTTTCTCTTTAATGTTTTTGTGACTGTGCAGGTGCAAACATTAAGGTAGGATAGGAAATATACACTTTTCTGCTCGGAAACAGAGTACAGGCCAAGCAGTCAGCCAACTTTGGCTATTTGTACTTTGCATGCACAGAAAGGTTTGTGAACCTAGTTTTCTGCGGTTTTTATAGAACTACATTTGGAGGTCATATGCATTCCCAGTTCCATTTTGAATACCGAATGGTCAGTCCAGAAAAGCAGAATCTGTGCAGTTCGGTCAAATAAAAGGCGAAACAGGGAGTATTTCTGGGGGTCCAATGAGGGAAAATTTTATATGCATAGAAAGCTTAAGATATGTACTTCAAAATTGTTTCAGAGCAAGCTTTCCATTGGAGCACCAGAACCTTTTGAAATTGAGGTTTGAATGGATAATGGTCCTTTTCTCAGCTATTCTGTGAATTCTGTTTTTTTTCTAACTTTGCAGGGCTGCCAATTTCGATCTACTTGGAGTTAGGACGTGTGAAATATATTCACGGACATCTTGTAACACCAGCTTTCAGCTCCCAGTAGCAGCTTATCCATCGAGCATTCCCTGCAGAAGTTATAAGGGCTGGTAGTTGGCCTCATGACACATACTTGCGGAGTTCAAAAGTGTACTTTTCCTTTCTTCTCTCCTTCTCACCCCATCCTCACTTCTTTTGGAGTCTATATAGCAAGGAGCTTACATTTTGGAAGTCAAGGCCTTGTGCCTTGAAGTTGGTGTCTAATTTCGATCTTCTCCAAAGGTCGTGAGCATTGGGAGGTCGTCAAGGGGGAGCTTTTCTATCACCTTTCTTATCTTCCTATGCCTTCTTTTGGATTTTCTTTCTCTACCCTCTAATATGCATTGTGATTTATATTGCCATACATTGAGGACAATGTTTGATTTTAGTGTAGGGGAGGGAAATATAAATTTGTCAATTTGTTAGTGAGTCATATTACAAAAACCCATATATATATATATATATATTCGTTGCCTTTGTTGAGTCAAATTGTTTTCAAATTGTCGTTTGTTTGTCTTGAATCATAGAAGCCCTTAACTAGTCTGTGATGAAACTATATCTTTTGAAATTATGGCTAGAAAAGGATCACAAGATTGAGATGATTTCAAAGGAATTTCTTTGGTTAATTTTGACGTATGAAAAGCATATATGTGTGTAGTAGATGTGGAAAAGTTAACTTGGTACAGATTTTTGAGCATATTAAAGCGTTTGAGATTCAAAAACCTTTGTGTGAGATTTTGTGCCTATATTTGTGCTTTTCTGTCTAAGAGTTTCAAAGGAAATCAATCTTTCATTGGCTATTTGTTTGATAACCTCATTATCCTTCTCTTTGATTGATTGCTTGCCATAGAATGTAATGGACTAGAGAAATTACTAGAACTTGCTCATGTGTTTTCCAAAGCTTGTAGTCATTTTATGCACCTGATTGGGGAAAGGATAAAGGCACCTAGGAACTTTCACCATAGCCTAAAATAGCTTGTGTCCCCATTTTTGTGTACACATGATGTGCACCCCTTAGTTTAGCCCTTTGAGCCTACGTTTTAACCTTTCGTTCATCACCATCATAATCCTTAAACCTTAAACCTTAGTATAGTCGTATCCCTACCCTTGTTGTGAGATTTAGTATAGCTTGTACATGAGACTTATACAAGATCAAGGAAGCATCGTTATGTAGATGAAGAAGAATAAGTGTGGGGTAAACCAAGCCAAAATAGGTACCTCAGCCGTGAAAAAAAAAACAAACAAAAAAAAAGTCACGGCTAAGGAAGAAAAAAAACAAAGAAAAAATTGTTGAGTTTGGTTCCTTGTTTGTTCCCAAAATGAGTGGTTCTAACGTTGAAGATGCCTTGGTGGTTTCAAAGGTTCAAGAAGATAGTCTCCTAATATCAACATAAGCTCTACTAAGTTTGAGTACACTTTTTGTTGAAATCTCCAATCCTTTTCGTTTCTATAAACCCTTAAACCTAGCCCCATTAATTGCAGCCTTAAATAAGACCTCTTTGATCCTCAAGATGGGCAGCCTTTGATCTGTGGAGATTAATCATATGAGTTGAGCATATGGTTTAGGTCCATTTGTGCAAGGAAATCGGTATCTTTCATGAGGTTTTATAAAAATTATTTCACAAAGTGCTCTTGTTTCTTAAATATGTGAGGTATTTGATTGCCTCAAAATATTATCTCTTACATATATATGGATGAATAAGCTTTTAAGCATTAGCCTTGATTCTGAGTGAAGAAAGAGAGTGTATCTTGGTGAGGATGAATCTTGAAATTGTTTGAAACTTGTTGAGCTCCACCCACCACCATTGTTACATCTGTGTCTTACATATTTAAACGTGGAATATATGTCAAAATTAACTCTCGAAATTTCTAAGTATTGAGTCTTAGTTAAGTGCTTATCTTGGTGTCATGAAAGTAGGAGATTGCTGAGACAACATGTTAAGGGCATTAGATTATATACTTAGTGTTTTCGTTGATCTTGTTTTTGAGTCTTTTTGGTTTTAATTTTGCTAAGGGACTAGCAATATCTAAGTGTGGGGACATTTGATGTGCTCATATTTTCCTATATTTCTATGCCTCTTACTCTTGGTATATGTGTTTAGCTCTCCATATTTATGGTTCATTTACGTTAGTTTAGTGTTTTTGTAGGTGTGTTTCAAAGAAAGAAGAAAAGAGGCTAAGCTGAGCTAACTAACACAAAAACTGTTGTGCAGAAGACCTACCTTTGCTGAATACTGGGAACTTCTCGGATGGAATTAGGGGAAATTCTACGATACCTGTATGTATGTGATACACTCATTTACAGATCTGACAACAATTTTGTTGTCATTGTGGTAAATAGAGTTATGTTTTGGGTAATTTTAGTTCTATTACAGGTATTACTCCACCTACGATATTTTTACAAGTTTATGAACAAATTGTTGTCGATGTAGTAACTTGGTTCAATTATATGTAAATGTGTAAAATAAATGTGATAACTTTGTTGTTAATGTTGAACCAGTTAGATGTAAATGAGTGTATGATAAACATCCAAGTACTCTAGACAACCCATGGAATTAAGAGTTGTACCCTATATGCAAGGAAAGCCCCATGTGCCTAGTTTCTGAGGAATTTTACGGTTTACGATTCTGACTTTTCTGGAAGGAGTTATGGCTATTTAAGTGAAGGTAGTTCAGCTTGGACGGGAATCTGCAACATCTTTTACAAGTTCATGTCTAGACGGCCCAACACATATATTTGGAAATCTTCAGTGTGCCACATCATCATTATTGAAGATCCAAGTCAAAGAAGGTTTAGGAATCCCTACTTGAATGAGGAGTTGAGCCATATAAAAAGAAAAAGACGCAAAGCAAGAAAGGAGGATTGGGAGTGAAGATTCTGAGTTCGCGTGGAGTTAGAGGCTGCTTTCTTCGACCAGTTTCCTTCCTTTCTCTTTCACAAGTTTACTTTATGCTTTTCCTTAAGATCGCCGTTTCTGTTATGACTCTAAGTAGCTAAACTCTTTGCTAGGGTCACGATGGATCCTTAGCTTGACTATTCTATGTTTTTGGTTTGATGATTATTAGTTATGAATTCAATGTTGAGTTTTTAATCACCATAAGAATTGTTACTGATTTCAAAATTCTATTGATTAGCTACCTTTAGGATTTTGTTTCAAGTTATATGATGGAAGAGTAGGTAGATGCCCATGCCAAATCTTGAATGCTTCTTGTGATTAAAAACCATAAATTGGTCTAGTAGATGCCATGCTATATCGATTTACGTGATTCCTTTTGTTCTATTTGTGCTTAAACAGGTTCCTAAGTAGATGCCATGTTTTAGGGATACATTGAATTGTATACTCTACCATAAGATAGTTTCATACTTGGGAGAACCTATGCATATAAGTACTCTGCCATTAGGCTTATATGACGGAATCTTCAACATTGATTTGTTAATTAACGATCGGAAAAACTAGAAACATTAATAGGACTGCGATGGTGAAGTTGGAAGCCCTAGTGTTTGCCATCGTTGTTCTTAAAACTCTTTCAAAAAAAAAACATCGATTGCATTGCTTAATTTGTATTGGTAACTAGTTTTATTTTTCTCTTGTTTACAAAAATCACAAAAACATTTGCGTGTCTTTTCTTGTTAATTGTTAGCGTAATTTAGTCGATTTAGTTAGACGTAGGAGTTGGTTATCAATACCTAGTTGGAATGACCTCGTACTTGCACAAGCTATACTACAACCGATTCGTGCACTTGCGAAGTTTATTTAAAATTTGACAATAGTTACATGTTACTAAGAGAGAGAATCTCAGAGCTCTTCGTCAAACTTTTTCTTCTTCTTTATCACTAAACGTGTTCTTCGTTCAGTAGCAGCTTCATTTGCAGCAGCAGGAGCAGGAGCAGGAGTAGTGGCAGTAGCAGGAGTAGGAGTAGTGCAGTAGCAATTAGATCTGTTCATCCATGAATGAAATTGAGAACATAGAAAATCGCATTGTTCCCACAGCAAGATTACCAAACCAGTAGCAATTAGTCAAACCAGTAGCAATTAGTAATAGTAATCAACATGCCAAAACAAACTGGTTTTGTATAACAACAACCTCATTGAGGACTTTCATCAAACATCTAAAGTGCATTAGTTCCTAACCCACGAAAACTACCATAGCCAAGAGATTGCTAAAGAGCAAGAAAAGACATAGATTAATCCTACACATCCAATTTGTATGCATCATGAAAGCACAACAATTTGACAAGCAAACCAACTAAACAGATTGATCCTACACATCCAAATCTAACAATTGAAACCATAAAGGGTTTGGCCCTGCCTGTTGAGAGCATAGACCACCTCATGCTAATCAAATTGTTGATAACCACCCCCTGCTAACATGTTCCTCTTGCAATTTCTAGAAACCGAAATGAACGTAAACGAAGGTAGCGAAAGAAGAGTAAGGGCTTACCTTATCAACCTCCATTGAAGCCAGATTTGAGCTGAGCACGAAAGCACAAAAGAGAAAGACTCTGAGAGGGTTTAGGCTGCAAGGCCTAGCTACTACTGCTTCGTTTGTAGATTTAGATTTGGGGTTTTAGGGTTTCTATTTTGGGGCTTTCGTTTTGGGGTGTTGGGTATTGGGTCAGTGGCAATACGCGTAAATTTTGATGAAAACTAAGCATTTTGCTCATTTTCTATGAAAATTCGGAGTCAGACCTGCATCATTTGGTTTTTGGGCCTGGGCTTGTGTCCTTATTTATATAAATCTAATTGAAGGTGGGTTTTTTGTATTTATATCTTTGGTCTTGTGCTACTATATATTTTACATATTTACTATTAGATCGACCGTTGTTTGTAGAAAGTGAAATTTTCATTACCTATTTTACAATCGCCTCTTTCCATTTTTAGTAACTTAAATTTTGTATCCACTAGACGTCTTTCCAAGAATTACAACAAAAATGGGAAGAAGCGCGGATTATAAAATGGGGAGAGTGTGGATTTCACTTCCCTTGTCTTTAAGCTTTTTTATCCACATGTATCAAGTCTCTAACACAAGTAAGAGTTAAAATGAGTCATGTAACATGATTTTTTTTCTTTTTCTTTTTAAGGGAATTGAGTTTCAGTCTATTAAATGTTAAAGGGGGTAACAATATATAATGACCACTCTTGAAGGGCACGACAAAATTATATAATTGTTTAGGTAACCCTAAAGCTACCCTAGATAGAAAGCTTCGAAATCAGTAGCTTAACACTACTAAGGTTGGCACTGAGTAATTCAAACTCCAACTCCAATTTATTCTTAAACCTTGGACAACCATACGTAAAGGGGGCTTCCCTAGGAATATCAGCTGCAGCTACAAACTTAACTTGATCCACAATCTACCCTTTATCAATAGCTTCTTCCTTTCCTTTTTGGGAAACTTGGACTCCTTCGGAAGTTTCATCATTCTGTACCTTGTTCTTGCTACAAATTGGTCGACCTAATTTCCATTTCTTTGCAGGAGAAATTGCTATGGCCCGGTCTTTGAAGCTGAGCTAAGGAAGGTTCAAAATCCAGTTGAACATGTGAGAAGGGAACTAGCTATTTCGAATTCTTGGCATAGGTGATCAAAGGTGCCGAAGTCGGGCTAACACTCGTAATGGAGTAGGATCACACACAATTATGCATTGACGATTATCACTGTCAAAAGCAACAAGAGTCGAAATACACTCAGAGCTGCCAGCGCAAAGGCATAAACACTAAGAGAGAAAGCAAACCACCAAAAAAGAGGTTAGGGATCTGCATCATCTGCCGCTGCAGCTATCAACTGCTTCCTTGCATCCTAGAATTAGGGTTAGGGTTGGGACGCATACCAGAAGAAGCAGAACACAATCCGCCCCTCTCCTACTAGAAGAGAGGACTAGCACTGCCAGAAGATGGGCGCTCCAAAAGGCCATAAACCCGGAAAAAATCAACAAACTTCTAGTATTTACAACCGAGCACCACCGAAACTCGTGGAAAGAATTCAAACTTAAAAGGTGGATATGCCTGTCTCACTGACTCCTCAATTTTAGGACACTACCAAATACTTACAGGTACCCGGCCAGATCTCGGGCTTGTCAAGCTATAGCATAAGCCCTAAAGTGGAGGCAACCAATAAAGCCGCCTCTATAACCAATGCTGGCGGAAGACCAAAAACTTCCACCGACACTAAAATAGAAGTTATTGAAGCTGACTTCATGTTGAAGATGCCATTGTAAGGGGCCAAAGCAAGCAGGGACTTTCTGTAAAACTAGAGACCCCCATTAACAATGCGATCCCTCTCATTCCCAGAGGCGATTCTTCAAATCCCAAATGGATGACATTGTTCCCATCAGAGCCTTTGCATCAATTTTCTTGTGATGCCCCGGAAATTCGTATTTAATTTCTAAGGATTTTCGGGAAAATTTTGGCTATTGACAGTTTCGTGGCTCGTGGATGGAGCGGAAATGTTTCGGACGAATTTTTATTCGGAGAATGTGGTTTTAGGGGGTTTGCCAAAGGTTGA
Organism: Rosa lucieae; assembly: GCA_024704745.1. Lineage (NCBI taxonomy): Eukaryota > Viridiplantae > Streptophyta > Magnoliopsida > Rosales > Rosaceae > Rosa > Rosa lucieae. Next base: position 32,155,955 of record CM045495.1, on the reverse strand, counting down.
CTTTTTATACGTTGGGATTCTCCTAAAACTTCCTTCACGAAAGTCGTAGAGCGAGTTGATACGAGTTCGTGGACATGTGGAACGCGGAAATCGGAGTTCGTATGAGAAAGTTATGAGCATTTGAAAATTCAGAAAGTTACTAAATATAAGGGTTTCCCTTTTGGGAAAGTTACTATATTCATTTTGGTAAGTTTCCATTTTTGGAAACTCTCTTTTCTCCACGTTCTCTCTCCTGATTTTCGACTGACTCGACCCAGACTCGGTGGATCCGACCCAGATTTTCCGGCGAGCTCCGGCGACGGCAGACCACCAGACGAGCCCAGATTAGTTCGCCTCCTCCGTGCGCTCCTCCCTGTGGTGTTGGTTTGCACGGTGGTTCACCGGAAGGTAGAGATCGGAGCAGCTATAGTCGACGCGATCGGGACCCGACCGGAAATACACTTTTCCGGCAACGTCTCGGCCGATCCTTCTTGGTTTTGGAATCTCCTCCTCCTTCTGATCATCCTCATACCAGCCTTGAAGGACGATTTGGCGTGTGGAGTGGAAGATCAAGGGTTGAAGATCAGCAGTGCACAGTGAATCTGGAGATTGATCAGACGGCAGCGATTGGTCGATCTTCTGAGCTTGATCTAGGACGATCTAGACTGATTTAGGCTTAGCTCCAGGTATGAAAGTTGCTCTACTCTTCATGATGATCATGTTTCTCTACTCTTCATGATGATCATGTTTGTTGGCCTTGATTTTCCAGTGGTCAAGTTTGACCCGGCAATGGCACCACCACCGATGGCGGCGTTCCGGCCATGTAAGGGATAGTTTCTACTATTATATATCTTCTACTCGTCGATACGAGCGTTTCGATATATAATATGAAATTTTTGGAGATTGTATGATTAAGTTGTGATTTTTACGGTTTCGGACCGTTTGATTTTTCGATCCGTGACGATTTGAGCATCCGATCGACTTGTGATTTCGACATATCGATCGTATAAATATTCCAGAGACATTGGGTGGTCTCGGATGTGGTTACGCCTCATTTGGCGTCACCTTGGGAATTTTGGTTCGATTTAGGGTTTCGAACGTTATTCCTTGTGATTCATTGACTGAATCAGAGCTGTAATTCCTTAGGTACGTGATGAGGTATTCTTTGGACAGCTATTTTGGGTGGTTTGGCTGCTTTGTTCTGTATTGAATACGCAGTGGGAGTTTCGAGGTGAGTAATCTCACAAGGTTCATTTACAAACGGAATTACCTTTATCGTTTTGAGAGTTACTGATTTAACTGCAAACTATAGTTGGTATTAGTAGACATTCCTGAGCGGATGACTACGTATATATATATTTACGTGAAATATATATGTTTGGTGGTTTGTGGATTTATGAAAACAATATGCATGAATTGATGAATTTTATTGTTTTGTGTTATGGCTTTTCGGAAAACAATGATTGTGGAAATGTTGATTTCGATTGTTTTCAAAAGATTTGAGATTTGTGTAACATTTTGGGTCCAGTGCGACTCCTTTAATGTTTTGCTCTAAGGGGCTGTGCGGCCCGAGGACTGAAGGTCTATGACCTTGGGAAAATTGTTGAGATTTGGGTATGAAAACAATATGCATGAATTGATGCTCTTTATTGTTTTGTGTTATGGCTTTTCGGAAAACAATGATTATGGAAATGTTGATTTCGATTGTTTTCAAAAGCGTTGCGATTTGTGTAATGTTTTTTAGTCCTATGCGACTTCTTAAATGTTTTGCTCCAAGGACTGAGAAGTCTGAGGAACGAAGGTCTATGACCTTGGGTATAATGATTTGCTCCAAGGGACTGTGTGGCTCGAGGATCGAAGGTCTATGACCTTGATCAGAATATCAGGTAATCACGTCTTTGGCCGAACGAGTAGTTACGTTTCAGTTAGAGCTCTAGTCTGTCTGCCATATAGGTAATTCATGGGGTAACGGGAATTGGTTATTGATAACTCATGACATTACGTGTTTTTAGGGAACAAGGTGTGAGTTGCTTCCTTATTAACGGTTTTTAAGGGGGCAAGGTGCAAGTTGTTTTCCTTATTAACGATTGATAGAAATCAAGGTGTGAGTTGCTTTCTATGGTACGATTATGGTACATTTGATAGAAATCAAGGGGTGAGTTGCTTTCTATGGTACGATTATGGTACAATTGATAGAATTCAAGGTGTGAGTTGTTCTCTATGTTTTATTGATAGAATTCAAGTGTGGGTTGTTTTCTATGGTACGATTTTGGTACAATTGATAGAAACCAAGGAGTGATTTGTTTTCTATGTTTCGTTTTAAAAGAAACCAAGGTGTAAGTTGCTTTCTTTTATTTCGATTTGAAAGGAAATTAAAGTGTGAGTTGTTCTCCTTTATTTCGTGTTTTTAAGGGTCAAAGCGTGATTTGGCTTCTTGATTGAAACGTGCGGGGTTCATCCTATGATTTTGGTGTGAGTTTTTTTGAGTTACTCATACGGGCTTGCAAAAGCTTACCGGGTTTGTTGTGTGACAACCCGGTGCACTATTCAAACCGTGTAGGGGTTAATCCTGCAGGTCAGGGTAATCGTGGCTGAAGCTGAGGTAGCTTGTTGGCAGCAGAACGGGTAGGAAGCAATTTTGATTGGCTTTGCCATTGTTATGACTTCAATATGTTGTAAACTCTGACGAGCATTTACGTTTTATTTTGTTGTTGACAATTTAAGTCGTAAGCTTATGTAATATATGACTCTGTGGGCGGGTCAATATTGACTTAGTGGGTTCAAGGCATCAATACGTATGTAGTTTAAAGGGAAAAAGTTTCCAGGTGCTTAGTATTGATAGTTGAACGATCACGCATATGTAATTATGGGATTATATATCAATTTTTATTTGTGTTAAAAGTCAGGGCGTGACATTTCTTTTTTGCGAAGATCACACTTTCGTTTAATTTTTTCTATCATTTTTTTGAACAAAAGATATAATATCATTAAGACGACGCATCTGATCGTCCAGCAAGACTGGTTGCCCAGTCCGAGGGCACGCCCTCGCGGCGGGGTTATCAGACAGGCGAGAAAGGGCCATGCATCCGGTGGTGGTTAGCCTAGTCTGAGAGAAGGTTGCGGAATGGTCGTGTTACTTTCTAGAGGGGTTGGAGGAGTTAACGGCAATGGGCAGTGGCGAGTTTATGGTTGGAAGTCGGGGCCGGTGTCGCCTTGCCCTAGGGACGAGCATGGATGTCATAGTGGGTGTTTTGAGGAGGTTTTTCAAGATCGAAGGTCGCCTGAAGGTGGCATCGCTGCAAATCACTGGACTTAGATCGGATCGGTTGGACCCGATTCGATTTGGGTGGTTTGGGTCTGATTTGGGGAAAGACGACGAGGCTAGTTGGTGGGAGGTTGGTGATGGTGTCACCGTTGCTGGTGGGGAGACGGTTTGGGAAGCGCGAGATCGATTATGTCGTTGTGATCTCTGCACCCAGATACTCAAATTTGGGTCTAATGAGCTTTGGGTTGGGCTTTGACCCTTGACCCAGTTTATTTTTCTGTTTTTATTATTATTATTATTATTAGTTACTTTTAGTAAAATGTGCTCTATGCCGGTAATAAGTCCCTACCACCTTTGGATACGGCGACGTGGACTTTGTCTTGTATGCACACTTAGTGTGCCTTGTCTAGCCTAGCAAGGTGGCGAGCTATTTATATGATCAAATGGAGGCAACCTCCCAGTGGCAGGATGAAATTGACTGTCGCCGGATTTATTTCCGTCGGCAACATAGTGGGAAAGTTGTGCAATTTGTAATGACGCTTCTTTGTAATAGAGTTATCTTTTCCGTATGTCACCGCTATGTCAAAGTAAATAGAGTAGTCATTCGTGCACTCTTTGCTATATGGTGCTTGTTAGAATACATAGATTTTGTGGAGAATCCTAATATTATTTCATGATGTTCTCTTTATGCTTATTGTAATATGGGGTTCAGGATCTACGTTCCCCTCTTATATTCTATAATTTCATTAATTAAGTCTTAAGGGCAGCCGCACAAGCCCATTTTCAAAAAAAAAGATAATACCATCTAATTAAGGCTAGAAACGCCATATAAATTATGTTTCAGACAGACAAGCAAACAAAAGACTTGATAAATAAATTAAGTAACGAGGGATGACTTCATGAGAGTCTCAACCTCCATGGTAGAACATGTACGTAATCATCTTCTAGGGATTTGGATCTATATACGACTTCTTGACAACATGTAATATCTTCTGAGGATTTGGATCTACTATACATCTCTAACAATTTAAGCACTTTTAACTAGAAAGAATTTCAACCACGTGGTGTGGTGTGTTGGTCGAGCTGCCTAGTCTGGAACTCCCAGGTCTAGAGTTCGAATCCCAGCTCCATCCCGTGGCCAGCAGATTTGAGGGATCTGGGTTAGTTAAAACACCCAATGGTTCGTGCGTCTGCGGTGCAGTGATTAGTCTGGCTATGCTGGGATACACTGCATGGGTGTGTGTGTTGGTTCTATTGTCGTCTTCCACTCAAAAAAAAAAAAAAAAAAAAAAACTAGAAAGAATTTCAGAATTTTTGTTCACCTTAGATAATTTGTCACTCCTGGATACTTTGACAATTTTTTTTAAAAAAAAAACAAAAAAACCTAATTACACACATTTCTATGCATGTGATTGTACCTAAAATACTAAAAATAAGTTAATCCTCAAGTCAATTATTATGTAATTAATCTACGGTTATTTATTTTGTAGGAAATAAACGGAATTGAGGAAACGAGATAAAATGACGTGAAATGGGAGCAAATAATTGAGAAAGGAAGAAAAGAAGAATTTCTGTTAATTAATCATTGGTTTCATTAATTAATCAATGAATAATGATTAATTAATGATTGAAGTTTACCATGAGAGCCATCATCACATGCCAATGTGTAGCCCTTAAACATTTTGTTTAATTAAAGTAGCCAATTACATGATGACATGTGGCAGTCCATGAACTTACTATTATCTCATTCTTCATGAACGGTGGACCATTCTTTCTTTTCTTTGGGACGAATCATCTGCTGACACCTCAACCATCACCTTATCTCTCCTCTACCTCTTCCAACAGTCCATGACCACAATTAAAAATGGGTCTTTCTAAATGTGCCCGGCAAATATCTAAGTACACTCAGCAAACTTTTTACACCCAGTAAAATTATACAAATTCTAAGTACACCAAGCAAGTATTCCAATAATACCCTTTTTTTTAATAATCCCAGCAAAATCTATATCGAGAATATTCAGGTTCTGCTAGTTGAAGCATCTGATTAGTGAACCATACAGATGCCTGACGAAGAACATCATTCAGAAGGCGCCGTGTATCTTGTATTTAGCAAGCAAGAAATATGCTTACAGTTGCAACTGTCTTCCAATCATTCTTACCATTAGAATGACGCATGTAAAATCAGTGGGAAATTAAGAGAGAGAGCAAGCATTTAATTGAGAAAGACCCAGTAGGAAATTTGGGGATAGATTTAGGGGTTTAGTAAAAGGATTCGACCAAAATGAAACTGACTTTTTGGGAAAAGATTTGGAAAAATTTAGAAAAATGAATCAGCTGCTAAGAGGTTTTAGACCAAAAGAGTATCATGGATGGAGATCAGAGTGGGTGAAGTGGGGGAGGAGGGGGCAGACAGCGACTGAATTCATTGCTGGGTACGTTTTGCATATTTCCTAAATATGGGTAAAATCGACAAAAGAAAAATAAATTTTAAAAGCTGGGTTCATTTAGATATTTGTTGGGTTCAAATAGCAAGACCCTTTAAAAGAGGAGACACCAGCAACCATCATTGATTCGACCCCTCTCCCTTCTCTACCTACAGTAGCTGTAACCACCCCATCTCCATCCTTTCTTTTCTTTCTTTACCGTGAACAAACCACCACCACGCCAACTTTCATATTTCCTTTTCTTCACTACACCATAAAGCTTCATCAATTCCACAAATTTCAAAGGGAAAACCCAAGCATCAAGAATTTAATAAATTTGGGTAAAAGTGGGGAGCTATAAATCAAGGCTAGCTATAATTGCTCTATAGCAATTTGTGGCTTGTTCTTGTTACTCCTTACTTCTCTTCACTTTTTCCTCTTTAATTATGTATATTGATGTTAGTTTAATGATGGGTAGTGAGTAGTTTTATTATTGGGGGCTAGGGTTGTGTGCCCTAGTCCAAATCTTGTGTAAAATATGCTTTTTTAATGTAATGATGCAATTTTCATGTGATGGATGCTTATATCTATTTTTGTTGGGTTAAAATGCATGTTCAGGAGCCTAGTCAACTCTAGGGTGTGTATTTTGAGCATGTCTATGATGAAGTTAGAGGCCTGAACCCCTCTAATTCCTAAGCTAGAAACCTTCAATTTCGTATTCGAGAGGTTATAAACATGCCTGTTGAGTGAATGCGTAGGCGGGTCGCTTAGTAGTCTAATTCCTCCATTTGTAGGCCTCTCTATGTGAATTAGAGACCCTTGAACCGGCTCTAATTCATGTCAAGTGAGTTCCTACGACTCTTGAACCGGAGTAGGAATACCATGAAAGAGAATTTCGGTCCTTAAGCCTTGAACCGCCTTAGATATGATTACCACCAAAGTAGAAAATTTGCATCTACAATAACATTATATTAGCTTTCGACACATAAGATTTGAGTGAATGAGCCTCTCTAGCACCTGGCAGTCTCATTCATATTGTTTACATTTTTATTAATTTCTTTGCATTTTTAGTAATCGCTTTGCATTTTGTTACTTTTTGTTAAGTTCAAATCAACTCTTAAACATTGAATCCATCAACTCATTTGTATATACCCATCTTGAGGCTACAAGTTAGTGGCTTTGAATAGGCTTGGCGTGAACTAAGTCGAGCATTGCCAAGGCTTGGTGCCTGGATTGTTTATAGTTTTTATTTTATTTTATATTTTTCTTGTGTGCTTTTAGTATCCTACCACCGATTATCTTGGTTAGGTCCAACACCTAATTTCCGAGGTACGATAAACTAAAATCCAAATATTTCCCTTACTTTACACAATTCGTACGCTTGCGAGAGTTTATGCATCAAATCAAAGTCCACCCTTGATGGGGTTCGAACACATGAGCTCCATCCAGTTTCAAATAGAAAATCATTGTCTTACCATCTCACCAAACACACGAACCTGGATACTTGGGCAAGTTATAAAATTCAAAGTTTAATACAGAACTTTTTATTGTTTCAAGGACAGACAGTGAACATATTACTCTAGTGACTCCATCATCTACCAAGTCTTTGAACAAAAATACGAATTCACCAAATTCTCAAGGGACAAAGAGGCATTATTGTGACATAACTCGGAGAATCTAGGCACCTACTTATGTGGCCTTCCATGAAGAGAGTGGTGGAGTCTCAGAGTTCCTCCAAGTACTAACGCTAGTCTGATACCTGTCGCCCTTAACAGCATCTGCGGAAGCAAAAGATTCAAGCTCAGCCATTTCTTCTGGTGTCAGTTTCACAGAAAGAGCCTTAATGTTCTGGTTAAAATTCTCAATCTTGGTGGTTCCGGGTATAGGGCACACATCATTTCCTTGGTGATGAACCCAGGCCAGTGCTAGTTGAGATGGGATGCAACCCTTCCTTGCTGCAAGATCACTTACTCGCTCAAATATTGTTTTATTATGCTCTAGGTTTTCAGCTTGGAACCTGGGCATATACTGCAACCAACGCAGTACATATTTGAGCATCAAGAAATATAGCTTTATCAAACTAAATGATATCCAAAGGCACTAATAAGCAGATTGAACATAACTCATACATAATACGAAAAATAATTTGGGCATCTTCCACGTCAACTGCCGTATTTTCTTAGCACTGAAAGATATTTCAGAATTGTAATAAGCTTCTTATGATTACGATCATGGCATGGCACTCCTTTTGTTGAGTATGCATGACAGTACACTTTGACTTGTCAAATAATCAATTAGCGGGGGTGACTCCAAAACTATAGTTACGCTGTGCAGTGAGAGCAGGTGGGCTACCTGACTTATCAATAATATCTCTACTTTCTCAAAATGTCGGAGTTGAAATCGAAAGGGCAAAAAATGATTTGTCCTATATGAAATTTGCAATACCTCCTCTCAGAAACCGCAGCTCAAAACATATTATGAATACATATGAAATTTAATCATGCAGTGATCCTCTCGAGAGTGATACATTAAGGCTTGGATACTGGAATTTACAAAAGACTACTAAATAAATTCAACCAGGACGCACCAACACAGATTATCAAAGGCCAACTACAAACTTCTTATTTAAGAACTTTCAAGGAGATAGAAGGACGAGACATGGGATCAGCTATATAAGTTTATTATCTAATGCAAATGCACATGCACAACACAATTAATATTTGAGTAAAACCCACCACTAGGGTCAAAATTTTTCTCCACCGGACAAAATGATACCCAACTTTCAAAAGTGATCAAAATGATACCTAAATTTTTAAAAGTGATCAAAATTATACCTAAATTTTTAAAAACAAATCAACTTGATACCCAACTTTTAAAAGTGATCAAAAGGATACCTAAAGTTTTAAAAACAAATCAATTTGATACCTCAGTTTATTTTTTTTAGGGCTAAATACTGGTTACTACTCTGTGGTTTAGGTCCAAATCAATTCAGTCCATGGACTTCTAATTTCATCAAAAACACCCATATACTTTCAATTTTGATCTAATAGGTCAAATTCTTTGTTAAATCAAATAGTCAATATTTAGCCCCTTTTTTTAAACTTCTTTGTTAAATCAAATGCAAAATCAAGCACAAAAATTGAAGTGATTTGTGGTCAGAGGGCCATCAATCATCTATAACTCAATCTTCTTCTTCTATAGAATTAAAATATATAAAAATATTCCATTCAATTTCAATTCTACCATCAATCGTAGAAACAAATAAAGTTCGGATGTTTCCCAACTTCTAAAGAAACAAAGAAAAATGGGAAGAGAGTGAGAGGCAGAGATAGAAGAAGAAGAAGAAGAAGAAAATTAACAAAGTAAAATAAAAAATAATTGAAAAATAGTTTTTTGTGTAAAATATTATTATAACGCCATAAAATACTGCACCACACGTGAACAATTTTAACAAAAAGTTACAAAAAATTAAACCGAGGTATCAAATTGAATTGTTTTTAAAACTTTAGGTATCATTTTGATTACTTTTGAAAGTTGGGTATCAATTTGATTTGTTTTTAAAAATTTAGGTATCATTTTGATCACTTTTAAAAATTTATGTTTCATTTTTATCACTTTGGAAAGTTAGGTATCATTTTGTCCGGTGAAGAAAAGTTTTGACCCTATTGGTGGGTTTTACTCTTAATATTTGTGTAACCAACCTTTCGAACATCATCATTGGGAAGATTTTCGACGAATTTTGCCCCCGATGATAAGAATCCTCTTCCTAGAGGACTGTATGCAACAATGCCAATGCCAAGTTCCCTGAGAAATTTGGGACAGTAATATCAATGAATTGCTAGCAACGTACTCTATAATAATCGAGGTAGCTCCGTCAAGCCTTACCGACAAGTAGGGATTATTTCTTCCTCTACATCTCTTGACCACAAGGACCACTCCAGCTGCACAGCAGTTATGGGATGAACACAATGGGCTCTTCTTATTGCTGAAGCTGATGCCTCAGACAAACCAATATACTTTATTTTACCCTCTTCAACTAGCTTCTTGAGCTCCCCCACCTTGTAAAAGACAAAATTATGGAATTTAAGAAAAGTAGAGCTTGCTCAAAATAACTGACTGACGCATCACAGTAACAAAAGATCATTAGTTAGTAGGGAAATATGCATAAGATACAAGATAATACAGAACATTATGTGATCAACAAATTTGGACATGATATTCACTGAAGAGGATGAGAGAATGCAGTGGCTTTTGAGCTTAGCAAAAGGTAGTTCACAAAATCTTTTCCATTAATTTAGATTCAAGATTATAAATTTCTGGACTGTACTGTAGACCTGTAGTATCATCCCAACTAAAGGATGCAATCACTCTAATCAACATGTACTATTCATAGATGTTGTGTCATAATGTAAATTTCCCTTATACATGGGCATAACATAAGTCATATACATATGGGGATGATAACACAAGCAACTAGACATATGAATAAGATAACAGAAGTAATCTAGATATATGCCCAAGATAGCACCAACATAGCAAATGGAAGCTCAAAAACAGTGCACATTTGATTTAAAATTCAGTATTGAAAATTATCTGCAGTTTAGTAGTAATCCCAACTAAAAGAGTCAATCACATTAATCACTATTCTCCTACTGACGTCATAATGCAAATTTTCCCCATATAAATAGTGCGTCAATCATACATGAGGAAGAAGGTATCAGTATCACAACCAAATAAACATATGAGAAAGGTAGTACAAGCACAAATATCAGTATCACAACCAAAAAAACATATGAGAAAGGTAGTACACTAGGAAAACAGCTGAGGCTCAAAAAACAGTATCTAGTAGTGGTCAAGCCCTCAGTTCCACTAGGAAAACCACAAACTAGAGGATATTGAAGAACTAATACATCTGTGAATTAAAATGACTGCATGCAGCGAAATCAAATTGAAGAGGAAACAGAAGAAATCAAACCGTGACTTCAATGGGGACACGGGTGTCAATCCTATGCTGATAATAGAGATCAATAGAATCTACACCAAGTCGTTTCAAGCTTCCTTCACAAGAAGCTCTCACATATGCCGGCTCGCCTCGAATCTCCATTTTGTTGTCCGCAAACCTGGCACCGAATTTGGTGGTCAATTCAACCTTGTCTCTCAGCCCTCCACTCAAAGCCTGCTCCATGAATTCAGTGAATTGCAAACGATCTCATATAAATAGTGATCGATTACAAGAGTGAAGGACATACCTTGCCGAGGAGCATTTCGTTGGTGTGGGGACCGTACATGTCGGAGGTGTCGAGGAAGGTGACGCCGGAGTCGACGGCATGGTGGATGAGCTTGATCATGTCGGCTTCGGGCTTCGGGGGGCCATAGAAGGCTGACATGCCCATGCAGCCCAGTCCTTGAGCTGACACCTCCAGGCCTTGTGACCCGAGCTTCATCCTCCTCACACCCGCCATGTCTATGTGTTAAATGTCTCTCTGTGAGTAAGTGAGCAGAAGCAGATAGTAGCAGAGTGAGTAAAGGAAGGTGTTTGGGTGAGTTATATATAAGTTTGTTTGGTGAATCGGAAACAGTTGGTGGTGGTGGTGGCGTCAGCAGTTAGGTCGTGGGTGAAGAAGAAGAGTAGAATGGAACGAGGGGATGGCGTAAGAGCGTACGTTAGAGATGGACCACTGACCAAAAGGAAGCCAAACTCAGCGGTCTCGGCCGCCAGTGCCGCTTTTACATAAATGGGCAGTTGCTGCTTTAACTAGGCCTCAGAGACTCTCAGACCCCTGAATCTTCAGCTCTAAAACGACATGTCAGTTTCAGACTCTCAGAGACAATAAATCAAACAAGTTCTGTGCATTGCGAATTAGCGAGAAAAACGCTCAGGGATGGTGATTTAAGCACAAATTGAAGGACGAATTATATGATTGATTTGAAACGACAGTGTTAGAATTGGATTTACCACCTGCTTCAAGTCTCTGAGAAATGGAGGCGGCAAGGTCCGCAGATCGAGTACAAAGCACGTACAGCTCTACCATTTCTTCCTAATCGCTCTCGAAAAACCTAACACTGGCGACAAGTTCTTCATCTTCTTCTCAATCACTCTCGAGTATCAAATAGCCGGAAGAGCTCACTGGTTTAATACAATCCTGCCTCCTTCAAAATCGCAAGTTACAGTCGTCGGAAGAGGATGGGATCAGAGGCAGAGAAATTCATACACCGATCTGGAGAGAGAAGTTGAGATGAGAAGTTGTCCTAGATGAGATGAGAAACTAATTGATCTGGTCGGAGGAGGAGAAAAGTGGAGAGGGAACTCAGGTTTCTTCGAGCAGAGGAGCTGATCTGAGACTGAAGGAGGAGGACAAGGAGGGTCGGGTTCTGGTTGGAGCAGGAGAATAAAGACGAGGAGGGTTTTGGTCGAAGGCGGAGCACGAAGAGGAGGACAGGTAGGTTTGGTCGAATAGTGTTATGGCAAGCCTTGGTCAATGTTAGTTCAAATATGGCTAAGTGTGGGAATGAGCTTTTCATGCCCTGCGTTTGTTTAAAATTTTTGAACTTAGCCCTGTAGTGTTTTTCTGAAAATTCAAATGAAAGTTTTGTCACCGGCTATTTTAAAAAGCAATGCCAGTTATGTTATATCATATATGCATACAAATCAGACTTTGAGGAATCGATGTTAATGGTATTGTTTTACATCGCGTGTATTCCTCACCGATTTAATTGTCGTGATGTCTATGAGTATAATTCTAGTAGTGAGGGAAAGTTCCCGCCTATATGCAAATACTTTAACAATTTTGGTGCTAGGTTGGGCATTACTCATTCATACAACACAAATAAGTCATTTGGTTGTGGGATCATCAATTACCAAATATATTTTAATCAAAATTTATAGGTCTTGAGAGGTAATGAGTGCTATTTTGGGGCAAATATAGGCACGTCCAAACCTTTCCCTCTTGATCGTACAACACAAAGTCAAAAACGGTTGTATGATATTTTGCACGCTACTCTCATACAACAGATATAACTATTCTGTTGTACTATGTAGTATCAATTTAAAGCTAAATTTGAGTCAAGTTAGGAGGAAAATCTGCCGCTATTTTTTTTTCATTCACACAACGAATTATTCTTGTAAGTGTTATGCAATGATCTTCTAGCTAAAAACTTCATAATTTTAACAGCCTTATACAACGTAAGTTTTGTAAACGTGTTGTATGATTCACTTTCCTTCATCACACAACAATTTTTTTTTTCGTTGTGTAAAAAGTGTTGTATCACTACTACAAAAAGTTAATCACACAACACTAATCACACAACGGAACAGAAATCATCCGTTGTGTGTTTAAGTAAGCTTGATTGCACAACGGTACTTGTTATATTCTGTTGTGTGAATGCCAACAAAGTGATAACTTTTTTTTCAGAACTACATTACACAACGGACTTAAGTAATGTCTGTCGTCTGAGTCTTAAAAAAATTAGCGGCAGATTTCCCTCCACTTTGGAGCCTTGGTTGCCTCTTGAAATCTGAAATTTGTGCTACTTGATACAACGGTGCTTTATATTTTCCGTTGTGTGAATGAAAACTGGATGCCAAATTTTGAGGAAGCTTGATTGAATGTCTTCCGCAAGATAAACCTAGTGCAAGCTGTAGAAATTAGACAACAGAAGTTATAATTTTCTGTTGTGTGAAAGTGGGAACATATAGGCGGCAACATTTTGAGCCAAATTGCTGTATGCGGCAGATTTCCCTCCATGTTTTGACATTTTGATACTCTTACAACAGTTTGTTAGGTTTCTGTTGTGTGATTGCTTTGTTGGAAGTTTAATTGTGTGCCTCCCACCCAGGCCAAGCCACATGGTGTCGAAAGAAAAATGAAACAAATTCTCTCGAGCCTTCCTCTCGACACTTGACGCTCGACGCTTAGCTCTCTCTCGACCCTAAACGAAATCTCAGTCCTCTCTTAAACCTAGAAACTCATCTCTCTTACAAACCCTCATCGATCTCAGTCCTCTCTCAATCCTCTCTCAGTCCTCTCTCACACTCTCTCGCGGCCGATTTGGATTGCCATTGAATTCGTTGAAGCAGAGAACCCAAGCCTGAATTCAACTTCACATCCGCCACAATAACCAGTCTCCACAGAAATCTTCCTCGAAGAACCAAATCGAGCAAACAAATCGACGAACCAAATCGGAGCTCAGATTCCCTAGCTCTGAGCAAACAAATTTATTCCCAACGGATAGGTAATTCTCTCGAGGCTCTCTCCCTCACTCTTCTGTTCTGTTCGCGAGTCATGGTGGGTCGAGCCCTGAATTCCGACCACCTTGGACAGCCCATACGAGCCGGTGACCGTGTCACTAGACCGCTGTGGTATGGGCTTCGAGCCGAGCAAATTACGATTCAGTTTCGATATCCTGGATTAATCCCTCGCCCTCTCCCTCGTCCTCTCCGCCTTCATCCTCGCTGAATGCCGTCCCATTGGTGTAAAGGAATCTGGTCATCAGGTGAGTGAATACTTATCTCTCATCTCCCCCAAAACTCAATTGGAGCTTGTTTCTGATTTTTTTTTTTCAAATTCCTTCAGATCTGAGGAAGAATGTGCATCTGGTGTTGAAGAAGTGTGAGAGCCCATCACCACGGTCACCTCCTCGGACTCGACCTTGGCCGCAATGGTCGTCGCCCATTTCCTCATCTCCGCCTGTGCAGGTAACTATTTGATTCTTATTCTGATACTTTCAGCGTCTCTCTCTGTTGCGGCCACCAAGATGAAGGCTTTTCTCTGTTCGATTTCTCCTCTCTCTCTCTCTCTCCTCTTCCTGGGTATCGCTGATCTAACCTCCTTCGTTTGTGTTTTGCACTTCAACATCGCCAACCTCACCACCGGTTGCCAGAAGAAGTTGGAGATCGATGACGACCATAAACTGTAATGTTTTTATCGATTTCGGTTTTGCGTGAAATGGCTTTCTTGTTTACATCATTCATTTCAAGTATTAATTTTAGTTTTCTGTAGCCATTGTGTTTATAGTTTCAAGAGGCTTTTGTGTTTGGCTAAGTGATATGCTCTTCATAGTTTGATATTAGCTTTGTGTATCAAATTCGTTGTAGAATTAAGAGTTATACTGTTATGTTTTAAACAAGCTTTCATGCATATTTAATTTATAATCTTGTACACGGATTAGCAAAATTTTATATGTATATAGTTGTGAATGGGCTATGATGTTTATAAAGATGTGTACTTTCTTGTTTATATAAATGTTCATACTTATGTTCTGGATGCAGGAGTGCCTCTTCTGACAAGAGGATCTCACAGGAATTGAGTGGAGATGCCTTTGGAGAGGTATGAAACCTGCCATTGTTTTGTCATTTGAATGCCCCTTGTTTGAGTTCTCTATCTTGAAAGACTTTAAATTGTGAAACAGGAATTTAAGGGATATGTCTTTAAGATTATGGGAGGCTGTGTGACAAGCGAGGCTTCATGAACCTGATGTCTTTAAGATTATGGAATGCTTTCTTTAAGGCTGGTAAATATGCAAAAGCTTCCAAATTGAAGCTGAAAGAGTACAAACAGGTTGAAAAGCTGATTTTGGTTGGTATCAGCATTGGAGTTTCTTGGAATGTTGTTCTTCCTGAATGGTTGATTACCATCTTAGTAATTGTGGTTCTCTTAGGTAAATCTACTTTTCTTTATTGTTAAGAACAGGTTGACTTCTTTACTTCTGCTTGTATTGTTATATAATTTCTTAGGGATTTTGTCTCTAACATAATGGATTCAATACCTAGTTGGGTTTACAGCTGTGTCGTGTTAGTATTAACTTATCGGCCACGATGAAACATGTGACTGCAGTTTGCTGCTATGATCTTCTCACTGTTTTTGTAAGATACATGATAAGAAGGGCACTGTGTTAATTTTGTTCACCAGTACAGGTTTATGGAATTCAAATCCATGCTATAGTCAACAGGAAAGCTTTTGTGTTGGGTGCCCACTTACCTGATTACAGTTCTTTAGTGACCCTTTTTCTTAGTTATTTCTGTTAAGTGGCCAGGGTCTGCAATAGATTTGCCTTCGTAGCATGTTGGTTTATTTCCTGCTGGAGTCGATTTCCCTAAAGTAGGCAATATGTATGTGTAATGTGCCAAGCAAACTTTTTTTGTCCTCCTCAGTGTTTTATGTTGAATATTCCGTATCCGCTTGTTCTCTTTGAGTATCACTGTTCTGATTATATTCTTTGACTGTCATGCAGGGAAATTGCGAAACATCTCTCTCTTCCTCCAGTCAAGCTACACTGCAGTATGCTTGCTGAGGATGCCATCAAGGCAGCTGTTAAAGACTATCAAACAAAGCTGGCTAAATCATCAAATGGCAGCTCACAGGCCTCACCTGTGGAGAAGGCTGCTAATGCTTGAATAGTTTGGAAGACCAACTATTCTTTTAGTTCAAACCCTTTTAGTTCAAATCTGGTAAAAAAAATGAAGAAGAGGGAGTATGTTGTGAAGGTATTTAAACCAACTATTCTTTTGTGAATATACCACTATTTACACCATCTCTCGACCCTCAGAAGGACCTGATTATCAAGGTCAAGCAACACAAGGTCAGTGCCACCCTAATGCTTTGTTTATTTAATTAGTTGTTTTCAATTGTGCTGAGCCTTTAGCTTTGAGTTGATTTTCCTATTCTTTTTTTGATTTGGATTGGGTGCTGGTTTTTCGATTTTGGATTTATGTATGAATTGAAGGAGAGGTTTTATTTTAGGTTAATATATGGTGAAATTTGAGCTATTAATGAAGGAGAGGTTTTATTTTAGGTTAATAGCAATCCATTCTGCATCATTAATAGCAATCCATTTCTCAAGCAATCCATTTCTCAAGCCATTCTTTAGTTTTTAATTGGTCCTGGACCTCGAGTCTGTTATTTAAGCAATCCATTTCTCAAGTGTCAGATTAACTTAAATTATATGATTTTTTTTATATGCAATTTCAAAAATTTGTGCTGTCTGGTCCTAATTGCTACTTGACTCCACAAACCTTTTCTAAGACTTTTAAAGTTAATTATTTGCTTTATTGAGTTTTTTATTTTTTATTTATTTTTCATCTTTACGTCTGGCTGGTCTTAATTCCTTTGCATATGTAACTTTGTGCATTACAGTTTAGGTAGGCATATTGGACTTGGGGTCACTTGGTTATGTTATCTCTTAATTGATCAGTGGAATTGTCTTGCCCGGAAATATTAATATTTGAAATATGTTTTCCAAATTCTGGAAGATAAATATATTGAATCTTGTTGATATTATGCAGATTGTTTCAAAAGATCTATCAGAACCAGTACGTTCCCATAAAGATCTGGATAAGGATGCGGCCCCATACTTTAAGAAAGCAGTCAAGTTTTATGATAGTCTTGCGAAGCAGCTAGCTAGTTAGCCAGGGTCATGTCTTAGACCTCTTCGCATCTGCACTTGATCAGGTTTGTCTTGGCCTGTCTTTTGATTCAGTTATTACTTCTGCATTTCAGGCTGAATTTCTAGTTTTGCATGTACACTACATGTGCTGTTTGGCGTATGATTTTCATATTTGGTCAATTCTAAATAGTGCAACGGTTCTCTTATGTAGCTTGTTAGGCTCCTAGAGTAGCTGGTTGCCAAATTAGCATGAGGTTAAGGCTTTTAATGATCATCTGAAATTGATTTCTTGTGAAAAAGGTTGAGAGACGTGATGACCTTTCTCCCTCATGGGTATATGAAATTAATAGCCAAAATATTAGATTTGAATTGTATGTCCTTGATGAGCTTATGGCATTGATTTTCTTTATCAACAAGCAATAAAGCATCAGAGGTAGTTGTACATTGATCAAGATTTAACGATTTATATTTGAATAACCAAGTCTAAAGTTAAACAGTTAACTGTGATATTGCTAATTTCATGTTTATATTTCAGAAGCTATTCTTAGCATTTTTTGGTTTGATTTGATTTTTATTTCAAATTATGGTTCAAGGCTAAATAATATATCTTATGTCTATTTTAACTTGAGGAATTCAACTGTCTATTGATATTCAGATATTCAGATATTCCATCTAAGTCATTTTACTTTTCTCTTGGTGGTGTCAAGTAACGGTATCCTCTTCTCATTCAATTTTCATTTAAATTTAAGTTCCTACTTAATTTATAAGTCAATAATGCTCATCATTTCTTTTCTCTTTCTTTCTTTGTATGGATGTGAAGAGGTTCCAATAGGGACGCCATTGAGTGCACTTATGGTTGAATTTAATTCCTTGATGTTGGGGAATAGAAAGGGTTCGGTTGTTGTATTCAATTATCAATTGCTGGAAGCTGCAACAAACAAGTTCAGTGAAAGTAATATTTTGGGTGAGGGTAGTTCTGGACCTGTTTACAGGGCTAGTTTTGATGGAAAATTCATTGCAGCTGTTAAGAAAGTAAACGGCATAAGATAGGATGCTGAAAGAGAATTTGAGGTAATTCCATCCAAAACTGGTTCTGGATTCAGTTTCCTGAATCTGATTCTCTTGTTGAGGTCCTGTGTTTTATGAAACCTTGTTTTGCTTTGCAGAATGAGGTGAACTGGTTGGGAAAAATTCGGCATCAAAACATCATCAAACTTTTGGGTTACTGTGTTCATGGAAAAACAAGGTTTCTTGTGTATGAAATGATGCAGAATGGCTCCTTACAAACTCAATTGTATGGTATGAACTTTCTATTGGTATCAAGTAACATAGATGGAGAAAGACATTTGCAAATGGCACAAGAAGGTTTTGTTGATGCGAAAAGATATTATATCAGCTTTTGATTCATGTGTAGCTAGCTAGGATTGCTTATCATCTTTGCCTACAAGAGAGCTTCTGCAAGAGCAAATGAAGGTGCATTAAAGGAAAGCAGTAGTAATCTATGTAGTTTAGGTCTTCCTAGCTAGAACATTTTACAAGTACAGACTCAATCTCTGTTGTCCTTGCTTGAATTATAAGGATTGTAGTACTATTTCTATGGTCATATATTGAGCATTATTTTTTAAAAAACGTTTATATAGATATTCTTCTTGTTGTCCAAGTTTCATTCATACAACATAATACAAAACAATGTGTTGTATGACTGTAAAAGAAAACAAAATTGTTGTGTGAACTAACAACCAACAACAAAAGAAAACAAAATTCTGTTGTGTGAGATTCATAACACACAACAGAAATAAATCATCTCTGTTGTCTGAGTGATCAACAGACAAAGGAGATAATTTCACTTTGGTTGTGTGTTACATGTCTCAGACAACAAACAATGAGTTATATCTGTTGTGTGTTATTAATCTCAGACGACAAAGAATGAGTAAAATCTGTTGTGTGAGATTCATAACACACAACAGAAATAAATCATCTCTGTTGTCTGAGTGATCAACAGACAAAGGAGATAATTTCACTTTGGTTGTGTGTTACATATCTCAGACGACAAACAATGAGTTATATCTGTTGTGTGTTATTAATCTCAGACGACAAAGAATGAGTAAAATCTGTTGTGTGTGTTGAAGGAAAATCAAGTTTAGTGTGCCTTATCAAACTAGGAATAGGAATAGGAGAGAAGGTTCTAGATTTCCCAATCCTACACGGATTGGTATTCCTTGTAACATTAGATTATGCACTTTGTAATCCCTATATATAGGGCTCCTATTCTCTATAATGAAACACACTTCTCTCATCAATCTCTCTCAATACCAATATACTTAAACACGTTATCAGCACGACTCTAGCCACAAAAGCAAAAACCAAAATCTGCCGAAGCCACCTAGCCCGAGCTAGCCGAGCCCCCACCGCGTCTGCCCTGCGCTACGCGCCCCTGCGCTCGTCTGCCTGCGCGCCCGTGCGCCTGCTGCCCTGCTGCCTGCCTTTCCTGCGCGCCCGTGCGTCTGCAGCCCCGCGTCGCTGCTGCCTTGCCCGCAACGACTGCTGCCCCGCGCACACCTGCCCCCGCAGCCCGCACGCACACCTGCGTTCGCTGCTGCCTTGCCCGCAACGACTGCTGCCCCGCGCACACCTGCCCCCGCAGCCCGCACGCACACCTGCGTTCGCTGCTGCCTTGCCCGCAACGACTGCTGCCCCGCAACCGGCCTGCCTACTTCACGCCCGTAGCCCCTGCACCCCCTGCTGCCCCTGCAGCACACCTGCAACTCACTGCCACTGCAGCCCCTGCTGCCGTGCACCACTGCACACCTTTACTCGACTCGCTTCGTTCCATCACGCCTGCATCGACACGCGCGTGATCCAAAACCAAAAAGTAAGTATCCAAAAGCGTAAGTTTTAAAGTTCCTAAATTGAAATTCTTTCTTTTTCTCGGGGACTTAAAAACCTCCCTTCTTCTTCATCCCACCTTTCTTATAACGTGGGTTCGATCATTAAAAAGCGGAATCGTGGGGATTCACGCAATTAACGAACTAAGAGCGTTCGTAAGACTTCGGACTAAGAGCGTCCGCAAGCATCGATTTATGACCTTATAAACATCATTGTTTCGGTCTAATCCAATTTTCTTGGAAATCGATTTCTTGGTAGCATAGCTCGGAAATCTTAATATTTAGTTATCGTGGAAGTTTTAACTCCGAAACTAATATATTTCTTCTTCTTATTTCAGGATGTCGAAACTTGACTTTCCTGCACTTACCTCAACTGGCTCGGAATATCATAGTTGGGCCACGGATGTTGAGCACCATCTCACTTCAAAAGGGATCCTACCCTTAATTCAAGCTCCTAATCCTACTCTCATATTTGAGCGTACGGCTACGAACAATGCCACCGCCCTCATCTTGATGAGGCGCCACATGGATAAATCACTCCGACTGGAGTACATGGCAATCAAGGATGCTAGAGAATTATGGGTCGCGCTAGAAGAGCGATTTGGTAATATCAAGGATACCCTCCTCCCTGACTTGAAAGTTCAATGGGGCAATCTACGATTCGCCGACTTCAAGTCTGTAGCTGAATATAATTCAGAAGTTCTACGCCTCAAAACCATGTTGGGGTTCTGTGGACAACCCGTCACAGAACAAGAACTAATTGAGAAAACTCTCTCCACCTTCCCCGTCTCAGCAATTTTGCTCTCAAAGCAATATCGAACGGAATTCGATACTAGACGGATCACGAGATTTCATCAGCTCATTACTATTATGTCTGTAGCTGAAAAGCATGATAATATCCTCGTGAAGAATTATAATTCAAGGCCCATCGGAACTAAGAGCGTTCATGAGGCGAATTATAATAATGCACCCAACGGAGGGCGCAAGGAGCGGAACCCTAAGAATAAGGGACACAACGGACGTTCTGGTCCATATAACCGCCCTACAAAGGAAGGTACTCGTCAGAATGAAGGACGATCACGTGGCAATACATGGCAACGTGGGAGAGGAGGCCGTGGGCTCCAGGACGTGGAGGAACCACCCAGGGCCGTGGGAATGGCGCCAACTCCTATGGGGGACGCCACCCAAGTGCAAACAATGCACCTCAATTAAAGGGAGGAAATCACAATGACATGTGTCATCGATGTGGATCTAGTGAGCACTGGTTCAAACAATGCAACGCAAGCAAACAATTGGCTGCGCATTACAAGGCATTTAGAGACTTCAGAGAGCATGAAGCCAATTTTGCCGAAAATATAGAAGAAGATGGTGATGATGCCGACGTCAATCTCACCATAGCGGACTTCAAATCTGACAAAGAATTGCACAAGGATGCTGCAGATTTTGATTAGTATAGTCCTTTACTTTTCCAAGAATTATGTAATGGCAATTATGCCCTAAATCAATAAAATGACTTATTGTATTAACTCTTTCCCTCTAGGCGTACTCAAGAGTACTTGTGATGTCTAGGCAAGGTTTGATCTGAGAGAACGGTTTTAAAAGTGAGCAACGCTCCACCAAAATCTCGCCTTACCTTACCTGGTCACAACTAAATTGAAATTACCGAAAGGATTGAGTGACTACGATTGTCTACGGTTTGATTTTTATATTGGATTAGATTTTGGTCAAGAAACTTTGATGTAATCATTGGCTATTATTAATAAAGTATCGATTTATTTTATTCAAATGTCTTGGACATATTCTAAATTCGAACTTTATTATTTTTTCAGTATGTTTCCCGGAGAGCTCGAATGCCTCGTGGATAGTGCCACTACACATACTATCCTTCGAAACAGGCAGCTATTCCTATGGATGGCGCCTACTCGATCTTCTGTGACTACGATGGCTGGACCATCTCAATTGATTCATGGTCGAGGACCAGCTCAATTTATGTTGCCTAATGGCACTACTTTGAATGTCACCGAAGCTCTTTATGCCCCTAGGGCAGGACGAACCCTATTGAGCTTCAAAGATATAAGAGCCAATGGTTTTCATGTGGAAACACATTGTGAGAATGGACAAGAGTTCCTTTGCATCACCTCTAATGACTACGGACATAAACGAGTCTTAGAGAAACTTATGTGTCGCTCTAGTGGGTTGTATGCAACCACTATTCGAGTCATTGAATCCAACCATGTCATGAGAGATGATTTATGGGATTCCGACACATATAGGCTTTGGCACGACCGTTTGGGACATCCAGGTCGTGACATGATGATCCGTATATTAAAGACTTCACACGGACATCCCTTTTTCAGAACGAAAGGAAGTAAAAATCGAAATTTGGATCAAGGAAGAGCACCTGCGCCTCACGGCGCCTTCCCCCTTCAAGTCCGGCCACCACTAGCCGGCGCCGCCATCCCCCTGCGGCTCCAGGGTGGCCTTGACGCCACCCCTGCTCCCCTGACTCCAATTTCTGCTTCTAAAGTCAAAAGTGACTTCATGGCTAACCAAAATCCTCATTGGTTATTTCTAAAGCCCATTATTCGTTCTGCAAAGCCTGCTCTTTAGCAAAGTTAGGATCGAGACCATCCTATGCAAAGGACACCAAAGAAAATATACCATTCTTGCAAAGAATCCAAGGTGATATTTGTGGACCTATTCAACCATCATGCGGACCATTTCGATATTTTATGGTATTGGTTGATGCATCGACACGCTGGTCACATGTCATGCTATTGTCCACAAGGAACGCTGCATTTGCTAAACTCCTAGCACAAATAATTAAGTTAAGGGCTCACCACCCTGATCATCCTATTAAGTCTATAAGATTAGACAATGCTGGAGAGTTTACATCAAAGACTTTTGATGATTATTGCATGTCCATTGGGATTGATGTTGAACATCCTGTTCCTCATGTTCACACCCAAAATGGTCTCGCAGAAGCCGCCATTAAACGACTACAAATGGTCGCTAGGGCATTGGTAATGCGCACCAATCTCCCTATTTCTGCTTGGGGCTATGCAATATTGCATGCAGCTGTGCTTATTCGTCTGAGGCCCACTGCCACTCAACCCTTTTCTGCGTCCCAGATGGTGACTGGGTATGAGCCTAATGTCTCACACTTACGCATATTTGGGTGTGCAGTTTATGTGCCAATTGCGCCTCCACAGCGCACCAAAATGGGTCCTCAACGACGATTAGGCGTTTACGTTGGTTATGATTCTCCAACGATCATCCGCTACATAGAACCCTTGACAGGCGATCTCTTTACCGCAAGATTTGCGGATTGTCACTTCGATGAGACAGTCTTCCCATCGTTAGGGGGAGATAAGAACATCAATGTTCAACAGGAACGACCGGAATTGTCGTGGTCTGTCCCCACTCTGTCTCATCTTGATCCCCGAACCGCACAGTCCGAAATTGAAGTGCGGAGAATTCTCGATCTTCAGAACGTAGCAGAATCGATGCCTGATGCGTTTTCTGATATCGCTAAAGTGACGAGATCACACATACCTGCTGCAAACGTGCCTGCAAGGATTGATGTCCCTAAAACTAGAGGACATGACGCTAACTCAAGAGGATTTGAGTATGGCGCCAACGTCCCCTCTCACAGTGATGGTGACGTTGTGGCTAGGCCCATGGCTCCTGCCAGGAAGCGCGGGAGGCCCATAGGTTCGATGGATTCTCGCCCAAGAAAGAAAGCGAGTTTGGCACAGAATAATCCATTAATCATCGATATAAATAATCCATCTCATGAGAATATTCCGGATTATGGTTATGTCCAAGAGACATCATTGGGGGACGCTCCAATGTCAGAACCAACTCCAGAGAATAGAGAGATCTCCATAAATTACACTAGTGTACATGAGATGATGGATAGAAATTCTATGGCGATTGATGATGCATTTGCATATCATATTGCGAAAGGGATTATAGAATATGATGATATCGAACCTCGCTCTGTTGAAGAATGTCAACGAAGAGCAGATTGGCCTAAATGGAAAGATGCGATCCAGGTTGAATTGGATTCACTAACAAAGAGACAGGTATTTGGGCCTGTAACGCAGACACCCCCAAGTGTAAAGCCTGTTGGCCATAAATGGGTCTTTGTTAGAAAGCGTAATGAGAAAAATGAGGTGGTAAGATATAAAGCCCGCCTTGTGGCGCAAGGTTTCTCACAACGCCCTGGAATCGACTACGAGGAGACATATTCTCCCGTAATGGACGTTATAACGTTCCGCTACCTTGTCAGTTTGGTAGTTTCCGAAAAACTTGACATGCAGCTTATGGATGTGGTTACAGCATATCTCTATGGGGATCTAGATTCAGAGATATATATGAAGGTTCCAGATGGACTTCAATTACCCAAATCAAGTGGCTCTAAACCACGGAGCGCGTTTTCAATAAGATTAAAACGCTCACTATATGGATTAAAACAATCTGGACGGATGTGGTATAACCGTCTAAGTGACTACTTGATTGGGAAGGGATATATTAACAATGAAATATGCCCATGCGTGTTCATTAAAAGAACAAGTTCCGGATTTGCAATCGTAGCAGTTTATGTCGATGACATGAACCTAATTGGAACTCTAGATGAGTTAAAGGAAACTGCTAATTACTTGAAATCCGAATTTGAGATGAAAGATCTTGGGAAAACACGGTTTTGTCTCGGTTTAGAACTCGAGCACCGTAGTGATGGGATTTTGATCCATCAGTCTGCATATACTCAGAAAATTCTAAGGCGCTTTAATGAAGATAAAGCAAAGCCTGCGAGTACTCCCATGATCGGCCGTAGTCTTGAGCCCGGAAAAGATCCGTTTCGTCCAAAGGATGAGGACGAAGAAGCATTAGAGGCCGAAGTGCCCTATTTAAGTGCAATAGGCGCATTATTGTACTTAGCTCAATGCACAAGACCGGATATCTCATTCGCAGTGAACTTGTTAGCTCGACATAGCTCTGCGCCAACACGCCGCCATTGGATTGGTGTAAAGACCATCTTTCGATACCTAAGAGGTACGATTGATATGGGCCTATTCTATCCCTACAGAGAGAAAAGGAATGACGGAAAATTGGGATCGGACCCCAAAAGGCAAAACGCCCCCGTCCATGGAATGGCCGCCGGCCATGTTGCCGCGCCGGCACCGCCGCCTGTCATGGTGGCCGGTGTCCTCCTATCTCCCTCCATCAAAACGACAATGATGTCTTGATGGGTTTTGCTGATGCAGGGTACCTCTCTGACCCTCACAAAGGTCGCTCCCAAACAGGTTATGTCTTTACCATGGGAAGCACTGCGATATCTTGGAGGTCTACGAAACAGACCCTTGTTGCTACTTCCTCAAATCATGCAGAGATTATTGCTCTACATGAAGCTGTACGTGAATGTGTATGGCTAAGGTCTGTAATTCGACACATTCAAGGAAGTTGTGGTTTGAAGTCTACCACAGATGAACCTACATGCATTTATGAGGATAATGCAGCTTGTATTGAACAAATGAAGTTAGGTTTCATCAAGGGCGACAACACCAAGCATATATCGCCTAAGTTCTTTTATAATCAGCAACAACAATCACTTCTAAAGATTGAAGTGAATCAAATCCGATCAGAGGATAATGTAGCGGACTTATTCACTAAGTCGTTACCTAAATCCACCTTCGAGAAACATGTGAAGAGCATCGGATTGAGAAAGTTATCCGAACTCCCACGATTGTAGCAATCAGGGGGAGATATCGACATCAGGGGGAGTTATGATGTCTACATGTTCGATCTCGAAGAGTGAAGGACGTGTTGTGCTCTTTTTGTCCTTCGACCAGGATTATTTTTGTCCCACAGGGTTTTTTGTTACCTGGCAAGGTTTTTAACGAGGCAACGGATGAAACGTCACCACCAAGTTTGAGCAGCACAAGGGGGAGTGTTGAAGGAAAATCAAGTTTAGTGTGCCTTATCAAACTAGGAATAGGAATAGGAGAGAAGGTTCTAGATTTCCCAATCCTACACGGATTGGTATTCCTTGTAACATTAGATTATGCACTTTGTAATCCCTATATATAGGGCTCCTATTCTCTATAATGAAACACACTTCTCTCATCAATCTCTCTCAATACCAATATACTTAAACAGTGTGTTATATATCTCAGACAACAAAGAATGAGTAAAATCTGTTGTGTGTTATATATCTCAGACAACAAAGAATGAGTAAAATCTGTTGTGTGTTATGAACCTCAGACGACAGCAAAATTTCTTTCTGTTGTCTGACTGTGCCGCGGCATCCCCGCGCATGCCATGGCAGGCACATGCCTGCGCAGAATTCACACAACGGAAACTAGTATTCTGTTGAGCAAAGTGATATCACACAACGGTGAAATCACCGTTGTCTGATGTTTTAATCACACAACACTCACTTAGACCACGGTGAGTTTGGTCATCAGACAACAGAAATTCACCGTCGTCTGATGACCTGTTTGTAGTAGTGTATGTTAAGGTTATTGGCCTAGTGTTATAAACTATTTCACATTTTTGTTTAATTTTTTTTGTTTTTTTTTTAATAAAAGAGATAATATCATCTAATTAAGGCCAAAACGGCATATAAAATATTTCACACTTTCGTTTAATTTTTTTTTATCATTTTTTTTTTTAACAAAAGAGATAATATAATCTAATTAAGGTTAGAAACGCCATAGAAGTTATGTCTCAGAGAGACAAGCAAACAAAAGACTTGATAAATAAGTCAAGTAACGAAGAATGACTTCATGAGAGTCTCAACCTCCATGGTAGAACATGTACTCATCTTCTAAGGATTTGGATGTACTATATATACATCTCTAACAATTTAAGTACTTTTAACTCGAAAGAATTTCAGAATTTTTGTTCGCCTTAGATATTTTGTTACTGCTGGATACTCGAACAATTTTTTTTTAATTTTTTTTAACCCCATTTTTGATGAGGCTCGAACACATGACCTCCATCCAGTTTCAAATAGAAAATCATTATCTTACCATCCCACCAAACACACGAACTCGAATACTCAGGCAAGTTATAAAATTTAAATTTTAATAAAGAACATTTTATTGTTTCAAGGACAAACATTACACATATTACTCTGGTGACTTCATAAACCACCAAGTCTTTTAACAAAAATACAAATTCACCAAATTCTCAAGGCACAAAGAGACATTATTGGGACAGTGGTGGAGTTTCATGAAAACAGTGGTGGAGTTTCAGAGTTCATCCAAGTGCTGAAGCCAGACTGATATCTGTCGCCCTTAACAGCGTCTGCGGAAGCAAAAGATTCAAGCTCGGCCATTTCTTCTGGTGTCAGTTTCACAGACAGAGCCTTAATGTTCTCGTTAAAATTCTCAATCTTGGTGGTTCCGGGTATAGGGCACACATCATTTCCTTGGTGATGAACCCAGGCCAGTGCTAGTTGAGATGGGGTGCAACCCTTCCTTGCTGCAAGATCACTTACTCGCTCAAATATTGTTTTATTATGCTCTAGGTTTTCAGCTTGGAACCTGGGCATATCCTGCAACCAACGCAGTACAGATTTGAGCATCAAGAAATATAGCTGTTTCAAACCAAATGATATCCAAAGGCACTAATATGCAGATTGAACATAACTCAAAGATAATACGAAAAATAATTTGGGCTTCTTCCACATCAACCGCCGTGTTTTCTTAGCACTGAAAGATATTTGAGAATTATAGTAAGAATTATAATAAGATTCTTATGATTACGATCATAGCATGGCACTCCTTTTGTTGGGTAAGCATGACAGTGCACTTTGACTTGTCAAATAATCAATTAGCGGGGGTGACGAGCTCCAAAACTATAGTTACGCTGTGCGGAGTGAGGGCAAAAATGATTTGTCCTAAATCAAATTTGCAACACCTCCTCTCAGAAACTACAGCTCAAAACAGATTATGAATACTTATTAAATTTAATCACGTAGTGATCCTCTCGAGAGTGATACATTAAGGCTTGGATACTGGAATTACAACAGACTACTGAATGAAGTCAACCAGGACACACAAACACAGATTACTAAAGATCAACTACAAACATAAGATTTAAGAACTTTCAAGGAGATAGAAGGACGAGATATGAGATCAGCTCCATAAGTTTATTATCAAATGCACATGCACATCACAATTAATATTTGTGTAACCAACCTTTCGAGAATCATCATTGGAAAGATTTTCGATGATATTTGCCCCCGATGATAAGAATCCTCTTCCTAGAGGACTGTATGCAACAATGCCAATGCCAAGTTCCCTGCGAAATTTGGGACAGTAATATCAATGAATTGCTAGCAACGTACTCTATAATAATCTACGTAGCTCCGTCAAGCCTTACCGACAAGTAGGGATTATTTCTTCTTCTACATCTCTTGACCACAAGGACCACTCCAGCTGCACAGCAGTTATTGGATGAACAGCATGGGCTCTTCTTATTGTGGAAGCTGAGGCCTCAGACAGACCGATGTACTTTATTTTACCCTCTTCAATTAGCTTCTTGAGCTCCCCCACCTTGTAAAAGACAAAATAAAGGAATTTATGAAAACGAGATCTTTCTCAAAATAACTGACTGACACATCGCAGTAACAAAAGATTAATAGTCTAGTAGGGAAGATGCATAAGCTACAAGATAATACAGAACATTATGTGATTTAACAAATTTGGAAATGATATACACTGAAAATGATGATAGAATGTAGTGGCTTTTGTGTTTAACAAATGGTAGTTCACAAAATCTTTCCATACCGATTAAAGATTATAAATCTCTGGACTGTACTGTAGACCTGTAGTACTAAAGGATGCAACTCTAATCAACATGTACTTCTCTTCATAGGCGTCGTGTCATAATGTAAATTTCGCTTATACATAGGGCATAACATAAGTCATATACATATGGGGATGATAACACAAGCAACTAGACATATGGATAAGATAACAGAAGCAAACTAGTCAACTAGATATATGCCCAAGATAGCATCAAAATAGCAAATGGAAGCTCAAAAACAGTGCACATTTGATTTAAATTCAGAATTGAAAATGATCTGCAGTTTAGTCATAATCGGCAATCACATTAATCACCAATCTCCTACCTGATGCCATAATGCTTTCATTTTCTTGGGGGTCCTTGGTTTTCAAACTAATATAATCTCAATTAATATTACTTATCACACTCCCTACACAAACCGAGTGATAACTACTTGTAACCGTAAGTGATGGGACCAAATATTGCTCAAAATGAGGATCATCAAACAATATTTGTTGAATGATAATTTTGTCATTACTGCTATAAATTATTCACTACACAGTCAATTGTATCAATTAGTTTCCCATTGTAAAATTTTTTTCCTTCACAATGTTCGTAGAAAAAGCCTCTCTTTCATATAATCAAGACTTATATTGCCAACAAGAAGACTAATAGAAAATAGAATTAAATTTGGCAGGCTAGAGTTGATTTGTAAATCACTGATTATCAAGATAACAGAGAATGACACATCCTTACACAAACCGAGTGTAAAGATTTGAAAGACGGGACTATTTCCTCATCACTTGATGCAATGCAACTGAAGCAAGATTGTAAAGGGCCATTTACATTCATCATTGACAACCTCTTCAAACTTGATCAATTCAATACGAAGCAGCTGAGGCTAAAAAAACAGTATCTAGTAGTGGTCAAGCCCTCAGTTCCATTAGGAAAACCACAAACAAGAGGAAATTGAGTAACTAAATAACATCTATGACTTAAAATGACTGCATGCAGCGATATTGAACAGAAAACAGAAGAGATCAAACCGTGACTTCAATGGGGACACGGGTGTCAATCCTATGCTGATAATAGAGATCAACAGAAGCAACACCAAGGCGTTTCAAGCTTCCTTCACAAGCAGCTCTCACATATGCCGGGTCGCCTTGAACCTCCATTTTGTTGTCCGCAAACCTGATACCGCATTTGGTGGCCAGTTCAACCTTGTCTCTCACCCCTCCACTCAAAGCCTGGTCCATCAATTCAATGAATTCCAAGCAATCTCATATAAATAGTAATCGATTACAAGAGTGAAGGAATACCTTGCCGAGGAGAATTTCGTTGGTGTGGGGACCGTAGACGTCGGAAGTGTCGAGGAAGGTGACGCCGGAGTCGACAGCATGGTGGATGAGCTTGATCATGTCAGCTTCGGGCTTCGGGGGGCCATAGAAGGCTGACATGCCCATGCAGCCCAGTCCTTGGGCTGAGACCTCCAGGCCTTGTGACCCGAGCTTCATCCTCCTCACACCCGCCATGTCTATGTGTTAAATGTCTCTCTGTGAGTGAGTGAGTGAGCAGAAGCAGGTAGTAGCAGAGTGAGTGAAGGAAGGTGCATGGGTGAGTTATATATAAGTTTGTTCGGTGAATCGGAAACAGTTGGTGGTGGTGATGGCGTCAGCAGTGAGGTCAAAGAAGAGTAAAATGGAACGAGGGGATGGCGTAAGAACGTACGTCAGAGTGAGCAACAGAGATGGACCCCTGACCAAAAGGAAGCCAAACTGTGCGCCAGTTGCCGGTTAACTAGACCGCTTTTACATAAATGGGCTTTTACAGCGGTCTTCAGCTGTAAAACGACATGTCAGTTTCAGACTCTCAGAGACAATAAATCAAACAGGTTTTGTGCATTGCGAATTGGCGTACCCGAACAGAACAAGTGATCGGATTAGTTTTGAAGACGAAGCACAGGCCTATCCGGTCTCGGAGCGACTCCGATTTGCACCACGACGTGGAGATTAGCGAGCAAAACGCTCAGGGATGGTGATTTAAGCAGAAATTGAAGGACGAATTATATGATTGATTTGAAACGACAGTCTTAGAATTGGATTTACCACCTGCTTCAAGTCTCTGAGAAATGGAGGCGGCAACCTCCGCAGATCGAGTACAAAGCACGTACTGCTCTACCACCATTTCTTCGTAATCGATCGCTCTCGAAAAAGTTCACACTGGCGACAAGTTCTTCATCTTCTTCTCAATCACTCTCGAGTATCAAATATTCGGAAGAGCTCACTGGTTTGCTTGGCGCTAAATGACTTCCGAATTGAATTTTTTTATTTTTTCATTTTTTTTTTAAATTAGCTTATCATTGTTCTCCTCAGAATTGGCTTTATTGCACTTTAGAATTGGAATAAATAATTATTTTTTTTAAACAAAACAGACAGGTCTTTATTAAATAGAAATATTACAACCGATATATCCTTAGTCTTCTGCACAAAATTTCACCACCATTCTGCCTCATCATGGAGCAGGAACGTAGTTGTCTTCTTCTTCTCCATATTAGTACAAATGACCATATCAAAATAGGTATCCATGTTCTCGATCTACTAATCGGCCAACAAGTAACATGTACCATCCTGAAATGTCACTGCCCCCTGTCTAGTGACCTCCCTAGTCAGCCTAGATAGGCGAGTAGCAACAACTGCCTCAACAATAGGCAGAACAGGTTGCACCATCTACTTCTCATGATAGAACTCCTCCTGAGAGGTAACCATACCTCTACTCCTGGCCCTGCCTCCTTGAGGATCCATTACCTAAGAAGCATAACAACACTTGGTTAACGCTTGTATAAAACTTAAACACAAGTACAAGTCACATATACAAGAACTGTATTAACCAAAACACTAATACAAGGAGGATACACTTCTGCAACAAAATCTTCTATCTCAAACAAGAGTTCTGTCTAGAGATTCTCATTCCTCAAAAGAATAAAACTCAAAAGACGCTACACAAATGCTCCTACACTTGACTTACAGAGACGACCTATGCTCTGACGACTTGACACTCTAGCACTCCCACATATATAATGACTATATCAATATCGAAGAGTATATGATGGGGATCCGCTGCAGACGGGCCATCACTCGAGTAGTATTGATTATCACCAAATATGTACCTTAAGCTCTTATACCAAACTGTCACGCCCCAAATTTTGAATAAAGAAATTCAAAACTGAAACGCCATAAGCCGATAACTCAACAATTCACCCAAATTTGCATACTAACTTTTCCCATTTAATCTAAGCAAGAAAATAAACCAAGCCCAAAAATGTCAATACCGAATCATTCTCTAGAGTTACATATTAAATTACCAAGTGTTTACATAAACTCGAAAGTATCAAAGTAAATGTAAATGCTCACAAGGAACATACCTACAAAAAGCAATAGATACACAAAATAGGTTCTAAACCTAACGTTGCTGCAACAACAAGCCGCAATCTCAACCCTGGTTGCCCTGACTTGCAGGAATAACCCTTATACCATGGAATAGTGCATCGGGTTCCAACAACAAATCCAGTAAGCTTTTCAAGCTTGTATGAGTAAAACTCAACTGAAATGACTCAAAACAACACATGCATATAATTTCCTCAACTTATGAATAAACTAAAGCTTATGAATAAGTTAAAGCAACAACATTTAACTCCACAATACACAATCGAACTTACAATCACATAAGGTAAAAATCAATAATCCCCGCATAGAAAATTAGTTCAGGAGATTAGCTAAAATTACACAGTTCAAATCATAGCAACTCCTGCGTATAGTGTAGTTCACATGCATACATTAAAACCAAACAAGAAATCAATTAAGAAATCAAACAGCTCATGCTAAAGCCAAGAAATCACCCTTTCAACTCTAGTGAACACACACATTTTAAATACAAAACCCATGTTCTTTTTGGACAATAAATGAAAGAATACACACCCGAAAGTCTCTTTTAAAAATGTATACTCATGAGTCGCAAGTAACTCCTTATTACTCCCATGCCATGACAAACAATGACAGACGACAGACTAGAGCTCTAACTGAATCATAACCAATTACGTAGCCAAAGGCTTGGTATCCCGATATACTTGCCTTAGTCACTACTGTGACACCAGGTCCTTATACTGAAAACATTTAAAAAGTCTCACATGACTCAAAATGTTGTCCCACAATTTAAAGTACTCTTTACAATAATCGGTCTTTCAATTTAAAACCAAATCAAAACAATATAATTGACTGCAACAAAATACTGTTTTCATAACTCAATTTCAGTCTCAAAAATAATATAGAAATCAATTTCATAATATTATTTTCACACCTTAATACCCAACACAAATTTACACATACAACTCTCATATATGAAAGTCAATAAAATAATTATTGGCATCCAAAACTCATTTATTTTCTTAGAACATCAAATCACAAACAATAGCATGATCGAAATCATAAAACATACTAATTCGACCTCATACACAACGGCACCAATATATATTTCATGTACACACACACACACACACACACACACAGAGTCATCCCCTCAAGAATGGTACTAATACTAACTATAGTCCACAATCACAAAACTCAAGAAAATTATTTTTTATAATTAAAACTTCATTTTACTTATCTATGAACTGTAGACAATCAAGTTCATATAATTTAAAACAAATATTTATTGTTGAAAACAATTTCACAGTTTAGCAAATAATTTCAAATAATAAGGTAACTCCGTTCATAAATGAACCTTGTGAGATTTACTCACCTCTAAATCCCGCTGCATCTTCTTTTACAGCCGAGATAAAGTACATGACACTTTCCGTCAATCACCTAAGTAAAATAAGGTCTTAACTTAATACATGATTAAAACAAAAACGGTTACGGTTCGAGCCAACACTAGGCCAAAAACATCAACACACAACACTTGTTACACATCGGAAAAAAAAATTGTTGTGTGATGAGGGAAAGTGAAGGCTGTTAAAATTTAGAAGCTTTTAGCTAGAAGGTCATTGCACAACACTTACAAGAATGGTTTGTTGTGTAAATGAAAAAAAAAAAGAGTGGCAAATTTCCCTCCTACCATGACTCAAATTTGGCTCCGAACTTGTAGTACATTGTACAACATAATAGTTATATATATATATGTTGTATGAGTGTAGCTTGCAAAATGTCATACAACCGTTTTTGTTTTTGAGTTGTATGATCAAGGAAAATATATTGGGAGGTTTAGATGTGCCCTCCAAATGCTACTCAGCCCCCCCCCCCCCCCCCCCCCCCGGTCAAGCCCCTGATTTTTAACATAAATAAAAATTGATATATAATCTCATAATTATACATGCGTGATCGTTCAGCCATCAATACAAAATACCTGGAAATCTTTTTCCCTTTAAACCAAGTATATACTGATGCCCTGAACCCACTATGTCAATATACACTTGCTCCACAGAGTTATATATTACACAAGCTTACGAATTAAATTATCAACAACAAAATAAAACGTAAATGCTCCTCAGAGTTTACAACAACGGAAGTCTTAATAACGGTAAAGTCACAAAATAGGCTTCCTACCGTTAAGCTGCAAGTAAGCTACCTCAACTTCAGCCATGATTATCCTGACCTGCAAGCTACCTCAACTTCATTTAAATTTCTTACTTATTTATTTTTGTCCACTCACTCTAACGTGTTTTAAATTACTTTCCCCTGGGCCCTTCGGTTTCAAATGCCCAGTTTGCAGGCGAATTAGTGGAGGTCGGGAGTACATGGCATATGAGGCATAATTTTTACTACTTCAGCATTGTAGGATTCCTTGATCCTTTATTCTTCTTTATATATCTTTGTGCATTAGTATTGCTCTGGTAACCTTTGGGCTTAGTATTGTTGAGTTTTGTGTTTTGTGAAAGTGGAGTTGATGGTAATTGGGAGCAGGGTGGCTCCAGGAGTATAAGGTTGGTTTGCTTGAAGTGTTTGTGTGTTTTACAAGTTTTTGGGTAGTCCATTTTAGGGGTGACTCTGCCGAATTTTTGGTAGACCTATTCCTAAGGTGGGCCCCACAGGGCCACCTCAGATTTCAAGGTGAAATTCGGGGCGGTTCCTGTCAACTTAACCTTAATATATCAGCATAAAACAGAAACAACTTGACCCCATAATATATCAACATGGTCGAATCGACGTGCTGCCACCTTAACCTTCAAACCTGCACAATCCAATAGCCCAGAATGTAGTGCATAACAAGAGGATCAAACTTTATGCCTGAAGCTAAGGTCGATTCAGCCTTGATCGGCTGGGATCAAGCTCGAAAGCAGATTGACACATAATCATTGTTGAACTTCAACTCCAGATTTCGGTCAAACCACGGCGAATCGTGTTGCAAGGCAGGTATAGATGTGATAAGAAGGAGGAGAGCTTCAAAGCCATGAATGGTACGAGCCCTATCCTTTTCGGTCCTTGCTGCCCCGTGCACGGTGGTTTCTGGGGTGCGTGAGGGGTCGGGGTCGGGGTCGGTAGAGGACAGAGAGGGAAAGAGAATGGTGGTGGTGGCGGAGTCACCAGAGGTCGTCGGACGACGTTAGAATCTCCGGGTTTGTCAACTGGGTCCGGGCCGGCGGCTGAGAGAGAGAGAGAGAGAGAAGGATTTTCGGGGATTTTGAATTTGGAAACCTAGGGTTTTCTGATTTTTTTTCTTTCTATTTATACTAAATTTTCAAAAAAAGAAATAACTTTCGCTGACCATAACTTTTGTCATACAAACTCCGATTTAGGCGTGTCGTATGTCCATGAAATCGTATCGATGTGGTCTACAAATTTTGTGAAGGAAGTTTTCGGAGAATCCCAACAAATAAAAAGTCAACCTTTTGACCCTCGAAAATAATACGTTTCGAGTAATTATTCGTCCGAAACACTTTCGCTCCACCCCTCGAACTACGTAATCGTACTAGTGACAAACTTAAAAATTTCTGCAAAAATATCATAAATTAATCACTAATTTTTGGGTATTACAACCACATTGTCGCATCTGGACATCCCATCCGCATAGCAGCCGACGTTGGCAACCCGGTCAACACCCCATCTCCTGTCGCCGATTTGACCGCCCCCGCCGAAGCCACCAAACAGACAGCCGCTGAGATAATGTGCCACATCAACAGAGAAGATCCGTGACTGCTACTTCCGTCGAGGCCATCAGTCCTCAAGACCAAAACCAGGCCTTAATCAGCAACGAAGAAAGAAGCTTCTAGCAGACCACCACAAACCCATCTTCCGACGCCTCTTCTCCGACAGATCGCCACTGGCTTAGGGTCGAGGATGATCCTCCCAAAACCAAGACCAGAGCCCGGCTGTAGCCCTTGAAAACTAGAAGAGAACGACAAGGAAAAACCCCCATCCCTTTAGCCTCCCTCTAACTAGAGAGGGAGAAATCCCCACCTTTTCAAGTTAAAATGCCGGTCCCGCTGTCAAACCCTAGCGAGACCCAACTTCTCAGAGGGAGTGTTAAAATAATATAATAAAAAAATTGGAAAATGCTTGAGACACCAAATATTTATACAAAAATTGAGTACCAAATGATGTGGCATATAACACTTCATCAATATCATTCCATAAATTTCAATGACATGGATTTATTTATTTTCAATTTAAAAACATAATGTTTTTGAGAAAATATTTTGTATATTATGAAAACCCGAATGTTTTACAAAAATCTAAGCAATTACAAATATAATTACACTGCTTCTCGTGAAGAGCAGCCAATGTTATTCTTTAATTGGCTTCATCTTGCTTAAATGGAGAAAATGATGAAGAATAAAACGGATAGAGAGACCAATATTGATTCTTATCCAATTCTTTATTTAAAGTCTATTATCCATCAGCATTCTCAATTTATGGACAAGCTAGTTGATCTCATCCCTGCTGTGGGGGTGGTCAATAAATTTGACCCTGCAATCAAGGCAATTAAATAGAAGTAATGGCAACAGTAAATGCAACGGTTAATGTAGCTGTAAATGCGACGATAAATGCGACATTTAGTATGACAATCATGGCCGCCAATAAGTGACGGTTATTGCAGGAGTAAATACGGCCTTAATGGTGGCGTGCCGCTCAAGTCACTACTGCTTGCTGTGTAAGTTTACTTGCAGCCCACGCCGAGGTACACCTATAAATAGGCTGCTTGACGTCAAGGTAATCCATCGAATTCCAATTATCTCTACTCCACTACTAAGAAATGTACTGACTTAGTCATCGGAGAGTTTTCTGTAGGTACCCTCCCTTCCCCTCGAGCGGACGGTCAAACTCCAGGTCAACGCTCGAGGGAAGCTTCTCAATTGTTCCCAGGTCAGCTCCCGCTCTAGTCCGCATTACTTATTGGGTCAAACTCCTCTACGGAATTTTTCACCTCCAACAAGTGGTGTCGTCCGTGGGAAG
The DNA here is from genome assembly GCA_024704745.1 of Rosa lucieae. NCBI lineage: Eukaryota > Viridiplantae > Streptophyta > Magnoliopsida > Rosales > Rosaceae > Rosa > Rosa lucieae. Next base: position 32,118,778 of record CM045495.1, on the reverse strand, counting down.
CACTTTTTCCCTAAAAAGAGATGGCGGGAGCTGCCCCTGACGGGATTCCATTTCTGTCACTGAGGACTGGTAGTGACGAAATTCCTCCCCACCAGCCTCCGAACAGGTCCATCCTGAGTCCCATCGGCGACTTGAACTTGCCTCCGGCTGACGAAATGCAAAGGCTAAGGCAGGAACACGAGCAATTGCGGAGGGAAAAGCAGGACCGCGAGGCTCGTCGACGAAGAAAACTTGAAAGGTTCCTACAACTTGATAGTGATTCGTCAGACGACGACGCCGTCTGCGACCTCCATCTAACTAACAACGGAGTAGCAAACGCAGGCGCCAGCCGCGTTATGAGAGGAATCTCTGGTGGACCCCTCGTCAAGGGGGTGGGAGGCAAGGCAAATGGGGGGCAGAACGGAGCTGGAGTAGGCCAATCCAAAAGGGCGCGCAATGAATCGTGGCGCGAAAAGATGGAAAAAATGATTGATGCATGCAAACGTGCTTGCCCTCGAGAGCTAGCTGCAGAAATCGCAAGAGACGTTGGTAAGTCACCGTTTACCGACGACATTTTAAACGCGGCAAAACCTCGCCGGTTTACCATGCCGTTGTTCCACAAATACGACGGAACGACCGATCCGGTAGACCATATCAAGGGGTACAAGCAACAGATGTCCATTGAGACAACCGACGAGAAACTAATGTGCAAGATCTTCCCTTCCAGTCTCACGGGGCCGGCATCGACATGGTTCCAAGACCTCAAGCCGCATTCCATACTAGATTTCGACACATTGAGCCGCGCTTTCATTTCACAATACTTCTACAATCGCAAACAAAGGAAGGATATGGCGACTCTGTTCAGTACCAAGCAGAAGCCGGGAGAAAAGGTAGGGAAATTTTTTGAAAGGTTTAGAGCTGAAATGAGCCATGTGAATTGTGCTCCCCAATTCGCCGCAATCGCGTTCCGAGAAGGATTGCTTTTGGGAACACCGTTATACGAAAGTTTGCTACGCGATCTGCCAAAAGACATGGACGACATCATTACAAGGGTTGAGGGGGAGACTAGAATTGAAAAAGCCAAAGAAGCACGCGAGGCCCGACTCACTGCCGTTGTCACCTCGAGAGACGTTGAATGGAATAACACAAAGAATGACATTCAGAGTGATAGAGGAGGGAAACCTCAAGATTATCCCCTTGAAGAATGGTTTACAATTCACCCCGTGACCATATACAAAGACATAGTCATGAAGGAATATTTGAGAAGCCGCCCCCCCCAGCCACAGGCTAGTGACGAGGATGAGAGAAGTCGATATTGCCCGCTCCACGAGGCAAGGGGGCACGGCATATATAAGTGTCAGGGAGTGCGACCTGTAATCCTTACAGCAATGAAGACTGGTAAACTCCTTCAATATAAAATGATATAAATTAAGGCAATCAGAGGGTTCATGGAAAAGTCCACGCGCCGAAATTCATCTCGACTAATAGAGAAGGTACGATAATATGGTGACTTCGTTTTGATAAAAGATGGCACAACTCGTAAATTCAGGTAAGAAAAATAAAAGAGTTTAAGTGATTTTTGCACGTGTTGATATCTCATTCGAGAAACTATTGAAATTGTGTATTTCTCACATGAATAATATCACTGGGACTGGTTCCTCGAGTAGGACAGTCCTATTAATATGTATATATGACTGGTTCCTCGAGTAGGACAGTTGCATTCACTTTATCGAAACTGGTTCCTTGAGTAGGACAGTTACGTTTGATTCATAAGAACTAGTTCCTCGAGTAGGACAGTTGCCTTAATGATTCGAAATTGGTTCCTCGAGTAGGACAGTTGCCTTAATGGTTCGACACTAGTTCCTCGAGTATGACAGTAACATTTGATTTATAGGAGCTGGTTCCTCGAGTAGGACAGTTACCTTAATGCTTCGGGTAAGATGGCGTGCCTCACCCCTCGCCGAGGGCGGGGGTGGGATGAAGGACCACACCCTCGCTGCGGGCGGGGGTGGGATGGCGTGCCTCACCCCTCACCGAGGGCAGGGGTGGGATGAAGGACCACACCCTCGCTGCGGGCGGGGGTGGGATGGCGTGCCTCACCCCTCGCCGAGGGCGGGGGTGGGATGAAGGACCACACCCTCGCTCCGGGCGGGGGTGGGATGGAGTGCCTCACCCCTCGCCATGGGCGGGGGTGGGATGATGGACCACACCCTCGCTGCGGGCGGGGGTGGGATGGCGTGCCTCACCCCTCGCCGTGGGCGGGGATGGGATGATGGACCACACCCTCGCTGCGCGCGGGGGTGGGATGGCGTGCCTCACCCCTCGCCGTGGGCGGGGGTGGGATGATGGACCACACCCTCGCTGCGCGCGGGGGTGGGATGGCGTGCCTCACTCCTCGCCGAGGGCGAGGGTGGGATGATGGACCACACCCTCGTTGCAGGCGGGGATGGGATGGAGTGCCTCACTCCTCGCCGTGGGCGGGGGTGGGCTGATGGACCACACCCTCGCTGCAAGCGGGGGTGGGATGGCTGTTGAGAGAAAATCTGCACACAGCGAGCGTAAATGTCACCCAACATAATTTCACTCGTATTCATTTAGTGAATAGAGTTTTTATTATTTCGGGTTCGACCCATTCAAGACAGAATGTGTCTCTTAATTACAATCCCTTGTTACAGGGAAACACCCTTTGATTCCATTTATGAAGAAACCAATTGATGGGATGTGTGTTTTGTTTATTTGTTTTTGCAGCTGCACCCGGATATTTGGATGGGTTGCCTACGTACCCTTGGAGAGGGATCAAGCCACTCGTAGTTCAAGAATTCCAATGGGTGAATGACCCATTGGAGGGTATAGCTTTTTGGAATAGGAATAGTGTTTGGACGAATTTGGTGTAAGTGAACCAGAGATTCGATTTGTTTTGGATTTGTTTGGAAAGGTTGTGACGTTTCCTGGTGTTTGGCGGAATTTGACTGATGAGGTCAGGGATTCAGATTGGACGAACCAGGGAGTCATGGACTTTATTTGGAAAGGCTGTGACGTTTCCTGGTGTTTGGTAGAATTTGACTGATGAGGTCAGGGATTCGGATTGGATGAACCAGGGAGTCAGGGATTTTGTTTGGACTTGCGGTTGCATCTAGTGGGTCGCTAGATTGCCTACATACCCTCGAGGAGGGATCAAACCATTGTAGTTCAGGAGTTTGTATTTCTGGTGTTGGCAGAACTTGACTGGAGTCAATGATTCAATTTAGGACTGGCTAAATTTTGACTGGTGGAGTCAGGGATTCTGTTTGGACTTGTGGTTGCATCTAGTGGGTGTTGCTAGATTGCCTACGTACCCATTGTGGGATCAAACCGACCGTAGTTCATAAAACTTGTATTTCTGGTTTTGTACAGACTTTTATGTTTGACGGATGTACAAATATTTTTTGAACCCGACAAATGTATTTCTTTTAGACACGTATTAACAGAGTGTCTGCTAATTTGATTTGGACACCCGATGTGTTGAATCTTGTATTCGGCAGTGTGAATGGGCTTTTGTGTTGTCTCCCTTAACAAATTCGACTGGGCCCGAACTTCTGAGGTAAACTGTCTTGAAGTGGGCTTTGTAGTGCTTCGGAATTCGTAGGCAAACCATAAACTGACTTGGACACCCATCTTTTCGTTCTAGGCCTTTTAGCTTTGTTTCGCGTCAGGCCCGAATGATTTGGACACCCATCCTTTTGTTCTAGGCCTTTCAGCTTTGTTTCGCGTCAGGCCCGAATGATTTGGGCACCCATCTTTCTTTCCAGGCCTTTTAGCTCTATTATGCGTTAGGCCCAATTGAAACGGTCCACTCCATCCATGAGACTAAACTGATCTCTATCAATCTTTACATCAGAAAGCTGGAATCCTTGTTGGCATAGTTGCCTCGAGCTAATAGAAATCATGTTGGAGGTGAAGCTAGCTCTTGCAGCTCATTTCGGAGACTTGAAGCGGGATCCATACCCGCGATGCTGCAATCTTTATCGGAGACCTGAACTGGGTAAAGCTTTTCAATGGGCTTCGACTAAGATCCCCAAATTTATTTCTTTGTTGTTGCAGTCTCAATTCCCCATCACAGCAGTAGATTGATTAGCCGGTGTGCAGGGTTGGAAAGCTGGTGCAATTCCGCTTCTGGTACGACCCTTCTGTGAATGCTACAATCCATCAAATATGATTTCCTTCCTTTATTGACCATGTACACCACCTTCAAATATTCAATTATACTTGCCGACATACAGCAAGTTCAAGATGAAATTTTGTCTAAACAATTAAGCTTTGTCTTCTTGTTAATTATGTATGGTACTGGTTCTAGAAACAAAGCTTATTTGTTTCCATTCTGTTGTCTCTTACTAATCAAACCACCGCTTCAACAAAGAAATATTTTAATCATTCTTTGTTTTGCTTCTGAGCATCTGAGCCATGTTCTTCTATCCATAACAATTTGACAAATGCTTTTTATTGATTTTAAAGCTTCTGTCCACACTCAATTGTATTGCTTTAATTTAAACCCTTCTGCAGGCTTTGGTTACTTCACTACCGCCAAACTCGACCGCCAATTTTGGGTGACGCTTCTTGGTTGGCATTGCCTGTCAGCTTTGGGTTTTGTATGGCTTGTTTTGGAGGTGGTGATTCAGCAGAGGCTTTGACAGCCGTGCCTCATGTAGATTGTGGCTTTGAAACTCGGCCGTTCATGAACGACCATTTGTTCCAATGCTTAGAAATTGCAGCATATAAGATTGCATTGAGACTCTGGCCATTCATGAAGGACCGTATTTGCCTTAATGCCTCAGACAAAGAAACTTGCAGGAGGTTGTTCATGAACAACCTATTCCAATTCATCAGGGAGAGCTTTGAGCATTGAAATGAGGTCGTTCGTGAACAACCGTTTTGCTTCAATGCGTTAAAGTATTTGCGAGCAGCAACGATGTCATTTCGACGAAGAACTCTAATAACAGTGGTCGTTCAAGAACGGCCTATTAGAGCTTTGGAGGTCACAAGACATAGAGGATTAATTGGAGAGGCTTCACAGGGAAGGCAGATGTATACCTGCAGATTGCTTTTCTTTTCTGTGCGTCTCCTCCTCTCTGTATTTCTTTTCTTCTTTTGCTCTATAGCGTCTTCCTCTCTCCTCTGTTGCGTATCTTTGTATTTTTCTCTCCTCTGTAGTCTTTTATTGCTCAGTGTTTTCTGCCTTGTTGATTGTTGTTAAAAGCCCCATTTTATAAGCAACCTAGAAGGATAAGAGATCATGTTGGTTGAGCTCAATTTGATTCGAAATTGAAATGATCTTTAGATGACGATGACCACTTCCACATTCAAATTTGTAACTGTAGGAATTATCCATTGAAAGTTATTTGAATTTGAAAGCCTGTACGAACTTCTTTGTCGCCATACTGTTTCTCTTCCTTCTGGAGATAAGAACAAAGGCCAACTAACTAATCATTCTTGTGCTTTTGAATGAATTTGTTCTGTGGCCAAGTCAAACTATACAAGTATATATATTGCAATGGGCTCCAACTTTTCTGATTTATTTTGAAAGACCATCACCATGTGATTTTTGAATGTAGCCCCTCATTTTGTGAAATTTTTTTTGGTTTCAACAATGGCGTGACGAATTTTGACTATGCAGGCTATGGCGGTTGCGCTATCGGTTCTATATGGGGAGCGAGGGTAATCCCACCCCTAGATGTTGTTAAGACGCAATGCGAGACAGATAGATCCTCCATTCCGGTTAGGTTTCGATTCTTTTATTGTTTTGCTCGGCTCCCTGTCTCGAATATTTTACGTTTGTTTTGTTTTTCTTTCTGAGCGTCTGCGCGCACAGCTAAGAAAAACAGGGGGCAAATAGGAGAATGGAATATGGAGTATGTATCAAAGCCATGACGGTCGTTGTGAGGGCCGACGTCGTTACGTAGTCTGACGTTACGATTGATGTTGAGAAGATTTCGAGGCGCCCTCGTCGAAGTAGACTTCGATTTTGAGGCGACCTAGATTTCGAGGCGACCTCGTCGAAATAGACCTCGATTTCGAGGTGACCTCGTCGAAATAGACCCCGATTTCGAGGCGACCTCGCCGAAATAGACTCCAATTTCGAGGCGCCCTCGCAGAAATAGACCTCGATTTCGAGGCGACCTCGTCGAAATAGACCCGATTTCGAGGCGCCCTCGCAGAAATAGACCCCGATTTCGAGGCGACCTCGTCGAAATAAACCCGATTTCGAGGAGACCTCGTCGAAGTAGACCCCGATTTCGAGGCGACCTCGTCGAAGTAGACCCCTATTTCGAGGAGACCTCGCCGAAATAGACTCCTATTTCTAAGCGCCCTCGCTGAAATAGACTCTGATTTCGAGCCGACCTCGCCCAAATAGACTCCGATTTCGAGGCGCCCTCGCCGAAATCGACGTCGATTTCGAGGCACCCTCGTCAAAATAGACTTCGATTCGAGGCACCCTCGTCGAAATAGACGCCCATTTCGAGGCACCCTTGTCAAAATAGATGCCAATTTCGAGGCACCCTCGTCGAAATAGATGCCGATTTCGAGGCACCCTCGTCGAAATAGATGCCGATTTCGAGGCACCCTCGTCTAAATAGATGCCTATTTCGAGGCACCCTTGTCGAAATAGATGCCGATTTCGAGGCACCCTCGTCAAGGTCGGCGCTAAGGTGAAGTTATTGAGAAAATTGCTCGACGTCGACGCCAAGGTGAAAAGTTATTGAGATAAATTCCTACGCCGACGTCGAGGTTGACGCCAAGGGCCCACGACGAGACTCCAAAGTCGAGGTCGACACTGAGGTTAATGCAAAACAAGTTATCAACGTCGAGGTTGACACCGACGCGGAGGTTAGCGCTGAGGTTATTGAGAGCGAGATCATCGACGACGAGGCTGGCATCGTAGTTATTGAGAAGGACGTCATCGACGTCGAGGCTGGTGCCGAGGTTATTGAGAAAATGTCACCACCGTCGAGGTTAACACTGCAGACATTAAAGAAGACGTCATCGACGCCTACGCCGACGCCGTGGTCATTGTGAAGGAGACGTCACTGAATGTTAGGTGACTAAGAAGGGATAAGAAGGGAAAAGAGGAAGAGTTTCACAGCAGGGTACCTCAGGCTCGGAGTCTGGTTTGAACTGCGCTGGGGGCACGTCTTAGGAACGAGGTAGCTCAGTGGGGGCACCGAACGCAGGCGAGACTAGAAACTAGGCTTCGGCGCTGGGGGCGAGGCACCGGAGACTCCACAAGCAGACAAGTCTGCGATGCGGAGACTTGACACTAGAATGGCTGCAAGACAAAGGCAGATTTGAGTCTAATTAGGGCACGTCGACGTCGGCGTCGTCGACGAGATGAGATGCCGACTCTAAACAAAGAACGAGGATCTTCTTATACGGGCCTCTACATCTTCAACACGAGGAAGGCCTAGATGAAATTCAAAGAAGGATGCCCAAAGAGAAGTATAAATATGTGGGGCCCATAAAGAAATTTGAACTTTGGAAATTTTCTCTTGGGATGAATTGCCAAGGAGAAAATTTGGGGGCATTGTGGGGGTGGTCAATCAATTTGACCCTGCAATCAAGGCAATTAAAGAGAAGTAATGGCAACAGTAAATGCAACGGTTAATATAGCTGTAAATGCGACATTTAGTATGGCAATCATGGCCGCCAATAAGTGACAGTTATTGCAGGAGTAAATACGGCCTTAATGGTGGCATGCCGCTCAAGTCACTACGGCTTGCTGTGCAAGTTTACTTGAAGCCCACGCCGAGGTACACCTATAAATAGGCTGCTTGACGTCAAGGTAATCCATCGAATTCCAATTATCTCTACTCCACTACTAAGAAACGTACTGACTTAGGCATCAGAGAGTTTTCTGTAGGTACCCCCCCTTCCCCTCGAGCCGACGGTCAAACTCCAGGTCAACGCTCAAGGGAAGCTTCTCAATTGTTCCCAGGTCAGCTCCCGCTCCAGTCCGCATTAATTGTTGGGTCAAACTCCTCTACGGAATTTTTCACCTCCAACACCTGCTCAGTTCTATTTATCCAATGACGATCGGAATAAGCCATGGTTTCAAGGCCTCATTAACCTGCAAAAGCTTTAGGTAAGAAAGAAATAAAGAAAGACATTAAGAAAACTTGCAAAGATCGATTCAAAACTCAAACATCAAAGACCCATTTATAATCTTTCATGTGAGAATTGCTTTTTTTTTTTTTTTTTTCTTTATAATATATATTTTGATCTGGGTATCAAGGTTGCAGAGAGCTGGATTAATATAACAACTGCATCTATTCATTTTCTAAATTAATTTGGTATGTTGTTAGATTGTGACTTTTATTTAATATCAGTTTTCTTAATTCTTAAAAAAAAACATGAAATTTATTTTATATCCAACAAGGAAATCCATGTCAACAGAAATTCCAAAGAAATTGATGATATGGCATGTGCCATGTCATTTGGTAAGTAATTTTGGTACAAACTTTTGGGATCCCTAGCACTACTAAAAAAAAAATATTAATCAGGATACAATTGTAAACTAATAAAAAAATAATGAAAAATTTCAACATTTTTCATAAAATATGGAAATGTTCCCTCAAACACAGGAGTGAGAAACACTATAACATCATTGTTTTCAAATTTTTTTTTTATCAAATACAATAACTAGTCTATTATGAGTCGAACTCTCAACCTCCCACTTATAAAATGGAGACTTATGACACTAGACCAAATGGTACTAGACATTTTTTATTTTATTTTATAAATGCAAAAGTCCATTGAGTGTAACAAAATTTCAAAAGGTTTCGTTCTATTTTTTTTTTTTAATTTTTGTTAATAGAAAAATAATTGCAACTTTTTCTTGACTTTAAGGATCCAGAACTACACAAGCCGATGGTAGTAAAATCCACTTTCTTTTTCCTTTGAATGTATTGTTTTTTCGTTGGCCAATTGATATATATTAGGCACGTCCTGGGACCAAATGCCCTAATCAGTTTCATTGCCCCTACTGCCAGCACACTTATTTTCTTAAGGCTTTTCCTTCATCTGTGTTGATCAGAGCCTAATGGTTGCTTGAGTTGCAATCATCCAATATTCTAATGGAACAGTTTGATTCTATTCAACTCAAGCACATACATAAAGAAGCCAATATGGTGGCTGATATCTTCGCTACGGAAAGTACTTAGCACTCTAATGGTACTTGTCTTCAACTCCCATTAGAAAAGCTATAAATGATCCTTGTGTTTTGGGGTAATGCTTAATATTAATTTGTGGTTTGAAAATGTTTAATATTACCTTTGTAATTTGCCAAGTTGATCAAAATTGGTCCAAAAGTTAATTTTGACAAAGACTTTTTCATGTGCAAGGATAAGTTTGTCATCCCAATAAAAAAATATGGAAGATAATTAAATTAAAATTTTTATGAAAAATAATCTAAAATAAAAAATAAAAAATTGTTCACCATGACAAATTACAAACCATAAGAAATTGAAGAATTGAAGAAGAAATGACTTGATGTTGGTTAAAACAACATATAGTTGTCGCTCAAAGGTACATAGAACCACAAATAACTATCCTCCTATATCGGTTAAGGCAACAAAAAAATTTAATCTTCCCTGAACAACGACTTCAAGTATCTGTTATTTTTAATAGACATGACAACAGAATATTCAGACAACATAAAAGCGAATTATAGATGTAGCTACAACAACAAGTAACTGATGTTTCTTATCTTTTCAGACTGCAGTTACATGTAATTGAAACATACTTAATACCACAATTATCTGTAGTTGATAACCACTACAGACAACAAATAAGTTCTCAACACTTAATATTCAATTCATTCATACCACAGAAATATCATGAATACTGTCTTTGAAATGACTATTAAACAATAGAAGATAAAGATTGTTGATGTCTGTTTATATATAAGGTAACACATTTTTATCGTCTGAAATCTTCATAACACACACCTATACATGTGAGGAATCAATCAGACAACAGAAGACCAAAAACATTTCTGTTATCTGAGCGCAATCAGACGACAGAGTTTATCTGTCGTCTGATTGTACAAGAAACGGCAGCGCCTCAGACGACAGAAAATCATGCAATCAGATGACAGAGATGATCTGTTGTCTAATTAAGTTTTTGGCATAGTGAACACATGAGCTCCATCCAGTTTCAAATAGAAAATCATTGTCTTACCATCTCACCAAACACACGAACCTGGATACTCGGACAAGTTAATTATAAAATTCAACTTTTAATACAGAACTTTTTATTGTTTCAAGGATAGACATTGAACATATTACTCTAATGAGTCCATCATCTACCAAGTCTTTGAACAAAAATACAAATTCACCAAATTCTCAAGGCACAAAGAGGCATTATTGTGACATAACTCGGAGAATCTAGGCACCTACTTATGTGGCTTTCCATGAAGACAGTGGTGGAGTTTCAGAGTTCCTCCAAGTACTTATGCCAGTCTGATACCTGTCGCCCTTAACAGCATCTGCGGAAGCAAAAGATTCAAGCTCAGCCATTTCTTCTGGTGTCAGTTTCACAGACAGAGCCTTAATGTTCTGCTTAAAATTCTCAATCTTGGTGGTTCCGGGTATAGGGCACACATCATTTCCTTGGTGATGAACCCAGGCCAGTGCTAGTTGAGATGGGGTGCAACCCTTCCTTGCTGCAAGATCACTTACTCGCTCAAATATTGTTTTATTATGCGCTAGGTTTTCAGCTTGGAACCTGGGCATATTCTGCAACCAACGCAGTACATATTTGAGCATCAAGAAATATATATAGCGCTAGCTTTATCAAACCAAAGATTATCCAAAGGCACTAATAAGCAGATTGAACATAACTCGTATGTAATACGAAAAATAATTTGGGCATCTTCCACATCAACTGCCGTATTTTCTTAGCACTAAAAGATATTTGAGAATTGTAATAAGCTTCTTATGATTACGATCATGGCATGGCACTCCTTTTGTTGAGTATGCATGACATTGCACTTTGACTTGGCCAAATAATCAATTAGCGGGGGTGACCGCAAAACTATAGTTACGCTGTGCAGTGAGAGCTGCTGGGCTACCTGACTTATCAATGATATCTTTAATTTCTCAAAATGTCGGAGTTGAAATCGAAAGGGCAAAAAATGATTTGACCTATATGAAATTTGCAATACCTCCTCTCAGAAACCGCAGCTCAAAACATATTATGAATACATATGAAATTTAATCATGCAGTGATCCTCTAGAGAGTGATTGATACATTAAGGCTTGGATACTGGAATTTACAAAAGACTGAATAAATCAACCAGGAGTCCAGGACGCACCAACACAGATTATTAAAGGCCAACTACAAACTTAAGATTTAAGAACTTTCAAGGAGATAGAAGGACGAGACATGGGATCAGCTACATAAGTTTATTATCTAATGCACATGCACAACACAATTAATATTTGTGTAACCAACCTTTCGAAAATCATCATTGGGAAGATTTTCGATGAATTTTGCCCCCGATGAAAAGAATCCTCTTCCCAGAGGACTATATGCAACAATGCCAATGCCAAGTTCCCTGAGAAATTTGGGACAGTAATATCAATCAAATGCTAACGCTATAATAATCTAGGGTAGCTCCGTCAAGCCTTACCGACAAGTAGGGATTATTTCTTCCTCTACATCTCTTGACCACAAGGACCACTCCAGCTGCACAGCAGTTATTGGATGAACAGCATGGGCTCTTCTTATTGCTGAAGCTGATGCCTCAGACAAACCAATATACTTTATTTTACCCTCTTCAACTAGCTTCTTGAGCTCCCCCACCTTGTAAAAGACAAAATAATAGAATTTAAGAAAAGAGAGCTTGCTCAAAATAACTGACTTACGCATCACAGTAAAAAAAAGATCATTAGTTAGTAGGGAAAGATGCATAAGCTACAAGATAATACAGAACATTATGTGATTAACAAATTTAGACATGATATTCACTGAAGAGGATGATAGAACTTTGTGCTTAGCAAATGGTAGTTCACAAAATCTTTTCCATTAATTTTGACTCAAGATTATAAATTTTTGGACTGTACTGTAGACCTGCAGTATCATCCCAAGTAAAGGATGCAATCACTCTAATCAACATGCACTATGTCAATAAACCCATCAGACAACAGCCGAGAGCTGTTGTCTGATTCAGAAAATTTCTGTTGTCTAGTAGCCTGATATCTCTTAGGCCTTCAGACGACAGATATTACCCGTGATCTATATTTCACTCAAACAACATAGGCCGGCCAATAATCTGTTGTCTGATTGTGTCGTGATATGCCAAATTATGACTTTCTGAGGTTGAATATGTAATCAAACAACAGAAATATGTTGTTATAAAAGATTCTGGACAACATCCATTCATAAAACTCTATCGTATGTATTTAGTTAACACGACAGAAATCTGTGGTGTGAATATATAGAGTTTTGATCTATCTTGGTTATTTTCTGTTGTGTGAATCAATTGTGGACGACATATATTTATGATGTTCTATTGTTTCTTTTATATTCAAACGACATAATTATATCGTGTGAGTAGAGATTCTTGAGCTGTGCTGTTGTCTGACTGAGTTTCACACCACAGATATATGTCGATGTACAACACTATAAACAACAGTTTGAAAAGTTACTGTCGTTCTGAGTTTGCTTTAACAACATTGGTTTGTACATTTTGTTGTGGTAATTAACTTTGAGCAATGGATTTTGTGGTTTTCTGTTGTCTGGTTGTCATAAGGAATATAGATGGTCTGTTTCTTCTGTGGTCTTCTATTGTTTCAGACAACAGATATTTGGTTAAATTCTGTTGTTTGATGTCAGGTTTAGTATCAGTTTCTTGGTTATTTATGTTGTCTCAATTCTCTTATAACCACAGATATATGTTGTTTGATGTTGTTTTCAACGTCAGCTTGATTTGGTTTTTATGTTGTATGAGTTGTCTTATAACCAGGCCTTTCTGTTGTCTGATGTTTGGTGCAATGTCAACTTCTTTCGTTATTTATGTTGTATGAGTTGTATTATAACCACAACATATATTGAAAAACCTGTGTTGACTGGTAAGCACAATAATAACATCCAACTATAACAAGTCAAAAGCCATTTCATTTAAATCAGCTAGCAAACCACATCAATATTCAACATTACCATCAATCCATCCTAAAAGTTGAGTAATCTGTTAGGAGGTCAAAATATGATCGATAAAGGCAAAAGTCGATCATATTAGTTAGGCAAAAGAACCCTCCATAATCTAGCTATGCATTCAATGTCAATATGCACAAAAACAACTAGCCCTAACTACGCATATACCACAGACCCTCTTTGTGCGCACTACACTTGTGCAAACTTCATACCATGCTTCGCCCATTCAGCCCAAACTTCATCAATATCCTTTTCTGTGTAAACAAGATTTGTTCTTCTATCCCATAAATGGTCCATAGAGCCATGAAAGTCTGCGAAACCATTACCAGTAATGCACAAATGGTCCTCTCTAATGCACCAGCGTAGCAGAAAAAATCTCCAGTCAATTTAGCAAGTTCAAGTGTAGTAAAGTAATGAAGATTGGCATCAACCGATGATCCTGCCAGCATAGGAGAGGTAGATATAAACTTCCTCTGAGTTGGCAGTAGCTTCAGAATGTAAATATCTGATTTCAAAAGGCATCAATAGTTTACCTTGTCTGGGAAGTGGTTGTGCAATCAGAGATTGCTTGTTGCTTGTGCACATCCACATTTGAAGTAGAGAAAGAGCAAGATAACATACTGATCCATCCCACAGACCATGGTATACAGTTCCACATGAACCTGCAGAGGAAAGTAAAATGGCAAAAGAATATCAGAATGAAATTCAACAAAGCAAACAGTAAAGTGGCAAAAAGATATCAGAATGAAATTCAACAAAGCAAAAAAATCAAAACAGTTAAGCAAGAGGAGAAGAAACATAAGTACAAAAAGAAAACTTTGTTTTGTAGCCGGCAGTGGGCAGTTGGAAGATCATTACCTTGCCCAATCCTCTCTCCAATTATCATGTCTTCCCATAAGACTTCATAGTCCAAGCAATCAATATCCACATCCTCCTTTTTCGCAGAACTATATATTGATACTTCCAGAGCTGCTACCACTGCTTGTGCAATTACCTACTTTCTGGTTTTAAAGCACAATTACCCTCCTAAGGTATTGAATCATTTCCTTGATCATTATGAAACCAGGTCCAATTTGTAGGAGCATATCTTGTTGAAATAAACTGAAGTTGACAATAAAATGCCATCGTGTCCATTGGATCCAATGAACACATCTAAAACTACCTTAAATGGAAAATGACAAATAGAAAAATCAAGAGCATGAATCGTTTGACAAAAACAAAATCCTAGCATCAGACCATTCTAATTCTTAAGCAATTAATAAGACCATCTGAAATTCATAACTTGTATAAAAGCCTAATTATACATACTTGCAGTGATGAAAAGCCCTATTATGCTAAATCTGGTTAGAGCAGCAAGTCAGTGAACAACTGCAACTCATTATCGTAAGAATGATTGTAGCATCTTGACCAACAATCTATACAGTATTCTACATCTTAAACTAAAACCTTGCACCAACTAAATGAAAATCAACTAAGAAGTGCAGAAAGAACACCTGTGCCAGCAACTCTCAATTATAGAAGCCCACTTTGGGTCCACATCTTTTGGAATCTCCAGTCTTTGGTTCATGAATCCAACAGCTCCAATCACCTGCAAGCACTGATACTAACCATGAGCTATAAATTTGAACAAATAGTTATATTCGAAGCAACCAGTGATATAACGCTTCCCTGTGCAAGTCACTAATTGATAAATAATAGGAAGGGATCAGGAAAAATGTTCAAAAAATATCTATAGCTTATATCAAAAAATGTTCAAGTAACAGACCACATGCTATAGATATTTGAGTAGCTCCAATATTTCTCTTACAGGTGAGGAGTGTAAAGAGGTGAGTTCAGACCATGTGGTACTAAAGAGAAGAAAGATCTTACAAGAAAGCATGACATTATTCTTATAACAGTATTAATGTATATGGTTTCTCCTAAAGGTATAGTTTATAAGTTAAGGGAGGCAACTTACTAGTAAACTTGATATGTAGTTGACATGCCAAAGCAACAGATCAAATACAATACGATGATCAGAAATCACATTTTTCATTGTTTCATGTGCAATGTGTTCAAGTTTTAATTCTCTATAGGTGCGTTCCTTCCAGGTTATGCACAAACAAACGTCATGCTTGCAAACTAAATAACAAGTAAAATTTTTGTTGTATGCTTAATGTCATCAAGAGAAAGTCAAAAAGACTGGGCTAGATGAATACCACAGAGATTGAGGCAACAAGGTCATACATCATTATCCCTGCATCTGCTAGGGCTAGACTAGCACATGATATTACTACAGGAAGATCACCTGCAACCGAAAGGAAATAGTTCATTAGCAAGCAAAATAAAAATATTACTGCCTTGCACTGTCTTGAATTATTTTAGGTTGTTTATGACACAATGAATCACTGACTGATCTGCACTGATAATTCTAACATTAAATCATTTATATATCTCCGTTCTATTCTTAAAAGACTTTTCTCTTCATTAGAATTGCTTATGAATTATACTTCTTCTTCTATCTAATTACATTATTACACTCAATGTAACAAAAGAAAGCTGTGGAACTCATGAAGTGCCGCTGACATGTCCACATATACAACACAATAGTCCAACTTAAAACCCAAGAAGATTTTCCAAGGACGCCAAACTTGACTTTAAGGAATACCACAGATTTTCCAAGATATCATGACTTTGCGGACAAATGCATCACCTTTGTATACAAGTATCTAGCTAGTGGCAGTGTTCTTGTATATTGGAGAAAATCAAAGCCAAAGGTTTCACAAAAGCGGTTAAGGAATAATCTGGAAGCACCAATACATGAACAAAAACATATATATAGGCATGCAGGGGATTCACTTATATGTTCCAATCTAAATTCTTTTCTCTGGGCTTTACATTCTTTTCTTCATCATTGTCTTTTCTTGGTAACCAAAACTTGCAATAGTTGAAATAAAACAAGTTTAAGTTCTACAAATGGAATTGAAAACTTACTGCCCCCAGATTCCAATACCAATGCAAAAACATCCACAGTAGTCTTGGGGAAAGTTTCCAATATTATTGCACCCTCCAAAGCTTTATGAAGCATAGAAGAAAATTCTTTGTGGTCCGATCCCTAAGAGTAGGGAGTCTCAGCATTAGTCATAAGAATTTCACTGACCAACAACGCTAAGAAAAGAAGATGGCAAAATGCATACACTCATATACCTGTCCACGAGCTGGAGTGCCAAAAGTTTGTATGGCCGACATTGCAATTCAACAGGCTTATATCACTGTACATCACTGCCTTCTTACTCTCTCTTGGCCCAAATCTAAACATATCAAGAAAAGTAAGATTGAAATTACATTTCACATATCTATTTGCATCTTGAATCAATACCTTTGAAATATCAAGTAAAAACAATCATACCTTTGAAATATCAAGATTGAAATCACATTTCACATATCTATTTGCAGATCCTTCTTTGATTTTAGAGACAAATATCATACCTTTGAAAGGAAATTCGAACATAACCCAGACAAAAGATAATCCCGTATCCCAATTCGAACATAACCCACCAAACAAAAATCAAATTTGAAAGGAAATTTCCAATTAAAACCCTAAAACCCAATCCAACAGAAACCCTAAATTGATTAACAGTTAATCAAAGGGCTTACCCAACAATAGGGATTGAGACCGATGAAATATTCTCAATTGCAACACCAACACGAAGCATGAGAGGGATTGAGATGGTTCGGCTGGTTTGGATCTATGGTTTGAAAAAGTAATTGAGATGGGTTCTGTGTTTCACAGAGATGGGGGATGAGGTTCTTTTGTATTTGTCGAAGCGAGATGGGGATGGTGGGCTGAGGTTTTTCTAGGTTTTCAGGTTTGATTGGAGGAGAGTTCAGATTTGGCAAGAAATTTGGGTTGTGGGCGCTGGGTTTTCAGTTTTGCGCGAGGGAGAGGGGAGAAAATTGGTTTGAGGACGCTGTGCGCCTGTGCAGAAGAGAGAAGTTTGGTTTGAGTTTTCAGATTGTTAAATTTATCGGGGAGGAATAGTTTCACTAGTTGTGCCAAAAAAATATAAGTTGGAACGCAATCAAGACTTCAACAATCCCCATTTATTAGACAACAGTTTTATGTTGTCTAAACACGACCCTTATTCTCAAAACTAACTTACCATTGTATATCATAGTACTCAGACAACAGTTTTTTATTATTCTGTCGTTAAAAAAGATCAGACAACAGAAAACAATCATTCTGTCGTCTGAGCTCTGTCGTCTGATGAGTTTATTGGCATAGTGATGTACTTCTATTCATAGATGTCGTGTCATAATGTAAATTTCCCTTATACATGGGCATAACATAGGAGAAATCTAGAATACGCAGGTTGTAAGATACGCAGGCAACGACGTTAAGATGGAGGAGCTTTTATGGCAATTGCATGACAGGGAAAAAAAATGTTTTACCACCCTCGTTGGCGATTAGCCACCACAATCCAGTTTAGATTCATCTACTCCCTCCTCCTCGTTGGCCTATTCATCTCCTCGTTAACAAACCTTTTCTCCATAACCACACCATCGTTCGTCCTTGTCCTCTTTGGGCTATCAACAACCACAAAGCAATTTCTACAACCGCATGAAAACTGATTAAAGGTGTCCGCAAAGATTTAAATCTATTTGGCATCGATTTGTTGTTTTCAGTAGTAATCACAGGATTCAGTATTCCGTCGAGGCTGTCGAACCTAAATACAGCTAAATAGGTGCCGTAAACGGCGGCAACAAGCAAAAGGTACGATCGACGCAAGAGTTCATGATGCGACCCGAGAAAAAGCGGAAGTTTTATGCAGTTCAGACGAGTAAGTAATTTACATCAAAGGACATTGTTTTTGTATCAAAAACTGCAACGGCTAAGCCTTCGCCGCAACCTTCACTCTTGAATCTTAATATCGTTTCTGCAAAGGCTAGAATGAAAGCAAAGTTGCAATGATGGCTCTCTCAGCCGCTTTGGAGTTCCTTCAATCAGCCATCTCTCCATTTGTTCACCCAGCTCATCCCGTCCCCGTATCGGGTCCGCAGACTCCTCCTTCTTGGTCGCCTCCTCCACCCTTCTCAATCAAAATTAACACAGATGCCTCTTGGCTTGCCCCGTCTCTTTCTGCCGGAATCGCTGTGATTGTGAGAGATCATACGGGCTGTGTTGTGGATGGTTTTGCAGGTTCTTCTCTAGCTTTATCGCCCCTCGCTGCAGAGCTAATAGCCCTCTGCGAAGGCTTGACTCTTGCTGCAAGGCTCCCTCCAGGCCCGGTGATCTTTGCTTCAGATTCACAGACCCTCATCCAAGCGTTAAGATCAGGAACTCCTCCTTCAGATTGGAAAGTGAAAAACCTCTTTGCAAAAGCCCGGTTCCTCTCCCTAACCCGGCAAATCAGCTGGCTTTGGACAAGCAGGACGGCTAATCAAGCAGCAGATCACGTTGCTTCCTTAGCTATCAGAGGAATGTGTCCATCGGACTGGGTGCTTCACCCTCCTTCCTCTCTTCTTAGTGTTTTATTGTATGACAGTTTAGCCTGCCCTCCTAGGCCCACTTAGTTTGGTTTCTGCAGGGGTCCTCTGTTTTCTGCTTTCTGGTGCTTTTCTGGTCTTATTGTAATCTCTTTGCCATAAAAAAAAAATTAAAAAAAAAACAGGCTAGAATGAAACAACGGAGCCTCCTGGTGTTGGTTTTGTGATACATGGTGAATAGTCTACAAACTCCCTCGCTTTTATGGTTTTACTATAACGGCTCAAAATTTTACAACTAATGGTCCATTTGTGTGAAATTACACTATGCCCCAAGTTTGAAATAACGTGTGGATATTCCTTGCTCCACGTATACTGGTTTGACTGGCTGTAACTTCCAGCCCGCGCATTCCAGCCTCCTCCCATAACATAGGAGAAGTCATATTCATATGGGGATGATAACACAAGCAACTAGACATATGAATAAGATAACAGAAGCAATCTAGATATATGCCCAAGATAGCGCCAACACAGCAAATGGAAGCTCAAAAACAGTGCACATTTGATTTAAAATTCAGTATTGAAAATTATCTGCAGTTTAGTCGTAATCCCAACTAAAAGAGTCAATCACATTGATCACCATTCTCCTACTGACGCCATAAAAATAGTGCGTCAATCATACATGAGGAAGAAGGTATCAGTATCACAACCAAATAAACATATGAGAAAGGTAGAACAAGCACACAGATATAGGCCCTCCCCAAGAGAACACAACCACGTAACCCCAGACCTAGGGGTGGAAGCCTCTTCAAACTTGATCAATTCAATACGAAGCAGCTGAGGCTAAAAAACCAGTATCTAGTAGTGGTCAAGCCCTCAGTTCTACTAGGAAAACCACAAACTAGAGGATATTGAAGAACTAATACATCTGTGAATTAAAATGACTGCATGCTGCGAAATCAAATTGAAGAGGAAACAGAAGAAATCAAACCGTGACTTCAATGGGGACACGGGTGTCAATCCTATGCTGATAATAGAGATCAATAGAATCTACACCAAGTCGTTTCAAGCTTCCTTCACACGCAGGTCTCACATATGCCGGCTCGCCTCGAATCTCCATTTTGTTGTCCGAAAACCAGGCACCGAATTTGGTGGCCAATTCAACCTTGTCTCTCACCCCTCCACTCAAAGCCTGCTCCATGAATTCAATGAATTGCAAACGATCTCATATAAATAGTGATCAATTACAAGAGTGAAGGACATACCTTGCCGAGGAGCATTTCATTGGTATGGGGACCGTAGACGTCGGAGGTGTCGAGGAAGGTGACGCCGGAGTCGACGGCATGGTGGATGAGCTTGATCATGTCGGCTTCGGGCTTCGGGGGGCCATAGAAGGCTGACATGGCCATGCAGCCCAGTCCTTGAGCTGAGACCTCCAGGCCTTGTGACCCGAGCTTCATCCTCCTCACACCCGCCATGTCTATGTGTTAAATGTCTCTCTGTGAATGAGTGAGCAGAAGGAGATGGTAGCAAAGTGAGTAAAGGAAGGTGTTTGGGTGAGTTTTATATATAAGTTTGTTTGGTGAATCGGAAACAGTTGGTGGTGGTGATGGCGTCAGCAGTTAGGTCGTGGGTGAAGAAGAAGAGTAGAATGGAACGAGGGGATGGCGTAAGAGCGTACGTTAGAGTGACCAGCAGAGATGGACCACTGACCAAAAGGAAGCCAAACTCAGCGGTCTCGGCCGCCAGTGCCGCTTTTACATAAATGGGCAGTTGCCGCTTAACTAGGTCGTGTATAGGATCTTCAACTGTAAAACGACATGTCAGCTTCAGACTCTCAGAGACAATAAATCAAATAGCTTCTGTGCATTGCGAATTGGAGACAAGTGATCGGATTAGTTTTGAAGACGAAGCACAGGCCTATCCGGTCTCGGAGCGACTCCGATTTGCACCACGACATGGAGATTAGCGAGCAAAACGCTCAGGGATGGTGATTTAAGCAGAAATTGAAGGACAAATTATATGATTGATTTGAAACGACAGTGTTAGAATTGGATTTACCACCTGCTTCAAGTCTCTGAGAAATGGAGGCGGCAAGGTCCGCAGATCGAGTACAAAGCACGTACAGCTCTACCATTTCTTCCTAATCGCTCACGAAAAAGCTAACACTGGCGAGAAGTTCTTCATCTTCTTCTCAATCACTCTCGAGTCTCGAGTATCAAATAGGCGGAAGAGCTCACTGGTTTGCTTGGCGCTAAATGACCACGGAATTGGATTTTTTTTTATTAGCTTATTAATTATTTATTATTATTATTCTCCTCATAATTGGCTTTATTCTCAGAAATCGAAAAGATTTGTTGTAAATATTATTATCTATGTGAACGTCTATGTAAATACTCATTAGTTATGTATTTTGATGTAAACCTCATCTCTATATAAAGAAGGCTAATGAGACTGAAGGATAACACTTCTACTTCCCCTCCAACTATTCTCTCTATCTTATCTCTACTTTATAACATGTTATCAGCACGCTTTGCTGTGTTGTTTTATTGTGTTTTCCCCATCACCTCCATAACAATCAATAAGCTTTATGATCACGAGGACGAGCACATATGTACATGTATATACCTCCTTCATTATGGAGGTTCCGCCATAAGTTATGAGGGTTTCATAATTACCTATGTTTTCTTTACATACCATCACTAGCTATTAATCATGGGCATCCATCGCTACTGTTTCTTATACTTATTAATTAATGATACCCATTACAATAGCTTTTGGATTTGCTAATATTATTGTTGGCGTGCAGATTATATATATAAGCTTTTTCAGTTGAAAGCTTTAACGAATGCTGCTATATCTTTATAATTTTACAACTTTATATATACATTCGACTTTGTCCATGATTAATACTTGATCTCTAACTCTTGTTTTCATGGGCTTTATGCCTTCAAATTTAATATTAGAATAATTGTTCATGTGCTGATGTGAATCTGTGTATATAAAGCATGTCACAGATGTTCAGTATGAAGGGACATTTGACCTACGATTTTTGGATGTTTAAGCCACATACCAATTATGGTGTTACCTGTGTTCACATATGACGTATTGATTGTTTATCAAGGTATTCAATCAGTGTGTTTCCTTAATTAATGATTTAACAGAACATATCATGGTTGAACAAAGAATCCCTCTAATACAGGTATGTCTGTTTGTTTTTCATTGACTACATTGATCTCATTTACCTTATGAATTAATATAATATTTTCACATTTATTATCGTTGTGAATTTTGTTATCTTTTTTTTTTGTTGGTTACAAACAGGGCCTAGCAGGCCCAAACAAAAAAAACAAGAAGACTAAGAACTGGAGTAAGTACTCCTTCTAGCTCTAGACACAGAGGCTATGTCATCCAAGTATGAATTTTGTTATCCTTTGAGATCAACACTAAACGTTTTTGGATCTAATTATTTGAGGGCCTGAAGTTCCTCAAGAGTTATATAATTAAAAATGTGACATGAAGTTTCTTAGAGCCTATACAATTAACAAGGGCCAGAAGTTCCAATGATTGTGTACATACTAGAGAACATTTCACTAGGCTTGGCACTATCAGCTGAGGCCCGTAGAAATACCCAGGCACCATGCCATGGGCTGGGTTCACAACCCATCATAACGGGGCCCATGGGGGGTGTCACCCCGGACAACCGAGGCCTGGGACCAGATCAGCACAGCCCATCTAATCACACAACAGAAGGCTGATATAACTGCAGAGGGACAACCTGCGTCCCACATCGAGAGGATGGGGAACTCCTTCCCCAGCCTCGAGTATAAAGGGATCAGCACAACAACCTTTTGAGGGTAATAACTCCTTAATTTACTATTACTCAATTCGCTTATATATTAGTATCTTACTCAGGAGTCAGAAAAGGCGTAAGCCGTCCGGTACAGTTTACTCCTCTAACGCTGTGTTCTTGATACAAGATTTAGGAGTTGGATCGGTACCCTAGGTGGTATAGCATTTTGTGTGAGGTACCCGGAGAAAGCCACCAGAAACATTGTTGTGCCAGATAGGGGCTAGAATCAAGACTGAGCCGGAAGAAACGGTAGGCGAGGGCAGAAGTGTTGCCCGAGCATTAATATTCACTCTGGGCACTTCATCAGCAGGGACACCAAGTGTCGGGAGGGAGACACATGGTCTTGGATTGTTGGACCCGCAGAACACAAGCAACCCACCAGTCATCCCAGACCAATTGGCCTCTGTCTCAAAGTTGGAATCCATGCGGGTAGAGATCGCAGCCTTCCGGGAACAAGCCGGGATCGATCGGGAACAATAAAGAATCGATAGGGAGACTAACCTCCTTTCACAACAGAGACTGCAAGAGCTGGAGGATGAAAACACTGCGCTTGTCTAGGCATTTAACTGGAGGCACCAACACAACGAGGCACTCACCCAGGCCCTCGCCAGAACTTCACAAATAACAACAACAGAGCTAAATACCGTACCGATTACAAGTGCGACTGGTACGGGACCTACCACGTCCACCATTACCGGACAGCGCATCATCCACATACCCGTAGATTTGTACCTGGAGAACTTGAGGCACATGCCACAGCCAACTTTGCCTTGGCCGCCCCAAGTTGAACCGCTAGCAACAGACCCAAATACGGCATTGCTCTTACAAATGAGCACAACTTTGAGTGCCCTCCAAGCAAGGGTCGAAGCAGCACAGAACCGGGACACCTGGCATCCCCTGACCACTTACGAAGACTGTCCTGGTCCTTTCATCCAACAAGTTAGAGGTGCAATTCGCTCGAATGTATCAAAGCCGTTGAAGATTGACAATATGGGAATTGGGGACCCATACCAACACCTACAAGTCTTCCGGTCACAGTTAAACACAAAGGGATACACGGATGAGGTGTGTTGTAACATGTTCCAGGAGACATTATCAGGGGAAGCTTTGAGTTGGTTCTACGAGCTGCCGGCTGGTTCTGTAGGGAATTTCAAGGAGATCACAGATAAATTCGTAGCTCGATTGATCCTACGTACTGATGGGATACACACCCCAAAGTGGCTGCTAAAGGTTCAGCAGGGGGAGAATGAAACGTTGAAGTCCTTTGTCAACTGATGGCAGGCAGCTACTGCTAAGTGCCGGGACCTTAACAAGGAACTGGCTGAACTAGCCTTCAAGAGGGGCCTAAGGCCTAGGGATTTCCTCTATCGAATCAATCATCACCACCCGGCTAGCTATGAGACGTTGATGGGCACGGCCATTAGGCACGCCTAGGCTGAGTTCGAAACATATGGGGATAACGTCAAACCAGAAAAGAAAAAAACTGCTAACCAGGCCCTGGCTCCGGTATAGAGAAACGAGGCAAGAGAGAGAGAATGGACACATGACGCACCCCGGTCACCATACTCGGCAAGCAAGAGAAACAAGGATTCGTACAGATCCACATATTATACGGGGACACAGTGTCACCGGGATGACAGGACACAATATCCCAAGACACCACCCCCACCCCGGTACGAGGTATTCACTCTCCTCACCGCCACATACAAGACCATCTGGAGCGAAAATAGAGACGAGATACCCGGGCCGCCGCCCCGTAAGTTCCCAAACCGTAAATTAACGCAGCATGATACCGACAGTTTCTGCACTTATCACGAGGATGTTGGACATAATACCAATCTTTGTATGGCCCTGAAGAACACAATCGAGTCTCTCGTCCAAAAGGGCAAATTCCAGCGGTACTTACCCTCTAAGGAGGTAGGAGCCATCGACGTATACGGCCGGATTCTAACGATCCATGGTGGCGGGCCGAAAGACTTGCCTCCCCTGAATAGGAAGCAACGCACCAGCTTGGGACCCCCGGAAGTTTTCAATTTCCACAAGACCCCATAGCAAGGAAGCAATGCTGAGTGGAAGTCTGTCACCTTCTTGGAGGAAGAGGAAGCTGACCTCAGGATGCTCCATGATGAGCCCTTCCTGATCACTCTCCAAATGGACCATTACATAACTTCCCGGGTACTTGTAGATACCGAGGCCTCTGTTAGTGTATTATTTCGTGATGCGTACAAGGCCTTGAACAGAGGACGGGCCAAACTGTAACAGGACAATGACCCCCTTATAAGCTTTTCAGGAGATATCATCCAGTCACTCGGATTAGATTACTTATCGATCAAGGTGGGAGAAAGTCCAAACTGTTCAACCATCAAAATAGAGTTCATTGTGGTCAACTGTGCTTCGTCCTATAATGCTACCTTGGGCCGGCTGGCACTCTGGCATTTGAAGACGTTCATTGCAAGCCACATGCTCATGATGAAAGTGCCAACCCCGGTAGGAATAGCGACCGTACGGGGTGATCAAGCTGCTACAAGAAAATGCTATTCTCTGACGGTATCTTGGGGGTAAGGGAAAGTCAGAAATGTTGCCCACAGCCACCGACCTTCTCACTGAAAGGTACGAGGACCCCAGAGATGATACAGACTCTGATGAGGAATGGCCCGGTGCCATGGAAGACATCGAGGAAGTTGTGTTATCAGAAGAGTTTCCGGGCAGAATTGTCAAAATAGGTACTAAGTTGGCCTCGGCTATCAGAGAAAACCTAATCTCGTTCCTCCGTTCCAATGCATCAGCTTTCGCTTGGTTATACGAGGACATGTCTGGTGTATCAATTGACATAGCTATGCACAGCCTTAGGATTGTTTCCTTCTCAGCACCGGTAAGACAGAAGTGCAGAGCCTTCATGCATGATAAGTGCTGGGCTATCTAGGTTGAAGTGAAGAAGTTATTGGCCATCCATTTTGTCAAAGAAGTGACATATCCCCGGTGGTTAGCCAAAGTGGTTATGGTACCAAAGAAGGCGCCGGGATCATGGCGTATGTGTGTAGACTATACAAATCTCAACCGGGCATGCCCTAAGGACAGCTTCCCTCTCCCACGAATTGACCAATTAATCGACTCCACTGTTGGGTACCGGTTACTCAGCTGTATGGATGAATTTAGTGGGTACAACCAGATTCTGATGAACACTGCAGACGAGGAACACACTGCTTTCACCACAGACAAAGGTCTCTATTGTTACCAGGTCATGCCTTTCGGATTGAAAAATGCAAGTGCAACCTATCAGCGACTTGTCAACTCCATGTTTGCAAATGTCATCAGTACTATCATGGAGGTATACGTGGACGATATGCTGGTCAAAATCCTAACCCCTGAGGACCACGTAACTAACTTATCAATCATCTTCGCCATCATATTACGCAACGGTATGCGGCTTAACCCACATAAGTGCATTTTCGGGGTACATCATTAGTCACAGGGGAATAGAGGCGAACCCAGAGAAGGTGCAGACTATATTAGACATGATCCCTCCCCCACCTATCGGAACGAGGTCCAATCCTTTACAGGTAAGGTGGCTGCTATGTCAAGATTCATTTCAAGACTCACGGACAAGTGTACTCCTTTCTTCAAGTTACTGAAAACCCAACACATCGAGTTAATAGCCTGGACCACTGAGCACGAACGAAACTGCTCTTCTTGGTCTTAAGGCATACTTGGCAGCAGTACCTCTGTTTTACAAACCTGTGTCCGGACAAATGCTTTACATATACCTCGCTGCATCTTCGATCACCGTAAGCTCCGCTCTCATCAGGCAGGATTCTGATTGCGAGTACCCGGTGTACTACGTTGGAAAAGGTTACACTGGTGCATAATCCAAGTACCCGGACATTGAGAAGGTAGCATTGGCCCTCCTGGTGTCGACCCGAAAGCTCAGACATTATTTCCAGGCACACTCGATCACCGTTTTCACTAATCACCCATTAAGACAAGTTTTGCAGAAACCAGAGACATCGGGAAGATTAATTAAATGGGACATCGAGTTGGGAGAGTTCGACATCAAGTACCAGCCCTGAACAGCTATTAAGGGCCAAGCAGCAGCAGATTTCATTTCTGAACTTATCCCCCCTCATGATACACCTACGGGAACATCTGAACCACCAGCCCCGAACCCACAACCACCAAGCACTTGGCGATTGTATGTTGACGGCGCATCTAACAAAAAGACAAGTGGCGCCGATATCTTGCTAATCCGTCCAGAGGATCAAGTATACTATTACGCCCTCAAGTTTGCCTTCAAGGCATCCAACAATGCCGCAGAGTACGAGGCACTCATAGCAAGTCTACAGATCGCTCGGGAACTAGGAGTCCAGCACCTTCATATCTGCAGCGATTCCCAGTTAGTTGTGAACCAAGTTAGAGGTAACTTCGAGGCAAAAAAGCCCCTCATGTCCTCTTACCAGGCCTTAGCCCAGGCACTGGTTCAAAGATTTACCTCCTACATCATCAATCAAATACCCAGAGCAAAAAATGAAAAAGTAGACTCCCTTGCTAAAATTGCGGCAAGTTCTCCAAGTCTTGCTTATGGGGCTACTACTGTTAAAATACTAGAAAAGCCAAGCACTTCTAAAAC
Organism: Rosa lucieae; assembly: GCA_024704745.1. Lineage (NCBI taxonomy): Eukaryota > Viridiplantae > Streptophyta > Magnoliopsida > Rosales > Rosaceae > Rosa > Rosa lucieae. Next base: position 32,091,674 of record CM045495.1, on the reverse strand, counting down.
GGTGTCATAAATATTTACGGTGGACCACACTGCCTCCTGGATGGATCCAATCTTGAAGTACATGGTTGACAGTTTGGCCCCGGACGATAAGGTTGAGGCCAGGAGACTCTAATTAAGGTCAGCTTGACACACGATCATGAATGGAAATTTGTATAGAAGAGGTCATTGCTTCCCCAACCTCAAGTGCGTGACACCAAATGACGGCCACAAGATAATAAAGGACGTACACCCTGATGTATGCAGCAACCATGCAGGGGTTCGGTCTTTTGCAAAGAAGACCCTGAGGGCTGGATACTTTTGGCCAACCATGTCGGCGCTAGCTCAAACAATATCAAGCTCTTGCCACAAGTGCCAAATGTATGTGAACATTCCAAGGGCAACACCTATTTCCCTTTCCATACTCCTCGTACCCTGGCCTTTCTGCGAATGGGGTTTAGACTTGATCGATAAGCTTCCTACAGCAGTGGGACAATTCAAGTACGATATCGTGGCCGTTGACTGCCAAACAAAGTGGGTAGAAGCAGAACCCCTCGTCGCTATCACTACGAAGAAAGTGAAGAACTTTCTATGGAAAAACATTTACTGCAGGTTTGGAGTTCCGGACACCATTGTCACGGATAACAGGACCCAGTTTGACAACTACGACCTTAGGGCTTATATCGAGAATTTGGGAGCTAGAATCCTCTACGCATCCCCAGCTCACCCCTAGACCAACGGTCAAGTTGAGGCTGTCAACAAGATAATCAATAAGATACTGAAAAAGAAGCTCGATGAGGCCAAGGGTTCTTGGGCTTCTAAACTCTCGGAGATATTGTGGGTTATCAGGGCCAAGGAAACAGAGCCTACCGAAGAGGCCCCTTTCTGCATGGCTTTTGGGTCTGAGGCGGTCCTCCCCATTAAAACGTAAATCCAGAGTCCCAGGATCGAATACTTCGACGCGGGTACCAACGTAGAGGGCCAACAGCTCGATGCTGATTTGCTCGAGGAACGAAGGGATGTGGCACACATGCACAATCTCTCAAACAAAAGGAGAATAGCTCATTATTACGATGCTAAGGTACAGTCCCAAACACTGAAGTTGGGGGACTGGGTAATGAAACAGGTTTACCCAGTGCCCCGGGGACTGGATCCCTTATGGACAGGCCCTTACAAGATCATTGAGGAGGTAGGACCTGTGACCTTTTACATCAGGGACATAGATGGAGTCGTTCCCGACATCCATGGAATACGCAGCATCTCCGGTACTATTACAAGTAGCTCCCGGAGCATGTTACCTTAGCTTTTGATCATCTAGCTATGGCAAGCTACCCATCGGGTACTCATTTTTTGTAAGACACTAGTGTTGCTTTGAATGGAAAAATGGATTATTCAGACCATTACTTGCATTTTTGTCTTAGTTACCGAACGTACCGGACAACCAAGCTATATTGTTAGTTACTTGATTCCAGTAATGAGTAATTCAAACGTACACGCTTCAAGGCATAAAATGCAAGCAATTTTAATCCCTTTAAAAATTTCCATTCAAAAAAAAAAAGGCAGCAACCCCGTACTTCGAGATAAAGAAATTTAATAAAGGATCAACCCCAATACTGGTTCAAGGCCATTGTTCAAAAAATGGGTGCAACAAAAAAAAGGCCCCGGAAGGCAAACTTCCTAACTAGGAACATCAGGCTGACCACCAGGTGCCCTTCCCTCGGGTCTAGCAATCTGACTTCCCTGTTCTCTCTTCTTGGCCTCTTGTTCCTTCTTCTTCTTCTCCAGTAGTCCTCGCCTGAATTTGGCTTCATCCAGGTACCCGGCTGCCACCCACTCTTTGAACTTCATGATCACGGCTTTGTCCTTAGCAGCGAGTAGCATGTCGACAAGATCTTGCGAGCCCTTGTACCCGGCAACGGCCTTCTGCCTTTCAATGGGAAGGCCTTCCTCCAGATGTTCCGTCTTTGCCTTCCATGACTTGGCAGATTCTTCAGCCTCTTTCAAGGAATCCCGGGCACTTCCTATGTCTGTCTTGGCTCTAGCAAGTTCACCCTCAAGCTCTAAGATCCTTTTCTCTGCCGCCTCCAGCTCGGTTACCTTAGGAGTTAAGGACTCTACCTTCATCTTCAAAGAGTCCCACTCCTTCTCCACCCTCGCCTTTTCGCCGTGAAGATACTTCACCTGCCCGGAGAGGTTACTAACCTCCTCCTTTAGTTGTGTATCTTCCTCGCTAGCATCAATCGCGTACACGTTGAATAGTGCCTGTAACATCCAGTCAGTACATACGAATAGTGCAAACAGCTGGCAAATAATTTAAACTATAGAAATGCCATTACCCACATCATTGATTCCCGGGCGATATGAAGATTTTCTTGGGGGGTGTTGTCTTTCGCCCATACTTGGTCTAGATCTATATCTTTCAGATCGGCTAGCATAGAGTGCACGAACTTCTCTTCAGCAACCCCGTACTCGCTCAACAATTTCTTTATGGGCTTCTTGGGGACTAGTGGTATGGCCGGAGACAAAATCCCAAGTGATGGCGACGGTTCCGGTCCCGGATGATTTTTCTTCTGCCTCTTGGGTTCTGTCCCATTAACGTCTCAACTAGTATAGGTAACCTCCTCCTTGTCCCCGCTCCGATGGCCGTGCCTGTGGAACCTCTTCTTCTCACCCGGAAGCAGGATTTCCTCGATTCCAGCTGACCCGGCGGACTGGGAAAAGATAGAGCCAGACACCGGCGCCTTTCCTCTTTCGGGATAGGCAATGGTAACTACGTCCCCAGCAATAAGCTACCCGCTTTGAGTAACGGGGGCTTTAGGATCAGGGTCCCCGTACCCTTCATCAGGAATCTCGAGAAGAAATTCTTCAACTGAGCGACCCATCTCCTTCAACCCGAGGTCAACATCAATGTGAAGGGCATGAGCCTCCTTACCTTTCCGGGGTTTCCGCTTCGGCACTTTCATTGCAAACAATTTGAAAAGTCAATCCTCAAACCATGTAAAAAAAAAAAAATTGACCGGGAAGTCTCCCTATGCCTAGCCTATCTAGTATGGAGTACCGAATGAACCTATAGGAGCTCCTTTTTTCTTCACTCCATACAGCGTATACCCGGGCTATCCTTTTTCTCTCGACCTCCGACAATGAGTACGACTGATCCCCTATGGCCTGGAACGTACCCGTTAAGTGCCACTTCTTATTTTTAATTTGCCATTGTCCTCCAACAAGAAATACTTTGTTCCTCCACTTCTTGCTTTGAGAGGTTGGCATATAGGTAACTAGGTGCTCATAGTCCCGAGCGGCGAACGTCACTGTACCTTGACAAGACTGTTTCCTAGAGTATAATACCTGGTACACTGCTCGGAATTCGTTGATGGTGGGCCATCCTTGCTAGCACAAGTCCCACATGGCCATCATACTCAACATCTGCCGCCAGGCATTCGGAGTCAGCTGCCCCGGTGACAGGTTCAGCATCCTCAATAAATACTGTAGGCACCGCGGCAGCGGTAGTGATAGCCCTTGATGGAACTGGTTCTCGTGCAACACCACCCATCCAGGAGGCGGATTCGCTGCCATCTCTCCAGCCTTTAGAGGCCTAAGTTCCACCGCGTCCGGTATTCCCCATTTCAACCTCATTGTAATGATCTCCTTCATTGTCATATTTCTCCCGGGCTCATCGCACACAGTCTCGTCTACTAGCAGGTATCTATGTTTAGGTATGCGCTCGAGAATGGCTACCGTGACTCCTTGCGCCTCCTCCCCAGAATCATCCTTGCTGTCATATCCATCAGTACTCTTGCTACTCTCCGATAGCACCCTAGTAGAAGATCTGGTATTCTCTGCTAACCCCATGCGTGTACTACTTCCAGCCAGGTACCGGTCAATATATGCTTCCGCTTGTCTTGCGGAAGATTGATAGGACGATCCTGCTTCCTCAGCCTTGGTTTCTGATTCCATCCTAGAACTATATGGAATCAGAAACACAAGAGTCAGCCTGCGAGTCTAGATCTACGATTTAGTTGAAGCGTGGATCGTTCCCCACTTCAAAACCCATAAAACCAAACAAACCCAGAAAGCAAAAAAAAATAAAAAATGAAAACCCTAGAAAAACCCTGTTTTTCCACAAACACTACCTACAAGCAACCCACACTAGCATTATTCCTATTCCTTTTCATTACACCCAAAAAAAAAAGGGAAAGACAGAAAGCATCCATGGAAGAAGCAAAAACGAGAGGACACAAACAAAAATCGCACAAACAAAGCAAGAGAACTCTAACCTTTCCTTCAACAGACAGTTGGTCGCTCACTCCAGAAGTATGAGTACCACTTCTCCCCTATATCTTTCTCTTCCTCACTGCAAATCCACAGGGTTCTCTGAGAGTTTCGCGAAAGTGAAGGGAAACAGTCAATTTCCCTCTTAAATTCAATCTCCAAGAAATCACAGCCGTTGAAGGCGAAAAGCCTTCAACCGTAGGATCACTACACGTGTCCCACGCATCTCTCCACGCCTCGAAACCGTTAGTCCATGGGATGGACATTTATTGCACAACCACTCTTTAAGCCCCACCTGGCTAACATGCATGAACAACCCTACTGGGTACTAGAGGCCCAAGGCCAGGAATACCCTATCGGGTACGAGACACCAAGCTCTTAATCCCACTGGAATCAAAGGCTCACTCACCTCATCAGGTACATGAGGCCCCGAGCCTATCTACTCCACTTGGTATACGCGTTTCAGCCCAACCCCATCAGGTACTAGAGGTGCCACCCTCACAAACCCAACCGGGTACTAGAGGCCCGAGGCCAGGAATACCCTATCGGGTATGAGACATCAAGCTCTCAATCCCACCGGGATCAAAGATTCACTCACCTCATTGGGTATATGGGGCCCCGAGCCTATCTACCCCACTTGGTATACCAGTTTCAGCCCAACCCTATCAGGTACCAGAGGTGCCACCCTCACAAACCCTACCGAGTACTAGAGGCCCAAGGCCAGGAATACCCTATCGGGTACAAGACACCAAGCTCTCAATCCCACCGGGATCAAAGATTCACTCACCTCATCGGGTACATGAGGCCCCGAGCCTATCTACTCTACTAGGTATACAAGTTTCAGCCTAACCTCATCAGGTACCAGAGGTGCCACCCTCACAAACCTTACCGGGTACCAGAGGCCCAAGACAAGGAATACCCTATCGGGTATAAGACACCAAGGTTTCAATCCCACTGGGATCAAAGATTCACTCATCTTATCTGGTACATGAGGCCCCGAGCCTATCTACTCCACTAGGTATACGAGATTCTGCCCAACCCCATCGGGTACCAGAGGCCCAAGGCTACAAAAACCCTATCGGGCAAGAGATTAAGCTGTCTTCCCCACTTGCCGAGCAACCTGCTCAAGACATCTCTTGCATGCGTACCTGGAGGACTCCCTATAGGCACACTAGTGCCAAACCTTGAGCCAAAACCTATCAAGTCCCCACCCAAAAAATATCTTGAACAGGAACTCGGGGGACTTGTACATACTATAGAACATTTCACTAGGTTTGGCACTATCAGCTGAGGCCTGTAGAGATACCCAGGCACCATGCCATGGGTCGGGTTCACTACCTACCATAAAGGGGCCCATGGGAGATGTCACCCTAGACACCCGAGGCCAGGGACAGCCCATCTAATTACACAATAGAAGGTTGATATAATTGCAGAGGGACAACCTGCATTCCACATCGAGAGGATGGGGAACTCCTTCCCTAGCCTCGAGTATAAAGGGATCAGCACAACAACCTTTTGAGGGTAATAACTCAATTTACTATTACTCAATTCGCTTATATATTAGTATCTAGGCGTAAACTGTCCTGGACGGTTTACTCCTCTAACACTGTGTTCTTGATACAGGATTTAGGAGTTGGATCCGTACCCCAGGTGGTATAGCATTCTGTGTGAGGTACCCGAGGAAAGCCACTAGAAACAGATTGAAACCACATGTTGTGATCCTGGTCATATGGGGACCTAAAGTTCCTCAAGGGTTATGAAATGTAAATTAAAAAATTGCAACATGAAGTTTTTCACAACTTATGCAATTAACAAAGGCCAGAAGATCATCGACGTTATATAAACTCATCTTAATCTCCAATTATAAGAGGGCCTGAAGTTCCTCTATTTTTTTTCAATAATGGGGTTCAAACCACCTCTAGAAGCTGTAGTTCGAGGATGGACACTAAGTCAATGCTAGAAGCCTCTTGACTATACATTATTTTTATATAAAGAGAATTTGTCCAGAAGACAATATTACTTTCTTGTGTAATTTGAAGAGAGATAGAAGATTATCATGAACCAGACCAGTAGTTCTGTGTATTCTCTTCATTAATGGAACCAGAATTTCCACAGTTAATTTTATTGCATAGTTTATCTATTTATTTTTCTTCCCTGCGATTTTCCTATTTTGTTATGTACTTTAATTACAATACTTATCTTTTAAATTAATTTTTTTTTGTTACTCATATGGACTAGCAGTCCATACCTCGAACATATGAATTTTGAGTGTAATATTTTTGAACCAGAAGTTCAAAATTTCAAAGTAGAACCTGAAGTTCTAACAGTAAAACTCGAACCCGAAGCTTCGAGTACAAAATAAAATTTAGTTAAAAAGTGAAATCAAAACTTCACTTTAATTACCTCTAGCTTGAAATTTCGAGCATCAAATTTATTTGAACTTGAAGTTGATCGTACGAAATCTTAGAACCTGCAGTTCTAATAATAAAAAATATTCAAACCAGAAGTTTTGAGTGACTTTTCGTATGTTAATTGATACGGTTTTTCTTATGCTTACCTAAAACTTTCTTATTGTTATCTTATAAGTGTACAAGAAGTTCACTCCACCTTAGAACTTGGAGTTCTAATTGCGCAGACTCAAGCCATAAGTTTCGAGTGAATATATAGACAATTATCATAAATTTTTAATATGGGTCAACCTCAAACCTGAAGCTTTGAGGGGATTATTTTGACACCAGTTTAAAAGTAAGCAGATATTTAACCGTTGGTTTATGACGAATGAGTATACCCCAAATTTGTGATCGTGGATTTTGTAATTAAAAGAGATCAGAACCTGTGGTTCCTTGATCCTTAATTATATGAGGACTTGAAGTTCCTCAATGATCAAACTAACTAGATGACTATCTAAAGTCCTTCACTCATAAGTTATGGTCATAAAGTTTAAACTCGATATTTCGAATAATCATTTTGGCCAGAATTTCAAAATGCATTTGATGTTATTAATTTACATCAAACAACAATAATAATTGAACATCATGTTTTACCTGTATAACACGAACCAGAAGCTTCGTGTATATCCTATGAGATCCACTGTTCAATTCTTGCAAATTTGATTTGTGTCGTCTTCAAACTTTATGTTTTGAGTGACTTTTAGGCAATGCAATTTTATCCATGGTGTCCGGAAAACATTACTAATTAAGGCTTATGCTTATGAGGCTAATATAACAATCATCCCAGATATTACATATCTGATTGATGGCTCCAGAAGAGCACATATTATTGTCTCTTTGTATCATGTGTCTCCAATATTACCAGCGAAGTATAATCTCCCCGTCTCATGGATATCATTGTATAGCAAGAAAGCCGATTGACATGACTACACCATGAAATACCACTAGAAGTGGATCATCAAGAGAGAAATCATGAGTCAATGTAAATACTGACCTAACATCCACACATGTGAGGAAATAAAAAATTGGGCATGTGTTGCCTATGGTACACTATATGGTGGATGTTCATCAAACCATTTTCAAAATGGCACTAGTCGAATTAAATTGCATTGACTAATAAGAACATTGAGATTATCACACATTCTTGATGTCTTTTGCTTATAATAAGAACATTGAGATTATCACACATTTTTCATCTATGGCTCCGAATGAGCTACTATTATGCTACCAAATTTGAAATATTAATGCGTTAAGTACCTCATATATACTGTGTCAAATTTATACAGTAAATTGTCGTATATACTGTCATGAACCAAAAGTTCATTGAACCAAATACACTATTTTGGCTTGACTGGTTAAGTCATCTTTGTTGGCCATGTTGCATGGAATCACTTACAAGTTTTGATGACTGCTAACCTTACTCACGAGCAAATTGTTTATTTACCACATATTTGTGAGTTGTCACTTTAATGAGACAATCCTCTTGCCATAAGGGGGAGAAATATTATTCCTGAAGAACGATATGAATTGGTGTGAGACTTTTCCACCATGTCTCATCTTGACCTTTGTACCTAAAGTGATAATGATATTACTTGCAACAGAATTTACTTGGATTAAAATCCTTAAAGCATAACATGATTGCATAGACAATTTAGACCAACTATGCATGGTAGTAGACATGTTGGTCCAAATGATATGGTCGTTTGAAAAGAATGACATAGACCAAAGTTGGTCCCTTGTAAAATCGCTGATGTCTTGGTGAGACTATTTATCAATATAGTCTATTGATAGGAGCACAAAGTGTGACGTTTTTAATATGTAGTTTACCTCATTTAGCTAAGTAATTCTCTTAAAATTAATAATTATAATATAGTTTATGTTTTTAGGTACTTCAAGGTCAGAAATTGAGAAAAGAGGTGAAAAAGAGCAGAAATGAGCATAAATTAAGGACAAATCATTTTAGAAACTTTCCTCTTTCATTTTAGGAAATATTTCCTATTTTGTTTTAGGGAAACTTTCTTCATTTGAACTTTTCTATTTCTGATTTTCCTATTTTAATGAGAGTCCATCCCATTAAGAACTCTTGACTGATAAAATCAAGCAAAACTTAAAAGAAAAGAAAACTTTCATAAATCAGGAAGAATTCAAGAAGATAAAATGGAGTGTTATATTCAATATTTATTCTAATTATCCTATTTCCTATTGATTATAACCAAGGTTTTAAATATCGGTATTTTCATATCTATCGGTACTTTGAAAAAGGGAGATATCAGATATATCGGGGAAACAGTGTACGAAAATATCATTTTTGAAAAAAGTAAATTTATTAGAAATTTAGAACTACATATAAATACATATGAATGTAAACTTCATCTACATTCAAAAAGAGACTCTAGGCGGTTGAAAAGCGGCTCGCTGGTCTACAAAAATGCAATAATCAAACCAAAACATATGACCCATATAGTGCGAATTGTAGTGATGAACATGATAGTTATAAATCTCTTTAGAGCTGCCGACTGTTTCCCCTATAAGGGGATAAAAAGGATGGACCCAACTAGATGACTGATCATATACTTCTCCATATTGATTATATCCATAAGCATCATAACCAAATTGATTGTTGCCTTCATGAGATATTCATTTGAGATCCCACTGCGCTCTGTGCCTAAACTGATAGAGTCAAAACTTAAGGCAATTGAAGAAACATCAGATGGGGTACTTTGATCATCAGTTGCACCTCTAGTCCTCCTCCCATATCGGGTCTTCTCTTGAGCACCATGACCAGCTGTTCTCACTCCGTGGTCTTCATCTTGGGTGGCATGATCAAAATTACCTTCAAAACTACATATCATATGTAGTTTGCTTCATATCATATATCACTTTCTATTTTTAATTATGTTGATCCACTAAAACAAGAGACAACTTCCAAAAAAAAAAATCAGGTTTAAGACACAGACTACACAGTAGCTTCATTATTCCTCACTTTTTCAAGATGCATAGCCAAAATTTAATACTCCGTACTCTGCACTCTTTTCTCATCATGTCATCCATATATGGTTCCTTGACTTCCTTCTGCAATGTCATTTGGCCTCATTTGAATAATTGAACCTTTATGGCTTTATCTTCTTTCTATTATTCAACTACAGAGTTACAAACTACATACAGAGTTACAGAAATAGTCACAGACTACACAGTACCAAATCTCTCCTCACACAGATTTGCATTTAGACTTTTAGAGAATTACTTCTCAACCAAAATCGCCTTGAGGGTATTTATCCAATTCTCCTCACATAGATTCGCCTTGAGGGGATTTTTTTCCTCACCTAGATTCACCTTGAGGGGATTTTCTACTCACCTAGATTCATCTTGAGGGGATTTCTCCTCACTCAAATTTGCCTTTAGGAAATCTCTCTTCACACAAATTTTCATTTAGAGAATTACTGAGTTTTTTTTTTATTTTTACCTCAAATTTTACAGATATTTCTTCACTTTATCAGGATATATCGCAAATATCTAATATATCGGGGATATTTGTCGATGTCGGAGAAATTTCGCAGAAACGGTGACAGATAAGATATTTACCCCTTAGATATATCGGTCCGTCGAAAAAAGGAGATATCGAGGGATATATCGGAAATATCGCAGATATTTAGAACCTTGATTATAACACTAATTAAATTCTGATTTTTCTTGATTGTAGGAGTTCATTATGTGCACAATTGGAGGAAGAAATTAGTGCAATTCAAAGGAAAGAAATAAGGGATGTATCTGGTCACTATTCAAGGAATATACAATGAGTCATTAAGGGGAAAAGAGATCAGAAAAATCAAGACTTTGTCATGAGAAAATCAAGCAAATTTCGAGGAGAATTCCACTATAAATAGCAGCCATTCTCTACTGCAAAATCATCACTTCCTGACGAAGATCATTTGCTGGCCTATCATTTCCTAGCTAAAAACTATTCCATAGCTCTGCCCAATTCACTTCTCAAACCTCCATCACCTACAAGATCGTGACCACCATCCTTCCATCAATCTACGAAGTTCTTAGGCGCTAAGTCAAGGACGCTCCACCACCATAGCACAGGCGAGTTCATCACCTTGTTGCCAAGCCGCTAAGGAAAGCTTCAAAGTGTAACTATGACTCTACTTATAACCTTTGTTTCGGTTTTGTTTGTTTGGATTTGTGAGTTGTGTAATTGGAGACATGAAATTTTCAGAATATTTTTATTAATATTTTTGAGATTTTCAGTTTATTATTGAGTTAATTTCGAGAATTCTTTTATAATGCATGTTACAATCTTGTGCCCTTTTACGTGTTTAGGTAATTTTCAGAGTTAGGTTAATAAGTTTGCATGCTAGAATAAAGGTGAGAGTTCTTGTGTGTTTGCTTCATTTGCCAAGAGTAATTGTTATTTGTTAAGGCGCTAAGTTAAACAAGTAGCAATTAGTTTTAAAGAGTGGTAAAAATCATGCTTTAATGATTAAACGATTCTGAAAATTACGTGTTAATTGCTATGTGTAATGGTTAATTTGCACGTGTGAGTTGATTCGAAGACCGGATCAGATAAATGGATTGGACCGTGACAGCTTTCCATTTGGTCTCTTATCTAGCATTTAAGATGGGTACGTTTTTATAGCATGTTGAAATGAATTTTCTGTTTTACACTTAGTAATTTCCGAGTGGTAGTGGTCTAGGTTACGGAAGTCGATCATTGTATATAGTTGTATTTGTTTTGTTTTTATTTTATGTAGATTAGGAACCATATTTCAAAACCCCCCATTTTTATTCTTTTATTTGTTAATTGACCTTTTTGTGTAGGTGTACCCTACAATCCCCGGACTGAACGATCCCTGCTTATCCTATACTAACAACTACATTTTGCAGGGTTAAATTGTGAGGCTATTTCAGCCGCATCAATTATTGGCGCCGTTGCCGAGGATTGTTAAAATCTCTATCACTTAAGTGTCATTTTTTTATTATTATTATTTTTTTTTCAAAAAAAAAAAAACAAAAAAGTATCATTAATTTTGTTGTTTATATAGAATGCATGCTAAATTTTTGTACTACACTTTTGGAATGGTGACAAATTGCGATTTCTGCTAGGCCAAGCTATAATTGTGATTTAGTTTAAGTTTTATGAGTGTTACCAAATTAAGCATGTTTTTTATAATTGTTGTGCAATTTGTATAAGTTTTTTTTGAGCATGTTGTAAATTGTATTTGTTTCACTTAGATTAATATACTTAGGTTGTTTTGAATTTCGTTAAATACTTAATTGTTGTAAGTGTGCAAAAATTAAAAAATAAAGAAAATTAACTCAAAAAAAAAAATTGTTGTGACACATGCTTCAGGTATATTGGATTAAACATGACCTTGTCAAGGGTAGCTGTTCTATAGTCCCATTGCACAACGAGGTCCTCTGTTCCAGTACCTAAGTATGTAATTGTAAATGTAAAAGTAATTAATTTAGAAAGTTCAGGATGGGTCTTTCCTTCAGCCCAGCACGTGTGAGCAAGGAGAAGAGTCCAGGCTGAAGGACTATAAATATTAAGCGCTGAATGGGAGGCAACCCATTTCAACCGAAGCTGTGGAGGAGCCATCAACGAGAGTTTGACATTTCTATCCCCTCACTTGTTTAGGTTGAATTGTACTTGTGTGTTTTATTTTCATTTTTGCTCCTTTGTTTTCGTATTTATTTTCATAAATTACATTCCTATATGCTTAATTGTTCCATTGCATGCTTATGATTGATTACATTGAGGACAATGCAATATTATTTAAGTGTGGGGGAAGGGATTTATACTTTTGTCTTGAGTCATATATATTGAAAATACAAAAAAATCGAAAAATGTCACAAATTAAAACATTTTGTTGCTTTTATTTATTGAGTCAAAATGATTTTTGGGTGAAATACTTTCTTCATCGTAGGCACATCTGATGGGATGTGATGTCTAAGGTCTAGTTTGGATCCGAGAAGTGTTGACAAAGGGTCTCGTCCCCTGTCGATCAAGTGAGCTGAGCTCCGCCAACATCGGTCCCTTCTTCACCTGGTCATGTCGCAAAGGAGTTACTGAAAGGAGAAAGGAAATAACCCTAGTCTAAAACCTTTTTGGCGTCAGTTTGAGTCTTTTGTTTTAACTTTGAGTCTTAGGATGCCCTTAACTGTCTAGGATGATTTAATATCTTTGAAATTATGGCTAAAAGAGGATCACAAATTGAGATGATGTTAAATGTTATTCGTTGGTTAATTGAGATATATAAAAAGCATATGCATGAGTAGTGGATATGAAATTCGTGACCATGGTACAGTTTATGAGCATGTTAGGATGAGTTTTGATTCATAAAAGCCCATGTGAGATATTGAGCCCATGTCCCTTTTTCTTGGAGTGATAAATGAAGAATATATTCTTATTTTCTTGGCGATATTTTGATGATCTCATTATTGTTCATTTGATTGATTGCTTGCTATAGATTAAGTTTAATGGACTAGAGAATGCTAGAATTCACTCTTGTGCTTGTTGAGACTTTTATCAATACATGTCCCTGATTCTGGAAATGATAAAGGCACCCTAGGAACTATCACCATAGCCAAATTAACCTGTGTCCATATTTGTGCCCGTCATGGGACCCCCTAGTTTAACCACTTTGAGCCTACATTAAGCCTTTTCTTTCATCACCCTTGAAATCCTTAACTCCTGAACTTTAGTATAGTTACAACCCTACCCTTTGTTCTAAGAACTTAGTGGAGCTATCTTTGGAGATTACTACATGGATTCGGCTTTAAAGATGAAGATTTAGAAGAGGTAAAAGTTCAAGTGTGGGGGTAGACTTGTCCATAAGAAAAAAAAAATTATGTGAAAGCCGTGAAAAAGAAAGTGAAAAAGAAATAAAGAAAAAAAAATGTGTACAGCTAGAATAGAAAAAGAAGGAAAAAGAAAAATATGTCTATGGATTTTAGTCCCCCATACTTGGTGAATTTGGAGTTTGCTTTGAATTGAAGGCCCACTATTGAAAGGTTTGGTCTTTGTCCAATTCACGAGAGTTCAAAGGAAGTTCAGAATGATGACATTAGGCCTTGTATTTTGCCTCTATGGGATGTAATGTTTTGTATGCCTTTATGGATTTCTAGGTCTCTCTACATCAACAAAAGCTCTGCTAGGTTTTTAGGACACTTTGCTAAATTCCTTACTCTTTCATTTCTTAAAAACCTTGAGCATTTGCCCCATTATAACCCTTTATAAGACCTTTTTTTATCCTTAAGATGGGACATCCTTTGATCTGTGGAGATGAGTTATAAGAGTTGAACCTATGGCTTGGGTTCATCCGTGCAAGTAGTTGATATCTTTCATGAGATCTTGAAAAATTATATTCACAAAATGCTTTTCATTTCTTATATATGTGAGCTATTTGATTGCCTCAAAATATTTTCTCTCACATATAATTAAGTGATTATAAGCTTTTTAAGCATTGCCTTCATCTGAGTGAAGAAAGAGTGGATATACCTTGTGAGGATATGAATCATACTTGTTTGAAACATGTTGAGCTCCATCCATCACCATTGTTACAACCAAGTCCTACTTATTTATATGTGGATTATATGCTTCAATTAACTCTCGAATATCTAAATATTGATTCTTGATTAAGTACTAATTTTGATGCAATGAGAATAAGGATTTATGAGACAAATGTTAGGGTGCTCTCATGTTGATGCTTCCTCCATTTGTGTTAATATGAGACAAGGAACTTGAGACAACCATGAGAGTAAGGATTTATGAGACACATGTGCCTACTTTCAGACTTGATGCTTCTCATGAAAGCAGCTGATTCAAAATCGAAACAGGTATATATCTTTGTTGATACTTACACATTTGTGCAGTATTTGTTGTTTGACAAACAAGCACATGAACCTGAGACCACCCTAACCCCCAAACCAATGCACTTATCACCTAACCGGAAGCCAAACAATTTTGGCATTGTATGCGCTTCTAGTGTTAAATTGAGATCTTAGCGCTACCTCAAAAAACTTTAATGTTGCGCTAAATGTTTTTATCATAAATTCAATAGGTGCGGCCCTCAGCTGACATGGTTGAAATGGCGAGTGTAAAATATGTAAGTCCCTGCATATATGTGCCCTCTACTGATATATTATTACTTAGAACTGATTTATAAACTATGTGCCCTTTAAAATTTTGCATCGTTGTCTGTAGATTATCAGTTCTATAGATTACAAATTTAGAAACTATAAATGAGTTCTCTCAAATCTTTATCGGTATCTAATTCTTTGGTCATGATTGTGATACATGTGTGTGCGCATATCTCAAGGCATTAGTCATTTAGACAACTTCATCCATAGGGTTCTAAAGTTTTACTCAATGACATTCTGCCTGGACACGTTATAGTTTCAAAAGTATACAAGAGTGTAGGATGGCAATTGCCAATGCAAAAATTCTCCTCTTACTTCCTTGGTTCAACTTATTGACTTGTTGTCCTAATTTTTAGTTACAGTCTCATGCATCCACTTTTCTGCATGATACCAGATATATTTTGCTTCTTCTCACACGAGTGTCTAGATTACATGGTTTTATTACTTATGCACCTTTTTTTTTGTCCATAATACATGTGAGACCTGATAGAAATTAAGTGATCTATCTTTATTTATTTTTTTCTTTTTCTTTTTTCGGGTACTCAATATAAGCAGCATGGAAGCTGTTGACCTTTTGGATAGATTTCTTTCTATGAATCCAGACCCCAGGTACCGTTGGAACTCATATTAAATTAAAGTAGTAGTTGTGTCATCTTGTCAGTGACTGATATTCATCATTTTTTATTATTTGTATTCTACATGCTGCATTGCGTTATATGAATTTCTTCTTCGGCATCTGAATCATAGTATCTTTTCTGTCTCCTATGTTCTTATAATATGTGTGGCAATTGTTTTTCCACACACACACACACTTATATCAATATTGGGATAAGAGTCCTGCTTTCCAATAAAAGAAAAAAACATGCTTGCTTTATCTTGTAAGTTTTCATTTTTAGTACACTAGTATGATATGTGTAGTTTATGTGTTCATCCTTGTTCAATTGTATGCATTTCAGCATATGTATATATAGGCAGGGATTGGTTCTGCTGTGGCAGGGTTGAGTGCACCATATGAGAAGGCTTCTCATGTACATGAAAGGCCAGATGTGAATTGGCTATGGGCAGCTGGGTGTCATCCATTTGGACCATTCTGTAATACTTCTCAAGTTATCATTTTTAATTGATTTGGACGTATTATATCAACTGAATATGCAGAGGGGCCATAAAGACTCAAGAATTTGCTGCGATATACTGTGCAATAGTCATAAGTCGGAACTATTAAAGAGAGCCCAATCTGAGAAATCATCACTTCTGGAACAAGCTGAGGAACTCGCAGATCAATTACTTGCCAGTGAAATATCCTCATTTTGTCAAAGTGATGCTTCCATCAGATGTTGCTAGCTGTAGGCTTCTGGCTTCAACACGTCCTTGTGCTTAGAGAAGGGTAAATTCAAACTTGTATTGCATTTCAGTTGCTCATTGTTCTACATTTATTGGTAACTGAAAATCTATAAAAATTGAATATGAATTTCAGTTTATTGAATATGAACTTGTACTATATAGGATCTTTTTTTCTGATAATTCATGTTGGCTACTTTTTCCCAACATTACTATCAAAGAGCTTGATTACTACACATGTCTAATGATCAACAATAGACTCATTGTGTTCTAAACTATAAGCCTCCCTCTATAAAGATTGTCAGCGATACAGACCATAAAAGCATAGGCAAAGTATATGGACAAAGTTTCTTGTTGTGAGTTAGAATCCGGTACCATGGCAATGGAACCTTAATTTTCCGCATTTGTTTAATTTATACTCTTGTCTGCAGGAACAATTTCTTGCACAGAGGAATCTTCTCGTTGGTGTCATAAAGGTACAAAATAGTAAAAAAGATGATTTTGAACTTCTCAAAGCGAATAGCCTTGGTACACCATGCATGCTTAATTCTTTATGCCCGATGGTGTTCTAATTTTTCACCATAAAATTGTGATGCAGGGACTTTTTGAACTGACTGGCTGTGGCTTTTTTCTTAAGGTTAGCATTCTCTTGTTATTTTAATCCTTGATATTTTCTTTTGCTGGTCTTCCCCTTCCAATTTCCCGGTGAAGTGAGAATTCAGAATTTAAATTTTTTTTCATTTGCTTTCTATAAATGATCTGTGAAACACCATTAATGGAGTGCTAAGGTAATCAGTAACTAATCTACTGTAATAGTGATTTATTGGATTAATCTATTGTGATCTATAACTAAGCTTTTGTCCTTGTTGTCCTTACAGTGAGAAAGAAAAGCAAATTACTATTACACAGTGGAGAATGCTGATGTTGTCCTGGCAGAGTGGGTGAAGTATGTTCTTAAGTTCAAAGATAACTAGTGTGTAGGTTAAGTAGTAGTTGAGGATATGTAGCATCAAAGTTTGGACATGCATAGTTGATCTATATATATATATATATATATATGCCAGATTTTGATTACAGTACTGCTAGCTATTTTGCTATGTTGTCTAGTGCTTCTGGATTATTAGCAATCAGTGCTGCATTCATATATTTTGATGGCTGCCCAGATTAGTAGATATGGCCCTTTTATAACTGATGCTCATGATTGGGTTTGTGTACATGAGACAATGGTGAATTAATGGAAATTGCAATGAATGATTTTAGATGTGAATTTTATGGTTTCAGGAATAGCCAATTTTAATTTCTAGAATGCATGCATACCAATTGTACAAGGGACTACTAAAATGTGTCGTCACAAACTTCAAGCTACAACAAAAGCACACCAAAACGTGTGGTTGCAGTTGCACAGACACAACACAAAAACTAATAAGAAGTCTATTGTCTTTTTGACAATGGGACAACAGAAAATTGTAGTCTGAAAGGCAAAATAACAACATAAGTTAGATGAAAGTATTGGCTAAAGTGTATAACAACAACAAATAAGTGTGATTGGATGTGATTACAGACTATATAAAACATGTACTATTTGTGGTCCTTTTTATATTCAGACCACAAATATTTGTCGTCTAAATAATCTCAAACGACACTAAATTGTCGTCGTAATGAGACTGACATAATAGAAAGAATATGATATCTATTATCTAAACCATTTCCCAACATCACATATATATAATTTCAAAATCTTTCACACAACACTTAAATGTCATACAAACCTACCTTAGAACGACACTTAATTGTCCTCTGATGCTCTTTACGACCACATATAACTGTCGTTTAAAGTAAATTAGCACAACCTTTAAGTGTTGTTGTATGAGAGAAGACACTACATACTAGTCTTCATATTTCTTATTTAAGGGCATTCAAACCACACAAATAAGTCTTGCAAATATGCTTCACACAATAGTATTTAAAAAATACTGTGGTTGTTCTGTTAATCAGACAATACAAGATTGTTGTCTGAATGCTTGTAAAGATACAGATCACAATGTTCCCAAAATGTAAAACTCATCAGACAACACAAGACTTTTATTTTTTTATGTCGTCCACTTCTGTCGTCTGATGTCCCCAAGAGACGACATCGTACTAGACAACATATTTTTGTTCGTTCAGACGACAGAACTGTTCTGTCGTCTGAAGGCCTTTTTGGGATAGTGATTGATGATAATTTACATATAGTAGTTACCAAAATTCATTAAGGCTAGGGCTGTATTGATGCTATACCACGTTTCATTATGAATGTCGACACAGTATATTATTGGCCAAATTGGAAAGAGGCAATTCCAATGAAATTGAATAGTTTGAAACGTGATGGAATTCTTGCTTGGACCTTTAACCCTACAAGGTACAAAAAGGTATTCATCAAAAGTAAAGATAAATCACTATGACACAATGTCTATTTATAGAGACATGAGATTATAAATACTTTCCCTTATACGAATGACAATTTTCTATAATTACAGTGCGACATATAGCTGTTATATTGACGAGAGATTTATGGCACATTGTCATTGTATATTATGAAGATCTTAAAGACATATTGCTAAAATCAAAATCTCAAAAGTAAAGTATCATTATAAGCGTATTGCTTATCAAATCCTCAAGGGATTCAAATACATGAATAATTCAAATGCAAGTCCATGAAATGTTGAAAGAGCCTGAAGCTCACTCATGGAATCAAAGAGTCTTAAGCTAGCTCTTATGTACTCATTATGTTATAGTTAACACGAGTCAAATTGCCTTGATGAGTACTATGACAAGACTACGAAATCGAATTCGAATTATGATTATAATGTTGCAACGTACATATTCTAACTTTCACAATGTTATGAATTATTTAGGGCTCTTGAAGAGATTTTATGAGACATATCAATACACAAAGATATTGACGTGTAAGGGTAGGTATGCCATGATGATATTTCAATGTTTTAAACTATACAAAGTTAAATGTGTCAATTTCTTTATATTGTTTAGCTATTACTTTGTGTGTGATTTTGAGCATATGAGATTGTTTTCAAACCTTATGGTATGAGATTAGGCTTATTGAAAATAGTCTAGCTTTGTTAGTATTGTTTTAACTTTGCAAGTATGAAATTTTGGGATAAGCCCCTATATGCAAAGCACACATGGTCTCACTTCAGTGATAGACACATCAAACTACTATACATGGTACATGTAGCTTATCGCATACATGAATGAGGCTTGCAACAATCAGGGGGAGCATCCAGAAGCATGCTACCTAGGACATATGGGCGTTGTGCTCTTTTTGTCCTTCGACCAGGATTATTTTTGTCTCACTGAGTTTTTGTTACCTGGCAAGGTTTTTAACGAGACGACAAGAAGCGCGTCCAATACCATCATTTATTGGTGGACATCCAAGGGGGAGTGTTGTAAATATTATTATCTATGTGGATGTCCATGTAAATACTCATTAGTTATGTACTTTGATGTAAACCCTACCTCTATATAAAGGAGGCTAATGAGACTGAATGATAACACTTCTACTTCCCCTCCAACTATTCTCTCTATCTTATCTCTACTTTATAACAAGATTACAATATCTTCCGCAAAATATGGAGACGTTCTCTCAAACATAGAGTGAGAAACACTATATAATCATTGTTTTCAATTTTTTATTTTTTTTATTTTATAAATGTAAAAGTCTATTAACATATGCTCAGAGGCTAGCTAGTATATGAAAATTTCAAAAAGTTTTGTGTGTAGAAGTAAATGGGAATTGGTCTATTCATTTCATTTGATAGTCCCTTTATATAGGGAGAGAATTAAAATGGAAATATGAATTACAATAATGATAGTAAATGCTGATTGAGCTGTAATCACTAATTCCTTAATTCCCTCTTCGTCAGTTACTTTAACGCAGGCACATTATGTGTTTTTCCTTTAACATTGTGCCATATTTTAAAATTTTGTTAATAAAAAAATAATTGCAAATTTTTCTTGACCTTTAAGGATCCAGAACCAGGATTTCAAAAGAAAAAAAAAGAATTAAAAAAAATAAAAATCCATAACTAGTCGAGCCGATGGTAATAAAATCCAGTTTCTTTATTCTTTGATTGTATTATTTTTTTTGTTGACCAATTGATATATATATATATATATATATATATATATTAGGCCCATCCTGATCCTGGGACCAAATGCCCTAATCAGTTTCATTGCCCCTACTGCCTTCAGACCTCTTTCCTTAAGTCTCTTCCTCCATCTGTGTTAATCAGAGGCTAATGGTTGCCTAAGTTGCAAACTTGCAATCATCTAATGGAACAGTTTGATTCTATTCAACTTAAGCACATACACAAAGAATCCAATATGGTGGCTGATATCGTTGTCTTCAACTCCCGTTGGAAAAGTTATAAATGATCCATGTATTTTGGGGTAACGCCTAATATTAATTTGTGGTTTCAGAATGTTTAATATTACCTTTTTGTGATTTGCTAAGTTGATCAAAGTTGGTCTAAAAGTTAATTTTGACAAAAACTTTTTCATGTGCAAGGATAAGTTTGTCATCGCAATAAAAAAGCTGAAAGATAATTAAGTTAAAAAAAATTGGAAAATGAAGTTCAAAAAAAAAACACAAACCACAAAAAATTGAAGAATTGAAGAAGAAATGACTTGATGCAGAGAGATCAAATTGAAGAAGAAAATAGATCGTGACTTCAATGGGGACACGAGTGTCAATCCGATGCTAATAATAGAGATCAATAGAGTCTACACGAAGGTGTTTCAAGATTCCTTCACTAACAGCTCCCACATGTGCCGGCTCCCCTCGAATAATCTCTCTCTTGTTGTCCTCAAATTTGATATCGAATTTGTTGACCAATTCAAGCTTGTCTCCCACCCCTCCACTCAAAAGGCTTAACGATTTATTCAAGTCAACAATCCAAATAAGCTAACCCACAGTGGCTACATGCAAAGAACAATAGTGCTTGATTACCTTGTCGAGAAGAAGTTCATTGGTGAAGGGACCATAAAGGTCAGCAGTATCAAGGAAGGTGACACCGGTGTCGGTGGCGTGGTTGATGAGTTTGATCATGTTTGGTTCGGGCTTCAGGGGGCCAAAGAAGACGAACATCCCCATGCAACCTAGTCCTTGAGATGAGACCTCGCTCAAAGTCTTGTGAACCCAGCTTCATCCTCCTCATGCTGGCCATGCATTTGTGTTAATTTGTGAAGTAGATAGACTATCTGAGATAGTAGTAGAGTGACTAAGGGAAGAAGAGAAGACGAGGTGAGGAACGACAGCCATCGTTAGTGCCAAGTGTCATTTTTAGATTCATGCTCCAGTTTGGAAGCACAACTTTCTAACTCCCAAGATTTACTATTAGGCCATTGTTTTTGGAAAGTGAAATTACACTACCTATTTTACAGGGAGCTCTTCTAATAAAAACCATTAAAATGAGGACTAGTTGAGGAATTTTGTGTTAGACTCACTTTTCAATCACATTTACGCAAATCAACCATTAGATGTTTAGATATTTATGTGTCGATATCATTATCCAAGTTTTACAACCAAATTGAAAGCTGTTAAAACATTCATAATTTTGATTTAACTGTTATGAAGATTTAACAGTTATGAACATGTACCGTTCATGTTTGACAGATATGGTTCGTCCACAAATTTGATATAGTTCGATACCTTAACGATTAGCAATTTGGAAGAAAATTTTTATAAGTGATCTACTTATGCCTACATAAACATCTAATGGTTGAGTTGTCGTAATATAATCAAAAAGTGGGTCTCCCAAACATTTGATTAGAAAATCCTCAACTAGTCCTCATTTTAGTGATCCTCATTAGAGGGGCTCTCCTATTTTACAATCCACATTTCCTATTTCCATTTTTTATAACTTAAATTTTGTAACTTTCTAAGAATTACAACCAAAAATGAAAATAATGAGTGTGGATTTATAAAATGAGGAGTGTGGAGTTTCACTTCTCTTGTCTTTACTTTTTTTTTATCCACAGGTGTCAAATCTCCAACAAAAGTCGTAGTCAAAATGAGTCATGTAACTAGAATCTTTTTTTCTTTTTAAGAAAATTGCGTGTCAATCTATTAAATGTAAAATTGGGTAATAATACCTAATGACCACTCTTGGAGCACATGACAAAATTATATCATTGTTTAGGTAACCCTAAAGCTACCCTAGGTAGAAAGTTCTGAAATCAATAACTTGACAATACTAAGGTTTGCGCCGAGCAATTCAAACTCCAACGCCAATTTATTCTTAAACCTAGGACAACTATACACAGAGGGGTTTCCCCAGGAATATCAACTGCAGCTACAAACTTAACTTGATCCACAACCTACTCTTTATCAATAGCTACTTCCTTTGCTTTTTGGGAAAACTGGACTCCTTCAGAAGTTTCATCTTTTTAGGCTGCAGCTTATCAATCTGGACCTTACTCTTGTTGTGAATTGATTGACCAAATTTCCATTTCTTTGCAGGAGAAACTGTTATAGCCCCGGTCTTCGAAGCTAAAGCCAAGGAAGGTTCAAAATCTAGTTGAACAGGTGAGAAGGGAACCGGCTATTTCAATTTCTTGGCATAGGTGATCAAAGGTACCAGAGTCTGGTTAACACTCGTGATCGGAGTAGGATCACACACAGTCATGCATTGACAATTATCACTGTGAGCAGCAGGAAGAGTCAGAACACGAAAATATGTTACCTGAGATGCCAGTGCAAAGGTAGAAACATTGAGAGAGCAAGCAAAACACCAAAAAAGAGGTTAGGGATCGACATCATTTTCCACTGTAGCTATCAACTGCTTCCCTGCATCCTAGAATTAGGATTAGGGTTGGGACGCATACCATAAAAAGCATAACACAATCCGCCATTCTTCTACTGGAAGGGAGGACTAGCGCAGCAAGAAGATATATGGGCGCTCCAAAAGGCCACAAACTGACAAACTTCTCGTATTTACAATGGAGCACCACCGAGACTCCCGAAAAGAATTCAAACTTAAAAGGGGGATATGCCTATCTCACTAACGCAACCAAATACTTATAGGTACCCTGCCAGATCTCGGGCTTGTCAAGCTATAACACAAACCCTAAAGTGGAGCCAACCATTAAAGCAACCTCTATAACCAATGCTAGCAGAAGACCAAACACTTCCATCCACACTGAAATAGAAGTGATCGGGGCTGACTTCATGTTGAAGAGGCCATTGTAAGGTCAAAGCAAGCAGAGACTTTGTGCAAAGCCAGGGACCCCCATTAACAATGTGATCCCTCTCCTTCCGAGAGGTGATTCTTCAAACCCCAAATGGGAAATCGCTCCCATCAGAGCCTTTGCATCAATTTTATTCTTCACATAAATCAAACGCCCAATTGCACAGTGATGCCAGAAATTGTAGCGTTGCAACAGCCCCCAAAGATGATTTTCCCATTCTCCGAAATGGCAAGCGATGCCATGAATCATGTAGAGACATTGTCCCCAATTATGGAAAATGATTATGTTGGTGAGAGTAGCTTTCTAGTGTTGGTGAAAGTTGCTTTTGTTGTTGGTGAGAGTAACTTTCTAGTGTTGATGAAAGTTGCTTTTGTTGTTGGTGAGTGTAACTTTCTGGTGTTGGTGAGAGTAGTAGCCTTTGGTGTTAGTGAGAATAACTTTTGGTGTTGTGAGAGTAGTTTTTGGTGGTGGTGCGAGAAGCCGGATGTCGTCAAAGACCTCACTGGAGAGGAGAAAAGAGAGAATTATTGATGATTTTTTACTCTAGTGACATTTTCGTAAATATGTTGATTTTTGATATCTAAAATTTAAACAATTTTAAATCTAGTTGGTTAATGAAGAAAAAAAAATGTTAGCGGCATGTTGGCTAACATAATATTCAAAAATAGCCCTATATGTAATTGGTCATTAAATATATTGGTGTATATCCATATCTTATAAACTATTTCACATTTTTTTTTCTTTTTAGTTTTTTTTGTTAACAAAAGAGATAATATTATCTAGTTAAGGCCAAAAACGGCATATAAAATATTTTACACTTTCGTTTAATTTTTTTTTATCAATTTTTTTAACAAAAGAGATAATATAATCTAATTAAGGCCATAAACGCCATATAAATTATGTCTCAGAGAGACAAGCAAACAAAAGACTTAATGAATAAGTCAAGTAACGAGGGATGACTTCATAAGAGTCTCAACCTCCATGGTAGAACATGTAATCATCTTCCGAGGATTTGGATGTACTATACATCTCTAACAATTTAAGCACTTTTAACTTGAAAGAATTTCAGAATTTTTTTTCCCCTTAGATAATTTGTTACTCTTGGATACTCGGACAATTTTTTTAATTTTATTTTAACCCTATTTTTGATGGGGCTCGAACACTCGACCTCCTTCTAGTTTCAAATAGAAAGTCATTATCTTACCATCCCACCAAACACACAACCCCGGATACTCAGACAATAAGTTATAAAATTCAACTTTTGTTACCGAACTTTTTATTCTTTCAAGGACATACATTAAACATATTACTCTGGTGACTTCATAAACCACCAAGTCTTTGAACAAAAAATACAAATTCACCAAATTCTCAAGGCACAAAGAGACATTATTGTGACATAACTCGGAGAATCTAGGCACCTACTTATGTGGCTTTCCATGAAGACAGTGGTGGAGTTTCAGAGTTCCTCCAAGTACTTATGCTAGTCGGATATCTGTCACCCTTAACAGCATCTGCGGAAGCAAAAGATTCAAGCTCGGCCATTTCTTCTGGTGTCAGTTTCACAGACAGAGCTTTAATGTTCTGGTTAAAATTCTCAATCTTGGTGGTTCCGGGTATAGGGCACACATCATTTCCTTGGTGATGAACCCAGGCCAGTGCTAGTTGAGATGGGGTGCAACCCTTCCTTGCTGCAAGATCACTTACTCGCTCAAATATTGTTTTATTATGCTCTAGGTTTTCAGCTTGGAACCTGGGAAAATTCTGCAACCAACGCGGTACATATTTGAGCATCAAGAAATATAGCTTTATCAAACCAAATGATATCCAAAGGCACTAATAAGCAGATTGAACATAACTCATACATAATACGAAAAATAATTTGGGCATCTTCCACATCAACTTCCGTATTTTCTTAGCACTGAAAGATATTTGAGAATTGTAATAAGCTTCTTATGATTACGATCGGGGCATGGCACTCCTTTGTTGAGTATGCATGACAGTGCACTTTGACTAGCTTGTCAAATAATCAATTAGCGGAATTACAAAAGACTACTGAATAAAGTCAACCGGGAGTCCAGGACGCACAAACACAGATTACTAAAGGTCAACTACAAACAGAAGCTTTAAGAACTTTCAAGGAGATAGAAGGACGAGGCATTCAAAACCGTAGCATGATGATAATACATATGTTTATTATCTAATGCACATGCATATCACAAGTAATAATTGTGTAACCAACCTTTCGAACATCATCATTGGGAAGATTTTCGATGAAACTTTCCCCCGATGATAAGAATCCTCTTCCTAGAGGACTGTATGCAACAATGCCAATGCCAAGTTCCCTGAGAAATTTCGGACAGTAATATCAATGAATTGCTAGCAACGTACTCTATAATAATCTAGGTAGCTCCGTCAAGCCTTACCGACAAGTAGGGATTATTTCTTCCTCTACATCTCTTGACCACAAGGACCACTCCAGCTCCACAGCAGTTATTGGATGAACAGCATGGGCTCTTCTTATTGTTGAAGCTGATGCCTCACATAGACCAATGTACTTTATTTTACCCTCTTCAATTAGCTTCTTGAGCTCCCCCACCTACACAAAGACAAAATAAAGGAATTGAAGAACATTAGAGCTTGCTCAAAATAACAGACTTACGCATCGCAATAACAAAGGATTAATAGTCTAGGGAAGATGCATAAGCTACAAGATATATAATACAGAACATTATGTGATTCAACAAATTTGGAAATGATATACACTGAAAATGATGATGGAATGTAGTGGCTTTTGTGTTTAACAAATGGTAGTTCGATCACAAAATCTTTTCCATATAGATTAAAGATTATAAATTTCTGGACTAAAGGATGCAACTCTAATCAACGTGTACTTCTATTCATAGGTGTCGCGTCATAATGTAAATTTCCCTTATACATAGGGCATAACATAAGTCATATACATATGGGGATGATAACACAAGCAACTAGACATATGACTAAGATAACAGAAGCAAACTAGGTATATGCCCAAGATAGCATGAACATAGCAAATGGAAGCTCAAAAACAGTGGACATTTGATTTAAAATTCAGAATTAAAAATGATCTGCAGTTTAGTCATAACCTCAACTAAAAGAGGCAATCACATTAATTACCATTCTCCTACTGTATAATAGTTCATAAATCATATATACACGAGGAAGGAGGAGGAGCTTGGAGTAAATATGGGTCAATTAATCAAAGATGTAACGGTTTGTTGGGCTCACTAAGAAGATTTATAGAATCAATGCCTTGGATACTAAAAGCAACTTTTCATCAACCAAAAAATTTGGCGGCCTAGAGATGATTTGTAAATCAGTGATTGTCAAGATAACAGAAAATCACACATCTTTAGACAAACCGTGTGTAATGATTCGAAAGATGGGACTATTTCCTCATCACTTGACGCAACGCAACTAAAGTAAGATTTGTAAAGGCCAATTTACACTCATCACTGACAGCGTCCTCAAACTTGATAAATTCAATACGAAGCAGCTGAGGCGAAAAAAAAGAGTAACTAGTAGTGGTCAAGCCCTCAGTCCACAAACTAGAGGAAATGTTAACTCAATCTACGAATTAAATGACTGCATGCATGCAGCGATATTGAAAACAAAACAGAAGAGATCAAACCGTGACTTCAATGGGGACACGGGTGTCAATCCTAATCTGATAATAGAGATCAACAGAAGCAACACCAAGGCGTTTCAAGCTTCCTTCAAAAGCAGCTCTCACATATGCCGGGTCGCCTTGAACCTCCATTTTGTTGTCCGCAAACCTGATACCGCATTTGGTGGCCAGTTCAACCTTGTCTCTCACCCCTCCACTCAAAGCCTGGTCCATCAATCCAATGAAATCCAAACAATCTCATATAAATAGTAATCGATTACAAGAGTCAAGGACATACCTTGCCGAGGAGAATTTCGTTGGTGTGGGGACCGTACAGGTCGGCGGTGTCGAGGAAGGTGACGCCGGAGTCGATGGCGTGGTGGATGAGCTTGATCATGTCGGCTTCGGGCTTCGGGGCGCCATAGAAGGCAGACATGCCCATGCAGCCCAGTCCTTGAGCTGAGACCTCCAGGCCTTGTGATCCGAGCTTCATCCTCCTCATGCTCGCCATAAATGCTATGTGTTAAATGTCTCTGTGAGTGAGTGAGCAGAAGCAGAGAGTAGCAGAGTTAGTGAAGGAAGGTGTTTGGATAAGTTATATATAAGTTTGTTTGGTGGTGGTGGCGGCGTCTGCAGTGAGGTGACGGGTGAAGAAGAAGAGCAGAATGGAGCGAGGGGATGGCGTAAGAGCGAACGTCAGAGTGACCAACAGCGACCATTGATCAAACGGAAGCCAAACAAAGGAACGAGTATTCCATACGGAAATCTGAAAACAACCATACATACGGTACAGACTACAGCGACGGATTAATAAGAGGTTTTTGTCAATTTACGCTATTTTTAGAGATTTTTTTCTCACTTATCCCTTTTTTTGTAAGGATCCTTGACTCAAAATATCAAATTTAGTCAAAATTATCCCACTTACTTCAGCAATAGAATTTTATTTCCACTAACCCAATTTAAAATACAATAACAAATACACCCTCATTAAACAACTACATCTTATACCACTCATATCTCTCTACCCTCTCTGTACAAAATCACCGGCGACTATATTCTCTCTCTCTCAGAAACAATTCCTCATGTCATCAAAATCCGGTAGCGTCCTCCGGCGGCGATCCCAGGCTGATGTCGTTCAGGCTCAGATTCGAATCCATCTGTCTCTCTGATCTACTGGAGGCCGGTGAGTATGTACGATGGTGGGGGAGGTGAGTGACAGAGGGGATCTGGAGAGTGGTGAAGATCAGCGGCTCGAGGCCGAGCCACCGCTTGTAGACAAATCGTGGAGAAAGTCAACAGGAACAGAACTCCTCGCTCAGGTTTCCGCTTCGATCATTTGCCTCTTCTTCTTTCACGCTTGCATTCATCCAAATCCTTCCGTCATTCTCGTTTGCTTTTGATTTTGTTAATCTCCAACACCTTGTTTGGTTGCTGAGGAAAATTGCAAAAAGAAGAAGGAAAATTTAATGAGCCAAGTACAAGGTTACGGTGAGTCGGTGACAATGTTTCTGTAAGGAAAAATGTAGTGGCTGCGTATTGGATCGATTACTTAGATAGGTAATTAGTTTAAAGTGGTCTACTGTAGTGGCAAGACTGGCCTAGTACCCTAAAATGATGGGCTACAGTTACATTATCATTTTCAACAATATCATATCACAAAACAGCATTACTATTACAAAGTTTGTAGCCTTTTCTCGCTCTTCACAAAGGCCTTGATGCCCTTCAGCTACTATATTCATATATTATCAAATAAATACTATTTATCAATCATTACTGAGGTGCTTTCTGTTTCTGCAATGTCGTTATTTGTGTGATTAAACATAAATTGGGCATATGCTTTAGAGTTTTTTAAAGAAAGTCCCACACAATTTGATAATTATTGGAGTGTAATAGACGTCTATTAGGGTTGCCAATAGACGTTTGAATTGAATAATCTCATCTTTTATTCCTTTAAGCAAAGTTTTATTTGTCTAATTTTAGGGAGATTAGTTCTCATTTCAGTGACTAAAATTTCTATTGTGGGGCAATAAACGTCTATTGGGGGGCAATATATGTTTTGAATTGATGTAATCACCTCGTTTTTTTTTTCTTTAATCAAAGTTTATTTGTCTAAATTTAGGGAGATTAGTTCTCATTCCGAAGACTGAAAATTCTATTGGATGGCAATAGACGTCTATTGGGGGGCAATAGATGTCTATTGGAGCAATAGAGATTTTCAAAAAAATCCGGTCTATTGGGGGGCAATAGATCTCTATTGCCCCTCTATTAGGGGGCAATAGAATAGAGGAGCAATAAACTAATGGATTCAAACATTAGAAAACCAGACACAAATCGTGTTCCAAACATGATTTTTCTGGAACCATCTACTAGTCAGACTAGTATCCGGTATGAAATCCGGAAAAAGAGAAATGAAGATGTTAAGCATCTTTGGAAAAAAGAAAGGAGTACAACTCCTAAATGCTGAAGAATTGAGTTCAATGAGATTGAACAAGAGTTAGATTTTAAACAAATCTACAAAAGAGGAAAGTTTGATTTAATGGATAGCCATTATTTTAAACTACTGGAGATTACAACCCCCGCAATAGCAGGTGGAGAGACTGATCTCCTACTTATCACTCCAGCAGAAGTAGCCAGAGCTCAAGCAAAAAAATATCAATTTATGCATATTGGAGCAGTCCAAGTAGGCATAAATCTGCTTGCTCGAGAAGGTATAAACTGTTCAGTCCTATGTGTTCTACAGGACAACAGGTTAACAGACTTCCAAGCTAGTCTGTTTGGAACACTCGAAGCATCCCTATGCGACCAAGTAGCGTATTTCAACTGCTTCCCCAACTTCACCACAAGCTTGAAAGATGCAGCTCACTGTCTCAGACTGAGAGTCAAGACAGATGGCATATCCATGAAAGAAGATATGCAAGAACTCGCAATAGTATACAGGATATACTATAAATTGGTCTTACTACTGGATTCCTCACCAATCAGAAGAACCATTCACAACAGATCCACAAGGTTACTTGGAATGAAGTACCATTTCCTCTTGAATGGAAATTATCCGGTCCAAAAAAGCAACCGGAAAGAGCAAAAGCGAAGAGTAGAAAACTGGAGAAATCAGCCTCAACTTCGACAATCATAGGAAAAGTGATGTCTGTCCTGAGAACCTCAGGATAAACAGCAGTCTTCTGAGACGAAGCTACAGCACTAGAGAAGTCGGTGTCAGTGGAACAAAACCTACCATTGAAGACCAATAACAGAAGAAGATCTAGAAGCTGATCTAAACAGACCAGTCCATATGCTTAGAGCTGAGAAGCTCTATGATCTTTATGAAGAAGCTGAGAATTGTGAAAATCCTGAACGATTAGAAAAGCTAATCGAAGAAATGAAAGAATACAAATTCAGAAAGACAAGAAAAGTCTTTCCTTATCAAGATATTGAAATGGAAGAAGGAGAGAGCTCCAGAACTTTTATTAGCAGAGAAAAAAGGGAAATAAAACTCCCATTTCAGAAAGCCCCCACGGGTAAAAAAGGGGAAAGAAATTCCCAAAGATTTGTCCCAGAGAACAATCTGCCTAGAGTTCCTATCACGAACTATGGCATATGGTTAAACCTAGACAAAAGAAAAACCATTGACCAATGGGTAGACAGCTTGATGATGGCTTCTGCACTTACCCTTGGCAAATTTGAAGCACCAGATTTGCAGGTGTACTATGAAACTACTCTTACTGGAGTGGCAAAAAAGTACTACCTATCCTTCAAAGAAACTGCCAGAGGAAAAGACTGGCTTGAAGAAATCAAAAATTCAAAGTCTCCGTATGATTTTGCAGTATCCCTGTACGATCAATTCTGTGGAGATCTCTCAAATCTGAGTGAGAAAGCCAAAGAAACGGCAAAATCAAATATCTATGCACTCAAAATCTGTGACATGAGATATTTTGAAGAATACCTAAATGAGTTTCAGGAATATTACTGTACAATTGGTGAACTAGAGAATACTGATCTAGTTAATCTGTTGCACAGAAAACTCCCTGAACCATGGAGAACAGCTGTGAGAGAAAGCAGCTGAGAAACCAATTGAAAGATTTTCAGTTGGAGGAATTGCCGACAGAATCCGACAATTACTGAAGGAGCAATGTAAAGCCAATCTGAGAGCTAAAATGGCCAAGAAACAACTCAAAGGAGTTGAAAATTTCTGTTACGGAATACTGGATATGCCCACAAACTGGGGATGTCATGAATCCAAATTCCACAGAAAGAAGAAAAAAGAAAAATATTACTCTAAAAAATTCAAAAAGAGTAATCAGAAGAAGAATTGGAAATTCAAGAGAAGTTCCAATTACAAGAAGCAACAGGATGAAGATCCAAAAAAGAAATTCTTCAAGAAAAAGAAGAATACTCATCAGCATAAACAACCTAGCAAGAAAGCTTGCAGATGTTGGTTGTGTAAAGTTGAAGGGCACTATGCCAATGAATGCCCGGAAAAGGGTAAAAGGTCTACTAAAGCTTTCTTTGACGAATATGAGCAAATAGTAGAGATAGCAAACATGAAAGGCTACGAAATAGCCTATTATGATGATGAAGATGACGACAGGTCAGTCTACTCTGCCTGGTCTGAAGAAGAAGAAACTTCATCAGAAGAGTCTGAGATTGATTCTGAAGTAGAATACTTCGAATCCAGACAAATGAATATGTTAAGAATCAAAAACTGGGAAGAAAGCAAGACAGAAACCTTCATGTCTTCTTATCAGGTGAACCCTGGTACATTCGTTTGTGACTACTTCTTTTGTCATGAAAAGAATGGTCTCCCTATGTTTTGTGACGAGTCTAAGAAGACCTATCACAAAGAATGCTTCATTGCTGAAGCAAGAAGAAAAACCAAAAATGGTCTTGTCAGCCAATTGGTTGAGCAAGAATATGAAGAGTATTTTGCCGAGCAAAAAGCAAAAGAAGTAGAAACTCTGTTCCGGGAAACCATGGAACCATCTTCCTCGAAAAAGGACGAGATCATCGGTGAAGAACAAATCGATGAAGATATTGAACTGGTTGAAATACCAGAACATGCTGTTGAACTGATAAAACCACCAGAAACTGTTCATCTCTTAGAACGACAAGAGGCTACTGACGCATGGGATCTACTTGGCCAACCATCGGGCAAGTTTGATTATAAAGTCAGATATGACCCTCCGTCATGGTTCAATGATCCAGAGATCAACGAGATAATTCCTACAGACTGGGATAATACAGAACCGTCCAGTTTTGGTAAATCACACACTCAGGAAAATGTTCCAGAAGAATGTAAACCATTCATTCCCACGGAACAAGCTCAAGAAAATGAGCTTCACCAATTGAAAGTCGTCTCTACTAGTAGATATAGCAACTACATAGAGATTGGACTCAAGTTCCCTGATCACAGAAAATATCATCTACATGCCTTTGTAGATAACGGGTCGGGATTTACTATTGCAAAGAGATTTGCAATTCCAGATGAACTCTGGAACGAAGATAAGAAAAAATCAGCTACTGGTGTTACATTTGATGGAAGCCATCTCACCATGAAGAAAGTAGCAAAAAATGTTCATATTACTAGTAGTGGAGGAACATTTATCATCCAGAATGTTTGGCAATCTGAAGGCTAAGGATCTGACTTCTTGTTGGGCAATGATTTCATTCTCTAACAACGATTCATTCAGGATGAAGAAGCGATAGGCTTTAGGAAAGGAGAACGGGTGTTCTGGGCAGACCGACTCACACATGCATTCAGTGTGGTAGGTCCCGGTTTTACTACTCACTATCAGAGATCGCAACAGAATAGTGGTGATCTTACCCCCTATAAACCCAAACTTGAGCCCATACTCCAAATTAAACAACAAGAAGAATTACTTGTTGAAGAATCTTCAGAAGAAGAAGAAGAAGCTAGTGAAGATGAAGAAGCTAGTTTCATCTATGAACACAACCTCAAGCACTTTCAGAACAAGCTTGAGTCGCAGCAAATTCCCACTCTTGAAAAATCAAGAAACTACTAGAGCAGAATGTGGATACAAATCCTCAGAAGTTTTGGGAAAAAGACCCAGTGGTCTGTGAATTAAGATTGCATGACATGAATGCCATCTGTCATGTTAAAGCCATCCCTCAGTACAAAGTGGAAGATCAAAAAGAATTCAGAAGTGATATTGAAGATCTCCTGAAGAAGAGATTAATTCAACCTTCCACTAGCCCTCATCATGCTCCAGCATTCTACGTGAGAAATCATGCAGAGAATCTAAGAGGAAAAGCTAGAATGGTTATTGACTACAGAGATGTCAATAAGAAGACTGTCAAAGACGGTTATCAAATCGCTCAAGTAAGAGTACTGATCAACCAGCTCAGACGAGCCAAAGCCTTTTCGAAATTCGATGCAAAGTCGGGTTTTTGGCAGGTCAAGATGCATCCTGAGAGTGTACCTCTCACTGCATTTGGAACACCACAAGGTCATTACGAATGGCTGGTAATGCCTTTTGGTCTAAAGCAAGCTCCCTCAATCTTCCAAAAAAAGATGGACAACATCTTCAAGCATGTAGCAGAATTCTGTGTAGTCTACATAGATGACATTCTAGTCTTCTCCAAAACCAGAGAAGAACACATGAAACACCTCCAGGAGGTAGTAAAGCTGATAGTTCAGCATGGGATTATCCTAGGCGAACAGAAAATCTTCTTTATCCTCGATGAAGTTGATTTCCTAGGAATAAACATCAAGAATGGAGTGATAAAACTTCAACCCCATATTCTTGAAAAGATCTGGAAGTTCCCAGACAGAATTCCTGATGCTAAGAGTCTAGAGAGATTCCTTGGTGTCATAAATTATGGAAGAGATTTCATCCCTAAAATCTCTGGGTTAACAGCAATGTTATCTCCTAAAACAAGTTCCAAAAGAAAATGGAACTTCACAGAAGATGATGAAAAGATTGTGAAGCAGATAAAAAATCTCTGCAAAAACCTCCCTCCTCTTCAACATTCAGAAGAGAATAATGAAATTATCCTCCAAACAGATGCGAGTGATAATTACTGGTCCGGTGTAGTTTTGGCAAGAACGCCTGGAACTAACATCGAAAAGATTTGCAAATTTTGTAGCGGCAAGTTCATCCCTGCAGAACTGAATTATCTCACAGGGGAAAAAGAAATTTTGGCTGTCAAGAAAACAATTTTAAATTCTCCAGCTTTTCTTGGAAAACCCTTTACTGTCCGCACCGATTGTGCCAGAGTAAAGAATTTCAAAAATTTCAAACTTGATAAAGCTGCTGATAGAGGAAGATTAGCCAACTGGCAATTATTTCTTAACCAATATGATTATAATGTTGAATTAATTGCAGGAAACAAGAACTATCTTCCAGACGCATTGACCAGAGAATTGGCAATGTTTAGCCAAAAAGAAGACGACGAAGGTCGTAATCCCAGAAGCAGAAGAACTGGGAAAGAACATGAAACTGAAGAAGAGCCCATGGAAACCAAAGAAAAAATCCTTAAAAGGTTTCTGCTAAGTCCAAGAGGCTTGGCCACAACTGATCAATTCCAGGGTAAAGGATTGGCTAGCCCGTCTCAAACGGCAGACGGTAAAGGCTCATCAAGACCGTTAATGGCTGCTGCTTTGCCAAAAAGCAGACCAACTCCAACTGGAGTTATAAATGTTTTTAATTATGAATTAAGAACTTTTGATACTCCTGTGTTCAGAACTAGCAGGAGACTAGCTTATCATCAGAAGGCAATCTTGGATAATCTTTTATTTGCCTTTCAAGAAAGAAGCAGTGGTCTAATGTTCCCAGCTCTCTTTGCTTTAGCTGAAGAACTCTACGAAAACGGAAGACCACAGTTTGAAGAAAATCATACACAGCAGAGTGCTGTAAGAAAAGAGAAAATCCACTTCCTAGAAAGTCCTGAAAGTGCTAGAGTTCCGATCATGGCACTCAATGAGTCAGATTGGCATGAATTTCACAATCTGATAGGAAGGCACAATTCAGAAGACCTAGTCCCTCCAACTCTCTTCATTGTCTCAAGATCATATGTTGGAAGATACCTGGTAAATGTTCAGAGTGAACATCCCCAAGAACACAAGCTCTGGCTTGTTGAAAATGGTTTTGTCCATAATCTGTGGACCAAAACAAATGATGATCTGAAGGGTTTGCCAACTATTATTGTCAACACAGTCAAAAACATTAGAAAAAATGACTGTATACTTCGTCTGAAGTTCAGATCCACTCCTCCAGAATGGAGTCAGAAGGCAAACGGAGAAGTTGAATATATTCCTCCATATCATTATGTAAGAATTATTCAAAGGAAATATCTTCAACCAGCCTGTGTAGGGTACAATGGCCAACCAAACTCAAGCATCCCGTGGATGAAGGCCATGGCTCTAGAATATATCAAGAAGATCATCTCTGAAGATATCAGCAATACCTTCCTGGCAGCAGGAGAGAAAATCATTATCACTGCATATGATCATCCTGACGTAGTCAGCAGTGACCTATTTCTATCTCTCACTAGAAAAGAGATAGATTCAACTATGGCATGCATGCGCTGGGTGGAAAAGCTTGAAACTGACAACCACTATAAAATGTATGTCGATACTGATGTTGAAGATAATGCTACTACTGTTAGAATGGCCCAGGCAGACAACAGCTCCTTTGTCTTTGGCTACCATTCAGAAACAAACGAGAATATGTAGCATCACGGGTGAAGCTACAGGTGAATTTTCCAACCAAGTAACTGTAGCACTTTTGACTTTTAAAAAGTTAAAGGCTACTTTTTCTTTCAAAAAGAGGAAGCAGTGGAAACATTTCACCTACCAGAAGAAACATTTCACCTATGCTTTTGTTTTTCTCCATCCGACCTCCACCAGCAAGAGCACTCAGAAAAGCAAAAGTTCACGGAGCTGTCTTGTATATTTTATGTTTTGAATTCTAGTTTGAGTTCCGCGCTCTATATAATAGCTTGAAGTTTCATTTGTAAGGCATCAGAAAATTGAGGAGAAGAGTCTTCTCTCAAGAAGTAAGAAGGCCATAGTAGCAGTGTGCTTTTACTACTTGTTCAGTGTGCAGTAGTGTGCTTTTATTACAAGTAAGTACCTATTCTCATTCTCATGGGTAGCTAAACAGCCTTTTGCTGTTTACCTGAGGATGAGGCTCTGAATTTTTAGAATGTATTTCTGTTGAATAAATAAAAGATACCCACCTAGTTTGTCAATATATGTGTTGCATATTCTATTCTATTCCATCTATCACTGTCTATTTCTTATTCCTGCATTCCACCTAGAACCATCACTATCCAGTTCTTATATTTATTCTGAAGCTGGAAAAGTCTTTGTCTATCAGAAAAAACCAGTTTTAAAAACTAAAATTAAGACAAGCAGCAGTGATTCCGCCTGTTAAAGTATCCGTTAGGTAGGGAGCCGTTAGGAGAAAAACTTGGGCATGTTGAAGGCTAGTCTTGTTTTTGTTTTGTTTTTTTTATGAAGTTTTAAAGTAGACAAACTCTCTGAAAGCTCAGGATAGCATGAGAACTATCCATTTTTCGTCTTTTCACAAGAGAATAATAAGATACACAAATACGTGTGTATTTGGGAAAAATACCTGAGGAATCTGGGTAAACGGGAATTAGCCCCACTAAACAACTACATCTTATACCACTCATATCTCTCTCCCCTCTTTGTACAAAATCACCGGCGACTATATTCTCTCTCTCTCAGAAACAATTCCTCATGTCATCAAAATCCGGTAGCGTCCTCCGGCGGCGATCCCAGGCTGATGTCGTTCAGGCTCAGATTCGAATCCATCTGTCTCTCTGATCTACCGGAGGCCGGTGAGTATATACGATGGTGGGGGAGGTGAGTGACAGAGGGGATATGGAGAGTGGTGAAGATTAGCCGCTCGAGGCCGAGCCACCGCTTGTAGACAAATCGTGGAGAAAGTCAACAGGAACAGAATCCTCGCTCAGGTTCTCCGCTTCGATCATTTGCCTCTTCTTCTTTCACGATTTGCATTCATCCAAATCCTTCCATCATTCTCGTTTGCTTTTGATTTTGTTAATATCCAACACCTTGTTTGGTTGCTGAGGAAAATTGCAAAAAGAAGAAGGAAAATTTAATGAGCCAAGTACAAGGTTACGGTGAGTCGGTGACAATGTTTCTGTAAGGAAAGTATTGGATCGATTACTTAGATAGGTAATTAGTTTAAAGTGGTCTACTGTAGTGGCAAGATTGGCCCAGTACCCTAAAATGGTGGGCTACATGTTACGTTATCATTTTCAACAATATCATATCACAAAACAACAGATATACTATTACAAAAGTTTGTATGCCTTTCTCGTGCTCTTCACAAAAGGCCCTGATGCCCTTCAGCTATACTATATTCATATATTATCAAATAAATACTATTTATCAATCATTATTGAGTGCTTTCGGTTTCTGCAATATCGTCTTTGTGTGATTAAACAAATTTGGGCATATGCTTTAGAGTTTCTAAAGAAAGTTCCCACACAATTTGATAATTTATTGGAGTGTAATAGATGTCTATTAGGGTGCAATAGACTTTTTAAATTGATATAATCTCATCTTTTATTCCTTTAAGCAAAGTTTTATTTGTCTAATTTTAGGGAGATTAGTTCTCATTTCAGTGACTAAAAGTTCTATTGTGGGGCAATAGACGTCTATTGGGGGGCAATATATGTTTTGAATTGATGTAATCACCTCGTTTTTTTTTTTCTTTAATCAAAGTTTATTTGTCTAAATTTCGGGAGATTAGTTCTCATTCCGAATATTGAAAATTCTATTGGATGACAATAGACATCTATTGGGGGGCAATAGATGTCTATTGGAGCAACAGAGATTTTCAAAAAAATCTGGTCTATTGGGGGGCAATAGATCTCTATTGCCTCTCTATTAGGGGGCAATAGAGATTTTCAAAAAATCCGGTGGGCCGCGGCGGGAGATTGGATTCTGGTGGCCGGTGACCGGATTTCGGCGACCGGATGGCCGGAATTAGGCAAAAATTGGCCGGAATTAAGCGACCGATGACCGGAATCCTGCGATCGGTGACCGGCTCTGGCGAAGTCTCCTTTGCCCCCCAACAGACGTCTATTGAGCTTTTATTGCCTCCTAATAGAAGTCTATTGCCCCCCAATAGAACTTTCGGTCATAGAAATGAGAATTAATCTCCATAAATTCAGACAAATAAAGTTTGATTAAAGAAAAAAAAAGGAGGAAATTACATCAATTCAAACATCTATTGCCCCTCAATATAACTTTGGATCACCAAAATTCTGCCCCCAAAAGACGTCTATTGCCCCCAACATGCAGTCTCAACCTAAAGCAATTACCATTGGTGATCAGTAAAACATGAATAAAGGTAGAAACTGTAAAACCAAACTAAAATCATAGCATAATGGTACAATGGATAACACCAAGACTCCATTCAATAATCAATTACCATGGACCAAAATCTAGGCTAAACTAGTCCCTACCAATTAGTGTGGTTCATGTTTGCATTTGGGGGCCCCGTTTTGGGTCCATTATTTTTTTTCATTTCCTTCTGTCCGTTTACTTAAATAAATAAACACTTCTTATTTGGGCACCCAGAAAATGCTCTGGGCACCAAATCAGATCAAACCGCTCACTGCTGCATGCCATCTACCTCCACTGCCAAACCCAACACTCTGAAATTGCAAGCAGAACCTCCACATTGCCGGACATAGTCTACTACAGCTCGATCAAGACCATACAAAGCGGCGACTCCTCGATCACCGCCATCAAAGTGGCGGTCCTCGATCTCCAGGTCGGCGAGCAACGGGTTCGGGTTCTGGAAATCCGATATTGAAGAGCTGATTCGAATCGGTGATGCAAACGATGGCGTTCCCCCAAAGGCGATGTCGATGACGTTGAGTTCGAAGTACTCCTTCCCCATCGAGATGCTCACTTGAAGATCTCGGTGTGGATGGTGTAGCCGAAATAGGAAGATGATGTTGGGTCAGCTCGCGGCGTCGCCGAACAGACGACGATCTAGCCAAGATCGTGACAGAGAAGGGGGGGTAGAGAGAGAGAGAGACATTTGACATCAAATTGTGTATGTGGGAAAAAAAATCTGTTGCTGAGGTAAGTGGGATAATTTTTGTTCATTTTAGGGCTTTAAGTCAAGGACCTTAATAATAAGCGGTACGTAATTTTTGGTTGAGCCATGAAGTCACAATTGACTTTAGAAGTAACAAGCGGAGTCGAATTAGGGTTTATGGCGTCAATGCCATTTGGTGGCCGTAGCGGGTAGGAGGTGCTAGCCATGTGTGGCCGGTTTTTCATAGTCATGGCTCCATGAGGTGCAGGTGTAGCTCCTTGAACCAACTTTTGGTTCTTACCTCACTTCGTTCTGAAGAATGGATGTCCGTGTGAAGTTTAGAGTATACGAAGCATCATGTCACTACTTGAGAGTCCCAAACGGTCATGCCAAAGCCTATATGTGTTGGAATCCCATAAGTCATCTCTCATGTCATGGTTTGATTCAATAATTTGAATAGTGGTTGCATAGAACCCACTAGATCGACACATAAGTTTTTCTAAGGCTCATTTATGTCCATAGTCATTAGAGGTGATGCAAAGAAACTCTTGTCCATTCTCACAATGTGTTTCCACATGAAAACCATTGGCTTTTATATCTTTAAAGCTCAAAAGGGTTCTTCCAGCCCTGGGAGCATATAGAGCTTCAGTGACATTAATAGTTGTGTCATTTGGCAACATAAATTGGGCTGGTCCTCTACCATGAATCAATTTTGATGATCCAACCATTGTAGTCAAGGAAAATCGAGTAGGCGACATCCATAGGAATAATTGCCTATTTTGAAGTATGGTGCGAGTAGTAGCACTATCCACGAGGCATTCTAGCTCTCTGATAAACATACTTGAATGAATAAAGTTCGAATCAAAATAGATACTTTATTTCAATGAAAGCCAATGATTATGTCAAAGTTTCTAAATCAAAATTTTAATCCAAATCAAGCTTTAGATGAGTAGTAATTACTCAATCGTTTCGGTAACTCCAATTAAGCATGACCAGAAAAGTAAGAGGAGATGTCAATGGAGCAAACCTCGCTTAAGTACTACTTATCTCAACTATTTTCCTAGACATCACACTTATTGGATGGGCCTAGTTGCGAAAGAGTTATAACCAATGTCTTTGTTGACAATAGTTTGCAAAGTTTGGATTTAGATCGAGAAAATGACGTTTAAATGATCAAATTTTGACGCTTAAGAATGCTCTTAGTCTTTAGCTTACGAATGCTTTTAGTTAGTAATATTTCGGTGCTCACGAACGCTCTTAGTCCGTTGTTTACAAACACTCTTAGTTCGTATAAAGCGTGAACTCCCCACGGTTCCGCTTTGAGAATTGAACCCATGTTACAGAAAGGTGGGATGTAGAAGAAGGGAGGTTGCAAGTCCTCAAAGAAAAAGAAGAAATTAAAGTACGGAAAGCGGGAATTTTAATATAAACACTTACTTGTCGATTCGGAACTTGAAACATTGATTCAGATACTTGCAATAGAAGATGACCGGAGCTACTAAGCTTGGCTAGCAGTTGCCGGAATGGGAAAAACTGGCCAAAACAGTTTCTGCCGGTTTTTCTGGAGGAGATACAATCTATGTGGAGGCCGGTTCGAGGGCTTCTAGACCGATTCTAGAGAATTTGGTTTAGGTTCATGAATCCTTAGATCGAGACGCTACTGCTGGCAAAATGTGGTGGCAATTTGAGGTCTGGAAGTTGGTGAACTGGTGGAAAGTTTGCTGCGGATGGTTTTTAGCTTCCGGTGGCCAATTCGGTGTGTTTCAGACCGGTTATGGTGGTTCTGCCCCCAGTTCTGGACTTCTGGTGTTGAGAGCTTGAAGGTGGGTGGCGAGGGCTGAAAAAGTCTCAAGGTTTTGTATTTGGATTTAGGATTTTGGCTATTTGTAGTTAGGGCTCGTGCTGATAGCGTGTTTTATGATACTAGGATGCAAAGAGAGAATTGGTGTATGTTCTATTATTGATAATAAGAGCCCTATATATAGGGATTACAAAGTACATATTCTAATGATACAAGGAAACCTATTCCGAATAGAACTAGGAATTCTAGAACCATGTCTCCTATTACAACCATAGAACTAAACCTAGTTTGACAAAACACATTAAAAGTCAACATTCTTCAACACATGATACAATTGTAAACTAATATAAAAAAAATGAAAGATGTTGTATTTTTCCATAACATATGGAGAAGTTCCCTCAAACATAAGAGTGACCATTGTTTTCAAATTTTTTTTTTCCATTTTATAAATGCAGAAGTCCATTAACATATGCTTAGGCGCTAGTATATCAAAATTTCAAAAAGTTTCATGCCATTTTTTTAAATTTTGTTAATGGAAAAATAGTTGCAATTTTTCTTGACTTTAAAGTGACTAGATTCAGGCGACCAGTGACCGAACTCCGACGAAGTCTTCTATGACCAGAG
This sequence comes from Rosa lucieae, assembly GCA_024704745.1. Lineage (NCBI taxonomy): Eukaryota > Viridiplantae > Streptophyta > Magnoliopsida > Rosales > Rosaceae > Rosa > Rosa lucieae. The sequence continues at coordinate 32,050,118 of CM045495.1, read as the reverse complement.
ATTGTTAGGGTAAATGGACAAAAACCCTTAAATATGTCTCAGAGAGAAGTAAACAAAAGACTTGATAAATAAGTCAAGTAACGAGGGATGACTTCATAAGAGTCTCAACCTCCATGGTAGAACAAGTAATCATCTTCTAAGGATTTGGATCTACTATATGACTTCATGAGGTAGAACAAGTAATAATCTTCTAAGGATTTGGATCTACTATACGACTTCATGAGAGTCTCAACCTTCATGGTTGAGATACTCAGACAATTCCCTTGATAGGGCTCGAACACATGACCTCCTCCTAATTTCAAATAGAAAATCATTGTCTTACCATCCCACCAAACACACGAACCTAGATTGTAATACCTCGTTAGAGGAATTATACGATCCTAGTAAGGAGGATCTCATGATGGCAGCAGACACCTTTATCTCTCTCTCTCTCTCTCTTTCGGTCAAAAAAAATCAAAACAGAGCAAGCAGGCAATCTCGCTCTCTCCCTCTCGGCCGAACCCAGCAAAAAAAAAACAGAGCAATTCTTCACCAGCAGACCTCTCCCTCCTCAAGCCACCTCAAGACGTCGGACCACCTCCATTAGATTCGCCTAGACCTTGCGCAGCTGCCAGTGACATCCTTGCGCCGCAGCACTGACTGTAGCGACGGCGGAGGACCCGGCTTAGTTTGAGCCAATTTCAAGTCGATCTCGATATCTCGAGATACAAACCACCAATCCTCTTGATTCTTGGCTCATTAGACTCGCATAAACTTTTTGAGCAAGAACCAAGAAGGACCGGACCTGGGGATATCGATTTCACGTTCGTCGGAGCTCAACCCGTTTAGATCTAAAAACCACCTTTCGATCCGGATATCTCAAGTTACAGACCACCATTATTTATGATTCTTGGCTTGATGAACTCGCCTTGAGTTTCTAAACAATTCTCCAGAAGGGATAGATGGGAGTGGTGGAAGTTTTTACGTCGAACTCCAGCTCGCCGGATTCTTGAAAAATTTTGGCCACCTCGACAGGTTCTAGGCAATTTCGACCCCTTCCAGTCATTTCCAGCTTACATGCTAGTTAGGAAAGTTGTTAAGCTTGTTGAGATGAAGAGGAGCAGCCTGGCCCTGACACCATTGGCGGTGGTCGGCAGTTGCTTTGCTACTAACTCCGGCAGCCTCTTCCGGCCACCTCCAGGGACCTTAAGGGCAGTTTCTGCCCATTTTTATGTTCTACATGTTAAGACGATCATTTTGATATATTATACGCAATTTTTGGATATCGTATGATTAAGTTATAAATTTTTACGTTTCGATCGATTTCGATCGTTTGATTTATGATCTGTGAAGATCTGACCGTCCGATGGACTTGTAGTTTTGATAAGTTGATCGTATGACTGTCCAAGTGACTTTGTGTGGTCATGGGCGAAGATCCGACCGTTGGATCTTCGTATAATTGTGAAATAGTGATTTGGAAGGCGATTCGTGAGAATCCGACCGTCGGATTTTCATACAAATTTGTGGAGATGCTAGTAAAGGTGATTCAGGAAGATCTGACCGTTGGATCTTTGTGATAATTTAGGAGGATGATTCTAAGGGCGATATGTGAGGATCCGACCGTTGTATCGTCGTTTAATTATGTTTATGAGTTGTTGGCTAAGTTAAGATCGTATTTGATTAAGTGATTGACGGATTGATTTGGCGGACGATTGTGAATCTTATCTTGAACTGTTAAGAAGACGCAGCGAGAATTTAGAGGTGAGTGAAACTCACGTGGTTCATATTACGAACCGAGCACTTTTAATTACTTTTTTTTGTTGTAATTGTGTGAAAATATTTATGGAATAAATATTTGTTTTAAATCATACGGACTTGATCAACGACGGTCCGTAGGTAAGTAAAACGATTTTTATTATACAAAATGAATTTCACGATTTTCTTGTGCGAACTATAGTTGGTATTAGTGGTCATTCCTGAGTGGGTGATTACGTATATTTATATTTACGTGATTATATGTGGAATGATGTGACATTGAAGAGTGTGGAATTGGGATGATTAAATTATTATGAATTGAAATGTGACTTACCATATTTTTATGTGATGAACATGATTGATGAGTTCTTGTTGATATTCATGATTTACATTGGAGGATGTATAGAGGTGGAGAATGTAGGGTTCTGAAGACAAGTGTCCGAAGTTCGACGGTTAAGGATAACCGGAGTGTTTGTGTTCTGAGGACGGGGATGTCCGAAGTTCGACGGTTTATTATTAATCGGAGTATATTGTTCTGAGGGCGGGGAGCCCGAAGTTCGAGGGTTATTAAGTTAACTTGGGAATATGTCGTTTTACTTGCACCTAGGCCAAGGTGACTGGTAGCGATGTAGTTAGAGCTCTAACGTGTGGTTGGGATGGACCAAAGTGGTAATATGTGGGTTGAGTGTTTGTAGGACCAAAGTGGTGTATTGTGGTTAGAGGATTGTGAAAATGTATTCCTTGTGGATTTCCGGGAATTGTATGACGTTTATTTGCATATGTTGAGTTTGCGTGTGTTTACTTGAGTTAAAAGATTGTGAGATAATAAATCAACCATTCTTTTCTTTTACTCATACGGGCTGTCAAAAGCTTACCGGGTTTTGTGTTGTTGCAATCTCGGTACACTATTCAAACGGTGTAGCCCGTAATCGTACAAGTAAGGAGAATCGGGAAGGTGATCAAGCTGCTTAGAGTAGTGGTATTTGAGTTACAGCATTATTGTGAGGTTGTTATGCTCATTTGAGCTTACATTTAAATTTGGAGAGAGTGTGCTGTAATAATAAACTATTGAGGATTTGGTTTATGTATTATTGAGTGATGTGAGGTGTGTTTATTTCTGAGAAAAAAATTCAGAACGTTTATTTGATTAAGTCGTTTAATTCATGTTTCAAATTTGAATTTATTATTCAAAATTCGGGGTGACATGGATACTAGGACAAGCTATAAAATTCAAATTTAATACAAAACTTTTTATTGTTTCAAGGACAAACAGTGAACATATTATTCTGGTGCGTCCATAAACGTACTACCAAGTCTTTAAACAAAAAATACAAATTCACCAAATTCTCAAGGCACAAAGAGGCATTATTGTGAGATAACTCAGAGATTCTAGGCACCTACTTATATGGCTTTCCATCAAGACAGCGGTGGAGTGTCAGAGTTCATCCAAGTACTGTTGCCAGTCTGATACCTGTCACCCTTAACAGCATCTTCGGAAGCAAAAGATTCAAGCTCAGCCATTTCTTCTGGTGTCAGTTTCACAGACAGAGCCTTAATGTTCTGGTTAAAATTCTCAATCTTGGTGGTTCCGGGTATAGGACACACATCATTTCCTTGGTGATGAACCCAGGCCAGTGCTAGTTGAGATGGGGTGCAACCCTTCCTTGCTGCAAGATCACTTACTCGCTCAAATATTGTTTTATTATGCTCTAGGTTTTCAGCTTGGAACCTGGGAAAATTCTGCAACCAACGCAGTCCATATTTGAGCATCAAGAAATATAGCTTTATCAAACCAAATGATATCCAAAGGCACTAATAAGCAGATTGAACATCACTCGTACATAAAACGAAAAATAATTTGGGCTTCTGGACATCAACTGCCGTATTTTCTTAGCACTGAAAGATATTTGAGAATTGTAGAAAGAATTATAATAAGCTTCTTAGGATTACGATCATAGCATGGCACTCCTTTTGTTGAGTAAGCATGACAGTGCACTTTGACTTGTTGAATAATCAATAAGCATGACAGTGCACTTTGACTTATCAATAATATTTCCACTTTCTCAAAAGTGTTGGAGTTGAAATCGAAAGGGCAAAAATGATTTGTACTAAATGAAATTTGCAATACTTCCTCTCAGAAACCGCAGCTCAAAACATCTTATGAATACTTATGAAATTTAATCGCTTAGTGATCCTCTCGAGAGTGATACATTAAGGCTTGGATACTGGAATTACAGAAGACTACTGAATAAAGTCAACCAGGACGCACCAACACAGATTACTAAAGGTCAACTACAAACATAAGCTTTAAGAACTTTCAAGGAGATAGAAGGACTAGACATTCAAAATCGTAGCATGATGATAATACGTATGTTTATTATCTAATGCACATGCATATCACAAGTAATATTTGTGTAACCAACCTTTCGAGCATCATCATTGGGAAGATTTTCAATGAAATTTGCCCCCAATGATAAGAATCCTCTTCCTAGAGGACTGTATGCAACAATGCCAATGCCAAGTTCCCTGAGAAATTTGGGACAGTAATATCAATGAATTGCTAGTAACGTACTCTATAATAATCTAGGTAGCTCCGTCAAGCCTTACCGACAAGTAGGGATTATTTCTTCCTCTACATCTCTTGACCACAAGGACCACTCCAGCTGCACAGCAGTTATTGGATGAACAACATGGGCTCTTCTTATTGTTGAAGCTGACGCCTCAGACAGACCGATGTACTTTATTTTGCCCTCTTCAATTAGCTTCTTGAGCTCCCCCACCTTGTAAAAGAGAAAATAAAGGAATTTAAGAAAATGAGATCTTGCAGTAACAAAAGATTAATAGTCTAGTAGGGAAGATGCATAAGCTACAAGATAATACAGAACTTTATGTGATTTAACAAATTTGGAAATGATATACACTGAAAATGATGATAGAATGTAGTGGCTTTTGTGCTTAACAAATGGTACTTCACAAAATCTTTTCCATATAGATTAAAGATTATAAATTTCTGGACTGTATTGTAGACCTGTAGTACTAAAGGATGCAGCTCTAATCAACATGCACTTCTATTCATAGGTGTCGTGTCATAATGTAAATTTCCCGTATACATAGGGCATAACATAAGTCATATACATATGGGGATGATAACACAAGCAACTAGACATATGGATAAGATAACAGAAGCAAACTAGTCAACTAGATATAAGCCCAAGATAGCATCAACATAGCAAATGGAAGCTCAAAAACAGTGCACATTTGATTTAAATTTAGAATTGAAAATGATCTGCAGTTTAGTCATAATCGGCAATCACATTAATCACCAATCTCCTACCTGACGCCACAATGCTTTCATTTTCTTGGGGATCCTTGGTTTTCAAACTAATATAATCTTAATATTACTTATAACACTCCCTGCACAAACCAAGTGATAACTACTTGTAACAGAAAGTGCTGGGACCAAATATTGCTCATAATGAGGATCATCAAACAATATTTGTTGAATGATAATTTTGTCATTACTGCTATAAATTATTCACTGCACAGTCAATTGTATCAATTAGTTTCCCATTGTACAATTTATTTTCCTTCACAATGTTCATAGAAAAAGCCTTTCTTTCATATAATCAAGACTTATATTGCCAACAAGAAGACTAATAGAAAATAGAATTAAATTTGGCAGGCTAGAGATGATATGTAAATCACTGATTATCAAGATAACAGAGAATGACACATCCTTACACAAACCGAGCGTAAAGATTTGAAAGATGGGACTATTTCCTCATCACTTGATGCAATGCAACTGAAGCAAGATTGTAAAGGGCCATTTACACTGACAACCTCTTCAAACTTGATCAATTCAATACGAAGCACCTGAGGCTAAAAAAAACAGTATCTAGCAGTGGTCAAGCCCTCAGTTCCACTAGGAAAACCACAAACTAGAGGAAATTGAGTGCATGCAGCGAGATTGAAGAGAAAACAGAAGAAATCAAACCGTGACTTCAATGGGGACACGGGTGTCAATCCTATGCTGATAATAGAGATCAACAGACTCTACACCAAGTCGTTTCAAGCTTCCTTCACAAGAAGCTCTCACATATGCCGGGTCACCTCGAATCACCATTTTGTTGTCCGCAAACCTGATACCGAATTTGGTGGCCAGTTCAACCTTGTCTCTCACCCCTCCACTCAAAGCCTGGTCCATCAATTCAATGAATTCCAAACAATCTCATATAAATAGTAATCGATTACAAGAGTGAAGGACATACCTTGCCGAGGAGAATTTCGTTGGTGTGGGGACCGTAGACGTCGGAGGTGTCGAGGAAGGTGACGCCGGAGTCGACGGCATGGTGGATGAGCTTGATCATGTCGGCTTCGGGCTTCGGGGGGCCATAGAAGGCTGACATGCCCATGCAGCCCAGTCCTTGAGCTGACACCTCCAGGCCTTGTGACCCAAGCTTCATCCTCCTCACACCCGCCATGTCTATGTGTTGAATGTCTCACTGTGAGTGAGTGAGCAGCAGCAGATCGAGAGTAGCAGAGTGAGTGAAGGAAGGTGCTTGGGTGAGTTATATATAAGTTTGTTCGGTGAATCGGAAACAGTTGGTGGTGGTGATGGCGTCAGCAGTGAGGTCAAAGAAGAGTAGAATGGAACGAGGGGATGGCGTAAGAACGTACGTCAGAGTGACCAACAGAGATGGATCCCTGACCAAAAGGAAGCCAAACACAGCGGTCTCGGCCGCCAGTTGCCGGTTAATTACCGCTTTTACATAAATGGGCAGTTGCCGCTTAACTAGGCCGTGTATAGGATCTTCAGCTGTAAAACGACATGTCAGCTTCAGACTCTCAGAGACAATAAATCAAACAGCTTCTGTGCATTGAGAATTGGCGTTCCCGATCGGAACAAGTGATCGGATTATTTTTGAAGACGAAGCAGAGGCCTATCCCATCTCGGAGCGACTCAGATTTGCACCACGACGTGGAGATTAGCGAGCTGCAAGAGTGACTTGGACGAAAAATTGAGCAGCCAAACGCTCAGGGATGGTGATTTAAGCAGAAATTGAAGGACGAATTATGTGATTGATTTGAAACGACAGTACGTGTTAGAATTGGATTTTTCCACCTGGCCTGCTTCAAGTCTCTGAGAAATGGAGGCGGCAAGGTCCGAAGATCGAGTACAAAGCACGTACAGCTCTACCATTTCTTCCTAATAGCTCTCGAAAAAGCTAAAACTGGCGATAAGTTCTTCATCTTCTTCTCAATCACTCTCGAGTATCAAATAGGCGGAAGAGCTCACTGGTTTGATTGGCGCTAAATGACTACGGAATTGGAATTTTTTATTTATTTATAAGCTTATTAATCTCATGCAGTATATCTCAGCTTAGCCAGATTAATCACTGCACCGCAGACGCACGAACCTTTGATGTTTCATCAAACCAAGGTCCCTCAAATCTGCTGGCCATGGAATGGAGCTGGGAATCGAACGCTAAACCTGGGAGTTCCAGACTAGACCGCTCGACCAACACACCACACCACGTGATTTATTATTATTAATATTATTATTATTATTATTATCCTCAGAAATGGCTTTATTCCACTTCAGAATTTGAATAAAAAAATTATTAATCAGGATGCAATTGTAAACTAATAAAAGAAAGATTACAATATCTTCCACAAAATATGGAGAAGTTCTCTCAAACATAGAGTGAGAAACACTATACAATCATTGTTTTCAATTTTTTATTTTTTTTATTTTATAAATGCAAAAGTCCATTATGAAAATTTTAAAAAATTTTGTGTAAAAGTAAATGGGAATTCGTCTACTCATTTCATTTGATAGTCCCTTTATATAGGGAGAGAATTACAATGGAAATATCAATTATAATAATGACAGTAAATGCTAATTGAACTATAATCGCTAATTCTTTAATTCCATATTTATTAGATACTTTGATGAAGACACATAATACGTTTTTCCTTTAACACTCTCCCTTGTGCCAAGTCACAGACAAGATGGTGCATGAATTGTTGTCTCACTAAAAACCTTGCCAAGTAAAAAACAAAAAGGGAGCTTCTATTCATACCTCCAAAATTGACATTTGGACCTCTTTCTTTTTTCAAGTGATAGTTGACTTTGTCAATTCATGTCAAATTACTAAAAAAGACACAAAAGAGAAAGAAAAAAAATAATTAAAAAAAGTTTTTTTTTTCCTTTTAGAGGTATGAAATCAACAAATGGTCATCCTCATGCCATTTTTTCCCTTTTGTTTTTGTTATGGTCTTCATCCTTACCAAGCAGCGGAGAAATCAACAGATCAGTTCCTTGAGTCAATTTCGAATATGCAATATTCTCTAACCAAAACACCAACAGACCACTTTCTCTTAAAATCATACTCATCCATTGGAGCGTACTATTCGAGCAAATATATGAAACGAGGGAATCTTAGGAAGTTGAAGAAATGAACTGCTCTTGGTCTCTAAAGGTGCACATGCCTACAAAATACAACAATAAGCAAGGGAGGAGGGAGAGGGAGAGAGCTATTAATTGATTTTTTTTTTTTCCAGCTTAGTTATATCAAGAGTAAAATAATATTGTGAAATGTTCAAAAATTGATGGAGGTCTAACTACCGATTTTGGAGGTATATGAATAGAACACTATAAAAAAAGTTTTTATTGATATTATTGGATGATGGGTATTATGGGAAAATTAGGGAGGTGTAGATAGCATATTGGTTATTTGTAAAAGTAAGTTGGAGGTCTATTAAGTGGGGAGGTCTAAATACTAATTTTGGAGGTATGAATAGAATCTCCCAAACAAAAACCATGAGGGAAAGAAAAAAAAACACCTTGGTCAAAAGGAAAAGTGCACAATGCACCTATTACATTTGATGATGACGTGTGTGTTAGACTTCCCCTTATGTCTACACCTCCCCCTGATCCTTACATTAGTCAAAGGAGCTTGGAAAGTCTTCGCATTCCTATGTTTGTTACATGTCTCTCAAATATGGCCTTAGGCAATGATTTGGTAAACAAATCTGCCACATTCTCCTCAGACCTTACTTGATTCACTTAAATCTTGAGAGTCTGTTATTGCTGATTGTAAAAAACTTTGGCGATATGTGTTTTGTATTATCACCATTGATATAACCTAGCTTTATATGTTCGATGCAAGATGCATTATCTTCATAAATGCAAGTAGGCTCTTCAGTAGTAGAACTAAAACCACTAGTCCCTCGAATATGTGTAATGATAGCTCTTAACCATATACACTCACGAACCGCCTCATGTAGAGAAATGATCTCAGAGTGATTCGAAGAGGGAGTCACAAGGGTTTGCTTGGTTGATCTCCAAGATATCATCGAGTTGCCAATGGTAAATGCATAACCAGTTTGTAAATGACCTTTGTGCGGGTCATAGAGGTATCCAACATGAGCAAAACCAACTAAAACATTATTTGAGGTTTCGATGTAGTGGTTGGCGCTTTTTCCATCAACATTTCCTTTAGGGATTGCAGTTCCATCTACGGTCTCTCCTATCTCTCTGTAGGGAAAGAACAATCCTAAGTCAATGGTTCCTTTTAAGTATTGAAAAATGTTCTTGATACCATTTCAGTGACGTTGCAGTGGCGCTGAGTTAAATCTAGCTAACAAGTTCACTGAGAATGCAATGTCTGGTCGAGCACTGGGCTAAGTACAATAATGCACCTATTGCACTTAGATAGGGAATTTCATCTCCCAACACCTCTTTGTCATCTTCCTTTGGACGAAATGGATCTTTCTTTGTATCCAAACTTTGACCGATCATGGAAGTGCTAGCAGGATGCGCTTTATCCATGTTAAATCGTCTGAGCATCTTTTGAACATACGTAGACTGGTGGCTTAGTATTCCACAAACTCAGTGTTCTAGTTCAAGGCATAGACATAATCGAGTTTTCCCAAGATCCTTCATCTCAAATTCAGATTTCAGGTAGCTCGCGGTTTCTCTTATTTCATCAAGAGTACCTATTATGTTCATATCATCGACATATATAGCTATAATTGCAAATCTGGAACTTGTTTTCTTTTTGAATACACAGGGGCATAATTCATCGTTCTTATATCCATTCCCAATCAAGTAGTCACTTAGATAGGTATACCACATCCGCCCAAATTGTTTCAATTCGTAAAGTGAGCGTTTCAACCTAATTGCAAAAGCACTCTGTGATTTAGAGTCACTTGATTTTGGTAATGTAAGGCCATCAGGCACTTTCATATATAACTTTGAATTGAGATCCCCTTAGAGATATGCTGTAACCACATCCATGAGCAGCATTTCCAATCCTTCGGAAACTACCAAGCTAACTAAGTAGCGGAACGTTATAACGTCCAGTCTATTACGGGAGAGTATGTCTCCTTGTACTCAATTCCAGGGCGTTGTGAGAAACCTTCCGCCACAAGGCGAGCCTTGTACCTTAGGACTTCATTTTTCTCATTACGCTTTCTGACAAAAACATTTATGTCCTGCAGGCTTTACACTTGGTGGGGTTAGCACTACCAAACCAAATACCTGTCTCTTTGCCAAAGAATCTAGTTATGTCTGGATTGCTTCTTTCCATTTAGGCCAATCTACTCTTTGTTGACATTCTGCAACAGAGCGCGGTTCAATATCATCATGCTCTATGATTTCTTGAGCGATAGTTTATGCAAATATATCATCAACTCATACACACTCTCATAATCCATTTAGATTTCTTTGTTCTCTGGAATCATTTCAAACATCGGAACGTCCTCCAATATTGATTCATGGATATCACTATAATCAAAGATAATCTCATGAGAGGGATTCTCTACATTGATGATTAATGGATCGGTTTGTGCCTCACTCGCCCTCTTCTTCCTTGGGTGAGTGTCAGTTGAACCAAGTGGCCACCCCCCCCCCTCTTCCTTTGGGGAGCCACAACCTCAACCACACCTCCACTAAGTGTGATTACAGCGCCTCTATCTGCAGCTCCATGCCCCTTGTTAGAGACTTCTAACCTTGCAGGCACATTTACAGCTGGTATATGTGATCTCGTCACTTTTGTGATATTAGTAAAAGCATCAAGCATCGAATCTGCTACGTTCTGAAGATCGATTATTCTTTTCACTTCACTTTCACATTGTGAAGTGCGGGGATCAAAATGAGACAGAGTGGGGACAAACAATGACAATTCCTGTCGTTACTTTGGAAAATCTTTTTTTCTATCTCTCCCTAACAATGGGAAGACTGTCTTATCAAAGTGACAATCCGCAAATCTAGCAGTAAAGAGATCGCCTGTCAAGGGTTCCAAATAGCAGATAATTGTTGGAGATTCGTGTCCAACATAACTACCTAATCGTCTCTAAGGACCCATTTTGGTGCGTTGTGGGGGCGCAATAGGCACATATACTGCCCAACCAAGTATGCTTAAGTGTGAAATGTCAGGCTCATATCCAGTTACCAACTGGTAGGAGAAAATAGTTGGCTAGAATTGGGTCTGACCGTTTGAAACAAATTCGATAAGTAAAGCTGCGTGCAATATTGCATAACCCAGACGGATATAGGCAGGTTGGTGCGCATAACCAGTGCCCTAGTCACCATCTGTAGCATTTTGATGGTGGCTTCTACGAGACCATTTTGTGTATGCACATGGGGTACAGGATGCTCTACATTGATCCCAATAGACATGCAATAATCATCGAATGCATTTGATGTAAACTCTCCAGCGTTATAAAGCCTTATCGACTTGATAGGGTGATCAGAGTGGTGAGCCCTTAAACATATAATTTGTACTAGGAGTTTTGCAAATGCATCATTTCTTATGGACAATAATGCAACATGTGACCAGCGTGTCGAAGCATCCACTAGAACCATAAAGTACTTGAATGGTTCGCATTCTGGATGGATAGGTCCACAGATATCTCCTTGTATCATTTGTAAGAATGGAATATTTTATTTTGTATCTTTAGCATAGGAAAGTCTTGACCCTGTTTTTGCTAAAGAGCAGGCTTTGCAAAACGAGTGATGTGCCTACAAGGTGGCGGATTTTTGTCCTATTTTATTTTTCACTCGAAAGAAGGGATATCCGTGTGAGTTCTTGAAAATACAGATCATCATGTCACGACCATGATGCCCTAGGCAGTCATGCCAAAGCTTGTATGAGTCAATGTCCCACATTTCATTATTAGTGACGGCATAGGATTCAGTGATCTGAATAGTAGAGAGGTATAGTCTACTAGATTGACTCAGTAGTTTCTTTAAAATGAGTTTCCTTGCACATTCATTAGAGGTAATATAAAGGTATTCGGTTTCATTCTCACAGTAGGTTTGTATATAATAACCATTAGCACGAATATCTTTGAAACTTAATAAGGTTCGATTAGCTCTTGGTGCATGAAAAGCATCTGTGACTTTAAATATTGTGCCGTTAGGCAACAAAAATTTGGCCGTTCCTCGCCCTTTTGTTACTTATGATGATCCAATCATCGTAGTCACATAGTAATTATAGGCTATTAGTTCAATGAATAATTGCCTAGTTCTTAATATGGTGTGGGTAGTCCCATTATCAACTAAGCACTCAAGTTCTGGCCTCCTTCTTCCATATATTGAGCTTCTTATTCTTTAGACTCCCTATACCTCATGTAAGTGGCTGCTACTCTATTTCTTGATTGGCAAACCTTGTACCAATGCCCAATAACTCCACACCTATAGCATGGTTCATTGCCAACTCTTTCCTTTTTGACTAAAGGGTTTTCAGGTGCCTTTTGCGCTTTGTTAAGCATTTACGGCGAACCTATATGTCAGATTTGAGATCAAAGAATCTCTTGGAACACTTTTACGGCGTGCTTCAATGAACATTTATGGAGCACAAATGCGTGCCGTGAATGTGATATGTCTTTTACGGCGAGAGCTTTTACAGTGTGCCTTTGTGCGCCTTAAATAGTCTTTTACGGCCCACCATGGTGTAGTGCTTAGTTGTCTTTTACACCTTGTTTCCATGACCACTAGGGCCAGCACCACCATCTCTGCGCCATACATTGGGAAGGCCTCCACAGCCGATACCACGACCCCCATGCTACTTTCCACTTGGTGCATTGTTTCCACGTGGGTATGGATCAACACGTCTAACCCCCTTTGCAATGGGGTTCTTTCCACCTTTCACTTTGCCATAATTATCCTCGGGAATTTTCTTTGTCCCAATGGGCTTGACATTGTTGTTCAAAAGAACCTCATTATGCCTCTCAGCCACTTGTAGTAGGTTGATCAACTTATTGAAGGTTGTGATTCTTTTGTTGTCATACTCCAACCAATATGAGTGCTGAAGTAGGAAAAGTGGAAATAGTCTTTTAGATTATATCAACTTCTATAAGTTCCTTTCCAATAAAATTGAGACATGCGTTTAGGCGCAACATGTCATTGTTAAAGTCATTGACTCTTTTCTAGTCAAGCAAGCGGATTTCATTCCACTGAACGACCAGTTTTGGGAGTAAAGTGTCATGAATGTTCCCAAAACGTCCCTTAAGGGCATCCACAGTTCTTTGGGTGTCTTCAACTGAAGGTACTCCCAATGTTGGCTAGGATCAATATGTCGCCTTAGAAACATTAAGGCACTTGCTTTCACCTTGTTAGACGATCCATCGTCTTTGGGGTCTGTGGGAGTTTGGATGCTGGCAGTGTAGTCTTTTGCCACAAAGGCAGTTTCCACATCAGAAACCCAACGATGGTACTCAAGTCTTTCTGAGTCCAAAATGTCAAATTCAGGTCTAGTTGGATCAGCCATCTACATAAATAAGAGAGAAGATATATAATTAGGTTAAATACTGCTTACTCCCTATACTTATAGGGTTTCATCGTTTCAATCCCTAACCTTCGAATTTCACCTAAAAAGTCCCTGAACTCTCAATTTCCTCCCAATTGGTCCCTGCCGTCAAGCATCAGTTAAAAACTCCGTTATCTTCCCCTAAAAAGTCTATTATACCCTCTTTTACTTAATATATATATATGGGGCTGTGACCACTTACCCAATTTCAGCTTCAAAATTGCCCACTTACTCCACTAAGAGTTTTTTAATCCCACTTACACAATCTAACATTTATTGACATTATTGCCCTCATTTTAATTAATAAATTACACATCTCTCTCTCCCTCCCCCCCCCTCTATCCCTCTCACAGATTTCTCTCTCCAGACTCGGGTCTTTCCTCCATCCCCCTCACCGACGACCCCGCCCAACCAATCCCCACCATCGACCTCTCCGACCTCCACTCCGATCGCCACTCTGCCATCATCGACGCCCAACCAATCCCCACCATCAACCTCTCTGATCGCCGATCTGCCATCGTCGACCATCTTTATCCACCCACCTGAAGGCTGTCGACGAAGTTCCCATAGCAATTTCATCCCCCGTAGATTCGATTTGGTGCCCAGATCAAATTCTAAGACGGCAGCGAAGGAGGAGGAGTCGACCGGGCCTCGAAGCCTCCCCAATCGAAGCCCAACCCCATTTCCACCTCAAAGTCCTCGTCAACTTCCAAGCCTTCACCTCAGAGAACCCAGACCCTCGATCAGAAGAGACCCGAATTGCCGGCCTCACACTCCGGTGGGTGCCCAGAGCACCTTTTTTTTTTTGGTATAATTTGAGTTCCTAGAATGGGGAACAAAAAAAAAAAGTGAACTTATACAATTGAACATATAAAATGATCAATTGTGTCTGTTTCATTTTGGTTTTGGGAGTTTATGCATTTCACTTGAGGGCAATAATATGATTAGTGGGAGGCAATAATAATATTACTAGGGGTAATAAAATGTTTATTAGGGCAATAGTATGATTATTGGGGGGCAATAATAAGATAATTTATTTGGATAAACCTACTAAAACATTCAAAATTAAAAACATATTCATTTTTCACTAATTATTGATCCCCAATGAACTTGTTACTGGGAGGCAATAATATGATTATTGGGGGGGGGGGGGGGGGCAATAATATGATTATTGGGGGGTAATAAACTCAGACGCCGGAATCCGGTCACCAGTCCGGGAGCCGGATTCTGGTTATCGGTCGCTGGATTCCGGTCACCGGTCGCTGGAGGCCGCGGCCTGCCACTGGTCTCCGGAGCACAGCAAGGTGGAGGATGACTTCTGTCTCTACGTGAGAAAGAAGGAGAGGGCAAAAAAGTCTCAAAAATAAATAAAAAGAATTAATTGGGTATTTGGGAAATAATCTCTTAGAGTGTTTTGGGTAAATGAGGTTAAAAAACTGTTGGTGGAGTAAGTGAGCATTTTCCCATATATATATATATATTGAGTAAATGATCATTTTCCCATATATATATATATATATATATTTCACTTCCTCTCTTTTTTTTTTTTTTTTTTTTACCTCTTCTTCTTCTTCCAGCTCTCGCGCCTCCTTTTGTTCATCTCCTTATCAAGATGGTTCCAATCCACAGACCTTCAAGAGGTGAAATGAAAAAAATAAATAAAAGAGAGAGAAAAAATAAATTAAAAAAAACAAAGTAAGTGAGGGCATAATAGACATTTTCGACAACTTTAACCGAAAATTTTGACGGCAGGGACTAATTGAAAGGAAATTGAGAGTTCAGGGACTTTTTAGGTGAAATTCGAAGGTCAGGAACAGAAACGATGAAACTCTATAAGTATAGGGAGTAAACAATATTTAATTCTATATAATTTACGCAGTCATAAAGACATCCACGTAAATTATTTTCCAAGGATATGAATTAGATTTCAAGACCAAGATCAGTAATGGTCACATTTTTTCATGCTCTGTGAAAAATACTTTACCATGGAAATTATGTATTTATAATGCGCATGAATTTTCCTTATCAGAGCAAAATTCAATTTATATATAGCATACTAAATAAGGAATAACTATAGCATGTTTAATAATGAATAAAACATAGCATATAAAATTAAATCACAATTATATAGGGCAGTAAGCAATAGTAAAACTTGCTAAAACATGCTTTAGAATTCCATATTAATATCAATTACAGGACATACTCAAATTTCACAAATAATATGTAACTGTTTTAGGGAATCAGAAATTGAGAGAAAATTGCGGTGTGTTCTCATTGATAATAGGGGCCTCTTTATATAGAGGATTATAATGCATAGAATTTGAATTATACAAGGAAAGGTAATCATACATTGAATAGGAATATCTAGATCCTTCTATACCCTATTACCACTAGGTCAAGTAACCTAGAGTTTGGGTCAAACACAAAATAGATAGAGATTTACTTAAACACTCCCCCTTGTGTTTCCCAAATGCGGTACTTCTCTCGTTGCCTCGCTAAAAACCTTGCAGAGTAACAAAAATCCAGTGGAACAAAAATAACCTCGGTCAAAGGGGAAAAAGAGCACAATACCCCCTTCACGTTTTGAGACCATACATGTAGACACCTCCCCCTAATGACTACGGTCATGGGAGTTAGGATAACTTCCTCAAATGATGCTACCAACATGTTTATCGAAAGTTGAATTTAGGCAATGACTTAGTGAGCAAGCCTGCCACACTATCCTCAGTTTGAACCTAGTTCACTTTGATTTTGAGGAGAGTTTGTTGTTGCTAATTATCCTTGGTGTTGTCGCTTTTGATGTAACCTTGCTTTATTTGTTCAAAACAAGCAGCATTATCCTAAATGCTCGTAGGCTCATCTGTGGTAGACTTGAAACCACAATTTTTCGAACATGCGTAATTATGGATCCAATCCATATACATTCACGAACCACTTCGTGAATAGCAATGATCTCTGCATTGTTCGAAGATATAGCGACTAGGGTTTGTTATATAGACCTCCAAGATATCATGCTCTTTACCCATGGTGAACACTTAACCAGTTTGGGAATGACCTTTGTGTAGGTCAGAGAGATACCCAAACATCAGCAAAACCTTCCAAAACAATTATCGTTTTGGGATGGGGATAATGGATGCAGGCTAGTGTTGGCTGTGTTCCTAGTGTGTGATGGGTCCGAATCCATCATCTCTCTGTAGGGATAGAACAAGCTAATATCAATCGTACATCTCAAGTACTGAAATATATCTTTTACATCAATCTAATGGCGTCACATTAGTGCAAAACTATACCGTAGCTAACAAGTTCACTGCAAATGAGATGTCTGATCTTGTGCATTGAGCTAAGTACAATAATGTGCCTATTGTACTTAAGTAAGGCACTTCTGCCTCTAGCACATCTTCATCATCATCCTTTGGATGAAGAGGATCATTTTTAGGATCAAGACTACGGATGATGATGAGGGTGCTTGAAGGCTTGACCTTGTCAAAATGCCTAAGCATCTATCAACATGATGCTCAAGTTTCAAACCGAGACATAATCGTGTTCTCCTAAAAATCCTTCATCTCAAACTCGGATTTCAAGTGTTCAGCGGTTTCCCTTAACTCCTTAAGGGCTTCCAATGAAGATCATGTCCAACATGAACCGCGATAGAACCCGAAACTTGTTATGAAAACGTGTGGGCATATCCCTTCCCAATCAAGTAGTCACTTTAGTGAGCGTTTCAACCTTTGTAAAATGCACTCTGTTGTCTAGAGCCACTTGATTTGGGTAAATGAAGTTCACAATAAACCTTCATGTATATTTCGTATCTAGATCCCCATAGAGATACGAAGTGACCACATTTGTAAGCTGCATGTTCAGTTATTCAAAAACTACCAAACTGATAGGGTAGTGGAGTGCAATGCCGCCCATTAAGAGAGAATATGTCTCATCATAGTCGATTCTAGGACGTTTTGTGAGAAGCCTTACTCCATAAGGCGAGATTGTCATCTCTTATTATCATCACGCTTTCTAACAAAGTCCTATTAGTGAATAGGTTTTATGTTAGGAGGTGTTGGCATCACTGGCTCGAAAACCTTCCTCTTCGTTAGAGAAATCAACTTAACCTGGTCAATATCATCTGACTCAACAAACTCATGCAGAACGAAATGCGCACGCAACTTCATCATTAATTATGATGGAGTTTCTTTCCCACGTCATATGTACACTAATGTAATTTTCATAGAGCTTTATATTCTCAACAATAGGTTCTGACGTCGAGGCGTCCCCCAACGATAACCATAATCTGGAATATTCTCATGAGATGGATTTTGAGTCTAGATGATCAAAGGATTAGAATATGTCAAAGTATCATTCGAACCCACAGGCCTCCCACGCGTCCTAGCTAGGGTTATGGCCTATAACGCCAGAGTGCCACTCTCTTTGGCGTTGGCACCATGCCTACCTCTGTGTAGGCTGGCTCTACGTCATCTCGTAGGAACGTACTTCCTTGCAGGCATATTTGCAGCAGATGTGTGATCTCGTCACTTTACTAGGGATCGTGATGAGAAATAGTGGGGACAGACCACGACAATTCCTGTCCTTCTTACTGAACATCTGTGTTCTTATCTCCCCCTAATTACTGGAAGACTGTCTCATCAAAGCAGTGTTCTAAAACTCAGCCGCCCAGGCCACCCAGGTGGCCCCTAGGCTCCTGGCGGCGGCTCTCCGACACACCTAATGGGTAATTGGTGACTCTAGGCATTCTGGATTTGGGTGGAGGCCTAGGCGGGCGCCGATGTAGACCCCGTAAAGTTCCGAACATCACTTTTTGACAAAATAATTTTTTGTGACCTTTGTTTGGCCAAAGATTTTTGGAAATAGTTTGGGCTTAGACCTTGGGCCCAAGAATAGCATAGGGTTAGAGTCCAAAATTTACTTTGGACACCCAACAGATGGGTATGCTAGTGAACCTAGCCCAATAAGTTAGTTGACCGTTGACCTGAACATCTCCCTTGATCCAGTAAGGTTCTTGTAGCTCATAATAGCATCCTTGCATAATTTTGAAATCTACTTGTGCGTGCATTTACGATTTTCTTGTTTTATCTTATTCCTTAACCGTTGGTTAAACTCCTACTCACCTTACCCGAAGCTTACTCGTCAACCATCTCACCGACTTTCAAAAGTACAATTTATTTACTCCTTATGTTTTTCAAACTCGAGCAAATTAAATTCCGACAAAACTTACTTTGTCATTTTTTTCTATCTAAATACAAATTTGGTGAGGCCCAATCTTTATCTGGTCTTGCCTACATTTTAATTTTTAATTTTCTTGTATTTCTCAATCCTACATTTATCTCCCTATTATTTTAGATTTAAAACCTATTTTTCCATCCCATGCCTTAGCTGATCCAAACCCCTTTTCCACCTATACATTGAGCTTGCTTGTACCAATAAAAAGCCCAAGTCTTTCCTCTTTCTTTGTTCTCGTCAAATTGGGCAGAGGGAAAGCAAACCTCGATCAGCAACTCTGTTCCATGTTACCAACATGCAGATGACAACTGCTCCGAGAACATCACTCCAGACCTTAAAAATGGGAGACCCCAAACCAGAGGTCGTCGTCCACCCTCCTCTTCTACATATCAGTGTGTTTGCATGCCTAGAAACTCCTGGTTAGGGACCTCGGATCAAAAAACGTTATTCATCAAAGTTGTTCGTATGTGTCTCCTCTATTTAGCCTCAAAATTTCAGCTCCATTGAAGTCATTTTGAAACCTATACATTCCTCAAAGAGGAAGCTATTTGGGAGCAAGCCTGTTTCGGATTTCTGCTTGAATTCCCTCTCTTGCTCTACCCGAATCCCTCACATCTTACTTGAGACTGATACCAACAGTTGGTAAGATTCTTGAACAATCAAATTCCTATTTCTTTCCTCAATTTTAGGCTCAATACATTCAAAACAACTCTTCCACATATTGAGAAGTTTCTGTGTTACTCTGCATGTTCGAGATTGAGCGAATTTCTTGGCCTGCAACTGGGCTCGATCCAATCAGCTCCCTCAGCTCTCTTTCCTTTTGAAATCCGCAAGAGAAACTCACCTTTTTGGTCAGTCTTTGGTGAGTATCATCCTTTCCGTAACACTCTGTATATCTTTGGTTGTTGTTACAAACTCTTGCAGATTGCAACTTGTCACTATTGTTGTTAGAACTTTGTTGCTTTAACTTAGAACCTTTCATTCTTTTTGATGTGTTAGATTTATGCTAGACCATGGTATTATTAAACATTGAAATCGTGCTTGATCCCAAGAGCTTGTTTGTTTTATGGTTGTCCAAACACCATGACTTCAAAACATCATGTTAGTGAGCTACAAGACCTTTCCCATATAGTATTGACGGATAACTGAGATTTCAAGCCTTTAGGAGCTTTAGATACTATTGTAGGTGTCTTAGAGTCTACTTAACCAGCCATTTTGGGTACCAAAAGAGCTTTACACAAAAGAACCAATTTCTGCAGTTTTCAGTTTCCAGTATAATCTGACCCAGCTGCATTCCTTTCAAAACTAGAGCTGAACCGTTGAGAATTTGGGAATCAGTTCCTTCTGGAGAAAGATAGTAGATGCATAAATGAACATTGCAGAATTTGAATTACTCCAAAAAAATTTTTCTAGAATTAGTTATGCAATTTTGAAATAGGTGGACAGAAGCTGATATTTCTGGAGAAAATCTACACATTGTTTTACTTTAGCCTTTAAAACCTTCACTCTTCACATGGCTTCACTTAGAATTCTATAACCATTTCATTCTTACTGAGTAGGTTGTTAGACCATCTACTTCCCAAAATTTTCCAAGAATTACCTCAAGTATTTTGGACACTCTTCCTTGGCCCTTAACAGTTCATACTTAAACTTGTTTCCAGCTTTTGACAACTTGTCTTCTAAAGGTGTTTTTGCTACTTTTTCCTTAAAAACCAACTCTCCCTTAGAGCCCTAATGGTCTGGTTATTAGTTAGGAACTGAGGTTAAAGGAGAGGTTTTCTCCGGAGAGCATTGAGAGTGATTAGCTAGTCTTGTGTATCGTTATTATTATCGTTTATTGATCTGGGCTCGATATCTTGGTAGGATCTTGTGAAGTGGTGGTTGCTACAAGGATACATTGAGGCCAAGCGCTGCAAGAGAAAGCTCGAGTTCCAGGTAGGGGATGCCTTTAACTCTATCTATGCTTTTCTTGCATATACTATGTTTTATATGAGGCCTCTTGCATGGTTTTGAAAATTATCTGTTTTACAATTGAAATGGTTTGTGTGGATTGATTGATGTGTTGGCAATTGATGGGGATGTAAGGAGAGGTATGTTCCTCCTTGAGCCACCGGTGGTGGGCAGTGTGCACCATGTCCTTGATTATTGAATTATCCCCTTGTCTCTAGCCTTGTGATTATTGAATTCCGAAAAGTGATTGGCTAGATAGATGGTTATGATGAAAGTTGTGGAAGAATATCAATTGCTGTGGGATTTAGTTACGTGGTGACGATCACGTGGAATCGCAAATTGGTTTTTTTATCTTTTTTTTTTCTCAAAAAGATAAATCATATTTTTAAACTTAGATATGGGGGCGGACATGGGCAATGACTGGATGTAGGAGCCTAACCCCTACCTTAGTTTATTTTGCATGTTGTTGTTGTCGAAGCTTGGGTACGGAGGATAATCCTTGGAGGCCAAAATTTGTTTTGTTTAAAGTTTGTTTTTATTTGGCATGTTTGATTTCGTTAAATTCTTGTAACGTTATGTATGGTTGATGATGTGTGTAATTGCTTACCACCAAAGTGGAACCCTAGAGTTAGAATCTCTATTTGAGATTAGGTCCTAGTGGGCTAGACCTAGAAGACTCACCTAAATTACCATTCAATGAACTTAATGCAAATTGGGCTAAGAACTAAAAAATGACATAGGTTCTAAAACTCAACACAACACCACCTTCCTTTCCTCTTCCTCGCCTAGTTCGTAATCTTGCGGTTACGAGCCAAGCCCACTATACAAGCCTAAGAATTTCGGGCTTATAGATTTCTTGTTCTCCAACCTAAAGACCTTGTCTCTTTGAGGAATTCTAGGCCCAAAACACTTACTCCCTAAGTGTCGCGGATGTAGGGTTCCTTAGGGAGGCGGCGCTGTGGTAATTCGGTCTCTAGGTCGCCACAGCCGAGGTAGCTGGGTGGAACAAGCTAGGCGGTTGGGCTAATTCACTGCGAAGTATGGTGGAAGTCGAGGAAAGCATGGTGGACTAGTCGGCGTGCATGTTGACCATGCTATTTTCTATGCTGGAGGCGCGAACAACAAACAACTTTGGTGGAAGAAGGCAAAATTCTGAAACCGATGGAGATCGTGGAGGTTGGATCGCAAAGGTAGAAGGAGATATTGCTGGAGATCATGCGATGATTTTTGGTTCTTGGCTTTTTTGAAAATATTTCTTTGTTTATTTGTGAAAGAGAATAAGAGAGGATGATTAAGGTGGCCTTTTTTAGTGTGTGGCTGCTAAGGGAAGAAAAATGTATAAGGTATGCACGTGAGATGTGAAGAAAACAATCTGAATTGTTGTGCTGCCGTGTTTAATTAAAGGTCTAGGGCTCTAGGCATGAGGTGTCCTTATTTCAATCAAATAATTGATTCCTTTAACAATTATTTTCCTCTTTTATATCTAAATATTCTTGATTATATAATTATATACTATAAAAATGAATTTAAAATTAAAAAAATACAAAACCACCTAGTCGCCCCCCTAGGCGTCTAGGCGCTAGTCCCCTGGCCACCGCCTGACTAGCGCCTAGCGATTTTTCAAACCTTGCATCAAAGTGACATTCGCAAATCTAGCGGTAAGGAGATTGCCTTGCAAGGGCATTAAGTGGCGGACGATTGTTAGAGTCTCAAATCCAACTGAGTTGCCCATTCGTTTGTAAGGACCCATCATAGAGCGCTATGGCGGCGCAATTGGCATATAAATGGCACACTCAAATAGGCTAAGTATGATATTTGTACCTAGTCACTGGCTGTAACGCAGAGGTAGATTGAGTGGGAGTGGGTTGTAGACGAATTAGCATAGCTGCATGCGATATTGCATCACCCTAAGCGGATATAAGGAGATTAGTGCGCATTACCATTGTCCAGACTACTATCGTAGTTGTTTCCGTGAGACCATTTGGGTGTATTCATCGGAATATAATGTCCAACATCAGTCCCAATGCAATACCATCGAAAGTCTTCGATGAAAACTCTCTAGCATCGTCAAGTCCAATTGACGGAATAGGATGATCTGAGGAGTGAGGCCGTTGTTGTATGATATGTGCTAGGAGTGTAGCATAAGCAGCATTTACAAGTGGACAATGGCACAACACGTGACCAACATGTTTGCGTCTCAACCAACATCATGAGATATTTAAACGTCCGCAAGTTGGTTGAACTAGTCCACAGAATCCCCACGGATTCTATGTAAGTTTCAACTTTTGATTCATGCTTCTTTTCGCTCTAGAGAAAGGATGTCCATGTGAAGTCTTGAGTAGACAGATCATCGTATCATGACTAGGATGACCAATCATGTCGTGACAAAGCCAATATGTGTCTAAATCCAAGAGACCTTCTCTCATAACTTCATTGGATTTAATAGCTCGAATAGTGACATAGAGTCTACTAGAGAGACACATAAACTTCTCTAAGATGCACATTTGTTCACAATCGTTAGAGGTATTGCAAAGAAACACATTTCTGTTCTCTACATGCATTTTTGCATGGAATTCGTTGACTATGCATAGATGCAATTTGCCCTAGGAGCGTAGAGAGCTTCTGTGATAGTAATCAAGGTGCCATTTTGCAAGGGTAACTTGGGCTATTCCATGTCTTGAATTAATACTGCTGGCCCAACCATCGTAGTCACAAAGTCATATGCTCAGAATCAAAATAATGAAAAGAACTCAAAATTTTATTCATAAGCCAACGGAGTTACATCATTGTCTCTTTGACCAAAGAAAATCTAATCAAAATGCTAGCTAATGCAAAACAATGGTAGTCATCTAACTTCTTTTGGTAATTCCAAAATAAATGTGACCAGGTGAGTAGAGAGATGTCGGTGGAGCAAAACTCGCTTAAGTACCACTAATCTCAAAACCGTCCTAGACATCACACTTACTTTGGGTGAGCCTACTTTGAAGAAATACTAAACCATCGTCATCTACTACAAAAATATATGGCAATTGCCTATTACATTTCTTGCAAAATAAAAAGACTTAATCAAAATCGCCAGTCTCTGGATCTTGGCCTTTGAAGTCTTCAACCCTTAGAGCAAGATCGTCATCTTGATCTTCTTGCTCTATGTAATTTGCTTCCCTTGCTTCATGATACATCTTGTATGCGTTAGCAACATTCTGGGGTGCATTACATGCTTTAGTCCAATGTCCGGACGTTCCACACTGAAGACAAGCATCATTGGAGTCAAGTTCCCTTTATCGAGGGGCACCTAGAGCACGTTGGGGATGGCTATGATCCTTGGTGGCGCTGTCACCATAGCTGGAGGTTCTACCTCTCTCTTTCTTCACAAGTTGACCTCTACGGTTCAGTGTACACCTATCTTGGAGGTTTCCTTTCTCTTTGGGGCTAGAATATGGACTAGAAAGTCCAGAATAATCCTTTCCTTAGGGTTTTGCTCCTAGCACCCTCCTTTAGAGGCGCGATTATAATTAGAGTCCAGAATTGGCTTTTCTCCCATGGACCTAGAGTTATAGTTCTTCACAAGTATGTTGTCGTTCTTTTCAGCTACGTTCATGGCTCCAATAAGCTCATGAAATCTTGTGATGCCTCTGGCATTGACATCAATCTGATAGTTCTTGGCTATCATCAATGGAGAGACGGGGAAGGTAGAGAGAGTCTTCTTGATCAACATCGTATCAGTGATTTTCTTCCCACAGAATTCCATCAAAGACTTGATACGAAGTGCTTCCAAAATTGTAGTCAACTACAGACTTGAAATCACATAAGCGCAGCCTATGCCATCTCACTTCTAAGTCTAGAAGCAGGGAGTCACGAATGTTGCCAAAACGCTGCTCGAGTTCTACCCACAGTTTTATTAGGTCTTCCTCATTGAGTTACTTATTCTAGAGCGCGTCATTCATGTGCCTTGTCCTGAGAATTATGGCTTTAGCTTCATTGCCCTCTCTGGTAGCTTTATTTGCTTCAAAAGCAGCAGCTTGTTGAGGAGCAAGCAAGTTCTAACTTGGCTCTTGGATCGTACTTAGGATCCCATCAGCCTTAAGATGCTAGCGCACATCACTGACCCACTTGTGGTATCCTCTGCCTGTTGTCTCTAGTGGAGCGAAGGTCAACTTGTTCAGGTTATTCATCCTGAAAAACAACAAAAGATTAGGGTTAGTTTCGGAGCGAAAAGGCTACCATGAAAACAATAAAAATTTCTGAGTGTAGTTGCTTCTAAGAAATTCTATTCCAAGAGGGGTTGGATTAGATCGAAACAATGATGTTTGTGGTCAATCCTTTTATCTCAACAAACTCTAAGTTTGGAGGACTCTACAAACTCCAAGCTTGGAGTGAGCACGAACCCCCACAGTTCGGCTTAATTTGGTCTCCCTTATGATGAAGAAAGGGGGATAGAAGAAGGGAGGTTGCAAGTCTCTGAGAAAAGAAGAAAAGAATGAAAAACTTCAAAAATGGGAACTTTTAGAAAAGTTTACCTTGAAAATTAGCCGAAAATCTTGACCGAAAAAGTCGCTGGAAAAATCTGCCAGAGGTGGCCGAAAATCGGCTATGGTCGCTGGCCGGAGCTGCTGCAGGGCTGCAGTACAGTTCTTGTTGGGTTGCTGCGAGGTCTGTACGAGAGTTGTCGGCAATCGTCGACAACTAGCGAGGCTAGTTGTGGGGAGCTTCGCGCAAGACTCGGCAGGGGCTGCAGGGGTTGTCAGCAGGTGAGCGTAGGGCTTGTCGAGAGCAAGGGGGTGTGCGGGCCTGTGTGGGGGCGATCGAGGGCTAGGGCAGGATCTATCGATAAGGGCTCGGCAGATGCGCACAGCTTCTTGACAAGGCTTGCAAGGGGTAGGCACAAGGCAGGGCCCAATTCTGATTTTTCGACGGCCGGTTCAGGTGGATTCCGGCAAGTTCCAGTGGTTCCGTCACCGGTTCTGGCTCGTTGGGGCTAAGGCTTCAATATGTGGGGCGGTGGTTGCAGGATTTTGAGGGTAACAAAATTAGGGTTTTCAGGGTTTGGGTTTCGTACTGATAGCGTGTTTGAGGAAATCAGAAATTGAAAGAAAATTACGGTGTCTACTCATTGATAATAGGGGCCTCTTTATATAGAGAATTACAATGCATAGAATCTGAATCATACAAAGAAAGGTAATCATACATTGAATAGGAATATCTAGATCCTTCTAAACCCTATTACCACTAGATCAAGTAACCTAGAGTTTGGGCCAAACATAAAATAGAGATTTACTTAAACAACAAAATATATGCTACCCATAATAACAGCTATAATATATCATGCTCAAATGGCGACGAATAATAAAATATAAATAAAATAACAAGGCATGCTAAAATGATCAATATTATCTAACCATATGGGCTTAAAATTTCTAATTTTACATAAGGACAATAAAAAATATATGGCATGCTCAAAATAAAATATAAACAATAGTATAATATAAAGGCATGCTTAGGAATAATTATATAAGCGTAAATGAAATTCACAAAACATGCTCAAAATTTCATAATAAAAACATAAACAATAACATATTTAAAGCATGCTTAAACATAATTATGTAAAATTCACAAGGTATGCTGATTCCACAATTTACCGGAGTATGAAATTAAATAAATAAAAGAGAACATACTTGATTTCGAGAAAACAAAACGATCCTAGCACACGCGCGTACTGATGCATGCGTGCATAACGATCCGAGGAGCCGATGCAATCTGGTGGTTCTGTGCTTTAAGCTAGGTCATGCGGCTCGGCTTGACAGATCTGGGTTTTTTTTTTCTTTTGGTGTCGACGGAAAAAAAAAATCTATGGTTATTTTTATCTTTTTTCTTGGTTATTGGCTCTGAGCGTGCTGATAACGGGTAAAAGTAAATGAGAATTGGTCTACTCATAACATTTGATAGTCCCTTTATATAGGGAGAGAATTACAATGGAAATATCAATTACAATAACGACAGTAAATGCTGATTGAGCTGTAATCGCTAGGGCTGGCAAATTCTCCCGAACCAAACCGTACCAACCGCATCCGAGCCGAACCAAGTGAATTGGTAGCCGAAAACTCGGTAACCGAAGTCTTGGTACGGTACAACCGTACCGACTCCACATACACGGTACGGTAGTGGTATTGATTTTCATATATACATGGTATACCGTACCGTACCGAACTTATATATAATACTCATATTTTTTTAATATTTTATTCTTCTCTTCTTTCTGAGGCACCTTCACTCTTCTCTTTCTTCTTTCTTCTTTCTTTTGCCATCTCTTTCTGTCTCTTCTTGTCTCCTTCTTTTTATTTTTTTATTCTCTCTCTCTCTCTCTTCTTTTTATACTTCTCTCTTCTCTTTCTTCTTTCTTCTTCTTCTTTCTTCTTTCTTTCCCCCGTCTCTTCTGTCTCTCTTCTTCTTCTTGAAAAATTATCTCTTCTCTTTCTTCTTTTTATTCTTCTCTCTTCTCTATCTTCTTTCTTCTTACTTCTTCTTCTTTCTTTCCTCGTCTCTTCTGTCTCTCTTCTTCTTCTTGAAAAATAGCAACTTGTAAAGTGCTTCTCCCTGCTCTCTTCCCAGAATCTGAATCAAACTCGGCCATGGATCTCTCTTTTACTTCAAGTTTCTTTTCTTGCTTTTGTTGATTTTATTTACTGGGAAGAAAAATCTAGTTTTGGGTGTAGTTGGTGTTGAATAAAGTCTAAAACTTTTGTTTGATTTTAGCAGAGGCTGCTTCTTCCTTCACCATGCACAATCACTCTTCCATCACCGTGTGTGGTATGGAGACTGGAGAGACCCATAACCATGTGGGTCCAAAAATTCTCAGGAGAAAACAGAAGAGAAGGGATCGGTGATGTATTGGTGACTGGTTTGTGGGCCAATGTCAAACTCGGTTACAAACCCAACCGTACCGAACCGACCGATTAAATCGGTATACCGACTTCTCGGTATACCGGATTTTATGGCCGGTAGTGGTATAGTTTTTTCCATACCAGTATGAGTTGGTACGGTACATGGTATCGGCCCGTAAGCTTCGGTACCGAACCGAACCCAGCCCTAGTAATCGCTAATTCCCTCTTCGTCAGTTATTTTGGCGCATGGACATAATGTGTTTTTCCTTTAACATTGTGTCATTTTTTGAAATTTTGTTAATAGAAAAATAATTGCAACTTTTTCTTGACCTTTAAGGATCCAGAACCAGGATTTCAAAAGAAAAAAAAAAATAAAGGTCCAAAACTAGATGAGCCGAAGGTAATAAAATCCGGCCAGTTTCTTTTTTCTTTGATTGTATTATTTTTTTGTTGACCATTTGATATATATTAGGCACATCATGATCCTAGGACCAAATGCCCTAATCAGTTTCATTGCCCTTACTGCCTTCAGACCTATTTTCTTAAGGCTCTTCCTCCATCTGTGTTAATCAGAGGCTAATGGTTGCCTAAGTGGCAAACTTGCAATCATCTAATGGAACAGTTTGATTCTATTCAACTTAAGCACATACACAAAGAATCCAATATGGTGGCTAATATCATTGTCTTCAACTCCCGTTGCAAAAGTTATAAATGATCCATGTATTTTGGGGTAACGCCTAATATTACTTTGTGGTTTCAGAATGTTTAATATTACCTTTTTGTGATTAAGTTGATCAAAGTTGGTCCAAAAGTAATTTTGACAAAAACTTTTTCATGTGCAAGGATAAGTTTGTCAACGCAATAAAAAAATTGAAAGATAATTAAGTTAACAAAAAAATTGGAAAATGAAGTTTAAAAAAAAAAAAAAAAACCAAAAAACACAAACCACAAAAAATTGAAGAATTGAAGATGAAATGACCTAATGCAGAGAGATCAAATTGAAGAAGAAAATAGATCGTGACTTCAATGGGGACATGGGTGTCAATCCGATGCTGATAATAGAGATCAATAGAGTCTACACCAAGGCGTTTCAAGATTCCTTCACTAGCAACTCTCACATATGCCGACTCCCCTCGAATAATCTCTCTCTTGTTGTCCTCAAAGCTGATACCAAATTTGGTGGCCAATTCAAGCTTGTCTCTCACCCCTCCACTCAAAGGCTGAACGATTTATTCAAGTCAACAATCCAAATAAGCTAACCCACAGTGGCTACATGCAAAGAACAACAGTGCTTGATTACCTTGCCGAGAAGAAGTTCATTGATGAAGGGACAGTAAAGGTCAACGATATCAAGGAAGGTGACCCCGGTGTCGGTGGCGTGGTGGATGAGTTTGTTCATGTTTGGTTCGGGCTTTAGAGGGCCAAAGAAGACGAACATCCCCATGCAACCCAGTCTTTGAGCTGAGACCTCGCTCAAGGTCTTGTCAACCCAGCTTCATCCTCCTCATGCTGGCCATGCGTTTGTGTTAATTTGTGAAGTGGATAGACTATCTGAGATAGTAGCAGAGTGACTGAGGGAAGAAGAGAAGACAAGGTGAGGGACTGTAGCCATCGTTGGTGCCATGTGTCGTTTATAGATTCATGCTCCAGTTTGGAAGCCCAACTTTCTAACTCCCAATATTTTCTATTAGGCTGTTGTTTTTGGAAAGTGAAATTAGACTACCTATTTTACATGGAGCCCTTCTAATAAGACCGTTAAAATGAGGACTAGTTGAGGACTTTTGTATTAGACTCACTTTTCGATCATATTTATGCAAATCAACCGTTAGATATTTAGATATTTATGTGTCGATATCATTATCCAAATTTTACAACCAAATTGAAAACCATTAAAACATTCATAATTTTGATTTATCAGTTATGAACATGTACAATTCATGTTTGACAAATATGGTTTGTCCATAAATTTGAGGTAGTTCGATACATTAACGATTAGCAATTTGGAAGAAAATTTTCAGAATTGATCTACTCATGCATACATAAACATCTAACTGTTGATTTATCGTAATATAATCAAAAAGTGGGTCTCCCAAACATTTGATTAGAAAATCCCCAACTAGTCATCATTTTAGTGATCGTCATTAGAGGGGCTCTCCTATTTTACAATCTGCATTTCCTATTTCCATTTTTTATAACTTAAATTTTGTATCTTTCTAAGAATTACAACCAAAAATGAAAATAATGAGTGTGGAGTTTCACTTCTCTTGTCTTTACTTTTTTTTTTATCCACAATTGTCAAATCACTAACAAAAGTCGTAGTCAAAATGACTCATGTAACTAGAATTTTTTTTGTTTTTAATAAAATTGGGTGTTAATCTATTAAATGTAAAATAGGGTAATAATACCTAATGACCACTTTTGGAGCATACGACAGAATTATATAATTGTTTAGGTAACTCTAAAGCTACCCTAGATAGAAAGATCTAAAATCAATAACTTGTCAATACTAAGGTTGGCGCCGAGCAATTCAAACTCCAACCCTAATTTATTCTTAAACCTAGGACTACTATACACAGAGGGGGTTTCCCCAGGAATATCAACTGCAGCTACAAACTCAACATGATCCGCAACCTACTCTTTATCAACAACTTCTTCCATTGCTTTTTGGGAAAATTGGACTCCTTCAGAAGTTTCATCTTTTTAGGCTGTAGTTTATCAATTTGGACCTTGCTCTTGTTGCGAATTGGTCGACCAAATTTCCATTTCTTTGCAGGAGAAACTGCTATAGCCCTAGTCTTCGAAGCTAAAGCCAAGGAAGGTTCAAAATCTAGTTGAACAGGTGAGATGGGAACCGGCTATTTCAATTTCTTGGCATAGGTGATCAAAGGTGCCAGAGTCGGGTTAACACTAGTGATCAGAGTGGGATCGCACACAGTCATGCATTGACGATTATCAATGTGAGTAGCAGTAAAAGTCAAAACACGAAAATATGTTACCTGAGCTACCAGCGCAAAGGTAGAAACACCGAGAGAGCAAGCAAAACACCAGAAAAGAGGTTAGGGATCGACATCATTTGCCGATGCAGCTATCAACTGTTTCCCTGCACCCTAGAATTAGGGTTAGGGTTAGGACGCATACCAAAAGAAGTAGAACACAATCCGCCATTCTCCTACGAGAAGGGAGGACTATTGCAGCCAGAAGATGGGCGCTCCAAAAGGCCACAAACCTAGCAAAAACTAACAAACTTCTCGTATTTACAATGGAGCACCACAGAGACTCACGAAAAGAATTCAAACTTAAAAGGGGGATATGCCTATCTCACTTATGCAACCAAATACTTACAGGTACCCTGCTAGATCTCGGGCTTGTCAAGCTATAGCACAAACCTTAAAGTGGAGCCAACCATTAAAGCCGCCTTTATAACCAATGCTAGCAGAAGACCAAACACTTCCATCCACACTGAAATAGAAGTCATCGAGGATGACTTCATGTTGAAGAGGCCATTGTAAGGTCAAAGCAAGCAGAGACTTTGTACAAAGCCAGGGATCCCCATTAACAATGTGATCCCTCTCCTTCCGAGAGGCGATTCTTTAAACCCCAAATGGATGGGACATCATTCCCATCAGAGCCTTTGCATCAATTTTATTCTTCACTGAAATCAGACGCCCAATTTCACAGTGATGTTAGAAAATTGTAGAGTTTCAACAGCCCCCAAAGATGATTTTCCCATTCTCCAAAATGGCGAGCGACGCCATGAATCAGGTAGAGACATTGTCCACAATTATGGAAAATGATGACGTTGGTGAGAGTAGTTTTCTGGTGTTGGTGAAAGTTGCTTTTGTTGTTGGTGAGAGTAACTTTCTGGTGTTGGTGAGAGTAGTAGCCTTTGGTGTTAGTGAGAATAACTTTTGGTGTTGGTGACAATAGCTTTTGTGGTGGTGAGAGTAGCCGGATGTCTTCAGAGACCTCGCCGGAGAGGATAAAAGAGAGAATTATTGATGATTTTTTACTCTAGTGACATTTTCGTAAGTATGTTGATTTTTGATATCCAAAGTTTAAACAATTTAAAATCTAGTTGGTTAATGGAAAAAAAAATGTTAGTGGCATGTTGGCTAACATAATATTCAAAATAGCCCTATATGTAATTGGTCAGTAAATATATTGGTGTATATCCATATCTTATAAACTAGGGAAAACATCACCAATGGTCACTGAGTTATGACTTATTCGACACTTAACTCACTGTATTTTCAACAATATCACTTAACTCACTCAGTTTTACATCCGTCTTTCACTTAACTCACTGTCATTAATTCTACTGTTAAAATCTATTAAAATTGAGGGTATATTTATCTAAACACTAAAAAAATGCATTTCTAACTTTTAAAAAAAAAAGACAATTTTTTTTTCAAATTATATTTAAGTTAAAAAAATCATTTTTCATTAGAAATCTCAGAAATTGAAAAAATTGAAAAAAGTCTAATAAATGTAAATTGAGGGTATATTTGTCTAAACACTAAAAAAATGCATTTCTAACTTTTTTTATAAAAAAAAAAAGACAATTTTTTTTTTCAAATTATATTTAAGTTAAAAAAAGCATGTTTTATTAGAAATTTCAGAAATTTAAAAAAATTGAAAAAAAAAAGTCTAATAAATGTAGTTTTTTTAAGTTAAGTGTCGAATAAGTCATAACTCAGTGACCATTGGTGATATTTTCCTATAAACTATTTCACATTTTTGTTTAATTTTTTTTTTTAGTTTTTTTTTTTCACAAAAGAGATAATATCATCTAATTAAGGCTAAAAACGGCATATAAAATATTTCACACTTTCGTTTAATTTTTTTGTCATTTTTTTTAACAAAATAGATAATATAATCTAATTAAGGCTAGAAACGCCATATAAATTATGTCTCAAAGAGACAAGCAAACAAAAGACTTGATAAATAAGTCATGTAACGAGGGATGACTTCATGAGAGTCTAAACCTCCATGCTAGAACATGTAATCATCTTCTGTGGATTTGGATGTACTATACATCTCTAACAATTTAAGCACTTTTAACTTGAAAGAATTTCAGAATTTTTGTTCGCCTTAGATATTTTGTTACTCCTGGATACTCGGACAATTTTGTTTTTAAATTTTAACCCCATTTTTGATGGGGCTCGAACACATGACCTCCTTCCAGTTTCAAATAGAATGTCATTATCTCACCATCCCACCAAACACAAGAACCCGAATACTCAGACAAGTTATAAAATTCAAATTTTAATACAGAACTTTTATTGTTTCAAGGACATACATTAAATATATTACTCTGGTGGCTTCATAAATCACCAAGTCTTTGAACAAAAATACAAATTCACCAAATTCTCAAGGCACAAAGAGACATTATTGTGAGATAACTCAGAGATTCTAGGCACCTATTTATATAGCTTTCCATGAAGACAGTGGTGGAGTGTCAGAGTTCATCCAAGTACTGTTGCAGCTAGTCGGATATCTGTCGCCCTTAACAGCATTTGCGGAAGCAAAAGATTCAAGCTCGGCCATTTCTTCTGGTGACAGTTTCACAGATAAAGCCTTAATGTTCTGGTTAAAATTCTCAATCTTGGTGGTTCCGGGTATAGGGCACACATCATTTCCTTGGTGATGAACCCAGGCTAGTGCTAGTTGAGATGGGGTGCAACCCTTCCTTGCTGCAAGATCACTTACTCGCTCAAATATTGTTTTATTATGCTCTAGGTTTTCAGCTTGGAACCTGGGCATATTCTGCAACCAACGCAGTACATATTTAAGCATCAAGAAATATAGCTTTATCAAACCAAATGATATCCAAAGGCACTAATATGTAGATTGAACATAACTCGTACATAATACGAAAATAATTTGGGCTTCTTCCAGATCAGCTGCCGTATGTTCTTAGCACTGAAAGATATTTGAGAATTGTAGCAAGAATTAGGGTTCTTGACCCAAAGCACTAAAATGAGGCAAAATTATCCCACTTACCCCCAACAACAAATTTTTATTCCTATTAACCCATTTTAAACTAAATTGACATTTTTACCCTCATCTTTATTAAAAAACTACATCCATGCCATTGCCTCTCTCTCCCTTCTCTCCCACAGGTCACGAGAAACTCTCTCTCTCTTTCTCTGCCTCCCTCATGCTGACGGCCCAAATCTTTAGTGCCCACTGATGAACCTCGTCGCCATCGTTTCCAGTCATATTGGGGAGCAGATCCTTCACTTCTCTCTCTCTCTCTCTCCCCCTCCCTCCCTCCCTCCCTCCCTCACTCTCTGATCAGATTGGTAAGCAGTACTGCCGTCATCATCTTCTCTCTCCTCCCTCGGCTCTGTCGTCTTCTTCATCATCGTGTGTGGCTCCGCTGAAGCCGGTAATGGCCATGAAGCCTCAAACTAGGTAAGGGAAGGAATGAAGTGAATCTGTCGTTTTTTTTTTTTTTTGGCTTGCTTTGTTTTCGAAATGGTTCATGACAAAGCTCACCACTCGAAAGCTGGGCAGCCAGGCTTTGATTGGCGAATCATATGCGGTGGTTGCTGGGTATGTTGGATGCTAGGGTGCCCAAATCAGAAGGATTTTTTTTTTTTGAAGTAATGGGAAAGAAAGAAAGGGGAAAAAAAATTTGAATGTCTATTGGGGGTCAATAGCTGTTTTGAATTAATATAATCTCTTCATTTTTTTCTTTAATCAAAGTTTTATTTGTCTAATTCTAGGAAGATTAGTTCCCATTCCGGAGATCGAAAGTTCTATTGGAGGTAATAAACCTCTATTGCCCACCAAACATCTATTGGTGGGCAATAGAGGTTTATTGTCCTCTATTGGGGGCAATAGACGTCTATTAGGGGCAATAGAGGTATTCAAAAAATTCATGTGAGCGGTGGTCCGTGACAGGAGTCTGGTCGAGGACTCAGCTAAAGTTGGCTGGAATCTGGCGAAGGTTGGCCGGATTCTCAAAATCGGTGACCGAAATCCGGCAATTAGTAACTGGCTCTGGTGAAGTCTCCTTTGATTTCTCTCTCTTCCATTTTTTTTTCTCTCGCTATCTAAGTAACAAAAGGGTGAGGGTAAATGGTATTAAAAAAATTTTAAAAAAAAATTAATAGAGTATTAGGGAAGACCTCCTTAAAGTGTTTTGAATAAGAAAGAATTTAAAAAATAAAACTTAATGGTGTAAGTGGAAAAAAAAAAATTTGATAATAGAGTAAATGGACAAAAACCCTAAGATTTATAATAAGCTTCTTATGATTACGATGATCGCATGGCACTCCTTTTGTCGGGTAAGCATGACAGTGCACTTTGACTTGTCAAATAATCAATCAGCGGGGGTGACTCCAAAACTATAGTTACGCTGTGCGGTGAGAGCTTCTAGGCTACCTGACTAGTCAATAATATCTCTACTTTCTCAAAAGTGTCGGAGTTAAAATCGAAAAGGCAAAAATGATTTGTCCTAAATCAAATTTGCAATACCTCCTCTCAGAAACCACAGCTCAAAACATATTATGAATACTTATTAAATTTAATCACGTAGTGATCCTCTCGAGAGTGATACCTTAAGGCTTGGATACTGGAATTACAATAGACTACTGAATGAAGTCAACCAAGACGCACAAACACAGATTACTAAAGGCTAACTACGAAAATAGGATTTAAGAACTTTCAAGGAGATAGAAGGACGGGACATGGGATCAGCTATATAATTAAGTTTATTATCTAATGCAAATGCATATCACAAGTAATATTTGTGTAACCAACCTTTCGAGCATCATCACTGGGAAGATTTTCAATGAAATTTGCCCCCGATGATAAGAATCCTCTTCCTAGAGGACTGTATGCAACAATGCCAATGCCAAGTTCCCTGAGAAATTTGGGATAGTAATATCAATGAATTCCTAGCAATGTACTCTATAATAATCTAGGTAGCTCCGTCAAGCCTTACCGACAAGTAGGGATTATTTCTTCCTCTACATCTCTTGACCACAAGGACCACTCTAGCTGCACAGCAGTTATTGGATGAACAGCATGGGCTCTTCTTATTGTTGAAGCTGACGCCTCAGACAGACCGATGTACTTTATTTTACCCTCTTCAATTAGCTTCTTTAGCTCCCCCACCTACTCAAAGACAAAATAAAGGAATTTAAGAAAATGAGAGCTTGCTCAAAATAACAGACTTACGCATCGCAATAACAAAAGATTAATAGTCTAGTAGGAAAGAAGCATAAGCTACAAGATAATACAGAACATTATGTGATTTAAAAAATTTTGGAAATGATATACACTGAAAATGATGACAGAATGTAGTGGCGTTTGTGTTTAACAAATGGTAGTTCACAAAATCTTTTCCATATAGATGAAAGATTATAAATTTCTGGACTGTACTGTAGACTTGTACTAAAGGATGCAACTCTAATCAACATGTACTTCTATTCATAGGTGTCGTGTCATAATGTAAATTTCCCTTATACATAGAGCATAACATAAGTCATATACATATGGGATGATAACACAAGCGACTAGACATAAGAATAAGATAACAGAAGCAAAGTAGGTATATGCCCAAGATTGCATGAACATAGGAAATGGAAGCTCAAAAACAGTGCACATTTGATTTAAAATTCAGAATTAAAAATGATCGGCAGTTTAGTCATAATCTCAACTAAAAGAGGCAATCACATTAATTACCATTCTCCTACTGTATAATAGTGCATAAATCATATATACACGAGGAAGGAGGAGGAGCTTGGAGTAAATATGCATGGGTCAATCAAAGATGTAACGGTTTGATGGGCTCACTAAGAATATTCATACAATCAATGCCTTGGATACTAAAAGCGACTTTTCATCAACCAAAAAAATTTGGCTGCCTAGAGATGATTTGTAAATCAGTGATTGTCAAGATAACAGAGAATCACACATCTTTACACAAACAGTGTGTAATGATTCGAAAGATGGGACTATTTCCTCATCACTTGACGCAGTGCAACAAAAGCAAGATTTGTGAAGGCCAATTTACACTCAGCACTGACAACCTCTTCAAACTTGATCAATTCAATACGAAGCGGCTGAGGCTAAATAAAAAAAAGAGTATCTAGTAGTGGTCAAGCCCTCAGTTCCATTAGGAAAATCACAAACTAGAGGAAATTAAGTAACTAATTACATCTATGAATTAAAACGACTGCATGCAGCGATATTGAACAGAAAACAGAAGAGATCAAACCGTGACTTCAATGGGGACACGGGTGTCAATCCTAATCTGATAACAGAGATCAACAGAAGCAACACCAAGGCGTTTCAAGCTTTCTTCACAAGCAGCTCTCACATATGCCGGGTCGCCTTGAACCTCCATTTTGTTGTCCGCAAACCTGATACCGAATTTGGTGGCCAGTTCAACCTTGTCTCTCACCCCTCCACTCAAAGCCTGGTCCATCAATTCAATGAAATCCAAACAATCTCATGGAAATAGTAATCGATTACAAGAGTGAAGGACATACCTTGCCGAGGAGAATTTCGTTGGTGTGGGGACCGTACAGGTCGGCGGTGTCGAGGAAGGTGACACCGGAGTCGATGGCGTGGTGGATGAGATTGATCATGTCGGGTTCGGGCTTCGGGGCGCCATAGAAGGCAGACATACCCATGCAGCCCAGTCCTTGTGCTGAGACCTCCAGGCCTTGTGACCCGAGCTTCATCCTCCTCATGCTCGCCATAAATGCTATGTATTAAATGTCTCTGTGAGTGAGTGAGCAGAAGCAGAGAGTTGCAGAGTTAGTGAAGGAAGGTGTTTGGGTGAGTTATATATAAGTTTGTTTGGTGGTGGTGGTGGTGGCATCAGCAGTGGGGTGATAGGTGAAGAAGAAGAAGAAGAGCAGAATGGAGCGAGGGGATGGCGTAAGAGAGTACGTCAGAGTGACCAACAGAGATTCACCATTGACCAAACGGTAGCCAAACAAAGGACGCCAGTTCCCACTACCAGAAAAACCCCATCACACACACGGATGATGGGGCCTTTGTTTTATAGCCATGTATATTGCCATTGCCCCAGGAATTTGGGCGGAAGCCTGGGATATATATCTACTTGGGAATTCAGGGATCTAGTTGGGATTACTATATGCAGACGGTGGCGACTATCCCCTCTTTCGGAAGATCTCAGCGTTCCTCTATCCTCTCTTTTGAAAAAGGTACTATATATACTATTACAAAAGAACAAGGAAACAATCCTTGAGAATAATCCAACTTTTTCTGGTTGGGAATCCCTGGTGTTAAGTTTATACAAAAACGAATGGCGGGGTTTTGGCAAAATGTCTCCGAGGAACAATTAATATATGATCAGGACATGAACTTGTAGTCTCCGAAGACCAATTAATGTCTGGTCAGTACATGAACTTGTAAGACTAAACGGTTCGACGCTCGCGCGTGCATTGCGTAACTTCTTGTGTGATTTCCGGGAAATACATAATGAAAGACTTGGGTGGGTGCGCATTGCGTAACTTCTT
The DNA here is from genome assembly GCA_024704745.1 of Rosa lucieae. Classification (NCBI taxonomy): domain Eukaryota; kingdom Viridiplantae; phylum Streptophyta; class Magnoliopsida; order Rosales; family Rosaceae; genus Rosa; species Rosa lucieae. The sequence goes on along the minus strand of CM045495.1, from coordinate 32,012,003 downwards.
GTGAGTCAAGTCATCACCAAAGTGATAATAAAAGAAAAGTCATCACCAAAGTCTGATAGCAATATTAGATAAACTCACCAAAGTCGAGTCATCACCAAAGTAATATTAGATTTTCTTGATAAACTCTCTTTTTGATCACATATCCATATCTGGACTGTTCAGTTTTTAGGTCATAATGTATAAATCACTTCTGAAAATTTTCAGCTAAATTGATTATCGTTAAGGTATCAAACCAGGGTAAATCAACAAACGAACCCAATCTGTCTAATCTGAACCGTTCGTGTTTATAATTGTAAATAGTAGTTATAAATGCCTTAACGATTATAAATTTAGTTGAAAATTTGCACAAGTGATCCACTCATATAGACCTAAAAACTGAATGGTTGAGATGTGGATATGTGATAAAAAAAATGTGTCTAATGAGCGCTCCCTTAAAATTGCAAAAAAAAAAAAAAAAAAAAAAATCTCACTAGAATGGCTCATATACCCTATTACTTAATTATCTCTTTCAGTTACGCGGGAATAATTATTTGAAAAAGATGCGTGCCTTTGGTGTGGTGGAAAGACAGTGACTTCCTATTTCATGAATTCGAGCCCCATCAATGGTAGGAAATGGTGGGTTTAAAAAAATATCATTTAGGATTTTTTTTTTGAATAAATCATTTAGGATTTTTTAGTAAACAAAATTATTTAAATAAGTATTTTAATCAAACTACTCTTGTATAGGTCTAGGGATGACAAAAATCCCGAGCGAATAGATTAATCAGTCCGAATGGGGAGAGAAACGGGCCTAATCAAGTAAGGAAGATAATTTATTCCGGTCAAAATGATAATTTATTCGGTCAAATCTTCCCGCTAATAAAATGATATTCTTAACCTTAATTGTCATTTTTAACTAGATATTATATTTGGATATTAAGTTCATGTAATTGTTTGCCAGCGTGCCATGCGTTTTAGAAAAGTCTTGTATGGAATGAGTCCACTCATTTCCGATATGCTTCTTCACCGTCTCTATCCTGAATTCCTGATAGAATTTTTTATTTTTTTTTAATATATGAGAAAATCGATATAACAGCTACCACCAAAAGGGTTGCTGATATTTCTGTTACTTATCTCTTTGTAGCCATTACAATTTTGCATCCCGCAAATTATAAAGCAAATAATTTTCCTCTCTCTGTATTCAAACTCTCAAAGGTACATTCTGATCTTTACTCTTTCTATTTCCTTACTCAGCAAAGTGATTTCAATTTCAATTTTTGGTGAATTTATATTTTGTTGTTCTGAATTTATCCCAAAATTATATTTTGTTGTTGTTATCCTTGTTGTTTGTGGATTTCATTTTCTTGATACAATTGTTTAAAATACCATCCGTAGGTATTCCTTGTGTACTTGTGTGTTTGTCTCTTTAATTAGTTAATTAATTTAATTATGTGATGTTCCAACCTGTTTCAGCTTTTCGATAGAGTTGATGATTTACTAGATTGAAATCGTACGTAGTGATGGCAAATGGGGAAGATCATAGTAGTGCTAATCATACTTCGATTCTTATAGAAGAGAAATCGGACATTCTTAACACATTGAAAGCCACCATGAGTGCAAAGCTTCGTCCTGATTCACCCATGTTTCCAACAAGCTGCATCTTCAGAGTTCCCCAGCTGCTTCGGAGACATAACGAGGAGGCATATCAACCTCTTATAGTGTCAATTGGACCCCTTCACCGAGGAGGCGAACAATTTCAATCCATAGAAATTGTGAAACAATGGTATTTATATAACCTTCTCTCAAGCATGAATATAAGTTTGCAAATATTCATTGACCGCATTGATAAGTTTTTAGAACAAAGAAAAGAGGGCATTATTGATCGGTTTGAGCACCACGCGCGGAGTTTTTATGCAGAACCACTTCATCATATTAACCGGAATGACTTCATAGAAATGATGATCCTTGATGGTTGCTTCTTGATACAACTATTTCGGAATTTTATTCACGGTGAACACAAGAATCTTAACGTTAATGACCCAATATTCAACATGGATTGCATGTTCCAACATATATGCCATGACCTTTTGCTGCTAGAAAATCAAGTCCCTTGGTTTGTTCTCGAGTGTTTATATGCCATTACCCGCAAGAGTTACCCTCATGACCCCTCCCTCCAGATACTAATGCTCACCGTCTTCACCTCACAACCGCCATTAGCACATAGTTGCAAGTTCTATGCTGGCTATCTTCTTGATCGAAATTATCATGATGATGATGAGATGATTTTGCACATACTTGATCTGATAAGAACTTCCATAGTTTTCCCATTCAAAGAATTTGTACCTTCCGATACAAAATACAAGAAATGTCTCTGGATCAAGAAAAAACCAAACAAAAAATATGGGTCAGAAATTCCTCCTGCTGCTACTCTGTCACAGGCAGGAATTAAATTTGAAAGTGGCTCCCTTGATAGCGAAAGCATGATGAACATACAATTCAATCGCGGAGTTCTTACCATTCCACATCTAGAAATTGGAGAACTGACCGAGCCATTGTTCAGGAACCTTATTGCGTTTGAGCAATGCTACCATGGTCGTTCTCATCACATAACTTCTTATGCGGTCTTAATGGATAAACTCCTTGGTTCGAGCAGGGATATGGAGTTTCTTTGTGAGAAGAGAATAATAGGTACCTGGCTTAGCGCTGAGGATGGTTCTCAGTTTTTCAACAAGCTTCGCAATGACACCTTGCTCAAAAAGTTCTTCTATGATGAACTCTGTGCTGAAGTGAATAGATACTATGAAGTTACATGGAACAAGTGGCTAGAAAAGTTGAAGAGTGAGTATTTTGCTAACCCATGGACAGTTATTTCATTGATTGCAGCAAGTATCCTTCTCGGTCTCACCATAGTGCAGACCATATATGCTGTTCGCCAATAGCTTAAGATCTCTCTACTCAATTATTCGTAATTGCTTTAATTCATTTTTGGAATTAATATTTACTTTTAGCTTAATGTCCTAAGTGTGTTACATTCTCCTGGTATTATTGTGTAACAAGCAAACAAAATCTAATTGTCACGGTCCTTATGTTTCAAACATGTTGTTCTACCGAATTACATTTAAGTCTAGTTTGGTTCACTAGCGACTGCCGTCGTCTTCCAACCTAGGTTTTCATTCCCTTCATCTTAGTCTCGTCCGGCGACTCCCGCGCCGAGCGGGGCCTTTGGTCTCGTCGGACTGCTGTGAGTGCTGCCGGGCGGGGAGTATTGAGTTTGTCAATGGAGCTGAGTGACTCTTGCAAGCTTGAGTTTCTCTGGGATCGTCGGGATTGGGGTTTCCGGTGGGAGGTCGGTGTCGGATTCTAGATTGCAGCTCTGAGGCTATGGAGGTCGCGGCATAGGTCCCTTACGGCGGCTGCGTGAAGGGGGAGATCGACTGCTTCGGGTGCTGCGGATCCACATCTGGTGGAATTTGGGTTTGTGTTCGGTACGCTGGGTCTCGTTCGGACCTCTTAGCGTCGTCGAGGTGGCAAAACGATGGGGTATGCTTGGACGGGAGGTGGCAGGGGAGGTGGTCGTGTTTGCAGCTGTGCAGCGTCTGCCCTAGTAGAGGAGGTGGTGTCTGGGCATGAGATGGGCTGTTCCTTTTGGACCTTGGGCTGGCTTTTCTTTTGGGCTCAAATATTGCTTTATGGTTTATGTTTTTACTTTTCCAATAACTCCCTATTTTTGGGCAGATAGTGGGCTTCGGCCCAAGAAAGGCTGGCTAAGCTTAGTCAGCATAAGTCTGCACGATTACGGTTTCTTTTTACACCAAGTTAATGAATCTCCTGGAGTACCACAATTGAGTGCATTGACGAAGGGAGATTCAAGATAGTTTTCTTAGTGTAAGCTGAGATTTGTAGTTGTGTAGGCTCTTGTATAAGTGAGTTTCATTGTACTAGTGGATGGTACCCGTATTCCCTTAACTATTTGACCACTGATTTAGGGTACAAGTATATAGGGCTTATTTGTATGTGCCGTTCTGGCTTTGGGATTAAATGAAATCTCTATTACTTTGTCAAAAAAAAAAAAAAAACATGTTGTTCTTTTTTTTTCCCCCCTGCCCTCCCTGTTCTAAGGGCTCTTGGTATGGGCTACCATTTTCTTTGTTCGTTTGTTGTTTTTGTTATGGAAGTTCTGTTGCCAAAAAAGAGAAAAAAAAAAAAATTGTTGGTGACAAATTAAAGTATCAATTATTGATTCATGGCCTCATTCAGGCTTACTCCATTGCTTCCTTTTATCATTTTTATTCAAATAAAGTACCTAAATTTCTTTAAACATATCTTTAGAGAATCAAATTTTGTAGTAGATGCCATAGTAAACCTAGATTATAAGATTAGTGACAATGCCTCTTGGATAGACAAGATTTCAAGTGAGGCCTCAAGTGCCTTGTTATTTGACAATGTAAAGTGTGGTTGTGGGAGATGAGTGGTTGATTCATGTATGAGCATTGATGAAGTAAGTCTAGAGACTGCTATCAATGGTATAAATAGATGAAGCTTGTGTAGAGGCAAGCAAGGAGAGGTAAAAAGCAACTCTAAGGGTCTTCGTGTATAGAAGCAAAGTGAGTTGTGTTCAAGAGAGTGAATAGCTCTTGGGGTAGACTGATCTTCTACATTGAGAGAGGGTGTACAAAAGGTATCCTATTGGTTACAAGGGCTTGGGTTGGGCATAAACTTGAGCAATATAATCTTGTATTTGTGAAATTCTCTCATTAGTGGAGGTGAAACTCTCGGAGGACGTAGGCAAGAATATTGGCCGAACCTCGTTAAATCTTGTTGTCTTCTTGGCTTGGTTTTCTTCTTTCTATCTCTATTTCTATTACTTGCGTGGCTTGGTTAAATTCCCTAACATTATCCACTTCAGCCACAAGCTTCCGCACTGTAACAGATGATGTACACAAAATTTGGAGTGCTCTACATAATATTGAATGCAATGAGTTGCAATCTTCATGTGGGGACAATATTATGTTCTACTAGCATAATATAGTAGAACAAATCATATCTATAATCATAAGGCCATCATTATTAGGCTATTATAAAGTTCTATAGTTGTTTAATGGATTCAAATACACCAAACAATTTTAGTTAGAATCTTATCAAGAATGATGGATTTAAAGGGGTTTCAATGATCGTTGAACTCATGTTTTTCTTCCATGTCTCCATTGCAAATCAGATGTAAAATTTTCTCCAAAGATGGATCTAAAGGTTCTTGTTCTGCCATGATTGAACTTCAAAGCATCACATTAGAGAGATAAAATGAATAAGCTGGAGATATTTTTTATGGAAAAAAAAAAAAAGAGGGAATCAAAAAGAGTTTTGAAGTCCTCTGTGTGTGGGAAAATAAGAGTTTAGGATTTGAGGATGATTGACTTGCCAAATAGAAAAAATAAATAAATAAACATAATTATAAGAAGGGTAGTTAGGGTAATTTATAAAAAAAAATTAATTATTGAAAAATAAAGGGGGTATGTGAATAACACCACCCTTTATGAAAGCACTTTCGTCATTTTGGAAAGTGTTTTTGAACATTTCAAAAGCAACCACGAGAAGAAGAAAAAATCAAAATCACATGATATTGCTCTCTTATGAGTATGTCTCTCCTCCACCAAAATTAATTAGAGGGTTGGTTCTTGATCTTGATATATTGCTAGAATCCCTTTGAATTTGCTAAAAGAAGGATTTCAAGGGTTTTGGGTTGGAAGATTGACTAATAACTATATTGTTAAAGTAAAATGGCAATTGGAATTGGTCTACTCATTTCATTCATAACCCATTTATATAGGGATAGGATTACAACGGAAATATCAATTACATTGATGATACTAAATACTGATTGAGCTGTGATTTGTAATTGCTTGATTCGCTCTTCGTCTGTTTCTTTGACGAAGACACATAATGTGCTTTTCCTTTAACACTCCCCCTTGTGCCAAGTCAAAGACGAAATGGTGCATGAGTTTTTGCCTCACTAAAAACCTTGCCAAGTAACAATAAAAACCATGTGGGACAAAAATAAAACTTGGTCGAAGGAAAAGAGCACAACGCACCTTCTACATTTGAGGTTGACATGTGTGTGTTAGACTCCCCCTGACGTCTACAACTCCCCCAGATCTTTACATTAATCAAGGGAGCTTTGGAAAGTCTTCGCATTCCTATGCTTTTCACATGTTTCTCAAATGTGGCCTTAGGCAGTGATTTGGTGAACAAACCTGCCACATTCTCCTCAGACATTACTTGATTCACTTGAATCTTGAGGAGGGTCTGTTGTTACTGATTGTAGGAAAACTTTGGCGATATGTGTTTTGTATTATCACCCTTGATATATCCTAGCTTCATCTGTTCGATGCAAGCTGCATTATCTTCATAAATGCAAGTAGACTCTTCAGTGGTAGAATTCAAACCACTAGTCCCTCTAATATGTGTGATGAGAGCTCTTAATCATACATACTCACAAACCGCCTCATGTATAGCAATGATCTCTGAGTGGCTCAAGGAGGTAGCCATAAGGGTTTGCTTGGTTGATCTCCATGATATCGCTGTGTTCCCAATGGTAAATACATAACCAGTTTGGGAACGATCTTTATATGGGTCAGAGAGATACCCAGTATTAGCAAAACCAACCAAAACGTCATTTGGCGTTTCGGTGTAGGGAGTGGCGGTTTCGCCATCAACATTTCCTTTAGGGATTGTAGTTCCATCTGCGGTTCCTCTTGTCTCTCTGTAGGAAAAGAACAGTCACAAGTCAATGGTTCCTTTTAGGTATCAAAAATGTTCTTGATACCATTCCAGTGACGCTGCGTTGGCGCTGAACTAAATCTAGCTAACAAGTTCACTGAGAATACAATGTTTGGTCGAGTAAATTGGGCTAAGTACAATAATGCGTCTATTGCACTTAGATAGGGAATTTCAGCTCCCAACACCTTTTCGTCATCTTCCTTTGGACGAAATGGATCTTTCCTTTCATCCAAACTTCGACCGATCATGGGAGTGCTAGCAGGATGTGCTTTGTCCATGTTATATCGCCTGACTTTTGGACATATGCAGACTGGTGGATTAGTATTCCACAAACTCGGTGTTCTAGTTCAAGGTCTGGACAGAATCGAGTTTTCCCAAGATCCTTCATCTCAAATTCGGATTTCAAATAGCTCGCAGTTTCTCTTATTTCATCAAGAGTACCTGTTATGTTCATATCATCGACATATACTGCTACGATTGCAAATCTGGAACTTGATTTCTTTATGAATACGCAGGGGCATAATTCATCGTTCTTATATCTCATCTCAATCAAGTAGTCACTTAGACGGGAATACCACATCTGCCTGGATTATTTTAATCCTTAAAGTGAGCGTTTCAACCTAGTTGCAAACGTACTCCGTGGTTTAGAGTCACTTGACTTGGGTAATGTAAGACCATCAAGCACTTTTCATATATATCATTGAATCTAGATCCCCATGGAGATATGCAGTAACCACATCTATGAGCTGCATTTCCAGTCCTTTGGAAACTACTAAGCTAACTAAGTAGCGGAACGTTATAACGTCCATTTTGGGAGAGAATGTCTCCTCGTAGTCAATTCCAGGGCATTGTGAGAAACCTTGCGCCAAAAGGTGAGCCGTGTACCTTAGGACTTCATTCTTCTCATTACGCTTTCTGACAAAGGTCCATTTATGTCCTACAGGCACTTGGTGGGGTTAGCACTACCTAACCAAATACCTGTCTCTTTGTCAGAGAATCTAATTTTGCCTGGATTGCTTTTTTCCATTTAGGCCAATCTGCTCTTTGTTAACATTTTACAACAGAGAGTGGTTCGATATCACCGTGCTCTATGATTCCTTGAGCAACAGTATATATCATTAATGTGTATGGAAGATCTTTCTATCAACTCATACGCACTCTCATAATCCTCTGAGATTTCTTTGTTCTCTGGAATCATTTTAAACATCGGAGCGTCCTCCAGTATTGATTCATGGACATAACTATAATCAGAGACAATCTCATGAGAGGGATTCTATACATTAATGATCTGTTTGTGCCTTACTCACCCTCTTCTTCCTTGGGTGAGTGTCAATCGAACCAAGTGGACTCCCCATCTTCCTTGGGGAGCCACGGCCTCAACCACACCTCCACTAAGTGTGGTTGCAATGCCTCTATCTGCGGCACCGTGCCCCTTGTTGGGGACTTCTAACCTTGTAGGCACATTTGCAGCTGGTATATGTGATCTCGTCACTTTTGCGATATCAGTAAATGCATCAGGCATCGAATCTGCTAAGTTTTGAAGATCGATTATTCTTTTCACTTCACTTTCACTTTGTGAAGTGCGGGGATCAAAATGAGACAGAGTGGGGACAAACCACGACAATTCCTGTCGTTCCCTTGGAAAATCCTTTTTCCCATCTCCCCCTAACGACGGAAAGACTGTCTCATCAAAGTGACAGTCCGTAAATTTAGCGGTAAGGAGATCGCCTGTCAAGGTTTCCAAATAGCGGATAATTGTTGGGGATTCGTATCCAACATAAATACTTAAACGTCTCTGAGGACCCATTGTAGTGCGCTGTGGGGGCGCAATGGGCACATATACTGCTAAATCAAATATGCGTAATTGAAATGTCAGGCTCATATCTAGTTACCAACTGGTACGCAGAAAATGGTTGGCTACTTGTGGGTCTGAAACAAATAAGTAAAGCTGAGTGCAATATTGCCTAACCCCATGCAGATATAGGCAAGTTGGTGCGCATAACCAATGCCCTAGCCACCATTTGTAGCCTTTTGATGGTGGCTTCTGCGAGACCATTTTGTGTATGCACATGGGGTACAGGATGCTCTACATCGATCTCGATAGACATGCAATAATCATCAAATGCTTTTGATGTAATCTCTAGCGTTATCAAGCCTTATGGACTTGATAGGGTGATCAGGGTGGTGAGCCCTTAAACGTATAATCTGTGCTAGGAGTTTTGCAGCATTTCTTGTGGACAATAAAGTGACATGTGACCAGTGTATCGAAGCATCCACCAGAACCATAAAGTACTTGAATGGTCCGCATTCTGGATGGATAGGTCCACAGACATCTCTTTGTATCCTTTGTAAGAATGGAATGTTTTGTTTTGTATCTTTAGCATAGGAAGGTCTCGATCCTGTTTTTGCTAAAGAGTAGGCTTTGTAATATGAGTGATGTGCCTTTGAAAAAGTTAATGAGGCATAATGAGATGGAGGTAGTGCTTCTGGTTCTTCAGAAGGCAATGACTGCATTTGAGCAATACTAGAACCGACACCTTGCAGTGTGGCGGATTTTTCTCCCAATTTTCACTCGAAAGAATGGATGTCCGTGTGAGTTCTTTAAAAATACGGATTATCATGTCACGACCTCGATGCCATAGGTGGTCATGCAAAAGCCTGTATGAGTCAGTGTCCCACCTTTCATTGTTGGTGACAATATAGGATTCAATGATCCGAATCGTAGTGAGGTACAGTCCACTAGATTGACTCATAAGTTTCTCTAAGATGCATTTCCTTCCACAGTCATTAGATGTAATATCAAGGTATTCAGTTCCATTCTCACTGTGTGTGTTTACATGATAACCGTTGGCACAAATAGCTTTGAAACTTTAATAAGGTTCGATTAGCTCTTGGTGCATATAGAGCGTCTGTGACTTTAAATGTTGTGCCATTAGGCAGCAAAAATTTGGCAGTTCCTCGCCATTTTATTAGTTGTGATAATCCAATCATCGTAGTCACAGAGGAATTATAGGCTATTAGTTCAATGAATAATTACCTATTTCTTAATATTGTGTGGGTAGTCCCACTATCATCTAAGCACTCAAGTTGTCCTCCATTCATTCCTACAAATAAATGGGAGGTATTTAGAAAATATAACTCATATTCTTTAGAGTATTTCTATTTACGTAGAATGGTATTCTTTTCATTCTAATAATTTTTCTTTTTTCTAGATGTATTGCTTTACATCTTTATAGTGCTATTTCGAACCATGTAAATATGTGTATAGAAATAAATTTGAATAAATTCAGTGCTTGAGAATAAAATTCAAAAATTTATTAATGGGCCAACAATAATCAAATCAAGGTCTTGTTCTAATTCATCAAACCATTATTGAAATAAACTTTAAGACCAAGTAATAGTCTACTTAAAAATGAGGCATTATGCCTTCACAACTGTTTTTGGAAAATAAATAGATAAAGCAGGTCAGTCAAAATCTAGTGCATCCATTGACTGAGCAAGTTCATTGTTGCCATTGAGGTCTGCAATTGTGAGGTTGACATCTGGGTCATGGCCTCCTTCTTCCATATAGTGAGTTTCTTGTTCTTTAGACTCCTTATATCTCTTGTAATTGGCTGCTACTCTGTTTCTCTCTTGGCAATTCTTGTACCAATGCCCATTGATTCCACACCTATAGCATGGTTCATTGCCAATTCTATTCTGTTTGACTGAAGGATTCTTAGGTGCCCTTTGCACCTTGTTTCCATGACCACTAGGGCCAGCACCACCATCTTTGCGCCATACATTGGGAGGGCCTCCACGGCCCATATCATGACCCCCATGTCCCTTGCCAGATGGTGCATTGTTGCCATATGGGTAAGGATCAGCACGTCCAACCCCCTTTGCATTCGGGTTCTGTCCACCTTTCACTTTGCCATAATTAGCCTTAGGAATTTTCTTTGTCCCAAAAGGCCTGGCATTGTTGTTCAAAAGAACCTCATTATGCCTCTCAGCCACTTGCAGTAGGTTGATCAGCTTGTTGAAGGTTGTGATTCTTTTGTTATCGTACTCCAGCCTATACTGGTTCGCTAGTATAATTGCTGAACTAGGAAAAGTGGAAAGAGTCTTCTGGATCATATCATCTTCTGTGAGTTCTTTTCCACAAAAATTTAGACGTGCTTTTAGGCGCAACATATCCTTGTTGAAGTCATTTACCCTTTTATAGTCAAGCAAGCGGATTTCATTCCACTGAATGGTCAGTTCTGGGAGCAATGTGTCATGAATGTTCCCAAAACGACCCTTAAGGGCATCCCACAGTTCTTTGGATGTATTCAACTGAAGGTATTCCCAGCGGAGGCTAGGATCAATATGTCGCCTCAGAAACATTAAGGCATTTGCTTTCACCTTGTTAGACGGTCCATTGTCTTTGGGTCGGTAATGGTGACAGTGTATTCTCTTGCCACAAAGGCAGTTTCTACATCGGAAACCCAACGGTGGTACTCAAGTCCGTCTGAGTCCAAGATGTCAAACTCAGGTCGAGTTGGATCAGCCATCTAAATAAACAAGAGAGAAGAAATAAATTACGCAGTCATAAAGACATCCACGTGAATTATTTTCCAAAATATGAATTAGATTTCAAGACCAAGATTCGTAATGGTCACATTTTTCGATGCTATGTGAAAATACTTTATCACTGTAAGTGTGTGTATAATGCCCATGAACTTTCATTATCATGGCAAAACGCAATTCTTTTTGTATAGAATGCTAAACAAGTAATAATCATAGAACGTAATAAATAATAAAAACATAGCACATAACATATATAAGAAATAAAGTACATGGCATGCTCAAATTTCATAAATATACAACAAATTATATACTACACATAATCGTAGAAAATTATATAATAATAGCAAGAATATATCATGCATACAATAAAATGTAAACAATAGTATAATACGAAGCATGCGTAGACATAATTTATATAATCGTAAAAAGAAAAACATGCTCAAAATTTCATAATAAACCATAAACAATAAAATATAAAGCATGTTGAAACATAATTATATAAATAATAAGACATGCCTAAAATGATCAAAATTATCTTCACTAAACATGCTTCATAACCAAATATAATAAAATTCACATGCTTTGTTAAAATTATGAAATAAAATAAAGAAAACATACTTGATTTCGAGAAAATAAAACAATCCTAGCGCACGCGCGTGTTGATGCAGGCGTGCATAGCGATGTTTTTGTGCTTGAGAAAAAAACTGAGCCGCTTCCTCTTTCGTTACAGCAATGGGCCACAAGATCTTTTTTTTTTTTTTTTTTTTGTTTCTTGGCCTGCTTTTTTCTTTTCTGGGCCACAGGGCCTGTTTTTTTTTTCTTTGGTTTTTTTTTTTTCTGGGTCGCAGGGCCTGATTTTATTTTTTCTTTATTTGGGCCGGGTCTTTACTTTGGGCCCGGTCACCACTTTTTTTTTGTCTGTTTTTTTTTTCGTTTCTTCCCTCTCTCCTGCTGCTCTTTTTCTTCTGATTCTCTCTCTTCTGTTTCCTGGAGATTGGGCCGAGGCTGCGCAGGGATCGGGGCTAAGACTGCTGCAAGGCTCGGTCTAGCCGGCTGCTGCAGACCTGTAGCTGTTGCGGGTGGTATCGCCAGATCAAAGCTGAAATGGGCTGATGGAATCGACGCAGGCGGGGCTGTGGTTGCTGCCGGATGCGGGGCTGGAGGTTGAATGATCGATCTGGCTGTCCTGCGGTGCAAGGTTGGATCGGAGGCACTGGGCGAGGACCCGCGAAGCCGGTGGGTGCAGAGAGCAAATTGCTCTGGGCTGGGTGAAGGATCTGGAGGGACCGGATGTGAGAGGCTGGGCGAAGGATCTGGAGGGGCTGTGGTCGCTGCCAGTTGTGAGAGGCTGGGCGAAGGATCTGGAGGTGAGGCCGGTCTTTGACGGAGAAATTTTTTTTTTCTAGGGTTTTGATTTGTTTTTCAAAGGGAAGAAGAATGAAACTAGAAAATTAGATTTTTTTTTTCTTTGGCTATTGGCTCTGAGCGTGCTGATAACGTGTTAAAGTAAAATGGCAATTGGAATTGGTCTACTCATTTCATTCATAACCCCTTTATATAGGGATAGGATTACAACGGAAATATCAATTACATTGATGATATTAAATGCTGATTGAGCTGTGATTTGTAATTGCTTGATTCCCTCTTCGTCTGTTTCTTTGATGAAGGCACATAATGTGCTTTTCCTTTAACATATATCATAATATTCAATTGATTTAGTTTAAGAAAATTTCAAATCATATTGTTTTGAATTTACTTTTGTATTAAATGATGGGCCATGTATAGAAATTATTATTTTTACTTAATTGTTTTAGGTAAATTATAAAACTATATGACAATATAAGGAAATTTCGGAAAAAGAAAAAAACAATTTAATTGAATGTTATTTTTGGGGAGGTAAGAAGAGTAATTTTTTTTTTCATTTTCCTCACTTTGTCCTTATTTGTCTTTTCATATGACTTGATAAAGTCTACTAATAATTGAAAAAAGTTGGAGGTCCAAATATCAAATTTGGAGGTCCAACTAGAACCATCTATTAAGTTTTCTTTATAAATAGTGAGAATTTCACAAATGTTCACTCAACTATGACTCATTCGACACTTTGGTCACTCAATTTTCAAATATATTACTTTGGTCACTCAACTTTTACTCTGTCAATCACTTTAATCACCAAATTAGCATTTTATCTCACTTTAATCACCCCTCTCATTCATTCCGATTCAGATTTCTCAATTTTTCACAATTAGTTGGTCGAAGACATCCTTAATATTGTGGCAAATATATATTTTTTAATGAAAAAAATTAACGAAGTGACTAAAGTGAATAACAGTGTTATATGTTAATTTTTTTTTGGTCATATATATATATATATTATTATTATTATTATTATTATCTATACTATTATTAAGAGAAGAGGCTTTGTTAGCCAAAACTGAAATTTTTGACAGATTTAACCCTGAAATATTAAAAAACTTTGAGAATAAATTAAATCACAAGGGTAAATAGGACAATTATAAAATGTATTTTTATTCAGAAAATTAAAAAGAAATGATTCCACAACCCCCACTTTTCTCTCCCACTATTTTCTCTCTGCAATAACTACCCACTGAATCTCTTTCTTCTAGAGATAACTTTTTTTTTTTACAATTAAATTTTTCTTACACATGCAGAGCATGTGATTACAGACTAGTTATTATTAAGAGAAGAGGTTTTGTTAGCCAAAATTTAAAATTTTGACAGAATTGACCCTAGAATATTACTAAACTTTGAGAATTAATTAAATCACAAGGATAATTAAGACATTTAAAAAATGTATTTTTATTAAAAAAATTTGAAAAAAAAGTATCCACAACTCACTTTTGTCTCTCCCACTTCCTTTTCTCTGCAATAACCAAGTTTTTTCTTTTTTATTTTCTGAAAATTAAAAAAAATTAATAACTTGCACATGCACAGCATGTGTGGAAAAATGATAGTTTCTTCTAAAAAAAAACTTGCCAAATCCATTAAGTTAATTAGCATAAGTTTCCTCTTTTATTTCTTTATTTTTAAGACAACTTTATTTCTTCTCAAAAAAAAAAAAAAAGAGTTGGTTATTGCAAAGAAAAGAATATGGAAGAGAAAAAAGTGGGTTGTGGACTTGTGTGTGTGTGTGTGTGTGTGTATCCGTGCCCTTCTAGTAAGGGATCCTTTTTTTGGCCTTTTATAGGAATAGGGGATTAGACAAACTTTTCGATCACATTTCGACATCTCAACCGTTTAGTTTTTAGGTCCTAATGTATAGATCATTTCTGAAAATTTTCAGTCAAATCGGTGATTGTTAAGGCTCAAAACAGTGAGTTATAATTATAAGTATGAATGGTTCAAGTTTGACAGATTTGGTTCATCCATTGATTTAACGATCACCGATTTGGTTAAAAATTTGCAAAAATGATCTACACATTATGACTTAAAAACTGAACGGTTGAGATGCCAAAATGTGATCGAAAAGTTGTCTAATGCCCTATCCCTATAAAAGACAGAAAAAAAAAACAGATCCCTTAGTAGAAGGGCCCTCCCTCATATATATATATATATATATATATTCTCTCTTTGTTTGAAGTTTTTTTTTTTGAGTAATTATATATACACATCCGTTTTTTCTTAATATAAACCCCTAGACATAATTTTGTCATTTTTATCTTATTTTTCCTTTTTTACCCTTTCCCTTCCTCTATCTCTATACCCAACTGCAATCCCTTATCTTTCTTCCCGATTTATATAGTAGCTACAATAACAATCTATTCTCTTCCTCTGTTTTTTCTCTTTCACCCCTAGCCTATTTTCTGTTTTTTCTTTGATTAATGATTGATTACTGAATTTCTTCCAATTCAATACTATTATTTTGGTCCTTTGATCTAAAGTTCTTCCAATGCTCAAGTTCCTAGTGCATGCCTTTTGTTTATTTGCCACTATTCCAAATGACATGGCTGGTGACTGAACATTATTTGTTCTTGTACGTACTATAATATAAAGAGCTTTTAGGGTTTGAGCTTGATCAATAAAGCAACAACGTGTACAACTCTTCAAGATAGATATTGCTGCATAGAGGAAACTAGGAAAAAACTGTTTGAGTTTCTATCAGATGCTATGCTTTGATTTTTAAATCTCTTCTTTGCCAACGAATTTTGGCAGGATTGCTTGTTGGTGGGCTCGCTGAGCTCTTTTGGTGAACTCAGAATGTTTTTTATTTTTTTTTATTTTTTTATTTTTTGTATTAGTTAGGAAGAGGGTAAATTTGAGATTTAAAATTGTACAAAAAACTTGGGTGTGTATTAAACAAATTGGATATGTATATAAAAACTCCCTTTTTTTTTTCTATTCTGCTTTAAGAGGCATACTCACATCAAAAGCTTGCTTTTTTTTTTTGGGTAAATTAGATCAGAAAAATAGTTGGTTGAGAATTATGATACAAATTCAATAATTAAAAATTTTCGGTTCTATTCAAGAGCGCATGATAAAATATGAATAGGTATGTTTTTTTGTCTTAGACTTTTGTTATTGAAATTTATCAAATGTTTTAATGTTGAATTTTTTTATCAGTTAGCTATTTGATTATTGAGAAAATTAGATATAAACCCAAAAATATAAGCTTCTATTAAGAAAAACCCATAAATATTTTTCTTTCAATTTACACCCATTCTACATAAGCAAACCTTCCATATAGAGTATATGTCTATAATTAATAGTTTTTATCATTCTTTGATATACCTAATATGCCCTTCTGATTATGGAGAGTTAAATTAAGTATCTTGCTTAATCTAATCATCCATTTGAATTTGAAATATTAAGCTAAAAAATCAATTCATTTGGACTTTAATTATCATAATCAATTACGTCCTTAATTTCTTCCTTACTTTATATTTTGATTACTTATTTGAGTATATATTTCTACATATGCTCATTACAATAGTAGTTCATTTCCAGCACAAATTTCAATTCTTGTTTTCCTTATATGTAGGTATTTTCTTTTTGAATAGATTTTCAATTTTCTTTTCCTTGATGGGGTCAATTATTGTTTCAAAAGATGGAAAGAGATTTGGAATCAATCACTGGGAGAAAATGTTTTTCTTGCTTGAAAGAAAGGGCGAGGGGCAAGCAGGTATGATACTTCTCGCTTGTGTCTATGAAGAACAACTAAAGAAATGTTCTTAAAGAAAAGAAAAGGATTATATTCAAGATGGGGTCAAGAAATGGGAAAAAAACTTTTGTTATTGTGTTTTCACTATTGGGCTCACATTCGGTGCCTCTCTATATTCTCGAAAGATTTCTAATTGTAAGGTATGTATCTTGTTCTTGGATTACTTTCTTCTTTTTTTTAGGTATATTGTCATATTAGTCTCATGATAGCTTTTTACTCTCAACTACTACATTTCTAATTTACCTACTAAGTAATTAGATGAAAGTGAGGCTTGAATACCATAAACCTTCAAGCTAAAAAAAGATCGTATCTTCTACAATCATAGGTATAATATAGTAGAAAACCTAATAAAGAGGTATGATACAAAAAAAAAATAAAAAAATTGTAATATAGAGATGTCTGTGTTATACAAAAAAAAACAAAAAAAAAAAGCTCCTATATATCAGATACATACTTGAAATCAAATTAACTAGAAAAGGTATTTTGATGATCAGATACCTAGTTTATTATATAGGTATACGCATATAGGTATAATATAGAGACTTTCAACCTAATAAACATGGTTAACTCGCAATGATAGAGTACCTAAGAAAGAAGTTGATGTTAAAAATGGTTCTAATAAATAGGTTGATATGAAAATTTCTAGAAATCAAGTTAGCTAAACATACCTGTCTAACTTTAGGTTGTAATTTTAAAAAAAAAAATACGATCTATTAGTTGGGTTAAAAACTTTAAACTTCTACCTTTATGTTAGGTTGCGAGTAAAACAGAAAGTTACTTTTAAAATAGAAAGTTTAAATTATCAAAAAGTAAATATCACATTCACTTTTTTTTTTTTTTTTGAGAAATATCACATTCACTTAAATCTGTATAACTTTTGAATTCAGAAAATTATGCATGTAAAAAAAGATCCATAATTCTAGCAATCATGATGAATTTAATGAAAATTGCGATAATAATGGGACCAATAAAAAAGATCTACAATTAAGGTATTAAAGATGACGTTAATTTTGCTAGTTAATTTATGTTTGTCAGATTTAAATTATGGCAATTTGTGTAATTCTTTGAAAAATGAAATCTAATATTTTATCCTAGTTGACAATAATTGGGTGTAGATTGAAAAGAAATAATAGGTGGGTTTTTTCCATTAAATATTCTAGAAATTGGGTGTATAATGAAATGCCCCTTGATTATTTGATATGTATTTAATATATGATGGGGTTTAATTTAAGGAAGGAATAAAACATGTTACTTGCAAAACTTAAAAAAAAAAAAAATTAATTAATTAAAGCATTAGTAAACTTTTATTAAAAAAAAATGTTAGCCCACCCTATTTTAAAATCCTAACTCCACCATTGGTGGCTGTCCCTCAGATTGGATTCCTTTCACCAAGATCATGGAAGCACTTACACTTCCGCATTGCTTGAGATTTGCTTTGGATGCAAGTAGTGATTATTTGAGTTCCGAGGGCTATATCCTTGATGAAGTTAAGTTTTTAGTTAAAGTCTTTTAATATTTGTAGTAGCCATTTTGTTAGGCAGGATGCATGACAATAAAGTTGCACACCATTTAGTAAAAGAAGCCTTAAAACTTAGTCAGCTTTTTCGTTGTTTAGAGTTGGGGTCTTCTTAGCTTCATGGTGTGGATTTTTAAGTTGAAATCTAAGTGGGCAAGGTTCATGTTGAACCTTTGCACCCTATCTTATTGTAATCAATTTCATTATTAATGAAGTTCTCTTCTCATAAAAAGGAAAATAAATGAAAAAAATTAAAAAAAAAGGTCTGCCGGCCATTACCTTTACTCTCAGTTGGTTAATACACATTTCGTAATATTATTTTAATTTTTTGACATAGTCCCAATGACCACGAAATTAAGTTGAGACAGAGTCCCAATGACCACGAAATTGAGTTGATTATACGCACAATAAGATATCAATACCCTTAGTAGACAATGTGATTAAACCTTCATTATAATTAATACATGTTGCAAAGGTTGCGTTTGCACGTTAATTAAAATTAAAATACTACTTTTGGTTTTCCAGCAAAAGAGGAGTAATTTCCCAGTAACCCCCTTGATAGATAAACAGACAAGTATAAAGGAATTAGAAAAAGATTAGCTATTCACACAACCTAATTTGCAAGCAACACAAGCACGAAAGAAGGTTGACTCTTGACTCTATTAAAGATGAAGATGAGCAGGGTTCTGGTATCATTATCGCTCGAGCAGCTAGTTCCCTTAAATCAGTTTGTTTTGAAATAATTTCATTGCTCCAATTCCTAGCCGGATTCTATTTCTGTCATATTATATCTTGTAGTAAGGTAAGTTACACTTGTACTTCAAGCTTTTACTAGCTAAAAAGCCTTTCTTTTAGTTGTTTACATACGATTTTAATTTATTTTTTTTCATTATAATTTTTTCCAGCCTCTCAAGTAGTTAATTAGATTCAAAGAACAGCCATGGCAATCAATGGTATAAGTAGTAGCTCAAGCCATATTTCAATTGTCATAGAAGATGACATAGATACTACAGATGTCGAAGCATTGCAACACAGGATGATGAATAATCTTTGCGGCGATTTACCCTTCTCTAACATATGTTGCATCTTCAGAGTTCCCCAAGTTCTCCGGAGACATAACCCGAAGGCATATACACCTGATGTCGTCTCAATTGGACCCTTTCATCGTGGCCATGAACAATTTCAACGCCTGGAAATTGTGAAGCAATGGTATTTACATAACCTTCTCTCACGCATGAATATAAGTTTGAAACTCTTGATTGAAGGGATTGAAGGGATTGTTAGGGTTGAGAATGCCCGTGAGTTTTATTCTGAACCACTTGATCATCTTAACCAGAGCAGCTTCGTAGAAATGATGATACTAGATGGTTGCTTCCTGCTAGAACTATTTAGGAAGTTTAGGGACAAGGAGCATAGGCACATTAGTGACCCCATATTCAGCATGGATTGCATGTTTCAATATATATGTCATGACCTTTTGCTACTAGAAAATCAGATTCCTTGGTTTGTACTAAACTGTTTATATACCCTTACCTTGGACCCCAAGGATGATCCCTCCCTCAGAAAACTATTGCTCACTGTCTTCAGCTCACATCACCAACTGGCACATAATTGTCGTTCATATCTGCGCCATCTAAATAATAATGTTCATGATGAAGATGACGATGATGATAAAATCTTGCACATACTTGATTTGATAAGAACTTCGATAGTCTTCCCATTTAAAGATCAGTTTGATCTATCATTCTATGACTCGGAGACAGAATTGATGCATCCTGCGCTTGCTCTGTCAGAGGCCGGAGTTAAATTCCGAAGGGCATCCTCCACTGATACTAAAAGCATAATGAACATTGAATTCAAGGATGGGACTTTGGCAATTCCACAACTGGCAATTGGAGAGTTGACGGATTCATTGTTCAGAAACCTCATTGCCTTTGAGCAATGCTATCCTGGTCATTCGCACAAGATAACATCTTATGCCGTTTTAATGGACAACCTCATCGGTTCTAGTAAGGACATGGAGTTTCTCTGTGAGAAAAAAATAATAGATAACTGGCTCAGCGCTGAGGATGCATCAAAGTTCTTCGTCAAGCTTTACTATGACACTGTGCTCAATAAGTTCTACTATGGTGGACTCTGCTCTAAACTCAATAAACACTATGACCACAAATGGAAAACCTGGCAAGAAAAGTTCAAGCGCACCTACTGTTCTGATCCATGGAAATTTATATCTTTGACCGCAGCCTTTATCCTTCTGCTTCTCACTCTGTTGCAGACTATATATACTGTCGCGCATACTTGCAGTAGTGAAAAGCATCATCATTATTTGTGTTTGTAATTTTTTTTTAATTTGTTGGATAAATGGATATATTACTCTATTTATCTGATTGTACGTGTAAGTTCACCTAGGAAGCCAAAAATGCTTAAACTTCACTGGAACCCTAATGAAAATTCCTCTGTATATTAGTGCATGAAGCTCTACTTAATTTTAATTGAAGTTCAATTGTTGACTTTGTCACGCCCCGATTTTTAAACATAAATAAAAATCGATATTTAATCCTATAATTATATATGCGTGATGGTTTAGCTATCAATACAAAATATCTGGAAAACTTTTTCCTTTTAAACCAATTACATACTGATGCCCTGAACCCACTATGTCAATACAGACTCGCTCAGCAAAGTCAAAGAATACACAAGTTTACAAATTAAATTGCCACAACAAAATAATAAGTAAATGCTCTTCGGAGCTAATGCAACGGAAGTCTTTTCAATGGTAATTAAAGTCACAAAATTTGCTTCCTATCGTATAGTTGTAAGCATGCAGTCTCAGCTTCAGCCACGATTACCCTGACCTACAGGATTAACCCCTACACCATTGAATAGTGCACTGGGTTGCCACACAATAAACCCGGTAAGCTTATGAAAGCTTGTATGAGTAACTCAAACACACACGCACAACTCACCCAACAAGGAAAACCAATCAACTCATGAAAAAGGAACACACACCCTGTTTTCCCCAAACAACACATTCTTTTCCCTAAAAGAAAACAGCACAAATTACCCTGTGACAAAAACCATATGAATTGAAACTCTGACAATTCAAATATGCTTTTCCCCCAAAGAGCACAACAAAAGTCACACCATGACAAATCATATAAATTGAAACTCTGACAATTTAAATATGATACACAAGTCCACCCCGGACATTTAAGAGAAAGAATCCCCGAAACTCCCTTTTAAAAACACGTTCTCAAATCAAAAAAAGTCACCCCGTGAAGAAATCATATTAATTGAAACTCTGACAATTTAAATATGATACACAAGTCCTCCCTGGACATTTAAAATAAAGAATCTCTAACACTCCCTTTTAAAACACGTACTTAGGAGCATCAAATAGCTCCATGCTACCCCCCATGATGTACAATGGCAATAGACTAGAGCTCTAACTGATCGTATCCACTCACCCGGCCAAAGGCGTGAAGCCCCTATATATATGCCTGAGGTCACTCTCAGCAACTCCGAATCCTCAGAACTCCCCTGTCGTCAGATCAAAACATTTAAAAGTGATCACTCAGGACCAAATGTTACTCAACTCTCAAAAGGAGATGTCACCCCGTGACCTCCGATCATCAGACCTCCCTGGTCGTCAGATCAAAACATTAAGCAAGTCGCTCTGGACCAAAAATGTTAAACCAAATCAAAAGGATATGTCACCCCATGACCTCCGAATCATCCGACCTCCCCGGTCTTCAGATTCAAAACATTAAGCGAGTCACACTGGGCCCAAAATGTTAAATCAAATCAAAAGGAGAAATCACCACTTGTGACTCTCAGATCTTCTGACCCCCGATCGTTAGATCAAAACATTCAAATCACATTAAAGCAACTCACACCAAATCTTGACACTTTTCAAACAATAGAAATTCCCAATTCCTAAAACAATGTTTCCCGAAAAGTCAAGCCTCAAAACAATAGAATGAAACTCATCAATCCCTATTGCTTAAATCACTCATCAACCCATAAGAATATACATATTTCACGTAAATATATATATATATAGTAAATATATATACATACGTAGTCATTCACTCAGGAATCCCACTAATACCAACTATAGTTTGCAGTTAACTAAATAACTCTCAAAACAATTAAGGTAACTTCGTTTGTAAATGAACATTGTGAGATTACTCACCTTAAAATCCTGATGCATCTTCTATACAGAACCGAACTAGCACTCACACCAACAACTCATCCAAATCACCTTGAGAAGCACCTAATCATCAATGGTCTCAAATCACTATACGAATCATCAAGTGATTTAAGTTCGAATCCCCTAATCGAACAACAACCCTGAAAGTAATGCCAATCGAGGCGAAACCTCATCCCAGACCACCCAAAATCTCCGGAATGCTTTTACGATCAATGTGACAAAACCACAAGTCGATTGGATAGTCGGATCCTCACAGATCGATAACCGAAACTATCGAAATCACAAAAGCCCTAACATGCTCATACGATCTCCAAAAATTATGTATTGCATATTGAAATGCTTGTATCGACGAGTAGATCAAAATTAGGAACAGAAACTATTCCTGAGGTGGCCTGAAACTGCCAGAAAACACCACGACAGTGGCAGCAGCGCCGCTGGCCCAAAGTCAGAATTTGGCCAAACTTCCTAAACAAAATATCTTCATCTCAACTCGAATTACAACTTTCCCAACTACATCAAAGTCAAATTATAAACCAATTGATCGAATGTTACCTGAGAACAAATCGGGTCGATTGAAAACCTAGATCTTCAATTCCAAAATTCAACATACACGCTTTGAATCAATGCAAGCCACCTTGGGAGAATCATCCCCCAGCCTCTGGGCAACAAAACCCCTCAAGAAACACTGGCTATGGTGGCCAGAATCTCCAGTTCCGACGAAGGTGATTGCAGCTCCGCCGCAGCATCTTCTAGTCGATGTAGCTCCTTCCACAGCTCGAATCTCTCTTCAATCCTACCACAGACTTCTAGAGGAGGATGAGGCAAAGAGCACCCACTTTATTTGGCGTCCTATGGTGGCCAGACGGCGAAAAAATCAACTGGTGAAGGTGGCGGGGCAACTTGGGCTCGGGAGAGAGGACAGAGAAAATTTTCCAAAACCTGAAATTCTGATATTTTTCCGGAAATTTCCTTATTTAACCAAAATTGAAACTTTTTACAATGGTCATGACTTCTTCATACGAACTCCAATTTTCACGTTCCACATGTCCACGAACTCATATCGACGCGCTCTACAACTTTCTTGAAGGAAGTTTTTAGAGAAACCCAACGAATAAAAAGTCAACCTTTGCGACCCCCCCTAAAAAGACACTTCCTGAATATTTATTGGCCCGAAACACTTCCGCTTTGTCCACGAGCCATGAAACCGTCCAATAACCACAAATTAGATTCCGAAAAATCCTGGAAAAATAATAACGAATTTCCGGAGTACTACAGACTTTGTTGAGCATTTACCACAAGCCGAGAATGAATATGCATGGATGATGGATCCTCTCATCTCATATGTTTAAGCTAGATT
Organism: Rosa lucieae; assembly: GCA_024704745.1. Classification (NCBI taxonomy): domain Eukaryota; kingdom Viridiplantae; phylum Streptophyta; class Magnoliopsida; order Rosales; family Rosaceae; genus Rosa; species Rosa lucieae. The sequence goes on along the minus strand of CM045495.1, from coordinate 31,988,440 downwards.
CAGCCACGTTATCATAATAAGGGTAAGATCCCCATATTTTAAAGGAAAAATACGTCGGAAAGTATAAATTCTTTTTCTTTCCGATTTGTTTTGCCAACATTTATTTTTGTCTACTCACACTAACATTTTTGTATGCTTTCCTCCTGGGTCCTTTGTTTTCAAATGTCCAGTTGATAGAGTTGGTGTTCGGCTTTAGGTGTTGAGGTTTAGCACCACCGCTACCATATGTTGTAGGTTACCAGTTAACCTATTTGATATAATTTTTCTATTTTCCTTAGAATTCTCTAATAATCATGGGATGTTATTTATTGTTGTTTGTAAATTATGGGTTTGAACCGACTTAGAGTTTCTTGGAGATTAAAATTGTGGTTGTTGACATAAATGTTGGATATGGTTGTATTAATCGTCGGTTTGGATTTTATTGATGTATGTTACTCTTGTGGTGGAGTTATTTATGCTTGGAGAGCAGGCAAGCTCCAGGAGTTGCGGACTTGTGGGTGGAGAAGTTTAGAAGTGTGGATTTTGTTCGTTTTACATGTTTGGGTTGTCCACTTTTAGGGAAACTTCTGCCAAATTTTCGGTAGAATTTTTTAGAAAAGTGGGCCCGCATAGCCACCTTAGATTTTAAGGTGAATTTCAGGACTAGTCCTGTCAGGGTGTCTGAAAAATTCTCCAAAAATTGCCACAAACTCGTTGCGTCGCATACTTTATTATCAGACTCTTAAGTTGAAGATTTCACCTTCTGAAAAATTTTGAAATATATTCCCAAGCACCTTAATAATTATCAAGATCATCAAATAGTTTCCGAATGATCTAGCTTTAGCTAGTTAAATTTTTCCAGGGCTCACAATTTACATCATATATTTCTCATTTAGGATGAATAAATTAACAGAATATTAAATGAACAATGTCTTGATCTAGTGACCCAAACTCAACGAGTGGAAACAAACATAAAAAAGTAGTGAACAGTATACTGACCTAGTGAACCAATGACCCGACGAGTGAACATACTCTTAAGACTTTGACAACTACTCTCTCACCCAAAAGCAATAAAACCCAACAACCCATCAATCACAAGAGCATAAATTATAGAAAGCAGAGCTTTAGCTTTGAAGATGCAACTCATGGTAATTTGAAAGAGACATTTGTTATGTCCCATCAAATTTCCTCAGAACCTCAGCAGCTTTTCTTATTGGATTCATTTTAAGACTACATGTAATAGATCAAAGAAAAAATAAGGAGATTTTCAAAATCTTTGCACTCTAAAATTAGTAAACATAAAGCCTTGAAAAATTATGTGACGTTTATTTGTTTAAGACTTTTGGTAAATGTAAAAGTTAATATATTTAACTGCAGAGGGTAAATGGTTTGTACTGTGTGTAGGGTAGTAATCAAGAGCTAATAATTTTCACACACTCTCGCTTGAGACGTGTAAAACGTCAAATACCAATTGTACACTCCTCAACCCACAACATATTACCTAGCGGTCATCAACGGGTTGGGCATTACAATATTTTTACATAATGACAGGCTGGGTCAGGTCAGTCTTTATTATAAATTTCAAGATCCAAGCAAGTCCATATAAATTGGGTCTTGCAGGCTTTTTGGGCGGGCCGGGTAGCCCTTGTTTATCTGAGCCAGGCGGGCCTATATTCTCTAGTTCCAAATAATAAATAATTTAATCTACATTTAACTTTTTACCTAAGTGATTTAATTAGGATTCTTGAAGTCTAGCTTGCAATATTTCATTTCGGGAAAGAACATGCACATGCATATGTACGTGTATGTGTGTGTGTCTGCATTGTTACTACCCCAGAAATTCATTACTAATTTCTAATGATTTTTCAAAAATTATTAAGTTGGTTGCTAATATGATTATGTGGTTCGAGGGTGGAGTGAAAGTGTTTCAGATGAATAATTACTTGAAATGTTTTATTTTCAAAGGGATCATGGGTTGACTTTTTATTGGTTGAGTTTCTCTGAAACTTTTTTCACAAAAGTTGTAGAGCGCCTCAATACCAGTTAGTGGACATGCGACACGCATAAATTGGTGACCGTATGAGAAAGTTATAATCTATGGATGTGTTTACTATTTTGAGAAATTACTATAAATAGTGGGTTTCTGAAAATGGAAATCACTTTCCATTTTTAGCAGGTTTCCAGAAAATTCTGGAAACCTATTCTCTCTCAACTAACCGGTTGATCTAACCCAGATAACTCTGGCCTGACCCGTCCGGAATTTAGTTTTCCAGCGACATCTTGTGGTGCCACCAACCTAGACCGGCGCGTCTCGACTTCTCTGTCCTCCCTGTGGTGATTGCTTTTGCCAATTCACACAAGAAGTGGCAAATCAAGGGCCTCAAACAAGGCGGTAGTGACCCGACGACGTTCCAGCCAATTTCAACAATGGTTGGGCTTGAAACTCTCCTCCTCCTAATTCAAACTATATATGCCTTGAAGATCAATTCGACTGGAGGTGATCGGAAGCTTAACCTGACCAAAACCAACTTCCAGCGACGATCTCAGCCAATCTAAGCTAAATTAGCCTTAGCCCTAGGTATGAAAGTTTCTCGTCTTCGTGTACTCTACATTCTGGACGGTTGGATCAACCTAGTTTTGAATTTGACATGGCAGCGCATGGGGCACACGTCCAGCTGATTATGGTCTGCCCGTGGTTGGAGTAGTTTCTTGCTCTATTATCACCTACTCGTCGATGCGAGCATTTTGATATATGATTTGTAGCATTTTGTGGTTGTTTGAATCATGCTAGGGTTTTTATGATTTCAGTTCGTTCGGTTTTCGATCCGTGAGGATCCAACCATTAGATCGTCTTTTTGTTTTGACAAATTAACCTATGAGTGTTTCAGAGACTTTGGGTAGTTTCATATGAGGCTTCATCTCTATTGACGTAGTCTTCGGGTTATAGTTCACTTGTTTCGAACTTTAAACGCTTTCGTTATTCATTGGGTACCAAGTTGAGACCTTGTTTTCTTAGGTGCTTGAATGGAGTGTGTTTTTGTACGCTTCGGGTCATGTGAAGACTCAGTGGGAGTTTTAAGGTGAGCAAATCTCATAATATTTATTTACGAACAGAGTTACATTATCGTCTTAGAGTTATTTATTTAACTGTAAATATAGTTAGTAATAGTGGCATTCCTGAGTGAATGACTACGTGTGTGTGTGTGTGCGCGCGCGCGCGTGTGTGTATTTACTTGAATATATATCTCCTTGTGGATTTAATGTACGGTGGAAGAAAATATACATGATTTTGTTCATATTATTGTTTTGAGATATGACTTTTCGGGAAACAATAAATTGTGGAAATTATTATTTATATTGTTTTGAAAAGTATTAAGATTAGTGTAACATTTTTGAGTCATGTGCGACTTATTTAAATGTTTTGGTCTTTGTACCAGGGATCACAGATAGTGAGTACTATTAAGAAATCTTTTATTTTGATTTGGGAAATTTTTTGACTCCTGTGTGACTTCTTTAAAATATTTTGTCTGAAGACCAGATGGGTTTGAAGATCAAATCTCACAGATGATAACCAAGGCATGTAATCAGAAACCAAACCTTTGGCCAAGTGATATTGGTTATGATCAATTAGAGCTCTAGTCTATCTTCCATTATATCTTATGGGAGTAACTGTCAAGGTTACTTGAGACTCATGAATATGTACTTTAAAAGAGAGTCTCAAGAGTATTCTTTCTTTTACTATCCATGAGAGACCTTGAATTTCATATTTAATTTGTTGAGTTAACAATTAATATGATTTTTTCACGAACTGACACGTTTTTCCTTCAAAGAAAATGATGGGAAGTTTTGAAAGAAATCAAGGCATGAGTTGCTTCCTTAAGTGAATGGGTGGATTTCTCGCAATTTGTGTGAGTTGCTTCCTTGAATTGCTTTGGTGTGATCTTAATGTAGTCTCCTGAACCAAAAAATATGCAAGGATTGCTGTGATTTGGAATGTATGATTTTGTAATTCGCCTTTGCACGTTAAAATGATTTTAAACATTACTCGAAGTGGTTTTGTTTTGATTATGATTGTGAATTTGAAAGCCAAAGAATGTGGGTTCTCAGTCACGAGTTGACTTATGCAAGTTATTGATGGTTGTTGATGTGACATATGCTTGTTTTTTGTCTAGGTTGAGATGACTTCAGCATGTGTTTCTGTTTTTGTTATTTGAGTTACTCACACGATCTTCAAAAGCTTACTGGGTTTGTTATTGTAATACCCTAGAAATTCGTTATTATTATTCAAGGATTTTTTAGAATTTATTCAGTGATTATTGGGACCACTTCGTGGTTCGGGAATGGAGTGGAATTATTGTCGGACAAATTTTTATTCGAAACACAAAGTTTTAGGGGGGTCACGTAGTTTGACTTTTTATATGTTAGGTTTCTCCAAAAACTACCTTCATTAAAGTCATAGAGCGTGTCGATACAAATTCATGGATATATGGAACGCGAAAATTGCAGTTCGTACGATAAAATTATGGCCATCCGAAAAAGTTTCCATTTTGGTATAAATAGGATTTTTCCGAAAAAAATTTTCATAAATTCCAATTTTCCTTTTTTGGAAATCTCTTTCTCTCTTTCTTCTCTCTCGGTTGAAACCCTCACCATCCAAGTTTTTCGATTGACCTGACCCGTACCCGCCTAACCCGACCTGAGTTTTCCGGCGATCTCTAAAGACGGCACCAGCCCAAATCGACTCAGACTTGTGTCACCGTCCTCCCTACGGTGATTGCTTGCTCCGATTTCCACCCACGGTGGAGCATCGAGGCGGCAAAGCTTGGTGTAGTCGGACCTGACAGGAAATCCCAACTCCGGTGACGGTAGGGCTTGAAGCCGAGCTTGTTCTTCTCATGGGAGCTTCCTCTTTCGATCCATGGTGGTGGTTGTGGATGATTTTCACCGGAGAAGAATCAACTCGAGTTGAACAGTATTTTCCTAGCTTGTAACGGCCATTGGTGGCGATCTACGCCGAGTTGGCTTGAACTCTGTTGTAAAATTTTAATTAAAACTCGCAAGCGCATGAATCGTCGTTAGTATAGTGTGCAAGAATGAGGTCGTTCCAATTGAAGATTGATAATCAATTTAAATTCTAACTCAATTAATCCAAACACAAAATCACAATGAACAATTAACATAAAGAAAGTATTGTTTTGAGGTTTTCAAATAAAGAAATAATGTGAAACAAACAAACAAACAAAATAAAATTTATAAGTTGAAAAGCAAAGATGATAAAACCTAGGGTTTCGGAATCAACCACTAACAATCTTATTTATGTTTCAATGCAATTAACAGATTCTTTTGTTTCTCTAGATAATAATTCTCGTATCTAAGTCTTTCTCAGGTACTCTAGACCATAGTTTTCCTTAAGTGTATGATGCTCTCCCTCTCGGGTAAAGATTTTATATCCCAACATGCAAGACTCATTATGCTTTAGAAAACAAGGGAATCAAGCAAACCATTAGTCTTTCTCAAGTAAAAATGTAATTTACCACATTTAATCACAAGAAGCTAATCAAATTATGATGCATCTCTGCTTCAAATTTGTCTTCCAATTACTATATGCAAAGCCCTAATGTGATCAATCAAAGAACTTAAAAATAAAGCATCAATTCAAATAGTGATTAAGCATTCATCATAAAGAAACTATAAATCCATCAATAAAACATCATAGTACATAAACAATCATGATAGAGCATCATCCTAACCCTAGAAAAGGTTTAACAAAAGATAACTAAGTAAAACATAGGAAAAACATAAAAAGAATGGAAAGAAAAAAGAAAGGGAAGATGGATGAGTCATCTCCGCTCCTTAGGCATCTTCAATGTGCTCCGAGACTCCTTTCATGTAAAATTCGTACTCCCTTATATAGGGAAGATTTCTGCTCATCTTTGGCTTCGTGTTTTCATGTAAAACTTGGGTTTAGATTCCTTTCTTCATTTGGAATGGGAAAACCTTGAAATATCTCTTGTAGAAGTAGGAATAAGTTCATCATGGAATCTTCATCTGAATTAACTTCCTTGAAACATTAGGATTGGCGATCTTGTACCACGGCACTTGAGTTCTCCATGAATAGTTGTAAATTCCCGAGAAGGTTTCCTGTCCGACCTATCTTCACTAAAATAATCATAACTTTCTATAGAAGAATCGAAATTGAGATCCGTAAAATTCTATAGAAAGTAGACATCCGTAGCTTTCCAATGATATATAGCTCATTGTCTGATTCAATATGGATAATTCCCAGTACTTTGGTGAAGTTGGGTATTCTGCACAGACATATTCTGGGACCTAGGATTGCATATCTTCTTTCAATCCTACTTAGCTCATTTGGATTCTTTTCTTCTTTCTATGGAACAAACCTACAAAAACACTAAAATATGTAAATGAATCATACATAAGGAGAACTAAACATAAAAACCAAGATTAAGAGACATAGAAATATAGGATACTATGAGCACATCAAACTCCAAGTATTAAAGTTGTTTTACTTGGTATTCTTGACATTTTGGACGATTGGATTAAGGTGGTTTTGGGTTTGTCCAGCGACGGTGTGCCACCGCCTGTGGTGGCGGTTGGCGGCGTTTTTGGCCATGTTAGGGTTTTTAGTGACTTCAATTCCGGCCATGTTAGGGTTTCCGACCATGTTAGGGTTTTATATATCATCTACTCATCGATACGAACATTTTGATACATAATACGTATTTTTTGGAGATCGTATGAATATGTTAGGGTTTTTAGCGATTTGATTCGCTCGGTTTTCGATCCCTGAGGATCCGACTGTTTGATTGACTTGTAAGTTTGACATATCAATCGTAGAAGTATTCCGGAGACTTTGGGTGGTCTCGGATGAGGTTTTTCTTCGATTGGTGTTACTTAAGGGTTTTAGTTCAATTAGGGGATTCAAACTTTAATCGCTTGTTCCGAATTTAGATGCTTTTGTACCACAAGTGGTATTAAGATGTGACCTTGATGTGATGAGGTACTTTAGAAGTGTGTTGAGAGGATTGTGGTGATTAGTACTTATCTCAGTTCGTGTGTGAAGACACAGTGGGATTCAGAGGTGAATAATCTCACAGTGTTCATTTACGAATGGGTTTACCTTATTGTTTTGGGAGTTATTTATTTAACTGCAAACTATAGTTGGTATTAGTGGCATTCCTGAGTGAATGACCACACACACACACACACACGCATATATATATATATATATATATATATATTTACGTGAAATATATATGTGTTGGTGGTTTTGTTATGATGAAAGCAATATTTGTGATAGGGTTCATATTATTGTTTTTGGGGTTGACTTTTCGAAAAACAATATATTGTGAAAGTGTGGATTTCTATTGTTTTGAAAAGTGTTGAGAATAATTGAACATTTTTAGGTCACATGTGACTTATTTAAATGTGGGTCTTTGTACCAGGAGTAATTGATATGGATCAATTAAGGGGAATCTTTTACTTTAGATTCAGGTAACATTTTGGGCCTATTGTGACTTGCTTAATGTTTTGGTCTTTGTACCAGGAGTAATTGATAGGGATCAATTATGAGAAATCATTTATTTTAGATTCGGGCAACATTTTGGGTCCGGTGTGACTTGCTTAATGTTTTGGAATTTATACCGGGGATCCAATGACTTAAGGGTTGAGGATCGAGGATCACCTCCAGGATCGGGGATCACCTACAGTGATCGGGGGTCACGAATGTGACCATGGCATGTTATTGGGAACTACACCTTGGCCGGGTTAGTGGTTACGATCAGTTAGAGCTCTAGTCTGTCTGCCGAGATTTTAATTGTATCTTATGGGGGTAATAGTTGAGATTACTTGGGACTCATAAGTACGGGTCTGAAGGAGAATCTCAAGAGTATTCTTTCTTTTATTGTCCACGGGGGACTTTGGTTTCATATTCATTTTTTTATGTGATCAAATGATATGATTTGTCACAGAGTGACACGTGTTTTCTTTTGAGAAAAGGATGTTGAGTTTTGGAAAAGAGAACAATGCGTGAGTTGTTACCTCAAGTTGATTTGAGTAGATTTATCGTGATTTGTGTGAGTTGCTTCCTCAAGTAGATTTGGGTGGATTTATCGCGGAATATGTGATTTTGTTATTCGCTTTCAAGCGTGAAAATGATTTCAAACATTACTTGAAGTGGTTTTGTCTTGAACTATGATCGTGAAATTGAATGCTGATTTGACATTTGAGCATATAGATTTTGTCATAAGCGGACTTGTTGATGCATGTTACTGAATTATGAGAAATTGATCATTGATGCTGGGATATATGCTTATTGACTGTTACGTTGAGAGAACTTAAGCATGTGTTTCTGTTTGTGGTTATTGAGCTTACTCATACAAGCTTGCAAAAGCTTACCGGGTTTGTGGTTGCAACCCGGTAGTGTGTGCAGTTACGTATTGAATTGATATTTTAGTTTAATTTGTAAACTTTGCCTAATGTAATATGTGACTCTAAACAACGAGTCTGTATTCACATTACGGGTTCAGGACATCGTTGCTTGCGTTGTTTAAAGGAAAAATTTCACAGCTTTTTAGTATTGGCGTCCGAACCATTACGCCCGGAGAAATAGTATTGTTATATTTGTACTTTTAATTGTGATTCAAATTCGAGGCGTGACAGTTATTGTAAGACCCCAGAAATTCGTTATCAATTTCTAATAGTTTCCCGAAATTAATAAAGTGTTCATTAGTACGATTTCATGGTTCGAGGATGGAGCGGAAATTATTTCGAACAATTATTCGGTGGAATGCTACAATTCAAGGATTGAGTTTTTATACGTTTGGATTCTGTGAAAACTTCCTTCACAAAAGTCGTAGAGCGCGTCGATACGAGTTCGTGCATAGGTGGAACGCGAAAATCGGAGTTTGTATGAAGAAAATATCGCATTTGGAAAAAGTTTCCATTTTGAATAAAAGGATGAAAGTTTCAGAAATTGCAGAAAAGCCCGGGTTTCCCTTTTGGGAAACCCGAGCTCTCTTCTCTCTCCTCCTATCAGAAATCGCCGATTTCCTTTCACCGGCCATATCTTCCTCCTCTGGCGACCAATTGACGTGAAACAAGTTGTGTTATCTTCACTTCGACCTAGCGCACCCTTCCCGTGGCCACCTTGTACGAGGCATTTAGCCTCCGCAACAATGAAAACCCGATCCGACCTGAATTTTGTGTCAACGCCGATTTCTTCTTCCTCCGGCCACCATAGTTCGAGTGACTTAGCTTTCTAGAACCTCTAGAAGACAGTGATCATGCTCCAAGAAGGATCAGACTTGAAGTGACCCATGGACGGAGAACGAAGCCTCGCTGAAAAACAGGGAAAATTTCCTATTTACTAACTGTCGAGATACTTTTTAGGTCTCTTAACTTCGATTCAAGCTTCGTGCTAGTTATGAAAGTTGTTCACCATGTTGAGACGAAGAGGTGCAGCCTAGTTTCACCGTCAAACATGGTGGTTTGCCGCGGCGGTGCCACCGTATGTGGAGGCCGTTTCAGGCGGCTTCCGGCCACCTTAGGGGTAGTTTCTGCCCCTCGTTGCGATCTACTCGTCAATATGAGCATTTCAATATATAGTTTGCAATTTTTGGAGATCATTTGAGCATGTTAGGATTTTTTTCGTTTTCGATTCGATCCGTGAGGTTTCGGCGGTCCGATCGATTTGTATCTTTGATATACTAACCGTAGAAGTGTTTCGAAGACTATGGATGGTCTCAGATGAGGTTTCACCTCGATTGGCATCACTTTCGGATTTTTGGATCGAATTGGGAGATTTGAAATTTAATTGTTGTGACGATTCGTGTACTGAGATGAGACCATGCGTGATTAGGTACTTGACATAATTGTGTTGAGCGGATTGCGGCGATTTATGCTTACCTTTGTTAGCGTGTGAAGACGCAGCAGGATTTAGAAATGAGTAAATCTTACGAGATTAATTTATGAACGGAGTTACTTTATTTTCATAATTAAGTGTTAAATTGTGAAATCGTTTTTCATAAATAAATATTAGTTTTAAAATTATATGAACTTGATCATCAATGGTTCATAGGTAAGTAAAATGAAGTTTTATTATAAAAATGATTTTTCACAGGTTTTGTGTTTGTGAACTATAGTTGGTATTAGTAGCATTCCTGATCAGGTGACTACGTATATATATATTTACGTGAAATATATGTATCTTGGTGGAATTGAGTGTGTAGTTTACTAATGTTGTGCAATGTGATGTTGAGGAAAATAAATGATTTTGGAAAGAAAAGATGGTTTTGTCGGCTTTGAGTTTTGAAAGAAGTAGGTATGATTTTGGTGATGGTTTTGAGTTGAGAAAACAATATTTGAAAAATGACTTCATTATTATTTTGAGGTTGTTGGAGTTGAGGAAACAATCTTATGTGATAACCAGTGTGGTGATCTGGGAGATGATTTGCATGATGATTTTGTACAAATGATGTGGGTTGTGGTAGTTGAGTGATTGTTGTTACCGATGGTTGATGATGTATTGTTTCTAGTTTATTTCTATTATTGAATTGCTTGTTTCTTTCATAATCTTCTGAACTAAATTATATGCAGGGATTATTGTTTTCTGAATTGATTGGTTTTAATGTAATCTCCTGAGCTAAACTATATGCAGGGATTACTATGATTTCTATTGTTTGATTTTAATGTAATCTCCTTAACTTAACTATATGCAGGGATTACTATGATTTCTATTGTTTGATTTTAATGTAATCTCCTTAACTAAACTATATGCATGGATTACTATGTTTTTGGATTGTGTGTTTTTGGTGATCTCCTGAACTAATTTTCTAAGCAGGGATTACTGGTGTTATTTAGTTAATTTGTGAGTGCAATTGTGGATGAGACTCGTAGTGAGTCGAGAAATGTGTTATCACATCGTTATGGTGATAAATGTTTCCTATCGAGAGAAATGAGTGATTTCTTTGATTTGTTGTTGAGCTTTCAAATGATTTCATTTGTTACGGTGGTGACTTGTGTTTTCCTTAAAAAGAAAATGATTTTGCTGTTGAAAATAATCATTGTGTGGATTTGTTGTCCTTGGGTCGGAAGGGTGTTTCCATGGTGTAGGGTTTTTGTGCAGGTTACAATCTCGAGTAACAGTCATTGAAGCTAAGGTATATTTTCCGTAGCGTGGACATAGAAGTGTTTTGGTTTTATTCTTCCGCTGTGTAGAGAGTTGGTGAGCATGTTTACTTATTGAATTGTAATTAATTTTAATTTGTAAACTCTCTGTAATGTAATATGTGACTCTAAAGAACGAGTCAGTATTGACATTGTGAGCTTGATTTGTTTAGTTGCTTAATTTAAATGAAAAAATTTCTGAGCGTTTTTTTGTTCTTGTTGAGTTTTCGTATTTCGGATTTGAATTCCTTTATTCAAAATTAGGGGCGTGACAGTTATGTTGCAACCCGGTGCATTATTCAATGGTGTAAGGGTTATCCTGTAGGTTAGGGTAAGCGTGGTTAAAGCCGTTGAGCTTCCTTGCTGTTTCAGTGGAAGGTTTAGCAACCTAATTTTGTTATGCACTTGTTCATATTCCTTTGTGTATTGAGCATAGTGAATGAGTCTACTTATTGAATTATTGTTTCAATTTAATATCTAAACTTAGTAAAATGTAATATTTGACTCTAAGGAACAAGTCTGTATTCACATTGAAGCTTTGGGACATCTTGGTTGCTCGCGTTAGAAAGAAATTTTTTACAGCTATTAGTGTTAATGTCTGTGCCATCACGCTGGAGTATTTATATTTGATTGAAATTGTCTATTATTTCTGCTTGAAAATCAGGGCATGACACGGCCATTTGCTTCGTGGGCCAAATGATGAGGCCTAAATTATTACCATTGTAAACCCACTTGTAAGACGAGGAGTTCAGACCTATGAAGAGGTGTTTTCGTCAAACAAAGATAAAAGACTCCATTTGACTCTACCCTGCTCTTCCGGCATGCTCTGTATTTTCTTTTTAGCGCCTACCTATATACCATGTTCTGTGCGTATTGCATCTTCTCTCTGCTTATGGTTTTCTCTGCTACAAACTTGCACTTTTGTCTGGTGCACCCCTCTCTCTTTCTTTAAGGAAATATTTCCTCTGTTTCTTTACATGTTCGTATCTTAAATGGTGTTGTTTTTGGTGTAGCAGAGATCACTTTCTTATGCATTTTGGTTCTTTTGAGTAGCTTTGTTAAGATTTGCAGTTGATCTCATTTGGCTTTGTCAAGCTATGAGTGAAATAGTTTTGGCATTCAGTCAGTTGGTTGATCCATTGCTCTTAAGAAAGGACCTGTTCAAATCTCAGTTTCAGTGGGTGGAAGGAAAGGAGGTTGTGTATATGGATGGAAAATGTGATGCAATGTAACACCAATCCTCAATGAGTTATATCAATGATCCATCCACCAAAGCAAAGGTAATACAACAAAAGATTGTAATGAAGGAATAAGTTTAGTTGGAGCTTCAAGGGTTGTACTGCTTGACGTTGTATGGAACCATGTGGAGAGGCAAGCTATATCCCGAGCATAAAATCCTTCTAAGACCTTACTGAACTAGACATCAACATTTTGCCATTTTCACTTAAGCTGACATTGTGAGGAGTATTAGAGTTCAGTTTGTAACATCAAAGTATTAAACAAAACTTGTAATCGAAAATAGTTTTATTAATGCAATCTGTTTTGAATTTGAATTCAAATAGGTATGGTTATTTAGAGTAATCCATCAAACAAAGATCAGGAAGTTATGGGACAGTTCCATAATGGAAGAAACTACCTTAACTGCTTTTCTGATATAAAGGGATTACAACGCCTTCATTGATCCCTACTAGAGCACCAGACCTCAATCAAATTGTCCCATTAACAATCTAAGATCAAAGGTGAATCTAGGAGAAGAACAGTGGAAGGAGGCAGTGGATCTAATTTTTGTTCATGCAAATGTGTAGATATTAGGATAGATATGCTTTTGCAGTCTTAATATACTCTACGATTACTGCTGCACTCCTACAATGCAAATTATGGTATATGTGTTTACATGTACTTATTCTGAGATAGTTTATAGCTAGTACTCATTTTGTGTAAATTCTAACAATCCCAGCTGCAGTTACAGAAGACAAGATTTTGGAAAAGATGGTTCAGTATGAGAAACTCAAGCATATATTCCAAAAGATAACATCACTAGATGAAGCTTCATATTTGGACGAAGAATTTGAGTAAATCTCCTTATCTCTGATGCTGAATTTCGTAGTTGAAATACAATTCTTTTTTTCTTTTTTTCCTACTATATCTTGCAGTTACTTCTTTACCATAGATTCTACTACATCTGTTCTTCAATTCTCTTATTTTTATTGGGTCTGACAGATGAAGATTCGTAAAGCTTCTAGAGCTGTTATCTCATAGAGGAGGTATTTTAAGGATGGGAAGAATTATGCGGTACGATATTTGTCTAAATAACTAGCCCAATCGTTAAGTATATTCCTCATTGTGTCGGATGATATCTACAATAGTTGTGTTTTTGTTGGTTATGTTTTCGTGTGTACACATACAAAACCCGAGTGTTCAGTGTCTACTGTATGCATTCACGTACAATTCATATCCCTTCCATTTTTTTCTTTTTTGATCAGCACATTTTATTTCTTTATGCACATTGTTGCCCGGTATTTCCTGCCGTGTTGAATTGAGCATATCAGTATTAATTAAGCAAACAACCTTAAGATTAAATTTTCAAAAACCCTGCAATTGCCCCTCCCCCTATAAAAGTTCAAAGCAACAAAATAAAATAAACAAAGGGTAAAAGAATAAATAAGGCAGGAGAAAACCTAGAAGCAGTTATTCTCCCACGTTTAGGCCCCCGTTTGGGATTGCTTTGCTTTTAAAAAAATCTTCTTTTGTTCAAAATTTTAGATTATTTTGTGTTTGGTAAATAAATAAAAAGCAGCTTTAATTGAAAATTATAAGTCACTGGCAGCAGATTATTTTAGAAGCAGCCCAGAGGAGATGATCGCAGAGGGAGTTTGATGAGGGTTTCAACTTTTCTTTTCCTTCTTCGTGTAGTTCTCAAAGATAGGGGGTCTTGGTAAATAAAAAACATATTGCAGAGGGAGAAGAGATGGAAGACTAAATCGGTTAGGTACCTAATCATGTTATCTCTACGTTTGGTAAGATTCCTGTCGAAATTTTCTTTTGGTTCAATTGGTTGTCATACACAATTTTTTGGATTGTTGTTTTCCTAGCCTGTTTGTTTAAATTTACAAAATTTATGCAGATGTTAAACGGAAGCAGATGGGCATGCTTAGTATGAAAGAGAAGAATTCGTTTTTAACACGTAAGGTAATCACCTATCATAAAATATCTTTATGGAATTATGGATTTTGTTTTGGAATGTTGTTTCTTGATTTTCTTCTTAGTCATTTGTTTCATTTGGTTTTCTCAGTTTGATTATGAATAATGAGCTTGCATCTTGCTTTCAGTATGATTCTAAAAGCAAAATCGCTGAATCAACTTTTTTTCTTTCGTATTTTCTTTTGGTGCAGGACAACTGAGATCATATTCTTAACTTACGAATAATCAGTGGAAGCTTTCAGTTTTGGGGTTTTGGATATATTTTGGTTCTAGGTCTGGAGATAGTAATATAATGTTTTCGTTTCATATTTTTCCTTCCGTTGATTTACAATTTGCAAAGGTGCATGAGCTTTTGGTTATAGCAAGCTTGCGATTTCATCCCTCCTTATGAACTCTCCTTTTTTGTGTTTTTTTCCTTCTTTTTTTCCGGTCGCCAAGTGGGAACAAAGACATATTATGATTTCAGGAAACCAGGTGATTCAATTTACTAATCCAATCGTTTTCGTACTTTTTTCTTTTGTCTTTATTTTTTGTTGCCGTTTAGGCCTCTGTATATTTGTTAAGGTCTGTTTGGTGAGATTCTGCTTTACCACTTTAAGAATTTTGGTTAATGGTTTTGCTGCTTTGGTCATCTTAATTATTGAATGATTTTGAATCCGACTCTAACGATTGAATCATTGTCATCCATATACAATACTAATAATGGACTTGCTAACTAAGCGGGTATTCGATGTGTTCTTGGTCATTTACTTATGGGTAATTCATGCTAGAGTGATTGAACATAAACTTTTGAGCCAACGATGATCTCTTTGTTCTAAATGGATGGGCATAAACTTTTGAGCCAAAGATGATTGAACATGAATACTGACAGGGATCAAAGTTTTTGCCAAATTTTGAAAAATCTATGGTGTTTTCATTGCTTGGAATTATTGTCATATTTTGATTCGATGCAACCCAAAAGTCTGGAGAACTGTAGCTTTGTGGTTTGATGCTTTGTTTTGTTAATTTTAATTGATGGTTGAGCTGCGTAAAAATATTGATAGAGAACAATTAATGGAAGATTACTTATCTCTTTGTGATTGATACTCATAACTTTCTTTGGCAATTTTTTTCTTTCTCTCAAATAAAAAAAGAAGGGTGTTTTTGTTGGTGAATGTTTTGGAGTTTAATTAGAAAAACGTTCTGTTTTATGTTTTATAATGGAGGAATATCATTCTTGGGTCTAACCGTCTGAGCTGTTGTCCAAACATGTTGTTACTAAGAGTTATATTCTTGCAGACTTTCAGTACACCAATTTCTCTACTAGAAAGGCTTACCATGATCTAGCCATTTCCACCATGTACTTCATTACTTGAACTTTAAATTTTATGGTTTTTCATCTGATGATCATTAGTATGGTTGTTGATTGTACTACCTCACATTTGAGGTTTCCACCTATTGTTCAGGTAACAATAGGTAAACCGCTTGAGTTGTCAGGTTAGTCAATATTTCTCTTTTTGTTATTCAAATCTCTACATTTGGATACTACTGTCCTATTTGCTTACTTTCTTGGTTCAGATTTCATTGTGTTTCCAATGATAATTATTGGCAAGATTATATCAGTTTTCTTGTCATGATGTTTCACTGAGTTGGATGTTAGAGAACCCAAACGCATAGGACAGAGAAGAAGAAATAAAACCAAAGACTTAGGTACAGTTTAACTGTACTGTTTCCAATTTATTTATGCTCACGTAAATTTGGTTTTTTTTTTTTTCCTCTTTGATTTCCTTTTCCACGTCCTTCAACCATGTCTCATGCATCTTCAACTCCTTATCTTCTCTTTAGTTTTCTCTCCTACCCAGCTTCTTTTCCTTTTTGATAATTTCATTTGATACCACCCAATGGTCTAATTTTTCATATACTTACTGACTTGAAAACCCGACGTTTATTTTAGAAAATAAAGAATCGATAGTGACCGGCTGATAAAGCGATATTTCAAGTGGTCCAGAACTAGAGTTTAAATTATCCTTATGTTATTATTTTGGGTTTAATGTCATGATCAGTGTTTTGGAGCAGGTTGTGTGAGTGAAGGCTTGGTTGTAGGGTTGTGAGGTAGAAATAATGAGCCAAAAGAAATATTGAGGAGACCACTAAACAAAAGAAGCCAAAGTTATCTGAGCTGGAGCCAAACCTAATGAAATGCAGGGACGTAGCCAGGATTGTATGAAGGGTTGGGCTAATTTTAGCCTAACAAATATTTTGCGCATAACTCTTTTTTTTTTTTTTTTGAGGTTTGGAACCCAATGGGAGGCTCATCCTCACGCCTTTATTATTCAAAACATACAATGGGGGGGACATAAAACCAAAACCCCGTAAATTACAAATTACAAGCATATATCTAACTAAACCGTACCCTCCGAGGCCCACTAACTTCAAATTCAGAAATCACTGAATCATTATCAATCCTATCAGCAAACTCTTTTTCAATGTAGAGAACCATCAAATCATCAAGAAAGTCATCTTCCATCTTATTTCAAAGTCTACTTTTTATAATGTTCATAGATGAAAATGCTCTCTCTGTTGTTGCTGTAGAAACTGGCAGAGTCAAAATAAGGCAAATCAACCTGTAAATCATAGGAAAGAATGCTGACTTTCTTGTTTCAACTAACCGCCGACACAAATCAGACACAGAATTTGTCTTGGAAAATCTTGCATCCTTTTGAATATCTGTTAGAAAATACCCACACTCCATGTCTAGAGCAAACATATCAGATGATGTAAAGCCTTGAGAATAGAACTTCAAAGCAAGATTGCTAATATCTTCAGTGGAATAGGTGGAGAATCATTAATAGGAACATCATTCACAGAATTCTCAGTCACATTTCTACTCCCACTCCCACTCCCGATTTCATTCCCACTACCACTTGATGGAATATCACTTGTAAACCATGAAAGAATATTTTTATACTGTTTGGGTTTTCAGCGATCCGTCATTTTATTCAATAACTATAATATATATACATATATTTCAATATAACAATTAACAATTGACAAATGACAAGCAAGATGGAAATCAGTTATGTAAATATGCAATCAACATCAAGTGATTCAAGTCATCATTCATCATTCATCAACCCATTCAGCCATAAGCCATTCCCAATTCACAATTACTGAATTACGACCTCACCCTAAACAGTATTCAACCCATTCCCAATTATCAACATCAAGTGATTCAAGTCATCATTCATCATTCATCAACCCATTCGCCAATTCCCAATTCCCAATTACTGAATTACGACCTCACCCTAAACACCCAACATCAGTACATCATGAATTTACGATTCAAAGTTTCAAACAGTCAAACATCATCAGCATTCAGCAAGACAACAATTCAGCAATCAGCATGGGTATTGGGTATTTGGGCATATGATGTTTACCTAAGAATCTAAGATTCAGGGATTGAAGTTTGAAGATTTGATGCCTTCAAGAATCAAGAGTTCAAGGAGCAGGACTGCAGGAGTCGGCTGAGTCGCATGACGCAGGGAATCCAGAGATGCAGACCGCAATGGAGCCGTCAGCCGTGGATGTGGCTCAGTGGACTGTGGCGGAGGAGCCGAGGAGGTAGCTCAGCCTGCTCAGGCGGACTGAAACTCTGAATATGGAGGTGGCTCGGTGGCTGGAGCTTGGAACTCGAGGAGAGACTTGGTGGCTGGAGCTTGAAAGTTGAAATTCTGAAGGATTCCACCACCGATCTGAAGTTCTGAACTCGGGGAGACCGGGAGAGTGAGACTGGAGAAATGGAGAGTATGGAGTCGGAACCGACAGCTGCAACCCAATTGCAAAGTATTAGTATTTTTTTTTTTTTTTTTTTGGGCTATACCCATACTTGGCAGTTTTTGGCCCAATTTTTCCCTTGGGCTACAGCCGAGACAGCCCTTCAAGTGGCTCCGTCCCTGGTGAAATGTACTGAAATTATGTTGCGAGTCTACCTTTCATTTTGTTTTTATTTCATGCTTTTGCGTAATTGTGTACGTTGTATAATGCTTTTGGTAGTATTGACCATTATTGAAAAACACCTACCCAATAGTATCAAACGGTGTATCTTTTTTCTTCTTTTTCTCGCTCAATTGCTTCATATCGATGTTTATGTATCTCGATCACATGCATTGTTACAGTTCTGTTTTTTTTTTTCTTTTTCAAATCGAACTCTTCTAAGAAAGTTTTATCTATTTCGGTACGTGATCACTCACCATATTTATAGAAATGTCATTTTGTACCATGTTAGAAGAGGTCCCTTATTTACTTGCTCTTAAAACACAAGAAAATAAAGATATTCAACTTCATAAAAAGATTTACAGGAAAAAGAAAGAAAGAAAAATAATCGCCAAACAACAAGTGAATCTGGAAATTCAATTTTTGTTGCAATGTAAACCATTAACCAATACAGAAAATTATAATGCTAAATTGGATAAAACGTTACGCACGTGCATATGCTCGTGCAGGAAGGCTAGTTAGTATTAATTAAGCCAATAATAATTAGGGTTTTTGTCTGTTTACCCCATTTCTAGATATTCTTTTCCCATTTACCCCATTAAGTTTTTTTATTTCCCTCTTATCCAAAAGACTGTAAGGAGGTTTTCCCTAATACCCCATTAAGATTTTTTTTTTTTTTTTTTTTTTTTTTTTAATACAATTTTACGCTCATCCCTTTGTTACTTACAGAGATAGAGAGAGAGAGAGAGAGAGAGAGAGAGAGAGAGAGAGATAGAAGAGAGAGAAACCATAGGAGACTTCTCTGGAGCCCGATCACCGGCCGCAGGATTCCAGTCACCGGCAGCCAGATTCCTGTCACCGACCGCCGCCCACCGGACTTTTCAAACAACCTCACGGTAAATGTTTACTGCCCCAATAGACATCTATTGCCCCCTAATAGATGTCTATTGCCCCCCAATAGACGTATATTATCCTCCAATAGAACTTTCAGTTGCCAGAATATGAACTAATCTTCTAAAATTTATACAATAAAACTTTGTTTGAAGGAAAAAACGAAGAGGTTATATTAATTTAAAAACGTCTATTGCCCCCCAATAGATATTCAAAACGTTTTCTTTTCTTTCCTTCTGTCCTAAAAAAAAAGGATCGAATTGGAGACGAGGCCTGAAACAAATCCAAACTCACAGGAGCTCGAGGCTGAAATTACTGGTTCTTGTAACAAATCAAATTCAACTCTGGTTCTTGTAAAAAGGATGGAATTCGACTCTGGCCAGTCACTGAAACAAATCCAAACTTGATTGAGCTGGAGGCTGAATTGACGGTGGCTGGCGGTTCTGCAAAACGGAGTTGAGGCCCTCGCCAGATCTGGTCCTCGGGTCGAGCAGTGGAGATTAATCTCATCGAAGCTGGTGATGACCTCCTCGACGACGTCTCGAATCAGACTGAAGCGACTTCTCGGGAGCAACAACGACGACTTAGTGTCATCGACGAGGCCCGAGAGCAACGTCGAAAGGTCCTTGCCGCCTTTCTACAAATTGTCCTGTCCAAATCGGACGACGTCAAATGGGTCTTCTGAGTCGCCTCTGTAGTTGAATAAGTCGCCATCCGGGAAGAATAGCTCTCCATGTAGCCGTGAAACTTTCTCCGGCGAAGGTGGCCAGTGATCTCTATCGGAAATGGAGCTCAGAGAGAGAGAGAGAGAGAGAATATCGTGCTGGAGAGAGAGATATTAGAGAATGGCATAAAATGAAGTTTTTTAATTAGACTGAGGGTATATTTGTCATATACTCTGAATTAGGTTAGTAAGAATAAAAATTTGTTGTTGGGATAAGTGGAAAAAGTTTGGCTCATTTTGGTGCTTTCGGACACGGACCCTAAGAATTAAGGTTAAATTTTCAAAAAACCTACAATTGTCCTTGGTTAATTGTCACGCCCCGGATTTTGAATGACAATTTCAAATCCGAAACATGAATTAAACAACAACACTTCACACCTCTCAATATTACATAAACCAAATCCTCAAGTTATTTATTACAGCAAACTCTAACCAATCAAATTGTAAGGCTCAATGAGCATAACTCACACCACAATTACAAAAGCTGTAAAACCAAAACAAATACTCTAACCCACACGATCACCGCCCTGATTCTCCTGACCTGCAGGATTACCGGCTACACAATTAGAATAGTGTACCCGGATTGCAACAACACCAAACCCGGTAAGCTTTTGACAGCTCGTATGAGTAAACAAGAATGAACTGTTGATTTATTAAATCACAATCATTTAATTCAAGTAAAACAATACAATAATCCAAACACACTCAATAACCCCAACTATTAAATCACCAACCCAACTCACGTGGTACTAAGTACTCACGATGCAGTAACCCAGTTACCACCATGACCGTACTTCCACAACAGACTAGAGCTCTATCTGAATCGTTACCTGTCACCTTGGCTCAGGTACAAGTATCCGATATACTTCGGTTAATACTATAACCGTCGAACTTTGGACATCTCTGCCCGCAGAACAAATACTTCGCTTATCACAATGATAACCGTCGAACTTTGGACATTTCTGCCCTCAGAACTAACCACTGGTTATGATAACCATTGAACTTTGGACGTTCCAGTCCGCAGAACAAAATATAACAGAATCCATCCCGATACGCAATATCAAGTCTCCACCCAAATCATACTCACAACAATACCAATTATTATAATAATCATGGTAATAATTCTTCCATTCAAGTATACAAATGAAATCATCAACAATCTACGTATTTCAAAGTCATACCATTCCTTATAAAATCACGTAAATATATATATACGTAATCACCCACTCAGGAATGACCACTAATACCAACTATAGTTCACACAAGAAAATCATGAAATTCATTTTGTATAATTAAATCATTTCACTTACCTATGGACGACCGTAGTTGATCAAGTCCATGTGATTTAAAACAAATGTTTATTCAATAAATATTTTCACACAAATACAACAAAATAATGTAATTAAAGGTACTTGGTTCGTAATATGAAGCTTGTGAGGTTTACTCACCTCGAATTTCCCGCTGCGTCTTCTTAACAGCTCAAACAACGATTTCACGAATCGTCCGCCAAATCAACCCGTCGATCACCTAATCCAATACGATCTTAACTTAGCCAACAACTCATAAACAAAATTAAACGATGATCCAACGGTCAGATCGAAATTAAATGATAATCCAACAGTCGGATCCTCACGGATCGCCTTTAGGTTCATCCTCCTAAATTATCACGACGCCTTTACTAACATGTCCACAAATTTATATGAAAATCCGACTGTCAGATTCTCACAAATCGCCTTCCAAATCACTATTTCACAATTATACGAAGATCCAACGGTCGGATCTTCGCCCATGACCTCACAAAGTCACTATGACAGTCATACGATCAATATATCAAAACTACAAGTTCATCGGACGGTCCTATCTTCACAGATCACAAATCGAACGATCGAAATCGATCGAAAACGTAAAAATTCATAACTTAATCATACGATATCCAAAAATTGCGTATAATATATCTAAATGATTGTATTGAAATGAAGAATCTAAAAATGTACAGAAACTATATTTTTGACCCCCGGAGGTGGCCGGAAAGGGACGCCGGAGTTAGGGGCAGAGCCGCCGCCGACCACCGCCAATGGTGTCGGGGCCAGGCTTCTCCTCTTCATCTCATCAAGCCTAACCACTTTCCTAACTAGCATGAAGTCTGAAAACGAAAGGAAGTGGTCCGAAATTACCTAGAACAGTTGAGCTTGGCCGGAAATTTTCCAGAAACCGGCGGGTGGTCCGTTCGAAGTAAAAAGTTCCACCACTCAACTCGATCCCTTCATGAAACTTGTTCATATCATTAATCTGAGTTCACCAGTCCAAGAATCTTGAAGATTGGTGGCCTAGAATTCGAGATATCGGCGTTGACTCAAAATCGAACTCAAATCGGTCTCAAGCTCGTCCGCCTTGTAGCCGCCGTTTGGGGAGGAAAGGAGACCACCAGTCCACTCATGGGGAGGAGGCCAGCTGATCTGGGCTTGTTTCACGTCAAAATCTCGCCTGAGGAGGGAGAAATCGTCCAGAGAAAATTGAGGCGATTTCCGGTCGGGGGAGGGAGGAGAGCCGCTGAATTTTATTTTTGAAATTTTCCAAAAATGGAAGCTTTATACTACACTGGAAACTTTTTCAAAAAAATCATAATTAATTCATACGAACTCCGATTTTCGCATTCCGCATATGCACGAAATCGTATCGACGAGCTCTACAACTTCCATGAAGGAAGTTTTCCCAAATTCCTTACGTATAAAAAGTCGATTTCTTGAATCGAATATTTCGAGCTTTTTGTTAAAACAAATTGTTTCGGAACTTCGATAATTCTAAAAATGAATTATTTCGAGTAACATTTGTGCAAAATCACTTTATTCATTCCACACAATTTCACGAAATGAAAATGAAAATTGCGGTTATTACATTAATTAAAACTCTTAAGACTAAACTTTAATAGAGGATAAAACAGTAAATTAAAAATATGAAATAAAAAAGGGGGACAAGAGAAAAAGAATGAAAGAAAGAAAAACAAGAGGGAAGAAATTGTTAATCTAAACGTGGGAGGACTTTTACCGGACGTGTGAGCAATGGATCACCAACTGCTATTTACCACAAGTCCACAAACTGTATTTTGCAATTTAAGGAAGAAAGAAATTATCTAAACCAATTTTTTTTTTTTTAAGAACGTAAAAAATGCCAATTGACACACGCATGTGTTTGTTAAGAGGTTAGTTTTATTTAAACTATAGATTTGACTTGGGATGTATTGGTTTTTAATTAAGAATGTCTTAACAATAAAAAAGAACTGGCATGGTATAAGAATAATTAAGATGATGAATATTGTCATCTTGTCATATAATTTATGAAGCTTTTGTAATTTTTGTGTAGCCATATTGTAATGTTGATAAGATTTGAATTGTTTCCTCCAGGTTCACAGAAGCAAGGCATAAGGAGGATCATCAACTTTCTATCATCCAGTTTCTTACTCGTTTTATTTCTTTGTTCTTTAAGCAGTGTTGAAGATCACAACATCTAGATAGATCAAACTTTTAGCCGTTTATATTTGGAAATTATTCTATATACCGACGATGCAAATGACCCAACACTTATAAGATGATATCAACCCTTGATATTTAATATTATTTTATTAATAACCTAATAATGTATTTAATATAATGTCAGTGCACTGAATGCTCCCCCGTTTATATCCTGCTTGACTCGGCTTAACGGTACACGTCCCTATGTTCTAGTGTATCTATCATTTAGGTTTAATGGAGATATTTAGATCAAATTCTCGGAATTAGAAGATAAATTTGACAATATTTTGGGAACTGTGGATGTCATTCCAATAGCTCAAATATGTATGTTGATTTTTTTTTTTTTGGTCTCACATTAATACCAAGGAAACACTTACCGACCCACACATGAACACTCGAACTATCACGTGTGAGTTTTATCAAATCTTGATTTGAATACCAACAGTTCTCTCGCATCGGTATGACACCCGTCCTGTCCTCAAGTTGATAATTAATAAAACTACAAATACAATGATATTTCGGGACCGACACTTACTGTAATTGTAGTCTGGGGTTAATCTAAAACTTAAGTTGATAAAATAGAATTATGAAAGTCATAGTTGGTTGATCTAATGCTCAAGTTGACTAAGGAGCTCAATCTAAACACTGTTTAGTCCCTCCCACCCATAAATATGTTCAAAATTGCTGTGGATGAAGATGTGGAAGAGAGGTTTAGGTGCTATTGTTTGTAATCACAAAGGACATTCGATGGCTGTTGTCTAGACCAACTTGTGGTTTCTTGGCAATTTTTGTAATTATCAATCATTTGCAAGTAAAAACATTTGAAGCTAAGGCCAAATCATCTGCATCACTACAGATAATTTGTTACTCTATATAATAACATGATTAAATTTGTGCACAAAATGTTTAATGTCTCAAAGTCACACGTATCACTCGGCAAAACCATTTATTGTGAGAAGAGCAAGGAGAAGTACGCGAGGTAGAAAGAGGCATCACAGTGACATGAGTCGAGGCACTACTTAGGTGGCCTTCCATGAAGACAGTGGTGGAGTTTCGGAGTTCTTCCAAGTACTAAAGTCATTCTGATACCGGTCACCCTTTACAGTATCCGCAGAAGCAAAGGATTCAAGCTCAGCCAATTCCTCTGGTGTCAGTTTCACAGACAAAGCTCCAATATTCTGGTTAAAATTCTCAATCTTGGTGGTTCCAGGTATGGGGCACACATCATTTCCTTGGTGATGAACCCAAGCCAGTGCTAGTTGAGATGGGGTGCACCCCTTTCTCGCTGCAAGATCACTAACCCGCTCGAATATTGTTTGATTATGCTCTAGGTTTTCAGCTTGGAACCTGGGTAGATACTGCAACCAATTGAATCCATATATGAGAATTCAAACAAACTACTTGATCAAAAATGGCAAGAATTAGAGGCAACACGATCCAAAACGCATATTGAACATGATGCTTTCTTTCCATAGCATATAAAGATGAGAATGCCTTCTTTTATTCAGTTTTATCACTTGCCACAAAACTTCGGTAAATGTCTGGTAAGTAGGGAGAAGCGATATCTACATGGCATTGGTCTAATAAAGCGAGGAAGTTACTCCGGATATTTCTTATCTTTAAACATTATAAAACTATGAGCATCTAAGAAAATTAATCATTCAGTGCCCTGGACAGCAAATAGATTAGGGCTACTTGGAATTGCAAAACTGATTTTGTGACTTCCACATTTTCGCTGGAATGCAGACTACTGAGTGAAGACAATGCGATTGCACTAGGAGAGATTACTTTGCAAGGTTAATTACAAACTATCAAGGAGATAGAACTTCAGGACATTCATGCTAAGACAATAATGATGCTACATATGTTTTCCTTATTGAATGCACATGCACTTTAGAATTAATATTTGGGTGACATGTCAACAAACCTTTCGGAAATCATCATTGGCAAGATTTTCAACAAACTTAGCCCCAGATGACAGGAATCCTCTTCCTAGAGGACTGTATGCAACAATACCGATGCCAAGTTCACTGAGAAATTTAAGACAATAGTATTAAAATCAAATAGTATTGGAATCATATGCTAGCTACTTTATGAAGAAAGTAGTTAAGTTCCTTCAAGCCTCACCGACAAGTAGGAATAATTTCTTCCTCCACATCTCTTGACCACAAGGACCACTCCAGTTGTACAGCTGTTATTGGATGAACAGCATGGGCTCTCCTTATTGTGGAAGCAGAAGCCTCAGACAGACCAATGTACTTTATCTTGCCTTCTTCAACGAGTTTCTTGAGCTCCCCCACCTAGTAAAAGACATAATAATGTAAGGCATGTGCAGCGAGTAACAAAACATGAATAGGAAGAGAGACAGCTACGAGATAATTCAACAGCAGGTCTTGGGATTATATAAATTTGACAGGATATCAATCAAACAATGATAGAACCTGGTGGTTAAACATGTTTAACAAATGCTAGTTCACATGTCTGTGCACACTTGATTCAAGCCACATTCCTATTGGTAACGATAGTATGGCATGATGAAGGAATTTAAGAAATGAAGATGTTCTTAAAATAACAGAATCACGATGCATCTCTGATGCAGAACAGATGGCAGTCCAATTTGAAGAACAATTGGATCGTGCTAAAGGTGGAAAACGAAAAGTGACTAGTAGACGTGAAATGGGCTTCCGGAGTCCGATTGGGACGCACCTTACCTTTCCGGAAAGGGAATCGCGCCAGAAATCAAACTCGTCGCTACGCCACGACCTGTGACCTTTTTCGGGCTTTCGGTGTCGTTTAGGGCCTCAAAATTGCATTTTTCTATTTTATGTCGTTTTGGTTTTTCTAGTTGTTTTCGGATTGTTTTCGTTTTTACCCATGGGCTTTAGGGTTTCAATGTTAGTCGCCCTAGGGTTTATTTTCTTATAAATAAGCCGCCTAAAGGCTGCAGAAGGGATCTTTTATCATCTTATATCAATAAAATTGAGATTATTCTCTTTTATCTCTGGTGGACTCCAGAATCCTTTGCTTAGGTTTATTGCTGGTAAACCTAGTTATCAATCCGTCTGCGTCAATCTCAGTAAACAAAATTAATAGTCTTGTAGGACAATATACATGGCTACAAGAAAATACATCACATGATATGTATTTACAAATTTGGACATCATTAAAAAGGGATGATCTTATTTTCTGTTGCTAGGATCAAGCTACACAATTCCAAACCAATAATAGAACCATAATTTAATACCAATTTTGCCATTTTGGCCTTAGACAGCTGAGGTCCCCCATTCACCAAAATAAGAAACTAGTGAATACTACTATACTAGTTTACTTGCTCGTAATTGCAAGCATTTTTCTTTCTACTCATTTTTAGTTTGTTAATGGTCCTTGTTAATGTTTCTATATATTCATTTAATTTTTGGTAAATCAATTTCTATTAATAAAAAGAGATCGCCCAAGCCCTGTACAAACTAAATCAAAGGAGTAAGCGAGAAAACAACCTAACTAGGAGAAAAAAAATATTCCCAAACCCAGAACCAAATTCGGTCCCAAAAAAGAGAAACTAAGAGTCCTAGGGAGCTACATCTCACGATTGACACTCTGGTTCTTAGAAATGTTTAAGTTTGCCAAGATAGAATTAAACCTGAAGGTGGCATACACTCTATGATAGACTTGAGAATTACAGTGAGGGGTTCCTTTTGTTGCTGAAACTTCGGTCATGCGCTCCAACGAGATGCTATATTCAGTGACAACTAAGCTAATCTTCAAAAGAGTTGCAGCAAGGGTTTTGCCCATCCAACGGTCTGCAGCCCATAGAATGAACGAAAGCCATGGATTGCGAAGCCAAGGAATGCCACTGTGCTGTAAAACTAGCTTAAACCCCATCACTATACTGATAAAAGTCAATAAAAAAGTGGTTCCCAGATTCCAAAACGATACTACATAAGACAGCAACTGGGTTAGCTTGTAGAGACAAGGTAATGATTGTATCCGCGGTGAGCATCTTACTTCTAATGGCCTTCCATGTTCAGAGAAACTTGCACAACTAGAGAAGCTAGATGAGAAGATAGGGGCCAACTCCACCTAATACCATCAGTAACAGAATCCGCAAGAGCATAATCATGGATTCCAGAAACTCAACCCTTGCTAGTGTTGTTGGTAATCTTGCTGATACAGTTATATAAGTCCGGCCCTGAGCTTTTCATCACTAAACTTGGACTGTGTGAAATTCTAGTTCTCTAAGTAAACTAGTGAATCCTGCTATTCTCTTGCTTAAACTCCACTCATTAGTATCTTGTATGGTCCAAGTCCTGCTTCTGCTCCTGCCCCTCAAATATCACATGTGAGAACTCTCTATCTTTCTCTCTGACTTCTTTCATATCTGTGTATACTTGGTTTTAACTTGTCATAATTAATGTAGGCTGCTATAGTAGTTTGTGCTAATGAAAATGACGGAGGAACACAGCTGGACAAACTAGGAGCAAGAACTAACCAAAAATAAAATTTTTGTACAGCCAGGTCTTCCAAAAGACAAGCAGCTACTACAGCGCAAGTGCTACTTAGGAATATCAATTACACAGCTTTCTCATCAACCAACTCAATGCAAACTCTAAGACAAGCAGTTAAGCCACTACTAGAAAATCACAAACGAGGGGCAAGTGAGGAATAGTAACAGCATCCGCGACTTGAATAGGCCTACAGATTGATACTTCCCGATTTCTATTGATTCTCAAGTAAGATTACTAGACACATGTCTTGTATTTTCTCAATGCAGTGGTAATGACAACATGTGACTGTAATAAAGGGGGATCAATGAAGAAAACAAACCGTGACTTCAATGGGGAGACGAGTGTCGATCCGATGCTGATAATAGAGATCCACACAATTAACACCGAGGCGTTTCAAGCTTCCTTCACAAGCAGACCTGACATAAGCCGGATCGCCCCGAACCTCTCTCTTGTTGTCCTCAAAGCTGATACCAAATTTCGTGGCCAATTCAACCTTGTCTCTCACCCCTCCACTCAAAGCCTGCTCCATCAATTCAAATCAATTCCAAACAATCCCACAGCAACAAATCAATAGTAATCAATTACAAGAGTAGTGAAGGACATACTTTGCCGAGGAGAATTTCGTTGGTGTGCGGGCCGTAGATGTCGGAGGTGTCGAGGAAGGTGACGCCGGAGTCGACGGCGTGGTGGATGAGCTTGATCATGTCGGCTTCGGGCTTCGGGGGCCCATAGAAGGAGGACATGCCCATGCAGCTGAGTCCTTGAGCTGAGACCTCCAGGCCCTGTGACCCGAGCTTGATCCTCCTCACGCCCGCCATGTCTAAGTGATCAGAAGTAGCAGATAGTAGCAGCAGAAAGAGAGAGTGAAGGAAGAAGAAGTTAGAACTTGCTCCATTATATTGCTGTAAATCTATCTTAGCATGAACACAAGTAAACAAACATTTCTATGTAAATATATGTGGGAGTGTAGCAATGATCATAATGAGCATTTATGATTGATATGTCAGTCGTATCTTAATATAGGACTGTTATCTGCAAAGTATATAAACTGTATGATATGTAAAGCAACATAAATGAAATCACTGTGCACAATCAGATTTTGCATTTAGGCTTGGGATTGAAGTCGTCGCTATATCAATCATGTATCTGCAGAATACATAAACACCAGAAAACATATAGAACTAACCTTCTTGACACAGTTGAGTTTTCCATCTTAGTTTTCTCCTGATTTCACCTTTAGCATCCTCTTAGTAATGGGACTAATTGATGAGAATGATTCGTGCATCAGAAGGGACCGAAATATCTGATATATAAAGCATTGTATTGTCAGTTTCTTCCATCAAGAAACTGACAATGCATCTCAACTGCTTTTTCAAAAAACCAGATAAACTCTCATGAGTCATAACTATATTTATGAATTTCAAATTCTAACAGATGTGATAAGTTGGACCAAAATGATTTTCTTAAGTCCTTAACTTATACTTGACATTTGAATTCAAAACTAAATCATATATGAATATATTCTTAGGTTCTACACAATGTCAGGTTCATTAAGTTTTCTTACAGAAGAGTGTTTGGTTGAGTTATATACAAGGTTGTTTGGTGAAAAGGAAACGGTTTGGTGGTGGTGGCGTCAGCAGTGAGGTGGTAGGTGAAGAAGAGGAGGCTCATTTTCAAATAGTGGAATGGGATGAGGGGATGGCGTAAGAGCGTAAGTTACAGTGACCAATAGAGATGGACCGCTGACCAAACGGAATGTTCTAATTATAACTATACTAAAGGAGTGTTGTCCTTGCGAATAATGTGACGACAGTTTTGTCCTTGTAATTATGTTTTACGGAATTGCACAGTCCACCTGTACCATTTCTATGGCAATGGCGATGATGCTTTGTTTTTTTATATTTTTTTTTGGGTCAGTTCAGCTTTGCTTTTTATTTGCACTTGATTTGAGTTGCTTTGGGTTGTTGGATTTTGTGATTGATTGTTGTTGTAATTGTCAGAGGTTTGGTCGCGCATTGCGAAAATTCTTCCATGCTGAGAGCATGAAGTGCTCGGGCACATCACCACACTTTCTAACCGTCAGATGTGTTCTCACAATCCTGACCACTCATTTATATAAACCGGCTGACCTGCTAGCTCGTTTTCTGTTCAAGAAATCACCATGATAATTTTACTCTTTTTCTCTTGGTAAAATCTCTGTTAACAATCGTCCAGATTGAGGGTGGCTAGCAGACTGGGGTGAATTAAGTTTTACGCAAACTGAGTGGAGTTCTACCTGGTCTTGGCTAGATTGTTTATCACTTTTTAGAAGTGCATCTTGGATATAGTTGTGTAAGAGAGGAACCCGGGTGTTCATCATTCACCATGCTCCTCAACCCAGAAAACTCTTTTTCACCGTCCCCTGCAGAATTTAGCTGGGATTTGGGATTTGACGGATTGAATCATTCTGATCTTGATTTTCCACACCAAATTCAATTCCCTCTTCAATATTTGACCAGCAAATCGAATCTGGAACAAGTAAAAAGGGAGAGAGAATATAAAAAAAAAAAATTTAAAAAAAAATCGATGCTCCCTAGCTTTTTTTAATCAACATATGTTTGAATGATCTGCTGCCATGGGCTCCAGTGAATCTCTGGGCTGCTATCGGGATCGCGTTTGAATGATCTGCTAGGTCCATTTCCAATCCTATTACTAATAGGCTATTAGCACAGGAGCCATCATTGTTCCTAATCTCAACACCATCCCCATCATCAGCATCAACACCACGGGACACTGGTTCTGACTTTACATGATTATCATCCACAAATTCACTCCCAAAAACCCAGAGTTCCCAATTCAATTAGATCAAGATCGAGAACAGAACCATCATTCAAGCTCATGCCCCAAATGTACCAAATATCAAAATTCCAAATCAAAATTTGATCTTTCATTATAAATCAAACCCATGCTATGCAGCTAGGAACTCGAGTACTCGACCTCGACCTCATTATTCAATATACCGCAACCACATGCCCAAACCCGACCCCATCCCCCACCACCCTCCTCCACCTCACTTTCAGCCAGGACCACACTTGCTTCTCTACCGCCACTGACTCCGGCTTCCGCGTCTACAACTGTTACCAACAAAAGACGAACCAGTTCCAGTCATCGAGAAACTTGACTCAGACTTGGGTCACCTAACCTCTGGATCCAGTCCAGCCTATGAATTTCAACACCAGGTTGTGCTTCACTGTCGATTCCATGATGAGATTTGAGAACTCCATACGAGGGTCTGGAGGATGTAGGGCAGAGACAGTCAAGCCCAGGTTTCTGGTTTGATCGGATATCGTTTTTCCGGCTTGTATATCAGTTAACGAGATATGAAGGGTGATAGGGGTTGACAGAGTGGTGAGGCCACGTGTGTGATGGCTTTTCAAGGTTCGAGGCTTCGAGCCACGTACTAGTGTTTTTCGAATTTTTTTTTTTTTTTAGAAGTACTGTTTTTGAATCGGCTTGTTATTTGGTAAAATGTAAGTCGTTGACTTAGAGGATCGGGTTATAAATACTAGACTTCCTGCGCGTGCGGAAGGGCCGCGCTCGCGCGTGCGTATTGTCTTTCCTCTCTTCCTACGCATGTTTGAAATGTTACTCATGAGTGCAATATAATTTCTATGTTGCATATTACCTAACTCCTATCTTTCATGTACAGATTTTTTAAAATATTGTATATGTCTTTAGCAATTCATTAGTAACAAACATAGATATTATAAATATTGTATATGTCTTTAGCAATTCATTAGTAACAAACATAGATATTATAAATATTGTATATGTCTTTAGCAATCCATTGGTAACAAACATAAAAGATGCATCGATATATACAAATCTTTACAATCGAAACGTACTTTTTAAAAAGAAACTTCCACAAAGTGCCTATATACATATTTGTTCGATAAAGTAAAGTCCACATGCTCCAATCAACTCCATCTCAGCCACCCATTTGTCATCAGTCGTTGCCCAAACTACAAATTGAGAGTACGAAGAACAGAAAATTATTTAAAAAAAAAATAGAAAAAAAAATAACAAAACATAAGATAGTGTGTTTGGTTTTTTACTACAAAGTGAAATGGATCTACTAAGTGAAGTACTTACCATGTAGTTAGATAATTCCTTTGCTGCAACACATTTGCTCCAATTATTGGATGACGTTAACTTGCTGGAAGCAAAATCTCTTTATAAACAACATTTGTTGTGAACACCCCTTCCTCGCCTTCAAATGAGCCTTTCTTGACTAACACTTTGGTGGTAGCCTCTGAAATTCCTCGTGATAAAGCGACATATAACTGCCCATGACTGAATACATGATCTGGAAGGTAGATGCCAACATTCGGTATCGTTTGCCCTTGTGATTTATTTATAGTAAGTGCAAAACTCAACTTTACAGGGAATTGTTTTCTTGTCATCTCAAAAGGGAGTCCAGAACTCTCGGCACTCTTTAGAGATATTCTTGGTAAGAATACTCTAGTTCCAACAAATTGACCAGTTAAAATCTCTGCGTCAATAAGGTTGTTATATGATCCACGGCAAGTCAATCGTGTACCATTGCACAATCCCATCGTAGGGTCAATATTTCTCAAAAGCATAATGGGAGCACCTTTTTTTATAGTTAACTGATGTGGGGGCATACCAGAAGGTGAAATTGAATTTAAGAATTCTTGTTGATACATATTTCTGGTGTCATCCTCAACCGAGTCGAAAGAGTACAGGATCCGTTCAGGCCCTGGAAATTGCTTTATAATCATCTCATTAAGCACGTCAACATCATCATTCTTTGGAGTGATTATTGCCCTTTCAACCATGTACGCTGCATCATTTACATGAGATTCCAAATTAGGAAAAACTTCATTAACTAATCGGTTGATTGACTCTTCACCCTCCCATGGTATGGCCATACACGACGGTAATCGTATCATGTCTTCAACCACAGATGGTTGTTCTCCATTACCAACATTAAGTAAAAACTCTGAGAACTCTGGATCATTGATAGATCTCATATTTTGCCGCAAACGAAGAATCCTCACATCTTTCCAAAATGAAGAGTTAACCAGACTGGCTTGGACCATCTGAGACCTTGTACCCTTATGGACAACGGGCAGAACTTGTCGGAAATCTCCCCCAAAAATAATCACTTTGCCCCCAAATGGCAAATCAACACCTATTATGTCTTTAAAAGTCCGATCAAGAGCTTCAAATGCAAATCTATGCATCATTGGTGCCTCATCACAAATAATCGCTGATGATCTTCGTATCAACTCTGCTAAATTAGATTGTTTACTAATAGAGCATGTAGAAGATGCATCAAGATTGAGTGGAATTTTAAACCTGGAGTGTGCCGTTCTCCCACCAGGCATTATTGTTGCTGCAATTCCAGAAGTTGCTGTTGCCAGTACAATATGATCATTGCTTCTCAAGGTTGCTAAAAGTGCACGATATAAGTATGTTTTCCAGTCCCTCCTGGACCATCAACGAAAAATATGGCATTGTCATTGCACTCTATAGCTGATATTATTGCATTGTATGCAAATGACTGATCCTCATTCAAGAGATGAACTGCATCGCAGTCTTCTTGAGGAATGATAATTGAAACTTCATCCTGTATTAGCCTAGGCACTGACGAATCTTCAGCATAATTTTCATCCATTTCAGGCAAATCATAATCACAAACAGATTTACTATGTTGCACCAGCAATCCGTTTAAGTCTCGTAAGAGTCTGTTTGTGATACGTGCACTGACTGCAGTGCTTGAAGAAGCATAATCTTCTATCATAAATTGGTAAAATTCATCCCATAAACTTCGTACCCCATGAGGCTCGCAATAAACCAAGATAGTGACAAACAATCTCCTTAAAGATGAAGGCATATGTATGCTTGAAGCCTCATGTAAACATTGTCGGATACTATCATCGTCTTCTAACAGACCTCTTTGTTCAGCCGCTTTCTTAAATGTTGGTTGCAAGATGCCATCTACTGTCCTCAAATCCTCGTATGATGTAGGCCCTCTAACATGATTCAAAAGAACACGTAAGTAGAACTTTTCTCCTTCTGAAGGAGATACCGTATATATTCTACCAATTACTTTTTGGTTAGTCTGTCTTTCCTCCCATGTCTTATGTTTGCCAATCCATCTGAATCTTTCAGGAAACTCTCGATATAAGTATTGGCGCGCACCTCCATAATACATGTTCTTAGTAAAAAACTCTGTGAGCATCGTCATTGAGTTTCTATCATTTGCTAGAACATCTGTTACCCTTTCATTGGCATTAAAGAAAACACTCTGTCTATTTGGAAGATGAATTTGCAATCGTTCCACTGAAGGATACATACGATTCATTACAAATTTGAATATTCTCCACAAAGCCTCTGGTGCACAAACCCATCTTGCATCAACAAAATTCCTTATTTCATCTTCATTAGCTTCGGGTCGAACTTCAAATGTTACTCTATCTGGACCTTTGTAGACATATTTGTACAAATACTTAACACTCTTAATGCTGCAACAGACTTCGACATTGATATGACAATCATATTTTGTGAGTAGCCAAGGGTTGTACGGAATAACCCAACTGTTATCTACTTGTCTACTTTGATTGAAATCAGATTCTGCATTTGGGTGAACATCTCGCCTACGGTAAATGGGATAAGAGTCATTCCCTTGAAATGTGTTGGCTGAAAAGGGCTTAGGATAACCTCGTTTACAACTCCCACGCTTCATACATGGGGCATTACGCTTATGTGCTCCACATGGACCATGTATCATGTGCCTCAATACGGCATTGTACAACTCCGGTTCTTCATCTTGACTTGGTATTTCAGCTCGAACAATTTTGTCATAATCATCCGGGTTATTCAACTTATCATCGTCATTTAACATGAGAAGCATATGAACATGTGGGAGACCACGTTTTTGAAATTCGATGACATAAACATGTGCAACAACAGTACCTAAGACCCCTTTTTTGATAACATCTTCCTTCAGCTCTTCAAATTTGGCACGAAAAATCCGGGTACATAAATCAGGGCGATCTTGTGCCACTTGTCCCGGTAATAACTCTGCCTTTATTTCTTCCCAATTCGGGTTGCATGTCATTGTGAGGAAAATATCTGGCTTCCCGTATTTTTGGACCAAAGCCATTGCATCTTGGTATCTCTGGTGCATATCACGTGGACTACCGATAAATGAGGAAGGTAAAATAGTTCTGCGACCAATGTTACCTGTTTTGGTATTGTAAGTGGGGTTAAACACCTGTTTTTAAGCATACTAAAGTCAACATAAAAGTTTATAGTTATATAATAATAATAATAAAGTTCGTACCTGCATTGTTTTCACCGGCATTTAGCGAGTCTTGGAGTCCATTATAAAGTTCACGTCGCAGGGTATCTTGATTACTGCGAATCCATCTAAGCTTTTGTGTCTCAATTTTCACATAATTATCAACGACATATTGTTGTAACAGGCGGCCTCCTCGAAGTAAAATTGATTCATCATCTGGACGAATCTGAAATGATAAAATTTACCAATTAACACGATGTTTAAATTAACGTTAATTTATTCACAATAAGAGGATGAAGAATGGTTTATTAACCTGCAAAATATATGCGTAATAGTCACGACACGTCAATTTTGTACCATTATTATTCCGACTATTCACATCCCATCCATATGTGCCATAAGGTAAAAGCAATGGATATTGTAAAGGATCATAGTAGCCCGCACAGTCTTGGACATTTAAAAGTTGACCCTCTCTTGTCTGTACTACAATATCACGACCTCTCAGATTTTCTGCATCATCTGCACCCACTATTACTGCAGCAACCTGAGACTCTGTAGGCAAACTATACTGACGTTGGTTTGCAGGTTGCTCTCTAATGATGAGTCTGCAAGTTTCCAAATCTTCGCGTTGTGCTAGGTGATGAAGTGTCCGCACAAATGGATTATGCCGATTCAAGATTTCTTGTATAGTTTCAACCACATCTCTATGTAATGATTCATTCTCTAACATACGATTTTGTAGTTCATGGTCTGTATCATATATATACAGTTGTAGAAATCTTGGTCTGTTATCCTCATTTGGTAGAAGAGTTCCTATCTTATGATATATGGATCCTTGAGCACGAAAAGTGAATGTGCCACCACCAGTCGCTAGATTTTGGTCGACATGCACGCCCATTGATGTGAATGAAAATACATGATTATAAGCACGGATATTCTGCCTAAAATGGGCGCCTCTCGGAGTTTCTGCATAAAATAGCTCGGCCATTTCTGGAGGAGATTGAACTGGAGGAATTACAATTTTCCCATTCAAGCAACACATCTTTGCTCTCGTGATAGAACTGGCGGGCACGACAATGTGGACATATTTTTGGTGCAGGTAAATGATATTTTGTGACTTCAATATTCTCATGAAAATTCCGAGCACAATTATGAGGTCTACGACCTCTAGTTCTGAAACGTACTGGCACAACACCGTTGTTATAGGGCATGTTATTTTGAGGAATGACATTTTCTGAGATTTCTGTTAAAAAGAATAAAAAATCAATGTTAGTAATTGTGCTAGTTACTAAAACAATATATATACGAACATATTGATGTTTTGAATTTGTTACCTTCACTAAGTACAACATGATCCTCATTGTTCGTAGCATTTTGGTTAACTCCATTAACAGGCACCTGCGACCTATTTGACCGTGCTAGTTGCCTTATATGGCTTAAGCGCATTATGCGATTTTCAAAGGTTCCTGTTATGGAAAAAAATAAAAATAAAAATGAAAACCAGGTATCGTGGTTATTATTGAAACAATAGTGAAGAATACATTGAAGTTTGCCATTTGTACCTTCATTGCCTGCTATATGATCACCATTGTTGATATCGTCTTGATTCGCTCCAATATCAGGCACTTGTGACCTATTCGACCGTGCTAATTGTCTTATATGACTTAAGCGGATTCTAGTCGGAACTTGGATATTATGCTCATGATTTAATGTTAGCCCGCGATGATAATGATAATTAGCTCGTAGTCGTGCTAAATACTCATCACGTTGTTCTGAACTCATTGAAGCCCGCCAAGTGCTTTGATTTGTTCGCCATCGTGCTCTTTGACTCTCTCTTTCAGAATGTGTTGTATTTTGGTGATAAGCCAGATCTTGTTGTTCAACACCTATGATTATCATGTATTAAATTATTTAAACATTGAAGAAACAGGCTCCATAAAAATTTTATGAGAAATATTTAGCACATAAAGTAATGGATGCATTATTCTCAAATTTCCCTTCCGTTTCAATATGGCACTGATGCAGCCCCCTTTAACTGAATTGGAGTCCATTTTTTGCTCATCTAATTTTCTCTTTAAGTCGTTACGGAAGAATTCTTTGGGGAAGTTTGGTGACAAATTCTCAATGTTCTGAAATTCTTCCTTAAAAAATAAAACTATATTACCATCAAAACTCTTAATTCTACATATGCAAAAGAATATTTTTGTTGATCAAATTAGAAAGAAAATTGTGAAAAAAAATATATATACAATACATTGAAGATGTTTGTGTTTCGGAACATGCACTTAGTAAGTTACCGTCCATTGCTTCCACTTGATTTGTTACACTTGTGTTCTCCATTTGTCGTTGTATCTGATAGTTGGCACGTCTTTGGGCTAAAATTTCCGCTCGTTGTGAAGAACTCAATAACTGTCGCCTCTCTCTTTGACGATTATTTCTACGCTGCCTTTCAGCCTCAAATGCATGAAGATGGGTGTAACCCTGCACCATAGATGCAATAATAAGGCAAAGAGAACAAATTCTATTTAAAAGGTTTTCCCATCAATTATTTTACTTCTAACGAAATGAATTGAAATGTACCTGGTCTTCATTGGGTGGGTAATAGTGTGATGAAAGAGATTGCGAATGACTCATTGATTGTCTCGTCTCTCCATGGGGAATATTTATACTTTGCCTTTCTGCCTCTTGTGCTTGAAGACGGTTAGGTGACTTAGGTCCCTATATAGTAAACCACATTAAGTAACAAAAATTACATAAAAAAATGATTCCTATGAATTATTAAACTTTATTTATCAAAGGAAGCAAGTATAAAGGTAAGCTACCTGCTCTTCAGCAGGTGTGTGAAAGCGTGATGAAGGAACCTGGCCCATAATAATCTGTAAAAGATGAAAGCCAACTAAATCAACCTGATTACTAACCATGACAAAAGACAATCAGCCAAAAAAAAAAAAGAGGTAAACCTCAAATAAGAAAAGAATAAAAAAAATTGTACCTTGATCTTCTACTGCTTGGGAAGCTCAGGAATTATTCTGTACAATCTGTTTACAGAACAGAGAGATTATAATATGTCACTAACCAGATCACAGCTTCAGTTTCTGAATTTTGAGAGGTGCATGCTATATTCTTTTCTTCGATGCTATCAGATATGATGCGCTATATCAATCCATCCAAGGTCACTTCTCCGGTATGAAGATATCCTTCGTGGTTTGATGTGCCCTGAGTCAACCTTGCTAATTTCAGTAGAGGTACTATACCATCAGTAATATAATAAACAGAGAACACTCAACTCAATTGAGCAATTGAAAGATTGTACGGAAAGATTTTGGGACTAAGGGAAGACAGGGAAGACGTTCTCTTCAGGTTGTACAAAAACCACATACTTGGGCAATATCTTGGGGGTGGATCAGGAAGTCACTGTGAGAATAATGTTATGATATCTATACTCAACACAAACACCTGCATTACCACAGAAAATATAAGTTTTGAGGATCATTATGACTCACAACTTATAGGTGATATACGTGGACAGATAATATCAAATCAAGGATGCAAGCAGAAGATGACTGACAAATTAAAATATCTAAAGTTACATATAACAGATTACCTGCCACCTTAAATACGGGTACTACTACATCAGTAATGTAATAACACTTGCACATTGCCCATAGGAATGTATATTGCAAAACGCTAGCTTTTCCAACAAAACAAAACAATGACCACATTCTCATGGAATGTGAAGTACATACGATATCCAATTTAATTCTAAATTAAAGTGCCCTTGTCTCAATGTCGAAAGGAACAATAAAAGATCGAAGAGAA
This sequence comes from Rosa lucieae, assembly GCA_024704745.1. Lineage (NCBI taxonomy): Eukaryota > Viridiplantae > Streptophyta > Magnoliopsida > Rosales > Rosaceae > Rosa > Rosa lucieae. Next base: position 31,949,344 of record CM045495.1, on the reverse strand, counting down.
AAGGGGAAATAATAATGAAAATCATACATCTGATTTCCATATATGAAAAAAGCAACATATTTGCATACTTGTCTCCTTTAAACGAAGACCCTAATGTTATCAAATATAATCAAATCTAAGAAGAATACCGAAGATACCTGCAGATTCAACCTCTAGAGAAGATATCTGCACCGGCAGACATAGTTGCAACCTTAGTTCTGTATGTAGGAAACATAGTTAGCCTCAAACCTAATTAAGAAAATAAAGAAGCTGAGAAGCGTAAAAGAGAAGAGAACCTGAGGGTTTAGTGAAGCCCTAGAGAAAGAGATAAACACTCGATATCAATGTACAATGTGTCAAATCAAAGTACCAGCTCTGTAAATCAAAGTACCTATCCAGATCGATAAAATCTCAGTCAAAAACAAAACTGATTCCCTACGTCTTGATACAAATAATCCAATTATTCTAGAAGTCCTAATTCACCAAAACATAGGGCATTTACCCGGAAACAAAGTTTCTGTTACCAACCAACTCTTCTAGTGAACCAACTGAACTGAAACTGCAAAAGAGGGAACTCATCAGAAGGAAGGAAAAAAAAAAAAACTTCTTTGCTAGCTTCTGTATGATATTAGACTTTTTCCCCAAGAAATAATAAAAGTATAGTGCGTATTTGCATAACTACAAACGATGATTCCAAGCCATGAAAACTCCAAATAGAAACTGAACCAAAATTAACAAAGAAAAAGTATCAAGGCTTAAAGTATTGAAGGGTGTGGCAGCTTATAATGAAATGTAAAGAAAGGCAGTACATATCTAACTTCATATCATGTTCAAATGGAAACCTCTTGAAGTCAATGTTAATCTGCAATGAAAACAGAAACTCAGGAAATATCCCATTCTTCTCAAAATCGTAATATACCATTTATTAAGCTCTGCCTTATTACTTTTTGTATTGCCTAAACATAGAACAACACCAATACTAAAATCTTAAAAAATTAAATAGCTTACCAACTGATTATTCTAGAAGTCCTAATTCACCAAAACACAGGGCATTACCCGGAAACAAAGTTTCTGTTACCAACCAACTCTTCTAGTGAACCAACTGAACTGAAGCTGCAAAAGAGAGAACTCATCAGAAGGAAAAAAAAAAAAAAAGACTTCTTTGCTAGCTAGTGTATCACATTAGACTTTTTCCCCAAGAAATAATAAAAGTATAGTGCATTAGTGCGTATTTGCATAACTACAAACGATGACTCCAAGCCATGAAAACTCCAAACAGAAACTGAACAAAAATTAACAAAGAAAAAGTACCGAAGCAAAGCAAATAAATACAAACGTAAAATTTAGAAAATCATTCGAAATCCAGAAAAAATTATCAAGTCTGACCTCAAGTGAATCTGCAACACCGTCGGCCGACTTGATAATCCGCTCAGCAAACAATACCTGACAGCTCCAATTCCATTGAGTAACAAAGACAACCATATAGCACAAAAATAATATACCCAAATCAATGAAAAACGAAATCTGAAAATTACCCAATAACAATTGGCTAGTCTCACCTTCGGTGAATCCCAAGTCACTGATTTTGATACTAATTTTTTTCCTCTTTCTGGGTTTTATTTTGCTCTGTTCGTCTTTCCCTTCTCTCCTTTTATATGAACCGTAAATTGAGATTGGGGTGAATAGCGATGAAGCCATATCCACTCCGATCATCTCCCACGTCCTTCTTCGGTCTCCAATCGTGTGCCCTGGCAGTCGTTCTTCAAGGAGATCGTGCTAACTGCCTGCGTTTTCTGTTTTCCTCAATGATTCGGTTCTTATATTTTTCTCTTCTTCTTTTTTTTTTTGGTATTTTACGTTGTTACCCCTCCTTGATATTTCACCTAACTTGAACTGTCCTCAATCTCATGGGTAATATGGAGAGTTCAATTTTTCGTGAAGCTGTTGACACCATAACAGGCGCTTGGCTTTCTAATAGTAAAGATAGATGAAAATGGATCAATTTTAGATTGGAAGTCTAAAATAATGTAATTTTCACATCTAACAGTCGGTGTCTCAAAACTTATTTTCGTTGACGATCTCACTCTTTGGAGGGTGTAGTTAATAAAATAGGATTATAAAACTTTATTCAGTTGACTTAAAGGATCAAGGTCGAAATATATATTAAATTGGATCAATTTTGGACAAGAAGTCTAAAATAATGTAATATGTGAACGGTTGGTGTCCCAAGACTTGTTTCCGTTGACGGTCTTTGCCCTTTGGAGGGTGTAGTTAATAAAATAAGTTTCGGTGCGGCTATTGCCATATTTTCATTAACCATAGCCATTTTTTCTTGTCTTGATAACATCGATTGATTTTGATAAATTTTATTTCCTCCAACTTGTTGGTTATGGAAGACATATTTCTTATAACTAATAAACAAGTTATACCACATTAGTATGCATATAAGAATTTTGTGCAATACAAAAAATCGAAATTGAAAATCAATAAATTTGACATTATTTATCTATTTAAACGGTATTATTAGATATTGTGTAAAAAAATTAACCCGATTCACCATTATTTATAAGTCAAATAAATCTCTTTCAAAAAAAATAATAATAAGTGAAATAAAGCGGTTAACCACTTATACACTAATAACTCCCTAAGGGGAGCTTAACCACGAGTAGATAAACTGTCTGAAAATTTTACATTACTTGATATAGGTCATAGCCATGAGAGTGTGAGAGCTGACAGATCGGAAAAAAAAAATTATGGGTGAGCAGTTATGAGCATATTAGTTCTATGTGGGTATTTAGGGTTTAGGGTTGACCCAATAGATCGAGACCTAAACAACTTCGAAAATAGCTGAAATTTTGACCATAATCATATATTCTTATCATGATGACATCCAACGGTTGATTTTGATAAAGTCTATTTCCTCCACGTTGTTCCTCATGGAAGGTATATTTTTCAATACAACTATTAAACAAGTTATACCACATTAGTAGGCATATAAGGATTTCGTGCGATCTAAACAATCAAAACTAAAAATTGATAAATTTAACATTACCCATCTATTTATAGCGTATCAATAGGTATTGTGTAAAAAAATTAACCTGATCCGCCATCATTTCAATATCAAATAAAGCGGTCAATCACTTATACACTTATAACTCCCTAAAGGGAGCTTAACCATGAGTAGATAAACTTCCCAAAATTTTTACATTAGTTGATATAGATCATACCCACGAGAGAGTGAGAGCTGACAGATCGAAAAAAGAAGTTGTAAATGAGCGGTTATGAGCATATTGGTTTTACGTGGTATTTAGGGTTTAGGGTTGATCTACTAGATCGAGCCCCAAACAACTTCGAAAATGGCTGAAATTTTGATCATAATTATATCTTCTTATCATGATGACATCCAACGGTCGATTTTGATAAAGTCTATTTCCTCCACATTATTCCTCATGGAAGGTATAATTTTCAATACAACTAATAAACAAGTTATACCGCATTAGTAGGCATATAAGGATTTCGTGCGATCTAAACAATCGAAACTGAAAATCGATAAATTTGACATTACCCATCTATTTATAGCATATTAATAGATATTGTGTAAAAAAATTAACCTGATCCGCTATCATTTCGATGTCAAATAAAGCGGTCAACCACTTACACACTAATGACTCCCTAAGGGGAGCTTAACCAGGAGTAGATAAACTTTCTGAAAATTTTACATTACTTGATATAGGTCATAGCCACGAGAGTGTGAGAGCTGACATATTGAAAAAAGAAGTTGCGAGCGAGCAGTTATGAACATATTAGTTCTATGTGGTATTTAGGGTTTAGGGTTGACCTAATAGATCAAGCCCGAAACAACTTCAAAAATAGCTGAAATTTTGACTATAATTATATCTTTTTATCTTGATGACATCCCACGGCCGATTTTGATAAAATCTATTTCCTCCACATTGTTCCTCATGGAAGGTATATTTTTCAATACAACTAATAAATAAAGTTAAACTACATTAGTAGGCATATAAGGATTTCGTGTGATATAAACAATCAAAACTGAAAATCGATAAATTTGATATTACCCATCTATTTATAGCATATTAATAGATATTGTGTAAAAAAATTAATCTGATCTGCCATCATTTAGATGTCAAATAAAGCGGTCAACCACTTACACACTTACAACTCCCTAAGGGGAGCTTAACCACAAGTAGATAAACTTTCCGAAAATTTTACATTAGTTAATATAGATTATACCCACGAGAGAATGAGAGCTAACAGATCAAAAAAAGAAGTTGTACATGAGCGGTTATGAGCATATTAGTTTTATGTGATATTTAGGGTTTATGGTTGACCTACTAGATCGAGACCCAAACGGCGAAGAAAATAGTTGAAATTTTGACCATAATCATTTTTTCTTGTCTTGATAACATCCAACGGTCAATTTCGATAAAATCTATTTCCGCCATCTTGTTGCTTATGGACGGTATATTTTCTTATACAACTAATAAACAAGTTGGACCACATTAAGGATTTTGTGTGATCTTAAAAATCGAAATTGAAAATTGAAAAATCGATCCATATCGTCAAACGGTGACACCTTAGTAACACTATATTTGTTTACTACATTCCTATTAGAGCAATCTCATCAAAACATAAGACTTTGGGAAAACCAACCGTTGGATGCACTGATTGAGATATTTTATACTCATTTTCATAATATTATCCGTTTTTGACTTTGATTCAACAGCGATCTACTCTGTCAACCATAATGTCTTCATTATTACTAACCCTAAAACACAATTTGCCAATCCGTAATTAATACTATTTGGCCTCGTTTGGTTAGTAGGAATGTCAAAATAGAAAAAAGATTTACTTTATTTTCCAGACCGATATAGAATAGAATATGTTTTGGTATTTTCATGTGAGTGTTTGGAACATTTTCCGGAATTAATTTTCCATTCCTATTGTAGTGTTTGGTAAGTCATAAAAATGAAATATAAAATTATAATTTTCAATAATGCCCTTTTACTAATTAAAGTACAGATCAACTTATAAGGAATATTGGTGTGAGAATATAAATTTTTTATAAGGATAATTAATGTAATTTTGCCTTTGATAGTGGGAAATGGAAATATAACACCACTCCCTGACTAGGTAATTCTATTAAGGTTTTATGAGGGAGTCAATTTCCAGTCAGATCTAATTTTTTATTTTCTTTTCAATTTCTAATTACAACCAAATAACATATCTGAATGGAAAATGATATTAATTCTCATTCCATACCATGATTTTTTGCCATCCAAATGGGCCATAAGAGCATTTCAAGACCATTTCTTAAATGATATACCTCTATTACTCATGTCCAAAAACTCGAGGGACTTGATATTCGTAGTTAGTTTTTCTAAACACTTAAACGTTAAATTTATAAATAAAATTTAATCAAGTCAACATCTTGTTAGAAAATTTAATTTTTTCAATCTTTCTTTTTATTTTATTTCTATGTCACTAATATGGTCGAAACAAAAACAATAACTAATAAATCAAAACAAATTCAGTTTATTACTTTATTATATATTTAAAAAAAAAGAAGAGAGATTAAGGTGTAACAAACAAAAAGAGAGAGAGTCTGTAACAAAAAAAAAAAAAAAGTCATCGAAAAAAATAAAATAAATAAATAAACAATCCGAGCCCCTGCACCCGTGTTTTTTGTTTTTTCTTCCCTTCTTCTTCTTTGATTAAAAGGATTGAGGTCTGCAAGGAAAGCACTACCAGCAGCTTATCCGGAATTCTCCCGCCGTCGTCCCATCATCCTCAACCCAACCGCTACCTTCCATTGACTGCATCGATCTCTACGGTCACCTAACCTCGCCCTTATCGATCAGCCCTTAATCCCCTCATGCCGGATCTCAACCCCATCAACCTGCCCGTCCAAGTCTCCCACACAAGGATTGCCCGGAGAAGATGGCGTCCTAGAAACTAAAGAGCTGAAGGTGAGAAAAAGTTTTCAAGATTGTAGCTAGAGAGAATGGGTTGTGGTGATGGGTGACGAGCACGGTGATGAACACTTTCAGGCTACAGAACTTGATCCAAGATCTCCCTCTTATCATCAGAGGTAATTACAGGTGTAGAGATTGGCTCATCGTTTCACTTGGGTCTGCTCTGGGTAAAACCCAATTCAACCCAAATAGATTCACCCTATAACTGGTAAAAACTTAATTGAGAAACAAATGACCGGGAACAGGCTAAGCCTTTCCCATGTGAATTTCATCTTAATAAGTAGGCACGTGAAAGTCATGTGGGTGGACCCAAAAAGCCCGAGCATTTGTTGCTCGGAGCATGGAAGACGTTCTCCGCGCATTGGCCTTGATTTGGTTCTGCGTGTTTTCTCAAAAGAAGGACAGCGATGCATAGAGACAGTGTAAAGCTTGATGCACAACCGTCACGTGTCCCCTAAACCCAATCGAATCATAGCCCTTCTCTTTCCGACTCTTCTCTATTTTCCACCCATCAATCATAAATGTATGTCAATGCTTTACAGTGCCTTGAATGTGTCTTGAATAGAAGATAAATAAATAAAAACCTGATGCAGCTGACATTTTGAGACACATTGTCAATGACTAGTTTATTGTTTATGACTCTATATAATCTCTGTATGAGATATTCTTGAAGTTGCTGTGATTTCAAACCCTTAAGTTCTTAGAGCAAGTGCACTGGTTTCACCTTGACTGGTCATAGTCAAGAAAAAGCTGATGTGGTGACCGGCCATGGAAGAAACACATTTGCAGCGGAGGATTCTTGCCCGGCAAACATCACCCCTTCATGACTACAGCCAAAGAAATAGTCAATTCCATGACTATTTCCATGATCGATCAAGCCCACATGCCACACAAGCCCAGCCCTTCACGTGGCTGACGTGAGCACGCTGTCAGCAACCATCGAAGCGCCTTGGCTTGGAAGTGGAGGACACCATGACGACGCGTGGGGCCGCAACGTGATCGAAACTGAGTCCAGTCGCTTGTCGTGTAGCGACAGAGAGAGGGGGCCGGCATGCCACGTGGAATCCAACCGTTGGTCCTATTTGAAATCTGATCCCAACGGTCATGAAATCTCAGCCCTTTATTTCAATTAAATGGGAAATCCTATGGCTGAGGATTAACATGTATATATATATATATATATATATATATGTTTGAATTTTGATCCCAACGGTCATGAAATCTCAGCCCTTCATTTCAATTAAATGGGCAATCCTACGGCTTACAATTAACATGTATATATATGTTTGTAACGTTAATAAACGGTAACTAAAAATTTTTAAAAAAATTCTAAACATTTCTCTATAAATACCTACCATTTATTTTACAACTCACACAAAAAAAATTATCTTTCATAGTAACCCAATTTTGTGCTTCCTCCTCTTCATATAGCTCTCATCTTCCAAATTTATTTATATCCAATATGGCTGAAGAAAGGGGAAACACAGGTCCAATGGCCGGACAAGAGGGAGATCAAACTGAAGATGATAATATCCAAGACAAAAGGAGATGGACGGATGAGGAAGATGTTCAATTGTGCAAGTCTTGGAATATTGTTGGGCAAGATCCGGCTGTGGGCACAAATCAGAAAAATAACGACTTATGGATGCATGTGAGGCGACACTTTGTCGCAAATTGGCCCCAGAGCCGATCAGCTTCCTCTTTGCAAGGAAGGTGGAAAATTTTGAAGGTTGAACTCTATGAGTGGCATTGTGCATTAAGGCAAGCGAAAAATTGGTACAAGAGCGGTTCGAATGCGGTTGATGAGGTATGTATTTTTTGATAAATCATTTAATTTGTTGATACATTAAATTAAAATATTACATGATAAATAATGTAGTTGATAAATAATGATGTAATTACAACGATGTTTATATTTGTACTAATTGATTTTTATTGTAAAACGGGATAGATACTTTTTAATTAAAATTATGACCTTTATATCTGTTGATAAATCTTATTGATACATTATAGTAAAATATGTCTTGATAAATAATGTAGTAATTATAATATCATTTTAATTGTAGTAATTGTTTTTCGTTATAATTAAAATATGTCTTCATTAAAATTATGACTTTTATAATAGATGACCATTCATAATAGGGTTTATATTTGTAGTAATTGTAATTTTCCGCCACCTTTTTTTTTTATTTTTTTTTTATTTATTTCGTAGCGAGATGAAGCACATAAATTGTGGAGAAGTTTTAAATACACACCCCTAATTACTTAATACACACTCCATACTTAATACACAACCCATTTAATTTCTCATTCTAATAATTGACTAAATACACAACCCGAAGTACCTAAAATACCCTTAATCTCAAAAATCATGAAATATCCTACTTTTTGACTATATTAAGGTTACTATTTAGTATATTCTAGTATATTGACATTTATTACTTGTGTTAGTTATTGAGAAATCCATAAAGATTTATTATTGTTTCCTTTAAATAGATGCATATAAATAGGTTTTGTGTTATTTGAGCTCTCTTCCACCAAACACCATGTTAATCAAGTATAAAATTATGAGTCGAACATTCAACCAAAACTATACCAGTAGTTTCTCTATAGTTGCGGAACTAAATAGTTGTCATTAGAGGGGCCAAACAAATTAACAATTACAAAGTTTTTTCACCTGTGATGTTTTATATTAGAAAATAAATTGATTAATCATAACTCTTAGAACAAAAAAGGAAATTAACTAAAAAATGGGAGTAAAGCGATATGTTTAAAAAATATTTAATGCCATTGATTTTGAAATTATAAATATTATGGTCTCTAACCTCATCTAATTACAATTTATTTAAGGAAAAATTAAATTAGATAGTTTCTAACTTTATTCTTGTATTAAATTGGGAGGCCATGTATAGAAATTTGTTGTGTTTATCTAACTATTTATACATAAATAGAATAATATAAGGAAAATATGACTATTTTTCTTCTCCTTCTAATGCATAGATGTCTGTTTTGGTCATTTAACTTACCTACAAAATCTAATTTGAAATACAAAATAATAGGGATGTGTATTAAGTGATTAGGGATGTGTATTTAAAATTTCTCTAAATTGTGGCATGCCGGGATGAAGAGAAAAAAGAAGGCAAAAAAACACAATTTTTAGAGTTTTGCTAGTTACACTGTTGTGGAGGGCTTTGCACAATTTAAAGACATTCCTAGTCATACATCTGGAGGAACATCAAATGAAGGAAATCAACATACGCCTACACAACCAATTCCTGGAAATTCTCCCATCAACTTGGACATGGATGTAGATGAGGTAATTGCAGGTGAAACTGCAAACCCAATATGAGGCCTCAAGGAAGGAAGGCTGCCAAAGAAGCAATACGGAAAGGAAAGAAGGCAGCGAAAGATCAAAGACCTTTGTCAAGCACTCTCGAGAGTATAGCGAACAACCAAATAGAGGCAACCGCGGGCAGAAAAAACTCGATGACGAATTTGCTCGAAGTCTCCAAGAGGAAGAGAAAAGAGCGTATATCCTCTTACAAATCGAAATGCGAAAAGAGCAACTCCTATTTCAAGAAAGGCAAGATCGAATTAAAGAGAGGGAAGAGCGAAATAAAGAGAGGGAAGAGCGTATTATGGAGATTGATACAAGTAAAATGACGCCAAATAAAAAGCGTTATTGGTTAAGAAAACAAAAGAAGATGGCGGAGAAAGAAGATCTTGACGAGCAGCCGCCACCTTCTATGGGTGGACACTATCCGCAACCAAATTTTGGTGGTGCATTCCCACAACCAAATTTTGGTGGTGCATACCCACAACCTCCTTACCCCGGTGCATACCCACAACCACCTTACCTCGGTGCATACCCACAACCACCTTGCCCCGATGGATTCCCACAACCTCCCTTAACCGGTGGATTCCCACCACCTCCCTTCACCGGTGGATTCTCACAACCCTCTGCTTCTATGGGTGGATACTATCCGCAACCACCTTACCCCGGGGGATATCCTACACAACCACAATTTTCACCTTTCTCTACGGATGATTCCACCAACCCTAACCCTGATGATGACCCTTCAAACGCAAATTGGATTCCTAGAGAAGATGAGGATTATGATTATGATTTGAATAATTAGTTGATTATGCATGTTGTTAATTGTATTGTACTTATTCATAGTTTTTCATTTATGTAAGATACTATTTAATGAAATAAAAGTTGTATTTTAAAATTCCTCTTATTAAAGCACATTCCTCTTATCAAAATCATAGCACCTAATAAACATAATACAAACCAAATTAAAATCACACTGACATAAAAAAACATAGACATTAGCCAAATTAAAAGCACACAAACTTCCCAAAACATAATACAAGCCAAATTCAAAGCACACAAACATAACTTGTCCACCGAAAATATTTTTGAAAAAATAAAATTGCATAATTATGACATTAATTATCCATAAATCTCTGTTGGTAGCATCAAATATATTTTATTTAAAAAAAAACCCAAAAAAATGAACAATGAACAGTACAGTATTCAGACTAAAAACTCAATGAACAGTGAAAATTGGTGAACAGTATGTGATGAACAGTGTCGCGATGAACAGTCTTGACCGGTCAAGAAAAAAACGGGTGGAAACCCATGTCCAGTGGTGGTGAACAGTAACTTGACTGGTCGAATTTTTGACTTTTCGACCTTGACATTTCTTGACTACGGGTGAACTTGCTCTTAACTGATGGTCAATTTCGTTTCAATTTGAGTCTTTTTTCCGAGTTAAATCTCGAACTTCTAACTTCTCATCAATAGATGTGATAGATACATAGTGTTTGGCTCCAAAACCAGCTGGTGTGCAAACAGTCTCTTTTGGGCGAGTGGTTGCGCATGCGTGCCAGCACCGCGGGGTGCAGTCGTTGGGGTAGTCCCGTGACCTGACTTCTTCTTCAAGCGCTGTGGACGAGGAGAGCACCAACCTCGTCACAGGGTTCTTTTCTTGCCTTTCGGAAAAGGACTTCTTTGCCTTACGCGGGTAAGGGCTTTGGTTGTGGTTTCTTCGCGTTCACCGAATCGATACTTAGTGTTGTGGACTAAGCAGAGCAATCACTGGGAAGTTGAGAGAAGCACGGGTTTGCTAAAGCGTGACTTTAGCTTCGCTGGGTTGCGAGGGCGTTACCCTTGCTTCGCTGGAAGTAACAGTGGCGGTTGTGCTGGCAGTCGGCTCCTGGGGAGACTGGGACTGGAAATACGGTCGCCGGGTTGATCTGGTGAAGCTGACAGTCGGCTCGCGAGGAGACTAGGACTGGCGGGCGGTCACCGGGTTTCAACAAGGTTGAGGGTTTGCTCCGGGGAGGCTTTGTAATCGCTGGGATTGATTGACTTGAGAGATTTTTTTCTGTATCGTCTTTAGCCTCTATATATAGGCTACTCGTAGATTCTCCTTCCAAATAGGAATGAAATACTATATTTTAGGCCACAGTTATTGGCCTTGAATCAAATCAAAACTCTTAATAGTTTTGATATTATCGTAGGCGATAATTAATAATTATCCTCCTCTGTCGTCGCTAGAATGTAGGCAAAGACTAATTGCCTCTTAGAGTCCTGAACGCAATCTTCCTCTTGGTAGCGAGCTGTTTGGATATGTACGTATATATGTTCATGCAAATATATCTCTGCGAGGAATCCTCACGGCCTGCAATTAGCTTATACATATATATATATATATATATATATATATATATATATCCTTCTGTTGACGTTCGCGAGCAAACTTGATTGTATAACACCATGACTCTTTGCATCTTACTGACAGCTAATATTTGATAGGCCATCCTTCCTTAATTGTTTCACCATGCATGAACCACCATATATATATATATAAGCCTCATTGCAATTAAGCATGATTGACTCTTCCTCCAACTGCTCTACGTCCATAATGGCTATGTGGGACCCTTTGATTTCTTGCTTAATTGACCCATATGCATGAGCAATTGTATAAACCATTCGCGTAGGCCACGTCCCCTTGCGAATGTATTAATTGTATGGGAAGATTCGCATGGCTCCTCTCGTACACATGTTGGCATTCAAGCAAATAAGTCATCCTTAATTATCAAAGATTTGATAATCACTAGTAAATCAAGGAATATCCAGATTTGCTTCAAAATTGCTTGATCTCCAAGTAGGCTTTGATTAGCCTCAAAACAATATATTCCGAGCTTATCGAAAATATATAGCTTGGGCCACGGATACTGGCCCAGTTTTCTTCGAGTCTCCCTTATCGGGAAAAAATGTTATTTTGGGTTCAAACACATAGTTTGAAACCTTAATCCCGTTTCTCACTACCAAGACATGGATTGCTTGTGTATGTGTGTGTGTATTTTTTGTCTTGCTTCCCCATTGTCTGGAGCTCTTCAAGTCCTCTTTCTACAGTCTTCAACTAGGAGGATAGGTATGGTCCTATTCAATAAATGAAGGTTGTAGTTGTCGTAGCCACGACTTCCCAACAACACTACCTGCACTGGCAGAGCCACACTTAGGCGCACTAGGTCCTGTGACCCAGTTAACTTTTCACCATGTATGTAATTAAGTTACTAGGCATTACAAATTGCAAGCATAGTGTAGTGGCTTGACATTTTTTTTGCTATATAACAGGTTCCGGTTTCAAATCAGACTAACTTCAAAATTTTTTGTTTAAACTTTTTCCTAAGTTTAATTTCAGATTGCAACACTAATTATTATTAATATTATTATTTTTTTCATGTGGCTTGCTATTATACACTTGACATAATTTTAACAATATTCTTATCTTAAAATAATCTTATTGCTAGATTATAATATTTCTATCAAGGTTTTTTTATCTAAATTTTCTTTAAAATTGTGATATATAATTTGAGTTCTAAATTTTTTTTCCTTTTCAATTTCTAAAGGTCCTCACCTAGGATGAAGTTCTAGCTTCATCACTCAGTGTTACTTTTTAGTGATTTGGAAAACTCTTGTAAAATAGAAAAGCATAGTTGCAACATGTATTGACTCTCAGCTCAATCACAAAATTCTTGTTATTTTTCAAGATTTCTTTTTATGTTTTGATATTACTATTTTGTTTTTGTGCCCCAATAACCTAAGTTTCTAGCTCTAGATGTGTCTTAAAGAGAAGTTTCGTTGTTTAAGGTGAGGGTTTCGTTGTTATTTTTCAGGTGAGCGTCTCTTTAGATCTTAATGAGTTTAGAGTGGCTTAGATAGGTTATCCGGTTTTGTCCCGGGTTTTCTTATGTAAGTTCTGTTAGACTCTGGCCTGTTTTTATGGCTTTGATATCTAATAACATCAAATCCTTTTCAAAAAAAGGTGAGGGTTATGGTCACATGATTCTTTTGTGAGCAAGTTTTTGTCTTGCTGCTGCTGTTGTTTTGTTGATTTGTTGAACAAATTCATTAAGAGAATTGACAGTGGTCACCAATAGTCTTTCATTATTGTCTTGTATATTTTTCGAGAGGAAACTACAATTACATAGTGTATCTTGTTCAGTATTTTAGCATCTTCAACGTCGAAGGCTTATTTTTTAATCACATTGGCCTGATAGCTGCGTACTTTATAAGTTGAATGCATGTTGGGTAATTTTAAATTCTTTCTGTGTTAGATCTCAAAGCAGGGTATAGTACAACTAAATTGTTCCATTATTCCCCGTTATGCAAATAAATAATTAAATATACTTATAAGTCAAGGACACATTGGAAATACTTAATGCAATTCCTGGGGCAGCAAGGATCGGACGCTCAAGTACAATGAAGTAACAAATTTCTGCAGTTTCATTTCATACACGTTATCAAAAATAATACACAAGAGAATTTGTTTCTATGAATCGTTTCAGTACGTACATGAAATAGTATACGTACAGAGGGAGAAATTGAAGGCAGCAAGTGTGAAGGGACTTCTGGTTCAGCAAAAAATTAATAGGGAGTCTTACTGCCTCTTTGCTTCAATATCTTTCTTGAAGTCAATGTTCGGCTCACAGTTAAGAACCAAAGCAGGAACCTGCTCATTGCAAAGAAAATAAGCTCTTTTCTTATGAAGATGAGATAACAAGATCAAAGTCAATGTAAAAAGAAAACAGTAAGACACCACCAGGGAGTAAATCTAAATATGAATAAGCTGTTCTATTTACATAGGTTCAGATCGCGGACATGAAACAACCTATCTTTAGGAACAAGTAACTTATATTAACTCCAACAGGATGGGAGCCGGTGTCATTGTCCATAGAATTGAGAGTCTAAATTTATGATTAGAGTATAAGACCGGTCTTTATTTGCTATATATCTATCATATCACTGACACTGCATTCTTTCCTCCGTAATTGAACTCACTGCTAACCACCAACTCCCATCTCGAATTTAAAATTACCCTTAATTTATAGCAAACTATGCCAAAACTGTGACAATTTATATGGAACCAGACCTCAGCAGCAATCGATCACTAGTGCACAATCCATATCAAAGAGAAGAAATTAATAAGTTGACAGTACTACTTCCTATTCACATAAATTGGGTTATATATAAAGTATTCAAGCTTGTTAGCTTCAGTAGATTCCGAGACATTTCTATATGCCACTCGCATAGATGTACATGCATGAGCTACGTTTATGTAAAAGTAAAACTAATATGCCTTCATGTTACCTGTGACTCTGTGAGACATCAATTATCCACCTTATTTTTTTTTTTTTGATCAAATAAGAACTTCATTAATAATGAACTGCTTACAACGAATTTTAGGCGACATCTCTAACCCAGAAATGACCACTAGACTTCACACTGGAACTCTATAATGACTGACTCTAAACTTGCACTACAACTGTATGGCAAAGACAATAAGCGCAGGAGCAGTGAATCCTTGACAGCTCACCTCTCGTCCAGCCAATAAGAACTCCAAAGCTAGACAACTCACTTGTGTCGACACTAACGCACCAACCAGAGTCCTCTTGACCAGCTTTTGATTGACCAAGCCAACACTCGTTGTGACCTAAACTCAACCAAAAGGATTGCCAGACAATCAGACCTGGGACTAAGGAAACCCAACACCATCCTATTGTCAACACCTGCAATCCACAACTGCTCCAAATCGCCATCGTCTCCGACCCGAACCCAGACAGGAATGACCCACTAGAAGGCCAAGGATGATTGTCAATGCTACAGCCAGACAATTTCGCCATCACTGCTGACCCAACTCCAGAACAGGAATGACCCTTTAGACGGCGAGATCGAAGATTGTCTCTGCCACACCCTTAGTAATGTCTTATTACCAACAACTGACCAACTGCCAAGCAAACAAAACTAAAAGCTTTAAAACAAAAACAACACCTAATGGACCTAGAGAAGTACCCAGGCCCAATTATCGCCAGGCCCACCCCCGCCATCTGACCCCAACTACCATCAACCAGGCATCGTCGGCCAAGCCCCGACAGAATACAAGCCCCACCACCTTGAGTCAGCCTCATCACGGCCGCCTCTAATGACAGATCACCCATCGAGCACCACTCCGCATCCAAATCCACCTTTTCCCAGATCTGATCCATGAAGAACCAGATCCGATCCGAACTACCCAGTGCAGCCACGGATTCGAGACCGCTAGTCAATCTCCGATATCGTGCCGATCCAACTCGGTCCAATCCACTCCGCATCGATCCAATCCCCATTGATCTAAGCCAACAATCCCCCGCCGATCCACGCCTTCGACAAGTACCGCAAGTCCAGAACCAAAATCCTACACCCAATTCGGCCTTCCTCGTCCAAGTAGCCACCTCGAACACACCAAACTCACACATAGTCGACAAAGCCCGTTCGACGACGGCGCAGGGCTCGCCGCCGGACAGGGACGAGAACGCTCACTTTTTCTCTCTCTAATTATCCACCTTCATATTAAAACCAGCCTCTTATATCCAATTAAATTGTATTGTTTTCATTTAGTGCCTTAATCAAACTCACTGCTAAATAATGCCTCTACTTAAGAAACGTTCTTTCAATGTCAAAAGAAGAATGATCCTTCCATTTATACCACAAGTCATTTCAGTCCATATACCTAGATTATCCTAAGAATATTTCCTGATTACTCTTCCTAGCTAGCAAATGCTCCATGCGGAGATGAGAACAAACGGACGACCAACAACACTGACATTCCTACCAAAAGAAGCATGGAATAAAACTCAAAGTTATAAACAAAATGCTCATGAAACATAAATAATACCTTGATTAAAATTGGATTAACCCTGTTTTCAAGCTCTTCAAGTGCATCCTTCAGCTCTGCCAGCAAACCAACCAGCTCTGGTGTAGGTATGGCAAAAATGTTAATTATTCAGGCAACAGATGAGACAATGTAAAACTAAAATAAATGCATATTTATCTCATCGTTCTTGCTTCAATTTCTATTTACATGGAGTTTCATTCCACAAGCCCTTGAGCATAGTGTAGAATAATGGCATGACGTTAGAATCGTGCCACAGTAAATACTCCAAAAGAATTGAAGAGGCCAGCGAAAACACTAGATTCTCGTTTAATTAACATAATCCATCAACAATAATCTGTGCATTGAAATAAGCCATGCCAAACAAAGGAAATTAATCTTTCAATAATCTGTCCATCAACAATAGTCTTTCAATGCTACACCATATTTACCACAACTGCCTATAGTATATAAACAGTTCAAATAGGCTAGGGGAAACTCACATTTCAGTAGCATAGTCTGTCACTAAAGCTCAGAGTGTTTAAAGCTCAATTTGAATATAACCTAACAATAATTCGACCTTTCATTTTTAATGTACATACATGTAAAGTATATTTACACATATGATTTAAGTTTCTTTATTAGTTTTATAGAATAACCTGTTTTACTAATTTTACCAGTTTGCATTGCTTTTAATTTGAAAACTATGAACCAATCCTATTGCTTTTGCCAAGTACATAGAAATTGAAAACTATGAACCAATCCTATTGCTTTTGCCTAGTACATAGAAATTGAAAACTATGAACCAATCCTATTGTTGTATGTTTGTGTCTATCCATCATGGGAAATGTAGGCCATTTCTCCGTCCATGGCAATGCTCTGATATTCCACTGCAAGTTGTCAGTGGCCTAATATGCATCACCATGTATTAATCATTATACCTAATTCTGCTAGCTTTCTGCATGAAAGATGAAACGTAAGCATAGGAGCCTACCGCAATTTTTCAAGGAAGAAAATAGGATATGAGCCAGGTGAATTCACCTTTTTTAGTGTGATAGTAATTGCAAAATTATTTTGTCACAAGTCTCGGCATTGTTATATTAAGGATTAGTTTAGGATTGCTGTGCTGTGAGAAGAAGCATTTCCGAATTGTGAGATGAAACACTTCCTAACTTGCTGTGAGAAGAAGCAGCTGAGGTGTTTGGTAAACTGTTTTTAAAAGTGCTGTGAGAATGAAAAACAATTTCTAGGTGTTTGGTAAGTTGCAAGGCAAAAGTGTTTTGACTGAGTATAATTACCAAAATGGTCATACATGCTAAGATATCTACTAAAATACATAATTTTGTTTTTTGATTATGTAACCATACCAAATAAAAAAATTTATCATGTATTATCCTTGTACCCTTACTTGGACCGAATAAAAGATTTACTTTAAACCCTTCAATATGCATATTATGTTTTACTATTACACAAAATAAGTCTAGAATATTTGGATTAATTTCCCGACCATAGTTCAACAGGAACCATTATACAAAATATATTAAAGTCACTTGAAATTTGCAACTAAATGCTAAGTAGATGAATTCATTAGACTTTATAGTAATATAGCCATAAGCTCCAATCCTGGTGTAAGGTTTCATGGCAGATTCATATAACTTCGTGGCAGTTGCAAGATTATCTTTTATCCACCAAATACAAAGTTTGGTTCCAATTGAATGCAAGGTATACGTGGTAAAGCAATAGAGCTGCAATAAACACAGAAAATGTAACGTCCCGTATCTTAATTTACCCGTTTACTAGTCATTTGGACTGTAAACGACAACTATTTTCACTTTTACTATCGTTTCGGTACTTTTAGTGGCCTTAAAAGTTGACTTTTTGTTCGGATCAAAATTTGATAAAATTTCCTTCATGAAAGTTGTAGAGGACGTTAAACTTTCCTTCATGAAATTTGAGTACCGCATGAAATTTCCTTCATGATAAAATTTCCTTCATGAAAGTTGTAGCGTGTGCATATGTGGTACGTAAAAATCGGAGTTCGTATGTGAAAGTTATAAGTGAAAAGGTAAATTTACTGTTCATGGTAACTCTATATATAAGGAAACTTACCGAGGTAAGTTCCTATTTCAGAACTTACCCTGACCCTCTCTCTTTCCTCTCCCTCTTCCCCCGCGTCGCCCTCCCTTTTTCTTTTTCCGATTTCTTCACCGTCTGGCGTCCGATTGATGTGATTCTAGTTGTCCTTGGACCGTCTCTTCCTCCTCTATACGATGGTATCAATGGGTATCGGTGATTTGGCCGGAAAACCCCGAATTTATGCAATCATTGTTACTGTAGCAATTTGCTTCTCCGGTGAAATTCTCCAGTTTTCGGCTATCTCCGGCGGGGAAATTGGCTCTACTAGAAGCGCCTCGAGTCATTGATCATCTCCCCTATAGAATTCTAGCTGAAATTTCCACGTTTGGAAGCTGAATTTGAGGGATTTCCAAATTGGTGGGTTTGGAGATTTCCGAGTTTGTGTTCATCGGCAAAATCGGAGCTCTTCAAGGTATTTTCTCACTTGGTCACAGTTATGAAAAATGCTTAGAATGTTGAGATGATTGTGTGGTTGAAATTTGGTGGCCGGAGGAGGAGTTGGCCGCCGCATGAACAGTGTCAATCGTGAACAGTGGTGGCGTTTAAACAGTAATTTAAATTCTATTTTTTTTTAGCTAGTTAAATCCTATAATTTTTATAGAGGTTGAATATGTGAATTTGGTTGGAATTGGAGAAGTTTTTAATCGATTATGAATTTCTGGAAAGTTAGGATTTCGGTTATCGATTTACGAGAATCCGACCGTCGGATATCTCTCGGTTCTGACTTGGAACCTTTAAGATAACGAATTGGTATTAGTGGTAGAATGTGGGTTGAATCCGAGAAGAATTGGAGAGATGATTTATGAGGATTCAATTTTGAGAATCGTATTTAATTAGAATAGTTATTGATGGAATATATTTGTGTACTCGGCGTCGTACCGAGCTATTGCTCGACGAAGGAACTCGTACGCGTGATCGTTGGAATAGTACTGTGAGTGGACTTTTGTTTTTAAGTAAATGATGCATGCATTTATTTTGAAATTATTGGTTTATTTAATTATCGTTTTATTTATCGAGCATGATATTTTGTCTTGGATTATAATTTGACATTGATTTTTCATGAGTTTCGGATATGAACTTATTATGCTCGGATTTGGATTTATGATTTAATTTCAGAAATATGATTTATTTTCGGAGATTAATTATACATTATTTTCAATTATGATTCGGAAATGGATTTTGAGCCTTCGATAAGTATCTCCGATATATAACTTTTATTTGAAAGCATGATTTTCGACGAATTATTTTCCGAGGTGATTTCCGAAACTATACTATTTAATTATATTTCTATTCGTCGATTTGAGATTTTTAAAGGATTTTCGAAATGAGATTTCGATGGAGTTATATTTCTTATTTATTTATCGACTTTCGGTTTTGGCATTGGGAATGCCTTGATGATGATCTTGGAATTGGTTTTGTTTCGATTTATGGAGATTATCTTGGTGTGTCGGACATGTCGATGGAAATTCATTTACGAGAGTTGGGGAAGTTTTATGGATTTATGTGGGTTTCGGATTTTCTTCTGCCATACTTTGGGTGACTATTATCATTGCTAGCATTGATCTTCCGCCTTTGTGGCGAGGTGATGGGATCACCGTAGCCCGTCCGCCTTTGTGGCGCTGGTTACTGTCTTTGTGACAGTAATGCTGAAGCCCAGTATCCTAATCGCTACACTTAGTGGCGTGTGGGTATATAACGGGAGTATATGAGAGTACTTTAGCCTGGGAGGCTATCACCCGAGCCTGGGAGGCTCATTCGTATGGCGATCTTCTTCCCCTACTTTTATATTACTTCTGGGCTAGCGGGGTCTAGTCCGATGATACGATACACAGCAGGTTTGATTTACAGTTTCCAGTTTCCAGTCGCCTGATTTTAAGAAATAAAGTTTTATAAACGTTGCATGCATCGAAGTTTTATAAATTTAGATAAGTGGGAAAAGTATTTAAGTTTGCTTCATTTAAATCATCTTATTTATTTATTTTTGTCCACTCACACTGATGTGTTTTAAATAATTTTCCCCTGGGCCCTTCGGTTTCAAATGCCCAGTTTGCAGGCGATATTAGTTGAGGTCGGGCGTACATGGAGTTGAGGCATAGTCAACAGCATGGCTTCCGCGGTTTCCTTCGAATTAGGTTTTCCTTGTTTACCATTTTTATTAGAATTGCTCTGATTACTTGTGGGATTAATGTTATTAAGTTGAGATTTGTGTAATGTGAATTAGAAGATGTTGTGATTTGGGGAGCAGGGTGGCTCCAAGAGAATAAGGATAGGTAATTTAGAAGTGTAAATTTCATTTCTCCAGGTTTTGGGTAGTCCATTTTAGGGGAAGTTCTGCCAAATTTTTGGAAGAATTTCTTCTAAGGTGGACCCCGCAGGGCCACTTCGGATTTCAGGTTGAAATCCGGGGGCGGGTCCTGTCAGAAAAAGTTCAGAAATTTTTTGGTGAGAAAACCATAGATCATAAGATAACTATGGAAGTATACACCAAAAAATCTCAATTGAACTACAACGTAGTGTTATTATTGATGTGAGCAATTCATAGGGGTTAAAAATCTAGCTGATAATGAAATGACCGTTTATACAACCTCTAGTATGAGGGGCTGCAGCTTTTTTAGGAACAAAACAATCCACATTAACTGCCAGTCTGCCACTATCCTTACCTATTGATTTAAGAGAAATCTCAACCACACTATGCCAAAAAACTTATCAGACGACAGACAGAAACTATTGTCTGATTTGGAGTGCCACCGATGTAGAGCGAGACGCTGTCTATTGAAAATTTAGACAACGGTGGAACACAGTTGTCTGATAAACACATAGACAACGGGTATGTGTTATAACTGTTGTGTGATGGCTCGGCAGATGTCATGTGCAGCTGCGCAGCAGCTGCAGTGCTGTCTTTAGACAACAGAACTTGTTTAAGTCCGTTGTTTGTTAAGCTTTTCAGACAACGGAGCTCTAGTGTTTTCTGTTGTGTGAGAGTTAATTAGAAGACTTTATTTTTTCAAAGAACCATTGTCTGATGTATGAGAAATATGTTGTATGATCATTTAAACATCCATTTACCTAATGAACAATAGTGATCAAATGGAAATAAAATTTGATGCAAACCATCAAATGAACTAGTAGTACTTTAACCCATACTTTAAACTTCAAAATACATTGGATCCACCAAGATATATACATTCGTATTAGTCATTATTCCACAAAGTCATGAATCAGTGACAATTTATTGTCTTACGGGAGTAATGGGAGTACTTTAGCCTGGGAGGCTATCACCCAAGCCTGGGTGGCTCACTCGTATGGCTATCATCTTCCCCTACTCTTTATACTATTTTGACTAGCGGGGCTAGTCCGATTTCCGTTTAACCAGCGGGGCTGGTCTCGTTTTGTTGAGTATCGGAGTTTCAATCTTTTCTTTCAGTTGTTTGTGACTAGCGGGGCTAGTCGGTTTTCTTGGGCAGAACTTCTCTCGTTTTGGTTTCCTTAATCATTGCATGCATCAAGAGTTTTTAAAGAAATAAATGTGGGAAAGTATAAAATCCCTTTTGTTTAAAATTGTTTATTTTTGTCCACTCACACTAACGTGTTTTCAAATACTTTCCCCTGGACCCTTCGGTTTCAAATGCCCAGTTTGCAGGAGAAATTAGTTGAGGTCGGGCGTACATGGAGATGAGACATAGTCAGCAGCATGGCTTCCGAGTTTGCTTTTGAATTAGGATTTCCTTATTTACCTTTCTGTTGAATTGCTCTGATTACCTGTGGAATTAATGTTGTTAAGTTGAGATTTGTGTTTTGTGAATTGGAGAACGTTGTGATTTGGGGAGCAGGGTGGCTCCGGGAGAATAAGGATGAATGATTTAGAAGTGTAAATTTCCTTTCTACAGGTTTTGGGTAGTCCATTTTAGGGGAAATTATGCCAAATTTTTGGAAGAATTTCTTCTAAGGTGGGCCCCGCAGGGCCACCTCGGATTTCAGGGTGAAATCTGGGTCGGGTCCTGTCAGTTGGTATTAGAGCATTAGGTTGTCAGATTCTGTAGACTTGTTCATATCTTGTTACCGTATATGCTTGATGTTACTCAGTACCTCCCAAGTGATGGACCGACTGCAGCGGTTCCCCATCATATACTCTTCAGTGCTGTTGTACTCATCAAGTGTGTACGGTACATGTCTAGTGGTTTTCCTTTAGGATCAATGCCTCCTGTACGCCGACCTCATAGAAATTTCACTGCGTATAAGATTGTTTACATGTCTTGCACCTTTCCTTGGTATTGGTAGAGTAAGACTACTCTACAGATTCGAGTTGTGCTATGAAATATGATTCGAGGAAATGTTGTGGGTATATCTTCCTCGATGCCAACGAGTTTGTTGGTGCTTGGTTTAAGGTGCTAGAACATAGTTCGATTTTGTGCTCGAGTGTCTGAGACAAGCGACTATAACTTTGGGCTATCTTTGGATGCTATAATTGCTTTGGAATCAGGAATGTTGTGGGAAATGAAACTTGTAGTAATTGTGGTTCTAAATTTTTTTAAATCGAGTTACGAGGAGATGTGTATATGACGTGATCGGTCATGTAAGCGACACTTAGGACATTATTGGCAATCATTGGAGATTATTTGGAATCCTAGGACTAGTCATCTTGGGTTGTTGACCTGACCATAACTTTTGGACATAGTTGTGTTAGAAGTAAAGGGAATTGATTCCAGGTGCTTTGAGTTATAGATTGACCTTCTTAAATTGTTGGATTGTAGTGAATAAGGTGAGATTGACAGAAGTGAGTTTGAAGTTAGTGGGTGGATGACGTTAAGGAATTGGTAGGATACTTACTGAGTTGGCATGGAGACACGAAATTTGGTTCACCAATAATTAGGGGGTTAAGAATCTAACTTTTAGTGCATGAATCTACTCTTGTGTGTCTAAGCGTATCCGTTCTAGTGGAATTGTTGAACTTGGGGTTAAGGAAAGAGCAATGTGATACCGCAGGGTGTCCATAGTAATTCAAGTGCAATTACTATGAGATACGATTAAGATATAAGTTTTGAATCATTGAGCTACAAAGAAGGTTTGGTGATAGTTTCTTTGTGGGGCGGTGCTAGTCGACATTTTGACATATTTCGAGGGAGAGAATTCCCTTAGTTGACTCAGAAGGT
Organism: Rosa lucieae; assembly: GCA_024704745.1. Taxonomy (NCBI): domain Eukaryota; kingdom Viridiplantae; phylum Streptophyta; class Magnoliopsida; order Rosales; family Rosaceae; genus Rosa; species Rosa lucieae. Next base: position 31,925,878 of record CM045495.1, on the reverse strand, counting down.
TATATTAAGGTTGATCTAAGTTCTATATTTGAGATCGGGTGAGATGTATTGTGGCACGTTTGATAGCGAGATATATTTTTGTGGTGATTAGTTCAAATTGGATCATTATGTGGTGGGACCACTTTTGGGATCCAAGTATCGTTTTGTGTGATATGAGAAGTTAGATACCTGTCTTTCGTTTTATACCAATGATGATGTTGTTCGAGGAAAAACCTTAGGGATGGTGTTTTGTCGTCTTAGAAAACTATTTGTTGCTCGGGTTGAATACATTTAACAGATTGCTTTGGAGGAATTAAGTTAGTTTTACTACCTTGGTGCCATCACTGGTAGTAGTGGGTTAAGCTGTTTGAGATATAGTTCTCAATTTGACCGATCTTTCTACTGCTTGGTGACCCTTGTTTGGAAAGTAAGGAAGTAGTTGGTGTAATTGATATACGGTTGCCATAGCATGCTTACAAGCAAGATGACATAAATATGATGTATGAATTTGGCATAGAATTATTGGCATGCACCAGGACAGGACTAGGAAATTAGATTGTGTGGGATAAATCATAGGTTGCCAAATTCGTGCTAAAGCAGTTTTGTGTCAGAAATATCAATCAACTTTGAAAACCCATATCTCTTACCTCAGGGGAGCATATGCTTTGAAATTTTGTGGGAGGGTAATTCTCTATGTCTAATGTTTTTGTGAAAGGATTTTTCTTTCGGAAATTGGACAGCCTATTTAATATGGATGGAAAGCTTTTGAGTGTATTCTCCAGTTTAAGTGGAATCACTCAATTCGGACTGTCTTATCTTGGTTTGTGAGCAATGGAAGAATGAATGGTCAATGCTGTAAATTTCTAAGCTCATTATTCATTGTCTAGCTTGAAATTCCTTTCAAATAAAATTTTGGTGAACTTGTTCTAGGTTTCCTATGATTTAAATCGTACGGCGGGCTTACTTTTTGGCAAGATGAGGTTTGAGAAATTTTGATGCAATAATTGTTCGCGTAGTATGGTCATTCAGAATGTTGTTGAATCTTAAGTTTTATTGAATAAGTACTGTTTTGAGAGTGGATCTCTAGCTACTTTATCCTCAGCCAGTGAAGACAATGACGCTTGGGAATATCGACTTTGAGCCATGCAAGGAGAGTTGGCTATACTCAAGTACTGGCAAGTTCGACGTTGATTCTCGGAATTTTATGATATGAAAATGCAGAGGAGAAAGAATTGTCTACTTTGTGGTAGTCTTGTACGGAAATTTAAACATGAATGGGTGTGTGGTACCCAAAGAGTAACGCCTTGTGGCAGCCAAAGAAGCTATTTGAATAGGAACTTATCGGTTTAATCGAGGTTATCCTATGTTACTATTGGCAATTATGGGATATTTACGTAAACGACATTTGACCAGAAATCTAGGCACAAACAGACAAAAAGAAAGTGTGGTTTTGTGGTTGCTAAGGAAATTGGTTGTTTTAGACTTGTGGGGTATCTGCGAATATCTTATGGTGTTTTATTAGCGGTTGGACTTTCCCACAAACCCCTGTACGAATTGAGAATGTATTAAATGTGGGTCAATGTATTTTCACGACGTTGTTAGTGAACGGGTTAGATCTTCCCTGTACGAGTTATATGAGAATTCTATGAATGCTACTGTTCGAACCGAATGGTTTGTGATGCCGATACCTTGCGTCATTTGGGCTATTAGCGGACACGAATTTCTTGACGCCGAAATTCAGGTACTTGTGAGATTATGTTGCTACATTATTAGGCAAGACAAGTGCTTCGACTTGGGTGTTGTTAATTCGGGGTTATAAGCATGTTTTATTTTTTTGTTTGTGTTGTTGGGTTTGTCGTAGATTCTATTGGTTGTTAAAGTAGTTGATCTGAGGTGGTAAAAGAAAACTTAACCAAAGGAAGAGTCGACAAGTTTTGAGATTCTGGCAGCATCGAATGGGGTCTTCCTTCGATAAGTCTTTTGGGGATTATGAAAGAAATTGTTCTTGCTTGTGTTTTATGTTGTTGCATCAATATCTCGTTCTCCTCGACGCGCTAGTCAATTTTCCGTTATGCGGTACTCAAAGTATGATTCATTCCAGTCACCGACATCGATCTAACCTTGAGTCTTGATTCTCAAAATTCTACCATGTCACATATTGAACCATTTACGGGTTGCTTCGAACATAATGCCTTGACAATTTTTTTTTTTTTAGTTGAAAAGAACCTTTGGTAATGTTTGGAAGTAGGACAGTGAATTCTTTAGGAACGTTATAAGAATTGATCAGATTACAGCTTCCGGTCAGATTTCACTTTAAGGGTTGTTCCTTCCAAGTGTCGATCTCTCAGTTCTACATGGTAAATTCTTGGATTAGTTTTGGAGCCAATTTCTACATATTTTGAGCATACTTGCACATTGTTCTGTGCACTATCATCCTCACTATGTTATGGTTCGCATACTACATTCGTTGAGGATGTTGCATTTCGTATTAGTATATATGTTCCACCTCTACTTCAACAGTTTGAAATTTCGAGGGCGAAATTTTTATAAGGAGGGGAGATTGTTATGCCCTGTATCTTAAATTACCCGTTTACTAATCATTAGGATGGTAAACGACATTTACTTTCACTTTTACTATCGTTTCAGTACTTTTAGGGGGCCCTAAAATATGACTTTTTGTTCGGGTCAAAATTTGAGAAAATTTTCTTCATAAAAGTTGTAGAGAACGTTAAACCGAGCCCGTGTATATGTGGTACGTAAAAATCGGAGTTCATATGCGAAAGTTATGGCCAAAATACTAAAATTACTGTTCATGATAATTTTCTATAAATAGCCGAGTTACTGTGGTAAGTTTCCATTTTCGGAAACTTACCGAGCCCTCTCCCTTCTCTCTCCCCGATTCTCTCTTCCTCTCCGACCTCTTCACCTACTTCCGGCCATAACTCCTCCATCCGGCAACGGATTTTGACGTATAAGATGTCGTTGGAAAGCTCTCTTCCTTCTCTTCATTTCTGGGTTCGTTTCATAGCTTAATATGAACTGTGGAAGGTGCAGCAACGAGAAGAAGAGGACGGTCACTGTAGCAGTTTTGAGTCAACGCCGATATTTTCCGATTCCGGCAGTCTCCGGCCACCAAACAGGCGTCGAAGGTTCGGTTTTTGACATAGATCATTTCCCCTAAGGTGTTTCATTTCAATTTTCAGTGTAGAGGTCGAATTAACAATTTCAATTTCTAGGGTTCTTGGAATTTCTGGAAATTTTTCACCGGCCAAATTGGAGCTCTTCCAGGTAAAATTGGAACTTGTTGTAGTTGAGAAAGAGGTTGGGTTTGTTGAGTAGAGATGGTGCTGCCAAATTTTGGTGGCCATCGGAGGTGGTTGCCGGTGGTGCGTGGGGCCCACGCGCTGCCACTATTGGTGGCGCGTGGAGGCGTGTAGGGCAGTGTTTTAATTCCAGTTTTTAGCCCATTAAATTTTAGAAATGTTGTAGAACTTGTATGTGAAGTTTGGTGAATTTTGGAGAAGCTTGGAATTAACTATGAAGTTTAAGTTTAGGGTTTCGATTATCGAATTATGAGAATCCGACCGTCGGATATCTCTCGGTTCTGACTTGGAACCTTTAAGATAATGAATTGGTATTAGAGATAAAATTTGGGTTGAATCCGAGAACAAGTGGAGGGATGATTTGTGAGGATTTGATTATGGGATTCGTATTAAATTGTCGAATTGTCGCTTACGGAATATAATCGTGTACAGGGAGACGTACTAAGCTCTGGCTCGATGAAGGAACTCGTATACGTGATCGTCGGAATAGTACTGTGAGTGGACTTTTGTTTTAAATAATGATGCATGCGTTTATTTTTCTTGAATTAATACTTTATTTAATTAACATATTACTTTTCGAGCATATGAATTGATTTCGGAATTTGATTTCGATTTATCTCGTGGATTTGCTTTCAGTAATGATTTTCATGAAGTGATTATGATTTATTCCGGTTGTGAATTTCAGATATTATTTTGTTATGCTCGGATTCGAATTTATAATTTATGTTGATTTTCAACGAATTATTTTATGAGGTGATTCCAGAATTTCATATTTATTTTTTATTCACCGATTTGAGATCTCTGAAAGATTTTTGAAATGGGATTTCGATGAAATTATTCCTTGTTAATTTATTCGATCTTTGGTTTTGGCATTGGGAATGCCTTAGCAAAGATTTCGGTTTGAGAATTATGATTTTGTTTGATCTCGCCTTTCCGCTATTGGTTTGAGATTCTTTTGGCGTGTGGGACACGTCGATGATGTTTGCAGCTTACTGTGAGATTTTGGGGGAAGCTTTATGGATTTATGTGGTTTTCGGATTTTCTTTTTTGCCATACTTTGGGTGACTATTATCATTGCTAGCATTGATCTTCCGCCTTTGTGGCGAGGTGATGGGATCACCGAAGCCCTCCGCCTTTGTGGCGCTGGTTATTGTCTTTGTGACAGTAATTCTAAAGCCCAGTATCCTTTTTTTTTTTTTTTTTTTTAGAGAAGCGAGAGGAGGACTAACTCATTGTCCTCTCTCGAAATTTTATTAATGGTCAAAGAAAATAAAACAAACTGGATGGAGGACTCAGCCAAGGCCAAACCCAAACAAAGGTACATGAACAAATGAAAAACCAAACATAAAAAAGAACTTTCTAGAAAACTCCAGGCAAGTACATAAGTGATCAAGCAAAACAAACTCAAAAACCTAGAACAAAGACATGAGACGTCCATGATGAACCTGGGAACATAATTAAGAGAATCTATATGCTGGCCTTGAAGAGAAATCACGTCCAAAATCAGCAACCAAGAACGAGGGTAGAGACAACCACATATTCCCTCCGTCATGAGAGGCACCATAATTAGCCAAAGTGTCAGCAGGGGCATTTCCTTCCCTGAATATGTGTGAAACATGCAGATGCAAACCCTTTGCAAGAGCCAAACAATTGGACCACTGAACACAGAGCCGCCAAGGAATCAATTTTGGTGAAGCAAAATACCTTAAAACAGTCGTTGAATCCGTTTCGACCCATACGTATTGCCACTCTTGCAGCTTGGCCACCCTGATAGCCTCAATAAATGCCAATACCTCAGCATCAAGAGCACTAGGAACCCGCACACTTGAAGCAAAAGCCAGAACAAACGCACCGTCATTGTTCCGGGCAATGGCACCAAAGCTTGCGTGATCCCGATTTCTAAAGGACCCATCAATATTTATTTTTATCCATGGGGATGGCGGAGGCACCCATGTAACTCGAGTAAATTTAGGAGCACATGGTCGCAGCGGCGACAAATGCAAGAAGCCAAACATAGGAACCCCAGATTGAGAATTTGACGATGCAAAGATCAACCCAGCTGACTCCTTTAAAGCCAATAGTAGAAAGTGCATGAATTTGTGCCAATTAAACATACCTCCATCATGCCGCAAACGGTTCCTCTCTGACCACAGACACCACAAAACATTGCACACATTAAAACGCCAAAGTAGCTTTGAAGAAGTAGAAAGATGTGACATAAACTCCGAAGTAAGCAGGTCATGCAATGAGAACAATTGGGGGAACACAATGTTGAACATGTGAAAGCACCACTTCCAGACATCCAACACAATCTCACAGCCCAAAAACAAATGACGCCAATTATCATTCCCTGCACCACAGAAGCTACACCGAGAACAAAGTGAAATCCCCAACTTTTGAAGCCTCTCATCTGTCAGAATTCTCCTATGAAAAATCTTCCAAGAACAAATGCTCTTTCGTTGTTGAATTGCAGGATGCCATAGCAAAGAACCCCAAGCTAACGGAGGAGATGATGGAGCCAAGGCCAGGTAAGCCTCCTTTGATGTCAAAGCGCCAGACGAAGAACCAGACCAAACCACCTGATCCTTTGTTGGCTCTAAAGGAAGCGTAGTGGAGGTAAGGGCCTCTGCAACCTCAGGAAACACCTGAACAAAGATATCAGGAAGCACCCATTTACCATGAACAATGAACTCACTAATTGTATTATCAAGGTTAGCTAGTTCTTGGGGACTCAAGTTGAAAGCCTCCCCCAAAATCTCTCCCATCCAATTGTCCTTCCAGAGCCTAACCGAATTGCCATCCCCAATAATCCAACGCAGCTTGGAAAGCAAGGTCCTCCAAACCTGTTTCAACCCAAGCCAAACTGATGATTTTTTATAATAAGTACTAGGTTGGAGCCCAACTGTGAGAAACCGGCCATGCAAAAAACAAGCAGCAGTGGAAACTTTGGAGACAACATCCCATCCTTTCTTCAGAAGAAGAGCCTGATTCAAGACAAACAGATTCTTCAGACCCAAACCACCGTTATCCTTGGGTTGACAAACCTGATCCCAAGAAATCAACGCAACACCTTTTTTTAAAGGATCCCCGGTCCAAAAGAAATTACAAATCCATTTTTGCACCTCCATCAAAAGAGATCGAGGCCAGGAATAAATATGAAAGCTATAGATGAGCATACTGTGAATAACAGAATCAAGTAATTGCAACCTTGCCGCTTGAGATAACATTTTCCCCTTCCAGGAAGAGAGCTTACATCGAACCTTGTCAGCAACTGGCCTTAAGAATTCAATCTTGGGGCGACCCTGAAAGATGGGAACCCCGAGGTAGATAAAAGGAAGCTCACCAATTTTAATACCCAAGAGATTATGAATAGTCGTCTGCCGATTAAGAGCATGCTTGCCAATGAAGAGAAGAGATTTATTGTGGTTTACCAACTGCCCTGAATTAGCTCCATACTCGTCCATAAACTGAATGAGAGCATTAAGACCTTCTGGCCTAGCCTGCAAGAATATCATTACATCATCCGCAAAAAGAACATGTGACGGAGGAGAGCACATACCAGGGGCAGCAATGCAATCAATCTTATTGTCAGCAACTAACGCAGATAAACCTCGACTCAACACCTCTTCCGCCAGACAAAACAGAATTGGTGAAAGGGGGTCACCTTGTCTAACACCTCGCGAGCAGGTAAAGAAACCACAAGGCTGGCCGTTAACCAAGACAGAGAGATGTGCTGACTGAAGCACGCAATGAACCCAGTGCACAAAATTTCCATTAAAACCGAAAGCCCGGAGCACCCGGAGAAGAAAATTCCAATCCATGGTATCAAAGGCCTTAGCGATATCGAACTTAATAGCGATGTTCCCAAATTGACACCGGTGATCCAAGAGATTCATGCATTCAGAAGTAAGAATAATAGGGTCTGAAATTGACCTACCACGTATAAAAGCACTCTGATTTGGAGAAATAATTCTTGGAGCAATCTGACTTAACCGATCCGCCAACAGTTTAGTTATTATTTTGAACACAAAATTCGCTAGTGCAATAGGCCTATAATCAGAGATGCCCTCAGCTTCAAGCGTTTTTGGAATCAGAATAATTAGATTGGCATTGAAGTGCGGAGGGATGAACCCCGTTTCAAAAAAACTCTGAACTGCTAGAATTACATCACTTGAAACGACAGACCAGCAAGCTTTGAAAAAGCCCCCTCCAAATCCATCAGGACCGGGAGAGCTACTACCATCCATTGATTTGACAGCCAAAGAAATCTCCTCATCACTGGGAATAGAAACAAGGGACATATTTTCTTCATCTGTGACCAATTGTGGGATTACTCTCTCCATAAGGCCAGAATCAATTATACTTTGATCTTGAGTAAACATATTCGTGAAGTGTTGCACAATGTGGCTAGCAATTGAATCATGATCCTGCAAAATGACCTGCCCATCAGACAAAGAAGAGATCACTTTATTTAAGCGACGCACCTTAACCATGTTGTGGAGAAAAGAAGTATTGCGGTCTCCCTCTTTAAGCCATTTCACACGAGACTTGTCCCTAAGTAGAGTATGCTGCAGTGAGAGCTCAAACTGATAACGCGTATTGGCTACATCTTCACGTAAAAATCTATCACCTGAGGGCCCCAAGGCTGCAATTTCAGCTTGAATAGCATCCAGGCCTTGCCTAGCAGTATCCACCCGTGCATAAACATTACCAAAATGATTTTTATTCCATGATTTAAGCATAACTTTGAGAGCACGTAACTTGGAACACAGAACAAAGATTGGGCAACCATAGAAATATAAACCTTCCCAAAAGTCTTTAACAAGTTGGATAAAGTTGGGAGCCTGCAGCCACATATTCTGAAACTTGAAGGGGGTCCGATGTGATAAGGAAAACTTTGAGAATGAGAGTAGAATCGGACAATGATCAGAGGTTGATCTTGTCAAAGAACTGCACCCCATAACCTGCCATGCCTCCAACCATTCAAAATTACCCAGAGTTCTGTCTAGCCTAACATCCGTCCGACGATTGGACCAAGTATATGCAAGACCGGCAGTAGGAATGTCCACAAGACCACATACAGTACACATTTGTTGGAAGTCCGTACAAGAAACCAAATTTGGAGGATTACCACCCCGCTTTTCATGCGCACCCAAAACACAATTAAAATGCCCTAGGACCACCCATGGGCCCTGAACATACATGTTGCGAATAGCGGTACCTGCCAGAGAGAGCGTCTGCCCACTGTAGAAGTTTTAGCATAGACAGCAGTAATTACACAGAGCACACCCTCTAGCATACAAGAAAAAGTAACCTGCTGAGAGGTAGAGGAAAGAATAGCGGGCTGAAGCCCTTCCTGACAAAGAATCCATAAATTGGGGGCTTGCAGACCCCGGTCATTTGTAGCAAAAGGAAAGAGGCGTAATGACCTCCAAAACGACCAATTAATAGAACTAAGAGGAACAAAAGGCTCAGATAAAGCCACAAAACAAGGACGATGCACACGTACCAAGTCCAGTAACGCCCCCTGAGTGTCATCGTTTGCGATGCCACGGGCATTCCAATAAAGAACCTTCATTAATATAATTTATGCTTCGCTCCCTTTTGCACAAGGGCGCGTCCTGTAATAGACTTACGAACTGGCACTATCAAATTAGACTTTTTAATCTGTTTTTTGGTTCTCTTTGAGACTACTGGCGTAAATTCCCCTTCTTCCCTAGTTAGGGTAGGGTCCTCAAGTATCTGGTTTGCCGGTTCCGCAATAGAGTCAGAAGATACCAAATTAGCACCACTGGTAGTGTCAACCACTGGTGTATTAGTGATGCTAGCAGATTGAACAACAAAAGTCTTTGCCTGCTTCAAATTCTCTGGGGTAACCCTCTGAAACCCAGGAGGAACACTATCAAAAGAGGAGTCTTGATCAGATGCCTGCTGCACAACCAAATTCTGTTCAACCCTTTCAGTCACAACATTAGACTCTTTAATAATTTGTTCAACTGTTCCAATCACAACATTTGTCTCCAAAGCTGCCGCAGCTTGAACAGAAGGCACTTGTTGCACATTACCATTACTAAAAGAACAATCTTCAGAGGCTGTAGGTTGGACATTCGGACTGCGAGAAACAGAAACAGAAGCTTTCACCCTCCTCCTTCTAGACCTACGAGTGGAGGAGCGACCTCGCTGAGGAGATACGTCAGCAGTGGGAGCAACAGGACCCGCTACCTTGCATTTGGCACCTAAGTGCCCAACAAGGCCACACCTAGAACAAACACTTGGAAGGGCTTCATATTCAATACCCACCAAAAGATGTTCTCCATTTCCACGGGTCACTCGCAGTTGCTGAAGAAGAGGCTTAGAAAGGTCGACATCAATTAGAACCCTCGCGTAGAGACCAACAGACCGATCAGCAGTTCTAGGGTCAAGTTTCATGGGCATCCCAATCCCCCTAGCAATTTCGAAGATAGTTTGTTGCTCCCAAAACGCAAAGCCCAGGTCCCAAAGTCGCACCCAGACTTGTGCAAACGTGTTTCTATAGGTCGCAGGAGAGAAGCTTGGAGTCCACTTTATCAGACGCAGAAGCCCTTGTTTCAGCGTTACTATACCAAAAGACAAAATCCTTTGCATGTCCTCTAAGGACTGAAACTGAAGCATGAAGAACCCCCTACCCAGAGGAGAGACGGACCAGTTGCTTAAATCAGGCCAAAGAGACTTAAGCTGCGACATCAAGTCATGAGATTTTAGAGGGAGGGCTTTCGGTGGAAGAACGACGCGACCCACAAGGTAGGTCTTACAACGCTCCAAGCCACGAAGGTAAGAGTCTTCTGAAATTTGGATTGAGACGACGCCGTCGTCTAGAATGGGTGAAGGCAGATCATCGATGTTGAACCCTAGCGGAGGGGGCAGTGCTGATAGGAGAGAGGCAAATGAGGGCTTTGGGGTAGGGTGTTGAGGCAGCGCCATGCCGCCGCCGTGAAGGGCTGGCGAACTGGTGTGACGGGGGAGGCTAGGGTTTCAGAGTTGGCATGTAACCCTAACTATCATGGGCATGAGATTGAAACCCTATGATAGTTAGGGTTACATGCCAACTCTGAAACCCTAGCCTCCCCCGTCACACCAGTTCGCCAGCCCTTCACGGCGGCGGCATGGCGCTGCCTCAACACCCTACCCCAAAGCCCTCATTTGCCTCTCTCCTATCAGCACTGCCCCCTCCGCTAGGGTTCAACATCGATGATCTGCCTTCACCCATTCTAGACGACGGCGTCGTCTCAATCCAAATTTCAGAAGACTCTTACCTTCGTGGCTTGGAGCGTTGTAAGACCTACCTTGTGGGTCGCGTCGTTCTTCCACCGAAAGCCCTCCCTCTAAAATCTCATGACTTGATGTCGCAGCTTAAGTCTCTTTGGCCTGATTTAAGCATCTGGTCCGTCTCTCCTCTGGGTAGGGGGTTCTTTAAGCAACTGGCCTGATTTAAGCAACTGGTCCGTCTCTCCTCTGAGTTGGCATGTAACCCTAACTATCATGGACATGAAGTTGAGGCATAGTCAGCAGCATGGCTTCCGAGTTTGCTTTTGAATTAGGATTTCCTTATTTACCTTTCTGTTGAATTGCTCTGATTACCTGTGGAATTAATGTTGTTAAGTTGAGATTTGTGTTTTGTGAATTGGAGAACGTTATGATTTGGGGAGCAGGGTGGCTCCGGGAGAATAAGGATGAATGATTTAGAAGTGTAAATTTCCTTTCTACAGGTTTTGGGTAGTCCATTTTAGGGGAAATTCTGCCAAATTTTTGGAAGAATTTCTTCTAAGGTGGGCCCCGCAGGGCCACCTCGGATTTCAGGGTGAAATCTGGGTCGGGTCCTGTCATGTACTTCCCACATTAGGAGAATTATATTATATGAGAATGTTATTAAATATTCAAAAAGGTTGTCACAATTTTGATTCAATAAAGACAATTAATGGTATTACATATTCTTCTTATCAAGAAGCTTGCCGAGTTTTGGGTTTATTAGGTGATGATAAAGAGTGGATTGAAGCGTTAGAAAATTCTTTACACGCTGCAACAGCTTCTGAAATCCGTCAACTATTTGTTACAATTGTCTTATTTTGTGATGTGGCAAATCCTGAAACCTTATTAGATTCATATTGGGTAAATATGTGTGATGATTTATTGCACAAAGCGAGAATAGAAATTGGAAATCCAAATTTAATCTTACCTGAATCAGAATTAAAAAATAAATTATTATTTGAATTAGAACAAATATTTAATCGATCATCAAGTTCATTAAAAGATCATCAATTACCATTGCCTGATACAAGCAAAATATTTGAGTTAAATAATAGACTTTTAAGAGAAGAATTAGATTACGATTGCCTTGAATTAAAACGTCAACATCAAAATTTAGTAGCTCAGCTAAACACATGCCAAAGAATTATATATGATGAGGTTGTTAAAGCAATCGAAGACAAAACATGTAATACCTTTTTTGTTCATGGCTATGGAGGAACTGGCTAAACATTTTTATGGCATACAATAATAAATAAATTAAGATCTGAAGTAAAAATAATTTTAGCAGTTGCCTCATATGGAATTGCTTCGTTATTATTACCAAACGGAAGAACTGCTCATTCTCGGTTTAAAATACCTTTAGTAGTGAATAATTTATCAATATGTCCGATAAAAAAAGGCACTCATCTTGCAAAATTAATTGATAAAACAGAGTTAATTATTTGGGACGAAGCTCCAATGTGTAATAAATATTGTTTCGAAGCATTAGATAAATCTTTACGTGACATTCTATCAGATCCAAATAATATGCAGATTGACAAACCATTTGGCGGTAAACCTATATTATTGGGTGGAGATTTTAGACAAATTCTACTAGTTATTACAGGAGGAACTAAAGAACAAATAATTGAAGCTTCGTTAAATAGTTCATACCTTTGGTCATCATTCAAAATATTTCATTTAACAGAAAATATGAGATTATCGAAAAAAAATTTAAGTGATGAGGAGAAAATAAATATTTCAACTTTTGCAAATTGGTTATTGGAAATTGGAGAAGGTCACATATGTTCAATTAATGATGAAAATTATAAAGATGCATCTTGGGTTGAAATTCCAAATGATTTACTTATTCACACTAATATAAATCCAATAGAAGCAATTTTTCTTGCAACTTATCCAAATTTTAACATCAATTACAATAACTTTAATTATCTAAGGGAACGTGCAATTGTTGCACCACGAAATAGTACAGTTCGAGATATAAATGATTATGCTATAAATCTATTACCAGGTGACAAAACAACCTATTTAAGTGCTGACAGTATCTTATTAAATTCAGGAAATAATGAAAATATCAATCTTTTATATCCTATAGAATTTTTGAATACACTTGAATTTAACGGATTACCATCACATGAATTAATTTTAAAAATTGGAATGCCTATCATGTTATTGGGAAATTTAAATCAAATGTTTGGCTTATGCAATCGTACAAGATTGATAATAACGAAACTATTTGATCGACTAATAGAAGCAAAAATATTAACAGGAAACAATATAGGTAAAAAAAATTTCATACCTAGAATTATTCTTACTACATCTGAAAATAAATGGCCATTTACTTTTAAAAGACGACAATTTCCAGTAAAACCATGTTATGCTATGACTATTTACCAGAACCTGTTTTTACTCATGGACAATTATACGTTGCACTTTCAAGAGTTACATCAAGAAATGGATTGAAAATTTTAATAAACAATGACAATGATGTATCAAATAAATATACTAAAAATATAGTTTATAAAGATGTATTACAAAATATATAAATAGAAACAAAAGAAACAAAAGAGAAAAACAGAGAATTCATCTATTGATTTGAAATTTTTATATCAAACTAAAGTTTTATATATTTCAATCGTTTATTCACAAAAACCGAATTATGCTCTGAACTAATGAATAACATCAGTTGCTACAAATATTAAATGTGTACATATTTTACATGTCTATGACAGATGTTCAAAATATGAATAATTGACACAAGTTTCATGTGACACAATTGATTATCAAATAAATAAATAATTATTCTAATTTTTGATAATTTTGTATTGCAATTAGTCAACGGAAGCAAATGAGAAGAGACCCAGTACATCTCTCCAGTTATGGTTGCAATTTGTTTCCGGTTCCATCTCATTTGAAAATTGACGAAAGAAGTAATGTGAAACACTCCAGACAAAATGAAAGATGGAGATGATTCTGGATTAGAAACAAACAGTACGTATTCAAAAGGGATTCACTTTGGGATTACACTTTTGCCTTGAATGCCTCAGTATAAAACCGACATCTCCAGCTGCTTTTCAGTTCCACAAGCCTCCACCAAGGTCAACCTCTACTTAGGCCTCATCAAAAAGCCCGCGGATCAAGTGGGCCGATGGAGGCCCGCCGGCCCTGAGGGCTTTTAGCCCGGCCCGGCCCGTCAAAAAACCCTCAAAAGCCCGCCTTGGTGGGCCGGGGGCCGGCCCGCCAAAAGCCCGCAAAAACCCGGCCCGGCCCATAGGCCCGGCCCGTAAAAGGCCCGCTAGGCCCGGCCCGTAAAAGCCAGTAAAATATTATATATATATATATATATATATATATATATGTGTGTGTGTTTATAAATATATATATACACACACTCACACATAGATATATATTGTGTGTGTTTTATATATATATATATATATATAGTGTGTGTGTGTGTGTGTTATATATATATAGAAAAGATATATATGCATTACCGCATAATAAATATATATATATATATATAGATATATATATATGTTTGTGTGTGTTTATATATATATATATAATTATATATATATAATATATAGATATATATATATGTTGTGTGTGTGTGTGTGTTTATATATATATATATATAGATATGTGTGTGTGTTATATATATATATATATATATATATATATCTATATGTGTGTGTGTGTGTGGAAGTTCTTATCTTTCTATTATTCTATATAGAATATGTGCATATATATATATATTCTACATATCGGTTGACCAATTCGATCGGATTCGAAAATATGGTGAAATTGGCTAAATTTTGTATCACACTCATAATTTATTGTAATAAACTCATCCAACGGTCGGTTTTTCCATTTTCTTTGAATTGATATGGGTTGCTATTTGGAGTATATGATATATAAATATAGGTTTATAAGAGTAACTAAGTTTGACCTAGTTGATCAAATTCGAAACGATAACCAAATTGGCTGGATTTTCTACAACCACCATAAAACATTACAATCTCTCAATCGAGCGGTTGGTTTCTCTGAATTCATTTTTCACTTCATGATTGCTTTAGAATGAACCTAAACAATTTAAATACAATAAATATGTCATACAACTTTAGGAGGAAAATTGGTATAGACCAATGTGTTTGTAATTAAAATTAATTTTTTTTATCTTATGTCCACGCACATCCATTGATGAAATATATACAAACGTGATGTGAAAAAATAAGCACGTTTTGAGGTTGTCACGGCATCGGTCAACCAATAAAACATGTAAGTGTCTACGGTTGACTAATCCGATCGGATTCGAAAATATGGTGAAATTGGCTAAATTTTTTACCACACTCATAATTTATTGTAATAAACTCATCCAACGGTCGGTTTTTTCATTTTCTTTGAATTGATAGGGGTTGCTCTTTGGAGTGTATGATATATAAATATAAGTTTATGAGTAACTAGGTTAGACCTAGTTGATCGAATTCTAAACGAGAACCAAATTGGCTGGATTTTCTAAAACCACCATAAAACATTACAATCTTTTCATCGAGCGGTTGGTTTCTCCGAATTCATTTTCCACTTCATGGTTGCTTTAGAATGAACCTAAACAATTTAAATACAATGAATATGTCATACAACTTTAGGAGGAAAATTGGTATAGACTAATGTGTTTGTAATTAAAATTAATTTTTTTTATCTTATGTCCACACACATCCATTGATGGAATATATACAAACGTGATGTGAAAAAATAAGCACGTTTCGAGGTTGTCACGGCATCGGTCAACCAATAAAACATATAAGTGTCTACGGTTGACTAATCCGATCGGATTCGAAAATATGGTGAAATTGGCTAAATTTTTTACCACACTCATAATTTATTGTAATAAACTCATCCAACGGTCGGTTTTTTCATTTTCTTTGAATTGATAGGGGTTGCTCTTTGGAGTGTATGATATATAAATATAAGTTTATAAGAGTAACTAGGTTTGACCTAGTTGATCGAATTCGAAACGAGAACCAAATTGGCTGGATTTTCTAAAACCACCATAAAACATTACAATCTCTTCATCGAGCGGTTGGTTTCTCCGAATTCATTTTCCACTTCATGGTTGCTTTAGAATGAACCTAAACAATTTAAATGCAATGTATAAGTCATATAACTTTAGGAATAAATTGGTATAGTCCAATGTGTTTGTAATTAAAATTAAATTTTTTTTATCTTATGTCCACGCACATCCATCAATGGAATATATACAAACGTGATGTGAAAAAATAAGCACGTTTCGCAGTTGTCACTCCATCGGTCAACCAATAAAACATATAAGTGACTACGGTTGACCAATCCGATCGGATTCGAAAATATGGTGAAATTGGCTAAATTTTTTACCACACTCATAATTTATTGTAATAAACTCATCCAACGGTCGGTTTCTCATTTTCTTTGAATTGCTATATGTAGCTCTTTGGAGTGTATGATGTATAAATATAGATTTATAAAAAATTAGTGTCTTTAAAAATTTATTTATCAATAAATTAGTATCTATATATAAATATAGATTTTTTTGGGTACAATATAGTTATATAGATATGTTATCTTTGGTTGTATTTGATCATTATCCATTGAATTTCCAAAGCTTGATTAAAAAAAAAATACTTGTGTCTTTAAATATTTATTTATAAATAAAGCCCGCAAGGCCAAGCCCGGCCCGGCCCGAAAAAGCCCGCAAGGCCCGCTTTATATGGACGGGTTTGGATCCTTTGATTTTTAATAAAGCCCGGCCCAAGCCCGCTATGAATGGGCCGTTGACGACCCCTACCTCTACTGTTAGGCGATATCAGGCTTATTCATTACAATCAACATCACTGAAAACTGGGTAAGATTTCATTTTCACCGAATCAGTTGATTTTGTTTACCAAATCATCTATTTTCATCTCTATACATAAATGACTCAAACTTTGTTCCCTGTGGTAGCCTATGTGCTTTTTTGAATTAGATATAGAAGAATTGAATTCTTTGGTTTAGGATTATTGACATATCTAAAAGTAGGGAGTTGGTTTCGATTTTGATTTTGATTGAAATTGAGATTTTATTGATTTCGATAGGTTATTGAAAGGGTTTTCATATTTTTGATTTTTTCAGGCAAACGAAGAGCGGAGTTTTACAGGCGATGGAAGTCTCTCCAAACTAAAAACTCCCTCTCTCAGGTAAATACCGATTTCTGATTCTCCGTTATGCTATGTTTAGCTGCCTAGGAACTGAAAGAAATATGATTTAGGTTTCAGTGCTGCTTTATCATCATAATACTCTGGTCGAAGAACCTGCGTCATTGTAAGTACATATAAGGGCAAATGTTTCAGAGAAGTATTTGTTAGCATCTTTGAATGAAGATCCTAAACCAGGACATATAATAGCTAATCTTGCAAATGCCTATTATATGAATGGTGATCATAGAAGTTCCAGCAAGTGCTTGGAGAAGGGGCTCATGGCTCATTGCTACATTCATTTCTTGCTTTTTTCACTGAGGTTGTCCATTTAGTGTCTTATTCTTCATGGAAAATTTTATTTTTTACTACCATAAGTTTTTTATATTTGGTTTCTGAAAAACAGTGATCCATAACTTCTCTCTGTCTTAACTCAATTCATAATGGCAATATGGCATAGTCATTACTTTGCTGCTTATTGTATTAGAAGGACTGAACACTCATGCTACTTTTTTTTCCAATATGACTGTTGAAAAGAAAAAGAAAAAAAATGAAATTGACTCCAGCCTTTTGTTTTGCTATTGCATCTTCCTCAGGTGACAAAATTAGAGCTCATTGGATGTCTACACGATATGCCGTTGCAATACACCGAACCAAGGATGCAGAATGGTATCAGGATCCCACTGAACAACTATCCTGGCAAGAAGTCAAATGGCTTCAGTTATAAGAGATGTAGACTCTATAATTTCCGTTCAACTTCACATACCATGGCCAGGCTTTGCCATGGTCCACAAAGCCCAACATGAGATTTCAGCAACATTTGATGGTAATCACAAAAGAGCTATTAAGATGGTAATCACAAAAGAGCTGTTAAGATGTCAATACGACAATAATAACCTTAAACTACATTCATGCTTAAACATGAACCTTACATTTCAATTCAGCTATTTACATATCCATTTGAACTTTTAACTGACTTTCATATTGATCATTATTTTTGATATCCAGCAGCAGCTGCTCAAATAAGTTGCCAAACGAGCTGTTTCCTGTCGCCGAGGATGCAAGTTAATATGCAGTAGTAGGTTTGACCAACTGCTTTTCACAGAAACACATATCGTCTTATGCCTTTGAATCCATTTTGGAAATGCTAAGGCCAAATCTAACCATTTTTACCTAAAGTTGGTTAGGTTCTCCTAATTGCAAAATTGTAAATACACATCTGGTCAACATACCAGATTTTGCAATCTATAAAAGAACTCTTTAGCTATATAACACATCAATGTTTGTAACCGCTGTCTTAAAATGCCTCAACAATGTACCCACAGTATCGCGCGGGCATCATTGTTAGTGTTTCTGTAAGGAAAAATGTAGTGGCTGAGTATTGGATCGATTACTTAGATAGGTAATTAGTTTAAAGTGGTCTACTGTAGTGGCAAGACTGGCTCAGTACCCTAAAATGGTGGGCTACATGTTACATTATCATTTTCAACAATATCATATCACAAAACAGCAAATATACTATTACAAAAGTTCGTATGCCTTTCTCGTGCTCTTCACAAAAGGCCTTGATGCCCTTCAGCTATACTATATTCATATATTATCAAATAAATACTATTTATCAATCATTACTGAGTGCTTTCGGTTTCTGCAATGTCGTCTTTGTGTGATGAAACAAATTTGGGCATATGCTTTAGGGTTTCTAAAGAAAGTTCCCACACAATTTGATAATTTATTGGGGTGCAATAGACGTTTTGAATTGATATAATCTCATCTTTTATTCCTTTAAGCAAAGTTTTATTTGTCTAAATTTAGGGAGATTAGTTCTCATTTCAGTGACTAAAAGTTCTATTGGGGGCAATAGACATTTATTGGGGGGGGGGGGGGGGGGGGGGGCAATATATGTTTTGAATTGATGTAATCACCTCGTTTTTTTTTTTCTTTAATCAAAGTTTATTTGTCTAAATTTAGGGAGATTAGTTCTCATTCCGAAGACTGAAAATTCTATTGAATGGCAATAGATGTCTATTGGAGCAATAGAGATTTTCAAAAAAATCCGGTCTATTGGGGGGAAATAGATCTCTATTGCCCCTCTATTAGGGGGCAATAAAGATTTTCAAAAAAATCCGGTGGGCGGCGGCGGGATATTGGATTCTGGTGGCCGGTGACTGGATTCCGGCGACCAGATGGCCGGAATCAGGCAAAAATTGGCCGGAATCAAGTGACCGGTGACCGGCTCCAGCGAAGTCTCCTTTTCGCCCCAACAGACGTCTATTGGGCTTTTATTGGCTCCCAATAGAAGTCTATTGCCCCCCAATAGAACTTTCGGTCATAGAAATGAGAATTAATCTCCTTAAATTCAGGCAAATAAAGCTTGATTAAAGAAAAAAAAATAGAAAATTACATCAATTCAAACATCTATTGCCCCTCAATATAACTTCGGATCACCGAAATTCTGCCCCCAAAAGACGTCTATTGCCCCCAACATGCAGTCTCAACCTAAAGCAATTACCATTGGTGATCAGTAAAACATGAATAAAGGTAGAAAATGTAAAACCAAACTAAAATCATAGCATAATGGTACAATGGATAACACCAAGATTCCATTCAATAATCAATTACCATGGACCAAAATCTAGGCTAAACTAGTCCCTACCGATTAGTGTGGTTCATGTTTGCATTTGGGCCCCCGTTTTGGGTCCATTATTTTTTTTCATTTCCTTCTGTCCCATTACTTAAATAAATAAATAAATAAATAAACACTTCTGATTTGGGCACCCAGAAAATGCTCTGGGCACCAAATCAGATCAAACCGCTCATTGCTGCATGCCGTCTGCCTCCACTGCCAAACCCAACACTCTGAAATTGCAAGCAGAACCTCCACATTGCCGGACATAGTCTACTATAGCTCGATCAAGACCATACAAAGCGGCGACTCCTCGATCACCACCATCAAAGTGGAGGTCCTCGATCTCCAGGTCGGCGAGCAACGGGTTCGGGTTCTGGAAATCCGATATTCAAGAGTTGATTCGAATCGGTGATGCAAACGATGGCGTTCCTCCAAAGGCGATGTCGACGAAGTTGCGTTCGAAGTACTCCTTCCCCATGGAGATGCTCACTTGACGATCTCGGCGTGGATGGTGTAGCCGAAATAGGAAGATGATGTTGGGTCAGCTTGCGGCGTCGCCGAACCGACGACGATCTGGCCAAGATAGTGACAGAGAGGGGGGGGGGGTAGAGAGAGAGAGGAGAGAGATGGAGTGTGATCCGAGGGGGGGGGAGAGAGAGAGAGAGAGAGAGAGAGAGAGAGAGAGAGAGAGCGAGAGACATTTGACATCAAATTGTGTATGTGAGAATAAAAATATGTTGCTGAGGTAAGTGAGATAATTTTTGTTCATTTTAGGGCTTTAAGTCAAGGACCCTAATAATAAGCGGTACGTATTACTCGCGATGCTAATACTACTTTCACACAGATTTTTAGTCCATGTGAATGCATTTGATGGGTCCCACTTTATACTCCATCAATTATGTCCCATCACCAAAAATATGTGTGTATCTAATATATTTATTAAAATTTACTAAATTATTCACATATTTACATATTTATTCTTTGATCTCTTAAATTATTGTCCTTTTAATTTTTTTTTCCAGATGGCCTCCATTTGGGAGGCTCTTCTGACCCACGACTCCCAATGTTTAAAGACCGGATCTTCTTTGCGCCATTCAACAACAGCTCCAATTTCTCTATGGTCACCACAATCCTCACCTTCTGTCTTTTGCCGCTTTTTTGTTCTTGGAGGGCTCTTGGTACTGGGTGGCAAGGGTGTATATGGGTTGGCCTTGTGCACCAGATTGTAACCCATGTAAGCGCCAGATGTGATTTATTCGACTGTAGTCACTACAGCCACCATGAAGGAAGTGGCCTTTTAATTCTCAATACCCCCAAATCAAGACCAGTAACGCCCTTCAAATGATTCGTAGAAGGAATCCAAAACCGTAATCAAATCCATAAGCAACTGAGATTGAATCTGAGAAACTAAAATCAGTCATACACTTGGAACAATTACGAAGAGGAAACAAGGTAGCGGATTCATTACCGTACGTTGGAAGCAAAAAGTTGAAAAACATATATCAGCTTTGTTGTCAGTGATAGATCTGAAAGAAAGAAAGAGAGATTAGATTACAAGAAATAAATTTGACAGAGAAATTCGGAGAGAGAGAGAGAGAGAGAGAGAGAGAGAGAGAGAGGAGTGAGATTTGCAGCTCTGGGCTTCTCAGCGGCTTAGTGAATTTTTTGCAGCTGCAGAAGCTTAGAAGGTGAGTGGAATTGGGAAGGATTGGGTTTTATATGGGGGGAGGGACGGAGGGTATTGATGCCCTAGATAACCAAATGGCCTTCAATTATTCCTACCCCGATTTTTTCACTTTTTTTGGGCCACAAGATTTTTACTACTTTCACAACAATTGTGACAAAATGATAAAATATATAAAAAAAAATATATAAAATCTATATAAGAAATTGTGACAATTTTCACTACAATTGTGAAATTTTCAGAGAGTTATCGAAAAGACTTCACACAAATATTTGTGTGAAACAAAATGTTTTTGGAATTAATGAGCTGTGTATAAATATGTTTGTTAAATCTTAAATAGTAAAGTAGTTTTTATTTTATTTTGAAATAAGATTCACATGAATTTTTTTCTGTATCAACTCTAATTCATAAGGAAGTCTATGTAAATGTCTGACACAAATAAAATAATTTTTAAAACATAAAAAAACATTCACACGGAAGTTTGTGTGTGACCATAATTAATACGTATATCTGTGTGAATTTCACACTGAAATCTGTGTAGCACTGAAAGATATTTGAGAATTGTAGAAAGAATTATAATAAGCTTCTTATGATTACAATCATAGCATGGCACTCCTTTTGTTGAGTAAGCATGACAGTGCACTTTGACTTGTTGAATAAT
Source organism: Rosa lucieae (assembly GCA_024704745.1). NCBI lineage: Eukaryota > Viridiplantae > Streptophyta > Magnoliopsida > Rosales > Rosaceae > Rosa > Rosa lucieae. The sequence goes on along the minus strand of CM045495.1, from coordinate 31,904,115 downwards.
CAATTAGCAGGGGTGACCCCAAAACTATAGTTACGCTGTGCAGTGAGAGCTGCTGGGCTACCTGGCTTATCAATAATATTTCCACTTTCTCAAAAGTGTTGGAGTTGAAATCGAAAGGGCAAAAATGATTTGCACTAAATGAAATTTGCAATACCTCCTCTCAGAAACCGCAGCTCAAAACATATTATGAATACTTATGAAATTTAATCGCTTAGTGATGCTCTCGAGAGTGATACATTAAGGCTTGGATAGTGGAATTACAAAAGACTACTGAATAAAGTCAACCAGGAAGCACCAACACAGATTACTAAAGGTCAACTACAAACATAAGCTTTAAAAACTTTCAAGGAGATAGAAGGACTAGACATTCAAAACCGTAGCATGATGATAATACATATGTTTATTATCTAATGCACAAGAATATCACAAGTAATATTTGTGTAACCAACCTTTCGAGCATCATCATTGGGAAGATTTTCGATGAAATTTGGCCCCGATGATAAGAATCCTCTTCCTAGAGGACTGTATGCAACAATGCCAATGCCAAGTTCCCTGAGAAATTTGGGATAGTAATATCAATGAATTGCTAGCAACGTACTCTATAATAATCTAGGTAGCTCCGTCAAGCCTTACCGACAAGTAGGGATTATTTCTTCCTCTACATCTCTTGACCACAAGGACCACTCCAGCTGCACAGCAGTTATTGGATGAACAGCATGGGCTCTTCTTATTGTTGAAGCTGACGCCTCAGACAGACCGATGTACTTTATTTTGCCCTCTTCAATTAGCTTCTTGAGCTCCCCCACCTTGTAAAAGAGAAAATAAAGGAATTTAAGAAAATGAGATCTTGCTCAAAATAACTGACTGACAGATTGCAGTAACAAAAGATTAATAGTCTAGTAGGGAAGATGCATAAGCTACAAGATAATACAGAACTTTATGTGATTTAACAAATTTGGAAATGATATACACTGAAAATGATGATAGAATGTAGTGGCTTTTGTGCTTAACAAATGATACTTCACAAAATCTTTTCCATATAGATTAAAGATTATAAATTTCTGGACTGTACTGTAGACCTGTAGTACTAAAGGATGCAGCTCTAATCAACATGCACTTCTATTCATAGGTGTCGTGTCATAATGTAAATTTCCCGTATACATAGGGCATAACATAAGTCATACACATATGGGGATGATAACACAAGCAACTAGACATATGGATAAGATAACAGAAGCAAACTAGTCAACTAGATATAAGCCCAAGATAGCATCAACATAGCAAATGGAAGCTCAAAAACAGTGCACATTTGATTTAAATTTAGAATTGAAAATGATCTGCAGTTTAGACATAATCGGCAATCACATTAATCACCAATCTCCTACCTGACGCCATAATGCTTTCATTTTCTTGGGGATCCTTGGTTTTCAAACTAATATAATCTTAATATTACTTATAACGCTCCCTGCACAAACCAAGTGATAACTACTTGTAACAGAAAGTGCTGGGACCAAATATTGCTCAAAATGAGGATCATCAAACAATATTTGTTGAATGATAATTTTGTCATTACTGCTATAAATTATTCACTGCACAGTCAAGTGTATCAATTAGTTTCCCATTGTACAATTTATTTTCCTTCACAATGTTCATAGAAAAAGCCTCTCTTTCATATAATCAAGACTTATATTGCCAACAAGAAGACTAATAGAAAATAGAATTAAATTTGGCAGGCTAGAGATGATATGTGAATCACTGATTATCAAGATAACAGAGAATGACACATCCTTACACAAACCGAGCGTAAAGATTTGAAAGATGGGACTATTTCCTCATCACTTGATGCAATGCAACTGAAGCAAGATTGTAAAGGGCCATTTACACTGACAACCTCTTCAAACTTGATCAATTCAATACGAAGCTAGCTGAGGCTAAAAAAACAGTATCTAGCAGTGGTCAAGCCCTCAGTTCCACTAGGAAAACCAAAAACTAGAGGAAATTGAGTGCATGCAGCGAGATTGAAGAGAAAACAGAAGAAATCAAACCGTGACTTCAATGGGGACACGGGTGTCAATCCTATGCTGATAATAGAGATCAACAGAATCTACACCAAGTCGTTTCAAGCTTCCTTCACAAGAAGCTCTCACATATGCCGGGTCACCTCGAATCACCATTTTGTTGTCCGCAAACCTTATACCGAATTTGGTGGCCAGTTCAACCTTGTCTCTCACCCCTCCACTCAAAGCCTGGTCCATCAATTCAATGAATTTCAAACAGTCTCATATAAATAGTAATCGATTACAGGAGTGAAGGACATACCTTGCCGAGGAGAATTTCGTTGGTGTGGGGACCGTAGACGTCGGAGGTGTCGAGGAAGGTGACGCCGGAGTCGACGGCATGGTGGATGAGCTTGATCATGTCGGCTTCGGGCTTCGGGGGGCCATAGAAGGCTGACATGCCCATGCAGCCCAGTCCTTGAGCTGACACCTCCAGGCCTTGTGACCCAAGCTTCATCCTCCTCACACCCGCCATGTCTATGTGTTAAATGTCTCTCTGTGAGTGAGTGAGCAGAAGCAGATAGTAGCAGAGTGAGTGAAGGAAGGTGCTTGGGTGAGTTATATATAAGTTTGTTTGGTGAATCGGAAACAGTTGGTGGTGGCGATGGCGTCAGCAGTGAGGTCGTGGTGGTGGGCGTCAGCAGTGAGGTCGTGGGTGAAGAAGAAGAGTAGAATGGAACGAGGGGATGGCGTAAGAGCGTACGTCAGAGTGACCAACAGAGATGCACCCCTGACCAAAAGGAAGCCAAACACAGCGGTCTCGGCTGCCAGTGCCGCTTTTACATAAATGGGCAGTTGCCGCTTAACTAGGTCGTGTATAGGATCTTCAGCTGTAAAACGACATGTCAGCTTCAGACTCTCAGAGACAATAAATCAAACAGCTTCTGTGCATTGCGAATTGGCGTACCCGATCGGAACAAGTGATCGGATTATTTTTGAAGACGAAGCACAGACCTATCCCATCTCGGAGTGACTCCGATTCGCACCACGACGTGGAGATTAGCGAGCAAAACGCTCAGGGAGAAATGGAGGCGGCAAGGTCCGCAGATCGAGTACAAAGCACGTACATCTCTACCATTTCTTCCTAATCCCTCTCGAAAAATCTGACACTGGCGACAGTTCTTCTTGTCAATCACTCTCGAATATCAAATAGGCGGAAGAGCTCACTGGTTCGCTTGGCGCTAAATAACTTCGGAATTGGATTTTTTTTATTAGCTTTTTAATTATTATTATTATTAGGATTAATTACATATAAGTGCATCTTTAAATATTTTTTTTAGCCATAAGGCCACCTTTTTGCCCTCATAAGGCCACTTGATTAAAAAAGATGGAATATTTTAGATATAAAAATTAACATATTTACAGAAATGCCACTATAGTAAAAAGTCAACAATCATTTTCTCTCTCCTCCGGCGAGGTCTCAGGTCAACTCCGGCGGGTCTCCGACTAACTTCCGGCGAACTCTGACGGGTCTCCGGCCAACTTCCGGCGACCACAAAAGCTACTGTGGCTAGCAACAAAAGCTACTCTAATGAGATTTCCGGCAACCTCCGGCGAGGTCACAAAAGCTACTATCACTAGCAAAGAAAGGTACTGTCACTAGCAACAAAACCTACTCTGGTGAGATTTCCTGTGACCTCCAGAGAGGTCACAAAAACTACTGTCACCAGCAACAAAAGCTACTTCTGAGATTTTCGACAGCCTTCGGTGAGATAATAAAATCTACTGTCACCAACACCAAAAGTTACTCTCACCAACAACAAAAACTACTCCAGTGAGATTTCCGACGAGGTAAGAAAAGCTACTGTCATCAATAGTATAAGCTACTCTCACTAACCACAAAAGATACTCTTAACAACACAAAAGCTACTCTAGTGAGAGTTTCAACGAGATAAGAAAAGCTATTGTCATTAACACTAAAAACTACTCTCATCAACAACAAAAGATACTCTTACCAAGAATAAAAGCTACGCTTACCAACAACAAAAACTATTATCACCAACATCAGAAAGCTGCTCTCACAAATAACAAAATCTATTCTCACCAACTACTAAAACTACTCTTACCAACACCAAAAACTACTCTTACCAATAACAAAAACTACGATCACCACCAACAAATGCTACTCTAATCAACAACAAAAGTTACTCTCAATATGTCAAAAGCTACTCAAACAAACAACAAAATCTATTCTCACCAATAACAAAATCTACTACCAAGTAACACAAAAGCTAATCCCTTAAATTAAGACTAATAACGCTACTCATAATGACTAAGAAATCTGTTCCCAACCAATACAGAAGCTACTATGAAACATCAAACAAATATAAATTGAAAATGTCCACTACTTGAATCAAATTACTCTGATTTCAACTTCAAACAAACACAACTCAAGAACTTGATAAAGTAATCATCACATTCATCCATCTATACCAGAACAAAATGACAATCCTTCTTAACAGAAACTTCAACAATTCTCATTCTATCCTACAATTATGAAACAATTTCAAACTGGAACAATTTCAATCAAAATGGAACAATTTCAATCACAACATGACTAATCTAGTGATTTGTTAATACGAAATCAAGGATAACAGTGCCAGAATTCACCGAATCAAGTTACAAAGTGGAGACCGGAGGTTCTAGGCTTCTGGTCGTCGAAGGTAATCGTCTGGATCCACGACCTCAACTCGCTAAAGCTTCTCGACTACGGCTGCGCTACACTTTGGACTCGCTGGCGTTCGACCACGTTCAACCACGAGTACAACAGACCTCGTTCTCGCCCGTTAACCGAAATAACAGATCTCCCGACCTCAATTTGAGCTCAATCCACTACAGCTGCGATCCAAGATCCGAAGGTTTACCTGCCTGTGGAGAACCAAATGTTTCGGGTTAGGCTTGAATTGCTTGCCGTCGACGATCAGATGTTTTGCCGGCGAGCTTGTGAGGTTTGAGGTTTGCAATGGCGTTGTGTGGGTTTGGGAAGGGGAGAGAGAGAGGCAACAGTGTCGTTTGGGTTTGGGAAGGGGAGAGAGAGAGAGGCAACAGTGTCGTTTGGGTTTGTGAAGGACTGAAGGGGAGGGAGAGAGAGAGAGAGAGAGTGTGTGTGTGTGTGTGGAGCAGAACATTTCAGCTCATTTAGATAAGGTGGAAGGGCAAATTTGTCAACTAGAGAAAAAATTGAAGCATTAGGTGGCCTTATGAAGACAAAAAATATAAGATGGCCTTGTGACTAATTAAAGTTTCAAAAGAACACTTATGTGTAATTTTCTATTATTATTATTCCCTCAGAAATCAGAATTGGCTTTATTTTTATTTATTTATTTTTTTGAATAAGGGCGAGTATGGCTTTATTCCACTTCAGAATTCGAATAAAAGAACTTCACAAAAAAGAAAAATTTACAAAAAAAAAAAAGAATTTCAAATAAAAGAATTATTAATTAGGATGCAATTATAAACTAATAAAAAAATAGAGATCTTGACCAAATGCCCAAATTTGATTTAACAAATACCCACTTACTCCACTAAGGCACTAATAGATTTGTGTGCTCACTTACCCCAATTAATAACAAAAAGACACTTATAGGCTCTGAAAATCCAAAATTTACCAATTGCCACTATAACTCTCTGTCTCAGACTCTCTAGCACGATGACTCTGGTCATCTCTCTCTCTCTCTCTCTCTGAAAGGTCTCGATGATCGGCTGTGGCGTCGTCGTGTTTGCTTCACAGGGAGTTACAGATGAGTTGGTTGAAGGTAGCGAAGGCGGTGGTGGTAAGTTCCAGCGATCTATATCGATCTCAATAGCGGTGACCTCGTGAATTGCTGGATCGACTTTGACAGGTCGAGTCAAGTCTTCTGATCCATTTCATATTCAAATCTCAAATCCAGAGACCCGCTCCTCTCCTTCCCTCTTGATCTTGATCTACAACATCAACGAATTTATGTATGTCGGGTTTTGCGGGTCGACCAAAGGAAGCTCCGAAATCCACAGCGTTGAGTGGTGGAGTCCCAACTCGTCTTTTGATTCAACTCCCTCAACCGAGTCAGTAGCACCAGCAACTCGATCAAATCTCCACCGCCTTCTTTACACAAGAACAGTAAGTCTTCTTCTTGCCATAACCAGCTTTGCAAGCAAGGTCCAGGAATTGTTGCTAAAAGCTAGCTATTCATAAAATAATGTGTCTACTATCCAGAGAGAGGTGATAGTTCTTTGTTTGTGGTGATGCAGAGAGTCGTGGTGTGATCTGGAGACACATAAATGCAAACAAATTAAAAGCTCAAGATATATATGATCACGATGATAGGAGCAGCGAAATAGCAGAGAGAGAGAGCACCATGTTTTTCAGTTCCACTGTCACACAGTCGTGAAGATGGTTAATGACATATTCAAAAGTCACTCTCAGCGTCCCCATGCCAAGCACGCAACACAAACAAACTCCATCCATTATTCGTAATTATTATTCATGGAACATGTGCATATGGAGTATCTGTGCCTAAAGTGAGTACTACTATATTTGTGCATATATGGAGTATAGCATGGGATTTCTATGTTGTTAAATTTGGTATAAAGGAGTATAACATGGGATTTTTTTTTTTTTTTGAATGAAGGGCTGGTGGAGCTGCCCTCAAGCCTTGATTAATGAAACTGTCGAATACAAGGGGGGGGGACATTGAGCCTAAACCCCTGATTACCATAAGCATCTAGAAAATTTTCCGAAATAATCTCAGAAATCTCTACAAGAGACTTGTATTCTAACAAGCACCAACTAGCAAACATTATTGTGGTAATAAAAAACATTATTGTGGGGCAATAATAGTTTTTATTGGGAGTCAATAAATAAATATTTATTAGGAAGTCAATACTTTTGAAATTAAGAACAAATTCATTTTTTTACTAATTATTGACCCTCAATAAACATTTTATTGGGGAGCAATAAACTTTTTATTGAGTTTTATTGGGGGCGGGAGGGGCAATAATATTCTCCTGTGACCTATGAAATCTCCGACGATCTTTTTGGGGACATCAGGCGGCCTCCGTCGAGATTTCCGACGTCCAACGACCCGTGACTTGAATCCGTGTTAGTCAGAGGCTAATGGTTGCCTAAGTTGCAAACTTGCAATCATCTAATGGAACTATTTGATTCTATTCAACTTAAGCACATACACAAAGAAGCCAATATGGTGGCTGATATCGTTGTCTTCAACTCTCGTTAGAAAAGTTATAAATGATCCCTGTGTTTTGAGGTAATTCCTAATATTAATTTGTGGTTGATCAAAATTGGTCCAAAAGTTAATTTTGACAAAAACTTTTTCATGTGCAAGGATAAGTTTGTCATCGCAATAAAAGAATTGAAAGATAATTAAGTTAAAAAAAATTGAAAATGATGCTTAAAAAAAAAAACACAAACACAAACCACAAGAAATTAAAGAATTGAAGAAGAAATGACTTGATGCAGAGAGATCAAATTGAAGAAGAAAATAGACTGTGACTTCAATGGGGACATGGGTGTTAATTTGATGCTGATAATAGAGATCAATAAAATCTACACCAAGGCATTTCAAAATTCCTTCACAAGCAACTCTCACATATGTTGGCTTCCTTCAAATAATCTCTCTCTTGTTGTCCTCAAAGCTGATACTAAATTTGGTTGCTAATTCGACCTTGTCTCTCACTCCTCCACTCAAAGCCTGAACGATTTATTCAAGTCAACAATCCAAATAAGCTAGCCCATAATGGCTACATGCAAAGAACAACAGTGCTTGATTACAGTGCTGAGAAGAAGTTCGTTGATGAAGGGACCGTAAACGTCAGCAGTATCAAGGAAGGTGAGGCCGGCATTAATGGCGTGGTGGATGAGTTTGATCATGTCTGGTTCGAGCTTCAGGGGACCATAGAAGATGGACATACCCAAGCAACCTGGTTCTTGAGCCAAGATCTCCAGGCCTTGTGACCCCAGCTTTATCCTCTTCATACTGACCATGAGTTTGTGTTAATTTGTGAAGCAAGTAGTGGCATAGTTAGTGAGGAAGAAGAGAAGACGGGGGAGGGACTGCGGCCATCCTTGGTGCCAAGTGTCATTCATAGACGCATGCTCCAGTTTGGAAGCACAACTTCCTACCTCCTAAGATTCACTATTAGACACTTGTTTTTGGGAAGTAAAATTTACATTCTCTATTTTACAATCCACACTCTCTTTTTATTTTTACTAATTTAAAATATTTATCTTTAATAACTTAAATTTTGTATCTTTCTAAAAATTACAACTAAAAATGAAAAGAAGTGTGGATTTCACTCTCCTTATTTTTAAGTTTTTTTATCCACAGATATCAAATCTCTAACACAAGTCATAGTCAAAATGAGTCATGTAACTAGATTTTTTTTTAAAATTCTTTTTAAGGGAATTGGGTGTCAATCTATTGAACATAAAAGTGGGTAACAATACATAATCACGACTCTTGGTGGGCACGATAGAATTGTATCATTGTTTAGGTAACCCTAAAGCTACCCTAGATAGAAAGCTTTGAAATCAGTAACATGTCACTACTAAGGTTTGGGTTGGGCAATTCAAACTCCAACCCTAATTTATTCTTAAACCTTGGACCACCATACGCAGAGAGGGCTTCCCCAGGAATATCTACTACTGCTACAAACTCAACTTGATCCACAACCTACTCTTTATCAACAACTTCTTCCTTTTCTTTTTGAGAAATTTGGACTCCTTCAGCTTCATCTTTTTGGGCTGCCGCTTATCATTAGCCAACTGGTCAGTTTAATTTTCATTTCTTTGCAGGAGAAACTGCTATGGCCCTAGTCTTTGAAGCTAAAGCCAAGGAAGGTTCAAAATCCAATCTAACAAGTGAGAAGGGAACTAGCTATTCTGATTTCTTGGCATTGGTAATCAAAGGTGCCGGATTCGGGAACACCAGTGGTCGAAGTAGTATCGCATGCTGTCATGTGTTGACGGTCATCACTGTCAGCAGCAACAAGAGTTGTAACACATCACTATGCTACCTGAGCTGCCAACGCAAAGGCAGAAACACCAGGAGAGTAAGCAAACCACCACAAAAAAAGGGTTAGGGATCGGCATCATCTGCCGTTGCAGCTATCAAATGCTTCCCTATATCCTAGAATTAGGGTTAGGGTTGGGACGCATACCAGAAGAAGCAGAACACAATCCACCCTTCTTCTATTAAAAGGGAGGACTAGTGCAGCCAGAAGATGGGCTCTCCAAAAGGCCACAAACACGGCAAAAACTTACGAACTTCTCGTATTTAAAATGGAGCATACCACTGAGACTCTCGAAAAGAATTCAAACTCAAAAGGCGGATATGCCTATCTCACTGGTGCCTTGATTTCATGATGAGACCAGATACTTATGAGTACCCTGCCAGATCTCAGGCTTGTCAAGCTATAGCACAAACCCTAAAGTGGAGCCAACCATTAAAGCCGCCTCTATAACTAATGTTGGCGGAACACAAAAAATTTCCACCCACACAAAATAGAAGTGATCAAGGTCGACTTCATGTTGAAGAGGCCATTGTAAAGGGCCAAAGCAAGCTGTGACTTTCTATAAAACAAGAGACGTCTATTAACAATGCGATATCTCTCCTTCTGAGAGGCGATTATTCAAATCCTGAATGGATGACATCGTTCCCATCAGAGCCTTTGCATCAATTTTCTTCTTCATCGAAATCAGACGCCCAATTGCATAGTGATGCTGGGAAATTGTAGAGTTGCAACCACCCCCAAAGATGATTTTCCCATTCTCAGAGATGGCGAGCAACGCCGTGAATCAAGCAGAGACCTTGTCCACCATTATGGAAAATTATGACGTTGGTGAGAAGTTGCTTTTGTTGTTGGTGAGAGTAGCTTACTGGTGTTCGTGAGAGTAGCTTTCTGGTGTTCGTGAGAGTAGTCGTTTTTGGGGTTAGTGAGAGTAGCTTTTGGTATTGGTGAGAGTAGTTTTTCTTTTTGTGGTGAGAGTAGCTTTTGTGACATCGTCAAAAGTTGTCAAAGCCTCGCCGAAGAGGAGAAAAAAGAGAATGCTTGATGATTTTTTACTCTAGTGACATTTTCGTTAATATATTGATTTTTGGTAGCTTTATGGAGAAAAAAAAAGAAATGGTTGGTGTTTTGTTGGGTAACATTAGGGTTGGGCATATAAAACCAAAGTACCGAACCCAACCTGAGCCAGTACCAAAAATAGCTAAAACAGGTCGGTATTAAAAATATGACTAAATACTGTTTAGTTCTTGAGCTTTTGACCATAAAACACTTTAGTATTTGACCTTCTAATTTCACACGTTTAGTCCATGTACTTCAAAATTTCAGACCAATAGGTCCTTGCCGTCTAAAAGTCACAGGAAAATGTCTCTTATGCCCTCAGTTCTTTTTTTTAAATAAATTTATTCCTGTTTAAGGATATCTCTATTTTGTGTTTAATCCAAACTCTAGGTTACTTGACCTAGTGGTAATAGGGTTCAATTAGAAGAATCTAGAGATTCTCTTTCCTTGTATGATTCTAACTCTATGCATTGTAATCCTCTATATATAGAGGCCCCTATTATCAATGAGAATACACAGTGATTATCTCTCAATTTCTGATTCCCTAAAACACGTTATCAGTACGAGCCCTAACCCTGAAGTCCTAAAACTAAAAACCAAAAACTCAGTCACCACCACTCCTACCCCGTGCAGCCACGCTACAGCCTCCTGTGACCCCCTGCTACCCAGCGCCTCCACTTCATCCGATCAGTTAATTGGCTAGCCTTTGCCAGCGAAACGAAAAAAAAAAAAATCAGAAAGAGGGAGCGGGAGCGGGCCCAGCAGAAGAAGAAGAAAAAAAAATAATGGTCATGCTGCCCACGTGCCCACAAGAAGGAAAGAAAGAGAAGAAGGAGAAAAGAAAGAAAGAAAAAGGAGGCGGCCCCAGAGAGAGAGAGAGAGAGGAAAAAAAAAAAGGAGGAAGCCACGTCCAGAAGCAAAGAAAGGAAGAAGAAAAGAAGAAAAGAAAGGAGTGGGCCCAGAGAGAAGAAAAGAGAAAGACATAAAAAAAAAGGGAGACTAAGCAGCCCACTGGGCCGCTGACGTCAGCAGGCCCACCTCCTGCAGCAGGCCAACCTCAATCAGCAGGCCCAACTCCGGTCAGCCCACAGGTCAACTCCCGGTCAACACTGGTCAACGCCCAATCAATGATTTCCGGTGACTTTTCCGGCCATTTTCAGGAGACATTTTCCGGCAACCTATTTCGAGGTATTTTTTTACTAAACGTTCCAGTTTTTTTTAGAGTTTTTAAATTTATTTTCTCTTCTTTTCGGGGACTTGCAACCTCTCTTCTTCTACCCCCCTTTCTTCATTATAGGGGAGACCAAATTAAGCCGAACTGTGGGGGTTCGTGCTCACTCCAAGATTAGAGCTTGTTGAGATCTCCAAACTTAGAGTTTGTAGAGAATTATGATCGACCACTTACATCATTGTTTCGATCTAATCCAATATCTCTTGGAATCGAATTTCTTGGAAGCGACTACGCTCGGAAATTTCTAATTTCTTGGAAGCGATTACGCTTAGAAATTTCATATGTTTTCGTGGTAGCCTATTTCGCTCCGAAACTAACCCTAATTTCTTGTTCTTTTTCAGGATGAGTAACCTGAACAAATTGGACTTTGCTCCATTGGGAACAACTGGCTTTGGATATCACAGGTGGGTTCGTGATATTCACCAGCATCTCAAGGCTGATGGAATCCTGGATATGATTCTCGAGCCTAGCCAGGACGTGCTAACTGTTGAGCAAGCTCAAGCTTTGGAAGCAAATGGAGCAGCCTTAAAGGCAAATAAGGCGAAAGCCATCATCCTAATGACTTGTCATATGGATGATTCGCTCCAGTACGAGTATATGAACGAAGAAGACCCCAGAAGGCTGTGGGTCTCACTCGAAGAAAGATTTGGCAACGTCCGTGACTCCTTGCTTCCTGACCTAGAAGTGAGATGGCATAGCCTCCGCTTCTGTGATTTCAAGTCAATTCTTGACTATAACTCGGAAGCACTTCGCATTAAATCCTTAATGAAATTCTGTGGTAAAAAGATCACAGATGCGATGTTGATTGAGAAGACTCTCTCTACCTTCCCCGTCTCTGCATTGATGGTTACTAAGAACTATCGAATCGATGTAAATGCAAGACGGATCACAAGGTTTTGTGAGCTCATTGGAGCTATGGATGTCACTGAAAAGCATGACAATATCCTTGTGAAGAACTATAATTCGAGATCCGTGGAAACAGAGCATATTCCGAAATCCAATTATAGTCGCACCTCTAAGAGAGGGCGCCAAGAGCGAAACCCTAATCTTAGGTATACTTCTGGACATTCTGATCCATATAATCGCTCTACTTGGGAAGGTAACTGCCAAAATAGGCGAACACGGAACCGAAGAGGTAAGTGTGGAAAGAGAGAGGGAGGCAACGCCTCTGGCCATATTGGTGGCGCCACCAACACTAAGAGCCATCTAAATGACGCTTTCAAGGCGCCTCAATCAATGGAGTTCGAGCAAAGAGATGTATGTTCTCGATGTGGAGTGTCTGAGCATTGGGCACACATTTGTAGAGCTCGTGAAGAACTTGTCACCGCATACAAAGCATATTGTGAAGCAAGAGATGCTCACTATGTGGAACAAGAAGATCAAGAAGATGATCTAGAGTGAAGGGTTGAAGACTACAAATCTGGCTGGGATCAATAGATCGCCAATTCTGTTTAAGTCTTTATTTTTCCAAGAGATGTAATAGGCAATTGCCATATACTTTGTAGTAAATGCCAATGGTTTAGTCTTTCTTCAAAGTAGGCTCACCAAAAGTAAGTGTGATGTCTAGGAAGGTTCTGAGATTAGTGGTACTTAAGCGAGCCTTGCTCCACCGACATCTCTCTACTCACCTGGTCACATTTATTTTGGAATTACCGAAAGAAGTTAGACGACTTCCATTGTTTTGCATTAGCTAGCATTTGGATTAGATTCTCCTAATGGTTAAGAGACAATGATGTACTTTGTTGGCTTATGAATAAAATTTCGAGTTCTTTTCATTATGACTCAATTTTGATTCTGAGAATATGACTTTGTGACTACGATGGCTGGGCCATCAGTATTAATTCAAGGACATGGAACAGCCCAAGTTCCACTTGCCAAATGGCAGCTTGATTACAGCTGTCACAGAAACTCTCTACGCTCTTAGGGCAAATCGTACCCTATGAATAGCCAACGAATTTCATGCGAAAATGCATGTAGAGAACGGAAATGAGTTCCTTTGCAATACCTTTAATGATTGCGAACAAAGACGCATCTTAGATAAGTTTATGTGTCTCTCTAGTGGACTCTATGTCACTATTCGAGCTATTAAACCAATAAAGTTATGAGAGAAAATCTCTTGGATTTAGACACATATTGGCTTTGTCACGACAGGATAGGTCATTCTAGTCATGATATGATGATCCGTCTACCAAAGACTTCACATGGACATCTTTTCTCTCGAGCGAAATGAAGCATGAATCAAAAGTTGATTCCTGGACTAAGTGTGACCGACGCTGCTGCCTAGGGCACTACCTCTGTCCACCACCAGCCTAGGGCTGGCGCAGTCCCTATCCATGACTCCATGGATGGCGTCCATCATGGTGATGGTGCCCCAGGTGATGCTGCAATCACCAACTTGCTCCAAATAGCGTTTTAGACGCCCAGGCCTAACCAAAATACTCAATGGTTGCTTCTAAGGTCTCTCGCTCGTTTTACAAAGCCCGTTCCTTAGGGAAATTAGGACTGAGACCGTCCTATGCAAAGGATATGACATTACTCATTCTGTTCTTACAAAGAATCCGTAGGGATTTTATGGATTGATTCAACCAACATGCGGACGCTTAAATATTTCATGATATTGGTTGACACGCAAACACGCTGGTCACGTGTTGTGCCATTGTCCACCTATAAATGCTGCTTACGCTACACGCCTAGCATATATCAAATGGCAACGGGCTCACTCCCCAGATCATCCTATTCAGTCAATTGGATTTGACTATGCTAGAGCGTTTACATCGAAAGACTTTCGATAGATATTGCAATGGGCTTGATGTTGGACATCACATTCCCATGTACACACCCAATTGGTCTCGCGGAAACGACTACGATGGTAGTCCGAACATTGGTAATGCACCCCAATCTTCTTACATCCGCTTGGGGTGATGCAATATCGCATGCAGCTATGCTAATTCGTCTACAACCTACCGCCACTCAATGTACCTCTGCATTACAGCTAGTGACTGGGTACAAGTATTTTGTACTTACACACATTTGAATGAGCCATTTATGTACCAATTTCTCCGCCACAGCGCTCTATGATGGGTCCTTACAGACGAATGGGCAACTACGTTGGATTTGAGACTCCAACAATCGTCCGCCACTTAGGCCCTTGCAAGGCGATCTCTTTACGGCTAGATTTGCGGGTTGTCACTTTGATGAGACAGTCTTCCCATCGTTAGGGGGAGATAAGAACAAGGATGTTCAACAGGAACGACAGGGATTGTCGTGGCCTGTCCCCACTATGTCTTATCTCGATCCCTGTTAAAGTGACGAGATCACACAAATATGCTGCAAACAAACCTGCAAGGAAGGACGTCCCTACGAGAAGACGTAGCGCCACCCTACACGGAGGTAGGCATGGCGCTAATGCCAAAGAGAGTGGCACTCTGGCATTACAAGCCATGGCCCCAGCTAGGATGCGTGGGTTCGAAGGATACTTTGGTACATTCCAATCCTTTGATCATCAAGACTCAAAATCTGTCTCATGAGTATCTTCCGGGTTATGGTTATTGTTGGGGGACGCCTCAACGTCAGAACCTATTCCTGAGAATATAGAGCTCTATGAAACTTACACTAGTGTACATGAGACGTGGGATAGAAACTCCATCATAATTGATGATGTAGTTGCGTATTTCGTTGCGCATGAGTTTGTTGAGTCAGATGATATCGAACCACGCTCCTTTGATGAATGAATACCAACGTAGAGAGATTTGGCCTAAATGGAAAGATGCGATCCAGGTTAAGATGGATTCTCTAAACGAAGAGGAAGGTTTTCGAGCTAGAGATGTCAACACCTCCTAACATAAAACATGTTGACTAATGGGGTCTTCGTTAGAAAGCGTAGTGAGAAAAAGAGATGGTAATCTCGCCTTATGGCGCAAGGCTTCTCACAAAACGCCCTGGAATCGACTACGATGAGACATATTCTCTCGTAATAGATGTCATTGCACTCCACTACCCTATCAGTTTGGTAGTTTCCGAATAACTGAACATGCTACTTACAAATGTGGTCACTACGTATCTCTATAGGGATCTAGATACAGAATTTACATGAAGGTTCATGGTGAACTATGATTACCCAAGTCAAGTGGCTCTAGACCATGGAGCGCGTTTACAAAGAGGTTGAAACGCTCACTAAAGTGACTACTTGATTGGGAAGGGATATGCCTATGCGTTTCTATGACAAGTTTTGGATTCTATCGCGGTTCATGTTGGACATGATCTTCATTAGAAGCCCTTAAAGAGTTAAGGGAAACCGCTGAACACTTGAAATCCGTAGTTTGAGATGAAGGATTTTGGGAGAACACGATTATGTCTCGGTTTAGAACTTGAGCATCGTGTCGATAGATGCTTAGGCATTTTGACAAGGCTAAGCCTTCAAGCACCCCCATGATCGTCCATAGTCTTGATCCTGAAAAGGATCCTCTTCGTCGAAAGGATGATGACGAAGATGTGCTAGAAGCAGAAGTGTCTTACTTAGTACAATAGGCGCATTATTGTACTTATCCCAATACACAAGACCGGACATCTCATATGTTGTCAACTTGTTAGCTAGATATAGCTCTGCGCCAACGCGACGCCATTGGATTGGTGTAAAAGATATCTTTCGATACTTGAGATGTATGAGTGATATGGGCTTGTTCTATCCCTACAAAGAGATGATGGATTCGGACCCATCACACACCAGGTACGCCGCCAACACTGGCCTGCGTCCACTATCCCCATCCCAAAATGACATGTGTTTTGGAAGGTTTTACTGATGTTGGGTATCTCTCTGACCCACACAAAGGTCATTCCCAATTCTGTCAAGTGTTCACCATGGGAAAAGACCGTGACATCTTGGAGGTCTACAGAATAGACCATAGTCACTATATCTTCGAACAATGCAGAGATCATTGCTCTTCACGAAGTGGTTCGTGATTGTATATGGATTGGATTCATAATTACGCATGTTCGAACAATTGTGGTTTGAAGTCTACCACATATGAGCCTACGAGCGTTTAGGATAATGCTGCTTGTTTTGAACAAATGAGGCAAGGCTACATCAAAAGCGACAAAACCAAGCATAATCAGCAACAACAGACTCTCCTTGAGATCAAAGTGAATTAGGTTCGATCTGAGGACAGTGAGGCAAACTTGTTTACTAAGTCATTGTCCAAATCCACATTCGAGAAACATGTGGCAAGAATTGACTTGCGAAAATTATCTGAACTCCCATGATCGTAGTCATCAGGGGGAGGCGCAGACATCAGGGGGGGATGTCTACATGTTCACCTCGAAACGTGAAGGGTGTGTTGTGCTCTTTTTCCCCTTCGACCGAGGTTATTTTTGTCCCACTGGGTTTTTGTTACTCGGCAAGGTTTTTAACGAGGCAACGAGAGAAGCACCGCGTTTGGACAACACAAGGGGGAGTGTTTAAGGATATCTCTATTTTGTGTTTAATCCAAACTCTAGGTTACTTGACCTAGTGGTAATAGGGTTCAATTAGAAGAATCTAGAGATTCTCTTTCCTTGTATGATTCTAACTCTATGCATTGTAATCCTCTATATATAGAGGCCCCTATTATCAATGAGAATACACAGTGATTATCTCTCAATTTCTGATTCCCTAAAACAATTCCTTTCTCTTTTTTTATTTATTCTTTTTTCTTTATTTTCTTTATTCTTTTTTTTTTTTCAAACAGAAAGAAAGAAAGGGAAAAAAATAAACAGAAGGAAAGAAAGAAAGGGAAAAAAAATTCCTATTAAAAAAAATAAAATAATTAATTAATTAAAAAAAAACTGAGGGCATAATAAACTTTTCGCCGCGACTTTTAGACGGCAAGGACCTATTGGTCTGAAATTTTGAAGTACAGGGACTAAACGTGTGAAATTAGAATGTCAGAGACTGAAGTGTTTTATGGTCAAAAACTCAAGGACTAAACAGTATTTATTTCTTAAAAATATAAAATGAACCGTTAGACCCTGTACAGAGCCAAGTAAACGGGACGGGACTCAGTTGTCATTTTGTAAGTACTGTTTGGACATGTTCCGTCCCGATTTATATGAATATAATATATATATATATATATATATATAATATGAGACTTCGATCGCCTCTAACTTTCTTTTCTTTCTTATCTATCTCTCTCCCCCTTCGTCTTCACCCCTCTTTGGCTCTCTCTCCCTCACCCTTTATTCCTTTCATTTTCTTTTCTTTCGTAGCTCTCTCTCCCCCCTGTCTTCATCCCTCTCTGGCTCTCTCTCCCTCACCCTTTATTCAGCCTCTCTTTTTCAAAGAGTCTCAGCACTCTAGCCATCACCACCACACCACTACACCTCCCGCATCCTCAGTCTAGCACCATCTTCAGTCGACCTCGGTGGCACCACCCATAAGGAATGCCTCCTAAATCTATTCCCATCTATTTAAATTATCTTTTTTAAGATCTTGGTTTTGTCAATTTGTGCATGTTCTATGAAAGAAATGGTATCTGTAGGGTAATTTTATTTTCTTCTTTTCTTGAGATCTAGGTTTGTAAAAGTTGAGATCTGGGTTTGTAAAAATTGATATTTGAGTTGTATTTGGATTTCGATAGTCTGCCTTTCTATATCGGTGACTCTGATTTTGTAGTTTTGCTTGCTTTGTTTTTGATTAGTTAGCTGTAATTCATGGCTAGAGCCAAGAAGGCGGTCTAGGCAGATGCTTTCTCAAGAGCATGATCATTTTATTTAATTAAAAAAAGAATAAGCTTAAATCCCGTAATGGGCCCGGGCCCAAACCGAACCTATTCGGTTTCGGTACTGTCGGTACCAACTTTGAAAAATCAAAATCCCATCCCGACTTGTACCAAAATATATTTTTGGTCTCGGGCTCGGTATTAGCACAAAATCGGCCCATGCCCAGCCTTAGGTAACGTAACATTCAAAAATAGCCCTATATGTAATTGGTCATTAAATATATTGGTGTATATCTATATCTTATAAAATATTTCACACTTTTGTTTAATTTTTTTAGGAAAATACTTTAGTACATTAATGTACCGATACATCAGGTAGACTAGGTTCAATACAGAGGTAGACTAGCTCGGTACAAGGGTAGACTAACTCCATGCATGTCTACCCATGTACTGAGCTAGTCTACCTCTGTATTGAACTAGTCTATTTGATGTATCGGTATATTAATGTACTGTACACTAACATATCAAAATGTATTGTATTTATGTTTAATGCAGCAACGTTCTACTGTGAACAAGCATAGTCGGGCAAAGCGTAGGATGATAAATACAACAGGCACAAAGACATTTGCTCAGATCAGGAACAAATATGTAAGTCATTATGTTTTTGAATAACCATATACATATGGAATTAATCTGCAAAGTGTTAGAGATTCTATCTTTTCTCATTATATGAACTCAGTCAAGACTCCAACAGCAATGGAAAACATGAAATATATATGAGTATCTAATGCAACAGTCTATATTGTTGTTCTTAGTTCTTGCTGATGCAACACTGATCAGTCTTTTTAGTTGTAAATTTTTTTTTTAAGGACATATTATTACTATGCCTATTATAGATTTTACATTGGTAGATATGATCAATTCTTGCCAGTATTCATTAATGAAGCCAAGTAATTGAAGCTTAAAGATACCAGATATATTTTAGGCTCCTTTAATATGGAGATTGGATGTTCTGGTTTTTGTATGATAAAGATCAAGGTTGATTCCAATATTATACATAATCATGTTGAGCATCTGGATTTTCTTTTTAACTTCATCAATAGTTGCAAGGAGGTTATAAATTTCAAATCCATAAATTCAATATCATTTGTACCATATCCGAAAATTGATTAACTAGTTATTAATATCATGGCTTCATGAGTCTCTCATTGAGAATGTCTTAATCTGAGGTAGTGCAAAACTATATATGTATTGTGAAGACTTGAAAATAGCATGATAGTACCTATTATTTGTATTCCAAGGACCGATTGTTTTTCTTTCTGTTTTTTTTTTTCAATTAGATTACTTATGGTTCATATGTATGCAGAAAAATGAAAATGGAGGTGTAGATCCAGACCATTGCAAAATGTTTGAGCTACCCCTGTCCATGACTATGAAAGACCTGAGGAACCAAATTCTAAACGCGCTATTATATGCATCAGTTCTGACTTCTTGACAAATTATCTGCAAGTTCTTAAACCTACTAATACTTTGATATTGCCCTTAATGTGATTAGTTGTACCTAGGAATTGATGAATGACAAGATTGACAAGATCAAGGATACAAAGAGGGCATCCCAACTTCCAGAGGTTCTTAATGATTTTGAAATTAATGAAGTACATGCATCTGTGCTTGGAAAAGAGACACGTGGAGGGGTGCGAGGATTTGGCATTGGAGTCAGACTTGACCAAGTTCCTGGTGTACAAGCACTACTAGAATTTTCCCCAATAGGGACTAACTAGTATCCACTTAAAATTATAGGTGCGAAATGGTAATAGTAAGCTACTGTTGTAAATTATCGTTGGGATAAATTTTCTTCACACTGTACAACAGTGGCTAAGTGATGAAATGCCGATATTTGAAATTATTTTATAACCCAACCCCACTATATCGGTGTGAAACCTGCAAACATGGAGCTGACACATGCTTTTATCAGCTTTGATGATTTTTTACAGCCATCAGATAGTGGCTAAGTGATGAAATGCCGATATTTGTGATTATTTTATAACCCAACCCCACTATATCGGTGTGAAACCTGCAAACATGGAGCTGACACATATGCTTTTATCAGCTTTGATGATTTTTTACAGCCATCAGATTAGTGAGTAGTTGATCGAACGACAATAGATGGATGGGTATGTTCCTTTCAATCTCTCTCTAGTCTTGTTGAGAGTTGAGACTTGAGATCATTATCCAAAAAAAAAAGTTGAGACTCGAGAGTTGAGACATAAATCAAACCCAGATCTACTTTCTTTCTCTCCTCATCTCAGTCTTCGTCTCCCTCTCCTTCAGAGTTGAGATCTGAACAAGATCTAGTTTGTTCTCCTGTCATTTTAATTCGATTCCTCTCTATTGTTTTTTTTTCTTTTTCTTTTCCGGCTTCAGTCTATCTTCTCGTTTAGGCCTCTCTGACTTCTCCTCAACATATGCCCAGAAACCCTAATCCCAAAAACTCCTTGTATTCACTCTAGCAATTTGAGATTTCATTTTAAAGCAGAAGGAGGTAAATCAGGGTAAGTTGCTCTCCAAATTGTTGTTTTATTTTCGTTCTTGGAGATGGCTATTTGAGTTACCTCTCCATTCATTAATATCTAAGGAAATTCTTTACTTTTGGGTAGCAGATTGGGAACTGAAAATTGAAATCAGAAAGAATGAGATTAACAACATAAGGAAGCATTGTTACCATGTCGGGCCACTTTCATCCACTTCCACCTATGGTCTCCATGGAACTGGTAATTCTTTTTCAATCTCCTTATCATGGTGATACTTTTGTAATTTGTACGCTTGTTTTAATTTATCTCAAAAGTGGGTTAGCCTTCTTGTTGTAATTTATCTGTATCTACAATGTTTCAATTTTAGTTGAATGCTGAAGTTATTTGTTGTACTTGTTTTAGAAGACTCTTACTTAGATGATTGTTGTTTTGGTTATGAAGCAGTGAATTATGGATTCATTGCTTGCTTTCCGCATATTTTTTTCTTCTACTAGTAACATCTCTGCTTCTCTTTTGATTGATTATTCAAATTTGTCACTATAATTTATTTAGGAAAAAAGTTGTTGATACACATGGATAAAAAGGTATAACTTGTATCTTTTCTCTTTCTTTCTAATACAGGAAATGCTCTTATTTCTTTTCAACCTGGCGGATGGTCGAGCACTTAACACAGTCTCATAGAATGGCATGTGGATGAATTTAGCACTCTGTTTGATTTGATATGGAGGTGCTAGACTTTGCTTGCCTTATCAGTATGTCTTAGAATGGCATGTGGATGAATTTAGCACTTTGTTTGATTATTGTCAGAAAGTTACTGAGAGTTTGTTTGTGGTAGTATGTATGCCCACTGACACAATAGCTAAACACCTTTTTCATTGGACAATCAACAACATCTGAATACTCATAAATTGCATTCATTTAATTGTTGGAAATCTGATACTTTAGCTTATGTCCTTTTTGTATCTCTATGTATATTTATTCTAGTCTTTTTATTATGTTTTCATATGCCTATGTGCTTAAAGGAAGCTCTTTGGCTAAAAATGGCCATACTCTTCATCTTATGCAGATATTCTTAATTTCCTCCATGTTATATATTTGTTTGTGTAACAAAAATGGACTCATGTTATTTATTTGCACATTGCAGGTGAGATTGTACTCTCTTTCCCAACTGTTTGGATACATAGAATTTGAAGTAAGAACTTTCTTCTGCATTATTTTTATGAATCTTATTCCAAGTGCATATGATTATTGGCCTTCCAATTGCAGGCTCTTGTCTAACTCAGGAATGTGGGATTGGTGTACAATGCAAAGTTCATAGGCCAGCTATGGAGGTAATTTTGGGATTAAACTCAATGATCAATTAAAATTGAACTTTTGTATCGCAGTCGCTTTGTAGTTGATGACCATATGGCTAATATCTATGTTGCCAAGCTTTCTTAACCTTGATGTTGTAGATCTAACTAGTGTTGTTTTTCTGTCCAGGTACCACCACTCAGCTTTCAACATCGTCTTCTCTGCAACTTTCACTTTAGTTATTTTATTAGATACTCACTCACCACTAGATGATCTCTATAGCATAACAAGCTGGGTGATCCTCCTTGTTGAGGTACTTGAACAACGGAGTCTGATTTTTTAGTTTTTTTTAGGACAACTGCATATTTAGTTGCTAGCAATATATATTTGATGGTACATTCTTCAATAGTTAGCATTTACTTGTAGGCTACCTAAACTTCCTATATGCTGTGTCAATTGCAGGAGATCAGGAAATGTCAATTGGACATCCAAGATAGACAAATGAGGTGAGCTTTTTGTGGGTTTGGTGAATTGATTATTTATGCTTATTTGGTAATTGTGTATATACAATTTGATATCCTGGGCATGCGTGTTTGTGGCAGTACCTTTGTTTTCTTAAAGGTACTAACTTCTGCATATAAGTATGTACGTGTTGGGATAGTGATTTAGACTGTTGCTTGAAAGTGGCTATTAAAGTTGTCGGTTGTTGGTTTGGGGCTGGTATATCATTCTGAGTATCTTGTTTTGCTATCAGCATGGTGTTTTGTGATCCTCTTGTACAAGAACTCATTATTTGTTATAAACTAGAGAATTAGAGAGAGATAGAATAGAGAAAGAAAGTGTAGGAGGAGGTAGAAGTGTCTATTTCATTCTCATTAGACCCCTTTATATAGGAGTAATGTTTACATAAGTATAACTAATGAGTATTTACAGTGGACAGCCACATATATAATATTTATAACACTCCCCCTTGGATGTTCACCACTAAATGATATGGTGTTGGATGCGCTTAATGTTGCCTCGTCAAAAAAAACCTTGCCAGGTAACAAAAAACCCAGTGGGACAAAAACAACCCTGGTCGAAGGAGAAAAAGAGTACAACGCGCATATGTCCTAGGTAGCATAATTTTGAATGCTCCTCCTGATGAGAATCTCCCCCTGATTATTGCAAGCTTCAGTCATGTATGTAATAAAATACATGCACCATGTATATTAGATATGGTGTATCGATCACATAGGTGAGACCATGTGTGCTTTGCATAAAGGAGACTCATCATGAATTGCAATTCCTGCAAAAGTTAGGGAATTACCAATAAAACTATGATAATAAATCTTACCTCAAGCAGAACCAATTTCATATGCTCAAATTATAGATAAAGATATTAGCAAAGAATAACAACATAAAGGAACAACAATTGACACATTTACCTTTATACAATATTCCGAGCATTGAAATTTATGTATGGCATACTTAGCCATAAATATCAATTAGTGTAATTGATAATTTCATATAGGCTCAATATGAGCTCTAGATAAATTCATAACTTCGCGAAAGTTAGAATATGTTGCAACATTATGAGTATGATTCGAATTCGATTTCTTAGTCTTATCATAGTACTCATTGAGGCAATAAGTCACTTTGACCGTAATTGAATGAGTATGTATGAGCTTTAGACTTTTGATTCCATGAGTGAGCTTTAAGCTCATTCATTCATGGACTTGCCTTTGGCAATATGAATCGGTCAAGGATTTGATTAAGCAATATGCATGCTTATAATGACACATTTGGGGATTTGATTTTAGTAATTTGCCTTTAAGATTTTCATAATAATCATGACAACCTGCTATAAGCCTCTCGTCAATATAATAGCTATATGTAACACTGTACTTATAGAAAAGTTGTCGCTTGGAGAAGAATGCCCATGTCTCTATAAAGAGAATTGTGTCATAGTGATTTCAATTCACTTTAGTACACCCTTTGTAATTTTTTAGGGTAGATAAATTCCAAGTATATCATCACGTTTACAATATTTAAATTCATTGGAATTGCCTCTTTCCAATTTGGCCAATAGTATGATTTATCGACACAATGAAACGTGGTAGTATATAGCCCTCGATGATATTTAGTTGCAACTACAGATGAGATATCATCAATGATCATCAATTAGAGATCTATCACACATTCAAAATATATGCATGCATTAGCTATAATAAGCTTATTCATATCCGGTACCCATGCCTCTTTTAGGGCATTTGTTGTCTCTCAAGGACAAATTAATTAAAGAATGTGGATCTTTGTATAACCTCATAACGAGTGTTATAGGGCTTGTATAATCTTCCCTTATAGGGAGATTAAAACATTGGACTTGGTGGATATATCCCACATAATGCACGCCGTTACAATAGTGTTTCCTCCCCCTAACGGCGGAAAGACCATCTAGTGTGACCATTCGCAAAATATGAGTGTAAAAAATTTGGATTGGAAATCCATTGGTGGGTGGCGAGCCCAAACCAATTTTTAGGTCAAAAACTTGTCTTTAATAAATGTCACTTTCTCAATTTCTCATAATTGATTGAGACTTTTTATGAAGATAATAATAAGACATGGTGGATAAATATCACACACCAATTTATATCGTTTTTCATAATATTTCTCCCCCTAATGACGGGAGAATTGTCTTATTAAAGTGACAACTCACAGATATGCGATAAATTATAATATCCTCGTTAGGAAGATTTTCAATTATTGTTGTATTATACAACAATGTAAAGTATGTAGATAAGTCTACATGATATAAATAATGAGACACTAGTCACGCCAAAATAATTTTCATTTGGCTTAATGAAATTTTTAATTCATGATATAGTATACAGTAATATACTTATAGTTGATTAATACAACTTAATTTAGGTGAAAATTTCATCACTAAATATATGCAATATATTCCACATAGGTAACATAATACGAGCTCGATCAGTTGGAGCCGGCCATCAATCAAGATCTGCAGCTCTTGAGATGATTATTACCTTAGCTTTTGGAAGCATCATTTGTGAAAAATTATCAACAATTGCAATGGATCATGTCCATAGTTGCATTATATGCATGCAAGACAACTATGTTTGTCATTATATTTATCATGAACATTCATGGTTCAAATTGAATTTATTAATGAACACGTGGTTCATATTATTGTTTGACACTGAAAAATGTCAAAATGATATACTCAAATTTCGAGTTTGGGACAGTAGTCCATATGGGTATAAGCATATACTCCAATAATAATAGATTTAGGGACCATAGCCCTCATACTCAAAACATTTGGTTTGAGTCTTCACAATTAGAAGCATGTTCTAAAAGTGGAGTGAACAGAGGTTCACATGTACTCATAAAGAGAAGGGACAAAGGTCCTGACATAATTGGAGATCAAGAAACAAGATGTTTTGATCTATTTGATTGTATAACAATCAGTGGAGGAATTTTAAGTCCTCATGTAATTGAAACAAGAAACATGAGTGAGAATTTTATATTAAATTATCAGATAAGATAATAAGAGGAAATTAAATTGAAGTTGTCAAACTCATGAAAATACATACCTCAATTTTGTTGAAAATATAATTGATATTGTTGATACTAATATGTGAGTACCATATGCCAAAAATAGAGGGGTACTCATTTAGAGTCAATAATTGAAATATGCATTAATATAACATTATAACAAAATAATCATAAATTTGTTGTAGTCTAGTTGGCTAGGATATTTGGTTCGCAACCAAAAAGACTTGAGTTCAATTCCCAATGATGGAAAATAATTTTGTTATTTTTCACAAACGATATAATCAGTAGATATAATCATAAGTAATAAATGTTCATTATGATCGCATAAAATAAATAACTATGGTGAGTATCGAATAATGGTAATAGAATGATAATAAAATGAGTTATTAATAACAATAACTATAAGATAATGGCAATTAAAAATATTATCATGATAATTGTAACTCTTGCAACAAATTCTCATGACAAATTCGGTTATGAAAGAATTGTAATAAAGGTAATTTAAACGTAATAAATATGATTAAACAGATAACGATAATGAAACATAATTATGTTTAATCGGTGCCAAAACATAGGCTTAAAATGACTAAACAAAATAAATAGAGACAAAAAAAACCTTAAACATAGGCTTAAAATTTATCG
Organism: Rosa lucieae; assembly: GCA_024704745.1. NCBI lineage: Eukaryota > Viridiplantae > Streptophyta > Magnoliopsida > Rosales > Rosaceae > Rosa > Rosa lucieae. The sequence continues at coordinate 31,878,044 of CM045495.1, read as the reverse complement.
GTGTCAAGAAAAACCGCCGCTGATCATGTAATCAATATGTTTTCCATTGTCCACAAAGAAATCAAAGACTTTGAACTTGTTATCTTCACTGACAGATTCTCCACATAATATTAGTTGGGAGGTAGTCATATGTTTAGCGGAATTGAAAATCAGTGACAGATTTAAAGTTCTGAAGGCGCAAAATGCGTCCATTCATATCGTGCTCTAGATAGAACAATGGTTTTCTGGTGAGCAAATCGATCAGCCAATACTTGCCAAATCTCAAGTGGATCTTTCACCGTAAGGTAATCATATTTTAGGATCTTATCAAGATGATAATGCAAGAAAATCATAGGTTTGGCGGGATCTTGCACAGATAACTTATTGTCAACTTTGATGGCATTTCCAAGGTTTTTAGCCATAAGGTGAATTTCAGCATCAAATAGTTCTTGCCAGAAATTTTAAGAGGATCATAGTCCAATTTTGTTAGATGCGTCATCTTTCTACAAACAGAAAAGATGAGATATATTAGGATCCATAATTATTAGAACAATATGTTCTATGAAAAATTCATATACGAAACAAAGGTTTCGAAGAGTTCATAAATATGAACAATGGATCCCATAGGGAACACACGAGAAAAACATTCGTGTGATGTCTATAGAACCATAGGTTCTAAGACTACTCGGTCAGAGGACTCGAGTCTTGAGCAATGGAACATGTAGTTCTCATTGTCGCATATGAAATATAAATTTTCAACAATTATTTGATATTAAAGATACATACAAATATATGCAAATGATCGCAGAATGAAAATTGATATTCATCTAGGAGAGAAAGAAGAAAAACTCATAGATCATTAGCCTTGATCATAAGAAACTATGTTGCACCATAAGGCTTGCGGATCATCATGGAGTTCAAAGAAGAAGAAGAAGAAAAATAAGAGCAAATTCGTGCTGATAACGTGTTATAAACTAGAGAATTAGAGAGAGATAGAATAGAGAAACAAAGTGTAGGAGGAGGTAGAAGTGTCTATTTCATTCTCATTAGACCCCTTTATATAGGAGTAATGTTTACATCATAAGGACATAACTAATGAGTATTTACAGTGGACAGCCACATATATATAATATTTATAACATTATTTTCATTCTTGTACAATTTTTGTAATGTGTTGTTAAGATGTTAAATTTTGGATACTGATTGAATTGAATAAATTTGCTATTTTGGTTGCTCTTTATCTCAGTTTCATTCTTGTGTATGTTGCAAGTCTTTTATTGAGTTTTTAATTTGTTTGACATAAAGCATATAAAAGTTGCTGGAGGTGGAGGTATCAGATGCAGCTATGGGGAGGAAGAGAGAGATTTATGTTTTTTTTATGTTGTATTTCATTTGAAGTTGTATATGAATTGTACAGTATCATAATTAGTATATTTTAGAATTATACAGTACATATAGGTGGGCCAAAGGGAAATTTTTTTTTATATATCCTCCCAAGTCTGCCACTAATGTTGGTGGCATTAGAAACCACACCAATTCAATAATAGTGGGAAGGAAAAACTAATGTGCTGCATTGGGTATTGGTATGTCACTGTTGTTTTATCAGTGTGTATTGTCCCAATAGCACCTGCAATAGAGGGGATTGATTCCTCAATAGTGGCTGCATAGTGGGAAATGAGATTAACCACTCTTATCAGTGTGTATTGGGACAAAGGAGACTAATTCACATTGGTGTGGAATGGGGAAATTTCTAGTAGTGAAGTGCAGAAAAGAGGTATACATTTAGAGGTATAAGGAATAAGAGAACATCATGAGGCTGAGATTGAAATGATTCGGAAGCAGAGCTAAGCAAAGGAAGATAAAGCTTATGGAGGAAATGAACAAACAAACTCTTACCACAACAGATGAATTTAAAAATATGGAGATTGCAATGAAAAAATAGGAAGCACTTTTGGCTTTCTTACTTGGTACATATGATCAATCAAGTGACATGATTGCTGCAGCGATAAGAATGAAGGGTGTTTCTCTTCAACCATCGATGAGCCATATTCTACCTTCATGAGAGCGGAACATGCATGACTTGGATGATGTTTACATACCACAGTGCTGTGAAGAATTGTAGCAGCTAGCAAGTTGCCACAAATTGAAGCACACTTCAGACTTCACCTTTTAGTTAGTATATATTGTGCTTAAGGGCTCGGTGTTTTTGTTGTTTTGGACTTAGTCTATGATCTCTCTAGTATATTGTGATAGCTCCCTGATCATGGAATAAGTGCACACAGCCTTTAGTTTAGCGTTATAGGCAGATTATATTTTGTTGATATAAAAACTGCACTGATGTTGTGATGCCCCGGAAATTCGTATTTATTTTCTGTGGATTTTCCAGAATCTAATTTGTGGTTGTTGGACGGTTTCGTGGCTTGTGGAAGGAGCAGAAGTGTTTTGGACTAATTAATTATTTGAAAAGTATGACTTTAGGGGGGGTTCAAGGTTGACTTTTGATAAGTTGGGATTCTCCGAAAACTTCATTCACGAAAGTTATAGAGTGCGTCGATACGAGTTCGTGAACATGTGGAACGTGAGAATCGGAGTTCGTATGAGAAAGTTATGACCATTGGAAGGAATTTCCATTTTGGTATAAATAGAAGTTTCCCAAGTTGGAAACTTACTATTTTCATTATTTCCATTTCCGGAAAACTCACTTCCTCTCTATTCTCTCTCGGCTGCACCTTCAGAAATAAAATAATCCGACTGACCCGACCCGGACCCGGCCTGCTCGACCCGGCTTTTCTGGCGAACTGCGGCGGTCTCCGGCGACGAAACTTTCTAGATAGGATCATCTCCTCCGTCTGGTCGTCCCTCTGGTGTCCTCTAGCGCCGATTCTCCTCCAAGGCGGCGCAGTTGAGTGTTTTCGGACCCGATCGGTTCTCCGATCTCCGACGTCGGCGGGGCTTCAAGTTGAGCTTAGGGAGCTCAGAGCAGCCTCCTTGATCGATCCTTGGAGGTTGTTTGGATCGATTCATGTAAAACTTGGTTCAACTCAGATTGGATTACTGTTCACGGCTTGTGAGGTAGTTTTCGACCCTTTATGCTTGTTTTCTGACTTCGAGCTAGTTATGAAAGTTCACAAGAATGCTTAGATGAAGAACTTTGATGTTGGGAGTTTTGTGAAATATTGAGTTTTGGCCGGCGGCGGTGCGCCACTGCCTGTAGCGACGTTCCGGCGGTGTTCCGGCAATGTATGGGGCTGTTTCTTGTATTATATTTTTTCTACTCGTCGATACGAGCGTTTTGATATGTAATACGCATATTTTGGAGTTCGTATGAAATTGTTATGATTTTTACGATTTCATACCGGTTGATTTATTCGATCCGTGAGGATTCGTCCGATTGACTTGTGATTTGGTCATATCAATCGTGGACGTATTCCGGAGACTTTGGGAGGTCTCGGATGTGGTTTTACCTCGATTGGCGCCACTTTAGGGGATTTTAGTTCAAAACAGGGGTTTCCGACTTAAATCGGTTGTGAATTGTTACTGAGTGGAAACCGTATGTGATTAGGTACTTGACGAAGTATTTTTGGACGTTCATTTTGTGGGTTGGTTGCTTTGTTCTGTATTGAAGACGCAGCAAGAGTTTCGAGGTGAGTAATCTCACGATGTTCATTCACGAACGGGTTTACCATATTGTTTTGAGAGTTATTGATTTAACTGCAAACTATGGTTGGTATTAGTAGGCATTCCTGAGCGGATGACTACATATATATATATATATATATTTACGTGAAATATATATGTTTTGGTGGTTTGTGGATTTATGAAAACAATATACATGAAATGATGCTTTTTATTGTTTTGGGTTGTGGCTTTTGGAAAACAAAGGATTGTGGAAATGTTGATTTCGATTTGTTTTGAAAAGCGTTGAGATTTGTGTATTTGTGGAACATTTTAGTTCGCGGGTGGTTTATTTAAATGTAGGTCTTGTACCGGGAGTAATTGATAGGGATCAATTACGGGGAATCTTTTATTTTAGATTCGTGTAACATTTTGGGTCCAGTGCGACTCCTTTAATGTTTTGGTATTTATACCGTGGATCCAAAGACTTACGAGTTGAGGATCGCGGATCACGAAATGTGATCGTGGGTGGAAAAATCGGGACTTCACGCCTTTGGCCGAGTTTGTGGATACGATCAGTTAGAGCTCTAGTCTGTCCGCCGTGCTTTGTTTCTTGATTGAAACGTGAATCGTGTGAGTTTATCTCGTGATTTGTGTGGGTTTATCCCGTGCTTTGTTTCTTGATTGAAACGTGAATCGTGTGAGTTTATCTCGTGATTTGTGTGGGTTTATCCCGTGATTTGTTTATTGATTTAAACGTGATTTGGGTGAGTTTATCTCGTGATTCGTGGGGGTTTATCCTGTGATTTGTTTATTGATTTAACCATGATTTGGGTGAGTTTATCTCGTGATTCGTGTGGGTTTATCCCGTGATTTGTTTATTGATTTAAACGTGATTTGGGTGAGTTTATCTCGTGATTCGTACGGGTTTTTATCTCGTGATTTTGCGTGAGTTGTTTTGAGTTACTCATACGGGCTTGCAAAATCTTACCGGGTTTGTTGTGTGACAACCCGGTACACCATTCAAACGGTGTAGGGGTTAATCCTGCAGGTCAGGGTAATCGTGGCTGAAAACTGAGGCAGCGAGCTAGTAGTTTTACGGTAGGAAGCCAATTTTGTGACTTTACCGTTATTAAGACTTCCGCTTGTAGTGAGCTTTGAGGAGCATTTACGTTTTATTTTGTTGTCGACAATTTAATTCGTAAGCTTGTGTAATATATAACTCTATGGAGTGAGTGTATATTAACTTTGAGGGTTCAGGACATCAGTGTGTACTTGATTTAAAGGGAAAAAGATTCCAGGTATTTTGTATTGATGACTGAACGTTCACGCATGTATAATTATGAGATTATATATATCGATTTTTATGTGTGTAAAAATCAGGGGCGTGACAGATGTACTTGTGAAGTTTGATTTAGTCTGTATAATATGGTAGTGTTCAACTAGACTTTTGGACTCTATGCTAGTTTGTGTATATCTATTAGGTATTATACCTGATGTTTGTTTAATGTATTATAAAAGTACAATACAATGATGTATTCCATATATTAGTCCAGTATTTTAATGTAAATGGAATGAGTATAAAGGCAGCCAACTAATTGTAATGGAAAATATTTAGAAAAAACAAATTTTAATAAAAATTTAATTATTTGTAATTACTGAGGTAGTATATAAATACCTTCTTTTTTTTTTCTTTTTTTTTTGTTATATATTTTGAATGTGAAAGTCAGAAACCTATTTGATTCGTTTCTTAAATGGAAAGGCTTTTACAAAACTAAATTTATGATCGACCAAAAAAAAAGGAAATAAATATTAGAAGATTAAATTAAGGGGCTCACCATTTATGGTGTAATTAAATAAAATAAAAAACAATTAAACTTAAATTGCTAGACACATAACTTTGGTGGGTATTATAGACGGAGCCCACAATTGTCAGAAATCAATCTATCCCACTTTCTGATATAAGACCTCGTTTGGTTCACGGAAATGAAAGTAATTTCTTTGTCTTTCCCATGGGAAGAGAAATGAAATTTCCCAACAAATTTTCATTCCGATGTTTGGTAATGTAAAGAAAGTTGTTAAAAAGTTTGTAAATAATGTAATAAAATAATTTGTTATGAGTGATAAATGCAAGTAAAGAAGGGGGAAAGTGATTCCTTTGAGATTTGGAATGAACCACTTTCCCCGTTATTTTCCCTTCCTTCAGGAAACGATTTCATTTCCTTTTGCATCCCAAACACAAGAAAAGAACAAGTTTCATTTCCTGATGCTTCATTTCCGCGAACCAAACGTGGCCTAAATATGACTGATTTGGAGAAAGCCACGGGCAGAGAGGCCACTGACCCAAAAAAACATGGTTGCAACGTGGGTATAGGTCTTGGACACCAACAAATGTGGCTTTTAGCCCAATTTTGACACGAATGTTGTATGTGCCTATTGCTAAGAATTGTAGTAGTGGAATTGTAGTAAAATAGTAAACTTAACAGTTAACTAGCAAGTGAGAAGAAACAATTAATTGGGTGCAGCAACAGAAGAGGAAACTAAATGATGGGATACTCTCCCAATTGATTGTCCTTTTACATGTCTCATAATTGTCTAAATCATTCACATTATGGGAAGAGAAAAGGTCTTGAGTTAACGATATAGCAGTGTAGGTACGTAAAAGTCAATTTGCACACACCACCCCCCCCCCCCCCCCCCCCCCCCCCCCCGGGCCGGGGGACCCCTTAACAAATTGTCAACACCTCGATATACTAGTGTAGGTAGGCAAAAGTCAATCTGCACATACCACCACCCCCACCCTTGGGGACCCCTTAACAAATTGTCAACACCTAGTTAATTAGATCCACATTCCATTGCAATGTATAGGACAACCTAAGTCGTCGTCGATCATTAAGATGCCTATATATATGTGTAGTGTGGTTGTTGTACCTCTACTAATCTATTATCATCTCTTAGGGACCAGAATTAATATGGCACCAATTACTTAATAATAACAATTATTAAGCTCCCAAATAATATACAACCATTTTCACTTTTTTCTTTGAATAATATATCATTATATGTTAACATTTAGGTCACAACTCACAACATTAACACAGCTATTGTGTCACTCTGCCTAGCACCTCAAATATAAAACTAATAACTTTTTGCAACAAATTATTGGTACTCCTCTCCTCAAACCCTTGTTGCAATCTAATCGTTAAGTTTATACTTACAAATATATTAGGTTCGACAGATCGTTATTGATATTAATTTGATATTTTTATACAAAGTTGACGTCCTATTTTGTTTGTTAAGGAGAGGCAGCGAACTTTCATTACAAGCTATTAATGAAAAATTTTAATGGAAATGTCGAGAAAATTTTGATATCAATAAATTTTCGAAAGAAATGATGGAAATTGAGAGAAAATCTTGAAATTTTAAGTGAAACTTTGTGAACAATTTATTTGATCAATTATCTATTATATTGAAAAAAAAAAAAAAACAAATGGTGAACAAGCTTCATTTCATAGTGAATTATAGTAATTTAGAGTAAATGTTTGTTGTCGCCCATATAATATTTGACACTTTCAATGTAAGTAATTCTAATTAGAGATTTAGTGAAATTGTAGAACTGTTCAATCAAATACAAACAAATTAATATTACTAAAACGCTGCAAAAGTATTTAGGAATGTTAGAGTCAAGAAATTAAAAATTTATAATTGCTAGAAAATATATATTAGAAGTTTAAATTAATTGTCTAAAGAAATTAGTAATCTATTTCATGAAAAAATGTACTAATAATAAAAAAAAAAGTATACTTGAACCAAAATCAACAACAGTCGAGTTGGTTTGAATACCTGAAGCGTCAGGCTTAGAAGCAAGCTTAAGAGTTGCAGTTCAAGCAGGTTTCCAGCATCTACTCATTGAAGGTGACTCCAAAACTCTAATTGACTATATTAACAACATTTTCCCCCCTCCCTGGAGAATCAAGACTAGCATAGATAATATAAAGTCTCTCATTGCAAACTTTGATTTTGTTTCCTTCAAACGTGTATTTAGAGAAGCCAATAGTGTGGCTGATGCCTTAGCTAACTTAAGAATGAGTTCATGGGCACTAGGATCTTGTTTGGTATGATCCCTTCAAGAGCTTCCTCTGCCTACAAACTTGATCGGCTTCAGATCAGTTGTAGTGGAGGTTTTTCTTTGTAATTCATTTTCTCAAGGAAAAAAAAAATTAAATAAAACAGTCGAGTTGGTTGGGGTGTTCTCTAGACATGATTTTGGAAGGCAACATGTTCAAAACCTGATTCTGTTAAGTTTTACTGGTATTTTATTTAAGATATATTCACGAATATACTCTAAAATTTCAGAAATATCCCGCATTTCTAGAAATATAGGGATATTTTGCGAAATTTCAACAATATCGCACAAAATAATGTTGGTAGGCATTGAAAATTTCGGAGTCTAAAAAAACGAAAAATTTCGCCGAAATTTCATGTGTAAGTAGCTGCAGCTAGCCTTGTACTGATTTCTCTTTTCCATTTTACTTACTTTTCAAAGAAAACTTTTGCGCCATCAAATTGGTTAGCATTCATAAATGTTGATCATAGAAATAAATGTTTAGGTCCATTTTCTATTTGAATTAATCATATAAATAGCTTAAAATATGCATAATTTGGCATTCCATCCTTGACATATTTTTGCATTACAACATCACACATTCCACACTTTGATCTTTTCTTGATATTGAAATGGTGACCGTTAACGAAGTTCACAAGGCTCAACGGGCTGAGGGTCCGTGCACCATCTTGGCCATCGGGACAGCAACTCCTCCTAATTGTATCGACCAGAGCACCTACCCCGACTACTACTTTCGTATCACCAACAGTGAGCACAAGGTTGAGCTCAAGGAGAAATTCCAGCGCATATGTAAGTAGCTGCAGCTAGCCACGTGCTGATTTCTCTTGTCCATTTTACTTACTTTCTAAAGAAAACTTTTGCGCCATCAAATTGATTAGCATTCATAAATGTTGATGGAATGGAAAGCGTTTAGGTCCATTTCTGTTGGAATTAATCATATAAATAGATTACTCTATGTATAGTTTGGCATGCAATCCTTGACATATGGATGTGGTTTTTAGGTGATAAGTCAATGATCAAGAAGCGTTACATGTATTTGACTGAAGAGATTTTGAAGGAGAATCCTAGTATGTGTGAGTACATGGCACCTTCACTTGATGCAAGACAAGACATGGTGGTTGTTGAAATTCCAAAGCTAGGCAAAGAGGCTGCCACCAAGGCCATTAAGGAATGGGGCCAGCCCAAGTCCAAAATCACCCATTTGGTCTTCTGTACCACTAGTGGTGTTGACATGCCTGGGGCTGATTACCAGCTCACTAAGCTTTTGGGCCTCAACTCGTCCGTCAAGCGCCTCATGATGTACCAACAAGGTTGTTTTGCTGGTGGCACCGTGCTCCGGTTGGCCAAGGACTTGGCCGAGAACAATCGGGGTGCACGTGTTCTCGTTGTTTGCTCTGAGATCACTGCCGTCATTTTCCGTGGACCTAGTGACACCCATCTCGATAGTCTTGTGGGCCAAGCCTTGTTTGGTGACGGTGCTGCGGCCATTATTGTTGGGGCTGACCCGCTGCCCGAGATTGAGAAGCCCTTGTTTGAGGTTGTCTCAGCGGCCCAGACTATCCTTCCCGATAGTGATGGGGCCATTGAGTTGCATCTTCGTGAAGCTGGGCTCACATTTCACCTCCTCAAGGATGTTCCCGAGCTGATTTCAAAGAACATCGAAAAGTGCCTCAACGAGGCCTTCAAGCCTTTGAACATCACGGATTGGAACTCACTTTTCTGGATTGCACACCCGGGTGGCCCTGCAATTCTGGACCAAGTAGAGGCGAAGTTGCGCCTAAAGCCTGAAAAGTTAGAAGCGACAAGGAACATTTTATCTGAGTATGGCAACATGACCAGTGCTTGCGTGTTGTTTATTTTGGACGAGGTGAGGAGGAAGTCTGTAGAAAATGGGCACAAGACCACTGGAGAGGGCCTGGAGTGGGGAGTCCTATTTGGGTTTGGGCCTGGGGTCACTGTCGACACTGTTGTGCTTCACAGTGTTGGTGTCACTGGTTGAACTTGAAGTTCTGGGTGATCCATTTCATATGCTCCCTATTCTATTATATATGATCTGCATGATTAGTTTATAACTAGTTTTGGTTTGGTCATGGTATTTGTTTATGTGTGGGCATAATGGGGTAAGCTTAATTGTCGTTGTGTGTACTTTATGTTGACAAAAGTGTAGCCTCTTATATAAAATGATGCAATAATATAAGCATTTATTTCGTGTGATATTATTTTATGGGAAGTGAAGATTTCACTTCCTCTCCCTTATCATATATACTAAAGATCTTCACTTCCTCTTTACTTATTTGGTCAACATTCTCATAAAAAAACAAAATTTAAGTTATTAAAAAAATGAAACATAGAGTATGGATTGTAAAATAGGAAGTGTAGATTTCAGCCCCCTTATCATATATACTAAATAGGGAAAACATGACCAATGGTTACTGAGCTATGACTTATTCGACACTTAACTCACTGTATTTTCAACAATATCACTTAACTCACTCAGTTTTACATCCGTCTTTCACTTAACTCACTGTTGTTAATTCTGCCGTTAAAAGCTATTAAAATTGAGGGTATATTTGTCTAAACACTAAAAAAATGCATTTCTAACTTTTAAAAAAGACAATTTTTTTTTTCAAATTATATTTAAGTTTAAAAAATCATTTTTTATTAGAAATCTCATAAATTTAAAAAATTGAAAAAAGTCTAATAAATATAAATTGAGGGTATATTTGTCTAAACACTAAAAAAATGCATTCCTAACTTTTAAAAAAAAAAAAAACAATTTTTTTTTCAAATTATATTTAAGTTAAAAAAATTATTTTTTATTAGAAATTTCAGAAATTTAAAAAAATGGAAAAAAAGTCTAATAAATGTAGTTTTTTAAGTTAAAAATGATTTTTAAGTGTTTTGACAATTATACCCTCAATTTTAACAGTTTCTAACGGTAGAATTAACGGCAGTGAGTTAAGTGAAAGACGGATGTAAAACTGAGTGAGTTAAGTGATATTGTTGAAAATACAGTGAGTTAAGTGTCGTATAAGTCATAACTCAGTGACAATTGGTGATATTTCCCCATACTAAATATCTTCACTTCCTCTTTACTTATTTGGTCAAAATTCTCATAAAAAGATAAAATTTAAGTTATTAAAAAATGAAACATAAAACATGGATTGTAAAATAGGAAGTGTGGATTGAAGTTGGTGATCAGCTTAGTGACAACGTTGGTGATCAGCTTAGTGACAACGTTGGCTTGAACCGAGACAACTCTGAAAAAGACGGATTTGACCCTTTTTTTTATCTAAATTACAGCCCTGCCATTTGTTCTAGGTGTAAAAATCCACCGAGAGCACGTCCTCCGTGTTTTTCTCACTCTCCGCTCTCATCCCCTCTCCAGTGGTCTGATGGTGACAGAAATTGGCCTCAGCTCCATTCATAATACCCACTCGATTGTAGGCCTTAATTTCACAACCCCCCAGCTAAGAAATTGAGTTCTTCTGAGGTAATTTTCTTCCTTCTGAGCAGTTCAACCTCCTCTATAGTTAACCGCGGCCAGGAACAGGTAAACTCAAAATTCATCGTCTATGGGTAATGGGTTCAATTTGATAATGGGAATTGGCTACAAAATATATAATTTTATGGGTTTAAGTTTGATTGTGGGTTACACGCCTGGCGAGTGGTGCTCTTTATGGTCTAGGGAGAATAAGTGACTTTCTAACCTGTGTGAACACGAATTCAATAATTGCTCTATTTTTGCTTCTTTTACTGTTTTTTACTTGGCATGGTCTGTTCTTTGGCAGGCTAAAGTTGACGGGTTGTCTCAATAAACAGGGTTTCGGGGCTCTTAACATTTTTTTTTTTTTCGCTTGGTTTTGCAATTTTGGTCCCACTGCATAGCTACTTCCTGATATTTATAATTTTTTCTCTTTTGTTGGCTTTAATGTGTTTGAAGTTAGCTTCTTGGGGCAATCTGTTGCCATATTAGCTAATTTCATTTTTCTGGGATCTCTGACCCTGTTTTCTGTCATTTAAGTGTGAGATTGTGGCCAGTGTATCTGATTTTATTAATTATTGTCAGCATCAACTCTTGGGTCTCAGATTTTCCTGTTGAAGTGCCTGTCTCTGCCTCTTGAATCATAATCTATCCCACCTCTTAAGATGAAGGTTAAGTAACTGAAAGACTGAAGAGGAAGGAGATTTTATATTGGGAACGGAATGATTGATTCATGCTAATATATCTATACGAAAATTTGTGCTACTATCTATCAAATTCTATATCATGTACCCTCATTATTTAAAGGAGTATTAGAAGTAGACTGAAAATGAAAGGATAATATATAACCAAAAGATATAAATAGCATTCTCTCATAGCACATATTATCTTGGATTGATGTAAAGATTAGCTGTGAAGATTTGGGTTGAAATGATAGAAAGAGACGATAAAATATAAGGAAAGAGAGATAGATTAATAACACAAGAACTAATTGTTTAGCATTTTGCTTTTGTTCTGCCTTTCAATTAATATGATAACATTTCTAAAAGAATTACTAGAACCTGATCACTATGTAATTACATGGCAGACCTAATAATTTTTCACTTTCATGTTCTAAACCATATTTAGAACAGTATTATGCTTCCTAAATCCTTACAAGCTCTCTCATATAAAGATCTTGTGCTAATATGTATTTATAGATTTTGTATAACATTTTTGCTTCAGCAATCTTTCACTGAGTACTACAATACAACCCTCCTAATGTCATATGCTCTTATTGTTATTGACTTGTGAAAATTATGTGAAGATACAGACATCTTATGTCCATTACAATTTATGAATCTATAACTTCATAATCACTAATTTCCCCCTCTATTTCTAAGCTTGTTATCAACCTAACCTACCTAAGCTTTTAACTACATAGTGACACGTGTTAATAAGTACATCTAACGGCTTGGATCATTTTTTCCCCACTACACTTTTATTTTAATTTTTTAATCCATACTCATTTCACAACCAAGTAGTAGTCCTGCTCCTTTGTCTTCTTCATCGAGTTCAAACCATGCCTTTTCTATGTTCTTCTTATTTTTCTTTGCAATCCCATTCCTCCAAAAGAAAAGCCACAAAGTTTCAATCTTACAAATTTCCAACGACACCCAGTACACCAAAATCGATTTTCCGACCGGCCCAGATGGACAAGGAGCCTCTACTCGACAAACCTCTGGCCTTTACCGAAGCGCGACGAAGTCCAAGTCCCTGAGTTTTGGTGAATTAGGTATCGCTGGAAAATTGAGGAGGGTTTAGTGTGTTTCTTTCTTAAGGTTTAGTGGGTGAATTGGGGACCCAAGCTTTCTTTCTTCTTCGAGTGTTTGGTTATTGATCTGGGTCTTCTTCCTATTTGATTTATTTGGGCAAATATTGAGAAAGTTTGAATCTTTTCTGGTGTTTGGGTAAGTGATGATGGTTTAGTGTGTTTCTTCTTCTTCAACAATACAAACAGCAACTAATCAATAATGATTTGAGACGAATCATGAATGGGGTTGGGGTCGAATTGTTAAGCCATGGATATGTATGAACAGTGTGATAAAGAAGAACAGACAGAATGGAGGCTGACAAGAAGAGAGGAAGAAGAAAAGAATAGAGAAGATCTACATCTGGAAAGGGTATTATTGTTAAATTAGTAACTCAAGGAGATTTTGATCATTGGATGCTGTTTTAGCCATGTGTCTAACTCTAGTGAAGGTTAGGAGAGAAATGGGATTAGGAGAGGATCCTCTCCCAACCAAATATGCATATTCATTCACACCAAAGTCAAAGCCAGCGGTTCAAAATTGGGTTGCAGCAAAGAAATGTCATCACAAGTTCACAACCTTAAAAATCCGACCCCAAGGCTTTCATTCAGAGATCCATCATATCCAAAATCTAATTAGAGACTAATGGTTCATTCAATCTACATATTCAGATCTCCGTACCCCCAAAGAAATGAAACATAGCATCTGAAATAAGATTGTATTTACTAGCTTACATCATTTGTCTTACTAGACTTTCCGTGCAAAGTTTCAATGGAGTAACCTTTTGTTACTCTATCAACCTAGTTGTCTTAGTTTCTACATGAGAAGATGTGAAAACATATTCCCACTTTTCCAATCGGCTATATCTATATTCGGTTTATTTGTTCCCCGTGATTGATTCAAGCAACTCATCTAAATTTAGGATTGAAAGTGCTTTTTTTGTGCCTGTACATATGGGATGGACATGATATTTCTTGACCAAAGACTATCCATTGTACTTAAATCCCATGTATTTGAATGACTGAATAGTGGTATCCAAATAGATGATTTTTTTAATTTTATTTTATTATTATTTTTTTTTTTACTGGGAAAAGATAGCACCATTTTAACATTGATCAATGCCAAAGGCTAGAATAATGCATACATCTAATGTAGAACCTTTAATGTAGTTGTTGTAAATTGTTTCTGTCGGTATCGGGAGTCTCTGTAACAATTGTAGCTAGAGAATCATGGGTTGAGCACCTGTCGTTCCTGGCAAAACAGTTCAGGCCCAGGCCTTAAAATCTATAAAAAAATATATATATAAAAAATAATAAAAATATTTGCTAGGCCCGTATTAGTTAACAAGAGACATGTGTCTCTATGTGATTGGTTGCAATAAAGGGCTCAAAAGTCAAAACCCTTTTCATGAACTCAACTACACTGATGAATGCAAATTGCATACGACATACTCGACCACACTGAACCCATGCAATACTCGACCATTCAGCCATTCTTCACAATTAGCCCAAATACTCTAAATCCCTAATTCGAAAAATCAGAGACACCAATCGGAGAGATTGAGAGAAACTGTCACTAACTCGTGTTCGTCATGACTGTCTTCGTATGAGTTCATCAGCTGTATCTCCGAGCGTGTCAGAATGGAGAGAGTTCAGTTCGAGCTAAATCAACAAAGCAAAATAACAATTTGAAATTATTTTTAAATTTTTTAATCTTAACAAAATTAAATATTTTAATATCAAACAAGTTAAACTATTCATCAAACTACAAGAATATTATTTATTTATATTGGTGTATTTTCATATCTTATAAAATACTTCACACTTTAATTTTTTTTTAGTCAATTTCTTTTTTGAACAAAAGATATAATATCATTAAATTAAGGATAGAAACGGCATATACATCAACTTCACCACTCAGATCATGTCTCATAGATCCAAGCAAACAAAAGACTTGATAAATAAGTCAAGTAATGAGCGATGACTTCATGAGATATAGTCTCAGCCTCCATGGTACGTAGGGCATGTAATCATCCTATGAGGATTTGGATTTACATCTCTAACAATTTAAGCACTTTTAACTTGAAAGAATTTCAGAATTTTTGCTTTGCCCAGATGATTTGTTACTCGTAAATATTCAGACAAGTTTTTGTTTTATTTTCTTTAACCCCACCCCTAGAATTTCAAAATTTTTACTTGCCCTAGATGATTTGTTACTTCTGGATACTTGGACAATTTTTTTTTCCTTTTTTCTAACCCCACCCTGGCCTCCCCGCCCTTAATAGGGCTTGAACACATGACCTCCCTAAACCCTCCCAAATAGGAATTCATTATCTTAGTACCCCACCAAACATACGCACCCAAATACTTAGAAAAGTTATAAAATTAAAATTTTTATATAGAATTTTCTAATGTTTCAAGAACGGACATTAAACATATTACTGAGCAGGTGACCCCGCAAAAAACTACTTGGTCTCAAAACAAAAAACAAATTCACGAAATTCGCAAGCCACAAAGAGGCATTATTATGAAATAACTCATAGAATCTAGGCACATACATATGTGGCTTTCCATGAAGACAGTGGTGGAGTTTTAGAATGTTAGGAAATTAATCTTGAATATCTTCCGTATTAAGAATGTATGATCGGTAGATATCTATTACCTTTTGTGCTCCTTGATTGTAGCTTGATTATAGGGATTAGTTACCTTGTGAATAGGGTCTGTATCTTGTATATGTATCCAGGGCCGTCTCAAACTTTACGGAGGCCCTGTGCGAAAACTTAAAATGTGGCCCTCAAAGCTTTAGTCTTATATGAAATTTATATATGAACAAAATCACAATATAAAATCAAATAACCAATCAATAATAATTGAACAAACCCGTCATTCTCATTTTCACCATGATCCAAATCATCTACAACTTCATTGCCATCAGTGTGTTCTTCCACATTATTTTCCCTATTAGTGTGCTCTTCCACATTATTTTCCCTCTCAGTGTGCTCTTCTGCCTCTTCATTAACTAAATCTTCGCCCAAACCTTCTAGTTCTCTAGTAATGAACCTATCAAGACTTCCCCCTAAAGATTGAACCAAGTCTGCATCTTTTTTCTTCTTTAAACGTTTTGCATATCCAGATAAACATTTTTTTTAGGAGGCATACTTCTAAATTTTAACACAACGATGCAACAATATTCCCAAAAAATTGAAGCAAATAAATGTAAATAAGAGAACCTGATTCCTTGAAGATTAAAGACTCAGATGAGTGAGATAAGACTCTGAGTTTGCTCACAGCTCCTTCTCCAATTTTTTCAATTCTCAGAATCCCAAAAAATTGCTAGGCAGCCACAACCTTTACAAATTGAAAACCAAATCAAACCATTAGGAATACTAAAGCAAACATTAATTTATTTGTAAATAAAATCAAAGAATCATACCTGAACGGCTGAGTAGTGACTGGTGAGATACTGAGTTACTGACTACTGAGGCCGATCCGTCGATGAGAATAAGATGGAATTGAGGGGAGAGAGACAGAACGCAAAGAAAAGAAAATAAAAAGGAGAGGACCGGATGAAATTGAAGAGGGGAGAAAGACAGAACGCAAAGAAGAAAAAACAAAAAGGAGAGGACCGGATGAATTAATGGGGCCCTCCCAAGTAAGCATGTCAACGGCATGTAGGAAAAAGAAAGAAAAAGTGAACGCTCTAGAAGAATACATACTGGTGGTTGGGGCCCTAATTTTCAATATTTATATGTAAACATAAAACATTACAAAAATATTTGAGGCCTCTGAAATTTTGGGCCCTGTGCTGTCGCACTCGTTGCACGCGTGCAGAGCCGGCTCTGTATGTATCCAGCAGTGTATCAATGAAATTCTATTCCAACCAAATATTCTTTCTTTCATGGTATCAGAGCAGTACTAAAATCTTGTGTCTCTCTTGCTGCTGTGCTCTATCTTCTCGTGCAGTAGTGTCATTCTCCAATCTCTAAAAGCCAATCCCTCACCATGGGAGATGAACAAAAACTCATTCAATCAGATGCCCCAAAAGCCGATCTCTCTATCTCTACTTCATCCAGGTTTGGTTTTGATTTCCAAACCACTGAAGGGAGATAATTACACAACTTGGTTGCGAGCAATGACTATCGCTCTAAATGCCAAGAACAAGTTAGGCTTTGTTAATGGCACTATCAAGCCTCCTTCAGTAGAAACTCATCCGGATGATTATGCTACATGATCTCGGTGCAAGACATGGTTCATTCAGGGATTATCAACTCCATTGCTTCGGAAATCTTAGTCAGCGTGATCTACTACACCACTGCTTGTGAAGTTTGGGAAGATCTTCATGAGTGTTTCTCTTAAAGTAATGCACCTCGCATCTTTGAAATTTAGCGAGAGATTTCTTATTATCGACAAGAACAACTTTCAGTTTCTGCCTACTACACCAAGTTGAAGAGTTTATGGGATGAATTATCACTACTAGAATTATAATCTTAGACATCACAACAATTAAATCGGTGAGAAATTCACGCGATGTAAAAAAATATCATTTACATTGATTTCTCAAATTCCTATTTGTATGCATATAACTATCATCGTTTATTATTGTTGACCAATGTCTACAATTTAATTCTAAAAGTTAAAAAAGCGTGGAAAAGACTAAGTTTAAAATTTCGGCACGCGGGGACCAAAATTTTCGTTCGCCACACACTTAGTCAGTTTTCCACTCTCTCTGGCAGCCCATTTTTCATAACAAAACTGGCGACCCAACCATCTCTCTAGCTCTTCCCAAAAACCCAAGCCCTCTCCTCCTTCCTGTCCCGCTCTCTTTTCACGGCCGCCACTACCTCCACTATGCCAAAAAAGCTATCAGATAACAGAGTTCAGACGACAGAATGGTCATTTTCTGTCGTCTGAGTTTTTCAGACGACACATAAATTAAATGTGTTGTCTGAATACAATGAGAAACCATGCTTGTTTCATTTGGAAGATATGGTCAGATTCAGACGACACATAAATGTCGTCTGAAAAGATGGAAATTTTCTTAGCTGAAAGTTTAGATTTCCCTCCAACAAGATTGAGTCTTTTCCCTCCCAAATGGGCAAACCCTATCGGTGACTAGTCAATGGGGTGATATTCAGACAACAGAGCCAAGAAATTCTGTTGTTTGAATAAGGTGAGTTTGACTTTTTTTATATTTTAAGTCTCTTTTGACATAAAACAAAAGCTTCGTGTTTTTCATTCCCACAAACATTACCTCTGTCTAAAACTCTCGACTTACAGCATCTTGAGGAAAACTCAGCCATCTATATCTCTAAAAAATCGGCCCTCTCTCAAATCTAAGAATCCTTACCCAAAATTAATCTCTCCTTCAACCCCGAGATCCTTGCTATTTGCATTCGAGTCTGGCTTACTGGAGTTCTCCACCAGCGACTCAAGAGATTAGAGGAAGTTGGACTATTCTATTTTCGATTGGGTTATTGGTAAGCATTTTGCTTCATTTAGTTTAGGGGTTTTGATTGAGTTCAGTGTTCTATTTTAGGGTTTTTCTGGAAATTGATTTGGGGTTTTTCATTGCAAATTCGATGTAGTTGTTAGGTCTTTCTTCGATTGAGTTTCGATTTTGCTTCATTTAGTTTAGGTCAACATTCAAAACGACGAATAAAGAGATTTCGTCTCTCATTCTTTAAACCGGAAAGTCTGAAACCCAGTCCTCTCTCAATCCCCTTGATTCAAAACTAAAAATCCGACCTCTCAAAATCCTCTCTGAAACCCAGTCCTCTCTCAATCCCCTTGATTCAAAACTAAAAATCCGACCTCTCAAAATCCTCTCTGAAACCCAGTCCTCTCTCACCCAGATTTCTCTCCTAATCTCCTCGACGAATCGATGATTGACGGCTGTTGCATGACGGGCAGCGACACATCACTTCTCTCGGTCTCTCCTCGAACGACTGTCTGGATCTCTTGCTCCACATCACTCGATATCTCAGTGATGATTGCTCTGAATCTGGAACTGAATAAACCCAGTTCTTGGCTTATTCTATTGTTATGTTTATAAATATATATGATTATATGAATTATGACAAGTGATGTTATTTTGTTAATCTGTTATTCTCAAAGGAAAGTGATGTTATTACAGAAGCCAGGCAGGGAGTGTTATTCTGTTTTGAACTTTTGATGGCGTTTGAATTGAATCAATTGATTACTCTTGTTGGTTTTGCAGTCCATATATCCACTTAGTCATTAATTCTTCTTCCTTGCTTCTACCTTGTGAGTCCTGACATAGCACACGCCCATGTAGAGGCTTCAGATCCACTGACCCACCCATAATTTTGTCCACATGGAAAGGAATGGAATGGAAGTGGAGACAATGAACAAACCACATTTTCCACCCACCCATTCACGTCATCTCCTTCACTTGACATCTTAAATTAGCCTTAATTCTTCTCTTCCTAGTGTTTTGTATTAGTAAATGTAATATCTCGTGTTGGGTTATGTTTTCTTGCAACTTAGTTTATTTGGTTGTTTTCTTTAATTATTTATTTTTCCTTTTGGTTAGTTCGTTAGAGGCATCTAGGTAGCACTTGTTAGTTATTTTTGTGTAAACATAAATATAATTATATATTTATTTAAGTCTTAACTTTATTAGGGGAAAAAGAAATAGAGTAAGTTATTCTTGGCTGAAATAGTTTTGACGTTGTAATTGCAGGAAACAAAGTAAATACAGTTTTGGAGAAGGAAAATGAAGAAGTGAGGGATTTAGCCGCAAGAGAGGTAAGGGTGATGCATGTGCTTCATTATGTTTCCTCTACTTGTACTTTAGAACTCCTTAATTTAGCAATGGAATTGAGGAAAACTTTGTCTATGATTTAGGTAAATAATTGACGTGTGTGCAGTTTGGGGGAGGAGAAGATTTTGACAAACATTAAGGTATCTCCCTCTTAGGGTTAATTAGTTTCTGTTGTTTGACTGTTCCTTGTTGCCTTTTGTATCCCTTGCATTATATTCTGAAAAGAGAATTGAAGTTTGGGTTGGGAGAATCTGGGTTTTCTGTTTATATTGTGCTGTACGACCTTTGCCAATGTGTTCCTGTATAAAAACTTCGTATTTTGGCTTGAATTTTTTATATGTTAAAATAGACGTCCTAGACGTTCTTTTGTTAAAATTTCATAAAAGTCCAGTTCGTTTTGAAGTCTACATGATTTTCTCAAATTGGGATAGAGGTACAGGATTTTCGGCCGACAGAATTAAAGAATGCGTTGCAGTCGTTAGTTGAAAGGCCAAATGATTGATTTCAGTCATCAAATTTTTGTGTGATGTTTATCTTTGTGTTTAGTTTGTTTTTACAAATTTTCAAGAATTGATATTATATTTATTTTTATAAAATTCGAAAATCATCTGAACCATGCCTGTTTACGTTGACAGATTTGTTTCGGTTGTGGTTTGAAGAGAAACTTTTGGGGTTCATGGAATGATGGTTTTGCTCTCAAATTTTTAACGTGTTCTAACTCTTGAGTTTTAAATGGTTTCGTTAAATTTCAATAATTTTAAGATGGTCTTGAAACCTATGGAGTTTTTGGAATTTCCATTGACAGTGACAGTTTTATTTCTGGGCAGCAATTGTGGTCGTTTTTGGAAAATTATTTGGACTAGTTTTTGCTCTTCTTTTGACTTGATATTTTTAGAGTAGATACTTGAGGTTGTTTAGTTTTATCTTGTAAATTTTTCAAGGAGTGTAGCAAGTGTGATTTTACATTTGGACATAGGTCCTGCTAAGGTGCTTTTAATGCAGATTGTAAGGTTCTAGTTCGTGTCTCATTTTGAGTGTTTGTTTACTTTAGGCTGAGAAATCTCATCTTAGGATGCCCTGCCGGTTGCTAGTATAACTTTTTCAATTGAGGTAAGTAATTCTAGACTCTTCCTGGGATCACAATAAACATATATGTGCTATTGTCTTGTTGTGGTTTATATGTACGATGTTTATGCATGTATACCATTGTGTAAACTCCTAGTCGGTAGTGAAACTAAGTAGATGTATATACGTACACAGTGTATACATATACAGATATATTTGAGGCAAATCCCATCTTTCTTCAACTCTATACTGTTTTTTTTTTTAAAGTTTAAATTTTGAAAAAGTGTGTCATCTCTCTTAATTTAGTCCTGAAACTCTCTCTCTTAGGTCACACATTATAAAAAATGCCATTACCAATTCTCTGATTTTCCATAAACTAATATTTAGAAGCACTGGCATTATATATAAATGCAGCACAGACCCTCTTATGTGCCATCTAGGCAGTAGCTTGAGAGAGCCAAAAGACAAAGCATTCTTATTCTTTTGTGCATTCTTACCTCAATTCTATGGATTCAAATTGGACGCTATCATGTGTTGTTGTTAGTTGTTACTGACCTGTACTTGGAATTATTGATTCATAGTTCTTAACCTGTACTTGGAATTATTTACTCTTTAGGTTGGAGATTGTGGAATATCAAGAATCAATCACAATACTTTGGTATCTGGTTCTGTGTGAGGAAAGCTTCCATGGATGACACCAGAATTGTTGAACGGTAGCAGTAGCCGGGTTTCTGAAGAAGGTTAGTAGGACTTTATATATTTTTATATCCTATATTGTTGCAAAAGGAAAAAGGCATCATTTGCTAATGAATTAGCATTCTGGTATTATCTTTGACGGGTTTTTGTTTTCTCATTTGGAATTTCAATGTGGGAGATTTCATTTGAATATTGTTTCGAATAACTAAATTGGTATTCTGTCATATTCTTCAATCGTGCTTCTTCTAGTCACTTTGCTATTATCATTCAATTTGGAGAACTTGCCTGTTTACTGACTTATTTCTTTTGCTTCTTTAAATCTTATATCTGTTAGAATGCCAACACTTGTTAATGTGTTAGTTGTCTTGCATTGCGACATATCTGAAATATATGTTGCAGGTAAATGTGCGATATATATGTGCAATGTGCATTCATTGAAAGTGAGAGGGAGATGGGGCATTGTGGGTTGAAGGAACCTGTCTATATTAAGGAAGAGGTATTAACCATCCATCCAAGAGGGGGGGGGGGGGGGGGGGGGTGGGGTGGGTCTTTTTGAGGTGTTCTCTTTGAAGACTACTTGATTGCTCTTTTTGATTTTTCCATAAGATGGAGATTCCATGTTGTAATGCTTATGGCTGCATTGGTGTCTTTTCACTTCCTATGACCTAAACAAACTTATCAACCAATTCATTATGGATGTCACTAAATGATTTAATTCTTGTTTGAGTATGTTCTGGCATCTCTGGCAGCCTAATGCAATTATTAAATGATATTAATATTATTTCTTTTATCTTTGATAATTACATTGTGTGGCTTATCTAATGTTTTGATACATCTGTACAGGTTGCTGAGATTGTTGCTAACTTCATTGTGAAGGGTTCTGGTATTCCAGCAAGGTCGTAGTTCAGGCATATCGTCAGGCAATTGCAAGTAAGTTTTTCTTAACATCGTATCTCAATGCATGACTTGCAGCTCTGGTATAGTTTTTTCATTAAATATAGACGATTGAGCAGGATTGATCTTGTATATTTTTATTTTTTACTGCTATAGTTAGTTTTGAGGCTTTTGGCTCATGTGAGTATGTTTGTAAAGCTTAGAGTTTTATTGAAATGCAATTACTAATGAGTACTAACTGCATTTCAATTGTTGAAAACAATATTATTTTTGTGAATATAATGCAAGTCTTTAAACTTATAGAAAGTTATGTACTGAGCAGTATAGCATGTATTGTGTTTGGGATATATAAATGTATGTAGGAACAAGTACAAATATTGATTATTTTACTTTTTCTGTATAAGATGGATAAATCATGGATGCATGCTGATAGAAGGTCATGCAAGTTTGAGTTAGGAGTAGGACAGTTTCTGAAGTTTGCCTCTGCTAATGCCAACAACAAAACAAAAATACGTTGTCCTTGCCTAAAATGCTGCAATACTGATGAATTTCCCATTGGAGTTGTTAGGGACCATGTTTTTTGGAATGGTATTGATAGTAGTTATAAGCATTGGAGGTGACATGGAGAACCTAGTACAACTGCCATTTCTGGAAATAGAAGAGGGGAATCTGAAACTGTAGATTGGGATGGGGGTATTGGGATGGGGGTAGTAGGATTGGGGAGAATGATGTAGAAGGAGAGAGTGAGGATGAGGAGATTTCAGAAGACTCAAATGAGTTTCTGAAGTATGTGGAGGATGCCGATAAGCCTTTGTACCCTGGTGGTACCAAGACAACCAAGTTAAATGGTTTGATTCAGACATTAAATCTGAAAGCAAAGCATGGAATGACTGATTCCTGCTATTCTGACATGCTGATAATGATCGGGGGTTTGCTTCCTGAAGGAAATGAGGTTCCTGCATCTTTATATGAGGCAAAAAAATCACTTAGTGCATTAGGTATGGAGTACCATAAGATTCATGCTTGTCCAAATGACTGCGTCTTGTATAGACAGCAGCATGCAGATGCTATTATCTGCCCCACTTGTGGTTCTTCAAGGTGGAAATTAGGCAAGGATAAAACTGAAAAAGTAGGGATACCTGCCAAGGTATTATGGTACTTTCCACCAATCCCGAGGTTCAAACGGTTCTACCAATCGGCCAATACAGCTAAGAATTTGACTTGGCATGATTATGGGAGAAAGAAAGATGGAATGATGCGGCATCCAGCTGATTCCCTGACTTGGGATTTAGTTGACAAGAAATGGCCGGAATTTGGAAGTGAGCCTAGGAACCTTCGACTAGCCCTCTCATCTGATGGGTTAATCCTCATAGTTCTCTAAGTAGCAGGTACTCTTGCTGGCTTGTTATACTTGTCACATATAATCTTCCGCCATGGCTATTTATGAAGAGGAAGAATATGATGTTAACGCTGCTGATCTCTGGACCAAAACAACCTGGTAATGATATCGACATATATCTGCAACCTTTAATAGATGATCTAAAAGTCTTGTGGGATGGGGTTGAGGGAGTACATGATGCCTTCAGAGGGGACTACTTAAAACTAAGAGCAATACTCCTCTGGACCATTAATGATTTTCCCGCTTATGGGAACTTGTCAGGTAGCATTGTCAAAGGATACAATGCCTGTCCAATATGCGTTGATAAGAGTCGACCATATAGGTTGAAGAAAGGTAATAAAATGTCATTCATGAGGCATCGTCTGTACCTACCTAGACATCATCCCTATTGAAAACAGCGTGCTGCTTTCGACAATACAGTAGAGGAGGAGCTTGCTCTTATACCATTAACCGGAGAGGAGATGTTTGCTAGAGTAGAGGGTATGAACTGTGCATTTGGCAAAAAGTGTCGTCCTTCAAAGAGTGTTGAAGACCGAAGGAGGCCTTGTTGGAAGAAGATGTCAGTTTTCTTTGAACTAGAGTATTGGAGATATATTCCTATACGACATAATCTCGATGTAATGCACATTGAGAATAACTGTTGTGATGCCATCATTGGTACGTTGCTAAACATTCCTGGGAAGACAAAGGATGGGGTTACTGCTCCTTTAGACATGGTTGAAATGGGCATTAGGACTGGTTTGAATCCCAAAATTGGTGCCAAAAGAGACAAGTTACCTTTAGCTAGTTGGAATTTGCTGCTAAATGAAAAGAAAATAGTTTGCAACTCTTTTTTCAATATGACAGTGCCTGTGAGGTTTTCATCAAATGTTAGGAGCCTTGTCTCTATGGATGATTTAAGACTTGTTGGTCTTAAATCGCATGATTGTCACACTATCATGCAAATTCTGCTCCCTGTTGCTTTACGATCTGTTCTTAAGAAGCCAGTTAGGTATGCAATCATTCGCTTCTGCCTATTCTTCAAGGCTATATGTGCCAAAGTGATTGATGTTTCCAAGCTAGAAAAAATGCAAGCATACCTAGTTAATACAGTTTGCTTGCTTGAGAAGTACTTCCCACAATCCTTTTTCGATATCATGATTCATTTGACTGTGCATCTTGTGAGAGAAGTAGAACTTTGTGGTCCAGTATTTTTTCGATGGATGTATCCCTTTGAGAGATACATGAAAGTGTTCAAAGGATGGGTGAGATGTCGTAGGCACCCTGAAGGGTGCATAGCAGAGTGTTACATTGTCGAAGAGGCTGTTGAGTTTTGTGCTGAACGTATGGTTGATGATGCCGGTACTACTGGAATCCCAGAAAGTAGCAAAGCAGAATTTTGAAATGCATCCAAACTGCTATCAGGTGCTTCCATGATTTCTGTTTATGGAAAAGAAATGCATCAAGCACATCTTTGTGTATTGCAGAATACGGAGGATGCGTTGCCATATTTCCTGTAAGTCATTACTTATTTCATTTTCCTTTTCTTTTTTTTAAATTATAATGTCAACATTCCCCTTCATTATTTCCTGTCTTGCTAAGTGTTTGGTTTTTCTCCTCTATGCAGTGAACATTTGGAGTTATTAAAGTTGCTTTATCCTAAGTTCTCCAAAAATGAAACGTGGTTGAAGAATAAACAGAATCAGACCTTTTCGGACTGGTTAAAAGAGAGGGTAAGTTCTTCATTATTGATACATTTGCAACATCAAAATATTATCTTTTGATGGCTATGTAATGTATGTACTATTTGCAGGTATCAAATGAACTCATGTTTGCTGACAATAATGTTTCACAAACAATGAGATGGATGGTAGGTGGACCAAAGAATGAAGTGCCAACATTTAGTGGATACCAGGTTAATGGTATTGATTTCAACACCAAGGAGCGTGACAATCTTCGATCTGTTCAAAACAGTGGGGTATTTTTGCTTGCTGATGCAATGCAGATTTCTAATGCAAGAGATAAAAACCCTAGCTAGAGTAGATGATATGCACTTTTACGGTGTGATTAAGCATACATGGGAGTTGGACTACTACAAGTTTAGGATACCTTTATTCAAATGTGATTGGGTAGAGAATGTTAGGGGCATCAAAGTAGACGAACTTGGGTTTACTTTGCTAAATTTGAATAGGATAGGTCACTTAAATGATGCTTTTGTCTTAGCTACCCATGTTAAGCAAATATTTTACATACAAGACCCCCTTGATACGCAATGGTCAGTGGTAGTAAGGTGTCCAGATAAAGACTACGAAGAGGCTAATGATGATGAGGAGCTACAAGATATTGAAGTGGAACAGCAGCCATTTAATGCCACATTGCCATATGTTAAGACTTTTGATGACATAGTTGGTGATGATCACATCAATTATATGCGACCTGGAGATGAAGCCATATAGGTTGGGAATGGAAATAGTCATCGTCGCTTATAGGATTAGATAATAGGGTTGTTTCCTTGCACTTTTGTTTGCTTCAGGCGCCTTTGTACTATGTGATTATTGATGAAATATATGAACCCTTTTAATATGTTAGTTGTTTTATTAGTACGGGGTTCAATTTAGCTACTAATGTGTTATGTACTTTTCTGCGCTGTGACAGCCATTTCTTTATACATATTGCTAACTGTTTACTTGTTTCTTTCAGGTTATGGCTCCCCGGTCCAACAACACAGCCAAAGCTATAGCAATATCACTAAGGATGAAGGCATTACAAATGAAAAGAGGTAAAAAGATTGTGTCAAAACCAGCTGTTGAAGAGACTGATGTATCACCCAAATTTGCCTTTGCTAAGCAAGATGCAGCCCCTAATAAAGCTGCAACCCCCAAGAAAGCTCAAGCTACATTAAGAAAAACAATGTTGAGACTTGCTCACTCTAAGAAATCTGCATCCCCAAAGAGTGCAATAGTCATCAAATGTTTTTGATGTAAACTCTCTAGCATTGTCAAGAAGAATTGACTTAATGGGATGATCAGGGTGGTGAGCCCTTAATTTAATGATTTGTGCTAGGAGTTTAGCAAATGCAGCATTTCTTGTGGACAATAGCATGACATGTGACCATCGTGTCGATGCATCAACTAACACCATAAAATATCTAAATGGTCCGCAAGTTGGTTGAATAGGTCCACAAATATCGCCTTAGATTCTTTGTAAGAATGAAATATTTTCCTTAGTGTCCTTTGCAAAGGATGGTCTCGATCCTAATTTTGCTAAAGAACAAGCTTTGCAAAATGAAAGATGGGCTTTAGAAGCAACCAGGGAAGTATTCAGTTGAGCCACGAAGTCACAATTGACTTTAGAAGTAGAAAAAGGAACCAAGGAGGTATTGGTGGCGTCAATACCACATTTGGGTCGCAGGGGGTAGGCGGCGCTGGCCCTACCTTGGATCGAATTTTGGTTCTGACTTCTTTTCGTTTTGAAAAATGGATGTCCGTGTGAAGTCTTTAATATACGGATCATCATATCACGACTTGGGTGTCCCAAACGGTCATGCCAAAGTCTATATGTGTCAGAATCCCATAAGTCATCTCTCATGACATGGTTGGATTCAATAACTCGAATAGTGGTTGCATACAACCCACTAGATTCACACATAAGTTTCTCTAATACTCGTTTATGTCCGTAGTCATTAGAAGTGATGCAAAGGAACTCTTGTCCATTCTCACAATGTGTTTCCACATGAAAACCATTGGCTCTTATATCTTTAAAACTCAATAGGGTTCTCGATTCCAGCCCTAGGTTCATATAGAGCTTCGGTGACATTAATACTTGTGCCATTTGGCAACATAAATTGAGCTGGTCCTCGACCATGAATCAATTGTGATGGTCCAGCCATCGTAGTCACAGAAGATCGACTAGGCGTCATCCATAGAAATAGTTGCCTATGTCGCAATATAGTATGTGTGGTGCCACTATCAACAAGGCATTCAAACTCTCTAGGAAACATACTGAAAAATAATAAAGTTCGGATTTAAAACATGTCCATGACATCGAATAATAATATGATACTTTATTAATAAAGATTGTCAATGATTACATCAAAGGTCCCAAAAAGTCTAATCCAAAATAAAATCAAACTAAGACACATTGTAGTCACTCTATCCGTTTGGTAACTAAAATCAAATATGACCAGGAAAGTAGAGAGAGATGTTGGTGGAGCGAGGCTATCTTAAGTACCATTAATCTCAATGGCTTTCCTAGACATCATATTTCATTGAGTGCACCACATAAGAAAGAGTTTAATACAATTGTCATTTATTGACTAAGGCATATTGCCATTACAAAAATTCTTGGAAAATAAAAGGACTAATCTAATCAAAGTCTGCGGTATCCTTGTGCACTTCATCGTCAGCTTTGAAGTCCTCTATGGTGAGATGAATGTCTCCACCATTTTCTTCTTCTTATGTAAGGTACACATCTTGCTCCCTCAGGTCCCTACATGCCCTGTATCTTGAAGCTAGTTGCTCGCTTGCCTTGCATTGCTTGAACCAATGCTCACTTGATCCACATCGATGACACATGTCATTGTGGTTGCCTCCCTTTAATTGAGATGCACATTGTGGGCGTTCCCTAAGAGGGTTGGTGCCACCACCACGACCAGGGATACCACGACCACCTCCCCCACATGTGGCATTGCCACCACGTGTATCCTCAACAAACCTGCGGTTTCCTTCCTTGTTAGGGCGGTTATATGGACCCATACGTCCCTCATATCCCTTATTCTTAGGGTTACACTCCTTGCGCCTTCTTTTGGCTGCATTATAATTCGTCTCATGAACGCTTTTAGTTCCAATGGATCTTGAATTATAATTTCTCATGAGTATGTTATCATGTTTCTCAGCTACAGATATGAGATTGATAAGCTGATGGAACCTCGTGATCCGTCCAGCATTGGCTTTAGTGCCATATTGCTTTGATATACAATAGCTGAAACGGGGAAGGTGGAGAGTGTTTTCTCAATTAGCTCTTACTCTGTGACAGGTTCTCCAAAAAACCTCAACATAGACTATAGGCGAAAAGCTTCTGAATTATATTCAGCAACAGACTTGAAATCAGCAAAGCGCAGATTATTCCATTGAACCTTCAAGTCAGGGAGGAGGGAATCTTGGACATTGCCAAAGTGCTCTGCTAATGCTACCCAGAGCTCTCTTGCATCCTTGATCGACATATACTCCAATCTGAGTGCCTTGTCCATATGGCGTCGCATTAAGATAACTGCTTGAGCATGCTTTGTAGGTGTTCGCACGAACACACGATTCCGGTTAGGTGCCTAGATTGTGGGTAATATTCCTTTGAAGTGGGGTGGTTCTCAACATTGGTTACCCAACTATGGTAATCCGAGCCTGTTGAGTCAAGCATGGGAAAGTCGAGTCTAGGTTCATTCGACATCCTGAAAATAAGAAGAGAAGATATATTAGTTTCAGAGCTAAACTTCCACGAAAACTAAAATAATATGATTTCCGAGCTATGCTACCAAGAAAAAAATTTCCAAGAATCTATTTTGGATCAGACCAAACAATAATGTTTTAATATGATCACAATTTGATGCTTAGGGACGCTTTTAGTCCGAGCATTACGAACACTCTTAGTTCGTTCAGCGTGAATCCCCACAATTCCGCTTTATTAAATGATCGAACCCATGTTCGAATATTGAAAATCCTGCAGAAAATAAAGGAATTTAAAAGACAAGAAAGCAGGAAATTTAATCTTTAAAACTTACTTGTTGAAATTCGGAGCAAATTCGCTTCTGAACAGCTCCCACTTCAAATGATGTACAGATCTCAAAACGACTCCAATAGGGCTGAAATTTGGAGGTCAGATAGAAGAGGCAGAGATGAACAACTTTTATGAAGGAAGTATTTTGATCTGAGGTCTAGATAAAGACGTTTTGGGGCGTACAAACAGGCTGATCTGCACAGGAACGAGGGTGCTGCTGTGCTGCAGGGGCAGCAGGCATGCGACAATGCTGCAGGGGCAGTAGAAGGCACACGGGTGCTCAAGGGCTGCAAGAGCAGTGCACGGTATGGCTAGGAGCTTGTGGCAGTTTTTGGTGAAAGAAATTTTGGGTGTTAGGGTTTTTTTTCTGGCTAGGGCTTGGGTTAGAGTATCATGCTGATAACGTGTTGTAGAAAATTGGAAAATTTGTATTGTATTGTATTCATCTCACCATGAGGTTTATATAGGGTTACATTATGTATACAAAAGACAATACATAATAGCTATACTAATCAATCGCGCATTACAAGTATGTCAATCACATACATTACGAGTCTGTCAATCGCATACATTACGAGTCTGTCAATCGCATACATTAAGCAATACTTATTGCATGAATAGTCATTATCATTTACAACAAAGGGCAAAAAATGATTTTTTTTCTATACGAAATATTGCAATACCTACTCTCAGAAACCACAGCTCAAAGCATTTTGATATTATGAATGCTTATGAAATTTAATCACGCAGTAATACTCTTGAATGTAACACATTACGGCCTGGATACTGGAATAACAAAACACTACTGAATGAAGTCAACCAGGAGGCACAAAGAGAAATTACTAAGGTCAACAACAAACTTAAGAACTTTCAAGGAGATAGAAGGACGAGACATTCACGTCATATATGTTTATTATCTAATGCACATGCGTATCACAATTAATATTTGTGTAACCAACCTTTCGAGCATCATCATTGTGAAGATTTTCAATGAACTTAGTGCCCGATCAATGATAAGAATCCCTTTCCTAGAGGAATGTATACAACAATGCCAGTGCCACTGTAATATCAATGATTTGCTAGCAACGTACTCTATAATAATCTAGGTCTCCGTCAAGCCTTATTACCTCAAGTAGGGATTATTTCTTCCTCTTCTTATTGTTGAAGCTGATGCCTCAGGCAGACCAATGTCACTACTACAAAAATGTCATCAGACGACGGTGAATTAGTGTTGTGTGATGACCAAACTCACCGTGGTCTAAGTGAGTGTTGTGTGATTAAAACATCAGACAACGGTGATTTCACCGTTGTGTGATATCACTTTGCTCAACAGAATACTAGTTTCCGTTGTGTGAATTCTGCGCAGGCATGTGCCTGCCATGGCATGCGCGGGGATGCCGCGGCACAGTCAGACAACAGAAAATGAAATTTGCCGTTGTCTGAGATTCATAACACACAACAGATATAACTCATTTTTTGTTGTCTGAGATTCATAACACACGACAGATATAACTCATTATTTGTTGTCTGAAACTAATAACAGACAACGGATAAAACTGATTATTTGTTGTCTGAGACTAATAACAGACAACGGATGTAATTTAATATTTGTTGTCTGAGGTAAGTAACACACAACTAAAGTAAAATTATCTCCCTTGTATGTTGATTACTCAGACAACAGTGATCATTTTATTTCTGTTGTGTGTTATGAATCTCACACAACAGAATTTTGTTTTCTTTTGTTGT
Source organism: Rosa lucieae (assembly GCA_024704745.1). Taxonomy (NCBI): domain Eukaryota; kingdom Viridiplantae; phylum Streptophyta; class Magnoliopsida; order Rosales; family Rosaceae; genus Rosa; species Rosa lucieae. The sequence continues at coordinate 31,846,719 of CM045495.1, read as the reverse complement.
TGGTTGTTAGTTCACACAACAGCTATATTTGGTTATCCGTTGTGTGAATATTGTAATCAAATTGGGTACCAACCAGTGACTGTTGTAGGAGAAGCCTCAATTTTGAACTCTTTTATCATCATACAACACATGATTTTGTCTTGTGTTGTATAACTTAACCTTAGACAATTTGGATTGCCTTAACAAATTGTATGAGGTTCTCTCAGACAACATATTCTTTTTATCAACTGTTGTGTGAACATTATAAACCAGTTGTGTGATTATTTGAGGTTGTGTTATCTGAGCTTGCTTCTCACAACTTCTTGTGAACTGTTGTTTGTTCATTCATTACCTAGCTAGCTTGGAACAATTTTCTAGAAACAATGCAGCATATATTTTACCACAAAAACAGTACATATATTACCAAATGAACAGTACATATAAAGTCACATTGATCCATATAATTAGTGTAACTATATAGTTGCATTTGTCAAGTACAACCAAACATCTAACTAGATAATTAAACTACTAGACAAACAAAAAAAGCATTCCTAGTCTAGTAGACCGATGCATGAATGAATCAAATGCTGATAATTGTTTCATCTGATACCGCCAACACTAACAGCAGGGTCTTCCTGCAACTTCTTGAAATACATCATCAGTTTCTTCCTTGTGGGATTTGACATCCTCACCGCCTAAATATGTGGCCGGGCAAAATAATAACTGAGATACAGGTAAATACAATTCAGTGCATTTCGGCAGAAATCAAAACATGCATGCACATAGAGAGAGAGAGACGATTGATGATGTTTAGTAACATGTTTAAGGTTTCAGGCAATATAATTAGAGTACAAAAGAATTTAATTTAAACTTAAGCTTATAATGCGGGGCATGGGAAACTAAAGCAGTTGACAACTACTTAAAAGGGTAGGTAACTAAAAGCCAGATAACTTGAGTACCTCATATGTTGCTGTTTTGATTTGTCAGAAATAATTTTAATGATACAACAAAAACTTTGGTGTTATACCTGTAATTTGACGATGCAAAACTTATTGTCAATCACCTGAAATAACTTGGGCAAAATTTATGCATTTTGATGTTCAATCTCTATCATCTTCATCACCTCGACAACCTGTCATATCAATACAGCATCTAATTGAACTTAAATTTGAATTTCTTTTGTGCTGTACCACAGTAATAACAATTCCAGAAAGCGGATATAAACAAAATCAGATCAGTCATTGAGAAAAAGAGTTCAACAACCTCTACCACTGGGAACTACCCTTTTCTAATTTAATCAATTTTGATAGCAAAACCATCATCACTCTCATTTCTATTCAAATCGAGACTTAAACCCAAACTACCTTCATTCACCAGGAATGCAACAAATCATTTTGTGTAAGTTGCTACTATTAGCTCAACTCAAATAGGCATAAACAATCAACCAATTTGACCCCTACACAATAACCAAAGCAGGACAAATCATTTTGTGTAAGTTGCTACTGAAAAGCTACTCACCAAGTACTCCAGACCACCATGATTGGAAGAGTATATGAAGATATGATCATTCAGACCATTGTCCACAACTTTTCCACTAACTCCTATAACAGTAGTTTATCTCTTCAATCTCTTCCTCCCCCATTTGGCAACTGTGTTTGGATCAAATGCCGAAAAGGCTTCCCTATGTAAGTAAGAAACAATTAAATCATGCACCATAAGATTATATATTCTTTCCTTTGCCATAATAAGATTATATATTCAATCATGCATGTACTACTCATTAGTCATATTATCTAAATAGTTGGAAAAATTTGAGGTTACATATTTACTTGAGCAGCTCCCTTCTTTTCCCAATTCCAGTCCAATTGTGGTCCATCAACATCCCAGACAGAGCACGCAGCTCAAACAATTGACTGTAAGTACAATGATTAACTATCACGCACTTGGTAAATAATTATCGATCATAACCAACACTCCAATCATGATTAGTGGCTAAATAAGTTCGGTTAATAAAAAGTTATAAATGAAGGACTTACTTGTCATCACATACTGGAACTCCCCAGCATTCATCATGAAATGCAACATAAACTTTCTGTATATAACTCAATTCATACCATCCAAAACAAGTAATACCTGCAAAGACAACAAGTCCAACATCCAGATTAAAAAGCTTATGACCAGATTAAAAAGCAGCCTGCTAGTAAGCAATCACAACTAATCGAAACATGCAAGCAGTAGACAAATATGAGCTACAACTATGTCGAAACAACCAGTACACAAAATTCATTTCTGTAACAATGAAGATGAAATTTTCCAGAATGAAGGCTAACTTCTCAAGGTACAACATACTAAAATTTCAAGCTAATCGGAGTTTGAAAAGGTAAAAGATGGATGCAGACTGACTGAACTGTCAGGTTTCTTAAAAACAAACGCAGCTGCACAGTTGATTTAGAAAATTCACGAAATATTCACTGAGTGTCCAAATAACATGAAAGTTCCCAGATCAAGTGTTAGCTAACATGACACGAACATATCAAAAATTCAGGACATTTGGAGATCAGTAAGTAGGGTTACACAGAGCTCGAAGTTAACAGATCAATAGCTTCCTCAGAAATTCAGCAAAGCTGTTTTTAATCTCAATATGAAGTTTTAAATTTAAAAGTTGGTTTATTTTGGTAAAAATTACTTTGTGAGAAACCTTAAAGGGTACTTTGATGCAACTTTGGAGTATGACAACAGAGCATGCAATTGCATCTGATCAACAAAGAAGTAAACTGGGCACTGCAAGCATAAATCACAATATAAAGTAGCCCCTTGTTTTCACTCAATATCGAAAAAGAGAAATTGTGCAATACCAAGTGATCAATGCATTCAAACAGTGAAAGTACTGAGTTTAACAAAATCACCAAATGAATTTTCTTTAAGAGAAACATAACCCCTATAGCTTAAAAACATTTTTCCCCTACCTCAACCTTATTAGGTGGCTTTTGCAGTATCATGGGCCTCAGCAGCTTGCTCCAATTGATCTCCCCTTGCTTATCTTCCATGTTTGCTGTCAAAGACTTTCTACTATCAATTCTGATATATGTAATCAAGAATAATGTGCGAAAGCTAAGGGTAAGACTCTTAAATTCAATGGTCAAAAGCAACTGGAAAAAGAAAATGTAAAATGATAACCGGAGATTTCAAACAGGCATTCTTAAAAAATGTTTTAGGACTTGCAATAGACAGGGCAACTTAATTTGTTTTTAATTTTTGCTATTTGACAATTTTTGATATGGATATTTTGAGATAGTTAGTTGTTGACTCTGAAACCACAGCAGTCCAGCTGAGATAGATACTTAGTTGGTGACTCGGTTGCCATAATTGAATTCCCTAAGAAGCAAAAGAAGTTGTTAAGAGTGAACTTACTGTAGGACATGTGAGGACATAAGCAACTCAGGCTCGCCTCCCCAAATGTGGGGTTGCCACAGCTGTACAATGTATCTCTCAAAATCATCTTCAAGAAACCTATAAGTGAAAAGAAATACATACACAAAAAAAAAATGGAAAATTAGTATCGAAGCTGGCTTATTTCTGATTATCAGTTGAGAAAGAAGCTCATCATTCGCTTGGAGAATGATATATTTAAGAGAAGTACAAGAAGCACAATCAATCACATCTCTATTGTAGTACTATATATTAAGGCACAGGTCCGTAGATTAATCAGTCGCTTAGTTGCCTTTTCTACCAAGTAACTGGCAAAATCATAAGTTCATAACTGATCCAGAGATCTCAAGAATCTTTACCATTCAATGTCAGCCCTCCTCTTAATGAATTCATCTGCTACCTGTCCAAATCATACAACAGCTTCAATTCTGTAGGGAGTGCTTTGACAAATGAAAGGAAACAATTGATACAAATTCGGGCACGGAAAGCAATTAAGAAGCTGTAAGTCTAGAAACACAAGCATACAGGATAAGTTGTAACAAAGAATGGGCACAAATTTCAATCCAAAAGCTAGTAATTTTCTCTCTTTTCAAATTTTTGCAAGTAGCTCAACCATCATTTGTTCACGGATTGAATCATTGAACCAAGCTATACGTGGTAGAGGGTATAAGTCAAATTCTTGTTGATGTGCTTGATGCAATTCTTAGATGACTAGCTCGATATCAATTTATAGGAAGCTAGAAGTTGAAACATGGGGATATAAAATTGAGGTCATCTTGTACCTTCTCTCTAAGCTCATCTGCAAGTTCTTTCTGATGGCTTTCACTTGGAGATGGCTTCCCTGCTCTTAGACAAGCTCCATGAACCACAAATCGAAACAAACACCTTCCATCTCCGCGTATGCCTGTACAAAATAACCATAAAGTCATTCAATTGATCAATATATGCTTGCAGCTCCAACAGAAATATATTCCGTTCAAGAAATAAGCTTAAAGAAATCTTAAGGACAAATTCTACCATCAATATATTGATGTCGATTATGAAAATAATTGAGCAAATTACTTGGAAGATATAAATCTAGAATCAAAATAAAATACACACTACTCAAAGATCAGATTTCATAATAAAAAAAGTCTTTAACACACCATCATATTTCAATGATTACCTCTTTGAACCTGACAATATTTAGAGGCCTCTGAACATTCTCGTCAATCTGCAAACCACAAAACCAAAACAAGATTCATATCCATAATCGTAACACAATTCAAGGTCAATACACACTGAACCTATCAAACAAATTATATATATATATGAAAAAACATTAGGGGAAAAAAAAGAAACAATCGAGTATCCTGAGTTCCTGACCTGTACTTACTTAGCAACCTCTTCTTTCACTTCCTTCAAATCACATAACAGAAATTTGGGGATGAGTGTATAACAAACTACCAATGGATTTCAACAAACAATTAAAGGTACTTAATAAAAAAGATGATAACTTCAATAGATCCCTAATCTCATCCTTCAAAGCAACAAATCAATACTCTGATCTTCGACCGGAACTTCACCACTAACCTATCTGTGATTCATCTTCGATCTTCGGCTTCAACGACTGATTGAAGTACACCACGAACACTGCCGAGAACATCACCACTGCGACGAACACCAGAATCCAGTGAGAATCGAGAGACGCTTTAATCAAGAACCGTGACAGCGGCTGCTGTCGTCCGCCGACGCAGGCGAGGCTTAGTTCTACCTGATTGGATGTCCTTATAGCCCATAAATGTAGTCTGATCAGAAACAAAATATCAAACAGCAATCACCGAAAAGCTCAAATGGTTAATCGTACAGATCCAAGCAGCAAATGGTCTAACAAACAGATCCAGGCTGAAACTTAAACGTAATATCAATTTCTGTATTGGACTTGTAAACAAATACCAAATAGCAATCACAGAAAGAGCTCAAACGGCGGTTAATCCTAGAGATCCAAGCTGCCAAAGGATGAGTTTAGCCTACAATCATGGATTGAAGCCTTGAAGGAGATTTTCAAGCATGGGTACTGGGTAATCGATGTTTACCTAAGATTCAGGGATTGAAGCCTTGAAGGAGTCGCAGAGATATAGACTTGCAGTGAAGGTGACTCGGTGGCAGAGGAGGTGGCTCAGGCAGACTGAAAGGAGAGGTGGCTCGGTGGCTGGAGCCTGGAACTCTGGAAGGCGGAACCAAAATGGATCCGAACGGGGAGAGAAATCGCGACCGGTGGCAGATCGAGAGAGAGAAATCGTGAACGGTGGCAGAGTCGGGACCGGCAGCAGCAAAGCACAATAGCAACAAGCCAGATCGAGAGAGAGAGAGCTAAGTGTAAGGGATATGCAGTCGAGAGAGAGAGCTAAGTGTTGAGAGAGGGAGAGAGAGCTGAGTGTCGATGTAGTCGAGAGAGAGCTAAGTGTCGAGAGAGGGAGAGAGAGCTGAGTGTCGATGTAGTCGAGAGAGAGCTGAGTGTTTTTTGTTCTTTCTTTCTTTTAGACACGATGTGGGAATCAAAACCTAGCTAAAAATTTTCTTAAGTTATTCACACAACAGAAATATATCACACTGTCGTCTGAATGTATAAAATGTAAAATCATGGAGGGAAACATGGCGCCTTCAACATTTTTGGTTAAAATGTTACCGCCATTTGCATGTTCACACAACAGAAAACCTTAAATCTGTTGTATGATTATTGTAGCTTGCGCAAGCATCCTTCAACTTTGGTGCTTAGTTTTTCAATCACACAACGGCAATAATAAAACCCGTTGTCCTAGTAGCCCAAATTTCAGCTTTTCAACATCCAACCAAAACTCCGAAGTGGAGGGAAATCTGCCGCTAAATTTTTAAGGCTCAGACGACGGACCTTGCTTAATTTCCGTTGTGCAATGTAGTTCCTATAAAAAAGTTATCACTTTGTTGGCATTCACACAACAGAATTCAACCAGCACCGTTGTATGATTAAACTGACTTCAACACACAACAGATGATTTGTGTTCCGTTGTGTGATTAGTGTTGTGTGATTAACTTTTTGTACTAGTGTGTACTTTATTTTACCCTCTTCAATTAGCTTCTTGAGCTTCCCCACCTTGTAAAAAACAAAATAAAGAAATTTCAGAAATGGAGAGCATGCTCAAAATAGCTGAATGCATGGCAGTAACAAAATTTTAATAGTCTAGTAGGAAAGATGCATAAGCTACAAGGTAATACATAACATTATGTGATTTAAAAAATATGGACATGATATTCATTGAAAAGGTTGATAGAATCTACTGGCTTTTGTGTTTTAACAAATGGTCACAAATGTTTTCCATTTAGATTCAAGATTATAAATTTCTGGACTGTACTGTAATATAACTCCAACTAAAGGATGCAATCATGCTAATCAACCGGTACTTCTATTGATATGTGTTGTGTCATAATGTAAATTTCTCCTTATACATAGGCGTAGGGTATAAATCATATACATATGGGGATGATAACACAAGCAACTAGATATATGAGTAACATAACAGAAGCAACTACACATATGGCCATGCCAAGATAGCGCCAACACAGGAAATGGAAGTTCACAAACAGTGCACATTCGATTCAAAATTCAGAATTGAATATGATCTGCAGTTTAGTTATAAGCTCAACTAAAAGAGGCAATCACGTTAATCACCATTCTCCTACTGACGCCATAATGCAAATTTTCCCTTATAATAGTGCATAAATCACATATACATCAGGAAGAAGGTATGCACATTTGATTCAAAACTGAGAATTGAAAATGATATGCAGGTTAGTCTTAGTCTCAACTAAAAGAGCCAATCACAATAATTACCATTCTCCTACTGACGCCGTAATGCAAGTTTTCCCCTATAATAGTGCATAGATCATATGTACATGAGGGAAGAGGGGGAGCTTGGAGTAAATATGGGTCAATCAAAGATGAAACGGTTTGTTGGGTTGCTTGCTAAGAAGATTTACTCGCAGACATGGATCCTTTTAATTTTCTTGGCAATCCTTGGATTAAAACCAAGTTCACTGTTAAAACAGCAAGTACTAATTAATATCATCTTATTTTTACTTGTAACACTGGTACGACATGAGTGAAAGTGCTGGGGCCAAATAATGCTTAAAATGAGGATTATCAAACTAAATTTATTGAATCATAAACATTTACTGCCCAGTCAAGTTCATCAAAGCAACTAAACTTTCATCTAAAAATTTGACAGCCAAGAGGTCATTTGTAAAGCACTGATCGTCAAGATAACAGAGAACCACACATCTTACACAAACCGATCGAGTGTAAAGATTTGACAAGATGGGACCAGTTCCTCATCATTTAACGCAATGCAACTAGAACAACATTCGTAAAGGCCCATTCACACTCATCACTGTCAACCTCTTCAAACTTGATCAGTTCAATACGAAGCAGCTGGGGCTAAAAAAACAGTATGTAGTAGTGGTTACGCCCTCAGTTCCATTAGGAAAACCACAAGCTAGAGGAAATTGAGGAACTAATAACATCTGTGAATTAAAATGAATGCATGCAGCGAGATCAGATCAAAGAAGAAAACAAACCGTGACTTCAATGGGGACACGGGTGTCAATCTGATGCTGATATATAATAGAGATCAATAGAATCGACACCGAGGCGCTTCAAGCTTCCTTCACAGGCAGCCCTCACATATGCCGGGTCCCCTCGAATTTCCATTTTGTTGTCCGCAAAGCTGACACCAAACTTGGTGGCTAATTCAACCTTCTCTCTTACTCCTCCACTCAAAGCCTACTCGATCAGATTCGACACACCCAAGTCATTTCAATACTTCGTCAATCATTCAATTTAACGATAAAAACAAACTGGAAAGGAACATGCCTTGCCAAGGAGAAGTTCGTTGGTAAAGGGACCGTAAACGTCAGAGTTGTCGAGGAAGGTGACGCCGGAGTCGATGGCATGGTGGATGAGCTTGATCATATCGGGTTCGGACTTCGGGGGGCCATAGAAGCTGACATGCATGCCCATGTAGCCTAGTCCTTGAGACGAGACCTCGAGGCCTTGAGAACCAAGGTTGATCCTCCTCATGCCCGCCATGTGTTTATGTTAATGTTTCGGTGACTTTGTGAGCAGGAGCAGATGGTAGCAAAGCGAGTGAGTGGAGGACCGAGGCCATCTTTGGCGCAATTATATAAACAGTCATGTGTCGTACGTGCTCGAGTTTCAAAGAAAATTTTTCTCTGGGTATTTACTTTACTATTGACAGTGCCATGGCTGTTTTATCTGAGCTTTTTATCCACCGGGGTAAAATCTCTAACACAAGTCAACGAGTTTTCTGATTTGAGATTGTTAAGGGGCATCTCCAACGGGCTCTTTATTTCAAAATAGTTTAAAATTTTATCTAATTTTAGGATAATATTTCACTCCAGCAGAAGAACTAAATAAAAGTTAAATTTAACTTTTGCTAAATTCTCTAGCTATATTTAGCTAAAGAGTGTTAGCTTGAAGAAGAAAAGCTTGTAGAAGAATAGAGAATGCAGAGAAAACAGAGAGTATGCTACTGTATTGATCGAAATTGAGTAGAATCTTGGACACGTGTACAATTGCTGTAGATTTACTGATTTAGTAAAAGTGAGGTAAATTTTTACTACTCTTTGTTAACACCCCTCCTCAGCTTGATGGGAGCATTGGAGCATCAAGCTGCTGCAAAGAGAACTATGCTGCAAAGAATAGAGACATTTGGTGAAGATATTATACCATATGCCTTAACCAGGAGGAATGGCTGGCATGGAAGTATAGTGACTTGGTTGAGCTGCAATGGAGAATGACTTGGGTTGAGAGAAGAAAGAAGTAGCCATGGGTTGAAGAGATGCATACGGAGGAGGTTTAAAAACATTGTGATGTCTATGGAAACATTCTGCTGCACTGTGACCTCTCTTGAAGCAAATTTGACACTTCAGAGAAAACCCAAAACCAACAACTTGCCTAGGAGATGATCTCTGAGAACATACACGAGCAGTGTGACCTTTGTTGTTGCAGATTTGACAAGCTATTCAGGGGAATTATGAGAGATATTCTCATTGTTATTACAGCTCATATTCTGTGAGTAGTCACAAGGTTGTTGTGAAAGTCTATTGGATTGCTGCAAAGGCACACCAATTAGTTGAAAATCAAGTTTCTTCCCACCATTTAGTTGAAAATCATGTTTCTGCTGGATAATATCAGTGTATGTATGATCAATTCCACCCTTGTAAAGAACATCACTAGTTTGATTAATATATCCATAATAGACTTGAGGTTGTGCATCAGGAGAATGTTCATGGCACTGACATGTAGCAGTTCTTAAATGGTTTTCATGATTGACAGCAAGTGCAGCCATGGGAGCAGAAGCAAGGATCTTTGGTTCATGATCAAGATCAGCTTCAACATCTAAAAGTAGTGAACGAAGTTCTGGTAGAGATGTAGATGTTTCTCTAGTACGAATGATCAATCTAATAGTTAAAAATTTAGTAGGTAACCCATCCAAGATCAAATTCACTATTTCATCATTAGGAATAAGAATTCCATCTACAGAGAGTTGGTCCCAAATAGTTTTAAAGCGTTCCATATACTTATCAATATTATCACTACCTTTCCGGATTTTCTACATAGAGGTCTTTAGCTCAAAAGCTTTGAATTTTGAAAGTTTAGCATATCTCTCTTCAAGCGAATACCACATTTCTTTTGAGGTTCTACTCCTAACAATGAATGAAAGAGCTGAAGATGACAAAGTAGTAGCTAGAAGAGCCATTAAAGCAGAGTCATTCTTCCTCCAAGCCTTATACTCTTGTGTAAGCTCCGAGGTAATACTGCCATCTTTTGTGATTTTGTATTGTGGAGGACATGGAATAGATCCATCAATATACCCCATAAGATCACACCCTACCAACATAGACTCTAGCATAAATCTCCAAGTAACATAATTAGTGTTATCTAATTGTACGGTAATGAGATTGCAAAAGTTTGAAAGGAGATAACTATCCAATAACCGATTGGTGTTCATGATTACAAGAACAGTGGTAAAGAGTTGTACCAGGTACTTCTTCACACTACCCAAGTCTAGAGAAGTTTCAGAATCAGACCAAATGAAAAAGGCATTGCCTCCTGCTTTGAGTCAATAAAAGTTCCAGCATCAAATCAAAAAGGGAAATCTACTATCTCCTCATCCTCTGAGTTAAGAGAAATTCCATAACCAAACCAAGTGTAGAAAGTATGTAGTTAACATATTCAATCTTCAGCTATTGAGAAAATCTCAAATCCTCATAGTAGCCAAAACTTGGAAATCCCCTGCTTACAATTCTCAAACAAATCTACTTCAAATTCTTGAAAACCTTGTCGATAAACTATGACCAAGCAGCAATCACTCGTATCAAATGATCTTCAACAACAATAATGTTTCTTATGTATCTTTTCTACAATATTTCTTCAATCGAAATTTAGAGTTACCAACTACTGAAGCAATAGGAGATCCTGATAGTGAACCCCTCCATATAGGTTGGAAGCACCGTTCCTTCACTGAAATTCACCAAATCGTACGAAGCAAACCTACATAGAATGACGTGTCATACAGGGTACCAGATAAGATTTTGATAGCCTTCTGCAATAGCAACGGACAAAGCCTTCGATATTCTTCAAGCAAACCGAGGGAATCAAAGAACTCTGGGGTCAGAATCAATCAAGTTGAGTCAATTGACAGCAAAACGACGTCGGATCATTGAAGCGAATCGCCGATCAAGAACAATCAATCAAAATTGGTAGAACTTCAAGAATTAGGGTTTTGAAACCTCAGGAATATCACAATCTTCTCAGAATTTCTAGAATCAACAACTATTCTTGCATCAAACCATACTCAAACACAATATTTATGAAATCTAAGCTTCGAAGCTAATCAATTTCTGAAAATTTTCAACAATCTTCAAGCACATGTAGACTGTATCAGAAAATGGAAAACTTATCTTTGTAATCAAACAGAATTAAACACAGAGTAAGATTAATCGAACACAAAGCAATGCAGGAGAAGCTCAACGAAACTTGATGGACAAACCATAGGTTGCAACCTGAGCTCGTGATACCATGTTAGCTTGAAGAAGAAAAGCTTGTAGAAGAATAGAGAATGCAGAGAAAACATAGAGGCTGCTACTATATTGATCAAAATTGAGTAGAAGGGTTACAACAGTAGGCATATATAGTCTTGGACACGTGTACAATAGCTGTAGATTTACTGATTTAGTAAAAGTGAGGTAAATTTTTACTACTCTTTGTTAACAAAGATAAGAGAGAATTTAGCTAAAAGTTATATTTTCCAACGTTCAATTTAACATAGCTGTGGATTTAGTTTGTCTTACTGTAGCAGATTTCAAAAACTAAACTACCTATTCATCTCTTTTAGTCAAATATAGCTAACAAAATAACTTCATTTGTTGGAAACATATAACTAAAATAAAAATTAAAAATTTTGGCGAGTCAATTTTGATCATGTAAGATATCATTTTGCATTCCACATAAATGACATGTCACTTATAAAAACTACGTTATCAATTAATAAAATAACTGACGAAAAAACTAATTATTAGACAAGATTGATTAAAATTAGTAAGAACACGAGAATATTTGATGAAATTAAAAGTGCATGTGTACAATTGATTTAAGCTGTAAATGTCACGGAGATAAATTAAAATTTACCCTAATTATCAATTAACACATTTTGTTTTTGAATCAAGCCCCCGGGGCGAATTAGTATATTCATCACAAGCCAAATAGGCCATTACATACCCTTCCGCTGTCATTTAAGAACATAGACAGATAAGAAGGTAGTGGTAATACCCACAGTGCTACGTAGAAATAGACCCACTCATTGTACATTTCAGATCGTAGAGATAGCGGAGATCCTCCTTTGGTACTACGCCGGAGGGGCTAGAGATCTAGGTTCCTAATACAAGGAAATTTATTGAATTTAGACAAAACTAAAAATATAGAGTTGGGCCAAGGGCCTAAACCCTAGCCCAATTGAGAAGCTACTGGACCAGGGTCAAACCTAGCCCATAAACTCAGCCCAAATAGGTTATCCATCAGCAAAGGTCCACCCAAGGCCCAAGCCTGGTTCGGTCCAGTCCACCTGCCAGCCGAACTCCATCCCCGTCACACATACCAGCCAGCTAAGCTCCGTCTGCCGTACTCTGCCACGACCAGCACCTTTCCAATCTGCGCCCCACGATCCACATCCTGTGACCCAAAACCGCATGGGACATGCCACCATGACCTGCACCACTCGATCCGTGCCGCCACAAGCATACCGTTGACAACCCAAACCGCACGAGCCACGTCGCCTCAGAGAAAAAACCAACTCTGAGCCACCACCAAACAGTCAGATCAGTGACGCCGACATCAGGGTTCAATCGTCGGATCTGCTATCACGACCACCACCTCTGACTCCATTCCAGCCAGACCATCCACAAGCCCCGAGCAAACCCCTCATCAGATGCCATCCTATGAGCAATAGCCCCTCCAATACCCGTCCGGCAGCCAACCTCTTGACGACGGGGAGGCCAAAGGCCAGCCAGTGCGCCCAGGAGTCGCCAGACGAGGATGATTTCCCAGAACCAAAACCGGCCTTTAGGGTTTCCTCAAGAGAGAGAAAAGCTTTATGCATGTGTTCTTCCCGTAGGTTGAGAATTTATCTGAGTTAAATTATCAATTAACACATAACTAGTAACAAACTTTATAATACAAGTTGCAGTAAGTAAGTGCTAAATTTTAAAACTTAGAGGTATCAAATTGTAAGGACCCCATATTTTATATTTGGAAATTAAACTTATCTTTTATATAAACGATGGTGGCAAATTTTTCTCTGCCTACATAAGAAAATAACACCAGAGGCGCACATATAATGTAAGATCATGAATTTGTCGAGGTAGGATCCCTTGATGTTATGACTTGGAGTGAAGATTGTCTTCTCCCTCAAATACTTCAATCCGCCAAGAGTTGCTAAGAAAACAGAGACATTAGGAGGAAGACAGGAGTTATCTGATCTTTGCTCCTCGGACGCCCAAGTTAAAGAGCATAATGGCTGGAAAATGTGAGTGAGGGTTAAGAGTGGAAGATCTGAATTACCACAAAATGTTGGACGCACCCCTATTTATAAGTGTTGGAGGCATGTAGGAGTCGGTGCCAGCACTTAGTGACACATACAACATACTTCGCATGATGGCATGGGTAACTAGTTCCACATTCAACAAGACTGCTAAATCTTATTGATACTGAATAGATAGATTTTGACTGAAATACAGACTGCACTTATAAAAGGTTTACCTATTGGCCTTAAGCAATAGCATAAGCTTGTAGAATCTGTTGAATCTTGAAACAACGCTTTGGAGAAGCTCTAAAACAATAAGATGTCATACGCAAATAAAAGGTGATGAAAAAATAGACACCCTTAAGTATACTAATCCCATGAAAATTACCAAATGACACCTACTGAATCACAACAGACAATCCCTCTATACAAAGAGGAAACAAATAAGTGGAGAGTGGAGAGTCAAGAGTGGATGTCCTTATTAAGTCCTCTAGATGGGTAAGATAGCCTCTGATACTTTCATTAACAAATGATAAAAAAAATTATTCAACAGTGGTAAGCACCGCATCATGATACTGAAAGCACATACAGATCATAATCTCTTTGACATATAATACGCTCATAATCTTTGATACTTCATACGCTCATAAGTCATACTGAGATCCAATATCAAAGCCAGGTAACCCTTTGGTCCTTGTCTCGAGCTCGATCTGGCACAAAGACAATCTAACAAGTAAAAATAACCAAGTTCAAAATAAGTTTCAACATATTGGCTAACACTTTAAAACATTTTATACAAAATTTTATACCTCACCAATGACATACCAATATTTCGGAAAGGACAAAGATGGTAGGTAGTCACCATCCTTGAGATATTTGATAATCGCTAGGGCTTTAACTTATATTTTCTATGAATATGATCGGTTATGAGCCTTTGAGTACGATTGGGAATCAGACTGGTTTTTCTATTGCAATTTAAGGATTTATGCAAGATTTGGGGGAAGTGCATTTTTATTCTCACCATACTGCAGGTAACTTATGGTTACCTGATTTCATTGCTAGCTAGCTCTGTCCATTATTATCCTCCTTCATGGCTAGGTGAACGCTTGCCTTGGTGGCAAGGACACCATAGCACATCCGCCTTCGTGTTGAAATGAACGGTTTGTCTAAGTGGCAGGCTCATTGCAGCCCAGTATTGACTCTGGCTCAGTGGCGTGACGAACTACAGGAGTAACGGGAGTATTCTATCCTAGGAGACCAATATTTGTATGGTGATGTATTCTTCCCTATTTACATTTTTCTACTTGACCAGTAGGGCGAAGGTAGTCCGATTTACAATTCCGACTTGAGTTTTCGAAATGTTTTATAAATTGTTACATGCATTGGTTTTGAGAAGTTTTAAATACACACCCCTAATTACTTAATACACACTCCATACTTAATACACCATCCATTTAATTTCTCATTCTAATATTTTACTAAATACACAACCCAAAGTACCTAAAATATCCTTAATCTAAAAAATCATGAAATATCCTACTCTTTTACTATATTAGGATTACTATTTAATACGATTAGTATATTCTATTATATTGACGTTTTGTAAATGACAATATTGATTACTTGTATTTGTTATTGAGAAATCCATAAAGATTTATTATTGTTCCCTTCACATAGATGCATATACATAGGTTTTGTGTTATTTGAGCTCACATCCACCAAACACCATGTTAATCAAATATAAAATTATGAGTTGAACATTCAACCAAAACTATATCAGTAGTTTCTCACTTTCTCCACAGTAGTGGAACTAAAAAGTTGTCATTAGAGGGATCAAACAAATTAACAGTTACAAAGTTTTTTCACATGTGATGTTTTATATTAGAAAATAAATTGATTAATCATAACTCTTAGAACAAAAAAGGAAATTAACTAAAAAATGGGAGTAAAGTGATATGTTTTAAAAATATTTAATGCCATTGATTTTGAAATTCTAAATATTATGGTTTCTAAAAATTAAATTAGATAGTTTCTAACTTTATTCTTGTATTAAATTGGGAGGCCATGTATAGAATTTTTTTGTGTTTATCTAACTATTTATACATAAATATTTAAATAGAATAATATAAGGAAAATATGACTATGTTTTTTTCTTCTAGAATGCATAAATGTCTATTTTTGTCATTTAACCTACCTACAAAATCTAATTTGAAATATAAAATAATAGGGATGTGTATTAAGTGATTAGGGATGTGTATTTAAAATTTCTCATTGGTTTTTAAGAAATAAATTTTGGGAAAGTAAATTTCTTATTTCCTTATTTGAGATAATTATTTTTGGGGAGTGAAATTTGCACTCTTCTTTTTGTAAACCACACTCCTCATAGACAGAAATTCTCAATTTACCCCTCACTTTCTCTATCATCTTCCTCGTGTATGCTCTCGGCTTTCTCATTTCTGTTGAACGCTTTCTCCTTCAATCTTCATTGAAAAGGTATTCGTCTTATGTGAGTGCAAAATTTGTCTCTCCATCTTCTAAGACTAACCTTTCAAGAATTCAATTCTTACTAACCAATGCTCACTTCATGCATGCTAGGTAATTAAAGCCAGTTTCCAGATCTAAACCCACTTGAAATCAAATATCAATTCCCAATAGAAAGCTTTCTAATTCAAACTCTCTGCATCCAACTTCTCTGTACATAGCCAATGGCCAAGTCAATAGGTTGGGTTGGGAGGGTTTGGAGAGGAGGAACCTATAACAAGGGTTAGGTGTCTGAACAAAGAAGTATAAGAAGAGAAATTAGCTCACAAAGTAGTATATGAGGTTAAATTTGAGAGTTGGGACTAAAAAAAATACTGGGTAAATCCTCATCTCAATTGCATCTGGTTTTGTCAGTACAATACTTCTAGTAATTCTATATGAGATTGGCTGCATAATATAAAAGATTTGTTATTGTGGTTGCATGTTTCCTACAAGTGGACATACATGCGATAACTAGAGAGAAAGAGGAGGAGAGAACCAGATGCAATGGGCTGGTGGGGGCTTTGACTAAGAATCTGACATGATCTTAGCAAATTCGTGGTTTAATTACCGGTAATCACAGAGACAAGAGCACTCAAAGATGGCTGCCAATCAATGGTGATGCTAAAGATGATGGATGTGAAATTTGTTAGCAGCTGCTGCTGATTGATTAGTTGGTAATCAAAACTGGAATTGAATACACTATAGAAAACACATTTTTCTTGAGGTTGTCAAAAAGAAGAAAAGAACCAGATGGAAATAAGAGATGGAGAGTAGTCAGAAGGGTAATTGTGGAAAGAAAAATATTAAAATGAAAATGGGAGTGTGGTTTACAAAAAGGGGAGTGCAAAATTTCACTCCCCTCATTTTTTGTCCACTCATGCTAACATTTTTCAAATACTCTTCCCTGGGTCCTTCGTTTTCAAATGCCCAATTTGCAAACTAGACTAGTTGAGGTCGGGCATACTTGAGTTGAGGCATAGTTGTCTTCACTGCTTCCTCATCATATGAATTATTTATCCTACTTCTATATCTCTGTGTATCTTGCGAATTAGCTAGTTGCTCTAATTACCAACCTATTATATTGATTGTATAATTGTGAGCAGTTCAGATTCAGATCATTTGTAATTGTTGTGGAGTTGGTGATATTTGTGGGGAGCATGTAGGCTCCAAGTGTTGAGACTGGTTGTTGATTTTAGAAGTGTAAACTTGTTTTCTACAGGTTTTGGGTAGTCAATTATTAGGAGTGACTATCAAATTTTTGGTAGAGCTTCTCCTAAGATAGGCCCTGCAGGACCATTTTGAATTTTAGGGTGAAATCCGGGGCAGGTCCTGTCAACATATGTTGTGAAAAACTAAACCATTTTTGTAATCGTTTTGGCTTTAATCTAGGTGATCAACCCAAACTTTCACAATTTTAAGTTTTATTTTGTAAAAATGACATTAACTGTATGTTGTAAAACAATTAGCTGCATTTGACATCAGTTGATGTAAATTTTAGTTGATTTACACTAAACTATAATCCTCCATCTCTCCTCCTTCACGTTTTATGTTTCGGATGATATAGTTGTTCATGGGTAGTGACTAGAACTTTTGTTGGGGGCTAGGGTTGTGTGCCCTAACCTAATTAAATTCGAGGTTATGGACGCTTAATTTAGTTTATTTATGTGATTTATTAATAATTGGATGCTTGTGTTATGTGATAATTGATTAGAATGCATGCTTAGGAATAGTCAACTATTGGGTATGTGTTTTAATATTTCTAGGTTAAAATTTAGGGGATGACATCCATAGATTTTAGAGATAGAACTCCCAATTTTATATTCATGAGAGATACAAAGCATGGTTCGTCATAATTAGCTTAATTGTGATTATGGTGAGGTTCTTTGCCTAATTCCTTCATCACTAAACCTCTTGATGTGACCCTTGAACTGGCTCTAACTCATGGCAAGTGAGTTCCTATGACCCTTGACCTGGAGTAGGAATACAATGAAAGAGAATTTTGGCCCTTGAGCCTTGGCAAGCCTTGGGTATGGCGACTACCATTTTTAGTGAATTGTATGTCAATGAAATTAGCATCTAGAGCATTGATGTTGGGTTAGGATTCATCTCTAGCCACCAATCCCCTTGGCTTGAATTTCTCGTAAACTACTTTTACATTGTATCTTGATTTAGCAATTTTCTATTTTTGGTTCTTGAATCTAGTTTTAGTTTTCATAATTGAGAATCACAATTTTAGAGACTTACAATCTTGGACACTTATTGCTAGATTAAATTTCAGACACCTGCTTCTTTGTTCTTAGTGGTCCCTAACCAAGTGGGGTTCCCTCTTCCCGTGGGTACGATACTTGAAGCTTAATTTATTTGCCCTAAACTTGGTGACCATGTTGTATTACGTGTAAGGCACTAATATAAGCAACAAATCAATGTCATTATTTATGTACTGAAATTGTGATTCTAAATTTGAGAATGGGAAATAGAAAATTGCTAAAATGAATATCAATATGAGACCAACCTCAAGGCACAAGGCCTTGACTTCCTTAACGTATGCTCCATAATAGCTCAAGTGCTCATAAAAAGATCGCTCCATTTAGAACATAGAATTTCATAGTGCAATGCATCACACAATAGGCAAGGAAAAAAGACAAAGTGCTCTCTGTTAAGCTCATGGCCTTGATCACATCCAACACACCCACGAATGCCCATAGATAACTCTCCAAAAATGAATTGAAGTGTGAGGAAAGCTAACCCTCCGAATGAACAAAAATTATTAAGTGCAGAAAAATTTCAGCAATGACTTTTCTATCTTCAGATGTCAACATCTCAAACTCAGAAAAGGATAAGTAAGTAAGACTAATTTTATTCGAAAGTAGACTCAGAGATCTTTCTATCCATATAAAGTGAGCCACCTATCTCCAATTGAGATGAAAACTATAACTGGTCAAAATTGCCGGTCTGTCATGATGTGTCACCCTCAATCACCAAATCTGTAATATCTAGAGCTCCAAAGGTGAAAAGAGGGTGACAAAACTGGATATAAAATTAGAATCGTATGGCTACCTGATGGTAAAATTTCACTGAAAATTCCATTATGAGTCAGAAATTGTTGGCCTCCAAACTCACTGATCTGTTATGTACTTTCTGTTGTGCTTTGTTCTAATCTCTGTTCACTTGGAACACAAAAATCTTGACCTAGGAAAGTTTAAAGTAAAAACTATTGTACAAGCATACAAGCAATATGTGAAGATACATCTTTGAAAAATTTTAGCTTCAAAGTGCTTGATATGTAGGTGGTGTAGCTTGTCAAAGTCATTGTTCGATCAGTACCTGTCTCTGTTCTGACTTTCATGCATTGACCACTAAATAACGGGTTCCAGGGATTCAAAAGCGCTAAAATTTGCACAGAAAATAGTAGAGAAACAGGGGAACATCTCTAGAAAGTTTTATCTCAAAATGGCATGTAAATTGGAAACATAATCACCTATAGTCAACTAAAATTTCTGGTGACTGTAGTATAGTTCTAAGCATTCCCGCCTGTCACACGGATAACCAGGGTTTGATCTCCAGCAACAGCGGCATTGATTTGGTGCCTTAATCTAGCAATAAGTGTCCAAGATTGTATGTGATAAGTAGTTAAGTACTAGGGTTGCAAGGAGAAGAGGAAAGAATCGAGAAGAAAAATAAAAAATATCTGAAACTTGCTCCTTTCCAACCATTTCCTATTCTTCCCACGCGCGTAGCCACCTTTTTTTTTTTTTCTTTTTTTTTCCCTTTTCCTTCTTTTCTTCCCCGTGGAGCATGACCATCTTATCCTTCTTATTTCTCTCTTTCGAGTAACACCAGCCATTCCTCACCCTTTCATTTTCTTTGTAACTCAAAAGTCAAAACAATATTGTTTTTGTTGAAGAACGTTGAGATTTCGTGTGCCTTGTCAAACTAGGATTAGTTCTATAGTTGTAATATGAGAGATTTCCTACTCCGAGTTAGAATAGGAATGCCTGTAGTCCAAGATTATATACTTTGTAATCCCTATATATAGGGCTCCTATTATCAATGAATACACAAAATTCTCTCTTTGTATCCAATTTCCTAAAACATGTTATTAACACGAGCCCTAACCCTGAATCAGATGCCAAAACTCTTTTCTTCTCTCTTCTTGCCGTGATCGAAACCCTAGAACCCTACGCTAGGATCACCTCATGCGCGCCACCATCTCTGCGCACGGTTTTGGAAAGAAAATCACAAGACTACAAGGAAAAGAAGAACAAGAAATTCAAGCATCAAGAAAGCACCAAGTAAGCATTTAAAATTAAAGTTCCTACTTTCTATTTTTAAATTCCTTTCTTTTTCTCGGGGACTTGCAACCTCCCTTCTTCTACATCCCACCTTTCTCTAACGTGGGTTTGATTGTATAAAAGCGAAATCATGGAGATTCACGCTATACGAACTAAGAACATTCGTAAACCACAAACTAAGAGAGTTCATGAGCATCGAAATATTACAGACTAAGAGCATTCGTAAGCTACTAACTAAGAGCATCCGTGAGCGTCAAAATTTGACCATTCAAATATCATTGTTTCGGTCTAATCCAAATTTCTTGGAAATCTATTTCTTTGTAGGATTAAGGCTCGGAAATCTTAATATTAGTTTTTGTGGAAGCATTGACTCCGAAACCAACCCGAATTATTTCTTCTTTTCAGGATGTCAAACTTGAATGAGCTAGATTTTACTCCATCGGATTCTACGGGCATGGGATATTTTCTTGTGGGCTCATAATATTGAGCTCCACCTAATTACCTTTGATTTATTGCCTACAATCCAAGAGCCCTATTCTGAAGTAGCCACTCAAGACTCTCAAACTGAGATAGATAATTCCAGGGCGCTTGCCTTGATGAAGCACCACATAGAGATGGCACTCCAGTTTGAGTACATGAATGAGGATAGTGCTAGAAACCTTTGGGTAGCTCTTCATGAACATTTTTAGTAAACATTCACCATCTTCCAAACTTAGAAGCACAATGGAATAATCTCCGCTTCTCTAACTTTAAAATAGTTATGGAATATTATTCGGAAGCTCTCCACATCAGATTGATGCATGCCTGTGAAAGAACTATCACAGAAGAATAATTGATTGAGAAAACCTTAACTACCTTCCCCCGTCACTGAATTAAGATTATTTGAATTCTATTGAATCTTAATCAATGAAGGATGGATCACAAATCTCCATAAGCTAATTGGAGCTATGGCTTGTGTTGAAAGGCACAACCATGAATTTGTGAATAGAGAATATGATAGGCCTTAAGATGGCTACCTTAAGCATCGTTCAATGGCTAGAAGAAGTCGCCATGGACGATATGATTCATATGATCAACATGCTCATGAAGGTAATCGCCAGAGTTGGCAAATACATGACCAAAGGAGTGATGACATTGAGGGTATAGGGGTTGGACACCATGGTGCCACTTTTGGCCATGGTGATACTATTCCAATGTCATTGGTCCTAGGGACCATGTGTATTGCGTCAATACAACTCAATCAAGAGAGCATCCTCTTCATGGTATTTTATGGAGTACCTGATCAATAGTGATCAAGATATCGAGTTATGGAAGACCTTAAATCTGTCGATGAAGATAAAATGCCGCAGATTTTTATTAGTATAGCCTTTTATTTTCCAAGAATTATGTAATGGCAATTATGCCTTAAATCAATAAATGACAATTGGCTTAACTCTTTCTCACTAGGCTCACCCAATTAAGTATGATGTCTAGGAAACTAGTTGAGATTAGTGGTACTTAAGCGAGCTTTGCGCCACCGACATCTCTTTTTACTTTCCTGGTCATGTTTAAATGGAGTTACCAAAAGGATTGAGTGGCTACGATTTTTCTAAGTTTGAATTTTATTTTGGTCAAGAAACTTTGATGTAATCATTGGCTATTATTAATAAAGTATCGATTATTCTATTTCATGTCTTGGACATCTCTTAAATTCGAACTTTATTATTTTAAAGATATAAGAGCCAATGGTTTTTATGTGGAAACACATTGTGAGAATGGACAAGAGTTCCTTTGCATCACCTCTAATGACAACAGACATAAACGAGTCTTAGAGAAAATTATGTGTCGTTCTAGTGGGTTGTATGCAACCACTATTCGCATCATTGAATTAAACCATGTCATGAGAGATGACTTATGGGATTTCGACACATATAGGCTTTGGCATGACTGTTTGGGACAACCAGGTCATGACATGATGATCCATATATTAAAGACTTCACACGGACATCCATTCTTCAGAATGAAGAGAAGTAAGAATCAAAAATTGATTCGAGGAGAAGCATGGCACGCCCCTGCGCCTCACGGCACCACCACCATGCTAGATCGGCCACCAATGGCCCGCGCCGCCTACCCTATGCGGCCATCACTTGGCTTTGACCCTAAGAACCCTAATTCAACTCCTCTTTCTACTTGTAAAGTCAATTGTGACTTCATGGCTCAACCAAAATCCTCATTGGTTACTTTTAAAGCCAATCTTTCGTTCTGTAAAGCCTGCTCTTTAGAATCGAGACTATCCTATGCAAAGGACACTAAGGAACTAATTTCATTCTTACATAGAATCCAAGGGGATTCTGTGAATCGATTCAACCAACTTATAGACTACTTAGATGTTTTATGGTGATGGTTGATGTGCGGACATGCTAGTCACGTGTCGCACTATCGTCCACTCGCAATGCTGCTTATGATAAACTCCTAACCCAGATCATATGGCTATTGGCTTACTACCTGGATCATCCCATTCAATCAGTTTGAATTGATAATGGTAGAGAGTTTACATTGAAAATTTTCTATTACTATTGCATATCATTGGGATTGATATTAGGCATCATATTCCCATGTACACACCTCAATGGTCTCGTGGAAAATCCACCTTTAAACGACTACGATGGTAGCCCAGACATTGGTAATGCCCACCAATATTTCTGGTTGGGGTTATGCAATATCGCATGCAGCTATGCTAATTCGTCTACGACCCGTCACCACTCAACCTTTTACGTTACAGCTAGTGACTAGGTACGAGTCTAAGATCTTGTACTTACGCATATTTGAGTGTGCGGTTTATGTGCCAATCGCGCCGCCACAACGCATCAAAATAGGTCATTAGCAACGAATGCATACATATTTGTGTTGGATATAAATCTCCAACTATAAGTCCGCTATGTAGAACCATTGACAGGCGATCTCTTTTCCGCTAGAATTTTCAGATTGTCACTTTGATGAGACAGTCTTCCCATCGTTAGGGGGAGATTAGAACGTCAACGTTCAACAGAAACGACAGAAATTATCGTGATATGTCCCAATTATGTCTCATCTCGATCCCCTAAAAGTGAAAAGATCACATATACCTGCTGTAAACATGCCTACAATGATTAATGTCCCCACAAGAAGACATGGCGCCACCCGAAGGAGATGGGCACGGCACCACCACCATGGATGGTGGCATAGTGATGCCACAAAGTGGCATAATAGCGTCACAGGCCATGGGTTTCGCTAGAGAGCGTAGGAGACCCATAGGTTCGATGGATTCTCGCCCTAGGAAGAGAGTGAGTTTGGCACAACTTGATCCATTGATCATTGATACTCAAAATCCGTCTCATGAGAATATGCTGGATTATGGTTATGTCCAAGAGACATCGTTGAGGGACGCCTCAATGTTAGAACCAATTCCTGTGAATATAGAGATCTCTACAAACTACACTAGTGTACATGAGGACGTGGGATTATTGAGACCAATGACATCAAACCTTGCTCTGTTGAAGAATGCCAATGTAGAGAAAATTAGCCTAAATGGAAAGATGTGATCCAGGTTGAATTGGATACACTAACAAAGAGGAAGGATTTTGGGCTTGAGATGTCAACATTTCTTAACATAAAACCTGTTGACATTAATAGGTATTCGTTAGATAGCTTGATGAGAAAAAGATATGGTAATCTCGCCTTATGGCGCAAGGCTTCTCACAAAACTCCATGGGATCGGCTACGAGAAGACATATTCTCTCGTAATGGATGTCATTGCACTCCACTACCTTGTCAGTTTGGTAGTTTCCGAACAACTGAACATGCAGCTTACAAATATGGTCACTACGTACCTTTATGGGGATTTAGATACTGAATATAATGAAGGTTCTTCTGAACTTCATTTACCCAAGTCAAGTGGCTTTAGACCATGGAGTGCTTTTGCAATGAGGTTGAAACGCTCACTAAAGTGACTACTTGATTGAAAAGGGATATGATGAACTATGCCCGCGCGTTTTCATGACAAGTTCCGAATTTGCAATTGTCACGGTTTATGTTGATAAACATAATTGGAACCCTTGCGAGTTAAAAGAAACGGTTGAACACATGAAATTTGAGTTTGAGATGAAGGACCATAAGAGAACACGGTTTTGTCTAGATTTAGAAGTTATATACCGTGTCAATGAATGCTTTGGCATTTTGATGAAGTCAAGATGCACTGCCATGACCGTCAGTAGTCTTGACCCTAAGAAGGATAAGTTTCGTCCCAGGGATGATGATGAAGACGTGTTAATTGGCAGAAGTGCCCTATCTAAGTGCAATAGGTGCATTATTGTACTTAACACAATACAAGACCTGACACCTCATTTGTTATGAACTTGTTGACTGGATGTAGCCTTGCTCAAACGCAATGCCATTGAATTGGTGTAAAGACAATTATTTGATACTTAAAAGATACGACAGATATGGGCTTGTTTTATCCCACCAAAGAGAAGAGGAATGACGAAATTATGGGATCGGACCCCATACGGGAAAGAGCTGCCGTCTACATCGCTGTGGCCGGCCATGTCGCCGCCACCAAGGGCGGCCAGCCTCACCCACCTCTCTTACATCAAAACGATGGTGATCTTTTGATAGCTTTTGCTGATGCAGGGTATCTCTTTGACCCTCACAAAGGTCGCTCCCAAACGGGTTATGTCTTTACCGTGGGAAGCACCGCGATATTTTTGAGGTCTACAAAACAGACTATTATTGCTACTTCCTGGAATCATGCTGAGATTATTGCTCTACATGAAGCTGTGCGTGAATGCATATGACTAAGGTCTATAATTAGACATATTCGAGGAACTTGTGGTTTGAAGTCTACCATAGATGAACCTACATGCATTTATGAGGATAATGCAGCTTGTATTGAACAAATGAAGTTAGGTTTCATCAAGGGCAATAACGCCAAGCATATATCACCTAAGTTCTTTTACAATCAGCAACAACAATCACTTCTAAAGATTGAAGTGAATCAAATCCGATCAGAGGATAATGTAGCGGACTTATTCACTAAGTCATTACCCAAATCCACCTTCGAGAAACATGTGAAGAACATCAGATTGAGAAAGTTATCCGAACTCCCATGATTGTAGTAATCAGGAGGAGATGTCAACATCAGGAGGAGGTATGATGTCTACATGTTCGATCTTGAAGAGTGAATGATGTGTTGTACTCTTTTTCTCCTCCTCGAGGTTGTTTTTGTCCCACAGGGTTTTTATTACTTGAGCAAGGTTTTTAACGAGACAACAATCAAAACGTCACCACCAAATTTGAGCGGCACAAGGGGGAGTATTGAAGAATGTTGACATTTAGTGTGCCTTGTCAAACTAAGATTAGTTCTATAGTTATAATAGGAGAGATTTCCTACTCCGAGTTAGAATAGGAATCCTTGTACTCCAAGATTATGTACTTTGTAATCCCTATATATAGGGCTCCTATTATCGAGGGAGTATTCAGAGCACCGCCGTGCACTTGTACCAACACAAATAAATGGTTAGATTTCATTAAATACACTTTTTGTTTATTAAAAATAAAGTTGATAATAAATATCAAGGGTTGAGATTATTTTATAAGGGTTAGGTCACTTGCACCGTCGGTACATACAATAATTTCCATCCTATTATCAATGAACAACACAACTATTCTCTCAATTCTCTCTTTGTATCCAATTTACTAAAACATGATTCATATTCTTTGAGAATGTACGAAATCAAGGAAGATACGGACATTGTCTTTCTTAAGTGAGAGGTTCACAACGTGTGGAGAGAACCCACCCTCTTTCCTTGACCTTTTCTCACCTTTGTAGCATAGTAGTGGGTAATGATTTGGAGACTTTTGGATTTATTACTTGCTGATTGTGGAGGAGCAGGAATCTTCATAGACATTGTGAAAAGGCTCGTGAACCTACTATTTCAATATGTGGGGGAATGGCAAAATGAGTTTACTAGGTGCAACACAACGTTGAGCAACTCTATTGCTATGACGCAACATATATAGTCCTATACAGTGGAAGCCTCCGGTGCAGGGCAGACTAAAAATGAACTTTGGTAGTCTATGCATGTGACAGTAAGTTGGGGGTATGCGGATTGGTTGTGATTTTGCAATGGTTGTCCCTCAGATTGGATTCCTTTCACCAAGATCAGTGGAAGCACTTACACTTCCGCATTGCCTGAATTTTCTTTGCATGTAGTCTTCATGAACTTGGAGATTGAAGATTACGGATAAACTATCCCGAATGTTTTTTTTTTTTTTTTTTTTTTTTAGGAGCAAAACAAAAAATTACAACTGGAAGCCCCTAGGACAACCGAAACTAAAAGAATCAAAGTTGAAAGCAGAAAGGGATGAAAAGGGGAGTTTCCCTTTCCAAGTAGCAGGAGTCTTCAAATGGTGACCTTGGTTCGCCATCGCATCATCCACAAAGTTAGCCTCCTGGGGGATGAACGCAAAGACAATGTGCTAAAAGTTGCTAAAAGGGTTAACAATATCTCTGGCAAGGGTACGAAGCCTTCACGGAGTGGCACACTTGTTATTGACCACGTCAATTAGAAGCTTGGAATCACCTTCAGAAAAAATCCTACATCCGAGGAGAAGGGCATGATAGAGGCCATCTCGGAGTGCATTTCCTTCCGTAACAGGGACAGAAGAGATCCCAATGTTTCTAGACCCGGCAAAAATAGGGTTACCATGCTCATCTCGAAGGACAAAACCCGCAGCAGCACTCTTGTTCCCAATGACAGAACCATCAAAGTTTAACTTACAGAACCCAAGAGGAGGAGGTTGCCATTTAATGTCTGAAATCTGAGCTCGAAGAACAGCAGAGGAAGCCGAATCTGGAGAAGCAGCTGAACTGGACATCGAGTTGGCGCATCTGAAATCTTTAGCCTTTGCCGCAAAAGAGAAGACAACTGAGGCCGGGGAGGAGACTTTCTACCGAAAGACGAGGTTATTTCTTGGCTTCCAAATTTTCCAACAAATCAGAACACAATTTTCAGTAGAAGTTTTTTCATAGCCAGTGTCAAACCAAGAAGAAAACCATTCATCAAATGTAGTAAATCCATGAGAAGAGATTCCAGCTGTCCTCCAAACATTCGAAGCGTAGGGGCAAGAGAGAAAGAGGTGGTTTAGATTCTCGACCCCTACACTGCAGAACGGACAAGAACTATCAAAATTAGCATTAAATCTAGCTATTCTTTCTCTAGTTCATAATCTTCTTCTTGTCAACAGCCAAGCAAAGATTTTTGCTTTTGGCAGGATGTTCAAATTCCAAATTTCATTTAAAATTCTAGTTCTGGCTTGGGGGGGGGCTCATGATGTCCTGAATGCTTTGGATGCAAGTTGTGATGATTTGAGTTCCGAGGGCTATATCCTTGATGAAGTTAAGTTTTTAGTTAAGTCTTTTAATATTTGTAGTAGGCATTTTGTTAGGCGGGATGACAAGGCAACTTTAGTTTAGTAAAAGAAGCCTTAAAACTTAGTAAGCCTTTTTGTTGTTTAGAGTTGGGGTCTTCTTGGCTTCATAGTGTGAATTTTTAAGTTGAAGTCGAAGTGGGCAGCAAGGTTCTTGTTGAACCTTTGCACCCTATCTTATTGTAATCAATTTCATTATTAATGAAGTTATCTTCTCATAAAAAAGAAAATAAATGAAAAAATAATAAAATAATAAAAAAAGGTCTGCCGGCCATTACGTTTACTCTCAGTTGGTTGATACACATTTCGTAATATTATTTTAATCGTTTGACATAGTCCCAATGACCACGAAATTGAGTTGATTATATGCACAATAAGATATCAATACCCTTAGTAGACAATGTGATTAAACCTTCATTGTTAATACATGTTTGAAAAGGTTGCGTTTGCACGTTAATTAAAATTAAATTACTACTTTTGGCTTTCCAGCAAAAGAGGATTAATTTTCCCAGTAACCGTTGATAGATAAACAGACAAGTATAAAGGAATTAGAAAAATATTAGCTATTCACACAACTTAATTTGCAAGCAACACAAGCACGAAAGAAGGTTGACTTTTGAATCTATTAAAGATGAAGATGAGCAGGATTCTGGTATCATTATCGCTCGAGCAGCTAGTTCCCTTAAATCAGTTTGGTTTGAAATAATTTCATTGCTCCGGATTCCTAGCCGGATTCTATTTCTGTCATATTATATCTTGTAGTAAGGTAAGTTATACTTGTATTTCAAGCTTTTACAAGCTAAAAGGCCTTTCTTTTAGTTGTTTACATACGATGTTAATTTTTTTTTTTCATTCTAATTTTTTCCAGCCTCTCAAGATAGTCAATTAGATTCAAAGAACAGCCATGGCAATCAATGGTATAAGTAGTAGCTCAGGCCATATTTCAATTGTTATAGAAGATGACATAGATACAACAGATGTCGAAGCATTGCAAGACAGGATGATGAATAACCTTTGCGGCGATTTACCCTTCTCTAACATATGTTGCATCTTCAGAGTTCCCCAAGTTCTCCGGAGACATAACCCGAAGGCATATACACCTGATGTCGTCTCAATTGGACCCTTTCATCGTGGCCGTGAACAATTTCAACGCATGGAAATTGTGAAGCAATGGTATTTACATAACCTTCTCTCACGCATGAATATAAGTTTGAAACTCTTGATTGAAGGGATTGTTAGGGTTGAGAATCGCGCCCGTGAGTTTTATTCTGAACCACTTAATCATCTTAACCAGAACAGCTTCGTAGAAATGATGATTCTAGATGGTTGCTTCCTGCTAGAACTATTTAGGAAGTTTAGGGAGAAGGAGCATAGGCACATTAGTGACCCCATATTCAGCATGGATTGCATGTTTCAATATATATGTCATGACCTTTTGCTACTAGAAAATCAGATTCCTTGGTTTGTCCTAAACTGTTTATATACCCTTACCTTCGACCCCAAGGATGATCCCTCCCTCAGAAAACTATTGCTCACCGTCTTCAGCTCACATCACCAACTGGCACATAATTGTCGTTCATATCTGCGCCATCTAAATAATAATGTTCATGATGAAGATGACGATGATGATAAAATCTTGCACATACTTGATTTGATCGATAAGAACTTCGATAGTCTTTCCATTTAAAGATCAGTTTGATCTATCATTCTATGACTCGGAGACAGAATTGATGCATCCTGCGCTTGCTCTGTCAGAGGCCGGAGTTAAATTCCGAAGGGCATCCTCCACTGATACTAAAAGCATAATGAACATTGAATTCAAGGATGGGACTTTGGCAATTCCACAACTAGCAATTGGAGAGTTGACGGATTCATTGTTCAGAAACCTCATTGCCTTTGAGCAATGCTATCCTGGTCATTCGCACAAGATAACATCTTATGCCGTTTTAATGGACAACCTCATCGGTTCTAGCAAGGACATGGAGTTTCTCTGTGAGAAAAAAATAATAGATAACTGGCTCAGCGCTGAGGATGCTTCAAAGTTCTTCGTCAAGCTTTACTATGACACTGTGCTCAATAAGTTCTACTATGGTGGACTCTGCTCTAAACTCAATAAACACTATGATCACAAATGGAAAACGTGGCAAGAAAAGTTCAAGCGCACATACTGTTCTGATCCATGGAAATTTATATCTTTGACGGCAGCCTTTATCCTTCTTCTTCTCACTCTGTTGCAGACCATATATACTGTCGCGCAAACTTGCAATAGTGAAAATCATCATCATTATTTGTGTTTGTAATTTTTTTTTTAATTTGTTGGATAAATGCATATATTACTCTATGTATCTGATTGTACGTGTAAGTTCATCTAGGAAGCCTTAAATGCTTAAACTTCACTGGAACCCTAATGAAAATTCCTCTGTATATTAGTGCATGAAGCTCTACTTAATTTTAATTGAAGTTCAATTGTTGACTTGTTGAGCATTTACAACAAGCCGAGAAATGAATATGCATGGATGGTGGATCCTCTCATCTCATATATTTAAGCTAGATTCAGCCACGTTATCATAATAAGGGTAAGATCCCCAGATTTTTAAGGAAAAAAACGTCAAGTATAAATTCTTTTTCTTTTATTTTTTTTACCAACATTTATTTTTATCTACTCACGCTAACATTTTTGTATGCTTTCCTCCTGGGTCCTTTGTTTTCAAATGTCCAGTTCGTAGAGTTGGTGTTCGGCTTTAGGTGTTGAGATTTAGCACCACCGCTGCCATTTGTTATTCGTAGGTTACCTGTTAACCTATTTGATGTAATTTTTCTATTTTCCGTAGAATGCTCTAATAATCATGGGATGTCATTTATCGTTGTTTGTAAATTATGGGTTTGAACCAACTTAGAGTTTCTTGGAGATTGAAATTGTGGTTGTAGACTTAAATGTTGGATATGGTTGTATTAATCGTCGGTTTGGATTTTTATTGATGTTTGTTACTCTTGTGGTCAAGTTATTTATGCTTGGAGAGCAGGTAGGCTCCAGGAGTTGCGGGTAGGGGTGTGCAAAACATGGTACAAACTTGCCAAACCGGTCAAAAGCAACTGGTAAATATGGTTTGGTTAAGGTTTTTTAACTTTAAAAATTGAAAGCCGGTTCAATACCGAACCAAACCATTTATGAACTAGGCTGGTTTGGTTTCTCTTTTGCTTAAACCGCAGAACCCGAACCTATCGGTATGTTTGAAATATAATAAGAAAAAGTGTTATATATATATATTCATTTGTCTAGTTCGTTCTAAGTAAGTTCTAAATATCCAATTATAACTTTATTCTTAAATGATATACTAACATATCAAATCTAATGCCCAAGGGCCTAGAAGTCTAATATATAATCGCTACGATTAATTTGATCCTTTCATATCACATATCTCAATCTCTCATTCTCTAACCTTTAATACTACCATATTAAGCTAGTATTTATAGCTAAGCCATCAAATAATTTAATCACTTTGAATCTATTCTACATTTTGGTTTTTAAATATTAGTTTTGAATTTGATTATTGTATTTTAAATTTAGATTATGCTTATTTAATATAATTTTTATTAGAGATAATTTCATTTTACCTCCCTAACATTTACATGTTAAATCAGTTGTGGCCCTGCACTTTTAATTTCATCACATGTGTACCTATGCTTTCCAATTTAATCAATCATGTCCAATAATTCATTTTTTTGTCAAGTATTTTGTAAATTGAAAATGTGGCTCTAATGGGCTCCCTTGTATGATGACGATTCAATAATGTGGCTTGCAAAATTATATCGTATGTGACTACAATTTCAAAATACTTCACACAATATTTGGCAAAAAAGCTAAGGGTTAGACAAGATTGATTGAAATTGGTACGTACAGGGGCACGCGTGATGAA
Organism: Rosa lucieae; assembly: GCA_024704745.1. Lineage (NCBI taxonomy): Eukaryota > Viridiplantae > Streptophyta > Magnoliopsida > Rosales > Rosaceae > Rosa > Rosa lucieae. The sequence continues at coordinate 31,815,015 of CM045495.1, read as the reverse complement.
ATTAAAAGTGCAGGGGCACAAATGATTTAAGGTGTAAAGATTAGGGAGGTAAAATGAAATTTGCCCTTTTTATTATTTAGATTTAATTTTACTAGAATTTTATTCATAAATAGTATGTTGATATATAAGTTAAAACCGCCTAACCGACCGAACCAAACCATTTTTGAATTAGATTGGATTGGATCGGGTTAAGTTTTTTTTTTTTTTTTTTTTTTTTTGTAATGACCAGTTGTCCAAAATGATTAAACTGCTCACTTTAGTATAGAGACGGTTTAGAGTCAAAACCGATCCAACCCAATCCATGTGCATTTTGTTCCTTTTACATGTTTGGGTTGTCCACTTTTAGGGAAACTTTTGCCAGATTTTAGGTAGAATTTTCTCGAAAAGTGGGCCCCGCATGGCCACCTCATTTTTCAAGGTGAATTTCAGGACTAGTCCTGTCAGGGTATTTGAAAAATTCTCTGAAAATTGCCACAAACTCGTCGCGTCGCATCGCATACTTTATTATCGGACTCTTAAGTTGAAGATTTCACCTTCTGAAAAATTTTGAAATATATTCCCGCGAGCACCATAATAATTATCAAGATCATTAAATAGTTTCTGAATGATCTCACCTTAGCTTGTCAAATTTTTCCAGGGCTCACAATTTACATCATATATTTCTCATTTAGGATAAATAAATTAACAAAATATTAAATGAACAGTGTCTTGACCTAGTGACCCAAACCCAACGAGTGGAAACAAACATAAAAACTTAGTAAATAGTATACTTACCTAGTGAACCAGTGACCCAACGAGTGAACTTACTTTTAAGACTTTGACAACTATTCTCTCACCCAAAACCAATAAAACCCAACAACCCATCAATCACAAGAGTAGAAATTATAGAAAGCAGAGCTTTAGCTTTGATGTTGCAACTCATGGTAATTTGAAAGACACATTTGTTATGTCCCATCAAATTTCCTCAGAAACTCAGCAGCTTTTCTTATTGGATTTATTTTAAGACTACTTGTGATAGATCAAAGAAAAAATAAGGAGATTTTCAAAATCTTTGCACTCTAAAATTAGTAAACATAAAGCCTTGAAAAATCATGTGACGTTTATTTGCCTAAGAATTTTGGTAAATGTAAAAGTTAATATATTTAATTGCAGAGAGTAAATGTTTGTACTGTGTGTGTAGGGTAGTAATCAAAGAACTAATAATTTTCACACATTCTCGCTTGATACATGTAAAACGTCAAACACCAATTGTACCCTCCTTAACCCACAACATATTACCTAGCGGTCATCAACGGGTTGGGGTTTACAATATTTTTACATAATATGACCTGTTGGGTCAGGTCAGTCTTTATTATAAATTTCAAAATCCAAGCATGTCCATATAAACTGGGTCTTGCAGGCTTTTTCGAGCTGGGCCGAGTAGCCCTCATTTCTCCGAGCCAGGCGGGCCTATATTCTCTAGTTCCAGATAATAAATAATTTAATCTACATTTAACTTTTTACCTAAGTGAGTTAATTAGGGTTCTTGAAGTCTAGCTTGCGGTATTTCATTTCAGGAAAGAACATGCACATGCATGTGTGTGTGTGTGTCTGCATTGTCTAAAACATAATATATTAGACAATACACACACACACACACACACACACACACACACACATAATTAACTACACATAACATACTATTTAATTTTTGAGCTTTTGAGCCAGGCTTGGCAGGCTTTTGCTCGCTAAAACCGGGCCTACTACCCACCGGGCCAGGCCTTTAGCAGGCTTTTATGTGGACTAGACCGGGCTTTTACCCGTCGAGCCTTGTAGGCCTTTATCGGCTTGTACTACCCCAGAAATTCATTATTAATTTCTAATGATTTTTCAAAAACTATTCAGTTGGTTGCTAATACGATTATGTGGTTCGGGGGTGGAGTGCAAGTGTTTCAGACTAATAATTACTTGAAATGTTTTATTTTCAAAGGGGTCATGGTTTGACTTTTTATTTGTTAAGTTTCTCTGAAACCTCATTTACAAAAGTTGTAGAGCGCCTCAATACGAGTTCGTGAACATGCGACACACGTAAATTGGAGACCGTATGAGAAAGTTATGATCTACGAATGTTTTTACTATTATGAGAAATTACTATAAATAATGGATTTCCGAAAATGGAAATCACTTTCCATTTTTAGCAGGTTTCCAGAATTTTCTGGAAACCCATTCTCTCTCAACTAACCGGTTGACCTGACCCGGATAACTCCGGGTTGACCCGTCCGGAATTTAGTTTTCCGGCGACATCTGGTGGCGCCACTGACCCAGACTGGCGCACCCTGACTTCTCTGTCCTCCCTGTGGTGATTGCTTTCGCCTATTCGCACAGGAAGTGGCAGATCAAGGGCCTCAAACACGGCGGTAGCGACCCAAAGACATTCCGGCCAATTTCGGCGATGGTTGGGCTTGAAACTCTCCTCCTCCTTATTCAAACTATATATGCCTTGAAGATCAATTCGACCGAAGGTGATCGGAAGCTTAACCCGACCATAACCAACTTCTGGCAGCGATCTTGGTCAATCTAGGCTAAATTAGCTTTAGCCCCAGGTATGAAAGTTGCTCATCTTGGTGTACTCTACATTCTGGACGGTTGGATTAACCTAGTTTTGAGTTTGACATGGCGGCGCATGGGTTCACGCCCAGTCGATTGTGGTCCGCCCATGGTTGGAGCAGTTTCTTGCACTATTATCACATACTCGTCGATGCGAGCATTTTGATATATGATTTGTAGCATTTTATGGTCGTTTGAATCATGCTAGGGTTTTTATGGTTTCAGTTCATTCGGTTTTCAATCTGTGAGGATCCGACCGTTAGATAGTCTTTTTGTTTTGACAAATTAACCTTTGAGTGTTTCAGAGACTTTGGGTAGTTTCAGATGGGGCTTTATCTAGATTGACGTAGTCTTCGGGTTATAGTTCGCTTGTTTCGAACTCTAAACACTTTCGTTATTCATTAGGTACCAAGTGGAGACCTTGTTTTCTTAGGTGCTTGAATGGAGTGTGTTTTTGTATGCTTCGGGTCGTGTGAAGACGGAGCGGGAGTTTCAAGATGAGCAAATCTCATAATGTTCATTTATGAACAGATTTACATTCTTAGAGTTATTTATTTAACTGCAAATATAATTGGTAATAGTGGCATTCCTGAGTGAATGACTACGTGTGTGTGCGTGTGCGCGCATGCGTGTGGGTGTGTATTTACGTGAATATATATCTCCTTGTGGATTTAATGTACGATGAAAGAAAATATACATTATTTTGTTCATATTATTGTTTTGAAATATGACTTTCAGGAAACAATATATTGTGGAAATGATGATTTCTATTGTTTTGAAAAGTATTGAGATTGGTGTAACATTTTTGAGTCTTGTGCGACTTATTTAAATGTTTTGGTCTTTGTACCAGGGATCACAGATGGTGAGCACTATTAAGAAATCTTTTATTTTGATTTGGAAAATATTTTTGAGTCCTGTGTGACTTCTTTAAAATATTTTGTCTGAAGATCAGATCTCACAGATGATGACCAAAGCATGTAATCAAGAACCAAGCCCTTGGCCAGGTGATATCGGTTATGATCAATTAGAGCTCTAATCTATCTGCCAATATTATATCTTATGGGGTTAACTGTCAAGGTTACTTGAGACTCATGAATACGTACTTTAAAAGAGAGTCTCGAGAGTATTCTTTCTTTTATTGTCCATGAGGAACCTTGAATTTCATATTTAATTTGTTGAGTTAACAATTAATATGATTTTTTCACGAAGTGACACGTTTTTTCCTTAAAAGAAAATGATGGGAAATTTTGAAAGAAATCTAGGCATGAGTTGCTTCCTTAAGTGAATGGGTGGATTTCTCGCGATTTGTGTGAGTTGCTTTGGTATGATCTTAATGTACTCTCTTGAACTAAACGATATGCAAGGATTGCTGTGATTTGGATTGTATGATTTTGTAATTCGCCTATGCACGTTAAAATGATTTCAAACATTACTCGAAGTGGTTTTCTTTTGATTATGATTGTGAATTTGAAAGCTAGAGCATATGGGTTCTCAGTCACGAGTTGACTTACTTATGCAAGTTATTGAAGGATGAAAAATTGATGGTTGTTGCTGTGATATATGCTTGTTGTTTGTCTAGGTTGAGATGACTTAAGCATGTGTTTCTGTTTTAGTTATTTGAGTTACTCACACGATCTTCAAAAGCTTACTGGGTTAGTTATTGTAATACCCTAGAAATTCGTTATTATTTTTTTAGAATTTTTCAGAATTTATTCAGTGATTGTTGGGATGACTTTGTGGTTTGGGAATGGGGTGGAATTATTGTCTGACGAATTTTTATTCGAAACACAAAATTTTATGGGGGTCACGAAGTTTGACTTTGTATACGTTGGGTTTCTCCAAAAACTTCCTTCAAGAAAGTTATAGAGCGCATCCATACAAGTTCATGGATATATGGAACGCGAAAATCGGAGTTCGTATGAGAAAGTTATGGCTGTCAGAAAAAGTTTCCATTTTGATATAAATATGATTTTTCCAAAAAATATTTCATAAATTCTAATTTTCCTTTTTTGGAAATCTCTTTCTCTCTTTCTTCTCTCTCGGCTGAAACCCTCACTATCCAAGTTTTTCAACTAACCCGACCCGTACCCGCCTAACTCGACCTGAGTTTTCCGGTGATCTCTAAAGACGGCACGAGCCCAAATCGACTCAGACTTGTGTCGCCGTCCTCCTATGGTGATGGCTTGCTCCGATTTGCACCCACCGCGGCACATCGAGGAGGCAAAGCTTGGTGCAGTCAAACCCGACCGGAAATCCCAACTCTGGTGACGATAAGACTTGAAGCAGAGCTTGTTCTTCTAGTGGGAGGTTTCTCTTTCGATCCATGGTGGTGGTTGTGGATGATTTTCACCAGAGAAGAGTCAATTCAAGGTGAACATATTTTCCTAGCTTGTGAAGGCGATCTACGCCCGAGTTGGCTTGAACTCCAGGTAATAAAGTTGCTTTACATGGTATTCTTAACATTTTGGACAGTTGGATTAAGGTGATTTTGGGTTCGGCCAGCAGCGATGTGCCACCGCTGTGGCTGCCCTTGGCGGCATTTCAGGCCATGTCAGATGAAGTATCTTGTTTTATATATCATCTACTCGTCGATACGAACATTTTGATACATAATACGTCTTTTTTCGAGATCGTATGAATATGTTAGGGTTTTTAGCGATTTCGATTTGCTCGGTTTTTTATCCGTGAGGATCCGACTGTTCTATTTACTTGTAGGTTTTACATATCAATTGTAGAAGTATTCTGGAGACTTTGGGTGGTCTCAGATGAGGTTTCGCCTGATTAGCATTACTTAAGGGTTTTAGTTCAATTAGGGGATTCAAACTTTAATCGCTTGTTCTAAATTTAGATGCTTTTATACCACAAGTGGTATTAAGATGTGACATTGATGTGATTAGGTACGTTGGAAGAGTGTTGAGAGGATTGTGGTGATTAGTGCTTATCTAAGTTCGTGTGTGAAGACGCAGCGGGATTCAGAGGCGGGCAATCTCACAGTGTTCATTTAAGAACGGGTTTACCTTATTGTTTTGGGAGTTATTTGTTGGTATTAGTGGCATTCCTGAGTGAATGACCACACACACACACACATATATATATATATATATATATATATATATATATATATATATATATATACGTGAAATATATGTGTGTTGGTGGTTTTATTATGATGAAAGAATATTTGTGATAGGGTTCATATTATTGTTTTTGAGGTTGACTTTTCGAAAAACAATATATTGTGAAAGTGTGGATTTCTATTGTTTTGAAAAGTGTTGAGAATTGTTGAACATTTTTAGGTCACGGGTGACTTATTTAAATGTGGGTCTTTGTACCGGGAGTAATTGATAGGGATTGATAGGGATCAATTAAGGGGAATCCTTTACTTTAGATTTAGGTAATATTTTGGGTCTATTGTGACTTGCTTAATGTTTTGGTCTTTCTACCGGGAGTAATTGATAGGGATCAATTACGAGAAATCTTTTATTTTAGATTTGGGTAACATTTTGGGTCCAGTGCGACTTGCTTAATATTTTGGTGTTTATACCGGGGATCCAATGACTTAAGGGTTGAGGATCGGGGATCACCTACAGTGATCGGGAGTCACGAATGTGACCATGGCATGTTATTGGGAACTATACCTTGGCTGGGTTAATGGTTACGATCAGTTAGCGTTTTAGTCTGTCTGGCAGGATTTTAATTGTATCTTATGGGGGTAATAGTTTAGATTACTTGGGACTCATAAGTATAGGTCTGAAAGAGACTCTCGAGAGTATTCTTTCTTTTATAGTCCATGAGGCACTTTGGGTTTCATATTCATTTTGTTATGTGATCAAATGATATGATTTGTCATAGAGTGACACGTGTTTTCTTTTGAGAAAAGGATGTTGAGTTTTGGAAAAGAGAACAATGCGTGAGTTGTTTCCTCAAGTTGATTAGAGTAGATTTATCATGATTTGTGTGAGTTGCTTCCTCAAGTAGATTTGGGTGGATTTATTGCGGATTATGTGATTTTGTGGTTTGCTTTCGAGCGTGAAAATGATTTCAAACATTACTTGAAGTGGTTTTGTTTTGAACTATGATCGTGAAATTGAATGTTGATTTGACGTTTGAGCATATAGATTTTGTCACGAGCGGACTTGTTGATGCATGTTATTGAATTATGCGAAATTAATAGTTGATGCTGTGATATATACTTATTGACTGTTAGGTTGAGAGGACTTACTCATACAAGCTTGCAAAAGCTTCCCTGGTTTATGGTTGCAACCCGGTAGTGTGTGCAGTTACTTATTGAATTGATGTTTTAGTTTAATTTGTAAACTTTGCTTAATGTAATATGTGACTCTAAAGAACAAGTCTATATTCACATTGTGGGTTCAGGACATCATTGCTTGCCTTGTTTAAGGGAAAATTTTCATAGCTTTTTAGTGTTAGTGTCTGAACCATCGAGCCCGAAGAAATAGTATTTGTTTTATTTGTACTTTTAATTGTGATTGAAATTCGGGGCGTGACAGTTATGTTGCAACCCGGTACACTATTCAATGGTGTAGGGGTTATCCTACAGGTTAGGGTAAGCATGGTTAAAGCTATTGAGCTTCCTTGTTGTTTCAGTGGTAGGTTTAGCAGCCTAATTTTGTTATGCACTTGTTCATATTCCGCTGTGTATTGAGCATAGTGAATGAGTTTACTTATTGAATTATTGTTTCAATTTAATATCTAAACTTACTATAATGTAATATTTGACTCTAAGGAACAAGTCTGTATTCGCATTGATGGTTTGGGACATCTTGGTTGCTTGTGTTAGAAAGAAATTTTTTACTTGTATTAGTTTTAATGTATGAGCCATCACACTGGAGTATTTATATCCGATTGAAATTGTCTATTATTTCTGCTTGAAAATCAGGGTGTGACATGGACAATTTGCTTCGCGGGCCAAATGATGAGTCCTAAATTATTTCCGTTGTAAACCCACTTGCAAGACCAGGAGTTCAGACCCATGAAGAGGTGTTTTGGTCAAACAAAGATAAAAGACTCCATTTGACTCTACCCTGCTCTTCCGGTATGCTCTGTATTTTCTTTTTAGCGCCTATCTATATATCCTGTTTTGTGCGTATTGCATCTTCTCTCTGCTTCTGGTTTTCTCAGCTACAAACTTGCACGTTTGTCTAGTGCACCCCTCTCTCTAAGGAAATATTTCCTCTGTTTCTTTCCATGTTCGAATCTTAAATGGTGCTGTTTTTGGTGTAGCAGAGATCACTTTCTGATGCATTTTGGTTCTTTTGAGTAGCTTTGTCAAGATTTGCAGTTGATCTCATTTGGCTTTGTCAAGCTATGAGTGAAATAGTTTTGGCATTCAGTCAGTGGGTTGATCCATTGCTCTTAAGAAGGGACCTGTTCAAATCTCAGTTTCAGTGGGTTGAAGGAAAGGAGGTTGTGTATATGGATGGAAAATGTGATGCAAAGTAACGCCAATCCTCAATGAGTTATATCAATGATCCATCCACCAAAGCAAAGGTAATACAACAAAAGATTGTAATGAAGGAATAAGTTTAGTTGGAGCTTCAAGGGTTGTACTGCTTGACATTGTATTGAACCATGTGGAGAGGCAAGCTATATCCCGAGCATACTAATTGGGACAAATAAATTGTGTTCATCTACCGTCTCCTCATGGCTGGAGCAAGTGAAGAGGACAAATACAGCCAGAAAGTTGAGAAGCATTGGTTGTCTGAATTGGTATTTTCTTGTTTGGATACAGAAGCTGATGCCAATAAAATCCTTCTAAGACCTTACTGAACTAGGCATTAGCATTTTCACTTAAGCTGACATTGTGAGGAGTATTAGAGTTCAGTTTGTAACATCAGAGTACTAAACAAAACTTTAATAGAAAATAGTTTTATTAATGCAGTCTGTTTTGAATTTGAATTCAAATAGGTATGGTTATTTTGTCAGGATAGTAGGTGTTTCAGTTAGAGTCATTATCCTTCAATTAAATAATCCCTGTTGACTAGGGAAGTAGGTTGTTGATTGACTTATTCTTTTGTTGATTACCACGTTTCTAGCTAGCATAAACGTGGGCTGTTTTGTTGCTTTCTGTTAGGTTTGTAAAGGCTATTTAATAGCCAAAGTCTGTTTCATTCTATGAGAAGTTATTCGAGATTGTTTGTATTTTGCTGTGCTTGAGTTCATAAGCTTTGCTTGAGTTCTTAGTTCTCAACATTCTGGTATCAGAGCCCCCACTGGGCTTGAGAGAAAAAGTAGCAGACTTTGAGTAACTTCCAAACACAGAGAGAGAGAGAGAGAGAGATATGTCAAGTGAAGGGAATTTTGTGCAACCTGCAATTCCCCGCTTCGATGGTCATTATGACCATTGGAGTATGCTAATGGAGAATTTTCTCAGGTCCAAGGAGTATTGGAGCTTGGTGGAGGTTGGATATGCAGAGCCAGCGGATGGAGCAGCTGTGACAGAAGGGCAGCAAAAGAAGCTCGACGAGTTGAAGTTGAAGGATCTGAAAGTAAAGAATTATTTGTTCCAGGCCATTGACCGAACCATTTTGGAGACTATTCTTCAGAAGAACACCTCAAAGCAGATTTGGGACTCTATGAAGAAAAAATATGAGGGGAATGCACGAGTGAAGCGGTCAGTTCTTCAAGCTCTTCGAAAGGAGTTCGAAACCTTGGAGATGAAATCTAGTAAAAAAGTTTCTGATTATTTTTCAAGGGTAATGTCAGTGGCTAACAAAATGAGGGTGCATGGTGAGCAAATGGTGGATGTTACCATTGTAGAAAAAATACTTCGTTCCTTAACAAACAAATTTAATTACATTGTTTATTCTATTGAGGAGTCGAAGGATATTGACAGTCTATCCATCGATGAGTTACAGAGCTCTCTAATTGTTCACGAGCAGAAGCTTCACAAGCGTGATGAGGAAGAACAAGCTTTAAAAGTAACTCATGAGGACAGATCAGGATGGAGAGGAAGAGGTCGAGGATCATTTAGAGGAAGAGGCAGAGGTAGAGGGCGTCAGATCTTCGACAAATCTACTATTGAATGTCAAAAGTGCCACAAGCTCGAACACTTTCAATATGAGTGTCCTAACTAGGAAGCCAATTATGTAGAGCTCGATGAGACGGAAGAAATGTTGTTAATGTCATACGTGGAGTTGAATGAAGCAAGGAGAGAAGACGTGTGGTTTCTGGATTCAGGATGCTCCAACCACATGTGTGGAGACAAAACCTTGTTTAATGATCTCAACGAAGGGTTCAGGCAGATGGTGAAACTTGGAGATAACTCGAAAATGTCAGTGATGGGTAAAGGGAAGGTGAGGCTGATAGTGAGTGGTTTTGTGCATGTGATTACCGAGGTATTTTATGTTCCAGAGTTAAGGAACAACTTGTTGAGTATCGGTCAGCTACAGGAGAAAGGGTTGGCAATTCTAATCCAACATGGTCTGTGCCGGATTAACCATCCAATGAATGGCTTGATTATCCAAACCAAGATGTCAGCCAATAGAATGTTCTTTCTGTTGGCTAGGACTCAACCAAGAGAGATAGCTTGCTTTTATACAACCTCTCAAGATTCATCTCATTTGTGGCATTGTAGGTTCGGTCATCTGAGTTATAAAGGGCTACGAACTCTTCAGTTCAAGAAAATGGTGCATGGATTGCCGCAATTCTCTGCCTCCACAACATTATGTAAAGCATGCATGGTAGGGAAACAGCACCGAGACCCTATTCCAAAGAAGAGCAATTGGAGGGCAACACATAAGCTCTAATTGATCCATGCAGACTTGTGTGGTCCGATCACTCGCATATCAAACAGCAACAAAAGGTATTCTATATGTTTCATTGATGACTTTACTCGGAAAATATGGATATACTTTTTGGTTGAGAAGTCAGATGCTTTCATCACTTTTAAATACTTCAAGAGTCTTGTGAAAGAAACAGGGAGTTACATTAAATGTTTACGTACTGATCGAGGAGGCGAGTTCACCTCACAAGAATTTAATCAGTTCTGTAAACAGAATGGGATCAAGAGACAATTGACGGCTTCATACACTCCACAACAGAACGGAGTTGCAGAGAGGAAGAACAAGACGGTTATGAATATGGTGCGGAGTTTGCTTTCGGAGAAGAAGATTCCAAAGAGTTTTTGGCTTGAGGCTATGAATTGGACTGTTCATATCCTATATCAAAGTCCCACCTTGGTTGTGAAAGACATGACTCCGGAGGAGGCTTGGAGTGGAATTAAGCCTTCAGTTGAGTATTTCCGGGTTTTTGGATGTGTGTCACATGTACACGTACCAGATGCCAAGAGGAAGAAGTTGGAAGACAAGAGTTTTAGTTGCGTGTTGCTGGGGGTCAGTGAGGAATCAAAAGCCTATAGGCTTTATGATCCTATATCAAAAAGAATTGTTGTGAGCCGAGATGTCAAGTTTGAAGAAGACAAGTGCTAGGATTGGGACAAGAGTTACAAAGAGTTAATTGTTGTTGACTTAGAATGGGGTGACAATGAAGGAGAAGCTGCCATTAGAGATGTCATTGGAGAAGATAGTGAAGGAGATAATGATACAAGGGCAGTAGAGACTGTGTCCTCAAACCGTGAGGATGATATATGCTCACCTAGCTCTAATGAAGAAGGATCCAGCCCTAATGAAGGAAGAATAAGAAGAAGACCGGTCAGGATGAAGGATTACGAGAGTGGAGAGGGACTTTCCGAAGAAGAAGATGTGTTAATATGGTGATGTTTACCTCTGTTGATCATGTGTTTTTTGAAGAGGCAGTGAAGAGTGAGAAGTGGAGAGCAGCTATGGACTCCGAAATGGACGCTATCAAGAAGAATGACACTTGGTTTTTGACAGATCTACCTGCTGGGGCAAAGAGAATTGGTGTTAAGTGGGTTTACAAGACGAAGCTTGATGAAAATGGGAAGGTGGACAAGTACAAAGCTCGTCTAGCTGCTAAGGGGTATACACAGTAGCACGGAGTCGATTACACGGAGGTGTTTGCACCAGTGGCAAGGATGGACACTGTTCGATTGATTATTGTTCTTGCTGCACAAAAGGGCTAGAGAGTATATCAACTTGATGTGAAATCAGCATTTCTACATGGTGAGCTAACTGAGGATGTGTTTGTAGAGTAGCCGAGGGGTTATGCGAGTAAAGACAGTCCACACAAAGTGTTAAAGCTGAAGAAAGCTTTATATGGGCTTAAACAAGCTCCACAAGCTTGGTTTAGCCGCATAGAAGCTTTCTTCTTGAAGGAAGGGTTCTAGAATTGTCACAGCGATCATACCTTGTTTGTCAAGATAAATGAAAGAGGTAAAATTCTGATTATCAGTATCTATGTTGATGACCTTATCTATACGGGGAATGATGAGACTATGATTTGTGAATTTAAGAATTCTATGATGCATGAGTTTGACATGAGTGATCTTAGGAGAATGAGGTACTTCCTTGGTATTGAGGTGCTGCAAAGAGATGATGGAATTTATATTTGCCAAAGAAAGAATGCAATGGATGTGCTGAAACGGTTTGGAATGGAGAAGAGTAATGCAGTGCTCAATCCCATCGTTCCTGGTTCCAAAGTGAGCAAAGATGCAGATGGTGTTAAGGTGGACTCAACCTTCTACAAACAAATTGTAGGTAGCCTCGTGTATTTGACAGCTACTAGACCCGATTTAATGTTTGTTATGAGTCTTGTTAGTTGATATATGGGGCAACCAACAGAGCTGCATTTGTAGGTAGTGAAGAGAGTCTTGAGATACTTGAAAGAGACAATCAGCTTTGGAATTTTCTACAAGAAGGGAGGGAATGAAAAATTGATTGCCTATGCCGACAGCGATTATGCTGGTGACATAGAAGACAGTAGAAGTACTTCGGGTTATGCTTTCTTACTAAGTTCGGGGGTTGTTTCATGGTCATCTAAAAAACAGCCTATTGTTACCCTCTCAACAACTGAGGCAGAATTTGTGGCTGCTGCGTATTGTGCAAGTCAAGTTGTTTGGATGAGGAGGATTTTGGATAGGTTAGGCCATTTGCAAGATGGGAGTACTACTATGTTTTGTGATAACAGCTCGACGATCAAGCTTTCAAAGAATCCGGTAATGCATGGAAGGTGTAAGCACATCGATGTTCGTTTCCATTACTTGCGTGACCTTACAAAAGGAGTTGTTGAATTGGTTCATTATGGATCTCAAGAGCAGGTTGCAGACATTATGACCAAGCCTCTTAAGTTAGATGCCTTTCTTAAGCTTCGAGGTTTGCTGGGAGTTTGTCAGGTGCCAGAAATAAACTGATTGCTATCAATCAGTTTAAGGGAGGGAATGTCAGGATAGTAGGTGTTTCAGTTAGAGTCATTATCCTTCAGTTAAATAATCCCTGTTGACTAGGGAAGTAGGTTGTTGATTGACTTATTCTTTTGTTGATTACCACATTTCTAGCTAGCATAAACGTGGGTTGTTTTGTTGCTTTCTGTTAGGTTTGTAAAGGCTATTTAATAGCCAAAGTCTGTTTCATTCTATGAGAAGTTATTCCCAGATTATTTGTATTTTGCTGTGCTTGAGTTCATACGCTTTGCTTGAGTACTTAGTTCTCAACATATTTAGAGTAATCCATCAGACAAAGATAAGAAAGTTATGAGACAGTTCCATAATGGAAGAAACTACCTTAACTGCTTTTCTGATATAAAGGGATTACAACGCCTTCATTGATCCCTGCTAGAGCACCAGACGTCAATCAAATTGTCCCATTAACAATCTGAGATCTAGATTCACCTTTGGAGAAGAACAATGGAAGGAGGCAGTGGATCTATTTTTTGTTCATGCAAATGTGTAGATATTAGGACAGATATGCTTCCGCAATCTTAATATACTCTACAATTACTGCTGCACTCCTACAATGCAAATTACGGTATATGTGTTTACATGTACTTATTCAGAGATAGTTTATGGCTAGTACTCATTTTGTGTAAATTCTTACAATCCCAGCTGCAGTCACAGAGGACAAGATTTTGGAAAAGATGGTTCAGTATGAAAAACTCAAGCATATATTCCAAAAGATTACATCACTAGATGAAGCTCTTCATATTTGGACGAAGAATTTGAGTAAATCTCCTTATCTCTGATGCTGAATTCGTAGTTGAAATACAATTATTTTTTTTCTTTTTTTCCTACATATCTTGCAGTTACTTCTTTACCATGGATTCTACTACATATGTTCTTCAAATCTTATTTTTATTGGGTCTGACAGATGAAGATCGATTCTAAAGCTTCTGGAGTTGTTATCTCATAAAAGAGGTATTTTGAGGATGGGAAGAATTATGCGGTACGATATTTGTCTAAATGACTAGCTCAATAGTTAAGTATGTTCCTCATTGTGTTGGATGATATCCGCAATAGTTGTGTTTTTGTTGGTTATGTTTTCGTGCGTACACGTACAAAACCCGAGTGTTCAGTGTCTACTGTATGCATTCACAATTCATATCCCTTCCATTTTTTTCTTTTTTGATCAGTCCATTTTATTTATTTATGCACATGGATTGTTGCCAGGTATTTCCCGCCGTGTTTAATTAAGCATATCAGTATTAATTAAGCCAATACGAATTAAGGTTAAATTTTCAAAAACCCTGCAATTGCCCTTGGTTAAGTAAAACTAAGACTACAAACTTTAATAGATAATAAATAAAACGGAAAATTAAAAATATGAAATAAAAAAGGAGGACAAGAGAAAAAGAAAGAAAAAAAAAGAGAGAAGAAATTGTTTTTTTTTTTTTTTTTTTTTTTGAGAATAAGTGTCAACTCCATTAATAATGAGAAATGTTACAAAAGAGAGATGTAGATACTACATCGTAAATGAAAAGTACATAAATAAAACAATGAACATAAAACCTAGTAAAGATATGATTGGATGACAAATTGCATTTGAAGACGCATCGGGTGTAAACCGTGCTATGTGAAAAGTTACTAATAGTATGACCAACCATAAAAGGCCAATCTTCTATCAAAGTAACCGTTGGTATGACCAACCAAGCATATTCCTCGTACAACTCACGCCGAAAATAGAACAATCTTCCACCTATGTTACTGATAGTGTGACCGACCATGAGAGGGCAATCTTCTAACAATGTAACTGGTAATATGACTATCCAGAAATCTTCCACGTAAGAAATACACCAAATAGAGATCAATCTTCAACCAAAGTGACCTATGAACCAAGAAAATAAAAACCAAATGAAAAGTAACACCAAAGTCCAAATCCACGCCCACTGCCAAATTCAGAACCAGATCCTACCCTGATCCCAGATCCTACCCAGCATCCAACTCCAGACCTAGCCCCAGCCCCAGGCCAAACTCCAGATCCGACCTGGATCCCAAATCCGGATCTTCAGACCCGCCGGCACCTCGTCGTCGCACGACATTTTCAGCCCAAACCAGATGCGGACCCTCGACTTAGCATCCGGCAATCTGTCGCCTGCCGAACGCTGTGCCAAACGCCTTAAACCTTAAAGTCCAGATGCGCCTCACCAGGCCACGACCCGGGACAAATTGCCCTGCCCCCGCCGTTGGCTGGCAATAGCCCAACCTGCTCGCAACCGCATCCACCATAGTATCCCATTCCACCACCGATCTCGGATAGCTATTCCACCACCCGATCCTCTAATGGCGTCGAAAATCACAGAAGTGACTCCGCTGCAAGGAGGAAAAACGGGGCGAGCAACCTTGGCCACTACGCCACATCCCCTCCGCCACAACAGAAGCACACAGATACTCCATATACATGGAGAAAATTTCAGAAGCAGACCGCAAGAGCGGCCGCTCTCTACCCTAGCAGAAAGCACTAGGTCAAATCTAAGAAATTGTTAATCTAAACGTGGGAGGAATTTTACTGGACGTGTGAGCAATGGATCACCAACTGCTATTTACCACAAGTCCACAAACTGTATTACTCTTTATTTTTTATTGCAGTTTGAGGAAGAAAGAAATTATCTAAACCAAATTTTTTTGTTTTTGTTTTAAAAGAACGTAAAAAAAGCCAATTGACACACGCGTAAGTGTGTGTTAAGAGGTTAGTTTTATTTAAACTATATATTTGACTTGGGATGTATTGGCTTTTAATTAAGAATGTCTTAACAGAAAATAAGAACTGGCGTGGTATAAGAATAACTAAGATGATGAATATTGTCATCTTGTCATATAACTGACATTGTATGTTATGATATTTTTCAGTAACTCAATATATCGCACCCCAGTATCGGAAATGATTCCTCAAATGAATGACTGATCTTTCGATTAATCAAAGACATATTGAAACTCTGTAGAGATTATAATTTATGAAGCTTTAGTAATTTTTGTGTAGCCATATCGTAAAGTTGATAAGATTTTAATTGTTTCCTCCTTTACACATCTGATACAGGTTCAAAGAAGCAACGCATAGGGAGGATCATCAACTTTTATCTTCCAGTTTCTTCCTCGTGTTATTTCTTTGTTCTTTAAGCAGTGTTGAAGATCACAGCATCTAGATAGATCAAACTCGTAGCCGTTTATATCATGCTTGACTCGGCTTAACGGTACTGGTCGCTATGTTCTAGTGTATCTATCATTTAGGTTTAATGGGAATATTTAGATCAAAATCTCGGAATTAGAAGATAAATTTGACAATATTTTGGGAACTGTGGATGTCATTCCAAATTTCCAATAGCTCAAATATGATGTTGATTTTTTTTTTGTCTCACATTAATACCGAGGAAACAGTTACCGACCCACACATGAACTATCACGCGTAAGATGAGTTTTATCAAATCTTGATTTGAATACCAAGAGTTCTCTCGCTTCGGTATAATTTTGTGTTTTTGGTTATTGGGTCAAATAATTTCAATTCCCTTCCAACTTTGTGGCATCTCAAATTGAATATTTGGTGTCTATTATAAAAGCTCTTTTGTCAATTTCAAGAGTGTTTTTGAACATTTTAGAAGCAATATCAAACGAGAATAATTGATTAATCACTATTTAAGAAAAGGCTCGTATGACTGTCTCAAGTTGATAATTAATAAATTTACAAATACAATGATATTTCGGGACCGACACTTATTGTAATTGTAGTCTGGGGTTAATCTAAAACTTAAGTTGATAAAATAGAATTCTGAAAGTCATGGTTGGTTGATCTAAAGCTCAAGTTGACTAAGGAGCTTAATCTAAACACTGTTTAGTCCCTCCCACCCATAAATATGTTCAAAATTGATGTGGATGAAGATGTGGAAGAGAGGTTTAGGTGCCATGTTGTAATCACGAAGGACATTCGATGGCCTACACTACATTAGCAAATAGAAAGCCTCACCTTAGAATTTGAGGGAATATAATAATTAATAACCATATCCACGACGGAATATCCAATCCTCTACTTGCCACATCAGTGCAGATAAGTACATTACACTCTCCAGCTTTAAACATATTTAAGGCACCAAGTCTTTTTGACTGCCAAAAGGATGACACAAACAAGGTCAGATAAATTCCATAATATCAACCAACTGAAATGCTTCAAAATGAGTAAAGACTCGCAAGTGTTAATTCAGTGTAACATACCTGGCTCATATGACCACTAATAGGGGTGGCTCTTATACCAAGATTTCGAAGCATCGTAGCCAATAGGAGTGTTGCATCACATGTACGAGTAAAAACCATAGTTGTACATTGACACTTCTCAGTCAGAATATATACAAGATAACAGTCCTGTACGCACAAAAGTAGTGAACTTGAGTTTATACCAAAGGGAGTTGGACATTATACAAAAACAAAAACAGCAGGAACTCCATGCACAAAGTAAAACTGCAAGCCACAGTATCTGGCATTACATCTGATTTACAGTGCACAGTATATTTTCAAATGCTCAATAAATGCTTGATATTTGTCTGTCTTTGTAGCACCATTGCTACCCTACAACCACCATTCATATCTGATTACAAAAGTCACTCATGCTAAGCACCCACACTTTAGATCTAACTATCAATTCAGGATGTTCAGCAGATATATAAACGAGTCCACTTCAGTAGCTATAATTGCCAGAGGATCCACAAGTTCCTGACATCTGTTTGAATGTATGTTTTAGAATAGACATATTTCTGTACTCTTCTGAGCAATTATTAGCAGCACGCTAACCCCTAATATGCTTTACTTATGAACATGAGTGCATATGACATCTAAATGAGTACATCATAAAGGATTAAAATACTAAAATTAGAAGAAAAACAAAAGGGAAGAAACCTTGTGCTGGGACGGCAGAAAACGATACTGCTGCTTTAGTGTATCAACGGTAGAATATTTAGATGCTACTTCAATCTGAGATAACTCGAGAAATTAGGTTTCAATTTGAGAGAAATTTGTGGAGAATGAACATGTTGCAGGCTCTCATCATACCTTCACAGGGTTCCTTAGACAAGCCCTTTCTGGTCACTAGTTGCTTTCCAAAGTCCACCCATTTATTCTTTGCAGCCTGGGCACAAGCTATTTGAAAACCGATGCATCAAACTTTTTCTGCATTAAAACATCCCACCAGGATATCACAATTTATACAAAGATAACCACATATGAAATAGCCATCCAACAATCAAATGATATCACAGTTTGCACCAACATAAATATATACCAGAAACCTAATTCCACAATCAATAGATAGCACAGTTGTACCAACATAAACATATATCAGAATTTCAATTCGTTAATTAAAGGATATCACAGTTTATACCAACACAAACATATTCCAANTGTTGTCTAGACCAACTTGTGGTTCTTGGCAGTTTTTGTAATTATCAATCATTTGCAAGTAAAAACATTTGAAGCCAAGGCCAAATCATCTGCACCACTACAGATAATTTGTTACTCTATATAATAACATGATTAAATTTGTGCACAAAATGTCTAATGTCTCAAAGTCACACATATCACTCGGCAAAACTATTTATTGTAAGAAGAGCAAGGAGAAGTACGCGAGGTAGAAAGAGGCATTACAGTGACATAAGTCGAGGCACTACTTAGGTGGCCTTCCATGAAGACAGTGGTGGAGTTTCGGAGTTCTTCCAAGTACTAAAGTCATTCTGATACCGGTCACCCTTTACAGTATCCGCAGAAGCAAAGGATTCAAGCTCAGCCAATTCCTCTGGTGTCAGTTTCACAGACAAAGCTCCAATATTCTGGTTAAAATTCTCAATCTTGGTGGTTCCAGGTATGGGGCACACATCATTTCCTTGGTGATGAACCCAAGCCAGTGCTAGTTGAGATGGGGTGCACCCCTTTCTTGCTGCAAGATCACTAACCCGCTCGAATATTGTTTGATTATGCTCTAGGTTTTCAGCTTGGAACCTGGGTAGATACTGCAACCAATTGAATCCATATATGAGAATTCAAACAAACTACTTGATCAAAAAGGGCAAGAATTAGAGGCAACACAATCCATAACGCATATTGAACATGACGCTTTCTTTCCATAGCATATAAAGATGAGAATGCCTTCTTTTATTCAGTTTTATCACTTACCACAAAACTCTGGTTAATGTCTGGTAAGTAGGGAGAAGCGATATCTACATGGCCTTGGTCTAATAAAGCAAGGGAGTTGCTCCGGATATTTCTTATCTTTAAACATTATAAACTATGAGCATCTAAGAAAATAAATCATGCAGTGCCCTGGACAGCAAATAGATTAGGGCTGCTCGGACACCGGAATTGCAAAACTGATTTTGTGACTTCCACATTTTCGCTGGAATGCAGACTACTGAGTGAAGACAATGCGATTGCACTAGGAGAGATTACTTTGCAAGGTTAATTACAAACTATCAAGGAGATAGAACTTCAGGACATTCATGCTAAGACAATAATGATGCTACATATGTTTTCCTTATTGAATGCACATGCACTTTAGAATTAATATTTGGGTGACATATCAACAAACCTTTCGGAAATCATCGTTGGCAAGATTTTCAACAAACTTGGCCCCAGATGACAGGAATCCTCTTCCTAGAGGACTGTATGCAACAATACCAATGCCAAGTTCACTGAGAAATTTAAGACAACAGTATTAAAATCAAATAGTATTGGAATCATATGCTAGCTACTTCATTAAGAAAGTAGTTAAGTTCCTTCAAGCCTCACCGACAAGTAGGAATAATTTCTTCCTCCGCATCTCTTGACCACAAGGACCACTCCAGTTGTACAGCTGTTATTGGATGAACAGCATGGGCTCTCCTTATTGTGGAAGCAGAAGCCTCAGAGAGACCAATGTACTTTATCTTACCTTCTTCAACGAGTTTCTTGAGCTCACCCACCTAGTAAAAGACATAATAAAATAATGTAAGGAATGTGCAGCGAGTAACAAAACATGAACAGGAAGAGAGACAGCTACGAGATAATTAAACAGCAGGTCTTGGGATTATATAAATTTGACAGGATATCAATCAAACATCAATCAAACAATGATAGAACCTGGTGGTTAAACATGTTTAACAAATGCTAGTTCACCAATGCTAGTTCACATGTCAATGCTAGTTCACCACCAGCTGTGGCAACTAAGCTAATCTTCAAAAGAGTTGCAGCAAGGGTTTTGCCCATCCATCGGTCTGCAGCCCATAGAATGAACGAAAGCCATGGATTGCGAAGCCAAGGAATGCCACTGCGCTGTAAAACTAGCTTAAACCCCATCACTATACTGATAAAAGTCAATAAAAAAGTGGTTCCCAGATTCCAAAACGATACTACATAAGACAGCAACTGGGTTAGCTTGTAGAGACAAGGTAATGATTGTATCCGCGGTGAGCATCTTACTTCTAATGGCCTTCCATGTTCAGAGAAACTTGCACAACTAGAGAAGCTAGATGAGAAGATAGGGGCCAACTCCACCTAATACCATCAGTAACAGAATCCGCAAGAGCATAATCATGGATTCCAGAAACTCAACCCTTGCTAGTGTTGTTGGTAATCTTGCTGATACAGTTATATAAGTCCGGCCCTCAGCTTTTCATCACTAAACTTGGACTGTGTGAAATTCTAGTTCTCTAAGTACACTAGTGAATCCTGCTATACTCTTGCTTAACCTCCACTTACGAGTATCTTGTATAGTCCAAGTCCAAGTCCTGCTGCTGCCCCTCAAATATCACATATGAGACTTCTTTCTTATTTGTGTATACTTGGTTTTAACCTGTCATAATTAATGTAGGCTGCTATAGTAGTTTGTGCTAATGAAAATGACGGAGGAACACAGCTGGATAAACTAGGAGCAAGAACTAACCAAAAGTAAAATTTTTGTACAGCCAGGTCTTCCAAAAGACAAGCAGCTACTACAGCGCAAGTGCTACTTAGGAATATCAATTACACAGCTTTCTCATCAACTAACTCAATGCAACTCTAAGACAAGCAGTTAAGCCACTACTAGAAAATCACAAACGAGGGGCAAGTGAGGAATAGTAACAGCATCCGCGACTTGAATAGGCCTACAGATTGATACTTCCCGATTTCTATTGATTCTCAAGTAAGATTACTAGACACATGTCTTGTATTTTTCAATGCAGTGGTAATGACAACATGTGACTGTAATAAAGGGGGATCAATGAAGAAAACAAACCGTGACTTCAATGGGGAGACGAATGTCGATCCGATGCTGATAATAGAGATCCACACAATCAACACCGAGGCGTTTCAAGCTTCCTTCACAAGCAGACCTGACATAAGCCGGATCGCCCCGAACCTCTCTCTTGTTGTCCTCAAAGCTGATACCAAATTTCGTGGCCAATTCAACCTTGTCTCTCACCCCTCCACTCAAAGCCTGCTCCATCAATTCAAATCAATTCCAAACAATCCCACAGCAACAAATCAATGGTAATCAATTACAAGAGTAGTGAAGGACATACTTTGCCGAGGAGAATTTCGTTGGTGTGCGGGCCGTAGATGTCGGAGGTGTCGAGGAAGGTGACGCCGGAGTCGACGGCGTGGTGGATGAGCTTGACCATGTCGGCATCGGGCTTCGGGGGCCCATAGAAGGAGGACATGCCCATGCAGCCGAGTCCTTGAGCTGAGACCTCCAGGCCCTGTGACCCGAGCTTGATCCTCCTCACGCCCGCCATGTCTATGTGATCAGAAGTAGCAGATAGTAGCAGCAGAAAGAGAGAGTGAAGGAAGAAGTGAGCTATGAAGAGTGTTTGGTTGAGTTATATACAAGTTTGTTTGGTGAAAAGGAACGGTTTGGTGGTGGTGGCGTCAGCAGTGAGGTGGTAGGTGAAGAAGAGGAGGCTCATTTTCAAATAGTGGAATGGGATGAGGGGATGGCGTAAGAGCGTACGTTACAGTGACCAATAGAGATGGACCGCTGACCAAACGGAAGGTTCTAATTATAACTATTCTAAAGGAGTGTTGTCCTTGCGAATAATGTGCCGACAGTTTTGTCCTTGTAATTATGTTTTTACGGAATTGCACAGTCCACCTGTACGATTTCTATGGCAATGGCGATGATGCTTTGTTTTTTTTTTTTTTTGGGTCAGTTCAGCTTTGCTTTTTATTTGCACTTGATTTGAGTTGCTTTGGGTTGTTGGATTTTGTGATTGATTGTAGTTGTAATTGTCAGAGGTTTGGTCGATGCGCGACCTTGATTTGATTCTACGAGTTTTTCTCCAAAGAAGGACAGGGATGTATAGAGACAGTGTAGGGGACTGTCACGTGTCCCCTAAACCCAATCGAATCATAGCCCTTCTCTTTCCGACTCTTCTCTATTCTCCACCCATCAATCATAAATGTATGTCAATGCTTTACAGTGCCTTGAATGTGTCTTGAATAGAAGATAAATAAATAAAAACCTGATGCAGCTGACATTTTGAGACACGTGGTCAACGACTAGTTTATTGTTTATGACTCTATAATCTCTATGTATGAGATATTCTTGAAGTTGCTATGATTTCAAATCCTTCGGTTCTTAACTGATGGTCAATTTCGTTTCAATTTGAGTCTTTTTTCCGAGTTAAATCTTGAACTTCTAACTTCTCATCAATAGATGTGATAGATACATAGTTTGAAACCTTAATCCCATTTCTCACTACCAAGACATGGATTGCTTGTGTATGTGTGTGTGTCTTTTTTGTCTTGCTTCCCCATTGTCTGGAGCTCTTCAAGTCCTCTTTCTACAGTCTTCAACTAGGAGGATAGGTATGGTCCTATTCAATAAATGAAGGTTGTAGTTGTCGTAGCCACGACTTCCCAACAACAGTGCTTGCACTGGCAGAGCCACACTTAGGCGCACTAGGTCCTGTGACCCAGTTAACTTTTCACCATGTATGTAATTAAGTTACTGGCATTACAAATTGCTAGCATAGTGTAGTGGCTTGACATTTATTTTTTTGCTATATAAGAGGTCCCGGTTTCAAATCAGGCTAACTTCAAAATTTTTTGTTTAAACTTTTTCCTAAGTTTAATTTCAGATTGCAACACTAATTATTATTAATATTATTATTTTTTTCATGTGGCTTGCTATTATACACTTGACATAATTTTAACAATATTCTTATCTTAAAATAATCTTATTGCTAGATTATAATATTTCTATCAAGGTTTTTTTATCTAAATTTTCTTTAAAATTGTGATATATAATTTGAGTTCTAAATTTTTTTTCCTTTTCAATTTCTAAAGGTCCTCACCTAGGATGAAGTTCTAGCTTCATCACTCAGTGTTACTTTTTAGTGATTTGGAAAACTCTTGTAAAATAGAAAAGCATAGTTGCAACATGTATTGACTCTCAGCTCAATCACAAAATTCTTGTTATTTTTCAAGATTTCTTTTTATGTTTTGATATTACTATATTGTTTTTGTGCCCCATTAACCTAAGTTTCTAGCTCTAGATGTGTTTTAAAGAGAAGTTCCGTTGTTTAAGGTGAGGGTTATGGTCACATGATTCTTTTGTGAGCAAGTTTTTGTCTTGCTGCTGCTGTTGTTTTGTTGATTTGTTGAACAAATTCATTAAGAGAATTGACAGTGGTCACCAATAGTCTTTCATTATTGTCTTGTATATTTTTCGAGAGGAAACTACAATTACATAGTGTATCTTGTTCAGTATTTTAGCATCTTCAACGTCGAAGGCTTATTTTTTAATCACATTGGCCTGATAGCAGCGTACTTTATAAGTTGAATGCATGTTGGGTAATTTTAAATTCTTTCTGTGTTAGATCTCAAAGCAGGGTATAGTACAACTAAATTGTTCCATTATTCCCCGTTATGCAAATAAATAATTAAATATACTTATAAATCAAGGACACATTGGAAATACTTAATGCAATTCCTGGGGCAGCAAGGATCGGACGCTCAAGTATAATGACATAACAAATTTCGGCAGTTTCATTTCATACACGTTATCAAAAATAATACACAAGAGAATTTGTTTCTATGAATCGTTTCAGTACGTACATGAAATAGTATACGTACAGAGGGAGAAATTGAAGGCAGCAAGTGTGAAGGGACTTCTGGTTCAGCAAAAAATTAATAGGGAGTCTTACTGCCTCTTTGCTTCAATATCCTTCTTGAAGTCAATGTTCGGCTCACAGTTAAGAACCAAAGCAGGAACCTGCTCATTGCAAAGAAAATAAGCTCTTTTCTTATGAAGATGAGCGGAAGATGAGATAACAAGATCAAAGTCAATGTAAAAAGAAAACAGTAAGACACCACCAGGAAGTAAATCTAAATATGAATAAGCTGTTCTATTTACATAGGTTCAGATCGCGGACATAAAACAACCTATCTTTAGGAACAAGTAACTTATATTAACTCCAACAGGATGGGAGCCGGTGTCATTGTCCATAGAATTGAGAGTCTAAATTTATGATTAGAGTATAAGACCGGTCTTTATTTGCTATATTTCTATCATATCACTGACACTGCATTCTTTCCTCCGTAATTGAACTCATGCTAACCATCAACTCCCATCTCGAATTTAAAATTACCCTTAATTTATAGCAAACTATGCCAAAACTGTGACAATTTATATGGAACCAGACCTCAGAAGCAATCGATCACTAGTGCACAATCCATATCAAAGAGAAGAAATTAATAAGTTGACAGTACTACTTCCTATTCACATAAATTGGGTTACATATAAAGTATTCAAGCTTGTTAGCTTCAGTAGATTCCGAGACATTTCTATATGCCACTCGCATAGATGTACATGCATGAGCTACGT
The DNA here is from genome assembly GCA_024704745.1 of Rosa lucieae. NCBI lineage: Eukaryota > Viridiplantae > Streptophyta > Magnoliopsida > Rosales > Rosaceae > Rosa > Rosa lucieae. The sequence goes on along the minus strand of CM045495.1, from coordinate 31,790,242 downwards.
TTATGTAAAAGTAAAACTAATATGCCTTCATGTTACCTATGACTCTGTGAGACATCAATTATCTACCTGTGAGACATCAATTATCCACCTTTTTTATTTTTTTTGATCAAATAAGAACTTCATTAATAATGAACTGCTTACGACGAATTTTAGGCGACATCTCTAACCCAGAAATGACCACTAGAATTCACACTAGAACTCTATAATGACTTACTCTAAACTTGCACTACAACTGTATGGCAAAGACAATAAGCGCAGAGCAGTGAATCCTTGACAGCTCACCTCTCGTCCAGCCAATAAGAACTCCAAAGCTAGACAACCTCACTTGTGTCGACACTAACGCACCACCAGAGTCCTCTTGGACCAGCTTTTGATTGACCAAGCCAACACTCGTTGTGACCAAACCTCAACCAAAAGGATTGCCAAACAATCAGCCTGGGATAAGGAAACCCAACACCGTCCTATTGTCAACATCTGCAATCCACAACTGCTCCAAATCGCCATCGTCTGACCTGAACCCAGATAGGAATGACTCACTGGAAGGCCAAGGATGATTGTCAATGCTACAGCCAGACAATTTCGCCATCGCTGCTGACCCAACTCCAAAACAGGAACGACCCTTTAGACGGCGAGATCGAAGATTGTCTTTGCCACACCCTTAGTAATGTCTTATTACCAAACAACTGACCAACTGCCAAGCAAACAAAACTAAAAGCTTTAAAACAAAAACAACACCTAACGACCTAGAGAAGTACCCGGGCCCAATTACCGCCAGGCCACCCCCGCCATCAGACCCCAACTACCATCAACCAGGCATCGTCGGCCAAAGCCCTGAGAGATAGTTGTCATCCTCGAAGACCGGTAATGCTTTCTATGTTCCCAGAACAGTTGGTAAAGAGCATATTAGATCAGATATTACCTACTAAGTCTTAATCTACACTACAGGTTATGACTCTTTACATCTCACTCAGCACAGTAGCACAGTGTTTGCGACTCTATGAACATATATGCCTTTACACAACCGGGTGAAACCTGCACATATATGAAACCATGATTTTTAAACTTGAAAACCGAACTTTAGGTGTCCAATCTATGCAAATGTTGTGCTTCATTTTAGTTTAAGGAAAGTCAGTGTGGCTGTATGACTTACATCATACAGTGCATCCCCAGTCACCTCATCTGGTTGGGGGTAATTTCTGCTGTGGAGTCACCCTTGAATGTTCCACCATGCTTCTTGTTTCTAGAGCGACTGATATCATTGAAACCTCCTGGCTCTCGGAATTTGAGTAACTGAATGAAACTGCAAGTCAAGAGTAATATGAAAAGATTAAATCTCTAACAAGCATAAAAACAGTTATTAGAAATTTTTATTCACACACTAAATTCCAACCAGCATGGAATCTGGTTCCTCAGAGTCAATGGAATAGTACTTATTTAAATCTAGCGGTTAGTGAGAACAGTAAGTAGTATTAACAACAAATTGCCTCTTCTCTTGTAGAATTGATTGAATCTTAAAGATGGAATTAAGTAGTTTGCTGTAAGCCTTACATGTATTCCTCTATCATCGGCCCTTCAACCTCTTCACACACACAGAACAAAAGCGTTTTCAGGTACTTCTTCTGCAAGGCGTCATATCACCTACGAATACATTAAAAGATTAACAGATGATAGCCAAAAAAAACTAAAATCTCATATAATGAAAGAAAATCAAAACAGGCAGCTCATCCAAATCAATGTACTCAGGCTATTCATACCTTTCTCCATCCAATCAATACAGTGCATCATACAGTGCATCACCTTTACCATTTGAATAATTGCTCAACCATTAACGAAACAAAGGATCTTATAATTTTTTATTACTACTAACACTCACCAGCAGCCGAGTTCGAAGCACAATTAATAGTACTTTATCATACTCCTTTGCAGCATCCTCAACAATTCCTTCTCATTACCCCAAGCTGTCAGGGTATTCCTCCCTGATTTTCGAAATCAAACAGAGTCCCCCATACCAGATCCGGTTCCTCCACCAAGCGAATGGCCACACCTGAAACCCTACAATACAAAACCAAAACCCTAAGCACACCAATCCAAACAAGAAGACCACAAAAAGAGAGAGAGAAAGTTCAGTGAGGAATTTGATCGAATACACAATCCACGAAGCTCAGTGTTGAAAAAGTTGGCTGTCAATCTCATTCCATTCCCCCCGTCTCCTGCAAATCGACAAGTAGCAAGAGTAATCAACACACCATTACAAATCCAGGAATAGGAAATTGGATTAATCTATAGCCAAATTTTCTTCACGCATTGTCTATGTGCCTTTCTAACAAGTGTGTGAATCTAGTAGCGAAGTTAAAGCCACATCAGAAATTGAACATAAACAAGTTGAAATCTCTGTTGAAGAAAATCAAACTCTTCGTGTTGAAGCATGAGATTAGGAGGTTAGGGAAGTTGAAGTACCTGAGAGTCAACGTATCTGTGACCGGTGAGAATTGGCGATGTCGTTGTTGAGTTTAGCTTCGTCTGCGAGAGCGCGTGGGCGACTGGAGGCGCGTACTCGGGCGGGAGTGTGACGGAGACGGCGAGAGCGAGTGGGAGGGGCTGGACCGGGCTGGTGACGGTGACGGCAGCGGCGTCGTCAGCGGCGGCGTTTTCGTTGTCCAAGACTACAGAGGGCTTCGAGGTCGTAATTGTGGAATTCGAGGAAGAAGCGGGCTTCTTGTTTGGAGGCGGAGGTGATCTCGCAGAAGGAGGTGATGATGGCGTCGTTTGGGGGCTCGATTCTTGAGCTTCGGCTTCCATAGTGTTCCTCTTCTTCTTCTTCGTCACTCTTTTGATCGGATTCTTGAGCTTCGGCCATGGTTGCAGACTTGCAGATCGAGATTGAGAGAGCTTTCACGAGAGATAGGGTTTCGCATAGAGATAGGGAGAGAGGATGGTGAGAGAGATCCAAATAGACTTAGGGTTTGTGAGAGAGGATTGAGAGCGGACTGAGATTTAGGGTGTGTGAGTGTGTCTGAGAGGGGAGTTTCAGTTCGTTTTGTCGAGAGAGTTTCAAGTGTGGGAGGTTTAATTTAACTTCAAATAAATTCTAAAGTGACTCACACAACACAAACCTAACACAACTGTTGTAAGATTGCACTACAAAAATCAAAATGCCAAACACATGGAGGGAAATATACCGCGCCCATAGCATTTTGGCTAAAATGTTGCCGCCTATATTCCAACTCACACAACAGAAAAGTATAACTTCTGTTGTCTAATTTCTACAACTTGCACTAGGTTTACCTTGCGGAAGACATTCAAGCTCTTCCTCAAAATTTGGCATCCAGTTTTCAATCACACAACGGAAACCTTAAGCACCGTTGTATCAAGTAGCCCAAATTTCAGATTTCAAGAGGCAACCAAGACTCGAGAGTGGAGGGAAATCTGCGCTCAATTTTTAAGGCTCAGACGACGGACCATGCTTAATTCCGTTGTGCAATGTAGTTCCGATAAAAAAAGTTATCACTTTGTTGGCATTCACACAACAGAATATAATCAGCACCGTTGTATGATAAAACTGACTTCAACACACAACAGATGATTTGTGTTCCGTTGTGTGATTAGTGTTGTGTGATTAACTTTTTGTAGTAGTGCATGTAACTGTACCTGATCAAGTCACTGCCCATGTCACTGACCAAGTAACTGTACCTGGTTAAGTCACTGCCCATGTCACTGACCATGTAACTGCCCAAGTAACTGTACCTGGTCAAGTAACTGACCACGTAACTGAACCTCAAAATCATCCAGTGGCTCAACCTAGAAGATCACAGAGAGCAAGAAAACCAACTTATGGGGGGGAAGAGAGTGACTACATTGTTTATCTACAAGAAGTAGAAATTGAAATGGACTGTGCAGAGGACAATGATCCAACTACATTTAATCAGGCCATTGGGAGTAGTGAATCACATCAATGGCAGCTAGCAATGGAAGCAGAAATTGATTCCATGAGCCAAAATGCAGTTTGGGAATTAGTTGAACCTGACCCCAAACAGAAGCCTATAGGTTGTAAATGGGTTTTCAAAACCAAAAGAGATGCAAATGGCAATGTAGAGAGACATAAAGCAAGATTAGTTGCCAAGGGTTTTACACAGAAGGAGGGCATTGACTTTACTGAGACTTTTTCTCCAGTTTCTACACAAGACTCGTTTAGGATAATCATGGCTTTAGTGACTCGTTGATATGGAGCTGCACCAGATGGATGTTAAAACAGCTTTCTTGAATGGTGAACTAGATGAAGTGATTTATATGAGGCAACCAGAAGGGTTTGTACAAGCTGGAAGTGAAAACTTAGTGTGTAAGTTAAGAAAATCAATTTATGGCCTAAAACAAGCTTCTAGACAGTGGTACCGAAATTTGATTCTGTGATTTCTACTTTTGGATTTACAGAAAATCTTGTTGATGAATGTGTTTATTTGAAGACAGTTGGGAACAATTTTATTTTTCTGGTACTCTATGTGGATGATATACTTTTGGCTAGCAGTAACATTAAATTGCTTAAAGATACCAAGAGTTTTCTGTCAAGGAATTTTGACATGAAGACTTAGGAGAAGCATCCTATGTACTAGGTATTGAGATTAAAAGAGATAGGGCACAGAGACTACTTGGTTTGTCTCAACACAATTATATTACCAAAGTTTTAAAGAGGTTTGGTATGGAGAAGTGTGCAGCCGGAGAAGTTCCCATATCCAAAGGAGATAAGTTAACCAAGAAGCAAAGTCCCAATAGTGATGTTGAAAAGCAAAATATGGAGTCAAAGCCTTATGCCAGACTTGTAGGAAGTCTCATGTATGCACAAGTCTGCACTAGGCCAGACTTGTCTTTTGCAGTAGGGATTTTGTCAAGATTCCAATCTAATCCAGGCCATGAACATTGGGTAGCTGGGAAGAAAGTGTTGAGATACCTGCAGAGAACTAAAAGCCACATGCTAGTTTATAGGCAAGTGGAGGATCTGAAACTCATTGGATTCTCAGACTCGGATTTTGCAGGGAATTATCCGGACTCCAAGAAATCGACTTGTGTATATGTGTTCATGCTTGCAGGAGGTGCTATTGCTTGGAAAACCATGAAACAAACACTTGTTTCAACTTCTACTATGCAAGCTGAATTTATTGTAGTATATGAAACTGTGTGTGAAGGACTTTGGATTAGGAATTTTCTCATGCAGACCAAAGTATTGAGTCACATTGTGGCTGGAACACTTGTGATTTATTGTGGCAATGAGGCTGCAGTTTTCTTTAGCAAGAACAGTAAAAGGTCAAATAATTCTAAACACATTGATCTAAAGTATTACAGTGTTAGAGAAAGAGTAAAGCATGGTGAAATAGCTGTTTTGAGTATTGACACAAATTCACAGCTAGCAGATCCTTTCACCAAGGCCTTGTCAGTAGCAGCATTCCAGAAGCATACAACAAGCATTGGAGTTTTAGCTAATCTAGATGCTTAGGTTCAGTAGAGAGTTAGTCCAATTGGAGTAATTTAAAATTTTAAGGTTCTTGAGTTCTTGTATTTTCAGTTGTGATATTTTTGACTTTTGTTTATCACAACTTATTTGTAATGGCAGTTTATTATTATCAATAAAATTTCGAGGTATATCCAGTTATGATTTTGCTGTAGCTTTATTGTTTTGTTTTGGAAATTATCATCTTGTTTTGAATATCATACTTGCTATCAGATGGCTTAAATCATGTATAGCATGATGTTGAGGTTCAAGCAATAATTTTAAGCCATCAGTGTTCAGTAAATTTGCTTGAGTTTCTGATTTTAGAAACATAAAGTAGGACCTAATATATGTTTACTTGTTGATACACATTAACATATATTGTATCACTTCTGGTTTGACATATGTGGATTGCAGGAGCTTATGTTTGTGGTTTTGAAACTCTGCATTTTTGTTAAAATGTATACTGTTTCTTGCTCTGCATAAGTAACTGTGATCTGACCATGTTGGAATGGATTTTCGATTTGAGTTTGTTATCTGGCGCGCACTTCAGTAAGTTAAGTAGGTTTTGATGTTCTCTGGTGCAAATCATCGAGCATGATATGTGTGAGTCCAAGGGGGAGATTGTAAGATCAAATATGGACATAACACATATCATCATAAAGTAATTGATGATTAGCTTAATATCAATCCTAGTTTAACATGGATACAAACAGTAAATCAATACTTGTAACTTAATGAAGCAGTGTATCTATTCATTAAGGTAAGTAATCCTATTCTTAGTCTGCAAGAAAGACTACAATGAAGTGTTACATTAAGAATCTAACTAGGAAACCTAAACCGATATGGATAGCTATAATGGGAAGCTTCTTGAGGTTTAAGTCACCTATATATATACAGATGAATTGGTCCCTGATTACCATCGACATTTTGCATATTGTTCTGTCCATTGAGAAGCAAGTTGGTAAGTAACAGAAGGCTATATTCAGTGTTCGTGTTTGCAGCTGCATAAGATGGAATCCATGCCAGTGATTGCTGAAGGTAAGCCTTAATCCCTTTTATGATTGTGTGCATATGTTGTGAGCATGTATATGGTTATTTAACAAGTTCAAGCAAAAATTTTGCTTTCTTCTTTTTTATTTTTGGCTGGAAAAGATGAATACATTTATACAAGTACAAAAACAATCTTGGTAAGGAATATACAAATATAGACAACAAAATCAAGGCCCATAGTTTTCAAACCCCCTCCAGAGATTTTAGATCCATTGTATCACTCCTTGACAAAACAGACTATAAGAACACATTCCAGAAGTTATTCACCTCATGCATGTATCTAGAAGTTTTGGTAGACTTTTTGTCAAAGCTGCTCATAACAATAGTGACAAACTATAAAGTATAAACTCTCGGAAAAGAAAACAATAGAACAGTCGAGTAGGGAAGATACACACCACCACTGAAATTGAAAATATAAAGGACGCTTTAATTTAATCAAACCCCAACACATAATCATAACAAAAAGTTTATGCAAAGTTAAAGGAAACTGACTTACCATCTTAAATTTGACAATTGCAAGAAGCCCTCCTTAATTAGATATATAAATCGACCTGGGGTTGCAATTAGAACATCAACACCTTCTTGCAAACTTTCCAGCTGAGTTTTCTGTCGATGACCGCCTGTTACAACCATAGACCTGACAGGAACTCCAAATTTTGATATTGATCGGCAATTACCCAAAACCTGCAGAAGTTACATTTTAATTGAAGTAATGATTCAAAGACCAGAAGAATACAATGAGACTAAATATCCTTTCCTATTTATATGCAAACTGCATGACAAAATAATTATACTAGCCAAACAGCTTTTCTGTCAACGACTAAGTTTGTGGTTGGCAAATGCCTTCCTACTGCATCTTAGTTCTCTAATTATTTTGCATAAACAACTAAGCAAGGCTAATAATTTATTACACACAAGCAGAGGGCCAGTGGTAATAATGAACGGTCATAAATACAGTGATTTTAATTCTTATTTCTGGTCGCTGCACTTGCTTCCTCTATTTTGCTGGTTTGTGCTTCTGCTGTATTGTTTTGCTACTTTTGCAGATGTTTGTTATGTTCAGACACACACACACACACAGATGCAATAGTACAACATTCTTTTGCACAGAGGTCAAGGTAAAACATCTAGCAGCTGGCAATAAATTAATATGCCTAGAAACTTAGGAAGGTATTTATCCATCTGAGAAGAGGTAACAACTGAAAACAAAATTTAAGAGCATGTAGATCAGAAAAGGTAAAATTTAATGTAACTGTTAGTGCAGACAATAGCAACTCACCTGAGAAGCCAATTCTGCAGTCAGAACTAATACAACTAATCAAGGACTCTGTGATGAGGACTTGCTCAGTCCTTGAAGTTCTTCATCCCTTAAACGCTGAATGACAGGAGCAAGATAAGCCAATGTTTTGCCAGATCCACTTTGGTCAGCTATAATAGAGGTTTTTCCAGCAACAACTGGAGCAAACGCCATGGCCTGCAGTTATCCAAAATGTGCAGTACAAGTATAAATTGTTAATTATGAGTATACCACCGTTTCGAGTGTATGTAGAGGGAACTGTTTATATCAGTATATCAGGAACTACAGGTTGACTAAGCATGCTCTGAATATATCAGTATATTAGCTAGATATTGCATTTTCTCTGATTTTTATAATTCGTTATCATTATTAGAAACTGAACCTATCAAACTGTTAACTCATTTTATGTACATGGAATTCCATAAGTCCAATATTTAAGAGTATTTAAGTACACCTCCATTACTATAGTATCTCTAAGGATGCAAGATGACCTACAAGTGGATATGTAGGACAATTTTTAGAGTGCATACATTTTCAAAGCACCACCAAATCAAATGCTTTACATATGTCTTTTGATGTACCTGAATATGTGAGGACGCTGGAAAAGCTGCTTCCTTAGACATTCAATCAGATACTCACTGCATCCCGCATCCCTAAAGGATTTTCGACTGAAAAAGCCACCATCATTGGACACTCTCCGATCCTTCGTTGGTCTAGGTCTGGATACTCCGATGAATCGCTTACGGACCCTCCACTACCCCATCCTTTTCTTGAAACTGAAACCTTTTGTCTGTCTACGATGGTGTTAGGCTTCTGACGCATATATGGTTTATGCCGACTCTCAGGGAGTGGCTCAAAAAAATCTTTCGTAGTTACTCTAGAATTGTCCATGTAATCTGTTGGTTCCTTCTTACGCAATGCGTCCCTAAACTCATGTGAGTTGGAAGGATTCGAAAGTCTCCCTCCACGACTCATGGCATTTGCTTTCTTCTTCTTCTTCTTCTTCCCCATACCTTCAATTGTAGAGATAAATGGTGATGTATCCTGCACATCTAGTTCATTTTCACTTTCATCCATGTCTCGCTTCACCCGAAAAGCTTTCTCCACTACAGATTTCATCTCTGGATTTTCAATCTCCCAAAACTTCCGGCAACTCTCCTAGTAGGTGCCGCGTGTTGATGGTCATTATCTATAAACGATAACACATGCTCAGTGAGTCAATTCCCTCAAAGTTACAACAGAATAAACAAATAAATCAGGACTAAACAAATTATGTGTGTATGCTCCACAATCAGGGCAATGTGCCTCAAGCTCATAGCTTTCATGTAAAATAGAAGATAACATGGTCTAACATGTGAGATATCAAAAGCCATTTCACTAGTATCAGTCAGCGTATATATACACAAGGTTATCCCAATCAGGACTACAGAAGAGTCATTCTTGGTTGCTCCCAAGCTGCAGCAGAGTTATCCAATGGCTTTCTGACCCAAACTGTAACTTCTTCCCCATTTTCTAATCTGATGAGGGGTGGACAGTACACCTGCAATGATGCTGTGCCACCATCCAATCTGGGTCAATGCGTTTTGGCCATAGGTGTTTCACTACTGGAGCAGGAGCTTTGCCCAGCATTTCAGTATTTCTGGGTCTGGATATATATTATTTGGGCGATTGGGTATGGATTATTAGTACTTATTTGTTGATCTTCAAAACTCAGAAGTGAATACTGATTGTGTGCCCAAGTAGAAGTAGAGTGCAGAAGGAGAAGGAGAAGAACACGAGCTGTTGGGAGGAAAGTCTACATCGACGGTATCCTGTACCGGGTCGGTCTTCGGGTCATGGGCATGAACAAAATATGTTTTCCTACTTTACTGACCCGGCCCAGAGTTCTTTGTGTCTATCAAAAAATGAAGAAGAAGGGGGAAAAGCCCACGAGAGACGGGAAAAAAAAAAAAAAAAAACCACGAGTCATAGTTTTCATTGGATCTACCTTTGATTCCCATTGATTCAACAAGTGAATGACCAATCTTGACAAAACTCGTTCATTTAATCTTGACCAGACAAAGCATCTTACCATCTTGTAAATCAAAATCATGCCAACAATCAATATGGTTCAAGTAAGGATTGATTGACCTATACGTACGTACGTTACTGATGATTACTATCATAACAAAAAGAGAAAAATTCAGTCACCGTCTTCAAACTATGCTGCCAAGGCCAATTTGATACCCGAACTCTCAAAAGTATCAATGTGATACCCAAACACGTATTTTGACATCAAGGTGATGCTTCCGTCAAAAATTCCTAACGGAGCCTGACGTGGCAAGCACGTGGGTCCTATGTGATAATTTTATCAAGGGCAGAATAGTCTTTTACTACTAACTATTTAAAAAAAAAAAAAAAAGAACGAAGCACAGAGCTCCATCTCTCTCCTCCCCCTCTCACTCGATTCTGGTTTTTGGGTATCTGGGTTTTTATAGCTTTGGAGGCTATCAATCTCTCGCACTCTCTCCTTCTCTCGACCCCCGTCTCCTCTCTCTCACCAATGTCATCCTTGATTTCTTCACTATCCACCATACCTCCATATCCTATTGGTACTCCTCCATGACCAGCCGATCTGGACACTAACATCGACGACGACGATGCCGCCGCAGCCGTCGATTTCGAAGACGGCAAGGATCACCATCCCCAAAACGACGCCGCTGTTTTCACACTCGCGGCTGCTCCCCAACGGCGAATTGTGAACCAGGGGCAGAGGGAAGTGTCGTCACTCAGATTAAACGACGACATTGAGGGTTATGGGCGGCTGCTGGTGGAGGTGGCGTTAGAGTCGCAGTGGCGGAAGTGGTCGAGCGGCCTTGATGGTGGCGGTGGCTGTGCGTTCATAGACGGCTTGGGTAAAGATTAGATTTTTTGTTTTTATAGTAAATTCTGGGTGTGTGATATTGAGGATGGTTGATGTTATGGTTATTGGGTTTGTGATTATGATTGGGTGTGTTCGCATTGAAGAGAAGCATAATGGCGAGCTTGTGGAGGGAGGACTAGCCGGTGGGAAGCTCAGAGAAGGCGGCTGAGACAAGATCGGAGACAATGAAGCAATGTTCTAATCGATCTTTCTGGGTTTTTACTTTCTGGGTTTTCAATAGAAGAACCTCACTCTTGGTTACTCTCTTCCTCAAGCAGCAAAGCAGAAACTCTTGGTTATTTTCTGGTTCAATTTCTGATTCTTCAAGGTTAAAGTCTCTCTTTGAAACTCTTGGTGAGTTACTGTGTTGAAATTGGAAGTATGTAGCTTCATACAATGCCTCAATTTATATTTAGGGATCAGATTTTAAAATGGCTTTGCTTTCGATTCGAGTCATGCAAAAATCATGTATGTAATCTAGCCAAAATTATTTTTGTTTATGTTGTTTGTCTGGAAATTGAATTGCAAAGGTTATGGGGTGAGGCAAGAGGCTGCAGTGGCATACCGTGCTCTTTGTGCTGTGGTTTGTTCAATTCCTATAACTTCAAATCGAAGACGGAACCATGTTATTGGGAGCTTGATTGACCGGTTCGTTGGTTGGGCGCTGCCGTTGCTTAGCAATCTCACCATGATTAGATTGATCGAGCTATCGAATTGCATTGGCTTGTATTGTACTATTGTATGATTAAAATCATTAAATTGGGGTGGGTGGCTGGTGGCTGATGACGTTGTCAGGTAAGTAAGGAAATATGGTGGCAGAGCTTGCAGCGGAAGTTGCGGCGGTTTGGCTAGAGGAAAATCCCAGAAGAAGAAGAAGAGAAAGAAGAAAAAGAAATGAAAAGAAGAAGAAGAAGAAGAAGAAGAAGAAGAAGAAGAAGAAGAGAAAGAGGAAAAAGAAATGAAAAGAAAAAAATGAATTAAAAAAGGGTAAATTGGTCATTTTACTTTTTTTTGGGGCCCACGTGCTTGCCACGTCAGCAAATAGACGGCTCTGTTAGGAATTTTTGATGGAAGTATTACCTTGATGTCAAAATACGTGTTTGGGTATCACATTGATACTTTTGAGAGTTCGGGTATCAAATTGGCCTTGGCAGCATAGTTTAGGAACGGTGACTAAATTTTTCTCTTAAAATGGTATCATAGTCATGCATAAGGGTATTGTTTGGTTTTTTTTTTGCTTCATGGTCGGTAACAGAGAACCCCTTCTTTCCATTTGTAGGTAGGTACTGTTTTAACACTGCCTCTCGGAGTCCAGGCTGGATCGAGTAAGTTCATTTCACTTGGTGGTCAATTTTCGTACCTCATCTAATATATAATTTAATGTACGTTGATATATAGTGTGCTTAATTTTGTTCTAAAAACATAATTAAAAAGTGTTGGTGGTGTTGTCATCTTAATTTTCATCATTTCTTTTACTGGCCGGTGTCTTCTCTCCAAATAGAGCTAGCCCTTGGCAATATCTTATGTGTTTCGAACGAATAGCATTATAGATGAGTGATTCTCTTCTTGAAGTTGAATCAGATCCTCAAGTAATGATGTATGTTTTCTATTTATGAGATGTGGAAAAGCTTGGTTCCCAATGAACACCCTATATTGATCGACCAAGAACAAGAACACCTTATTGATGAAATCTAGGATCACGGGTAGCAGTTTGATTCCCTTATTTAAACCTCTTCTTGTGTGGCTCGATCGACATGATAATGGTTGCCACACAGTAGCTAACAGCCTAACAATTTCAGGTTTGCTTAATCTAAAATTGTGTTTAAACGAGCCTGGCTTATTCTTTGAAAGCTCTGGCCGGGAAACTCCTTGAGCCTTCAAGGGATATTGCATTTGCCATTTGCATCATGATAAAGCTTTTGGAGTCACATTCATCCATCTTGAACTTTTTTGAAACCTTTGATGACAACTTGGAGAAGGCCCTCACGAAGGAGCAAGGCCTTGTAGAAGAATGACATTATGATTGCCACTCCTGAAACCAGCTATGAGCTAGGGAAGAGAACCTTGGGGACCATATAATAAACTCATAAGCCACCTTAATTACTATGTCATCGAAGTTTGATTTAGACTCCTGGATTGTCAAAAGGATGCCATTTGATCGAATGCCATACGTACAACTCTTTTGGAGCAGGAGAGGGTTCTATTTCCAGTAGCTTGAACCAATAATAGTTGCAGCACTAAAGAGGATATTTGTAGGATGAGGTTGCATTTGTAAGAATAAATTTGCTTTCCCCAATGTACCAATAAATTAGCATAACTTTGCTCATGAGCTCGATAAAGGATTAGCATCAAATATATGGTGAAGATAACTCAAATGACACCTCATTGTTACTTCGTTAATAAGGATTAGCATCTAATAATATTGGGTTACTTGGTAATCAAGAAACCTCATTGTTTCTCCTAATTCTACTACAAGATTAATTCTTGATCACTCTTGTTGGTAAAACAAAAATAATAATAATAACAATAATAATAATAACAACAACAATAATAACAATAACAATAATAATAATAATAACAATAATAACAATAATAATAACAATAACAATAATATTAATAACAATAATAATAATAACAACAATATTAATAATAATATTAATAATAACATTAATAATAATAATAATAACAACAACAACAACAACAACAACAACAACAACAACAACAACTTAGTATTCTTCTTGTTTCCAATGTTGATCAATATTTTCTGAAAAGACTAAAACATATCTATATAAACAATTGAAAATTTTGAATAAGGATTAAAAATATCATTCATCATATTTTGAAATTCTGAAGGGGCATTTTTGAGTCCAAATGGCATAACATTCCATTCGTAGTGTCCAAATGGAACATTAAATGTTGTTTTGTACTTGTCTTTTTCTGCGATTTGGATTTGCCAAAAGCCAGATTTCAAATAGTCTTTTGAGTAAATCTCTTTTGTTTGAAATTGGGTATCTTATCCACTGAAGGACTTTGTTTAAAGGTTTGTAATTAATTACAAGTCTTGGAGCTCATCTTTCTAGTTCAGAAGCTTTCTGAACATAAAAAGCTAAACAACTCCATGGAGATTTGCTAGGTCTTATCAACCTTTTGTCTAAGAGATCTTGAATTTCTTTCTTGCAATATTCTAATAGTTCATTGTTCATTTGAATTGGTCTTGCCTTTGTTGGTATTTTTCTTTCGTCAAAGTCTTTTTCGTAGGGAAGTCCAACCATGTGGGTTTTCCTATTCCAAAAACCATTTGGGATATTTGAGCTTACTTCCTTTTCTAATTTTTCTTTAAATTCTTTAATTCTATTTTGCAAACAAGTTCTTGAATTATTAGCAGTCTAAGAATTCCAAATCCTGTCAACTTATTTCCAAATACTATGAAGCCATTCCAAATCTAGTTAAGCCTTCCCAACCTTATTATTATTATTATTATTATTATTATTATTATTATTATTATCATCATCATTTCGCCATGGCTATACTTAGCTTGGACCAAGATGGTAAGATACTTTGTCTGTGATACTGGAACCTATTTACCACAAGTAACTTCTACGTCTATAGTTGGTCAGTTTAATAGCCTGCTATTCTTGATAGGGTAGGAACCCTAGCTAAGCAAGTAGAGAGAATTGGAAAAGAAAAGAAAACAAGCAGAAGGGATTTTTCATAGATAATTCTCCAAAACGATTACAACTCGAAGTTTATATCTCATACTGCTCACACGTAAGATGACACGTGTCAGCCATGAAGAGGAGATAAGTAATTAACCCTAACAATAGTTAATTAGCCCTAACAACTAATTAACAGATAAACCAGCAACTAATTAAAGAACCATGTGCGTAGCAAGTGCAACTGAGGATTCCTGGTTGTACAGGAAGAGTCTGGAAATGGGATTAACATCAATTTCGTAACATTCCATCCCGCCCAAACAAAGCTTGACCTCAAGCTTGAAAATCAGGGAAGCGCTTCAATAAGTCCTCAGCTTCTTCCCATGTAGCCTCCTTCATTGTTGACCCAAGCCATTGCACAAGCCACTTAGTCGCAGCTGCATTACCCATTTTGAACATCTGCCTATCCAACACCTTGGCAGGGTACCACCTGGGGTTGTGAGGATCGACATTGGGAGGAAGGTGCGCTGCTATCACTGATGCATCACCAAGTTTCTTTTTCAAAAGGGACACATGGAAGACCGGATGTACTCTAGCAGAGGTTGGAAGCTTGAGCTTGTAAGCAACTGGGCCAATTCTTTTCTCCACCTGAAAGGGACCATAGTATCTAGGTGTCAACTTGTGTACCAACCTTTTTTCCACTGATTGCTGCCTATAAGGCTGCAGCTTCAAGTATACCCAGTCTCCCACCTCAAAAGTTCTTTCCGTATGTTTCTTATCATAGAAGTGCTTCATCCGAGCTTGAGCAATGTGTAGGTTGCGTTTGAGGATTGCCAACAGTTCATCCCTAGACTGGAGTTGTTGATCGACTGCATCCACATCAGTAGAGCCTGGAGTATAGGGAGTTACAGATGGAGGTTCATATCCGTAAAGGGCCTGAAATGGAGTCATACCAATAGCTGAATGATGAGCTGAGTTATACCACCACTCTGCCTAAGGAAGAGCTGCAATCCAGGTATGAGGCTTTTCTCCAACCACACATCGGAGATATTGTTCCAAGGTCCTATTGAGGTTCTCTGTTTGCCCATCGGTTTGGGGATGATAAGCAGAACTCATGTTAAGTGCAGTTCCCTGAACCTTAAAAAAAGCTTCCCAAAAGTTGCTCAAGAAGATAGGATCCCTGTAGGAAATGATTGATTCTGGCATACCGTGAAGTTTGAAGATATTATTGATGAATTGCTGAACAATCATAGAAGCAGTGTATGGATGAGCTAAGGGAAGAAAATGTCCATACTTAGTGAACCTGTCCACTATTACCATGATGACAGTTTTCCCATGAGAACTAGGTAAACCCTCGATAAAGTCCATAGAAATGCAAGTCCATGCTTGTGCTGGAATTGTGTTAGGTTGTAGCAGGCCTGGGGGATTGATTGTTTCATAATGATTTTGCTGACAAATATGCAAGTGGATACAAACCTCTTAACATCCTGATGCATTCCTGGCCAAGCAAAAGATCTTGTTATTCTCTTCATTATTCTATGCCTCCCAGCATGCCCTCCATTTAGGCCATTATGAAACTCAGTTATGATTTTGTCTCTCCAATTATCCTGTTTTGGGACATATATTTTGTTCCTGTATAGCAACTGGGAATGAAGCACTGAATATTGAGGGTATGAAGTTGGAGCAAGCTGAACCTGTTGTAGGATGACACTAGCTTCAGGATCAGCTAAGCAAGCTGCCTGGATGTCTTGTATGAAGTTATGAACAGGCGAATATATTCCAGTGCTAGTGTGTAAACTCCCATACTTTGTAATAACTTGAGTGTCATGATTATGCACTTCTGCCATTCTAGAGAGGGCATCAGGTGCAGAATTATTCTTACCAGCCCCAGCCCTGTAATGGATTGAGTAGTCATAACCAGCCAATTTAAGCAGCCACTTCTGTTGCATAGGTGTCGAGATCTTTTGGTCCAAAAAATACTTAATGGTTCTGTGGTCAATATAGATGCTAAAATGATTCCCTAAAAGGTATGGCCTCTAGTGCTACACTGCAAACACCACAGCTAGCATCTCTTTGTCATAAACAGACAATGCAGCATGCCTAGGAGCTATCACCTTACTAAGAAAAGCAATGGGATGGCCTTCCTGGGATAGCACAGCTCCAATGCCCACTCCAGAAGCATCACATTCCACAACAAATTCTTTTGAGAAATCTGGAAGGGCTAGTACATGTGTATTCATGAGTGCTTCCTTTAGGTTTTCAAAAGCTGCTTCAGAGTTTACAGTCCATATAAAGCCTCCAGTTTTAAGCATATCAGTCAAGGGTTTTGCAATCAAGCCAAAGTTCCTGACGTACTTTCTGTAATATCCAGCTAACCCCAAGAAGCCTCTTAATCCCTTAATGGTAGTTGGCTTGGTCCAGGCCTTAATGCATGCAATTTTGGCCGGATCAACAGAAACTCCTTCTTTGCTAATCACATGACCTAAATACTCTACTGATGTCACCCCAAAGCTACACTTGCTTTTCTTAACCTTCAAGGAATGTTCTTGCAGCTTTTGAAAGGTCTTTTCCAAGTGCTCCAGATGAGCTTTAAGAGATGAACTATAGACGAGGATATCATCGAAGAAGACTAGGGCAGATTTCCTCAAGTATTCTCTCAATACATCATTCATTACTGATTGGAAAGTGGATGGGGCATTTGTCAAACCAAAAGGCATAACCAGAAATTCATAGTGGCCATTGTGTGTTCTAAAAGCAGTCTTGCTTATATCAGCAACATCCATCCTAATCTAATGATATCCTGACCTTAAGTCAAGTTTTGTGAAAATTGTGGAACCATGCACCTCGTCTAGCAATTCATCTCCCATAGGAATGGGATATTTATCTTTAACAGTTGCTGCATTCAAGGATCTATCTTCTACACACATCCTCCATGTACCATCTTTTTTTTTAACCAACAACACAGGAGAGGAAAAAGGACTGACACTTGGCCTAATTACACCATTAGCTAGTAGTCTGCACAATTTTCTCTATCTCAGCCTTTTGAAAATGAGGATACCTGTAGGGCCTCACACTCACTGGAGGTGTGTTAGGGAAAAGCTCAATCTTGTGGTCTTGTGTCCTGCAAGGTGGTAATGTGGTTGGGGTGGTGAAGAGATCCTCGTACTTACTGATTAGGGCTTGCAGCTGTGCATTTGGGGTATGCATCTTCTCATTATCCACAACAGGGTGCACTTGGACTAACATGGTCTCCTTTTCTTTTTTAAGCAGCCTAGTCATGGCTTTGCAACTGATAGTAGTGGCTTTAGTAGTAGTGTCTCCTTGCAACTGATACTCAAAATGCTGTACACTAAACCTCATCCTCATCGTATCAAAATTCCATAGAATATCACCAAGGGCTTTCAACCAACAAGCTCCCAAAACTATTTCACAGCCAGTTACAAGAAGGATGTAAAAATCATCTGTAAAAGTAAATTGCTGGAGTTGAAGCTCAATCTTGGCTTCCCCACTAGTCTTCATTTTTGCACTACTAGCCAATATAACATTTAAAGGAGATAAGTTGTGTACCTGTATCTTGGTACAGCGGAGAAGATGAGGATGGATGAAATTGTGAGTCGCTCCTGAGTCAATGAGCACATGGACCATCCTCTTGTTGAACTTCCCTTTAAGTTGCATAGTGGCTGGGCTGGAACTACTGTCACTCATCACTTGCAACCTGATGAGTGGTTCCTCGAGATCAGTAATAGGTGGAACTTCCTCTTCGATAAGGTCCGATGAACTTAAGAGATCACCTTCTTCAGGGATTACCTCTATAATCATTAGTTGTCTCTTCCTACAATTGTGGCCTGGCTTGTACGTCTCGTCACAGAAAAAACACTGATTTTTTAACCTCCTTTCCTGATATTCAGCCTGAGATAATCTCCTGCCTCCAGTATGGTGAATATTTCCACTTGAAGTTTGAGCAGTTCTGCTCATGGGATGTCCTTGCAGTTCGGCATTGTTACTAGAAGAAATGGTCCTTTGGTTCGGAGTAGGATTAGAGACAGCACTGTTGCCCGTGAGAAGCCTAGGATGTGGCTGATTGGAACTTCCAGCATAAATTCTATGGCCTTCATTCCTTGTTTCATAGACCCTGGCTAATTCACAAGCCTCATAAAGTGTTCTAGGCTTTTGTGCCTGCACATCAACCCTAATATCTTCTTTCAATCCCCCAATGAAACAGGCAAGTAGTACCTCAGGGGGGAATCCAGGGGCTCTTCTAGAGAGTTTGGTGAACTGCTCCTTGTAGTGTTCCACACTTCTGGTTTGAGACATTCTAGCCAACGCAGCCTGGTATTCAGACCTATTATAGCTACTAAATTCTCTCATGAGAAGGTCAGCAAGTCCTTGCCATGTGTGAGGGAATTCATGTCGAAACATATACCAACAGTCTGAAGCTTTATCAGTTAAGTGCATAGTCGCAATGGATAGTTTCCTTTCTTCTGGAATCTGGTAGAATTCAAAATACTGTTCTGCCTTGTTGAGCCACTCAACAGGATCACCTCCCCCGAAGATATTGAATTCTAACCTCATTTGTTTTATGGTTGGCAAAGTGGTATCAATGTAAGGCATGGGGCTAGGTTGGTGAAACACAAATGGGCCAGAAGGATTGTGAAAACTTGGAGTAACCATCTGTGGGATTGATGAGGGTGAGGAAGTAACTGGGAATTGGTTGCTATGAGAGGTAATGTTTGTAGTGGTGGTGGTAGAAAACGTAGGAAAAAACATGTGATTTTGAGCTGAGCCTTTAGGTTGTGTGAGGTATGGAGCAGTACAAGCAACTGTGGTTGAAGGAAATGAATGCATGGTCACATTGTAGGGGCCGGAATAAGTCATGGTGAATGGATCAGGTTCCCACACAGGTTGGCTGAACCCTGAGATTGGGGTATGCATAGTATGTTGCATAATAGTGCTATGAGCACCCAAAAATTGTGAATACGGAAATTGCTGTGGCTGAGAGGTGCTCCCACTCCCCATCTGCAATTGAGGTCCACAGCCACTGCTCCCACTAACAGGCATAGAAACGCCAACAGATATAGGTGTAGTGATAGGTAGAGGCATGCCCATAGTCGAATGAAGAGTACTAACTAGATGGAATCATGTGCTGGCTAGTTGGGGCATCAGGTAATACTCCCACAGTGCTAGTCACAGCTTCACTAAGAAATCCTAGCAACACATCATCAGTACCAAGCTGAAAATTAGGGATCTGAGGTGAATTACCGCTTTGAGACATATGCCCCTCCGATCTTGCTAAAGTTGACGAGGTCGCCTCCGACGGAGATGGAAGGAGCTATTGAATCACTGGGGCTGAGACCGAACCAAATCGCACCGAGCCATCCGGAAGAGGAATAGCAGTGCTACCCTGCTTGGTGAGTTGGAGTTGTTTGATCTCCTCCATAAGCACTAATTTGAACCCCACTAAGGAGGCGGCCATGGCATCCTGGAACGAAGCCTGCAGAGTGGCCTTCAACTCCTCGAGACGAGCAGCAGTCTCATCACGATGGATTTGAAACTCAAACTCAAGGTGAGAGAGCTCACTGGGGATGTGCGGCGGAGATGATGGTTTCGCCCCCGCACCCTTAAGTTTGACCATGACTGGCTTTGATACCACTTGATAGGGTAGGAACCCTAGCTAAGCAAGTAGAGAGAATTGGAAAAGAAAAGAAAACAAGCAAAAGGGATTTTTCATAGATAATTCTCCAAAACGATTACAACTCGAAGTTTATATCTCATACTGCTCACACATAAGATGACACGTGTCAGCCATGAAGAGGAGATAAGTAATTAACCCTAACAATAGTTAATTAGCCCTAACAACTAATTAACAGATAAACCAGCAACTAATTAAAGAACCATGTGCGTAGCAAGTGCAACTGAGGATTCCTGGTTGTACAGGAAGAGTCTGGAAATGGGATTAACATCAATTTAGTAACAATTCTTAATATTATTTCATCGCAGGCGTTTTCAGATCACTTTCAGATTCACTCCCAACGCATTGCACTATAAATATAGAGTCGTTTTCTGTGCTAGCTGAATATCATGGAGTCAACGGATATATATGAATCAAAAGAGTTCGAAGCCAGAGGATACATATGGTAATTAATATTCTGCTAAACTTGTGTATATATGTCATGAATCAATAATGCATCAGTCTATACCCTAAAACCAATTAATATTTGAATGGACACATACAATCAATTGCACACATTGTTTACAGAACTTCTTTACTTATGTTTATGCTTGATTTGACACAGGAAACTGGTGCTGTACCCAAATGGAAACAAGAGGAAGAATGTGGAAGACCACATCTCTGTCTACTTGCGCATAGCCGGAGAAGATTCACTGCAGACTGGTTGGGGAGTATCTGTTGATTTTAGATTGTTTTTGCTTTATCAGAAAAAGGGAATGTACTTGGTTCTTGAAGGCACTGTTTGCTCTAGCAAATATATTGATGTACATAAACGTTTTGATTCCATATGCAGACTAGATAGCTATATATATTGCCTGTCTTCTGATATTCTTTTTCCTTTTTTGCATTGTGTGCATTGTTCAGATGCTTTTACAAAGCAGAAGTGCTTTCATGCAGGGTTGCTTCATGTAGGTTTTGATAAGCTAATCTGTCTTAAAGAATTTACTGATGTTTCCAATGGATATCTCTTCGATGACAAGTGTGTATTTGGAGCTGAGGTCTTTGTTTGCAAAGAAAGAAAAACAGGCCAGGCAGAGTGTATATCAAGGATAAAGAGCCCTTATGTGTACAAGAATGTTTGGAAACTTGAAAACTTTTCAAAGTCGAACGCTCAGTTCTACCACTCAAAACAATTCAGTGCTGAAGGCCTAAACTGGTATCTCCAATTATCCTTCTTTTTTTCTTTTGACAGAAAATCGACTATAGGGGAAATTAAGGAACAGCATTTATGACCTTCTAGGAATTCGGATTACGGTGTGCCCCTGCCGCCGGAAGTTCCAAAGCCCCCTAAATATGAATTGAAGGTAAAACCCTAATTTGCTTTTCTATCCGATTTTGATTTTTTTTTTTTCTTCTGATTATCTTCTCAGCCATTCTCCCAGATTTTGATTCAGTTTTTCTTTTCTGTCTGATTTTTATTTTTTTCTGATTTTTTTTTCCAGCATTTTTTTGTTTGATTCCCCATCGTGCGTGATTTTTCACATGCTTCCCTCAAGGTCACCGGACCTCCCAGAACGATCATACCAGTCTTCAAGGTTTGAAGGTAGTTCTTATTGGCTTGTTTTCCCTTTAGAATTTCAACAAATCGAGAACAAACTGAATAGATGATATTCAACATGCTAGGACGAAAAACACAATTATGATCTGGTAGTCTTTCATTTCAATTCAATATGTTAGGCTCTGGAAACTTTCACCGAAAGTAATGCACATAATGACATGATGGACTGTGTTGATCAATAGTATTCTGTATTTCACAAATGCAATTTAGAAGCTACCAGACATGATGGAATGGCCTTACTTTATTTATCTAATTTGTTTAAGATGCTCGGACTTGTTCCTCTTTCTGTTTTGCTTTTTTACTGAATTTTCTTTTTTGCTGCCTTGTTTTGGGGGATATTTTAATTTGCAGGTTGTAAACTCTGTTAGATTCTGCTGACCTTGGATACATAACATAGCAAAAGATGATTCTAAGGCTGTATATGTTGCTTGCTCCTTGCTAAAGTCCACGATTTGAGATAAGGACATAGCAATTGGGTAGAATGGTAGTTCCTTACTTGTTTTGTGAAATGAAGACAGTTCGTCAAAGTGATAGATACTTGATAGTGATTTCTGTTTCTTGATCACATATTTCCCATCTTCTGTTATCATCATCATTTTACATGCTTGAATCTTGTTTCTGTTCAGCAAAAGATGGCAGATATTATGATTTGATGATACTCAATTTTATATAATTGCCAATTTGATTGAATGCATTTTCTGTGGGTACGTGTTTTATAATTATTTTCTCTACAGTATAGTACTACATGAATTATTGAGAACACTGGTATACCTACATAAATGAAGAAACAGAGCATTTGATGAGAAATTTTAATGGCATTCAAACATCAAAATTAAATTATTGAGAAAAATTGAAGGCACTAGACAAGGGCTGCATAGAGGGAATTGTTCCCCACTGAAACTCAAGAAAACATGATATCTTGATGAGTGATAACAATAACAAAGGAATAAGTATTTGTAAAAAAAAAAAAATAGTAGTAGGTATTTCAAAAATGAAAAAAAAAAAATTTGCCCATATTAAAAACGGGTAAATGGGTGGATGCTTAAAACTAAAGTACAGATATTCATCTCGCAGTGTAGTTTCATGATCGGAATATCGATCAGTAATATTCCAAATAATCGGTTATTGATATTTTGTTGTTAAGAAGTTTGCACAGGTTAGTGGGTTACAAACTAAAGTAACTGACAGTATGCTTCAGTTATTGTTATAAGATCGATACACATTTGTAAGTGCAATCATCAATTCGTCATGAAATAATACTCCGAGATTTCTTTGTAAATAAAACCCGGTTCGGCCTGAAAAAAAAAAATGAAAAAAAAAAGAGGGCTACCTGACCTGGCCCTAGAAAGACTGCAAGACCACTTTATATAAAAGAACTTGAATTTTGCGATTTACAATAAAGCCCGATCATGCCCTATTCATTATTATTTAAAAATATAGTAAGATCAAGTCCAACCCGAATCAAGCCCGCTAGTCCGACCTGGCCCGTTGACGAGGCCTACGTCTTGGGAGTTACAAAGTTGTGCTTCCAAACTGGAGCATGAGTCTATGAACGACACTTGGCACGGACGATGGCCGCAGTCCCTCACTCCGTCTTCTCATCTTTCCTCACTCACTCTGCTACCATCTGCTTGCTTCGATCAGAGGCATGGCGAGCATCAGGAGGATGAAGCTGGGGTCGCAAGGCCTGGAGGTCTCGGCTCAAGGGCTGGGTTGCGTGGGCATGTCCGTCTTCTCTGGCCCCCCGAAGCCTGAAGCCGACATGATCAAGCTCATCCACCACGCCATCGACGCCGGCGTCACCTTCCTTGATACCGCTGACGTTTACGGTCCCTTCACCAACGAACTTCTTCTTGGCAAGGTAACCATATCAAGCACTGTTGTTCTTTGCATGTAGTCATTGTGGGCTAGCTTATATGGATTGTTGACTTGAATAAATCATTCAGGCTTTGAGTGGAGGGGTGAGAGACAAGGTTGAATTGGCCACCAAATTTGGTATCAGCTTTGAGGACAACAAGAGAGAGATTATTCGAGGCGACCCGGCATATGTCAGGTCTGCTTGTGAAGGAAGCTTGAAACGACTTGGTGTAGATTCTATTGATCTCTATTATCAGCATCGGATTGACACTCGTGTCCCCATCGAAGTCACGGTTTGTTTTCTTCTTCAATTTGATTTCTCAATGTCGTTTGTTTGCTTGAACTCAGTTTTGCTAGTGTCTCAAATCTTAACGAATTGAACTGATCAAATTTTAACAGGCTGTCAGTGCCTTTACACATCTTGTTAGAGTTGTAAATGTGAGAAACTAGTCCTCTCAAACATTTGCACATTGGTTTTGTGCAAGGATTAGTGATCGTCTCTGGTGTCGGGAATTGACAATCGTTTATCCTGCATTTTCTCTCTCTCTTTTTTCTGTTTTTGCTTTTCATGGGGGATAAATGATCAACTAATTGTTTCGTGTTGATACCATAGTAGTCGATCACAAAACTAAACGAAATTAATGATTTTAAAGAAAATCGTTGAACCAAAAGTAAACACATCTATTAGTTTCTTGCTGGTGGTATAGCTTGTAATCATATGAAGAGAGGATCTTTCTATGAACACTGTGAAGACAGCATTGTACAATGTTCAGTGACTATCTACCGTGAATACTTGGTAGCATTAACAATGACATATCATTCAATATTTGTGTGTGTGTGTGTGTTTGACTATCACCCGAAGTAACTTTTTTGGCCTCACCACTGTTCTCTCATCTTGTTTGGGTTGTAAAACTAGAATTTGAAATCATATTATCAGCCAGTTTTGATAATGGACCGCATTTAGGATCACCAAGAATTGCATCTCTGTGTGAATCTTCTTACTGAATAACCAACAAGCAATTTCCTTTTCAGTTGACCCACATTTACTACAAGCTCCTCCACCCCTTTCCCGTTAAAAAAGTTGTTACATACTGCTTGCTTTGTGTAGTATAAGGACGGAAGGAAAGAAAGGGAAAATGGGGTCCCAGCTAGGTCGGGGGATAGGTGTTTGTGCTATCTTGGGGTAATATGTCTATGTGCTTGTGCTACCTTCTTCCTGATTTATATAAGATTTATGTACCTTGAATGAGGAGACAAATTGGTGTGGCGGAGTATCATGATTAGTTTGCATCTGTTATGAGATTACAACTACAGCCCATATATTTTTCAATTTTGGAACAGGTGATAGTTTGTGAACTTCCATTTACTTGTGTTTTCGTTATCATGGGCATATGTCTGTGCTTGTGTTATCTTCCTTATGTCTATTTACTTGTGCTATCATTCTCATATGTATATGGAGACATTTACATTATGATATATGAGTGATCGATATGCAAGAGAAATGTGGTGATTATTGTTATTGCATCCTTTGGTTGGGATTATCACTAAAGTCCCTAAATTCTTAATCTTGAATCAAGTGTGCTCTGACATGTAAACTACTAATTGTTAAACACAATGGACCACTGGGTTCTATCATGCTTTTCACTGCATATCATATCCAAATTTGTTAGTTCACATAATCTGCTCTATTTTCTTGTTGCTGACTATCTTTTCCTACTAGACTATTAATATTTTGTTGCTCAGACGCATAATTCATTCATCTTAAGCATTCTCTTCATTTCTTAAATTCCTTTTTTATGTCTTTTATAAGGTAGGGGAGCTCAAGAAACTTGTTGAAGAGGGTAAGATAAAGTACATTGGTCTGTCTGAGGCGTCAGCTTCAACAATAAGAAGAGCCCATGCTGTTCATCCAATAACTGCTGTGCAGCTGGAGTGGTCCTTGTGGTCAAGAGATGTGGAGGAAGAAATAGTTCCTACTTGTCGGTAAGGGTTGACCAAACTAACTAGTTTGTTTATAAAGGTGGTTAGCAATTAGTTGTAATGCTACTGTCCCAAATTTCTCAGGGAACTTGGCATTGGTATTGTTGCATACAGTCCTCTAGCAAGAGGATTTTTTTCACTGGGGGCCAAGTTCATTGAAAGTCTTCCGAACAATGATTCCCGAAAGGTCTGTTGATATGTTACAAAATTTGATTCTGAAGTGCATGTGCATTAGATGATTAATATATGTAGCATCATGCTATTGTTGTGAACGTTTGATATTAGACTCCCTCACTTCATGAGAATCTATAGAAACAAATTGACGAACCTGGAGCTCATCAGCTCTCCTGACAAGGGAATGTCATGGTTACTGAATAAGAGGACTGCCATTCTATGCTCATAAGAACGTTCATCAGTGGACATCCTTACTACAATTCATATATCTATGGGATTGATGAGGAAGGTGCCCAGGCAGTGGCGAAGCCATGTTGGGGCCTGAGGTGCCCTACTTGGCTCCTCCAAGGCTTCATATGTTCATATGGTTCATAAACTATGTGTGATTTTACTAAAAATTCTGAAACAATATGCCATCTCCCCTAGATTATCAAGCGAGCTCAGCCACTGCTGCCAGGATTTTGTTTTGTAGTGTATAGAATTATGTTTAATATTTGTGCAAGTCACAGAAGGGGAGGCGTTGATCATGTATTTGTGCACTCTAAAGTTGCTGAATTTCTCGGGAAAAATTTGTTTCAGGAGGTGGGGTAGCTTTGCCAAGGAGGACTGATTTGAAGTGCAAATCCTTTTGCTTTTTTTGGTAAACCCTAGCATCATTTGGGGGCTGCATGGTGCTAGCTGTGATTTGTGTGGCTTGGATGGAAAGAAATGAAAGGTTTAAAACCTACGGTCGTGCGAGTTGGAAGAACTTAGGGAGAGAATCAGGTTCTGGGCAGATTAAGGGGCCTCTATATCTGGGAAGTTTAAAGATTATACAATTTCCTCAATTGTTTTAGATTTGAAAGCAGCTGTAGTCTAGGGTTCTTTGTGTAGGCTTGTATGGTGGCAGTTGAGTCTCTTGGTCATTTGCTCTGGTTGTCATCTTTAGTATTTATTTATTTATTTTTTATTTTTTTGTCATGGACTCCTTATCCACTTCTTTGTGTTAAAACGAAGCTATGTTCAATATGCTTATAGTGCCTTCGGATAACACTTGATTTGACAAAACTGTTTGTCTTGGTTCTCAAATATGTACTGCATTGGTTGCAGAAGTTGCCCAGGTTCCAAGCTGAAAACCTAGAGCATAATGAAACAATATTCCAGCGGGTTAGTGAACTTGCAGCAAGGAAGGGATGTACCCCATCTCAACTTGCCCTGGCTTGGATTCATCACCAAGGAAATGATGTGTGCCCTATACCCGGAACTACCAAGATTGAGAATTTTGACCAGAACATTAAGGCTCTATCTGTAAAACTGACACCAGAAGAAATGGCTGAGCTTGAATCTTTTGCTTCGGCAGATGCTGTTAAGGGCGACAGATATCAGACTGGCATCAGTACTTGGTTGAACTCTGAAACTCCACCACTGTCTTCATGGAAAGCCACATAAGTATGTGCCTAGCCTCTCAAGTGATGTCATTGTAATGCCTGTTTGTACCTTGAAAACCTAGTGAATTTCTTTTCTCTGAGAATTAGTAGTTATTGTGGGTTCAGTAGTTTTTGGGAGTGATATACTTTGGGACGTTAAACAAATTATCAGTAGCTTCAGCCTTCAGGTGTTTTGACTTGCAATTGATAATTTCACAATGAAGTGTGAAATTACTCTCCAAGAAACCTCAAGTTGGTTTTGTTCACTAATCTTTCAGGGGGGTTGATACAAATTATGGAATCAAAATATACAAGTATCGTTTTTAAGCCTTATTTATTTTTATTTTTTTTATCGATTCAAATCGGTTCTAAATTCTAATCGAGTTTGTTGTTACAACGCACTAGATAAAATGGCTACAATCTACCTGAGTTTATTTCAATGTACTGTGGAGGCACTGAGGCACTGAGGCTAAGGATACTGCCACGTGTTCTTTTTCTGTTGGAAGTTTTAAAGAGTCGGACATACTGGTGTGAGCTTGTGGGTTTTCTAGACTTGAAACTCGAACACAACGGTATGGTTACTTACATACTCGGCTTTGATTGTGGCAAGCTAGAAATGATATTGTTTATGAGAAATGACCTGGTCTTCAACTTTATTTCTTTTGCTGATTCGACTATTATGTTTAACGGATCTCAACTTTTAATACACAATAAAAAAACTAGCTATTGAGAAGGAAACAATGGCCAACTTCTGAGAACTGAGGTTAGAACAGGACACATGGCACCTATGATGACTTGTTCATCAAATTACCATTTGATCAGTCCCCTTGGCTTACCTTGTGCTTCAAAGTTCAAACTGCTCCCAGAGACCAAAGTCCCTAACACAAACCAGACATGACAGGAGTAAGGAGGATCAAGCTTGGGTCACAAGGCCTTGAGGTCTCAGCTCAATGACTAGGTTGGATAGCATGTCAACCTTCTATGGCCACCCAAAGCCTGAACTAAACATGATCAATCTCATCCACCACGCCATTGATGCTGGTGTCACCTTGCTCTGACACCCTACACCAACGAAACTCTTCTTGGAAAGGTAAAATCACTCACATTCAGACATTCTTGTATTTAGTTTTCTGGGTTTGTTCCGATTATTCAATTCGATGAAGTAGTAGGCTTCTCCATGCTGTGTAGAATTCACACTAGGGTGCTTTTCTTTCTCGAGGATTCTGTTAATTTGTTAACCAGTTTACACTTTACACAATCATAATCTTTCTGGAGTATGGGGTAGTGGGTTAGGACTAGGATAGGTAAGAGGGTTCAATTACCTCGAGTTTTTTTTTTGGGTGAAATAAAAGAGTTTGTTCAACTTCAAATGCAACCATCATTAGTATTTGCTTCTGCATTAATCAAAATCTTTCCCTGTCGTTTATGATAAACTTCATCCACTTGTATATGAGCAGTGCAGTTAATCTTTCAGCAAATACACTTCGATCATAAAATTTGGTTTTGATTAACCTTTATTGTAGCGTTGCCGAAAAACTTGAATCCATTGATGATAAAGGCCGTTCAGCTCTTACATTGTTCTTGGAGTGCAAAAACGTGAACCTTCATTATTTCTTTTTCTTCAATTCATGTTTTATATTTAAAGCAGGCATATGAAGACCCTTCGGATCCGAATATGCGATGCTCATTTGGGGCCAATGTTCTAGTGCTTATATGTTATCAATTTCTATGTGATACAGAATTTAATGCTTACAGTTATTAGGCATAATCTTGCATCCTCATAGTTGCTTATTGTGGGGGTACGAGTTTCATGATCAAATTGGATGGTGATTCAATTTTCATTACATATGCTACAACATTTGAGTCTAAGAGAGGGGTGATTCAAGAAATGAAATTAACATTTAACACTATTATTAAGGGAGAACTCTCTGTCAATGTGTCACCATATCGACCATTTTTGCACCAGAAAGACATTCAACACCGGGAAAAAATTCACAAGAAAAATTTTTAAGAAACAATTACTAGTTTCAAGAGTCGAGAGTCTCTTCTCAACAAACCCTAGCGCCGCCTCCATGGTCCGGCTTCCATGGAGGCCTTTGCCGCCTCCACATCCTTGATTGCTCCAGGCTATTGATCGGCCCTTTCCTCGTTTCAGGGAAGGGTGGATTGCATGCTGTTTGGATTGGCTCACCTTCCGGCGGGGATGGTTTCTTGGTTGGAGGAGGAGACCCGAGATCGGGTTCGAGCGGTGTCTCCCTTCTTATAGGGATTGGAAGATTTTCGATAGAGGTATAGGAATGGTAGCAGAGTCCTTGCAGAAGGGAGTCGGAGCCTTGCTTTGGTGGAAGATCATGATGTTGTGGTTGTTGTGGGTGCAGATCGATGGCGGCGATGAGATTGGTCAAGCACTGAGTTTGGATGTCGTGTTCTTGGGGGTCCAGATCAGTGTGATTGGGTACTCACGAGATCTATGGAAGATCTGGGTTTAGGACCCATGAATTAACGATCTGCCCGCTGGTTTTGTTGGATTTTGGTGGTTTTCTGCCACCGGGAGAGTAGCCTCCGGTCATATTCAAGGGCAATGAGGAGAGGATCGAGCTTGGGTCGTTTGGGCCTTAGTTTGAATGTGGTGTCAACAAACCATATCTTGTGACCTGCTGGATCTTACATTTGTGGGAGGCTCGCTCTTTGCAATCTACTAGTATTTTCATACACCAATTGAGGTCTCTAGGCGAACTTACTTGTTGTTCAGTTGCTTTGAGTCATGTATCTTTCACTAGGTTGCGATTTTCTCTTGTTTGCTAATAGCTTGTCTAATTGTGCGCATTTGTTTACAATGAGGGTCACATGTCATTTGTTTGGCGGCTTATGCCATCTAGAACTATTGGTATAAGACAAAATGTGATGTAAGTGCCTTCTGGCCATGAATAAGTAATGAAGTTATCTATTTCTCAAAAATGGGATTCAAAGGGGAAAGATACCTATGTCTTGAATTTCTTATCTCTGTTGTTTTGTTTTATATAACTTTGAAAATGTTATTATGTGTATGGGAGTCTTCCTAAACTTTGATAGAAATATTATAATATCTAGCAATAAGATAAGAATATTGTTAAAATTATGTTAAGTATATAATAGCAAGCCACATGAAAAAAAAATAATTAGTGTTGCAATCTGGAATTAAACTTAGGAAAAAGTTTAAACAAAAAACTCTGAAGTTAGTCTGATTCGAACCTGGGACCTCTTATATAGCTAAAAAATGGAAAGCCACCACACTATGCTAGCAATTGTAATGCTTATTAACTTAATTATATATATGGTGAAAAGTTAACTAGGTCATGGGACCTAGTGTGCCCAAATGTGGCTCCTCCAGTACAGGTAGTGTTGTTGGGAAGTCATGGCTACGACAACTACAACCTTCATTTATTGAATAAGACCATACTCCTAGCTACTGTAGGAAGAGGACTTGAAGAGCTTCAGACAATGGGGAAGCAAGACAAAATACACACACACACACACACAAAAGCAATCCATGTCCTGGTAGTGAGAAATGAGATTAAGGTTTCAAACTATGTATCTATCACATCTATTGATGAGAAGTTAGAAGTTCGAGATTTCACTCGGGAAAAAGACTCAAATTGAAACAAAATTGACCATCAGTTAAGAACTGAAGGGTTTGAAATCACAACAACTTCAAGAATATCTCATACATAGAGATTATATAGAGTCATAGACAATAAACTAGTCGCTGATCATGTGTCTCAAAGTGTCAGCTGCATCAGGTTTCTATTTATTTATCTTCTATTCAAGAACAATAAAAGTATCACGGAAGAACTAAGAGTATTGGAAATGACATTACTTGAGACGTCGTTTTTGCAGGGTTGAGAAACTGTAAGAGTGGATTTGAAAGCTTGGTAGAGCAACTAGCACTGCGTCGCGAAACTTTAATCCGAAAAGATAAAGAAAAATAGTCGTTCAAGCTCTTTAAAATGGAGGCCAATACTTTTCCTAGTAATTTCACAACAAAATCAGTTTCCATTGTTGTTATTCTACTTCTGTTCTTTTCTATTTTTAACACTACCATTACTACCATTATATTCTTTCCTTCTTTCTTTTTTGGCATGAAAATCAGAAAAAGAAAGAAATGGAATCATCCACTCACTGCTTGTAATTATAGGTTAGAACGGTATGAGAACAATGGAATGACAACATTGTCTAACAAGATTTAATGACAAAAAATATAGAAAACTATACAAATTAAGCAGTGAGAGACATTATCACGAATAACTCAATTATTGCTGCTACCAAAACCAGTAACATTTCACAAACGGCTCTAAGAATCTCTCTAACATTCCATACATCATAAGTGGCTGAGAGTAATTATTACATATTAATACTATTATTAATTTGGTGATGACTATGGACACATCAAGACATTACTAGCAGAATCTAAATTTGCAAGGAAATACTTCGCCGTCTTTACCACTATCTTTACTAACAATTCTGAAATTAAGAAGAGAAGACTTACATCAGTAACGTGTTTTTATTTTTAGGATTTCGGTAATACCTATTGACTGGTTTTGTGAGAAATTGATCGGAGAAGATTGAGGGATTTTAGGAATTGGTGATCTAATTGCATGTTTTGTTGTTATGTATAGAACTCAATGTTTTGATAGGAAATTTTCTGTTGCATTGAATTGAGATTCTTAAAATATTGGGAAGACTGTAATTTGGTAGGTAGAAATTGTTTGGTTTATGAGAAGTTATTAAAAGTGAAGCAAAAATCTGGGTTTTATGGGATTCATGTTATTTTTGGTATGGAAAAGTTTCTTTTTTCGTTTTAGATCATTTTTCTGTTTTTGTGCCCACCTAATATGTTTTTTGCTATAAAACTCATGAAAGTTTGATTCGTGAATGTTGGAATTGTTTGCAAGGCTATCACTCAACTCGTAAGAACAAGCTTATAGCTATGTTTTTAGCTGTGAGATTGTACTACAGTGTGGTTATAGAATATGACATACACACCCTGCTTGATTTAGCTACACATCAGATTGAAGATTTTGTTGAGTCACTTAGTTTTGGCTAATGGGTATGATGAAATTTTGAATGACAAGATGAAGGAGTTCTATAGAAGGTATACTTTATATGTTGCATATCTTGGGAAGAGTACCTTATTTTGTTCCTTAAGTCTATGTAATTTAAGTAAGTAGAGAAGCTTAAACTTTGATTTATTTTGTGCAATACATATGAGAATAATGGTAAGAAGAAAAATATGGCAGTTACACAGTTTGAATCTGTTGTCAGGAAATGTTTTGCATGTTGGGAGAAACCAACTTGGAATGTGTCTTTTGGTTAAATTATTTCATGCTAGACTTTTATGACTTGACTACTTTGATTCTCATGGGTAGGGTTGTTAATGGGTCGTGTCGGGTCAAGGTATTTGTCGTGTCGCAATATACAAACCCAAACCCAACCCATTTAATAATCGTGTCAAAAATTTAAACTCAAACCCAACCTATTTATTAAACGGGTTACCCATTTCCAACCCGCTTAACCCATTTAACAAATAGGTCGTGTCGTGTTAGACAAAATGATCCTTTTAAGGGTTAACAGTGCGATCTATTTAACTAAAAAAATGCATAAATTGATTAAATTCACTAAAAACTCCACAAGACTAAGAATATAAATAATTATATACATTCATAAATAATTAAATCCAATAATTATAAAGCAAAATATTTCAAATTGTCTAATCCTATGATCAAATACTCCTAACGTCCAAAATTTCAAGAAGAAGTATACCATAATCGGGTTATACGGGTTCACTTCGTGTTGGCAGGTTGACCCGTGGCCGACCCATTTATTAAATGGGTCATGGCGGGTTGACCCACGGCTGACCTGTTTTTTAATCGTGCGGGTGCAACCCGCTTTATTTCGTGCGGGTTTCGAGTCGTGTTATTGGGTCGTGTCAAAATTGACAGTCCTACTCATGGGTACTGTTTGAACCCAAAATGAGCATTTTGGCCTGACAAGGTGTGTCTTGGAGAAATTGAGCCAATGTCAGTGGCTCAAGCTATATATTGTCGACAAGTTCGGAATATATTATTTAGAAGCTAAATAAAGCCTACCTGCAGAATTATGGAGGATTATGCGAGCTGTAAGAAAAGGAAATGATGGAAGCATGGAAATGAAAAGTCAACTTTAGCACATTTTCCTACTTCGGCTAGGAGAAACCAACTTAAACAAGGAAGGAGGGGCGGCAGACTAACCAAACGAAATCCAAATGAGCTAAAACTTTTCGGATTCAATCTAGACATCCTAAGGATCATTTCTTATGAATAGTACAAGAGGTTTGGAGTTGAAAACCTTCAAACAATCAGTCCAATTTTCTGAAAGACAAAACTGGAAAACCGGACCTGTAAGGAGGCCAGCAGCGTTTCCAGCCCAAGCACATGGAACTAAGCTCTGAAATTTTACCAGAATGATCAACAATCATGGTGGATCATTTGATATGAAGAAGTCGAAGGCCCATTTTGAATTCTTGGTGGAGATATAATTGAAGGAATAAAAGAGCAGAAAGTGACTCAAAACCACTTCAAAACTCATCATTTTCAATTCCTTTAGTGCTTAAGTGCCTAACCCACCATAATTCCACTAAGTGCTCCACCATAATTTCACTTAGTGCTCCACAATCTCACTAAGTGCTCCACAATCTCACTCATTAGTGTTCCATCATGATTTGTTTAAGGTCAACCACTATGGCTTGGTAGCCTATATATAGAGGCTACAAAAAGTAACAAGAGGATTCATCAACAACAATCTATATGATTATCCAAGCCTTTCCAGAGCAACCCTTCTCCTTCCCTTACCGGTGAGCACACTCCAGTCCTAGAATCCTCAGGAGCCGACTATCAGTGCCACCAAACCCTCTGTCAATCTGCTTCGGTCCTAGTTTCCTCTGGAGCCGACTGTAGTACTACAACCATAACGATTACGGAACCAGCCAAGCAAGGGTAATGCCCTCGCAAACCAGCCAAGCTAAAGTCAGGCTTTAGCAAGTGGAGGCGTGACTTTAGCTTGGCTGGTTCCATAACAGTTGTGGTTACGGTACTACAGTCCGGAAACTAGGAGCGAAGCACATTGACAGAGGGTTTGGTGGCACTGACAGTTGGCTCCTGAGGATTTTGGGACTGGAGTGTGGTCACCAGTAAGAGAAGGAGAAGGGTTGCTCTGGACAGGATTGGATAATCGTAGAGATTGTTGTTCATGAATCTCTTGTTACTTGTTGTAGCCTCTATCTATAGGCTACCAAGCCATAGTGGTTGGCCTTAAACAAATCATGATGGAGCACTAATGAGTGAGATAGTGGAGCACTAAGTGGGATAGTGGAGCTCTAAGTGAGATAGTGGAGCACTAAGTGGAATTATGGTGGATTAGGCACTTTCTGCTCTTTTATTCCTTCAATTATGGTGGAATTATGGTGAATTATGGAGTGGTTTTGAGTCACTTTCTGCTCTTCTATTCCTTCAATTATATCTCCACCAAGAATACAGAATGGGCCTTCGACTTCTTCTGTTCTTCATATAAAATGATCCACCATGAGTGTAGATTATTATGGTAAAATTTCAGAGCTTACTTCCATGTGGTTGGGCTAGAAACTCTGCTGGACTCCTTACAGGTCTGGTTTTCCAGTTTTGTCTTTCAGAAAATTGGACTGATTGTTTGAAGGTTTTCAACTCCAAACCTCTTGCACTATTCATAAGAAATGATCCTTAGGATGTTTAGAATGAATCTAAAAAGTTTTAGCTCATTTGGATTTCGTTTGGTTAGTCTGCCGCCCCTCCTTCCTTGTTTAGCTTGGTTTCTCCTAGCCGAAGTAGGAAAATGTGTTAAAGTTGACTTTTCATTTCCATGCTTCCATCATTTCCTTTTCTTGCAGCTCGCATAATCCCCCATAATTCTGAAGGTAGGCTTTATTTAGCCTCTAAATAATATATTTCAAACTTGTCGACAATATATAACTTGAGCCACTGACATTGGCTCAATTTCTCCAAGACACACCTTGTCAGGCCAAAATGCTCATTTTGGATTCAAACAGGTACTCTAACTTACAGGCTACATTCAAGATTACATTGAATGGTGTTCCATCTATAATAGTAACCATTTCCAACATGCCTGTTGTTAAAGAAAAAGTCGTCGAACATCTAAAGATAGTTTCATATCAGGAAACACCAATTAGGTCTACATATTTAATGGCCTTTGTTGCTGGATTTTTTGATTATGTTGAAGATTACACATTGCATGATAGACTCAGAATTTCATACATTTTTATACCCTTAATGTAGGATTCTAGGCTTAGTTCTTGCCATCTTTGAGTCACTCATTTTGTCTTTGTGTTTTGTGGATTATTAAATTGGAAAAAAGAAGGATTTGGAGCTTAAAGTTGAACATGAGATGAAAAGCGTGTTTGCTATCCTGTGCTTCTAGAATTACCTCTACTGAGCATCAACTTTGAGAATTAAACTATACGTTCTCATGGGGAATTAGCAGGCGACCATATATCATTGGAAAGATACGGATGTTAGCTTTCTGAGAAACTTTACGTACGAAAGTGCATTCACATTCTTCTAGAGAAAGTTATGATGAATTAAGTGAACCCAGTTAAAAAAGGTAGGTTCTGATGAGTTTTGCATATCTTTTCATAAATTTAACTTGTGAGGCCCGAGTCCATTGATCTTAGCACTCAATGGAAACAAGACAAAGCATGGATGATATACAATCAGAAGTTTCCTTCTTGTACCAAAAGAATCTCAAGAATTTCTCTTCAATTAAAGTGCAATCTTATTCCAAGTTGGATAAAGAGACTTGAGAGCCAAGAACGCTATGTTGGGTAGGACTTTCTCTTAGATAAAAAGAATTCAAAACGTGAGATACAGAAGGGGGGTCTGGAGAGCAGATTGGAGATGCAATAAGAGCAAGAGGAGTGACCTCCATCTTCATTTCTCATTCACCATGTTTTTCTTAGTTATTTTTATCATTTCTTTTTGTTAAATTCCGAAACTAGGGCTGAGATGAGGCCCCTAGCTAGTATGAATATTCTATTTATTTAGTTGGTTTGCTATTGAATTTCTAGATTGATGTGTTAAACTCTTAGTCACCGTTTGAATATAACTTTTATTCAAAATCTTTGCTCGGCATCAATAAGACATAGGTTTTGTTTATTAGTTATTTGAATGGAGAACATGAGGCTTGATCAAAGAGTAAATGTTTTCTAGGGTACCAAAAGATAATTCAATCTTGTGATTAAAGAATTGTGAATTAAGAATACAAGTGTTTGATCATAGTCGATATTCTTGTTTACATGATTATATTCTAGTTCTTTTATGCTTAATGGAGTTGAACATGTTTGCTTGAACCTGATCATTAAGTGAAGTAAATTATAGTTTGGCTACTTGAGTTCTATACGGGATCAATAAGTTAGAAGAACTTTGGCATATGTCTAGGATCAATAAGGCTTATGTACGGGAATCTTTAGCATGGAATCTAGGGTATTCAATGGTTGTTAGCTAGCAATAGAGTAAAAGTACTAGGTGGTGGATTCAAAGTCTTAGCATTTAATTCTCATAGTTTTCAACCTTCTGAAAAAAAATGTATTAGAAGGTTCTTGCTGATAATGTGATTTGGCTTATGCAGTGTTCAAGTGAGTAATGAGCTATGTGGTGGTCCTCCAAAGGTGGCCAAATGGGTGTTTGTAGTGAACGGGACCAGCATCATGATTAGCATAGTGTTCAATGCTATTCTGCTGATATTCAAAGTTGGATTGAGCAAGCTATTTACAAGTGACCACCAGGTTATTGATGCAGTGGAGATGGCCCCCTTGCTAGCCATATCTATTTTCTTGAATGGTATTCAACCTATACTCTCAGGTATTGGCAGTACATGCTAGACACAGTAGAAAAATCTCAGGTTTTATTATTTTATCAAAATCTAAGTATGTATGGGTCATTCCGAGTTAATAGGATTATGAAGGAATATTAGGAGCATATTTCCAGGTCAAACTCCATAGTTTCTTATAGCAATACACAAGTTAGAAGTACATAACTGATAACATACGACAACATGAACACAAACATAGATAACAGGAGTACAGCCATACATAACAGGAATAGAAACTTGAAAAAGAGATTCTAAATCACCAACCGTGCATCTTTTAAACCTCCAGTTACCTACAAATTATGGACTTTGTGTGTCAGGCACATCTGGATAGCCTTCACCTGTAGTAGGAATTGGGAAAAGTATTTTGGGTGCTTTTCTTTTAGTAGAAATGACTGAATCGCCCAATGGAGATGTTGGGGTCATGGGTTCTTTGCTCACACCATCTCTTTTTGGCAAGCTGGAAAAACAATCATTACCAACTAGGGCACCATTCTTGTTAGGGGTGCTATGGAGTCTGTGGTTAACAAAACTTTCTTGACCTCCATTCAATGTGGCAGTACTTCGACGATGGAGTTGTGGAAATGGAGACACTTCAAAACCTATATGGTCATATAGAGGGTTAATGGGGGATCTAGGACTTAGCTGATTTGCTTTAGGTAGCAATATAGAAAGCATGGGTTTGGGATCCATAAACTTAGGTAGCAGAGGAGTGGAGATAAAAGATGAAACAGACATTTCATGGGAGGGGAAAGGGCTGTGATCAATGTCTTCCTCTTGATCAAAGAAAACTAGCTTTCGTTTCACAGGTGGAAGGATTGACATGGCTAGAGAAGGAAGAATGACAGCAAGCAAAGAGGGAGGTAAGTTTGATGGATGTAAATGGGATTGCCTTCAGCTATATATTGGGTGAGTCTGGTAAGGCAAAAGAACTAGTAAAGTTAATTGTTGCACCAACTAAATCAGTCAATAGTTCAGTAATATAATTTTTCAAATAAAGGGCACTAATTAAGGTGTCTGTTTGCTGGTTACACATCATATCAGGGTAGATAAGTTGGCCTTTAGTTGATGCTAATAAATGAGGGGGATAAGTGTACTTCCCATTAGTTATTTTTTTTCCCTTTTCTTCTTCTATCATTATTTAATTTCTACTGTGTTCTGTCTTATTGTACAAATACGTTATATATCTCATGTCAGATTTTGTACTCTTGTTGATGAAGTTCTGGTCATGAATCAATTATGTTCCTTGTGCCTTTAGTTCATAACGGCTAGCCTAAGATGCTTGTTTCATGTTCTACATGTGGTCCCTATGCAAATTGACATTTTTGTTTTTTCAGATTCTCTCATGTTCACAATGGTACCCTATTCTGCTAAGTGATCCCAATCTTGGTTTTCTTTTCTTACAAATGATGATGGAACTTGGAAGAACCATGTTTCTCAAGAAGAATGAGGTACAAGCCACTGTTACCATTTATTTACTTTTGCAAAGAATTTGTGTTCTGAACATGGTATCTGAAATATTTACAATTTCATAATCTTCCCATCTTATCTTCATTGTCAATACAGCTGGTTATACTTTTTCTCAGTGGGTGCAAATTGCAACTTCCGAGCCATGATCTCCAACTATAGGACAATCTTTGTTTCAAAATCACCAGTGATGCCATGTTGAAGTTCTGCTCTTGTGTTTAAGATAGGACAAAACTGCTTTTGGTGCTCTTAGTTAATTTCATGAAATTCTATTTTTAGCATAAATGCAATTGTAATTTGTTTTTAAGAAATATTGTAAGTGACCTTCATTGAGTACTTCCCAGCTGCATATATGTTGCCAAATTCATTAGAACTCATGCCAAAGCTTCTGGAAGACATACAATACTATATTATATTACATTCATAATTATAATTGGTGGCTACGCAATAGTGTGAAAAATTGCCAAAGACCAACTTTTTCATTCTGTCAGTATTGAATCACATAAACAATGCTTTATAGTATTCTTACTATTCCTTGTTGACACCGTTATCAGTGACGTAGGGATTAAAAATTAATTACTTGTATGTACTGTACACATTAGAAACTGATGATCAGTGACAGAAAAAAAAACCCACTGATTGTTTATATCAGTGTGAAACTATTCATTTATCACACGGAAGATTTTTGGTGGCAAATAAAGAGGTGCTAATGGGGAGATTTCTAGTAGTGTCTTAACTCTTTTGTTTCTATTCATAGTTGTTTAATTATAGTTTTAATCATCACAATCTTTCTAAATATTTGTATTTTGGGGAGTGTTAGGCTCACACTCAAGGTGTGTGTGTGTGAGCCACACTTATACATATGGCAAGTTCTTCTCATTTTTTAATATTAAATTAGACATTAATTATGACTGTTGTTTTGGATTTCTTTTCTTCCTGTTTTACCCTTGTTACGTCATATTTATAGAATTTAAATGCTAGGGATGGCAATGGGGCGGGTTGGGGATGGGGATCACAATACCATCCCCATCCCTGGGGTCATTTTCTACCCCCATCCCCGCCCCAATCCCCAATAAAAATATGTTGGGGATTCCCCATCCCCATTGGGGACTAAGCCTCCAAACCCGCCCCAAATCCCCAATAAGAATTTAATAAATAAAATAAAATGTCTTTTTTAAAATCAAAATCTACAACAAATAAATTTAAAATATGATTAAATTCATAAATCATAATTCAGTGAGTGCAAAAGTCAAAACACCATTAAAGTAAAACTGTAGCTATTAAAGTAAAATAGTAAATGTATATATTTGTGATTTATATTATAAAAAATAAATTAAAATATATATAAGTTAAATATGTGTATATATTATTGGGGCGGGTTTGGGGATGGGGATCACAATACCATCCCCAATCTTAGATAGCGGGGATTGGGGATCCCCATCCCCATTCCCCATTTGTCCCCGAATTCTCCCCCCCATTAGGGGCGGGTATCCAATGGAGCTCCGCCCCGCTGGGGATTTTTGCCATCCCTATTAAATGCTCAATTCAACTCTATTCCTTTTGTGTTTTACCCTCCGGTAAGATCATATTTTTCCATAATGAAATAAAATCTCTTTTCATTCTATACCTCTTCTCTTCCTTCCTAGACCAAAAACAATGAATACTATGATTATTTACAACCTCCAAATCAAAATCTCCAAACCAAAATTTCAAATCCTCAAAAGAAAATATATAATCTCACAAACTTTTTTCCCCTTTTAAGAGATGGGTTATGTGGAGAGAACTTGGTTAGTGCAGATTTCTAAACAAATATAATTAGATGCAAAATAATCCAGCAAGAGTAAAACTCAAAGCCACCAAAGGAAACAAAACCAAGAAAAACTCATTCCACATAAGAAGAATAAAAAATTGTCTCCAAATGGCCCACCTCTTAAAAGAGGAAATAATCCACGAAGAGGAAGAACTCTATCAACCTATGGTTCTTCTTCTTCTTCTTCTTCGCTATGTGATTGATCACCCTTGACTCTTTTCCTCGGATCTCTTCGACTTTCGCCATTACGCCGCCGCTGAGTTAGAGATTGAATCGGATCTAAAGTTGGGTTACAAGATGATCCGGCAATAACGAAATTTTTGGATTCAGGGAATTATGGTGTTGGGAGTTTTGGCTGTGTTGGTTTCAGAAGGTTGAAGCTTTGATTGGAATTAAAGTAAATAACTCTTGGGTTAATTAGAATTAGACACAAAAGTTAAAATTGGAAGGAAAAAAATATGTATATGAA
Organism: Rosa lucieae; assembly: GCA_024704745.1. Lineage (NCBI taxonomy): Eukaryota > Viridiplantae > Streptophyta > Magnoliopsida > Rosales > Rosaceae > Rosa > Rosa lucieae. The sequence goes on along the minus strand of CM045495.1, from coordinate 31,749,479 downwards.
GAAAGAGAAACATGTTGGCTACTTTAGTCTCTTAACAAATATAAAACTGTCATATGGTTGAGTGTAACTAACACACACTCAACTGAGTGTGTATATAACATTTGTTTCTAAGTTCAATTAACATTTAAGTTAGATTCAATTCAAGTTTCAATCCTTGTTGGAATGACATCGTGCTTGCACTAACTATACTACAATCGATTCATGCGCTTGCGAGTAATCATTTAAAACACAGCATATGGTATTCTCTTAAACAACATCTGATGTTTCATGTGTATGCTACTATGACCATGTACTGATGGTGTGACATTTGATCTATTTATAGGAGTCAGAGTGTGCGAGTTTATTGTCAAGTTGATAAAGCAAACCAAAGGAAATTTTCTTTGAATGTTGTTGTCAAGACACTTGAATTATACAAAGAGTATGCTTATATATCACATAATTACTGATAATTTTTTCAACTCTAAACCTGTTCCACCATCAGGACCGAACCGTGCTTAGGTCTTATAAAGCCACAAATCATAATCGTGTAGAAAAATTTTGAAAAAAAAATTTTTTGGGAGCTTAGCACTATAAAAATTTGTAGAATATGCAAAAATTTGATAGGTAAAATATCTTTATGGCCATATTAGAGTTCAAATTTTCTTCATTGTGTCCTTAACTGAAAATGGCTTGGAGTAAAATTGAAGCAATCATGTTTTTTTGTGAGCTAGTATTATGAGAATTGGCAAAATTAAACATAATGCATTGTTGGTTTTGATTCATATCTAATAATCGATTAGGTACTATGATAATTACTTTTTTTTTTTACGTTTCCTTTGTTTAATTGAGAAGAAAAAGATTTTTTTTTTTGTGTTTTATGGACATTGTATAAAGACTGTAGACTAAATGAATGGAGATATGAAAAAGAAGCTGAGGAAGAGTGTGAAAAATATTGTCGTAGCAAAAGAAGAAAGAGAAAAATAAAAAGGTTTACCACATATCAGAAAATGAGAGGGATAGAAGCTGAGGAAACTCTTAGGTGGTGTTCGGTAATGTTTTCAAGTCATCTTTTTCATTTTATAAAATGAAAATGGCTTGAAAATGCATTCGTTGGTATGTTTTCAAAAATGCAGAAAATAATTTTTGAAAATAATTTTTTATTTTACTCGTAAAACAGGAAAATGACAAATAGACGTTTTCACCTTTTCATTCTCATATTTTAGAAAACATGGAGATATATTTTCCAAAACAAAGAAAAAAGAGAATGTGCTCTCTTCTTCCATATTCTCACATCGCTATCTTCTCCTCAGGTCGCTCTCTCATCTCCAGTCGCAATCTTCTCTCGTTTTTGAAAATTGTTTTCGGAATAAGCTACCGGACACATTTTCGGATCTCAAAAATCCAATCTTGTTTTCTCGTTTTTATTTTCAAAATCGGTTTTTGAAAAATCATTTTTAAAAACGTTACCGGACAAGCCCTTAACGTTTTACGGTGTCGTTTTTGCGTTTCTCTACCTTCTTATTATATTACCAAAGTCCTAGCCTACCAACCCTTAACAATCCTTGCATTCATCCAATCTCATCTCTCATAATGAAATCTTGACCAAGTTAGATTGTAAGGTGGTCACAATTGAACTCACTTACTGCTTCAAATATCAAAATAATTTGTATTCTAATTTTCATACATAACTTCAAACACCTTTTTTAATGAATTTATGCAGGATAAAGATTTGTTCATGCTTCATTTACATATCTTTAATATTTTTCTTAGTAGGCTAGAGAATCAATGTCTTGAGTGTATCTTCATTACAAGATAGACAACGGTAGGGATGCAACAAATGCTCCCAAAACATTTGTAAATAAGAAAGTTTGCGATACTGTTAAGTTGATCCAGCAAAATAAAGATGAAAAGTACTTTATTTATTAGTATAAATTTAGTATAAACATACTTATATTTGTTGGTAGTTCAGTATAAAGTTTTTTTTTTCCAAATTAAGTCATATTTATAGATATTTGATAATGTTGTTAAAAAGTATTTTACTCTGAAATCTTAAGATGTTAAAGAACGAGAACTCATCTTCAAATATTAACAGCTTAAGCTTCTGCAGTAAAATGCTTACCTGACAACATTATCAAATATCATTCTGTAACAGCTAGCTGTTGGCATATGTATGCCTTTACATCTAGCCGTTAGAGAATCAGATTGGTAGTGCTTGAAATTGACATACAAATTTCAAGAGTACATGCATATCTAAGCATAGAAATAGTTCGTTTTTAGACATGTTACATGGAATATCTATGACAGAAAAGAAAATTATAAAGCCAGCTACAACCATGACTACTTTTCTGCTTCCGACCCGTGTAAATCCCATCAAGTTTATATTTTCATTAGAAAATAAAATAGGATTAATAAGAAAAATTATTCATTTGACATTTTTGTTGGTTGGGTAGGATCATTCTCCGTAGAATTGTCTATCTCAAGTACTCGGGATGTGCGAAAAATGGCAATATCTCCATTAACAACATCTTTATTAATTGTTGAATATGTTGCCAAACTTGGGCCTGTGAGTGTAGGAGGGCGAGCTGCGACTCCGAGAATTTTGTGTTTGGGCACAACAAATGCCCAACTACACTTAGTTGGGAAGTAAATAACTATACTAAATACTCTTTACACAAATTTAGAACATCTCAGGCTATAGCTATTAACATTTCTTTTCCCAGACTAGGTGACATGAACCAACTTTGCAACATGCTCCAGGATGTCTTTATTCTGGCTTAATGAAGCAATTTGAGAAGAAGCTAAACAACTACAGCATTCTAATGTTTCATTGGATATCTGATATCCGTGCCACAAATGATGTAAATTCCATTCAGGTCTTGATGTTTAATCCACGAACATACTACAGAAACTAGGATCTCTTTCCTTTTGCCAAATATTGCTAGCATTACCATTAGCATGCTCAACAATGTGCCAATCTTTGAATCTTATCCGAAGTAACCAAATACTAAACAACTATTACTGGGGGTACTTCTCGGTACTGCATGAGGTGTTATCAGGGATGGAAGTGTTTATCACACCACCACCTCACAATGAATTTGTCAGCAAAGCCAATTTATTCATGCATTTTCTCTTAGTAGTTTTCTTGGGTTGTATTCTTAAGTTTTGACCATTGAATTTGTAAAAAAAATAAAATAAAATTAATAAACCAAATATTGACTCCATATGACAATTATATTGTAGTTCTCATGAACTACATATTTAACTAGAAAATGATAAAGCTAAAATTAAAACTAACCATCTACACAATCAATTTTGCAAAAATAACAACACATTCAACACTTGTTATATGGAATGGGAACTGCAATTTATTTACCGTTCTACATGGATATGATTTAACATACTTAACAAAGAATCTCATATAGTGTCTATCCACTTCTTATACCTCAATACCTTTGTATTTTACTCACTTTTCGATATAGTGTTTGAGGTTGTATGTGATGCAAACTACTCATCATATAAGTCAGGTCAACACATTGTATGTAGTTTGTTCATAGATATCTATTCATACAAGAAGGAAGCATAACCCAAAGAGAAAAGGAACATAATCAAACCAAGAAAGATGAAAAGAAAAAAAATTACAAAATCAGTAGAGTTTGAAGATTTTCCCTAACAGATGTAAAGTAATATATTAGGTAACTGGATTTTGTTGATTTCTATTTTTAGTTAGGAGTTTGTTAAGATGTTTGTGATCATTGGATAATTTTGTTTTCACATAAAGAGAAAGAAGAAGAATATGACCAGAAGAGCATGTATGTATATTTTCTTTACTCATTATTGTTTTTCATTTGTTTTTCATCGCCTTGCTATTGATGTAATTTTTTCAAGGATGACGATAAGTATAAGAACTCCTTTACGTCTTAACCCCATAACTATAATTCTTACCAAACCCTAATTAACCTTATGACCCACAGAGAAACAATGTATAGTCTTCTTTTCTTGTAGTTGTTTTATTGTTAATGTTATATAGATGTGGAATGATGAACTAGAAGATGCACCGTTTTCTATCCATACAAGAACATAAGTAGTGCATGTGAGTTTTTGTTGTACTTATATGGCTTTAGTGAAAATTTTCATTTTTTTTTCTTCTTAATTGTATTACGTCAATCTAGGTTTACTGTTTGATGTTGTTATTTGCTTTTCAATTTTTTTTAGGCTACATATAGTTCTTTTTGCAAATTGATGATTATAAGCCATCTCTTTTGACCATAAGAACATGCCATCTCTTTTGACATGTGCATAAGTACTTAATCATTTGTTTTTCTTTTTTTACTTCCTGTAAAGATTAATTCAATTCAATAACTAATTATTTTTCTTCAACAAATAGCTTAAAACAAAGTGAGTTTTTTTTTAGTTTAAAAAAAAAACATGTAGAAATCTTAAAAAGAAGAGTACATTGGAAATTTTATCCTTAAATTCATTCTTGCAGATTGTCTAATTGTCCTAAGAAGAAGAAAAAACTGTATGTGAGTATACTAAGAAAAAAATATGTCAGTTTTGGCTGCAATAACAGTTGTACGTGCCCCTCCTATTGGTGAAAGAATTACAAGTAGAATACCAATAACAATACAGACCATAATGTAAGCCGGTGAAAGCTAAATCCTTTGGATTTTTGGGTGACAAGCCACATAACACAAGACATAAAATGATGTTAAGGTGAATACCAAACCTCCAAATAATCCTAAAAAGTCTCCAAAAAATAGAATGCACATTGCAACAAACCATAATGCAGCTATATAGGAACTATGTGCAATGGTGTGTAAAGGTAGCCCAGGGGTGAAACCTCGATTTTCTACTAGATATTACTCAATCTGGTCAAACACAAGCAAATTAAAGATCTGATAACTTCCATTAATGTGAAAAATCACCATCAAATTATCCGCTGCAATTAGTCATGTAGGCTTACCTAATGAGATGAGAACATTATCCTCTATAAGATGGTTATAAGCCCAATAGCCGAACACTGAAACTGAGAGATAGCAAAATGCTATAATGACACAAGCTACCACAACAACTTCTCACGTAGATGGTTTCTCTAGAGTTAAAGAAATTATAGCTTAAAGTTTTAAAGCTACACTATGTCCTATAAAAACAAATGCTACTGTTCCACACACATTCAGGATATCAAAGATTTGACCAGTAAGTGTTGAAGATCGAACTCCATATCTCACATTCTCATGATATTTTGTACCCTAGATTGTTGATACCACATATGCTACCGAGGCATAACCAATAGATATGATTGCAACCAGAAGAGAAATTTCTTTCAAATAATTGGAATTTAGAGATTGAGATATCACAAATTGCAAGCAATATAAAAGAACGGGGGAAGTATGTTGTTCTAACGTCATTTGTGAACTTAGAATATATGCACTTATCAGCATTATTATGTCTAAATTCAAATGACAAAATGACAAAATCAAATTTTTCATGCCATTGTTTTGGTGCTTGTTTCAAACCATATAATGACTTAACTAACTTACATACTTTCTTTTCATGTCCAGGAAGAACAAATCCTTCTGGTTGTTCCATGTATACTTCTTCATCCAAATCACCATTCAAAAATGCAGTTTTCACATCCATTTGATGTACATGTAAATGATATAATGATGTCATCGCAAACAATACTCTAATGGATGTAATTCTAGCGACTGGTGCATAAGTGTCGAAGTAATTTATTTCCTTTTTCTGCTTAAAGCCCTTGGCCACTAGCCTAGCTTTAAAGGTCTGAATAGACCCATCTGTATTATACTTTCTTCTAAATACCCACTTACAACTTATTGCTTTTGATCATCTGATTTGAAATTAATGAATGCATTTCATCATCAATAGCCTCTTTCCAGAAGGCTGCATCTCTTGAAGCCAATGCTTCACTTAGACTTTTAGGATCATCTTCTACATTGAAAATTATAGCTATTTTCTTCTTAATTTTATTTCTGTCTCCTTCTACTAAAAATACAATAGACTGAGATGAAATAAAATCTGGGTCTAGAGTTTTTTCTTTTCTAACTCTTTGACTTTTTCTAGGTTCAATGACAGTTTCAGGTTGTTTTCTTTTCTCACTTTGAGAAGAACTCGGATTTACGTTAAGCAAAGGTGCTTCATTATAGTCTATATCAGTGCCATAATCGTTATAGAATTTATTTTCTATAAATTCTACATCTCTTGACTCAACTATTGTATTTGAGCCCAAATTTAGCAACCTATAAGCCTTTGAATTTTCTGCATATCCCACAAATATACTTTTAATCCCTCTTGGACCTAGTTTAGATCTCTTGGGATCAAGTGCCTTATAAAAGGCTAAACATCCCCATACTCTTAAGTATGACAAATCTGGTTTTCTACCTTTCCAGATTTCATAGGGTTTAACACATGTTTTTCTAGATGTAATTCTATTGTGAATATAGCATGCAGTAAATAATGCTTCACCCCATAAGTATAAAGGAACTTTGGCATTTATCATCATAGAATTGATCATTTCAGTAAGTGTCCTATTTTTTCTTTCGGCTAATCCATTTTGTTGTGGAGTTGTGACGTCCCGAACCCGAATTCACCGGTTTACTAGTCATATGGACGGTAAACAACTTTTACTTTCACTTTTACTGTCGTTTCAATGCTTTTAGGGGGCCCTAAAAGTTGACTTTTTCTTCGGGTCAAAATTTGAGAAAATTTCCTTCATGAAAGTTGTAGAGGACGTTAAACCGAGCACGTGCATATGTGGTACGTAAAAATCGGAGTTCGTATGCAAAAGTTATAAGCGAAATGGTAAATTTACTGTTCATGGTAAGTTTCTATAAATAGGACGAGTTACTGTGGTAAGTTTCCATTTTCGGAAACTTACCGAGCCCTCTCCTTTCTCTCTCCCCGATTCTCTCTTCCTCTCCGACCTCGTCACCTTCTTCCGGCCATATCTCCTCCATCCGGCGACGGATTTTGACGTGTAAGGTGTCGTTGGAAAGCTCTCTTCATTCTCTTGATTTCTGGGTTCGTTTGGTAGCCTAATATGAACTGTGGAAGGTGCAGCAATGAGAAGAAGAGGACGGTCACTGTAGCCGAACGGAGGTTTCATCGATTTCCGGCGATTCCGGCCACCTCCGGTCCCCATTTCGCCATCGAAGGTTCGGTTTTCATCACTGATCATTTCCCCTATGGCCTTGTATCACGATTTAGTGTGTAGATGCCGAATCGACGAATTGAAATTCTAGGGTTCTTGAGGATTTCTGGGTTTTTGTTCATTGATCGATTTCGGCCGTTTTTAATTGTTATTTGGGAATGTTGTAGTTGAGAAGTTGAATCAGTGTGTTGAGAAGGTGCTACTACCAAATTTTGGTGGCCATCGGAGATGGTGGCGGCGGCGCCGCCACTGTGGGCGGCGGTAGCGGCGGCTAGGGTAGTTTATAAATTTCAATTTTTAGCTAGTTAAATTCTATAATTATCATAGAGCTTGTATATGAAATTTGGTGAATTTTGGAGAAGCTTGGATTTAATTATGAATTTTTGAAGTTTAGGGTTTTGATTATCGAATTACGAGAATCCGACCGTCGGATATCTCTCGGTTCTGCCTTGGAACCTTTAAATTAACGAATTGGTATTAGTGGTATAATTTGGGTTGCATCCAAGGAGAAGTGGAGATGTAATTATGAGGAATTGATTTTAGGAATCGTATTAATTTGTCGAATAACTATTCACGGAATATAATTGTGTACAGGGCGATGTACCGAGCTATTGCTCGACGAAGGAACTCGTATGCATGGTCGCCTAAATAGTACTGTGAGTGGACATTTGTTTTTAAATTAATTCCGCATGCAGTATTATTATTATTTTCTTCCAATGAGATTTAATTATGTTTTGAATATTTGAGATTTAGTTTATCGAGATTTATTTATGGATTACGAGATTAGTATTGAAATTCCTTCCCGAGGGCTTTTAGTAGATTTTTGAGATAGTCATTCATGAGTTATTGAGTTGGGAATTGATTTTCGGGAAGTGACTGATTCGGAAAAATATTATGAGAATTATTGTTTTCGAATATCAGTTTTTATGAAGATATACGAGTGCGAGGGATTTAGCAAATATTTGAGCATGATTGATTTATCGAGATTTATTGGGTTTTGAATTCCGCACTTATCAGACTTGGGTTAGATGGAACTTTCTTTCCGAAAGCAATTATTGAATTATAGAGTATGTGATTATGCTTTCGAGGATTTATTGAGATATCGAGGATTGAGTTAGTGAGTTATTACTGAGTTATGCTTTCGGTGAATTATTATTGATTTATTGAGGTAATATCAAGTTTCTTTCCGAAAGCAAGTGATTGAAAGAGGTTATGTTCAGTTCCTGAGGAGGCTATTCAGTTTATTAAGGAGGCCAGTTTTGGCGCATGCGTATCTTACCTAGTTGGCAGTCCCTTCTAGGTAATAGTCTGGTTGGCAGTCCCTTCCAGACTACAGCTCGGTTGGCAGTCCCATCCGATGCGTCACCTGGTTGGCAGTCCCTTCCAGATGACATGAGGTAGCTAGTCGGCAGTCCCGTCTACTACCTGTGGTTAGTCGGCAGTCCCGTCTACTACATGTGGCTAGTTGGCAGTCCCATCTATCCACCGCCTCCTATCCCGGTTGGCAGTCCCTTCCGATGCGTCATCTGGGTGGCAGTCCCTCCTAGATGGCATGAGATGACTAGACAGCAGTCCTTTCTAGTCATCAAACGAGCCTCATGAAAAGAATGTTTTTATAAGGATTGAGGATGAGATTTTAAGAGGTTTCAAGATGTTCTCGTTACGTGATTGGGATTTCAGTAAAGAGGATGATTAAGAGTGTTTTCAAGATTGTTACTGCATGCGAGGTTTTAGAGAATAACTTGGGAAAGCATTAAGTTTTACTTATTCATTTGAAATTACTTATTTTTCGTCCACTCACTCTAACAGATTTTAAATGTTTTCCCCTGGGCCCTTCGGTTTTAAATGCCCAGTTTGCAGGCCAGTTTAGCTTGAGGTCGAGCGTACTTGGGGTTGAGGCATAGCTGTCATAGCTTCCGCATTATAAAAGTATTGGTCGTTTATCTTGTATTCTACCTTCTTGTACGCCTGAGAAATAGATTGCTCTGATAACTCTTGAGATTAATATTCTTAAGTTTCAGAATTGTTTTGTGATATGAGAGATGTTGTGATATAGGGAGCAGGGTGGCTCCAGGAGAATAAGGATGGATGATTTAGAAGTGTAATTGTTTTTCTACAGGTTTTGGGTTGTCCATTTTTGGGGGAAGTTCTGTCAAATTTTTGGTAGAATTTCTTCTAAGGTGGGCCCCGCAGGGCCTCTTCGGATTTTCAGGGTGAAATCCGGGGCGGGTCCTGTCAGGAGTGTATGGTGCTGTTTTCTGATGTACAATACCATGCTCTTCACAGAAAAAATTAAATTCATTTGAAAAATATTTACCCCCTCTATCACTACGAAGACATTTAATTTTCTTACCTATTTGATTTTCTACTTCAACCTTTTAACGTTTAAAACATGCAAATGCTTCATCTTTACTAGACAAAAGATATACATAAGTGAATTTAGAGCAATCATCAATGAATGTAATGAAATATCTTTTTCCTCCTCTAGTCAAAACACCATTAAACTCACAGATATCTGAATGTATCAAATCTAGTAAAATAACATTTCTTTCAGTCATTGGAAAAGGTTTCTTAGTCATCTTTGCTTGAATGCAGATTTCACATTTATCGCTAATATCATTGTTGCAATTAATTAAACCATGTGTTTGCATGTATTTCAAAGATTTATAATTTATATGTGCTAAACGTAAATGCTCTAGATGAGAAGAATACTCAACAATATAAATTGAAGAATTCACTTTATTATTAATAATACTAAGTTTGTACATCCCATCACAAGAATAACCCTTCCCAACAAACATCCTATTCTTAGACATTATTACTTTGTTAGATTCTAGCACGGTTTTTATACCGCTTTTACAAATGAGATTTGCAGACACAAGATTCTTTCTTATTTCTAGAACATGCAGAATATTCATTAAAGTCACTTTCTTTCTTGAAGTGAACTGTAGTACTTCAACAATTCCTTTTCCTAAGAATTTGGCAGAATTATGATTTCCCATTAAGATCTCTTGATTAGTTGTTGTCACTTCATATTTCTTGAATTGTGCTTTGTCATTGCACACATGAATGGTAGCTCCAGAATCATACCACCAATCAGAGAATTTATTGTTGATGCCATGTTGAGTTCAGTAAACATGCCTATATTCATGGTGGATATCATTACCACAATATCACTTTTAGTATCTTCCACCATGTTTGCACCGTTTGTCTTTTTGGCATATTGCTCGCTATACTTTCTATGTCTACAGTTACGAATGTAATGGCCTTTCTTTCCACAATAGAAACAAGCCTTGTTTTCATTCGACTTCTTGTTGGAGTAGTTGGTTTTCTTCAACTTCCCTTTGTCATTTTTCACTTTGAAGTGCTTTTGATATTTTGTTGCTTCCACATTGTGAATTTTGGAGAAATCTTGAGAGGAAAAACTCTTATCCTGATTTCTAGTTTCTTGTTCAATTTGAATGCTCTTTTGCAGATTCTCTAAACTCATATCTTCTACCATGTGTAGAAGTTTCTTTCTATAATTATTCCATGTTTGGGGTAATTTATGCATAATAGCCCCAACTATCATAGTATCAGGAATAATTATTTTAGTTCACGAAGCTTTGATACCAATACCGGTAACTCGTGAACTTGGTCTAGGATGGGCTTATCGTCAAACATAGTGAATTCATAATATTTAAACATTAAAAATTTATCGGTACCTTTCTTCTCTGTGGTGTATTTGTGCTCAAGAGCTTCCCATATTTCTCTTGGAGATTTGATGTGTGTGTACAGATCATACAAGCGGTCTGTCACGGTACCCAAGATGTGTCCTCTACAAACCAATTCATCTTCCTCGCGTTTCTTTTGATAAGCAATTATTTGTTCAGTGTCTCTATCACTTGGTTCAGGTAGGGGAGGGGCAACTTTGGATCCAATACATATAGGACATTTAGAACAGTAAGCATGAATGACATCTTGTCCTTCCATCGAGTGAAATTTGTTCCATCAAATTTGTCTAACTTGAAGACATCTTGGTTGATAATGCTCATAGACATATTTCCAGACTTGTTCTCCATAATGAAATTAACACTTTAAGAATGTTGGGGTATATAGAAAATAGAATATTTTAAGGGAGATATATTTATGGATATAGAAAAATGGAGAAAGGGAAAATAGAAGAATAACTTTGAGGTACAACTTGAGTCGTTTCCTTAAAGTGTTATTTGCCCCCACTCAATGAGTTTGCTAAAGGATTCTTGGCAAATCACTTCCAGGATATAACAAAGTTTGGAATATGCGATAAGCAAAATCAAAGAATTCCCTTAGAGACTACTAGAAGGAAATTGTATGATTATAAGAGAAGAAGAGGGAGAAGAGAGGAGTCAATTGCAGAATGATTTTATGATTAAAACTGGTGGCATGTACTGCTTTTTATATAGAGATCAAGAGGTGCCAAAGACACCCTTTCAATTTAAACATAATTGTTCAATATAAAGTATGTATCTCTTCATAATTTTATCTTGTCTTTTCTCTATAATCATAAATTTGATTATATATATTTTCAACCACCATAACTCTTCAATTAATTATGTAATATATTTTATCTATATAACTGAAATTTCCAACAACGTCCCCAACGTCCGATTGACCGGTTTCCTACTTCGACGACTCCAACGACCGGATGTCGAGTTCTTCACTGGAGAGAGAGAGAGAGAGAGAGAGAGTGATATGTGTAATAAATTAATTAATTTAAGGGTAAAATTGTCATTTTGCTTTAAACAGGGTGAGTGAGAATAAAAATTTATTGCTGGAGTAAGTGAGATGCTTTTGACAAATTTTGGTGCTTTTGATCAATGACTTATTAAGAAAATAGGTAAATGAAAAAAAGAAGTTGATGTTTCTATGTAAATATGTTGCAAAACATTACGATATTTGACAAAATAAACTTATATAGTTGCGGTTCACCAACACAATATCTACAACAACAAAAAGATCATCAAGGAAACAAACTAAAATAATTGTGTATTATTAATTAGGAAAAGATATAGAAATTCTACGCACATAGCCGGAAGGCTAGTGTCAGACGAAGGTCTAAAGTGCGTCCATAAGAAAAAGTGACACATGGTGCAACATTATTTCCAATAGTTTGGGACAAGTAAAGGGGTATTTGGGGTATTAAATTTTATACATCGACCTACATGGCGTCTCTTCATTGGCTTGCTTGACCTACCCAAGATCTTCTCGTGGTTGAGATTGAGAGCAACCGCCTACCCTGCCATTCCTATTAGACCGAAACAAATATGCTTTCCCTTGGCGGCATTTTGGTCTCATGCAGAGTGAGCGAGCGAGAGAGAGAGAGAGAGAGAGAGCCGAGAATGTGAAGATGTTGAAGTAAGCTTGTTTTTTGTTTTCAGAGGTCTCATTGAATCTGGGTCCCGAGCCATTGATATTGAGAGAGTTACACTGTGCTCTGATTGTAGTATTAAATCAACTCTCATCCGGGTATCATCTCTATTCGACCTTTTCCTTCTTTTTGCTCATGTACTACTATCTATGTTACTGTCTTTAACACAATATGCCTTTCAATTCACAGCAAAGTTTTTTTTAACAATAATTATATACCCATGTGTGCAAGTTTTAGAGATTTTGGGAGTATGGTTGGTCAAAAGCGAACCGGGTATTTCGCAGAATGTGCCTTCCAGTGGCACTTCCTAAGTTCCTAGTCTTGCTGGCCATAAAAATAAACATGCACTTTCACTCTCTAGTGAATGGTGTTCAGACTTCAAATATGGGATCGAATGCAGGATAGTGTGATCAATGGGGCTTATTGTTTCTGTACTGGCCTTAAAGTTTTTCTACATGGTAGCTTGACCTCTTCAGTATTTGTATTATATGGTTGATTCAATGTGTACGGCTGTTTGGTTCTGCAACCTGTTTATTCTTTTTTTTGAGCTTCTGCTGTTTTTGTTTTGCGGGTATATGTTGTCCACTTTTATTGTATCTTGCATTTGCTTGATAAAATTGTGTCTTTTATAGCTTTCTCACAGTCCGCGTTTGGGTCCAAGGCGGCATCACTTGCAATATTATGGAACTTTCATTTTAGGGCCTAGTCTTGTGCTAAAGTTTGTGTGAAGAAAACCTAAAGCGATGGTTGTTGGCATTTTCATTAATTTTTTGAAGTTGAGGACATATTCTATTAGAAGTGGTCGAATAGAATTGTTTTTCTATGCGTTTAATACCTCTATCTACTTCATATGTACTGTGTGTGATTTGAATTAAAGTATATGAGTTCCTGTCCTTTGTTCTTTTTCCAAAATTGGTGAATCACATTGGTCTTCTTGCTTAGGGCCATGGTTTCAAGTGCCTGCTATCCAGTAAGTATTGGATCCTTAACAAGCAGTGAAAGTGGAATATGCGATAAAGTATAAAAGAGATATCAGATGTGGCACTGTATCTGATCTATGTGAAATCTTGTGCGTGTCTAAGCAGGTTGGCATCTAATGATACTTTTTGGTTTTGTTCTGTGTGCAATAATGTTTTGCATACGATCTTTAAAAGACCATCTTGCTGAAACCACAGCATTAGAATGTTAGAGTGCATTATAATAAACCGCAATACTATTTATAATACAAAAATGGTCATTTTAGTGGCTTGTTTCATTCATTTGACTAGAAGTTGGTTTGGGACACTGTCTGGAAGTTAACAGGCAGTGATCTTTTGTGTAGTTCACTGCAATGAGTCCTGAAATTACCTCAATCACAACTTCCCGCAAGGGTTGTATTGACTTTAATATTATTCCTGCTTTTTATTTCGTCGGGTGGGCATTCCTTCTTGGAATTGAATCTCTAATATTGTTAAATAATTTTTGGTATGAATGTCACTGAAAATTTCTTTTATTAAATTTTATTTTGGTCTGCACTGGCATTGAAAGTTTATTTTCATGGTTGAGTGATAATCTCATTTACTTATCTCACAGTGTAAAAGAAATTTATTTTATGCATTGAATATGCACCCAAATTGGAGCATTTTAAGGGATCTTTCTAAATTTGATTGGATCCCTAGTAGCTGCTCCTAAAGTGATGAATTGGCTTTCGATGACTACACAATAAGAGACCTACTGTGTGGACAGATACGGGTCAAACATTTTCTCTATCCTGTTAATTTGAAGTTCAATTATAGTGTTTGTACATGCAAGCTTCTTGTGTGAATGTTAATGAATATTTAGTGTTGAGCAGTCTTATTTTTCTGCCTTCTATGTGGAGGAATCATTGGCTTTGAATTAAGTGGTGTGCTGTTTATAATGTTGCTTTTCATACTGCTTTCTAAGTTTTGGATTGTGGTGAAGAAACAATTGAAGCAAGAGCTATGAAGGTGAAGCCAGAGCTCTTCACCATAATCAAAATGCTGTAGCTTAAGTACTAGAATTAGCTAAGACGGTGATTCATGTCAGAACATTTGCCACCTACTGGATTGGGTTGAAAGGCCTTACGAGTTGATAAATAAATATTCAGTCACTAAATCCCTTTGCTTCAGTTGTAACCAATACTTAGGCTATACATCGGATGTTTACCAAATCTCTTATTGAACACACACACACACACACACATGTGCACAAGCTTGCTAATATCTTTGACATTAAGTAATTGAAGTGTCAATGGAAAGTACAGTCATAGGGAAGAAAGGAGGGCTTTAAATTCCGTTTATTAAATTGATCTGTTTATCACACCATGACAACTTAGTTTTTCTACTCAGGGAAGGAAAATGATACACATGCACAGCAATGGCTGCTGAAATCATTTTGCTTGTGATTGTAGAAGAGGGTAGTGGACTCTATTGTTATCAATTCATTTGGAGCAGAGCTGCACATGGGCTATCTTAATGAGACCCTTTCAGTGGCCAAAAATGTTAAAATGGTCATTGGATCAATGGGTGCATGTTGACTCAGGGGTTGCACTTCAAAGTGAGTCCTTCACCTGGAAAAACCACCAAGGCCATAAAAAGCTCCTAGGTTTAGAGTCTGTCAAGTGTCAAGATTAAGGTCATGGAGGTAATTGCTTCGGTGTGTATGGGTTTGAATAGTAAACTCAAAATGTAACATGTAAGTTATCGTCATTGTTTTACATTTTCACTGCACCACTTTTTTGATGGCCTCATTTTTTCTGTTAAACAAATTAGGTTCATGTTCAAGGAAGATCTTTGATTTCTCCTACCACAGAGCAGGTTTTATGGAGAAGATGCAGAGCAATGTGAGTAGAGCAGCTAGTCTTCTGCACCACATTTTAGGTGCTCTTAAGTGTGCTCCAAACTCTTGTTTAGTTTTGTACCATATTATGCATACACACATATCTAAGTATGTTTTCATTGGTTTAGGTTTAGTAGTGTTGTAATTTCTCGGTTTTCAGTTGCATTTCTGGACATTCAGTACTCTTGTTGTAGTCAAAAGCTTGGGCAAGTGAAGCATCAACCTAGAGACATGAAGTATAAGCTAAAAAATTGTGTTTAGTTTCTCATATTAGAATGTCATGGAAGGGGAATCATAGTTCTTAAACAGTTCAAATGGATGAAAATAGTCATTGGAGGTGACTGACCAAAGTAGGATAAGGTTAATTTCTTTACTCTCAATCGATATGCCTGGTATATGTAACCCAGTTGCCATCTTAATTTGCTGGGGAAACTGGTCTGAACTTTTTGATAAAAAGAGAGGGTCTTAGCATCCTATGATTAAAAGTTAGCATGTTCTGCAAGAAAATAGCTGGGATCCCAAAGTGATCCAAAGAGGGTGTAGTAGAAACCTGTGAAATGCTATTTCTCTAGGTCTTCTGGTTTTCTGGACTGTTGTAAGTTGTGGAAAATAGTCAGATGGTGAGGTTCTGCAAAACAGTAAAATACTGAGGTTTTGGGAGGACGGCTGGATTGGGGAGGACGTGCAAACATGGATTGTGTTTGTACAATTTGTCAACTACCATGGCTTGAATTTCACATATGTTTTGAACTCCACACGGATTTGGGATTTGGGGTTTGGAAGGAATTTGATTGACTTGGTGGTGGAGTTGTCTTATGTTCTTACTATTGGGAATTTTGGAATTTTGTTACATTGCAGTCTAAAATTTAATTTGGATTTTGAGGTTGCAACCTAGATTTGATTTTTCTTGCAATTCCTACTTTGGATTTCTTTGTGATGATTCCATCGACCAAGGTGTGAACCAGCGGAAGTAATTTGCAAAGCAAAAGTTCCTCCCAAGGTCAAGTTACTACTACTTGGATTGAGCATCATCAGAGCTCACAACTTATGTTTAGTTCAGCAAATAGGACCAGATGGCTTTTCCTGAAGCTGCTGCATCGTGTCTCAGGAGGAGAGAGTCTAAATCATTTTCTTTAATGGTAGAAGAATCTTTAACGATCTCTTTGTAACAATTAGTTTCATTTAAGTTGCTGATTTGCGAGTTTAGTAGTAGCCAGTAGAGGTTTTGACTGAGATATAATGTAGGGCTTTGTTAGCCAATCTAGAAGTATTTAATCTTGTAATTGAGAGAAATGAGATCGACAATATCCAGAATTTCCAATTAAAGAACCTAGACATTTTTTTCTTTTCTTTTTTTTCATTTTCTCTCATCTGATTTCATTTTCTTCTATTTGTTTTTTAAGCATGGAGGCTGCATCACACAGGCCAGTAACAAACATTACTTGATTGGTATGAATATAAAGAGTTACAATTCAGTGGAGAAAGAAACCAAACAGGGTATAGAACTTTTTGAGATATTGTTAAATCAGCTTACGTATGTTTGACTGTATGTATTCTAGATCAATATACTATTTCAGGAAAAGAGAACACTTTGATGCTGTAAGATACTCCAACATCTCAAAAGTCTGCCATGAGTTTCTTATCCTTTTGCTGCTAAACTATTTCCCTTGTCTAAGATGTTCTTCCAATTTTAAACATGTTTGTGTGCGTGTGAGCTCGAGGTTTCCTTCTTGTGACAAAGGAATTGAAGATAATGTGCTTTATGCTTAAAGCATCCCCAATGGTGACACATACATAAAACGGCAAATATGGCATTCATCGTGACCCCAAAGCATAAGGACGTCAAGCTTGCACTTCACGTAAGTACTTATCTGTTGCCATATAATCATGTGTATATGCCCAAAATTATACAAACTGAAAATCTCATCAATTAATAATGAACCAGGTATCAATATCATTCACCAAGAATGGGTCCTCCTCTCAAATCCAGCAACAGAGACCTTCCACAGCAAACTCATTCTCTATAGAGTCTGTCGAATCCTCGATACGAAGTCTGTTAAGGAGCTGGTACAGACGGCAGAAATGGCAAGTTTTATTCAACTCCACACCACAACAAGAACTTGATAGAGCTCCATGGAGAACCCATCTGGCCAGTTTCCTTGAATCCACACCAGTTCATGCAGTTTCTCTCGGTCTCCTCATTATCGATCTCATCTTCACCATCCTTGAACTCTCCTCATCTTTACTTGCTACCAGTTGCAGGCCAAACGAGAACCACAAAGCTACAGAGGAAATCTGGTACCACTGGGTTGGCGTTGCTATTCTTACTCTGCTTTCGGCAAAGACTATTGCCCTTGCTGTGGGGCTCGGCACCACATTCTTTAGGCGTCCGGGTTATGTCATTGATGGGATCGTTTTGATGGGTGCGTTGGGGTTAGAAGTGTTTTTAGACAAGATAGGGGGTGGGTTGCTTGTTGTGGTCAGTTTGTGGCGAGTTGTTAGGGTAGTAGAAAGTGCATTTGAGCTGAGTGATGAGGCCATTGAAGCACAGATTGAAGGGCTGGTGTGCCAGTTTGAGATGTTGAGGGAAGAGAATAGGAGACTGTTAGAAACCATTGGTGAGAAAGATCAGATTATCCAGAAGCTCCAGGAAGATTCAGATCAATGTACATGTTGCTCCAGTCAAAAATCTTTATCTTATGAATGATATTGTAAAGGCCTTAATGTATCTTTTGGCCAATAATTTACAAATCAAATGATTAACCATAATCATGTTTTGGTTGTTCTAGGCTGATTAATTGATACTTTAATAGGGAGAAACAATTGAAATACTCTCATTTCAAGTTTGTTGTTCTGTTGCATATGACATATCATTTGATACAAGAGTTAACTAATATCATTTGGTCTAGAAGTCGAATGTCAGAACTCAGAAGAAGCAGATCCCCGCATATTGAGTATTGAGCATAAAGTATGATCAGTAGCGTAATGTACTACGGAGAAATGAAGACAGAACTTTCAAACCAGCATTTATCAAAGCAATCTAACAATGAAGAAATGAAAATGACTTCGTCTCCCAGTTAGCTTCTAGTTTCACCAAAATACCAGGCTTGTGGTCGAACATTGAAGGATCAATCTTCATAGATTTTAAAATATTGTGCCGCGTTCTCACTTTGGCCAAACTAAATCACTTCTTTAACATAATGGGTGATATATGAACTAATACCATTCTCTTTAGACGTAGGGGACAAATGGTATCAACTATCAAGTATCAACATAGCAGTATCTCTCCTTTGGCCCAGACACAAGTTGATTGTTATGGCTTTTGGTGGTGGCTTGAGATCCTGCGTAGGAGCATAATTTGGTAGGGTGCAGATGGCTGTATCTGTCCATTGCTTAGTCACAAAGTACAGGGGTAAGCGTATCCTCCAAATACAATCAGAGAGCAAGAGAGATGAGGTGAGAGAGAGGAGGTGGAGACTGATTAAATTTTTACTTCCAAACTTTCAGGTGGGAAGTGATTGGAGGAAAAATAGTCCGAAATCCTGGTATACAATTTCCAGGTGGTTTTCACTTCCGGATACAGCAGAAAGATACAAGGAACAGCAAACAGCATATAACTCCAGATACTTAAACTGGACATGTTAACATGGGTTACACCATGGCAGAGCGACCACCTCCTGTTCAGTGAGGGTAGCTGCCTCTGGAGCACAGTACTCCTTTAAATGTTATATTGTTGAATTAGTAAGGTTCAAAGGTCAGACTAGCATGTTGGAAAATGTACTATGTAATTTAATAAATCCAATAAAATAAAATGAACGATGATAAGATGGAAATCCAAATTTTTACATCTCATGCCTACAACCTACGATAACAAACAGGTTGAGAGAAATAAATAGGAGCTGAGATAAGAAAGTTTCACTAAAGAGTGATATTGTAATGTTAACGTACATGTACAATATGAAGCTGGTATCATTTCAAGTTCCATGCACTATTTCTGCATAGAAGGCAAACCGATTGGTATGCAGCAGACTTACCAGATTCACTGTTGCTTCACTTGATTGTGTGTCTGCTGGTGACTCTGGTCACTTTGAATAGTCTTTTGTTGTTCTCCTTTGTTTTTTCTGGCCGTGGTATCCAGTGTTCTCATCAACTTTCTGCATAACACTTGAACTCCTTCTTCGGCTATGCTTGTGCTTATCCTTATGGACATGGTGAAGGTCGTAATGGTCATCACTACTTCTTTGAAAGTGGCTATGCTTGTGATCATTGTGAGTGCTTTTTCTTTTATGATGAGTGCCATAGTTGTGGTGCCTTGTTTCATGCCCATGATGTTTATGGACATGAACATGTTGATGATCTACATTAATTCTGTGTCTAGTATTCTTGGTGCTCGGACTATCTTCCCAGAAATGATCATCCCACCAGTCATATAAAGGATCAAAAAGTCCCTTCTGATGTAAAAGCCACAGAAGCACAATGACTGCACCTCAACGTATAATATGTTATGTTTTCTTTGCATCTCCAAAATAATCCCACTATAAAATATGCTAATTTTGGAAAAGTAGGTTTACCTGTTGGAAAAATTGCCAAAAGTAGACCAAACATCAGAATCCAACTCATACATATGTACTGTATATGGCATCTGAAGTCAAAGAATCCAGAGCATTTTGTTCTGTTCATGAAAAGAAAAAAGAAGCAAGAAGAAATGAATGAAACTTTGTATAACTGAGCAGATGCAGTTCCAAATGCCATTAAATAGGCTTGGCTTATGTGTATAATTGTAGAGAGAAAATATATATATGTTATGCTCTCTCACACAGGAGAGAGATGATAGTTTGAAGACGATTAGTTTCTGATCATACTTATGAGCCATGAAAGGACGGTCTGAATGCAACCAGCACATTGAACAGGCATTAGCCATGTTACACATAATATGACTCAATAGCCACTTCCAGTATTAAATATCTGAATCTAGAGTATCTCAGTTAGAAATGAGCCAGAATTTTGATTATTCCACTGTGCAACAAGTACCTGCAAGATTTTCCAGTGATGAAATCTATAAAAGTCTTCCACGCATGGTTCCAAAAGCTTTCAATGGAGTCAAAGAAACCAGTTGTTCCTGTCTTTGGTGGCTTAAAGGGATTAACCTGCAACACATAATGACTTGAGTGGCTCATATAAATCAACTGTAGAAGGTTATAAAATTTCACGAAATAGCATCAGGTTGATCAGCTGTTGTATATTAATATACTGATCATATACCAAAACTGCTTATTCTACCGGGGTTAGCAACATTCATACTGTCTTCAAAAACGAATGAGATTTCTTGTCTCTAAGCTACCACTAACCTGTGATCCATTATCAATGACAGTAGACGTTGTAGAAAATTGGCACTCGGCTCTATCCACTTCATTATAATTAGAGTCCTTAAGTATAGCTGCATTCAAGATCCATAAATGAGTCCAAGCGTGACTACTTTAGGCCATTTTATCATCACTCTGGCTTGGGCAGATCATACCTGCACAGATGTATTTTGCAGCTTGATCGGTTCCTGGGTAAAGTTTGAATGATCGAGTTAACATTTCTTTTGGCTTCATAATGAAGTATTGCTCCTGAAAAACAGTTTCTCTAACAAATTAATACTCATCTTATTACAAGTCTAAATACATGAACTGCAGGGGAAAAAGTACCTCCATAAGGGTGACATCACTTGAACAATCAAACTGCAAGAAAGGTAAATTTGTGTCACAACATATTGCAATAGCCATCCACTGAAGTTGTAGATCGACAACTACTTCATTCAAGCTGGAAAATGAATAATGCTTCCATTTCAAGTACTATGGAAGATTCATTATTTGATTTTCAACCTTCTTAGCAAGTGGACAATATATTTATAGAATTTCATGGCCCAAAAGAAACACGATAAAATTTCTTCATATGCAATAATCACAATGAAATGTAAGCATTAGTACTGTCACTAGGTGTTCATTAGCATCACTAACTATCCGAGCTGTCAAAAAGTTTATCAGAAATTGAGAACCAGTTTTAAACAGAGCATGTTAAATAGTAGCACACGAAATAATCATCAAGAGGAAATGACATTAAGCTTACTATACCAAAATTAGACACTTCATAGGTAAAAGGCCTATCAGCTAGTTGTGCGTAACTTGTTATTTCTCAGCTAAAGAGAGTATCCTAGTATAAACAACCTAGTTGAAGTCCCCCCATTCAAAACCAAAAGTTATAAGAACCCTTAACGTAGTTTACTTAAGTTAATGAAATCCAAAGTCCCAAACATCAAGGGGAAGGGAAACAATAGTGCATTAAAAATAGAATAGTCAATAGTGTACCGTTAAGCAATAGGATGCTTCTACTTCACCAGTATTTTTTGCTGTGATTGTAGCAGTTCCAAATTGAGTAAGGGCCTCAAATGTTGGGATATTGATGCTTAAGATTTTCCCAGGACTCCTATATAATACATACCATTAAGTATAGAAAATGAACATTCTATGTGGAAAGTTAAGTTATTAGACAGGTACTGCATTGCATAATTGTTTCAAATTAAACGATACTGGTGAAGCATAATCAATGGACCGTAGATACATGAAACCTTGTCTGGAAATACTAACCTTTGGTAGACATAATCTACGTCATCAGCACTTAGTTCTATCAAGAGATTTGTATTAATGACTTCTGTGACTCCTATGGAAAACGAATGAGTCCCTGCATTCTGCAACCAACCAGAAATGATATGAATCCAAATGACAGAAATTCCTTGTGAAAAATAACTCAAATATTGCTGATACATTACTGGATGCTGGTTTATCCTTTCGAACCTTCCTTCCACACCAAAAAGTGGCACCTGTTTCCTTTCGATACGGTTTTGGTCAGCCTGTCATAAAGATAAGATCTCCCAATTGTTCACAAGAATAATAAAGTACTCAGGTATCAAATACAAAACAACCAGAATCCTATGAAAATCTCATTAAAGGAAAGAGACTCTTTCTTTTCATACAAATATAGACATAACTTGACATGATATAATTGTTCCAAGTGTAAGAGGTTAATACCAATATGTAAATTTAACCTTACAATGAGAAGACAGACTTTGGGGAGAGGAAAGTTAAAGAAGATAGAGCTTTGAAGGGGATACACAGACCTCCAGGAAATTCCATAATTGATTATGCAAGCAACTCCAGAATGGTGAAGAGCAAAAGTTTGGCTGCCCATTAAAAGCCTCAAAGTTGACGCCAATTTTATTACATTCAACACCATCTAAAGTAAATCTAACTCTCTCCAGCAGCATCCACATAGAAAAGTTCCTTCCCAAATTCTGGGGTTGACCTGGGCCCCCCTTTACAAAGAACAGGAAACTGTCAGCAATTTAAAATATCTAAAATATGGTGTCAGATTCTATAAACAAATTTGCCAAATAAAAGCTTGACCATTTATAGGAACTAAAATATAACAGTCTGGTAGCAGGTGAAATGAACGATCGATATTAGTGAAAGTAATAACTTCTCTATGTGGATACTTAGTGAACATTCATATAGTTGAGAAAGAAGACTCATTTTACTGAAAATGGGTGACAGTGCTATGAATTCTTTAAAACTTTGTCCCTTATAAACTGATTCGGAATCAGTGCATCTTACTTATTACAAAACCCCAACTAATATGCTTTAATATTTAGTCTATAAAAGCAGGAAATGTTTGTTCCAAATTTTTTTTTTCCAACATTATGCAGATTGGTATGAGTGACAAGCATACCTGCCTCGGAATTACAAGGTAAAAATCCTCGAATGAAGGAATATTTGTGTATCCAACAAAGTCTCCAATAAGATTAGCTCGCAAAAACTTATCATTGGATATTGCTGTTCTGTTTTCAGGACCTACAAGCACTTCCTGGCAGAAAACAAAGGTGTACAAAAAACTCTCTTAGTGACCTTTATATAACCTCTCCTTTCACTTTCAATAAATAAATCACATAACATATAAGAGAAAATAAAAATTCAATGAAATCAATCAAAATTTCGCTCTATTAACAGTTAACAACTTACAAATCCGCTTTTAGATCAATCTAGCAATATGATCATCAGGATGAAATGAAACTTGCTGACTTTATAGTAGATAGGGTGCTGTAACGTAAAGAAAGAACAGGACTTCATTCCCGTGGGAAAGAGAACTGTGTATAGTTCAATATGCACATTCAATGAGCTCTCAGGACAGGAGAAATACATTCTAATTCTTCACCAGAGCAGAAAGACAGAACATTTTAACACGTGTCTCAGACTAAAATCAGGTCGTGTATAATGACTAATTTTTCATGGCAGAAACAAGAGCACTACACCATAAGAAATCAATATAGATATGGTGCAATTATGAGGAAAAGCAACGTACCGAAACTTTAGATCCTGTCTTTACTTGAATGAGAACACTAAATCCCACTGAGCGTTGTCCGATACCAAAAACATGGAACCTAAGTAGATGTTAACGAAGAAAAAATCAGTCTACCTTGTAGAATGCTTTGATCAAAATATAACAAAAAGAACGAGAAACATAACATCTGACCACCGTACAAAACTATTTTTAAGCTTTAACTCATCAAATATATGATGCCATACATAAGCAAATATCAAAAGTAAAAATAGTGTCAAACTCTCAGTTGTACAAGTTCATGTGATGACATGCGCATATACCAAAGAGCTCTTGCATGTCTGATAGATCTTTTCTAGAATCAAATCTCAATGCTCGAGAAATATAATCAGAACGAAAAACTTAGTACAAGGACCATACCAATCACCCGGAAAGCGGACACAATGGGCTGTATTCGGTTTTCCTTTCATCAACTTGTCAACTAATCACAAGAAAGTTAGGTCAATACAACAAACTCGTAAAAGGCACAGTGCATGTAATGTTTAAGAAATACTAAACATGATAAAATCATTTTAATGCACTTACAAACACTTCCACAAGATGAAGGTACCCGCCGCTGAGGCCCACAAGGACAGCACATTGGCTACGAAAAACAGAACAAACTAATTGGAGAGTATGCATGATAAACAAGAAACGAGTACATATTTTCTAAGTAGTTCACCAGGGGAAAAATATACACATAACAAAAGAAGTACAGCAATCACAGAAAATAACCATAATGCAACTAACATCATCGCAACATGTACTTCACTAATGTGAGAAACCATTTAAATTGGGAAACTTAGTCATTTCACTGCTTCCTTACGGCCATATATGTACAATGCTATAGAATCTGATCTACAGGAAAGAATGGAAGAATGTGATGAATGAAAACAGTTATGGCCTTGATCCACTAAAGTACAATAGACAGAAAGTAAATGATCAATTGATAATCATATCTGCTGGATTAATGACAGCTAAATTTCTGACGGTTTAACAAGTAATGTGGACATTTTTATGACACGTCAAAGACATTAGCTTGTGAGGAAAGTCATCCCTTTTATGTCAAATTCATACTTGGAATATGAGTAACTATGATTTTTTATGTTCATGAAATTCCAAATATCCAACACCACGTAGCAGTGCCATCTGATTCAGATAGTAAATCACATCGTAGATTTTCAATCATGCATAATGCTGTTGAAATCACTAATCAACTTTTAGATAGCAAATAAACGAAAGAACCACCGTCAAAGTGGGTACTAAACAGTGTGGAAAAGCTACCTCTGTATGTTCAATAATGGTACCATTTTCATCTCGTAACCTACAGAACATACAGCAAAAGTTGATCATCCTCACCGAAAATCCTAATTGTAGCAGCTAAAGTAACTCTTGGAAATTATAATCCAAAGGTAGGTAAGTACCATATTGTTAACTTAAAACAATCAAAGAATAAGGACAGTAATCAAAATTAAACCCAATTTTAACAAAAAGGCTAATAGCTGGATTGTTTGCCTTGCCTCTCACATATCTTGACAACTTTTGCATCTGCATCTGGCTCACACTTTCGGGTCTTAACATAGTACTCTTCAGGCTTATATGCAACATCCTGAATAAAATATTACAGCTTCAATCAATCGCAACGTTTCGAAATTGAGAAGCACAAACTAAGAGATTTAACAAAAATAAAACAAATTGAGCTTTGTCTGCTTACTCTAATGTACGTAAGCTCGTACAAGGCATAAGCTGCGGATTTATTGACAGTCAGGACAGGTGGTATTCGAAAAGTTTGCATCTTCTTGCTTGAATTCTCCTCTACCTCGACAATTTCCGCAACAATCGAAGCCTCACCTCCACTCTGAAAATCAATCCCACTATTAATTTCAAGCTAGCCGACATTGCAGTAATTAAAAGAGAGAAAATAATGTTCCTTTACCGCGCCACTAGGGACGGCCATGTTGAGGACGATCTTCTTAGTGCAGTTAAGTTCACCGGATTCGGAAGTCTTCTCGCACTTGTCGAGTTTCGATTTGGAGAGGATCTGGACTCCAACGACGTCGCTTATGAAGAAGCAAGGGAGGAAGATGAGGGTGATAAGCCATAATTTTGGTGGAGGGTTTCCCATTTTTGGGAATGTCTGGGAGAAAACAGAATAATGAAAAGCTGAAAAGATTGTAACATCTCCAGAGGAAGATCCGAAATCAAATAAGGAAAAATTCATAAATTTCTAACCGAAAATATAAACGAAACATCACAACCTAAGCACCCCCCACCCTCAACACAAAAACAGAAAGTAAAAAGACATTGAAACAAAGTTAACTCTCACTAACAGATAGAGAAAGGCGATATGATCTGTACGATTTTATCTTGGGAGGCAGCCGTGTCTGTAAGAAGTCAACAAATGGGGTCTCCAAATCCTCCTCTGAAATGTTTGAACTTCCATTATCTTCACCATCAGAGCCTGACGCCAAGTGCTGCTGAACAAGCTTGAAGAACCTCATCAACTGATTCTTCTCTTTAAAGACTCAAACTCTTGTCTTTGAATATCGCTGGTCATAAGTCCGGCACATTACACAACCCGCCGCTACTCTCATCCCAAATGAATGAGTAGGGGAGAAACAAGAGAGGATTGACGAAGGAAGCAGTTGTGACGGGCGGGAACTGCCAACGACGGTTTCTTTTTCAAACAAGGAAATCCAAATGGCGGTTGGTTCTACACAGTACACCGTACACACGAGCCATACAAAGACAAAAACCTATTGGGCTGAAGTTAGAAACACAGATGACACGAGCCCAATCAGAAAGATAAAAAAAGAGGAAAGCTAATCTCCGCTAACAAAGAGTAGTATTTATTTATTTATTTATTTTTTTTTTTTTTTTTTTGCTTTAAGAACTTATATGCATTCATTGCATTGCATGGTAAGATTACAGAGATGGGAACGACAACATAAATCAACATAAGTCCACAACCACTCCAATCGTCCTATAATATAACCAGCGGTGATGGTGACCATGAGCCTAATGAGGCACAGCCTCTGACCACAATAACCACCCTTAAAATCTGCGCTAATGATAGAAAACTGACTGAAAGTTTCGAATTTATGTACTTTAAGAAGAGTTTGACCCCATTTCGCACTGTTTGAGTTTGAGTGTTTGACAAAGAACTAGCATACGTAATATAAGTGTGCAAGGTGGTACAACTGTAATTTAGATTTACATATAAAGATGAAAGATAATGAGCATTTCAAACCTCAAATCTAACAACAATGAAGCACTACTAAGTACCAATTGAGGAGGGTGATGAGCCATAATTTTCCCATTTTTGGGAGTGTCGTTTGGGAGTGAATGTGGGATTTGGGGAAGTGAAAGACAATGAGTGGGGGAGAAACAAGAGAGGATTGGCAGTTGTGGCGGGCGGGTTATGTCGGTTGACACGCGCGGTTATGGTAACCGCATCTGGGCATATCCCAATTGGGGTTTCGAATAAGTCAATCGATTGGCATTGGCGGGGGCGCATTGTTTTTGTTGGGGTAAGCTGCTTTACTTTACTCTGTCAATAACAAGGTGTTCATATTGGGGTTTCGAATTAGTTGTGTGGTGTGATTGATCAAGCAGAATTGATTTTTGTAATTGCGCAAAGAGAATAGATGAGTTTGATCAATGGTTTTGTAATTGCTGAATGGGCCTCGTATGCTTCAGGATCGGATTTTGATTATTTATGTTCTCGGGGTTTGATTCTGGATTGCTTATTCAATTCATTGCTCTATGCATCAGAACGTCATGTGCACTCTGATAGGAAAAGAGCTACTTTGAGTGTGTTTTCAGGCAGAGATTGAATCTCATGTGCAACCTGGATCTGTATCAGTATATGTTCATTATGGACAGAGTGGAGCAAATGATGCAAATCTTTTAGCTCAAGGCCATGTTGTGATCACTACTACATGTGGAGTTTTAGCATCAGAATTTTCTATAGAGTTAATGTAAACAAATCCTATTTCCGTAATTGTTTATGAGTTCTGCACTTGTGTATACAAGTTGAGTTTGTGCATCTGTTCCTTTCTCCTTGCCTCTCTGCATCTAGAATTCTAAGGACAATGGGGGACTTTACTCAGTTAGTTGGTTCTTCTTGAGGCGCATACCATAAAATCCTCTAAAGGCCAACTCTCTATTGCTGCTCCTGCTTTAGTTGCTGGTCGCTGATGGTGTCTTACTGGCACCCCTACAGGTAAAGTATTTTTTATGAGCTTTATGTTAGTATTTGAGATTGAAATTCTTGTTAGTATTTGGAGGTTAATTCTCTGCCACTAGTCCTGACATTAACTTTGTTGTTATTAGAACAATCTGGGGGACATTTATAGTCTACTCCGGTTTTTTAGGGTAGAACCTTGGCCCTTGGGCGAATTGCGCTTGGTAAGCTCTGTTTTTTGTTTTCTCCATGGAACATAATTATGTTGTATAATCCAGAGTATTCTCTACATTGTTTATTTATATACTACATTTTGTAGAATTTTGCTTTACTGTATAAATCTCATTAGTCTGCGATTTCATATGCTTCTGAACTGATCTTACTTGTAGATGTTATGTAATTCAAAACTTAATCATGATCCATTGTCAACCTATCAGAATCTACAAAATTTTGTCTGGAAGGAAAATTTTTCCTCTTTTTTATTTTTAATTTTTAAAATAAAAAATGGTGTAAACTGGGACTAATAGAATCTCAATTTTTACTTTACTTTCCCCATAAGTTAAGTGTCTTAAACTACAGTATGATTTATTTGATTTTCATTAAATCTAGGTGGAATAAACTCATCCAGAAACCCTTTGAGGAGGGTGATGAGAGAGGGTTAAAGCTGGTTCAATCTATCTTGAAGACGATTATGTTAGGGAGAACCAAGTTTAGCATTGATCGTGAAGGCCGGTGAGTTGTAACAGGTTCAGGATATGCCACTCAATTCAATTCCCTTTTTTTTTTCTTTTTTTTTTTGGGATCCTAAGGTTTATTGTTCATTTCAGGCCTATTTGAGTCGTTCCTCCTGCTGATATTGAGGTGATTTATTGTGAACTCACAGAAGCTGAAAAAGACTTCTATGAGGCCCTGTTTAAAAGATCAATTAAAGGTATTCTTTCATTCCCTTGACTGGACTTTTCATATTTGCTTTGATCTACTGTATCTCGCATTTGTAGTTAACACGTTTATTTCAACGTTTCAGGTGAAATTTGATCAATTTGTCGAGTAAGGATGGGTTCTTCATAATATGCATCCATATTGGAATTACGTTTACGCCTTCGCAATGTTGTGATCACCCATTTCTTCTGATGAGGTGTGCTTTAATCCTTTATCCAATGCAGTGAATTTAACCTGAGCAGCTTATTTCTTTCTCAATCCTGCCCTTAGCCTTATGGTTTGAATTGGCCAAAATTCTTTGTTTGCCTTGTATTTTATTCTTTACTTTTGATTGATATGTTTTACTTTGAATCACATGAACTGATCAATTTTAAATGAATTCCAATGAAAATTAGATGTGGAGGTGAGAATTCCCCCCAAGGTTCTTAAAACTAAAATTGAGGTTTCTTTGATCTGTTCAGTTGAGATGATACACAAGAATATTCGGATCTGAATAAGCTTGCTAGACGGTTCTTAAAAGGCAGCCGGATTCTGTGGAAGGGGAAGCCAAAGATGCGCCTTCACGGGCTTATTATCAAGAAGTTGTTGAAGAAATACACAAGGGGGAACAGGGAGAATGTCCAATATGTCTTGAAGCATTTGAAGATGCAGTATTGACACCTTGTGTTCATCACTTATGCCGTGAATGTCTCTTGGCAAGTTGGCAGAATTTTGACTTCTGGCTTGTGTCCGGTTTGCAGGTATATCAAAATGCTGCCTTATTATTAGGAATTTAATTTTAATTTTTCCTTGTTTACCTTTCGTATAATAAATTTTACTATTGTAGGCTTGAAATTTAACAGTTTTACCGTTATAGGAGGAGTGTAAGCAAGCAAGATCCAATTACAGCACCGAGAGTCAGTTCTATGTTGATATTGAGAAAAACTGGGTGGAATCATCCAAAATAGTTCTTCTTCTTTTGTGTGAGCTTGAATGTCTTCGTTCATCAGGCTCAAAGAGCATTGTCTTCAGCCAGTGGACGGCCTTTCTGGACCTCCTGCACATATATCTTTCTCGGTAATAATGACCACATACTCATATATTGGTTTGTTAGTACATGACAATGCCGAAGATTAACTAATATATTTGTAGAAATCAAAGTCGTATGCTCTTTGTACAAGAAAACTATATTGGAACACATGCATGCCTTGTATGTTCCCTAGTTTGACTATATGAAGGAACCACTAAACTCTTTGTTTATTAGCTTCAAAAACTGAATGGTCCTGACATGAATTATGGTATCTGTGAAGTACACTACTTTCATAAGTTTTGGCATTATGGATGATCAAGGAGGTATAAAGTGTGTGGATCGACCAGTGGTCATATCCTTTTTTTATCTGCTTTCATCTTTTTGTTTGATGTCTTTAAATCTTGACATGATTTGCCACAAAAGTACCAGTGATGCTAATGATGTAAGAAATATAATACCTCTTTTCATTATATGCTGCTGGTGTTTGTTCTTGGAAAGTTTCTTATGTTAGAGTTACGATTAATCTTATTCATCTTCTAAAAGGAGTAACATTCCGTTTCTTCGCCTGGATGGGACTCTGAATCAACAGCAGTGCGAAAAGTGTTAAAACAGTTTCCAGAAGACAGTGACATTCTGGTAGTGACTCCTGACTTTATTATATTTTGTTTGTTCATTTTCTTCATGAGTTAAAACAGTTTGGACATAAGAGTGGAAGCATAGTTGTTGAATCTGTTATCGTGTGTCAGGTGGTTGCTAATGTCACTGAAGGCCGGAGGAGTTGGAATTAATTTCAATTAGAGTTTGCTATAGAGGACAGAAGATGGTGAACTTGGAGTTTTAATACTTAAGATCTAGAAGGGGTCTAACAGGTTTTTTGACTGTGTGCTAGTTATAAATGTTGTTGGGCTTGTTGAGAAGATCTTTTGTTTAGGAAGTTTTGTCAAATTTTGACTTTGAGCCGGCGGTGTAGTCACTGTGGTGGTGGTTTCCGACCACTTCCAGCCACTATAGGAATAGTTTATGTTCCTCTTTTTATTCTGCACATCGATACGATCATTTCAATATATAGTTTTTAATTTTTGGAAATCGTATGAGCAAGTTATGAATTTTTAAAGTTTAAGGGTTTTCAGTTCGATTGGTTTTCGATCCGAGAGGATTCGGCCATCCGATCGATTTGTAATTTTGATAGATTGAACGTATAAGTATTCCGGAGACCTCGGATGGTCTCGGACGAAGTTTCACCTTGATTGGCTTTACTTTCGAGATTTTAGTGCAAATGGGGGTTCGACACTTAATTGTTTTTGATTCGTGTACTAAGTTGTGTCGTACATTCCTTAGGTGATTGACGGAGACTAGTCAATACCTTATCCTTGCTGTAAGAGAAGACGCAGCGGGATTTTAAGGTGAGTAAATCTCACGAGGTTCATTTATGAACGAAGTTACTTGATTTTCAGAATTAATGGTTAAATTGTGAAATCGTTTTTCATAAATAAATATTTGTTTTAAAATTATATGAACTTGATCATCAACGGTTCATGGGTAAGTAAAATGAAGTTTTATTATAAAAATGATTTTTCACGAGTTTAGTATTTGTGAACTATAGTTGGTAAGAGAAGGATGACTACATATATATATATATATATATTTTTTTTTTTTTTTCGTGAAATATATGTATCTTGGTGGAATTGAGTATGTAGTTTACTATTGTTGTGCAATGTGATGTTGAGGAAAATAAATGATTTTGGAAAGAAAATGGTTTTGTCGGCTTTGAGTTTTGAAAGAGGTAGGTATGATTTTGGTGATGGTTTTGAGTTGAGAAAACAATATTTGAAAAATGACTTCATTATTGTTTTGAGGTTGTTGGAGTTGAGGAAACAACCTTTTGTGATAACCAGTGTGGTGATATGTGAGATGACACGCGTGATGATTATGTGTAAATGATGTGGGTTGTGGCTATTGAGTGATTGGTGTTATCTATGATTGATGGTGTATTGTTTTCTAGTTTGTTTCTATTATTGAATTGCTGTTTGCTTTAGTAATCTCCTGAACTAAATTATATGCAGGGATTACTATTTTCTGAATTGATTGGTTTTAATGTAATCTCCTGAACTAAATTATATATCAGGATTACTGTTTTCTGAATTGATTGGTTTCAATGTAATCTCTGAACTAAACTATATGCATGGATTACCATGATTTTGAATTGTGTGCTTTTAGTGATCGCCTGAACTAATTTTTTAAGCAGGGATTATTGATTTTATTTACTTTAATGATGAGAGTGCAGTTGTGGTTGAGACTCGTAGTGAGTTGAGAAATGTTTTGTCACGTTGTTGTGGTGATAAATGCTTCATGTCGAGAGGAAATGAGTGATTTCTTTGGATTGTAGTTGAGCTTTCAAATGATGGTTTGTCACGGTGGTGACTCGTGTTTTCCTTAAAAAGAAAAGGATTTTGCTTTTGGAAAATAATTATTGTGTCGATTTGTTGTCCTTGGGTCGGAAGGGTGTTTTGTGGTTATTTAGGTTTACTCATACGAGCTTGCAAAAGCTTACCGGGTTTGTTGTTTCAACCCGGTGTACTATTCCATGGTGTAGGGTTTTTGTGCAGGCCAGTTAGAATCTCGAGTAACCGTTGTTGAAGCTGAGGTATATTTTCCATAGCGTGGACGTAGAAGTGTTTTGGTTTTAGGCTTCCACTGTGTAGAGAGTTGGTGAGAATGTTTACTTATTGAATTGTAATTCAGTTTAATTTGTAAACTCTCTATAATGTAATATGTGACTCTAAAGAACAAGTCAGTATTGACATTGTGAGCTCGATTTGTTTAGTTGCTTAATTTAAATGAAAAATTTTCTGAGTGTTTTCTTGCTCTTGTTGAGTTTTCCCTTTTCGGATTTGGATTCCTTTATTCAAAATTGGGGCGTGACACTCTATCCCCCCCTTCCCCTCTTCGATCTACTCTCTCTCTCTCTCTCTCTCTCCCCATGTCTGCAGATCGAAAATTTCCGATCGTTCAAAGAACATAAGGGAGAACAACGAGTTCGGGTTCGGTTTGTCTGAATCGAGGGGGCGCCAGGGCAGGTCGACGACGAGCGTTTTTCAGATGCTTGTTGCTTTTCTTGCTCTGTCTGGTTTCGTTCGGCCACATAGACTACGAAGATGCCGAGATTCGGAGCCACGACTTCAATTTCGAAATCAAGCAACCGCACATCAATGTCCAGTTCGACGATGACGGAGGTGATTAAGTCGGGAAGCGCAGAGAGGATCTCATCTTGGACCTACGCCACGTCGAGCCTGTGGCGGAGAAATATGATGATGATAACGTGAAATCAAGGACCTAGAATAATATGATGATGATAACGTGGTGACATGAAGTTTAATGGTCAGAGACATGTTTTTGGAGAATTGGATTTTTGTTGGAAATGTTTTTCTGGAATTGGTCCACATATACTGTGATGACCTGGATTTTCGTTATTTAATTTTGGTAATTAATAATGGACCAGTTGTACAA
Organism: Rosa lucieae; assembly: GCA_024704745.1. Taxonomy (NCBI): domain Eukaryota; kingdom Viridiplantae; phylum Streptophyta; class Magnoliopsida; order Rosales; family Rosaceae; genus Rosa; species Rosa lucieae. Next base: position 31,716,049 of record CM045495.1, on the reverse strand, counting down.
ATAATTGTTATTGTGCTTTATTCTTAAGTTGTATGTGAAGTGGAATGATTTTCGTACGTATAAATATTCGAATTTCACAGTTTAGGGGGTCGTGCGAAGTTTGACTTTTTATACATTGGGATTCTTTAAAAACTTCCTTCACGAAAGTTGTAGAGCGCGTCAATACGAGTTCGTGAACATGCGGAACGCATCAATTGGAGTTCGTATGAAGAAGTTTTGGCCATTGGAAGAAGTTTCTATTTTGGTATAAATAAGGAATTTCTGAAAATATTTTCATAAATCCCATTTTCCATTTCCGGAAACCCTCTTCTCTCTCGGCTGTACCTTCAGTATCGAAGTTATCTGTCTGACCCGAGCCGGACGACCCTACCTGACTTTTCTGGGAGCTCTGGAGGTGAAACTCTACATATCAGATCGCCTCCTTGCCCCGGTCGTCCCTCTAGCAGCTATTCTCACCCACGGCGGCGCTAGAAGGCGGCGAAGATTTGTGTATTCGGACCGATCGGTTCTCCAATCTCCGACGTCGGCAAAGCTTCAAACCAGGCTTGGGAAGATCGCAGCAGCCTCTTGGATATATTTGTGGTGATTGTTTGGATCGATTCACGCACGTGAAACTTGGTTCAACTCAGATTGAACAGTAATCCACGGCTTGCGAGATAGTTTTCGACCCTTTTCACTTCGATTTTGACTTCGTGCTAGTTATGAAAATTGATAAGCATGCTAAGATGAACATCTTTGATGTTGGAAGTTTTGTGAAATATTGAGTTTTCGCCTAAATTGGCGTTACTTTGATATTTAGTTCGATTTGGGGATTCAAACTTTATTTAATTGTGATTCGTTGAATGAATCAAGGTTGTACTTCCTTAGGTACTTGACGAAGTATTTTTGGACGGTTATTTTGTGGATTGGCTGCTTTGTTCTATATTGAAGACGCAGCGGGAGTTTCGAGATGAGTAATCTCACAAGGTTCATTTACAAACGGAATACCCTTATCGTTTTGAGAGTTAATTATTAACTGCAAACTATAGTTGGTATTAGTAGGCATTCATGAGCGGATGACTACGTATATATATTTACGTGAAATATATATGTTTTAGTGGATTTGTGTATGAAAACAATATGCATGAATGTTGCTCATTTATTGTTTTGTGTTATGGCTTTGCAGAAAACAATGATTATAGAAATGTTAATTTCGATTGTTTTGAAAAGCGTTGAGATTTGTGTAACATTTTGAGTCCTGTGTGACTTCTTTAAGGTTTTATTCCAAGGGACTGAAAAGATCGAGGAATGAAGGTCTATGACCTTGGGCAGAATATCAGGTAATCACGTCTTTGGCCAGACGAGTGGTTACGAATTCAGTTAGAGCTCTAGTCTGTTTGCCATTTGTGATTCATGGGGTAACGGGGCAAGGTTATATCTAACTCACGAGATTACGTGTTTTTAGGGAACAAGGTGTGAGTTGTTTCCTTATTAACGGTTTTTAAGGGGACAAGGTGTAAGTTGTTTTCCTTATTAACGATTTGATAGAAATCAAGGTGTCAGTTGCTTTCTATGGTACGATTGATAGAATTCAAGGTGTGAGGTGTTTTCTATGTTACAATTGATAGAAATCAAGGAGTGAGTTGCTTTCTATGGTACACTTTGATAGAACCCAAGGAGTGAGTTGTTTTCTATGTTGCGCGTGGTTTTAAGGAATCAAAGTGTGAGTTGTTTTCCTTATTTCTTGTATGAGTTATGTTGATTGTTTTGAGTTACTCATACGGGCTTGCAAAAGCTTACCGGGTTTGTTGTATGACAACCCGGTGCACCATTCAAACGGTGTAGGGCTTAATCCTGCAGGGTAGGATAATCAGGGCTGAAGCTGAGATAACATACTTGCAGCTTAACGGTAGGAAGCCAATTTTGTGACTTTACAGTTATTTGGACTTCCATTGTAGTAAGCTCTGAGGAGCATTTACGTTTTATTTTGTTGTCGACAATTTAATTCGTAAGCTTATGTAATATATGATTCTGTGGAGCGGGTCAATACTAACATAGTGGGTTCAGGGCATCAATATGTATGTAGTTTAAAGGGAAAAAGTTTCCAGGTATTTGATATTGATGATTGAACGATCACACATGTATAATTATGAGATTGTATATCGATTTTTATTTGTGTTAAAAATCAGAGACGTGACATATATATATATATATATATATATATATGAGGATAAGATTTCGTGTATCGTAATGGTGATTTCTCCTCTCTTCTCTCTCCCCTAATAATCATATTATTGAATTGTTTTGCAATAATATGATTATTGTGGACAATAATATGTTTATTGGTAGGTAATAATATGATTATTGGGAGTCAATAATATGATTACTGGGGGCAATAATCATATTATTAGGGGCTACTGAGGGTCAATAATAATATTATTGGGACACAATACTATTCTCCCGTGACTTATGAGATCTCATAAGAGCTTTTTGAGAACTTCCGGCGACCAGTGACGGGACTCGGGTGATCAGTGACCGGAGTTCTGCAAGGTCTCCGGTGACTTCTCTCTCTAAGTGACAAAGAAGGAGACGGCAAAATTCTCCTAAAAATAAATAAAAAGTAATAATAAAAAAAACTTAATTGGGTATTAGGGCAAAATATATATAAAATATTGTGTAAGTGGGCAATCTCTTAGAATGTTTGGGCAAGTGAGGTTAATTAACCCCAAAATTGTGTAAATGGTCATTATCCCTATTGGAAATTTTTTGGAGATGTCAGAAATTCCAAAGTTTTTCCTAGCATCGCTTTATTTTAATTTTATGTAGTTACTGACTATGGCTTGCTGGATACATCTTAATAGGGGAGCCAAAGAGGGCGGGGGTGGTTGGGACATGATCCTGTTTAATTGTCGTTCAAGACCACCTTCATTACAAGCTCAATCTTTGTATATCCATGTATAGAATTTCTTAGTCATGTTGTGGATCTATTCCTTACATGGAAATAGAAATTGTGTGAGAGCTCCTTGGAGAAATCATGTTTAAATTACTTTCATTGTATAGAACTAGTGTATAAAGTACTTTCTAAATAAGGGTCTATACTATTATTATTATTATTATTTTATTATTATTTTTTGAATAAAGGGCTGGTGCGGCTGCCCTCAAACCTTGATTAATGAAACTGTCGAATACAATTATTAAGAGAACAGAGTTTGTTAGCCAAAATAAAAAAATTTGACAGAAATGACCCTAGAAGATTGAAAAAACTTTGAGAATTAATTAAATCACAAGGACAATTATGGCATTTATAAAATATATTTTTATTAAAAAAATAAATAACAAAGAACCCATAGCTCACTTTTCTATCCCATTATCTTTTATCTGCAATAACTGTTTTCTTTTTTATTTAAAAAAAAATTGTACATGCAGAGCATTTGTGGAGAAATGATAGTATGTATAAATTCAACCTAATAGTTTAACCATTGTTGAACTTGCACACATGCAGATAACTTGTAATGCATTAAGAGGAATTGGCTTAAAAAAAAAAGAAAGAAAGAAAAAACTTATGCTCCGCGTTTTCCGTAGAAGAGAAAAACTGCTCCCCCAGTCGCACATCTTGCATTTGTGTTCTGTCCGATGACGACAGATAGGTTTCGTTTGTCAGTCCACAAGTGAGGATCCAAGGCAGCAGGGGAAGGAGCGATGGTGGAGTTTTGGTCTTCACAGGAGCATTCTGCTATTGTCGAATTACATCAATGACGGGGGGATTAGCCTCGGTTGTGGGGTATTTCGGCTTCTGTTTTCAGGTCGTGGTCATGGAAGGGAGGTGCCGCCCTCTGTTGTTTGGTGGTCCAGCCGTTGTTCCTGCAGTTTCCAACTTCAATGGTGGTCCATTTTCAAGGGCACACGCGGGAGGCTGATGAAAATTCCGGGTCGTGGGCATATCCTATGGGGTTGGGCCTCTTCTATAAGTCGGGGCCTCTCCGGTACCTCTCATGTGGGTTTGGGAATTTTCTTGTGGTTCTGTCCTAGATTTTATGTTTATTTTATTTGCAATAAATCCTTGCTCCCTCTTGGTAAGGAAATGTAGGCTTTGTCCCTGTCTGCATACTCAGTATGCCTTGTCTGCCCTAGAGAGACGACGAATCATGTATTGGTTGCAATCTCCTACTGGTAGAATGAAATGACATGTCGTTGGATTTTTTCCCCATCATCAGCATATTGGGAAAGCTACTTTAATAGATTTATGACATTGCTTTCTTTCCTATATGCCACCATTCTTGTAAAGCAAATAGAGTAGTCAGTTTGACACTTTTTGCTAGTTGGTGCATGTTTGAATACATTGTCGTTGTAGGTACTCATATTATTATTCAGGAAGTCCTCATATAGTGCAATATCATATGGGGTTTAGGCTCTACGTCCCCCCCCCCCCCCCCCCCCCCCAATGTATTCATCTGTTTCATTAATCAAGCCTTGAGGGAAGTGGATGATCAACCCAGAAAAAGAAAATGAAGAAAATTGGCCAACAAAAATCATTCATGTAAATTTAGTTTGATATCAAACTCTGATTTGCTGACACAGGCTATGTGTGTCTATTAGGATGCTCTATGGTGACAGTAAAATTGAGAGCTCATATGACACGGTGAAGTAGACTCTACTGAATTACTTAGCTTGGTGTGCATATTGCTGCTGCAAATGCAGCTAGGGAGTAGCTGATTTCCGCAAATCTGTCAGTAGGTCCATGGAATGTTACCTGAGAATGCAGTATATTTGTTCTCATTAGTAGATTTTCTCATTAGTGCAAAAAAAGGTCATTGATGATCTTTGTTCCTTTTTTTTTTCTCTCTGAAAGGGGGTGCAGGACATTTAAAATCATAAACTATTGACGAAATAAGGAAGAATACATCTACAAGTTTTAAGGTATTCTTTTAAATGAATTTCAATATCTCTCCATCTCTTTCGTTTTGCTTCCTCAATTCTGTTGCTTTATTTATGTTCAAAACTGATTATAGAGGTTTGTAATTTTCTTTGCTTTACTTTGTTTCTAATACTAGAGTTTTGTGAAGATTCTTGACAAGCAAGATGAGGTGGTCTGCTTCCAACAAACCCAACTGGTAAGCAACTGCATTTCAATGTACATTATGCCTTTTTCTCATGTATCATTTACTTCTACTTAGGGGTCGTCAACCGGCCCGGCCCGGCCCATTCATTAGCGGGCTTGGGCCGGGCCGGGCCTTGCTATATTTTTAAATAATTGCGGGCCGGGCCGGGCCGGGCTATATTAAAAATCAAAGGATCCAAGCAGGTCCATATAAAGCGGGCCTTGCGGGCTTTATTTATAAATAAATATTTAAAGACACAAGTATTTTTTTTTTTAATCAAGCTTTGGAAATTCAATGGATAATGATCAAATACAACCAAAGATAACATATCTATATAACTATATTGTACCCAAAAAAATCTATATTTATATATAGATACTAATTTATTGATAAATAAATTTTTAAAGACACTAATTTTTTATAAATCTATATTTATACATCATACACTCCAAAGAGCTACATATATCAATTCAAATAAAATGAGAAACCGACCGTTGGATGAGTTTATTACAATAAATTATGAGTGTGGTAAAAAATTTAGCCAATTTCACCATATTTTCGAATCCGATCGGATTGGTCAACCGTAGTCACTTATATGTTTTATTGGTTGACCGATAGCGTGGCAACCGCGAAACGTGCTTATTTTTTCACATCATGTTTGTATATATTCCATCGATGGATGTGCATGGACATTAGATAAAAAAAAATTAATTTTAATTACAAACACATTGGACTATACCAATTTTATTCCTAAAGTTATATGACTTATACATTGCATTTAAATTGTTTAGGTTCATTCTAAAGCAACCATGAAGTGGAAAATGAATTCGGAGAAACCAACCGCTTCATGGAGAGATTGTAATGTTTTATGGTGGTTGTAGAAAATCCAGCCAATTTCGTTCTCGTTTCGAATTCGATCAACTAGGTCAAACGTAGTTACTCTTATAAACCTATATTTATATATCATACACTCCAAAGAGGAACCCCTATCAATTCAAAGAAAATGGAAAAACCGACCGTTGGATGAGTTTATTACAATAAATTATGAGTGTGCTAAAAAATTAAGCCAATTTCACCATATTTTCGAATCCGATCGGATTGGTCAACCGTAGACACTTATATGTTTTATTGGTTGACCGATGCCTTGACAACCTCGAAACGTGCTTATTTTTTCACATCACGTTTGTATATATTCCATCAATGGATGTGCGTGGACATAAGATAAAAAAAATTAATTTTAATTACAAACACATTGGTCTATACCAATTTTATTCCTAAAGTTGTATGACTTGCACATTGCATTTAAATTATTTAGGTTCATCCTAAAGCAACCATGAAGTGGAAAATGAATTCTGATGGAGAGATTGTAATGTTTTATGGTGGTTGTAGAAAATCCAGCCAATTTGGTTCTCCGAATTCGATCAACTATGTCAAACGTAGTTACTCTTATAAACCTATATTTATATATATCTCCAAAGAGCAACCCCTATCAATTCAAAGAAAATGGAAAACCGACCGTTGGATGAGTTTATTACAATAATTATGAGTGTGGTAAAAAATTAAGCCAATTTCACCATATTTTCGAATCCGATCGGATTGGTCAACCATAGCCACTTATATGTTGACCGACCGTATTGTGTTGACCGATGATGTGCGTGGACATAAGATAAAAAATTAATTTTAACATTGGTCTATACCAATTTTATTCCTAAAGTTGTATGACTTATACATTGCATTTAAATTGTTTAGGTTCATTCTAAAGCAACCATGAAGTAGAAAATGAATTCGGAGAAACCAACCGCTCGATCGAGAGATTGTAATGTTTTATGGTGATTGTAGAAAATCCAGCCAATTTGGTTCTAGTTTCGAATTCGATTAACTAGGTCAAACGTAGTTACTCTTATAAACCTATATTTATATATCATACACTCCAAAGAGCAACCCCTATCAATTCAAAGAAATGGAAAAACCGACCGTTGGATGAGTTTATTACAAAATTATGAGGTGTGGTAAAAATTTAGCCAATTTCCACCATATTTTTCGAATCTGATCGGATTGGTCAACCGATATGTAGAATATATATATGCACATGAGCACATATGTTTATATAGAAGTATAAGAACTTCCACACACCACACACACACATATGGATATATATATATATAGATATAAAACACACACACACATATATCTATATATATATATATATATTTATTATGCGGTAATGCATATATTTTTCTATATATCATTTTGGAAGCTTCACATATTGCAAAAAAGAAATAGCAAGCTCAAGGAGAAGAAGATAGTAACAGAAGGCCCAACTAGCCATTTTTTCTCACTGATTCTACAACCTTCCATATATATGTTTATAAACACACACCGACACACACACACACACATATATATATCTATATCTATATATATATATATCCATATAAAGCGGGCCTTGCGGCTTTATTTATAAATAAATATTTAAAGACACAAGTATTTTTTTTTTTAATCAAGCTTTGGAAATTCAATGGATAATGATCAAATACAACCAAAGATAACATATCTATATAAACTATATTGTACCCAAAAAAATCTATATTTATATATAGATACTAATTTATTGATAAATAAATTTTTAAAGACACTAATTTTTTATAAATCTATATTTATACATCATACACTCCAAAGAGCTACATATATCAATTCAAATAAAATGAGAAACCGACCGTTGGATGAGTTTATTACAATAAATTATGAGTGTGGTAAAAAATTTAGCCAATTTCACCATATTTTCGAATCCGATCGGATTGGTCAACCGTAGTCACTTATATGTTTTATTGGTTGACCGATAGCGTGGCAACCGCGAAACGTGCTTATTTTTTCACATCATGTTTGTATATATTCCATCGATGGATGTGCATGGACATTAGATAAAAAAAAATTAATTTTAATTACAAACACATTGGACTATACCAATTTTATTCCTAAAGTTATATGACTTATACATTGCATTTAAATTGTTTAGTTCTATCATAAATAACAACCATGAAGTGGAAAATGAATTCGGAGAAACCAACCGCTTCATGGAGAGATTGTAATGTTTTATGGTGGTTGTAGAAAATCCAGCCAATTTCGTTCTCGTTTCGAATTCGATCAACTAGGTCAAACGTAGTTACTCTTATAAACCTATATTTATATCATACACTCCAAAGAGGAACCCCTATCAATTCAAAGAAAATGGAAAAACCGACCGTTGGATGAGTTTATTACAAAAATTATGAGTGTGCTAAAAAATTAAGCCAATTTCACCATATTTTTAATCCGATCGGATTGGTCAACCGTAGACACTTATATGTTTTATTGGTTGACCGATGCCTTGACAACCTCGAAACGTGCTTATTTTTTCACATCACGTTTGTATATATTCCATCAATGGATGTGCGTGGACATAAGATAAAAAAAATTGATTTTAATTACAAACACATTGGTCTATACCAATTTTATTCCTAAAGTTGTATGACTTGCACATTGCATTTAAATTATTTAGGTTCATCCTAAAGCAACCATGAAGTGGAAAATGAATTCGGAGAAACCAACCGCTTGATGGAGAGATTGTAATGTTTTATGGTGGTTGTAGAAAATCCAGCCAATTTGGTTCTCGTTTCGAATTCGATCAACTATGTCAAACGTAGTTACTCTTATAAACCTATATTTATATATCATACACTCCAAAGAGCAACCCCTATCAATTCAAAGAAAATGGAAAAACCGACCGTTGGATGAGTTTATTACAATAAATTATGAGTGTGGTAAAAAATTAAGCCAATTTCACCATATTTTCGAATCCGATCGGATTGGTCAACCATAGCCACTTATATGTTTTATTGGTTGACCGATGCCGTGACAACCTTGAAATGTGCTTATTTTTTCACATCACGTTTGTATATATTCCATCAATGGATGTGCGTGGACATAAGATAAAAAAAATTAATTTTAATTACAAACACATTGGTCTATACCAATTTTATTCCTAAAGTTGTATGACTTATACATTGCATTTAAATTGTTTAGGTTCATTCTAAAGCAACCATGAAGTAGAAAATGAATTCGGAGAAACCAACCGCTCGATCGAGAGATTGTAATGTTTTATGGTGATTGTAGAAAATCCAGCCAATTTGGTTCTAGTTTCGAATTCGATTAACTAGGTCAAACGTAGTTACTCTTATAAACCTATATTTATATATCATACACTCCAAAGAGCAACCCCTATCAATTCAAAGAAAATGGAAAAACCGACCGTTGGATGAGTTTATTACAATAAATTATGAGTGTGGTAAAAAATTTAGCCAATTTCACCATATTTTCGAATCTGATCGGATTGGTCAACCGATATGTAGAATATATATATGCACATTAGCACATATTTTATATAGAAGTATAAGAACTTCCACACACACACACACACACATATTGATATATATATATATATATATAAACACACACACACATATATCTATATATATATATATATATATTTATTATGCGGTAATGCATATATATCTTTTCTATATATATACATTTGGAAGCTTCACATATTGCAAAAAAGAATAGCAAGCTCAAGGAGAAGAAGATAGTAACAGAAGGCCCAACTAGCCATTTTTTCTCACTGATTCTACAACCTTCCATATATATGTTTATAAACACACACCGACACACACACACACACATATATATATCTATATCTATATATATATATATATATATAAACACACACACAAATATATATCTATGTGTGTGTGTGTGTGTGTGTATATATATATTATAAACACACACACACACACACACACACACACACACATATATATATATATATCTATATCTATATATATATATATATATAACACAAACACATATATATAAACACTCACACAAATATATATATATATATATCTATATGTGTCTATATATATATTTATAAACACGCACACATATCTACATATATATATATAAACACACATACACACACACACACATATATATATATATATATATAATATTTTACGGGCTTTTATGGGCCGGGCCGGGTTTTTGAGGACTTTTTGCGGGCCAGGTTTTTGCAGACTTTTTGCGGGCCGGCCCACTACCCACCAAGGTGGGCTTTTTAACGGGCCGGCCTGGCTTTTAGCCCTCAGGGCTGGCGGGCCTCCATCGGCCCACTTGATCCGCGGGCTTTTTGATGAGGCCTACTTCTACTGATATTTATTGGATTCCCAAGTTTTATTTGGATGTCCTCTTACTTAATTCGTTGTTGTTTATCTTATGAAAAGATGAATCTTGATTGATCTGTTAGTTAACATCCATTTGTATGAGTACAAATATTATTTAATCTTATCAACAATTGTACTGTTTTGTAGTAGTTAGCTTTCTGAACTCCTTCCTCACAAGCCTATATAATAAGATTTCAAATTCCCACATTTGATTCCATTCACATTTAAGATAATAATTAATTTAGTTCCTCAGTTGTATATAAATATACATATGTTGTTAAGACATAATTAGCTAAGCACTTCACTATCAAATCATAGATGGGATGTGTGCATCTAGAAACCACAATCTAGGTTACAAGACTTAATAGATGATTTCAATTGGTATTTTGTTTTCTGTCAATTGGTTTGTGTTTTAGCAACTTCTTTCAGGTAGTGGTTTGATATCAAACTAAATTTACATTTCTGGGTCTCAAGACATAGTGTGAACTATGGTATGCTTCAAGTGAAGTACTCTTTGGTTAAATGGCTTCTTCATCACAGTCTCTTGCACCACCTGATGGATATCAGGTATATCCACAAGTTCTGACTTCCATTCCTAGATAGATTTGAAAAAGATAATTAATATTTTTAAGTTTATGTGATTAACAATATAGGAAACACAACTAGAGGCAGAAAGACATCGTCGGAATGCCTGACAAAGAGAAAGGCGACAGTCATTAAATTTCTCACAATGAGAGGAGAGTTCAGCTAAAAGACACGCTAGTTATCAAATACGGCAATATAAGGAAAATACAAGTACTGACGAAAATCAACTGGAAGGACAGGAGGGTAACTTACTACCTTGACTTTCCTGAACTAGAATGTATTAGAAGTTTCGTAATCAACCCAACACAACCGATTAATTATTGAATATTTTTTCAATTCATGTGTCTTCAATTCTTTTATTTTTTAGCCAACATAGTCGTTAGTTAGGTAGTTTATAATTTGTTCAACTACAAAACTTTTTTGTCAACAATATTTACTTGAATCACAGAGAAGGATGATATGAACAATTAAACTCGAACATTGAAAAAATAAAAATAAAAAGAAAACAAGCTTTGTAGTTCCTTTCCTTGGCCTTTCCGTGATTTCGGAGATGCATTTGGCCACAAAACATGTTACCATATGTTTTATATTTGAACCCCTAGTTGCTTTGTTTATACAAGTCATTGGTCAAAATGAACATTCCTAATCTAATACAGAAGTTTGTTATTAATAGCAAAGGCTTAATGAACTTATTACCTCATCCTGATTTAAATTGCGTACTCCACCATTATCTAAAAAGAGGTTGTCTAGATCGTTTAACTGTGCCTCTGACCCCCTTCCGTCTTTATCATGCATGGCGGTATTGAATCGAAAGTCTTTATTGTGTAATGCAGCCCTGTCATATTTGGTCTCTTTTAGTTTCTTGAAGACTGCTTCCACAATGTTATTCACTGCCTTTGTGGGGACTATTTCAACCAAAGTATATATGTTATGAATCGGATTGGTAAGGTTGTCAACCTGTTGGGGAATGCTTGTTACCTTTTTATCTAGAGCTACCACATACCTTATCAAGTTTTTCCATATTAGCTAGAGCCTCGAAACTATTACGATAGTAAGGTTGTTTTGTTGTTGGATCATCACGTCGTATTACCAACCAAATCAGTTTCTCTAGCATAAAACTTTGTTCCACTAATTCTCCCCTGTCTCTGAATCCATGCACCCGGGGTTATAGAACTGCTATTAGTTGCCACAGTTTCATCTTTCTCATGTTGGTTGTTGTGAGGGTGTTCCCCACAGACAATGAATCTAAAATTTGAATGATGTAGTGTTGGGGTCCCTGGATTTTTAGATATAAAGGTTTGTGACTCTCTCATTATGGCTGATATTTTACATATTAGTAGCATATCAGCATGTAGTTTGTTCACTCACCCAAATAGAATCTTCTCCTAGTTTCATGGAATGGTGAATGCTATCCTGCCAACCTCAAACTTTTGGTCAATACAGATGGCTGCATGAAACAACGAAAATAAATCCATAAGGTTACAGGATGCAAGTGTTTTTAAGTTCTCCAGCAGCATATTATGAATCTAAGTTTTAGGCAGTAAAATGTAATCAATTTGACATCTACACCATAAGGTTAGAGGGTGCAAGTGGATGGGGAACAAGGTTCAAGCAAATCGGTTTCGAGCAAATCAAGTTGTTCAACTACACCACTTCTTTTTATTTTTGTGTCAAATGAGTTATCATCAAGAGGCCTATGGCTACGGATACAAACAGTAAGCCAAGCCATCAGCAAAGCCCAACGAGCAACTAGGGCGCTAGTCAAGCCCAAAAGGGATGACAAGGAACTAATGAAAAAAAATCCAGAAGACTGGAGAAGAAGATAAGCATATTCAGTCTAATATACAAGTTTAAGAGAATTCAATTTGACGTCTACACTAGAAGGTTAGAGGATGCAAGTGGATGGAGAATAAGGTTCAAGTAAATGAGGTTGTTCAACCAGACCATATTTTTTTCTTTTTGGGTCAAATGAGTTATCATCAAGAGGCCTATGGCTACATATACAAACAGTAAGCCAAGCAAAGCCCAACGAGCAAAGATACGCATTGAAGCCAAATCTGAAGACAAAGATATAATGAAAAAAACCCAGAAAACTAAGTAAGCAGAAACACATATTCAATCTAATATATAAGTCCCTTGTATTCAATTACTACTACCATGTGAAGCCAAGACTAGTAATAAAGTGCATTTTCAGAAAATGACGGAAGTGGTGGTCCTAGTGATCCTTTACCTATTCTGTCTTGCTTTGCCAAGAATATCACATACCCTACATTATGTAGTTTCCTTCAATGCAGTCATCATCTTCCTCTTGATGCAATAACTCACCCAACTGCTGAGCTTGTCGTTGCCTCTCACTTAACAACCCTATCAAATAATCTCTTTCACCAAACTCTCCTCATAAATGAGTTAAAATTGAAAAGAAATGGGTTTTGGGTTAACTTTAACACACGGATCGGATGCCGGACCTATGTTCATTGTAAATGCAAGTACTTGCAGCGCTGGAACATACACATCTGATTAAGGCGTACTATCAACATCAAAAGAGGTTTTAATACAGGAAACCCAACATGGCCCTTGCGGCCCAAACCAATTATTAATTTTATATTTTACACTATAAGGAGCTTGGAAGAAACGACTACTTTCTCACAACTCCTACAGTCATATAATTATCCTTAGTGAATACCAACATGTAATCAACTAGTGGTCGATAGTTTATTTGGCTTTGTAATCTTGTAGTACAAGAAAATGCCCGATTTAGAGTGATTTTGCTTCCTCCAAAGGGAAAACAGAATAAGTGATTAGCAACTTATATAATTTAATTGATGCATATATTTGCTTGTATGAGCTAATATGGTATGAGAGTAATATTGACAATTTAAATCCATTTAAATACCCGGTGGCGTGGTCCCGGGTAGAATATATGATGGCAGTGGCCTCGTAACCCCGTTGGGGTACCTCGCTCGGGGCAAGGATTTATTTGAATTACACTTATTTAGTCCATGCAGTAGTAATTTTAATACATAGGCATAATACATAATAGATATGATATCGAATTTATCAATATCGTAGGCATGCTTAGATTATAGAAATCTGTTATTTGAAGCATGTAAAGAAGCATTAGCTCAAATTTGAAAGTGCATGAGAACTTATCTTTTGCCGATTGGAGAAGTTGAAAATTTATTGATCCGAATACCAAACATGTTGGATCCAAGCATAATGCTCCATGTAATAAACTAGTGGTCGATGATTTGGCTTTGTGCACTTGTATGTACATGCCCGATAGAGTGATTTTGTAACAGAATAAGTGATTAGCAACTTATATAAGCCATTGATGCATAATTTTGCTTGTATGAGCTAATATGGTATGAGAGTAAATTGTAAATCCATTTAAATAAATGGGGGATTGAATTGTCCATGCAAGATGGAAATGATTAATCTTCATGAGAAGAAATTGCATGCTAGAAAAATTACAATTTATGACATAGAATACTGATAAGACTGATGAACTGGCAATGTAATCATGGGTGCCATGGCAAGGCAAAGTAGAATAATTATTCGGCGACTGCAAGAAATAATGTAGAAATTGGTTCTGTTTGTATTGGCAAGGTCAGACTGTAGAGACCATATATGACTATGGGTAGCCATGGCAAGGGTAGCAATAAATTCGGCGAACTGCTTGAAGAAATAATGTAGAAATTGAAGTTCTGTTTGTATTGTGTGGTCAGACTGTCAGAGACCATATATGACTATGGGTAGCCATGGCAAGGCAAAGTAGCAATAATTATTCGGCGAACTGCTTGAAGAAATAATGTAGAAATTGAAGTTCTGTTTGTATTGTGTGGTCAGACTGTCAGAGACCATATATGACTATGGGTAGCCATGGCAAGGCAAAGTAGCAATAATTATTCGGCGAACTGCTTGAAGAAATAATGTAGAAATTGAAGTTCTGTTTGTATTGTGTGGTCAGACTGTCAGAGACCATATATGACTATGGGTAGCCATGGCAAGGCAAAGTAGCAATAATTATTCGGCGAACTGCTTGAAGAAATAATGTAGAAATTGAAGTTCTGTTTGTATTGTGTGGTCAGACTGTCAGAGACCATATATGACTAATATGAGTGAAGCACTTGTGGTTAATTGGTGTGCATGGATATTTTTTGCATGTGTACATGTATGGGATCATGTATAGTAACATGATACCACCAGAAAGACAAGTTAATTATGTTGGCTGCCACGTTGCCTATGATTACAATTAAACTTGTAAATCAGAGGTGTCTTTAATTATTAACCTCAAAATGATGTGACTCACATGTATATTCCCATATATGGATCCTGTAGTGGTGGACAGCCAATCATGCATCAGATGTATATAAATCATATAATTGATGAAGCAATGGAATGAATTATGCATGAGCTATAACATATGTATGAGCTAGAAAAACTCATCACGTAGTTTTGTGTTGATACGTGGCATCAGGTTTGTGGGCTAGCAAAATTGTGTTGATACGTAGCAAAATTGTGCACGTGTTCGTGCCTCAAACATATGTCATGAATAACAGATGCCACCAGTATCAGGAAAGCATGCCGGCCTTCGATAAACCAGGAGGAGATTAAATCTAAATCAAGAAATGAACTTATCTGGTTTTTTGGAGGTTGTTCTGGAATACAGAGAAGCAAAGCGAGCTCAACACCAAAGAAGCAGCTAACACTGATCAAACAAAGACTCTCCATGATGAGGTGAAACTGCTACCGGGAAGGGCTCACCGGGATGAGGTCACCGTGATATGAAGGGTGGCAGAGAGTTAATGGAGATGAATTGCAGGGAAGCTAGATACTGATTGGGTCACCGGGATGAAGGAGTAGCCGGGTTTGGTCTCGGGATGGTGGGCAACAGCTGGTCTGAGAGTCAGGGGTTGACCCTCAACTTCACTTTCTTTGAGATGGTCGGAGCCCAGAAGAGAGTGAGAGCGTGACCAAGAGTTGAGAGTGGTGGTGAGTCTGTTAACGGGTCAATGCTATGTTGACTTGATCAAGGTCTGCTGAAGAATCCATTGTGCTGATGTGGCATAGTTGGTAAAATGCATTTGCCTAGCTGGAGTTACTTTCTGTAAAAGTTTGTTTCTGGAGTTTGTTGGGGTTTTATCCATCAAGTACTATAAATAGGTGTGGCTGTAATAATTGGTTCTTAGCTTTTATAATTGAAGAACTCAGTTAGATATTTTCTCCATTTTCTCTTCTCTGCGTTCATATTCATCTGCAACCTCAAGATCAACCATCCATGGCTGCAATGTTATCATGGTATCAGAGCTATGGCTCTTGATCCTGTGGACTATTTCATAGAAGTGTTCGTTTACTTCTAGCTTCCGCATATGAGCTTCGTTCTTCATCAGGTGAGAAAAAAAAAAAAAAAAAAAACCTAGATCTGCAATTTTTGCTTTGTCTCTGTGAATCAAGCTCTTTGATTTCATCCTAAGCTTCATTTTAGTCATGTCTTCTACTGGTGAGCTCTATTCTCACTTCAGATCACCTATTTTCACTTTGATACTCTGGATTTGAGTACTGTAGTTGTTCCTCACTGTTCGTACATCATCTAGATCTGTAATCTGTGAAGTGTGATGATATATTAGCTCATATACTGTGGAATTTGTGATAACATAAGAGATTGATAACAAGGGGCTCAACTGTACATATTTGATTTTGGATATGGACTTTGGAGGCTCGATTGTCTGATTTTTCGTGTTGAAGGGACTGTTATTCTTGTGGCTTGCATTGATCTATGAAGCACTAAAGCTTTTGGAATAGTAAACAGAGTTATGATGATTGGTATTGTTACTGAGAGTTGAGTGCTCATGTTGAATGGCAAAGTCTTGAATTGAACAAAACAAAGTCATACTGCAAGCCATACGGAGGCTTTGAAAACAACATTTTCATAAAATTTTGGTGGTAGTCAAAAACAAACAAAAGTTGGTGATTTGTGAATTTGGAGTTTCATTGATTCATTTTGGAGTTGGATTATTGAACATAGTTGCTTTGGTGTCATGCAATCTAGGGATAGAGAAAATATGGCCACTAGTCAAACTCCTTTTCAGATTTATATGTTGCTTAGTATGATGACAAGAAGATTGAATGACAATAACTTCATTACTTGGAGCTACCAATTTCAAACTCTTTTAGAAGGACAAGATCTCTTCGGTTATATTGATGGCAATACTCTTTGTCCTACAAAGTATGTGATCACTGATGATAAGGGAGTAACAGGTGAGATAACTGCAACTTACAAAGAGTGGATGAAGACTGACAAGGCCATATTAAGCCTTCTAATTGCCACACTCTCTTATGATACAATGGATTATGTGGTGGGCAGCAAGACATCAAGAGAAGCATGGATGAGGTTGAATGATAGATACACAACAGTTTCAAGATCACATGTCATGCAATTAAAAACTGATCTATATACAATTACGAAGGGAATGGATTCTGTTGAGAAATATTTGATGAAAATTACACGTGCAAGGAACCAATTAGATGCTTTGGGAGTAAGGATGGAAGACCAGGATATTGTTGTGGTTTTACTCAATGGTTTGCCTGCAGAATTTAATCTCATAAAAGCAATTATTCGGGCAAGGAAAACCCCTATTACAATGCAAGAATTGAGGATTCAATTACTAGCTGCTGAAAGAGATATTGCAAATAGGGCTATTCGGAATATAATGCCAGCCTTCTCTGCTAGGAGAACTAAGAAGAATGTGTCTCAGAGGTGTCTGAATGGCAATAGGAATAACATTGGCAGCATGTTTGAAAATGGTGGAGGCTACAGGAATAATTTTGGGTCATCTCCAGAGTGTCAAATATGTAGGAAGAGAGGCCACACTGCTGCATATTGCTTCTACAGGAATGACATCCCTCCTGATCATCTCTCTAACTCTGTGTTCATTTGTCAAATCTGTGGTCTGAAGGGACATGTAGCCTTGGACTGCCATCACAGGTCAAACTTTGCATTGCAAGGAGCTGAACCATCTTCTACTCTTGCTGCAATGACTGTGCATAATACCAATAGAGCTAGTACTTCTGGTGCTTCTATTACTGCACAGGGTTTCTCATATGCAGGTACTAGTTCTCCTCGTCCTTCTTTTAGTCCGGATCAGTCACAAGTTATTCTTCCTATCTGTTCTGCTTTGGGTAACTCTCTTAACACCCACATTGGAGTCTCTCTTGCTGTGGTTGATGGGGGAGATCAAACTGTGATAAATAATGATCATGCTGATGCACAGTTGCAGTTACCTCGTGAACAATTTGATCAAAGAAGAAGTCAGATTTATGAGAAATCCATGCTTACCAAAGCCAAAGGTTTGAGTATCAAGAAGAAGACATTTCGGGATTTTTCTACTTATTCCTGCATTGCTCAACAAAAATTGTTTGATGAGTTTGCATACTTCAGTGGCTTTACTTCTGCATTGGATATCCATGATGCTATAGAACCAAAGACGTTCAAAACTGTTGTTGGAAAATCAAAGTGGGATTCTGCTATGAATGGAGAAACAAATGCCCTCAGGAAGCAAGAGATCAGCTACAGACATAATGGAGTATTCATCTATCAAGAAAGATATGCAAAGGATTTAATTAATGGTCAAGCATTAATTAAAACTGGAATTGAAAAAGACAAAGGCAGTAAACTGGAGGTGCTTTCAAGGGTTGAACTTTCTCCAAACACAATTGGTAAAGGTGGCTCCAAGAAGAAAAAGTCCTCTAATCGCATGGCTACTAGAACTGAGCAAGTCCAGGCACAGCCTCAATTGAATTATGGTCAAGAAACCATGGATCAAGCATATAATCAGCATTCCATGCTTACCAGAGCCAAACATGCAACTGTCAAGAAGCTGACATTTCAACCATTTCAAGTTTTTTGTGCATTAATTGATAAAACTGGTATGGATACATCAACAGCTAGCACGCAAAGCATTTTCACGTTGTTAGAGAAAGAGGGTAAAGGTATGATTTGTTACTTCATTATGTTTCTACTTTTGAGCATTCTCCAACTTCTGAGCATATATACTGAAGATATTCTTACTAAAAGAGTAAAAGGTTACACAAGCTCAATAGTCAGTACACATAGATCCAATCTCAGTTTGGTTAACCCCAACTGAGATTGAGGGGAGGTGTTAACGGGTCAATGCTATGTTGACTTGATCAAGGTCTGCTGAAGAATCCATTGTGCTGATGTGGCATAGTTGGTAAAATGCATTTGCCTAGCTGGAGTTACTTTCTGTAAAAGTTTGTTTCTGGAGTTTGTTGGGGTTTTATCCATCAAGTACTATAAATAGGTGTGGCTGTAATAATTGGTTCTTAGCTTTTATAATTGAAGAACTCAGTTAGATATTTTCTCCATTTTCTCTTCTCTGCGTTCATATTCATCTGCAACCTCAAGATCAACCATCCATGGCTGCAATGTTATCAGAGTCACCATGAGTTGCTATACCGAGAGTGGGTGTCGTCGTCAGGTCACCAAGAGTTGCAACACCAAGAGTTGCGATACCGAGAGTAGGTATGCTGGAAGGGGATCGAGTGGGATTTTCTCAACAAGTCCCGGTCGGGTACCACTGCCTCCGAAACCTCGTGGACCTCGTTGTGACATTGTAGAAGGTGGTCCCCAGGAGTAACAGGTTCTGACTTCTGAGCTTCGACCCAATTGAGCAACTTATGGGTTTTCTGCTATGGTAATTAACCCAAGGACGATGTCATTGCCCGGAGTCCCGTTCGGTAATGATTGGAGAAAGTGCCGGAAAACTAGCTCTTTTTTTTTTTTTTTTTTTTTTTGGACACCGGAGCGGGATGCTTGAGGAATGGAGTGAAGGTACCGGTCGGGGATATGGTTTGTCAAGCATGCAAGGATGAATCACCGAGAGGTGAAGCAAAGAAATTGAGGATTTCTCATCTGGGGTCACCGGGAAGAGGTGAGGTTGCTGCCCCGAGTTTGCGGGGGATGGAGGCCAATATGCCAAGCTTGTTGCACGGAATTTACTCAAGATTTAGGGTACCGGTACATGTTGAGTGCCGGTAGAGTACTGGTGCCTGGTTCACCAAGAGTTGGTGTCGCGGTAAGTCACCGGGGTGGGTGTTTTGTCTCGGCCGGTAATTAATGATGACGACCCCATAGAACTGAGCTACCCATCGATGGTGGTTGGCAAGTGCATGGGATGCATGCATGCATGATCCCAATGGCTTGGCTTTGTATGATTAAGAGCGCGGGGTCTTGTGCGTACCCGATGACTTGTGTTCCAGGATAACTCAATAGTACCCGATGGCTCATGAAAGTCCCGGAAGCTTATGTACCCGTACATGGCCCTTGCTCAAGGTCGGAGGTTCACACCCAAACATAGGGACCCTCCTTCTAGTGCTAATGTTTCTACTGAAGAATACGGTACGGGAACTAAGTGTGGATCATGATGGGGAGAGAGAGAGAAAGGGACACAAGCATGTATAGTGGTTCACCTTGCCCTTGAGGCAAGGCTATGTCCACTTAGAGATTCTACTATGAGTGAGGTCAAGTGACCTTTGTAGTATACAAGTGTGGAGATCATGGATCCATCCTCTCTAAGAAGGGGAGGACTTCCTTATATAGCTAAAGGAAGTCCCATTCTATTCTACATTTCCGATGTGGGACAATAATACACATAATGCTTCTCTTGAAGCCTCTTGAAGATCATGGGAGGGTGGCCTCCCTACGAAGTACCAGTCGACCTCCACCATAGCGAGGTAGCTCGGGTGTCGGACTACCGGATACATGTCATAGGCGGGGCTAACCATGCCGCGGGGCCCACCTATGAGGTCGTTGATTATGCTTGGCGGTATGTAATATAGGCGGTATGAACAGAAACCAGTCTGGAATTTCACTAAAATGCCTTCCTTCCATTTCATTCGACTTCTGTAAGATATCCTCATAAGCAAAACGATTTCCCATAGTTGAAATGGCATATAGTATCCCGTAAATGGAAGAATATGCGGTTGTTGTAATTGGATTGAAGTCATTGGTAAATGAAGAAGCTCTTGAAGATGAGTTCATAGGTTTTGGATTTAAGAACACAATGGTGGGCAATTGAAAATGAAGGTGCTTGTATAAACCATGTGACCAAACTTTTAAATAGATCAGTATTCATCATGCGTGATATGGTGATCTTCACGGACCAAAGTTCACCATAAAGTCCTAAGGGTTCTTCTTTGTCCTTGCTTGTTTGATAGGTCATGTCAAAATGTCTTGGAGGATTTCATGCGGAAGCTTTGTTCTTGAAATGTGTTAAGGCTGTGACTTGAACACAATGCCTAGCTATCATTATTGTGTCATTTACCCTAGAATAGTGTGTATGGAGGTGTGGTTGGGTGTGGTCTTATAATAACTCGATTTTAATTTGAAATCTGGTTGGAGCGATGGGGTGGTTTTCACAATTTAAGAGATTTATAGCAAAAGTAATTAATATTAATAAAAAATCACCAACAGCGTTCTCATTAAACAACGAATTACATACAATTTAAATGTTTTTCACCAACATATCGACCGATTAATTATTGGAGCTATACAATACAACACACCTATTATTATCTTTCACATTAATATGTCTGGTGAAGCCTTCTCAGCCTACCTAAACCCTTATATTAAAACACATCTTCCTCACCACAACAGCCATTCGGTAATTCTTACTATAGAGCTACCACACCTAGAAAACCCAAAATTATATCAATAGTAGCTATTTTGCACCAATACTAACTCGACATGAGCAAATGTGCAGGTTCTTCGGGCCAAGAAGACAATTATGATGATGTTTGGACTCCGCGGTTAGCCACAAATCTTTGAATTTTCATGAGTCATAAGAATGATACATCTCTACCAACTCATAATGTGAAACCAAGATGCATCAATAAGCCAAAGACAACACCGGTACAGACCAAAGATCACTCTCCTGCTAATCATTATGAGGATGCATGGTGTTCATGAAAGATTCAATTTGTTCAAGAAATTTGTGGTGAAGACGGATCCAACTGGGGGATGGGGCAGCATTACAATTGAGTAAGCAACGACTGAAATCACTAAAGGCGACCTTGTTCGTCAAAACCAAAAATAGTACATTTCCAATCATTCCAACAGAGTTTTAATTGTATTAGGTTACATTAAGTGGCTTCCTTCGATTTGTTGAAGTTTGGAGGATAAATGTATGATTCAGACGAGACGACAGATAAATGTTGTCTGAACAAAAAAAAAAAAAACAGATACAACACAAACCAAAATCAAATTTGTCTCTTTGATTAGACGACAGATAACTGTTGTATGAAGACAAACCTAATTCTCAAAGCTAACTTACCATGGTATGTTGCTATATTCAGACGACAGTTTTTACACTGTCTGTCGTTAAAATATATCAGATGACATAAACCAACCTGTCTGTCGTCTGATGATGTTATTGGCATAGTATCAGAATGAAAAAGTTCAACATAAGTACCAATCTAGAGGGTGTATAATACAAGTCAAGCTACTAATAAAAAATTCCAAGCTTTTAGTGAGACTACTATAATAGTCTGCATCAATACTAACTATCATGTACTAGCAAGAACAAAATGCAAGATGATAATCATCAAAGGAATCCATACCTGATAATTATCATATAAGCATCAATACTAACTATCATGTATACCCGAAAGAATAAAGACAATCCTTCATCTATCCCATAGAAACCGATAAGTGTCAAATCCGATAATTGCATATTTGGGTCTTGGACCTTTTCCTGCAGATTTACCAGAATGGTCATTTTGATAACACATTGACAAATTTCACAATTAATCTTAATCCCCCAAATAAAGCATACATATTTTGAAGTTAGTCTTCCCTTTGTTTCTATGTAAGGATGATGACATAATTTTGTGTTTCAGATTGGTTTTAAGATGCAAATGGTCAAAGTATCCTATTTAATATGCAAACCTCTAAGGCTCTAATCTTTTGTTTGATTAAAGAATGACTAAACACAATTGATGACTTGAGAAATTATCTGTGATATTCAACGATTGGTATTTATTTAATTTGAAAAGGAAGAAAAAAAATGTCTACCTCTTTCTCTTCCTATCCAATGTCTTTGTCTCTTGTTGTAGCTGCTTCCTTTTCCTTTAATTCAATCATTTTCTATGTGTTTTCTTTAGGCCAATATGTAAGTTTCCACTCGTGCAGCAAATTACAACCTACAAATAAATGCACACACAGTAAACCAAGTGTACCAAAAGCCAAACTCGTGCAGCCCAAACAAGATTCCAAACACGTGTTGGTGACGAAAAATTCCGTAGAGGATTTTGACTCACCAATCAATGCGGACTAGAGTGGGAGCTAACCGGTAACAATCGAGAAGCTTCATTCGAGCATTAGCTTGAAGTTTGGTTGTCGGCTCGAAGAGAAGGGGGGGGTAACTACAGAAAACCCTCAAATGCCTAAGTCAGTATGTTTCTTAGTTGTGGAGTAAAAACAAGTTGGAATTCGATATCTTACTTGACCAGTGTGTTCCCTATTTATAGGTGAAGGAGAGCTTGCCTTAATATCGCTTTAATACTTGTTCTTACTAACGCTATCACTCAGTGTTATTGAATAACGCCATCACTCCGTGTTATTGAATAACGCCATATCGCCAACCGCATTATTAAATAACGCCATCACTCCTCGTTATTTAATATAAGTTCTTTTATAATCAGCAATAACAATCACTTCTAAAGATTGAAGTGAATCAAATCCAATAAGAGGATAATGTAGCGGACTTATTCACTAAGTCATTACCTAAATCCACATTCGAGAAACATGTGAAGAGCATCAGATTCAAAAAGTTATCTGAACTCCCATGATTGTAGCAATCAGGGGGAGATATCGACATCAGGGGGAGGTATGATGTTTACATATTCTATCTCAAAGAGTGAAGGACATGTTGTACTGTTTTTCTCCTCCTCATGGTAGTTTTTTGTCCCATAGGATTTTTCACTCGAGCAAGGTTTTTAACGAGGCAACGATCGAAGAGTCACCACCAAGTTTGAGCGGCACAAGGGGGAGTGTTGAAGAATGTTGACATTTAGTGTGCCTTGTCAAACTAGGATTAGTTCTATGATTGTAATAGGGGAGAATGTTCTAGAATTCCTAGTCCTATTAGGATTAGTTTCCCTTGTATCATAAGTATTTGTACTTTGCCATCCCTATATTTAAGGCTCTTATTATCAATAGTGGAACACACAATTCTCTCATCAATCTCTATCGAATTAATCCTTTATTCTTAAATAAATACTAGTGTTAGTCATTGAATAATATGTACGTTGTTCAAGTAAAACCCTAATTTGTGTTTCGCCCAAACTCTAGGTTACTTTACCTAG
This sequence comes from Rosa lucieae, assembly GCA_024704745.1. Classification (NCBI taxonomy): domain Eukaryota; kingdom Viridiplantae; phylum Streptophyta; class Magnoliopsida; order Rosales; family Rosaceae; genus Rosa; species Rosa lucieae. Next base: position 31,691,745 of record CM045495.1, on the reverse strand, counting down.
AGGTAATAGGTTTAATTAGAAAAATCTAGATATTATCTTTCCTTGTATGATTTAGACTCTATGTATTGTAATCCTCTATATAAAGAGGCCCCTATTATCAATGAGAATACACAGCGATTTTCTCTCAATTTCTGATTCCCTAAAACACGTTATCAGCACGAAAGCCCTAACCCTAAAATCCTAATTTCGTAGCCCTCAAATTCCAACATCCACCGCCCCACATATTGAAGCCTAGCCTCAAGGAACCCAGAACCTGCGGCGGAACCACGGGAACTGGTCGGAAAACCCTTGAACTGGCCGTCAGAAAAATCGGACAGGCCCCTGCCCCCTGCAAGCATCTGCCGAGTCCCTGCCGAGGTCCCTGCACGCCCTACCGATATCTGCCGAGTGCTGCCTACATCTGCTGAGAAGCCCCACCCGCATCTGCCGAGCCCTGTGCCATGCCCTTGCCGTCATCTGCCGAGACGTGTGCCTGCCCCTGCCGACAGCCCCGCACACATCTACCGAGAAGCCCCACGCTCATCAGCTGAGATGTGTGTTTGCCCCTGTTGTCAGCCCCGCACACACCTGCCGACATCTACTGACACCTGCCAAGCCCCTGGGCAGCAGCTGCCGACAGGCCCTACACATCCTCTGCACAGCCTCCGCACAATCCCTGTAGCAGCCTTGCACACCCCGGTCTACCTCCGGCCACCATCAGTTTCCGACCTATTTTCCGGCGACCCCAGTACCTTTTTCAGGTCATCTTCAACATCCTTTTTCGGTCAAGATTTCCAGCATCTTTTTAAGGTAAACTTTTCTAAAAGTTCCCGTTTTTTAAGTTTTTCAATTTCTTCTTCTTTCTCTCGAGGATTTCCAACATCCCTTCTTCTACCCCCCCTTTCTTCTTCATAGGGGAGACCAAATAGCCGAATTGTGGGGATTCATGCTCACTCCAAGGTTGGAGCTTGTAGAGTCCTCCAAACTTAGAGTTTGTTGAGAAGAAAACGATCGACAACATACATCGTTGTTTCGATCTAATCCAAAACCCCTCTTGGAAGCGACTACGCTCAGAAATTTAATAGTTTTTCGTGGTAGCCTTTTCGAAATTTAATAGTTTTTCGTGGTAGCCTTTTCGCTACGAAACTAACCCTAATCTTGTGTTGTTTTTCAGGATAAGTTACCTGAACAAGTTGAACTTTGTTCCATTGGAGACAACTGGCGCAGGATACCATAGGTGGGTCCGAGATGTGCGCCAATGTCTTAAGGCTGATGGACTTCTGGAAACCATCCAAGAGCCTAGTCAGAATGTGCTCTCTATTGAGCAAGCTACTGCTTTTGAAGCAAATCAAGCTAAAGCCATAATTCTCATAACAAGGCACATGAATGACACGCTCCAAAGTGAATACCTCAATGAGGAAGACCTCAGAAAACTATGGGTGGAACTTGAGCAGCGATTTGGCAACGTTTGTGACTCCCTGCTTCCTGATTTATAAGTGAGATGGCATAGCCTCCGCTTTTGTGATTTCAAGTCTGTGCTTGATTATAACTCGGAAGCTCTTCGTATCAAGTCTCTAATGGAGTTTTGTGGCCAAGCCATAACTGATACAATGTTGATCGAGAAGACTCTCTCTACCTTCCCCATCTCTACTCTGATGATTTCAAAGAATTATCGGATTGATACTAATGCAGGACGTATCACAAGGTTTCATGAGCTCATTGGAGCCATGAATGTAGCTGAGAAGCACGACAATATCCTTGTGAAAAATTATAATGCTAGACCCGTGGGAACCAAGTCTATTCCAGAGTCTAACTATAGTCGCGCCCCCAAGGGAGGAAGCAAGGAGCGAAACCCTAAGAGTAGGGACAATTCTGGACGTTCTGGTCCTTATTCTCACCCTAAAGAGGAAGGAAACCTTCAAGAGAGGCGTACACAGAACCGTGGAAGTCAACGTGTGAAGAGAGAGAGAAACGGAGCCGCCGACCATGGTGGTAACGCCACCAAGAGCAATGGTCGTCCAAATCGTGCCCCAAAGGTGCCTCGATCAAGGGAACCTGACCATAATGATGTTTGTTTTCGATGTGGATCAACTGAACATTGTGCTAAAGCATGTAAAGCACCCCAGAATATTGCAAACGCATATAAGACGTATCGTGAAGCAAGGGAGGCAAATTACATGGAACAAGAAGATCAAGATGGTGATCTCGATCTAAGGGTGGAAGGCTACAAGGATTAAGACCCAGAAACTGGCGATTTTGATTAAGTCTTTTTATTTTCCAAGAGATGTAGGCAATTGCCATATTATTTTTGTAGTAGATGCCAATGGTATTAGTCCTTCTTCAAAGTAGGCGTACTCAATGTAAGTGTGATGTCTAGGAAGGTTTTGAGATAAGTGGTACTTAAGTAAGCTTTGCTTCACCGACATCTCTCTACTCACCTGGTCACATTTGCATTGGAATTATCGAAAGGAGTTAGACGACTACCACTGTTTTGCATTAGCTAGTTTATTGGATTATATTTTCTTTGGTCAAAGAAACGATGATGTAATTCCGTTTGGCTTATTAATAAAAGTTGAGTTCTTTTCTTTATGACTCCTTTTTAATTATGAGCTTTTCTTTTAGGAATGGATGAACTACAATGTCTTGCGGATAGTGCGACTATGCACACCATTCTACGACATAGGCAATTATTCTTAGAGATGTTGCCTACATATTCCTCTGTGACTACAATGGCTGGGCCATCAGGTTTAGTTCAAGGACATGGAATGGCCCAATTTCTATTGCCAAATGGCACCTTGATTAAAGTCACTGAAGCTCTCTATGCTTCTACGGAAAATCGAACCTTATTGAGCTTTAAAGATATAAGACCCAACGGATTCTATGCGGAAACACATACTGAGAACGAAAAAGAGTTCCTTTGCATTACCTCTAATGATTGCGGACGGAAGCGCATCTTAGAGAAGCGTATGTGTCAATCTAGTGGACATCCTGGTCGTGATATGATGCTCTGTATTCTAAAGACTTCACACGGACATCCATTCTTTAGAGTGAGAAGAAGCAAGAATCAAAAATTGATTCCTGGACTTCGCAAGACCGCAAGTCCCATGTGATTTCTGGCGCTGCAGCCATCTTGGGGCTCCAAAGGGCCGCCCAAGTCCCATGTGATGACTTCATCAATGGTGCCAACCATGAGCATGACGCCATGGTTGTTCCTCCCACTGGCCATGACGCCATACACACTAATTCCCATGGCTCCAACGCCGTGTTGAGAGCTGTAGTCACACATTTTTCTTCTGATAGCGCTACAGACGCTCAGGCCCAACCAAAATCCTCATTGATTGCTTCTTAGGCCCCTCGCTCGTTTTGCAAAGCCTGTTCCTTCGGAAAATTAGGACCGAAACCATCTTACGCAAAGGATCCCAAAATACTCATTCCTTTCTTACAGAGAATCTAAGGGGATATTTGTGGACCAATTCAACCATCATGTGGACCTTTTACATACTTTACGGTATTGGTTGATGCGTCGACACGGTGGTCACATGTCGTGCTGTTGTCCACTGGAAATGCTGCTTATGCTAAACTCCTCGCCCAGATTATCCGTCTACGGGCTCACTACCCTGATCATCCTATTAAGTCAATTCGACTTGATAATGTTGGGGAGGTTACATCGAAAACGTTCGATGACTATTGCATGTCACTGGGGATTGATGTAGAGCATCCAGTTCTCCATGTTCATACCCAAAAATGTCTCGCAGAAGCCGTTATCAAACGACTACAGATGATAGCAAGGACATTCGTTATGCAAACCAATCTCCCTGTTTCTGCTTGGGTATGTGCAATATTGCATGTAGCGACGCTAATTCATCTACGATGCACTGCAACCCAATCTTACTCTGCGTTACACCTAGTGACTGGGTACGAGCCTGATTTCTCGCACTTATGTAGTTTTGGGTGTGCCATTTATGTGCCTATTACTCCGCCACAGCGTACTAAGATGGGTCCAAAGCGACGAATGGGCGTTTATGTTGGATATGAATCTCCAACCATCATTCGCTATCTTGAACCCTTGACAGGCGATCTCTTTACTGCTAGATTTGCGGATTGTCACTTTGATGAGACAGTCTTCCCATCGTTAGGGGGAGATAAGAACACAAATGTTCAATAGGAACGACAGGAATTGTCGTGGTCTGTCCCCACTATGTCTCATCTCGATCCCAGTACCGTACAATCTGAACTTGAAGTACAAAGAATAATTGAGCTCCAGAACGTAGCAGAATACTTTGCCTGATGCGTTTTATGATTTTACCAAAGTGAAGAGATCACACATACCTGCTGCAAACGTGCCTGGAACGATCGATGTCCCGAAAACTGGACATCACGCCACTGCTGTGACACCAGGAGATGGCGCCATTGCCCAATATGGCAATGATGTGGCGTCTATGGCCGTAGGTCCCACAAGGAAGGGCGGTAGACCGATTGGTTCGAAGGATACTCGCCCTAGAAAGGGAGCGAATGAGACACAAACAAATCCTTTGATCATCGATACTCAAAATTCGTCCCATGAGAATGTTCCGGATTATGGTTATGTCCAAGAGACATCATTGGAGGACGCCTCAATGTCAGAACCTATCCCTGAAAACGTAGAGATCTCTATGAATCACACTAGTGTACATGGAACGTGGGAAAGAAGCTCCATCATCATTGATTATGTATTCGCGTATTCAGTAACGCGTGAGATTATTGAGACCGATGACATGGAACCATGCTCCGTTGATGAATGCCAACGTAGAGTTGATTGGCCAAAATGTAAAGATGCGATCCATGCAGAACTTGATTCTCTAGCGAAAAGAAAGGTATTTGGCAAAGTTGTACCAATACCGCCCAACACCAAACCAGTTGGTCACAAATGGGTATTCGTTAGAAAGCATAATGAGAGAAACGAGATTGTAAGGTACAAAGCTCGCCTTGTGGCGCAAGGCTTCTCACAATGCCCTGGAATTGACTACGAGGAGACATATTCTTCCGTAATGGACGTAATAAGGTTCTGCTACCTTGTCAATTTGGTAGTTTCCGAAAAACTGAACATGCAGCTTATGGATGTGGTTACTGCGTATCTATATGAGGATCTAGATACAGAAATATACATGAAGGTCCCAGATGGACTTCAGTTACCCAAATCAAGTGGCTCTAAACCACGGAGCGCGTTTGCAATTAGATTGAAACGCTCACTATATGGATTGAAACAATCCGGACGGATGTGGTATAACCGTCTAAGTGACTATTTGATTGGTAAGGGATATGTCAACAATGAACTATGCCCATGTGTGTTCACAAAAAGGACAAGTTCCAGATTTGCAATACTAGCAGTTTATGTCGATGACATGAACATAATTGGCACCCTTAAAGAGTTAAGGGAAACCGCTGAACATTTGAAATTCGAGTTTGAGATGAAAGATCTTGGGAAAACACGGTTTTGCCTCAGTTTGGAACTTGAGCACCATAGAGAAGTTATCCTGAATCATCAATCAACTTATACCTAAAAGATGCTTAGGCGTTTCAACATTGACAAGATTAAACCTTCAAGCAGCCCAATGGTCGTTTGCAGTCTTGATCCAAAGAAGGATCCATTCCGTCCAAAAGATGACGACGAAGAAGTGCTAGAGGCAGAAGTGCCCTACCTAAGTGCAATAGGCCCATTATTGTACTTAGCACAATGCACAAGACCTGATATCTCATTCGCTGTGAACTTGCTAGCCAGATATAACTCTGCGCCAACACGACGCCATTAGACTGGTGTTAAAGATATCTTACAATACCTAAGTGGTACGATTGATATGGGATTTTTCTATCCCAACATAGAGACGATGGATTCGGACCCATCAAATGTTGGGACGCCACACATGGTGGACTGCGTTCCCTCTCCCCATCCCAAAACGATATAAGTGTTTTATAAGGTTTTACTGATGTTGGGTATCTCTCTGACCCACACAAAGGTCGCCCCCAAACTGGTTATGTTTTTACCATGGGAAAGACCGCGATATCTTGGAGGTCTACAAAGCAGACCTTAGTCGCTACCTCTTCATGCAGAGATTATTGCTCTTCACAAAGCAGTTCGTGAATGTATATGGCTTTGATCCATAGTTACGCATGTTCGAAGCAATTGAGGTCTGAAGTCTACCACAGATGAGCCAACGAGCATTTATGAGGATAATGCTGCTTGCATTGAACAAATTAAGCAAGGCTACATTAGAGGCAACAACACCAAGCACATATCGCCTAAATTCTTCTACAATCAGCAACAACAGAAGCTCCTTAAGATCAAAGTGAACCAAGTTCGATCTGAGGACAATGTGGTAGACTTGTTTACTAAGTCATTGCCTAAATCCATGTTTGAGAAACATGTGGCAAGAATTGGCTTGCTGAAATTATCTGAACTCCCATGATCGTTGTCATCAGGGGGAGGCGCAGACATCAGGGGGAGATGTCTACATGTTCACCTCGAAACATGAAGAGTGTGTTGTGCTCTTTTTCCCCTTCGACCGAGGTTATTTTTGTCCCACTAGGTTTTTGTTACTCGGCAAGGTTTTTAACGAGGCAACGAGAGAAGCACTGCGTTTAGGCAACACAAGGGGGAGTGTTCAAGTAAAACCCTAATTTGTATTTAGCCCAATCTCTAGGTTACTTGACCTAGAGGTAATAGGTTTAATTAGAAGAATCTAGAGATTATCTTTCCTTGTATGATTTAGACTCTATGTATTATAATCCTCTATATAAAGAGGCCCATATTATCAATGAGAATACACAGCAATTTTCTCTCAATTTCTGGTTCCCTAAAACATACGTGTAATATTTAATATTTTAATTAAATGCAGAGCTGTTTCAAGATGTAACAATGTTCCGTAAGCTATTAAATAGAATAACATGAAGGCCTAAAATGCAAAAGCCAACAAATGAATATAAACCAGGCTTTTCCAATAAAGCTTTACTGGAAGACCCTTTATCCCAGCTTTGGTTTAACTCCTGCATTTTCTTTTAGGTTTTATACATCTGAAAGTCTTTGGATCACTGTCTCCATATTCCAACTCAAGCCATGGTCGTCTCTCATTGGTGTTACTCAATCCCTGCACTTTAAATATGTATTAACAGTTTCGTGTACCAAAATGCTCGGTTTGAAACTTTATAAATAAGAATTATTAGTGACCTTTACTTAGTGTACCGTTTGTAAAATTTTTCCTTTACCTAATATTGCAAGAAGAGTTGCAAGTTACTCCTTTAAATAACTTCCCAATTTGTCTCACTACTTAACCAACGAGTCACATTTTACATTATTATGCCCATTTTTTATGATTTTTTTTCTATAATATGAGAGCTACAATAGATTTGATCAAAGACCCTCATACATATTATACCAACTACAATAGACCTCGATTGGGTTGTTGCTGGAATTTAAAGAGGGAAAATTTTAAAAACTGTACATGACATGGATATAGGCCATTCCAAAGTTCGGTGTATCAGGTTTCAAAGAATTAACTTCGGTACATGACATTGCAATCCCGACCCACCTTAGTACATGTCGTTAATAAAACCGTTAAATCTATGCAATTATTCAATTTTTAAAGGGTAATTTTGGTTTTTCATATATATATATATATATATATATGGATCATATCCAGAGTGAGGCCTTGCTTTGAAATTAAAGTGTGAGGTTGGAGTTTAGAGTCACTTTTCGGTCTCATATCCACATCTCAACCGTTCACCTTTTAGGTACTAATGTATAGATCATCTCTATAAAATTTCAGCCAAATTAATAGTCGTTAAGGCATTGTTAACTACCTTAAAGCTTGTACGGTTCAGGTTGGACAGATTCAGTTCATTCATTGGTTTAAGCGAGTTAGATACCTTAATGATTATTAATTTGGCTGAAATTTTGCAGAGATGATCTATACATTAGTACCTAAAAACTGAACGGTCGAGATATGGATATGAGACCAAAAAGTGACCCTAAACTCTAACCTCGTACTTTAATTTCAGAGCAAGCCTCGCTCTAGATAAGATATGTATATATATATATATATATATATATATCTCTCTCTCTCTCTCTCTCTCTCTCTCACACGGACACCCAATTTTGGGTAGCCTTCTCCTACTTCTTCTTTCTTCTTCTCCTTCTTCTTCTTCCTTCTTCTTCCTCCCCTACTTGATTTGGACACCGAAATCTGGGTACCCAAAATCTGATTTTCTTCTCCTCCTCCTTATTCTTCTTCTTCTTCCTTTTTCTCCTCCTCCTTCTTCTTCCTCCCTCCCTCCCTTCTCCCGATATCAAGTTTCTTCTCCTCCTCCTCCTTCCTTCTTCCTTCTTCTTCTTCCTCCTCCCTCCCCAATATCAAGGTTTCATTTGGACACCCAAATCTAGTTTTCTTCTCCTCCTTCTCCTCCTCCTCCTCCTCCTCCTCCTTCCTTCTTCCTTTTCCTTCTCCTTCTTGTCTTCCTTCTTCTGCAATTTTTTTTGTTTTTTGTTTTTGTCAATCCATGAAGAGACAGATTTGCCTTTACAAATTTGATCAAAATCAAACTGACTAACGAGGGCCGTAATGACATAAACTGATTTTGGGTAAGGATTGTAATGTCATATACCGAAATTAGTTCTTTGAAACATGATACACCGAACTTCGGAATGACCTATATGTCATGTATAGTTCTTAAGATTTTTCCTTAAAAGTATGTGTCATGGTTGCCACTTATGCTTCCTAGCCTCCTAGGGTTAGCATATAATATGAAGACATTTGACCAACTAGAAGAGGGCAAAGACATCAAGACTAGACCATTTCAGGCAAGCTGATTGAGTAAGTCAATTGAAGCTTCCCTGTATTGTCCCACATAATTCATCGTGGCTTGGTCAATTAATTACATGATACATGTGGTCGATCCAAATACAACTAGTCAATCATCTTCTTGTGTGGGTATATGGAATTATATACACACATATTTTTAATTTTCTATTTGAAAATGTAAATTTTTGAAATTTATTATTCTACATAAAAAATATCGTCACCTAATGTGGTTTGAATTTTCCATTACAAATGAAAAAAGGAAATGTACTTGCAAACAATGAGAAATTGCATTTGGAGACTTGGACTTTGATCAAATGCCAGAGCATATATAGTCAAAAACAATTCCAAACTTTCAATTAATCAGTTTAGTAACAATCACACCTGTTATGATTGATTCCACATTATTTCGACAAAAAAATTTTGACCGCATAACAGTCACACCATAATACTAGTATGAGTGTCTAAAAGTCACAAAATTTAGGTTTAACCTCCCATGCTGAGTCAAATGCTTCTGTCTTGGGGCGTTCGTATGAAGACCAGGGAGTTGTTTTGGGTTCACACACTAATCTGAGAGTTACTCATATTAGAAGGAATGCAAATATGGTTGCGCACCGGTTAGCTGCTCATGCTAGTACACTTATGCAAGCTTGTTTTTAATTTTCTACTCCTGATTTTCTGCTAGCTGCAATTGCAGCTGAGGTTTGTAATTTGTAATCATTTTTAGTTCAATAAAGGGCTGATCTATTTCTTTCAAAAAATAGATAGTTTTTTATTTTATTTTTTTATTTCTTTTGAAAAGGAAGTAGGCAGATATATTTTTAATTACTTTGTGGTGATGCATATGCACACACAAGTTTACTACTGGTTTTTGACTTGATCTTCCTTGTGAGGATAGGAACGATCACTTTCTTACCTAAAAAAAGAAAAAGATATAATAGTCATGATCTCAGAACTTGCCATGAAAGGGTAGCTGTAACTTCATCAATTATAAGATGAATAGGTCATAATCAGTAGGAAAGCTTGATCTAAATTTCAGATTAGTTCTGTATTGCTAATCTTTAAGCTATAGTATTAGTACCACAATAATAAGTGAAGATGGTCCCATGACTCCCATCATAAAATGGAAGCCTAAAAGCAAAAGCCAACCAATGAATATTAGCTAGCTAGCTCCCCCAGATGGGGGTCGAAGAAAGAAAAAGATACTAGCCCAAGATTACCTAAAGCCACCACTACTAGAATAATGTCATTAGACATCGCCACTATTAAATCGGTCAGGATTGCACCTGATGTTAAAAATCGTGCTAACATCAGTTTGTGAAAAAACCGATTTCTATTGTTATTGTAGACATCAGTCACCAACTGAAACGATGAGAAAAGTTTCGTTGGAAAAATTTTAAAAAACGCAGAGGGACTAAGTTGAAATTTTCAGATACGCGGGGGGACCAAAATATTCATTTCCCCAACACTTAGAATTTTTTCACTTTGTTTAAAACTTACAAACCCTAATTACTAACTCTCACTTTGGACTCCAGCGCGCGCCCTCCTTCTTCGCGTCGACCTCGTTCTCCAACCTGACCCACCCCGAGCTCGTTCTCCGACCACCACCAACGTAGGTCCTCTCTCTCTTCTCCCCACCACCAATACTGATTTTCTATCCGGCGTTTCATCGTCTTTTTTCTTGTGAAGAGAGAGTGAGATGGGAGCGGAGAAAGCAGAGGCGTCGTTGGATTCGTTGATCGCCGGGTTCAATAGTCAGATCTCAGAGCTCCAAGAGCTCGTTATTGCTCGAAATAGTAAGACTCGACCTGATTACCCAATCTTAAATTTATGAACTTTTGATACGGCTCTTATCATCTCACATATTCTTCCAATTAGTGCTCAAGCTCAGATATATGGGTTAATTTCATTTCTGGTGGGTGGAGAAAACTGAAAAAGAAATTAGGGATCATGTCTCGATTTGTTTCAAGCTTTTTAGAATGAGTCTACGGATTATATATGGTGGCTGGTAAATGGGTCTAGACTTTGTTTATAGCATGATTTTGATGTTTTGGCAGGGATTTGGGTATTTGTTTCTGGTGGCTGCAGAATATTTGGTTCAGGGCGATGGGCTACGGTAATACCACTCTAGATCTGGTTTTTCTTTTGGTATGGGTGTGGAGTGTTAATTGGTTTAAACTTTATTTTGCTGAAATTGGGATTATTGGGATAATTGACTTGAATGGAAATTCTCATTGACTTATTGAATATCCCCTATGGGTTGTTTCTGGTTTTTCAATTTTGTTTGCTTGAAAAAATCTCTCTTGAATGCCTGGGATAGCTTCTGATCAACAAATCTCTCTTGTTTGGCCTTTTTCTTGCAGGACATCTTTATGTAGAAGTACTTCTTTTTGCAGTCATTGTTTTTCTATTCTCCCAGAAAAGTTACAAACCCCCTAAGAAGCCTTTAACAGAGAAGGTTTGTGTGAAAGTTTTATGCCAGTACTTTTTTCTTGTGGAACAATACACTCTGCTTGCGCACCTCCTTTAATCCATTGAACTGCTTTTTATATTCGTAACTTAACAAAACAAGGAGTCAGAAGTGTTGAGGCATTGTTGTAAATTGTAATTTGATTATACTTCCTCGTGGGATTTGAAAGAAAAGATCTGTGTGACCAATTTAGTTGTCAACTTTTGTCTCAATGAATAAAGTTTTTAGGTATGCTACTATTTGCATATCACCACATATGAACTTGCTAAATGTCTAGTTTGATTATATGCTTCTGATTCTTCTACTTTCTGATATGACATGTATCCTGGATTCTTAACTGAACTTTGCTAATGTATTGGTACATGTAGGAAATAGATGATCTATGTGAGGAATGGGTTCCTGAACCTCTCATTCCTCCTATCACAAAAGATATGCAGTATGAACCCCCAGTGTTGGAAAGGTGAGTGTGCTTAGTCCCTAGCTCTTCATAGACCAATCCATAGTTCAGCTATGCTTTAATTAGATGTTCCTCTTTTTGAATTTTATCAGGGAGGGAGGGAGGGAGAGAGAGAGAGAGAGAGAGAGAGAGAGAGAGAGAGAGAGAGAGAGAGAGAGAGAGAGAGAGAGAGAGAGAGAGAGAGAGAGAGAGAGAGAGAGAGAGACCATTAGCAGTACGTTATTTTTTTTGGAAGAATAAATAATTGGTTATTGCAATTTTCTTCAGTGTTATATCTTGGAGTTAAAATGATGTTGCCTATGGGTAAATATAGAACAGAATATTCCTTGTTCTAAGGGATTTTGCTAATGAGTAGAATTTATTCAGTGCTGCAGGGCCACATACAATAGTCAATGGCAAAGAAGTAGTGAACTTTGCTTCAGCAAATTATCTTGGATTGATAGGACATGAGAAGTTGCTTGTAAGAGATAACTTTTCATATTATTGATGGCAGTAAATTGTTGATTGCAGTCGACGCCATTACTGACTTCACCCCCAAGTGAGGGTAGCTTGACTGACATTTTAGTGAGGAAACCTTCGTCTTCTTCAGCTCCCGGTAAGCTTCTTGTTGACATTTTGTGGTTATGGGTTTTTTTCTTCTTCTTATTAATTTCCTGCAAAAAGAGTAAAATTAAGCTATTAAGGATTAGAGCAGTATAAATGTATGAAATTTTTACTGACTAGCTAAATGCCTAAGGTCTACAGCATATTCTATGCTTCAGTATTTTTAATTCTTGAGCTATAAGCACAGCGGTTGAAATTGAATAGGTCCTATGTATTTGTCTTTGCAACATTGTTTCAAGAATTTCGTTGACTCGAAGTGGAAATTGTTTGGTGATGAGGCTGGTTACTCATGAGTCTGCTCTGAATTGTCTATATAGGTATTGTGGATCCGAAAGTGTTACTGGAACTCTTCTCGATGTACCGTGAGTGGCAGGAGGAGAATGTCAAAAAGCTGAGCCAAAAACAGGTTTGTTGTAATAAGATGCATCAGTGCCTTTTGAATTTTGAGTTTCAACACATAGAACAGATGTTGCAGCACTTCAATTTATTATTTAAGATTATTGGAAGGGTTTCGCAAATGCAAAACTCAAAGTCCAGGAAGAACATTGATTAATTTTAGAATTTAGGGAAGATTTTAGGAGCGTGATTTATATTGATCTTCAGTGTGATGATTCGTGAGTATAAGCGTTAGGTTGTTCTTCAGTGTGGCTTTATGCTCCTCCATTAGGCCAACTTTTAGGTTGATCTGGGTTCACTTTAGATCGTAAACTATTAACATGCAATTAGTTTGGTGAAGGTCCTAATTTCCCAAAAAGACTCGGGGTTGGCTGAGATCATTGTTTTATCACATCTATAATAGGTGGCATATTATGAACTCGTCTAGTTCTTTAGTTTCGTTGATGAGCTGATATAGCTATCTTTTAGTATTATTCATCCTGAATGCTTGTTTAACTGTCTTAGAGATCCATTTAGATGCTCTAGTTAACAACGGAACTGAAGCAAGGGGATCATGGTTAATACTAAAATTAGTTATAAAAAGTAATTGGAAGTGATTGACCTCGTTGAGGGAAATGTTACAATTTAAACTTAAGCTCGTGCTCCTTTTATCTTTTAATAATATAGCCAGCGGGTTTGCTGAACAGGTTCTGCAATCTGTGCATTCATTTAATAGTTGCTCAAAATTGACAGAATTATACCTAGTTATTCTCATGTCTTGAAAATTAGAAATCTTATGGTTTGGACTTTGGAATGAGTTTTGTCGTTTGCTCTATCTGATAAAGAGCGCCTGTATTTCCTAGAAATTAAGATTTGGGAAAGACTGCATATTGTATTTCCTAGGAATTAAGATTTGGGAAGACTGCATATTGGGAAATTGACTTGCTCTGCCTTCCTTTCTCCCAACGAGAAATATCTAACCATGATTTGATGATAACTGTGGCAGGAAGAGATAGAGAACAAGATAGAAATTGCGGACGCGTTGTCTGTTAAACTTAAGCAACGTTTTAATTATTCAGTGACAGCAATGAAGACATCCTCGCAACATTTATGTGGAGGTAATTATTCTCATCATATATGCAATATAAGTTCTGCGTAGGATCTTTTGCTTTAACAGATGTTGATGGACCTACTGTATGGATAAATGAGTTGTACACCTTTGTAAAATTAACCTATACATTGAAACATGGACACAGTTCATGCACTGCAGGTAGAGATTGGGGAACTTAAAGGAAGGTTGACGGAGGTTATTAGCAACTGTGATGCAGTGTGCAAGAGAATATCCGCAGAAGGACCAGAGTCTCTTCGGTCATCTGTCAAGCCATTAGTTATCTGCACCGCACACCAAGAACACCAATCTTGATTGAGTATTGTGCTGTGATGTGCAGGATTGTCAGGTGTAATGGGGGTTGCTTATATTCAAGAAGTTGGGAAAGCCATCCTCTTTTTTGAGTTAGGCTAGCTTTTAATTAACATTTTTGTAGCAATTATGAACAAACATGAATACTAATTGCTAGGCTAGCCTTGTAGTAGGTGAATTGGGGTTTTATTTTGCCCATTTTGTAAACTGTTAAGGATGATGATTTCAGATATAATAGCCCAATATTCAAATCACTCTTGTCAACTATCAAAATTGCAATTTATAACAGCAGCTATATATTTTGTGGACATCATCCTCTTTATAGAATGTGATGTCTAGATATAAAGTTGAAATCAGTTTTAACCATAAAAACTTGTGTCTAGTAATACAGATACATCAGTTCCAAAATGAAAATCGATGTTACTGAAATATACAGACATCGATTTTTTGTCGAAAACGATATGTTACTGAGTACCAGACATCAGTTCCAAAATGGAAATCGATGTTACTAAAATATACAGACATCGATTTTTTGTCGAAAACGATATGTTACAGAGTACCAGACATCAGTTCCAAAATGGGAACCGATGTCTGTAACAGTACCAGACATCAGTTCCAAAATGGGAACCGATGTCTGTAACAGTATCAGTCATCGGTTCTTAAATCAATAACAATGTTAAAACGCAAATCTATATTTGTTTAAGCATTAAATACAATAAAATGTGGGTTTAACAATAGTAAAACATGTAAGTTTGTTATCATTTAAACCTATTTACATCGATTTATAATTAGGAACCGTTGTCTACACGAATACTAGACATTGGCTAAAAACCGATGTCTGCATTTTCCAGATCTTTCTCATCACCCACAAAGACATCGGTTGGGTTTTTGTTTCTCATCGGTTTTTGACCGATGTCTGGGGCCATAATTCTAGTAGTGCACCAGCTAATTTCACAGCTGCATTTTCTTTTACGTATTATACGTCCAACAATCTTTGTACTACTGTCTCCATATTCCTGACTGAAACCAAGGTCGTCTCGTTGGTGTTACTCATTTCCTGCACTTTTAATATGTCCAACAGTTTCTGAAGAGATTTATCCAATATTGCACGTAGCTGGTTGCCGTACTTGTGCTTTTTGTAGCTGATCCCTGCACGAAGCTTGGACCGTAAGAGGTGCAAGGCCTTTTCCACAAGCATTTTGAAATTTTCTAGTCCTTCTTTTGGGTGATCCAAGACATTGTTATATTTTGCCTGCATTTCTTCGATCAGTGGTTGTAGAAACTCTAGCTTGGAATATCTTCCCTTCATCTTATATAGCGCATCAAACAGCTCTTGCAATATTGTACCCACAGCAGCCCGTTGCACTAGCGATGCCAAACCTATATTTGCAATACAAATTAAAGTAGTAAATTAACTTTGTATTGTTTCAAACCTCACCGTTGATGCAAAAGTACTAAATACAACTATGATATATATACGTTGTTAACTTATCTTTTAAGCTACCGTTGAGTTTAGATGCTTAAGCTAATCGAACATGAGCAAGCTGTATATGAAATAATCAGATGTACAGAACGTTATTGATCAAGTAATTCCGAAGAAGTAGAAAGTTTACCTTTCAAGACACCATTCTCTTTAACTCGCTCCAGCGCCATCTCTGTACTCGTCACCAAAATCCTGGTCTCCTCCACATTTCTTGCTTGCCGCTGCAACAAGGGTTTACCAAGCAGTAGTTTAATAGACGCTGCCAATTCAACAAGCTGTTTACTGCTCTCTACTGCAGAAAGCAACGCCACCTTCGCATCCCTAGGCTCCTGCCTCACATTCAGTTTCTTCCCAAGCATTTTGAGAAGCTCCTCCATTTGGACTAGTTTTGCCGTTTGTTTTCTCATCTCGAGATAGATCTCCTTCACATCCCTTGCTTCCTGAAACTTGAGTCTATCCAACAGTATCTTAAGCGATTGATCCAGTTTAACAAGCTGGTTGCTATAACGTCGCTTGACTAACAAGTACTCCCTCTTCCGAATCTGGCTCAGTCTGCCTACCAGCTCTGCACCCTTCTCCATCTCTCTCATGAGATCTTCAATTTCCGAAGTTGGGAGATCCAGTTTCAAGTTCAGCTCACCTATCTGGAAGATCAGAGGTTTCAGAGAGTCAAGGGTGCAATTGAGATTCTCTAGCTGGCCTCTAAAGCGCTTAGTCTCGCCTCTTATTTCCTTGAACCCCTTGTACAGCTCGGCGAACAGTGTTCCTAAAACAGCACCTGCAACAAGCTCCCCACCCATTGCCATTATTCTTGATTCTTTGCATGAAATTATTTGTATTGATTTCTTGTGATGTGATAAAGATAGTAGTATCTGCTTGGGCATATATAATTATATGTACAACTTGAGATTGATAGGTTTGTTAAGACCGTCGACTCTCTCCGAGATTATGACCGCTTTGACAACTGATCAAAGTTCTAGGTCTAGCTAGCTAGAACTATCACCGGAGGTTCCTTTGATGGCTACATTTCCAACAGGAAATCTTGAATGCGTACGATGCTAGAATATGTGTGGTAATTTCTCAGATCTTGCAATGTGTAACACATGTTCCTTCTATTTCTCCGAGTAAATTAAAAGTCTTCGCATCGCGATCGGCTTGGCCTTTCATAAGTGGGGCCAGAATTTAAACCCCAATGGTGGGTACGAGAATGGCAATATAATGAGTTTTGAGGAAATGGAATTCTTTGAAAAAGCTAGGTACGAGATTGAAGGATTTTATGAACCAAGTCAACGGGCGAGGGATGATGGAGTTATGGAATTCTCGACTCGAAATGGGTTCTGCTCGAAGGCTGACGTAGAAGAGAAGAGTTTCCGCATTCAAATCATAAGCTATTCCCCGAAATTCATTTCTTGGATAACTTTCCCCAGCTACGAAAGACTCAATTCATTCTGCCCGGGAGCGCTGGCTTTTCAAAGAGACTTCAGTGCGCATGGTCATATAGTTCAACATGTAGTGGCGTAGGCGTTGCGAGGCCCATGTAAGAGCACAACACAGGTCTTTTCTAGAACCTTATACCTTGTCTCATCATCTGTGAACTTCTTGCTGAGATAGCATATGGCTTTCCTTCCTACCAATTTCATCGTGTTGACCAAAGACACAACTCATGGATGCTTCCATTACTGACAGCTACATCAAGAGAAATCAACTGCGGGGGAGAATTGAGTAGATATTTCTTAACACTGTCAAACGCCTTTTGTCAACCGCACTTCCTTGTGTCTATCTTTTCTAGAAGGCTTTGATCCTTTCCGTGGTTCATCCTAAATTCATATGTATCTAGATCTTAATAGAGGTATCCAATTGGGTTACAAACGATACATCAAGCCGGGGCACGTTTTTCCTATTCTTATTCCTCAGTTTAATTTAAGCTAGTGATGGCAATAAGAAAGGCTAGGTAGCTGGCTTTCTTGGGATTGCTCGCTGGCCTCTTGGCTCGTCCACATCTGCTTTTCCAGTTAGGGCTGCGCCCTTTTGTACCGACCGAGCTCATGGAGCTCCTGGCTAGGAATTCAATGGAAATAATATTGTACAACAGGCCAAGTGGAACTAACAGCCCGGACCTGATATTTTCAGACATGGGCAAACTTTAACAATTGGATCCTCAAATCATAATATTCATTATGTTTAAGCACATCTGTTTCATGTATCTGGCCCAAACTCTAGTGATTTGTCCAAGTTGTAATAGAGTTAGTCTTACAGATATCCTCCGAGATATCTTAATCATTGTATGATTTAGTTTCCTTGTGTTGGTGAAATTACAATAAAAATTATAATTTCTCTTGAGAAACTCTTTGACAAAAGGCTGAGGCAGGTATCTCGCTCTCTTTAAGGAGATTCAAGCCCTCTGCGGAACAATACCGGTGCACCAGAAATACCTTTTTGACTTGTCCCCTCCAGGATACAACAGCCCAACAACAAGTTGTATGGCTCACACCAATCTGCACAAATTGGAGGAACCCAAAGCTCCACCAAAAGAACACATTTCTTTGGCCAAAAAACACACAAGACACTTTGAGGGATTTTGAAAAGAAAGTTTATGGGTTAATAGTAGTGTTTCGTAATAGTATTACGTAAAAGCAAGGATTTTTTTTAGCATGCAACAAATGGTTCTATTTATAGGCTCTCAGGACACTCCCTACTATTAATAGGGTAGTAACCAAATGTCATAGGTTACAAAAATTAAAAACCCAAAATAAATCACCATGAGCTACAAACAAAATTCAAAAATAAATTCTGAATTTAAACACACAAATAAATTCTATATTTAAACACAAAATAAATTCACCCAAATTTAATTTCAATAATAAATAAAATATTAAAATGTAACAACACCTTGTAAGACTTATATTCTCTGCTTGTAATCCTTTATATTAAGAGGCTCCTATTATCAAAGAAAGCATAGATCATTCTCTCCCAATTTCTAATTTCCTAAAACACGTTATCAGCAAAAAGCCCTAACTCTGAAACACTAAAATCGTAACCCTCAAACTAGGCCTCTTCAAAGGGCCGGGCCGGGCCTTACTATATTTTTAAACAATGGTGGGCCGCGGTGGGCCGGGCTTTATTGTAAATCGAAGGATCCAAGCCCGTCCATATAAAGGGGGCCTTGCGGACTTTTTCGGGACCGGCCTTGTGGACTTTATTTATAATAAATTTTAAAGACACTAATTTTTTTATAAATCTATATTTATATATCATACATTTCAAAGAGCAGCCTCTATCAATTCAAAGAAAATGGGAAAACCGACCATTGGATGTGATTATTACAATAAATTATGCGTGTGGTTAAAAATTTAGTCAATTTCACCATAGTTTCGAACCCGATCAGATTGGTCAACTGTAGTCATATGTACGTTTTCTTGGTTGACTGATGGCGTGACGACCGCGAAACGTGCTTATTTTTTTACATCACTTTTGTAAATATTTCATCGATGGATGTGCGTGGACATAAGATAAAAATTTCAATTTTAATTACAAATGTGTTGGTCTATACCAATTTGCCTCCTAAAGTTGTATAACTTATACATTGCATTTAAATTGTTGAGGTTTATTCTAAAGCAAACATGAAGTGGAAAATGAATTCGGAGAAACCAACCGCTCGATGGAGAGATTGTAATGTTTTATGGTGGTTATAGAAAATCCAGCCAATTTGGTTCTTGTTTCGAATTCAATCAACTATGTCAAACTTAGTTACTCTTATAAACCTATATTATATATCATACACTCTAAAGAGCAACCTCTATCAATTCAAAGAAAATGGAAAAACCAACCATTGGATATGATTATTAAAATAAATTATAAGTGTGGTAAAAAATTTAGCTAATTTCACCATATTTTTGAATCCGATCGAATCGGTCAACCGTAGTCATGACATGTAGAATATATATGCACATATTCTTAGGGATGGATTCGGTACTAAACCGATCCATTTTTCCTCAACCCGCTGCCGAACTGACCTCCATCGGTATGAGGATTTTCAAACCTCCACCAATTCGACATAGTCGGTATACCGACTATTGGCAACCCAAATTTTCAGTTGGTATCGTTCGGTTTTGATTTGCCGGCGGAGAATCACTGATCTTAGATTATTAGAGATGAGAATGATCTGATGATGTTGATTTGATGATAGAATAAGTTGTAATTAGAAGATCTAATGTTGATCTGTGTTGATTTGATAGGGATTGGGGAGGAAGAAAAAAGAAAAAAAGATGAGAAGAAGAACAGATGAAGTAGAATTGCAGAACTGTAGAACTAAATGTAGAAGAAAAAGAAGAAAGGTCGAAGACGTAGAGAGAGAATATTATGTTTTGTGTTTAAATATCACCTAAGAAGAGTATAAATATAAAGTTTGTAGGAGTTATATTATTAGCAGCTCGTGCTCCAGTGGTGGGGAGTTGAGCTCTTATGAAAGAGGTTGGGGGTTCAAACCTCACCTCTTTCAAGGCTTTATTATACATTTTGTATAATTCAGTATGAGGTATTATATATGGTCGGTACGGTATACCGACGGTATGCAATATCTCATACCGTAGCAGAGCCGAATTGAGCCAAACAGTACGGCTCAACTGAGCTGAAAGTCGACAGGCTGAATTTTAGACACACACATATAATGATGATGTGATACACTAAAGATTTCCAAATATATGTGCTGGGCCTTCTAGACATAAACTTGTAAAAGATGTTGCAGATTCCCGTCAAAATTGAACTGCCTTCACTTAAATTGTCATAACTTCTTCTAGAAAAGTCAGAATCGCATTCTAGACATAAACTTGTAAAATATGTTGCAGATTCCCGTCAAAGCTGAACTTCCTTCACTTAAATTGCCATAACTTCTTCTAGAAAAGTCAGAATCACAAACCGTAAAATTCTTCAGAAACTAGACACATGGGGCTTTCCGTGAATATAGGTCTATCCAAGCAGTTCTCAATAATTCAGCGAAGTTCGGTTCTAGACATGAACTTGTAAAAGATGTTGTAGATTCTCGTCCAAGCAGAACTGCCTTCACTTAAATTGCTATAACTCCTTCTACAAAAGTCGGAATCGCAAACCGTAAAATTCCTCAGAAACTAACACATGGGGCTTTCCGTACATATACTCTTATTTCCATCCAAGGTGTTCCCACTAATTCAGCAAATTTAGGTGTTCTGCAGAACAGTTTCTGTGTTGCAGATTCTCGTTCAAGCAGAACTTCCTTCACTTAAATTGCTATAACTCCTTCTAGAAAAGTTGAAATCACAAACCGTAAAATTCTTCACAAACTAGACACATAGGGATTTCTGTGCATATAGGGTACATCTCTTAATTCCATTCCAGCTGTTCTTAGTAATTCAGCGAAATTAGGTATTCTGCACAACAGTTTATGTGTTGCAGATTCTCGTTTAAGCAGAACTGCCTTCACTTATATTGCCATAACTCCTTTTAAAAAAGTCGTAATCACAAACTGTAAAATTATTCAGAAACTAGATACATGATACATGGGGCTTTCCATGCATATAGGGTACAGGTCCTAATTCCATCCAAGCAATTCCCAGTAATTCAGTGAAGTTAGGTGTTCTGCACAACAGTTTCTGTGTTATTTATATAATATGTTTTATTTGAGGGCTTTTATGGGCCGGGCCGGGTTTCAAACCCCTAAACCATGCCCGGCCTTCTACCTACTAGGCCGGGCCTATGGCAGGCTGGGCCGGGCTATTGGCCCTCCATCGGCCCACTTGATCCGCTGGCTTTTTGATGAGGCCTACCTCAAATCCTAGCTACCTCTACCACACACCTTGAAGCCCTCGATCCCAGGAGTCCAGAACCGGCGGGGGAATCACTAAAACATGCCAAAAAATCCCCAAAATGGCCATCGGAAAACATGAACCGGTCTTGCTAGCCTTGCTGGTTAGCCTCGCTTGCGCATCCCTGCTTACCTCCTTAAGCGCCATTGCGCTGCTCCGCACTGCATGTTAGGCTCGCTCGCCCCAATGGTTAGCCTCGCCTGCCCTAGCATTAGCCTCGCTTTAACACACCTTTGCCTGCAGCCCCCTCGCACGCCCTCGCTTAAAGCCTCGTGTAGCCTGCCCTAGCATCCTGGGCACACCCGCCTATTGTCCAGCGCCTCTGGTTAGCCTCGCCAGTGTACAAGCATGCCTAGCCACACACAACTCACGCACAACCCATGAACGTGGTTAGCTTCACCTGCAACAACCTTCAACCAAGTTAATTCCGGCCAGCAACCAACCACTACCTGCCATAGGCAACCTCCGGCTAATTTTTTCGGCCAAATTCTAGCTAACTTTTCTGGTGACATATTTTCAGGTAATTTTTACTAAAAGTTCCCGCTTTCAGTACTTTTAATTTCTTTTCTTTTCTCAGAGACTCTCAACCTCTCTTCTTCTACCCTCCACTTCTTCTTTTGTGGGGAGACCTAAGCCGAATTGTGGGGGTTCGTGCTATCTCCAAGCTTAGAGTTTGTTGAGATCTCCAAACTTAGAGTTTGTAGAGAATATATGATCGACCACATACACATCATTGTTTCGATCTAATCCAATACCTCTTGGAATCGAATTTCTTGAGAGCAATTACTCTAAGAAATTCTGAATTTCTTAGGAGTGATTAAGCTCAGAAATTTCTATTGTTTTCATGGTAGCTTATTCCACTCCGAAACTAACCCTTTTTCTTATTCCTTTTCAGGATGAGTAACTTGAACAAACTGGACTTTGCTCCATTGAGAACAACTGGCTCTGGATATCTCGTGATGTCCGCCAGCATCTCAAGGCCCAAGGAATCCTGGATATGATTCTTGAGCCTAGCCAGGACGTGCTAACTGTTGAGCAAGCTCAAGCTTTGGAAGAAAATAGAGCAGCTTTGGAGGCAAATAAGGCAAAGTCGTCATCCTAATGACTCGTCATATAGATGTTTCACTCCAGTATGAGTATCTGAACGGAGAATACCCCAAAAGGCTGTGAGTCTTACTCGAAGAATGCTTTGGCAACGTCCGTGACTCCCTGCTTCCTGACTTAGAAGTGAGATGGCACAATCTCCACTTCGAAGAATGCCAGCATCTCAAGGCCCAAGGAATCCTGGATATGATTCTTGAGCCTAGCCAGGACGTGCTAACTGTTGAGCAAGCTCAAGCTTTGGAAGAAAATAGAGCAGCCTTGGAGGCAAATAAGACAAAGTCGTCATCCTAATGACTCGTCATATAGATGTTTCACTCCAGTATGAGTATCTGAACAGAGAAGACCCCAAAAGGCTGTGAGTCTTACTCGAAGAATGCTTTGCTGGCAACGTCCGTGACTCCCTGCTTCCTGACTTAGAAGTGAGATGGCACAATCTCCACTTCTATGACTTCAAGACTGTTCTTGACTATAATTCGGAAGCACTCCGCATTAAATCCTTAATGGAATTCTGTGGTAAAACGATCATGGATGCGATGATGATTGAGAGGACTCTCTCTGCCTTCCCCATCTCTGCTTTGATGGTTGCTAAGAACTAATCTATGTTACTGCAGGACGGATCACAGGGTTTCATGAGCTCATAGGACTGGCGCAGTCCATATCCATGATGCCATGGATGGCGTCCATCAAGGTGATTAGAGTCGGTTCAAGGGTCACTAATTCACATCAAGAGGCCTAGAGATCGAGGAATTAGACTACTAAGTGACCCGCCCGCGCAATCACGCAACGCGTGCAAATCACCATGCTTATAACCCCTCAAATACGAAATTGAGGGTTTCTAGCTTAGAAATTAGAGGTGGTCAAGCTTTTAACTCCGTCTTAGATATGCTTAAAATTCATACCCTAGAGTTGACTAGGCTCCTAGGCATGCGTTTCAACCCAACAATAATTGATATAAGTATCCATCATTACATTAAATTAAACATTTTTTACACAAAATTTGGGATAGGGCACACAACCCTAACCCCCAACAAGGAAATTACTCACAACCCATAATCATAGATATGAAAATTACAAAATTCAAATAGAAAATAGTATAGAAGTGTAGGAGAAAACAAGAATAGTCACAAATAGCTAAAAAGCTAGCAAAATTAGTCTTGAATTACAACTCCCACAATTACGTAAGTCTTGAATCTTATAGAGGAGAAGCCTTTGATGAATCTTTGAAGCTTTAGGTGAGTAATCCTTCAATTCTCTAAAATAAAGCTAACAAATATGGAAAATGGAGGAGGAGGAGAGGATGCCCTATTTTGGTGATGCGGCACTCTTATGATAAGGTGATAATTCCCTCGTGAATAGGGTTGGCTGGAATATATGTACGATGGTCTATGTGTGGTTGCTAGCAAAGGAAAAAGAAGAATTAGTCATATCGTGCATGGGAGCATGAAAGAAAGAAATGAAATAGGGGTCGTGATCACTTACCCAATTTTAGCCTAAAAATTGCCCACTTACTCCACCAAGAGTTTTTTTAACCCATTTACCCAATCTAACGGTGTTTGATAGTATTGCCCTCATTTTAATTTAAATATTACACTTATATATATCTCTCTCTCTCATCTCTCCAATCTGCACGGTCCTCTCTCTCTCTCTGCCATGGTAGCTCCGGCACCCCACCACCGGCTTCGGGCTAACACATCCATCAAGTCTCCATCGCCATCAGAGACTATCTCAACCGTCATGGTTCCCACCCCAAGCCAGCCCAAAGATCCGAATTGAACCTCTGAGCGCCACCGTCATCCAAACCACCGATCCAACACCCATTTCCACAACTCAGCCCCAACGGGGATCCGATTCCGATCCCAGCCTGATTCGACTCCGCTCCCATTATACAACCACGCCCCGACCACTCTTTCCAACCGAGAAAGACGAACAAGACCCGACTCCAGTCTCCTGGCCTGAGATAAGCTAATCACCGGCTAGTTCTCCAACCCAACCCGGTGCATCTTCTGCCTCCCAATCTAGTCACGACCTCCAAACCGCCGCCGGGGAAGCATCGAAGAAAAAAACCAGCCAGCCTTACACTCCGATGGGTGCCCAGGGCACCTTTTTTTTTTTTTTTTTTTGGGGACCAACACATCCATAAAGTCTCCGATTGGGCAATACTGTTTAGTATTCATTTTGGTTTTGGGAGTTTATGCAATTCACTTTAGGGCAATAATATGATTATTGGAGGACAATAATAAGATTACTAAGGGGCAATAAAATGTTTATTGGGGGGCAATAATAAAATTATTTATTTGGATAAACCTCCGAAAGCTTTCAAAATTCAAAACATCTTCATTTTTCACTAATTATTGATTCCCAATAACAAGTTTATTGGGCAGCAATAATATGTTTATTGGGGGGCAATAATATGATTACTGGGTATTATTAGGGGGGGGGGGTAATAAAATCAGATGCCAGAATCCGGTCACCGGTCCCGTAGCCGGATTCTGGATTCCGGTCACCGGTCATCGGAATCCGGTCACAGGAGTCCGCAGCCGGCCACTGGTCACCGGAGTCCGGCAAGGTCTCCGATCCTTCTCTCTCCAAGTGACAAAGAAAGAGATGGCAAAATTGTCCCAAAAATAAATAAATAAAATAAAATAATACTTAATTGGGTATTAGGAAAATAATCTTTTACAGTGTTTGGATAAGTGGGCAATCTCTTAAAGTGTTTGGGCAAGTGGACAATTTTTAAGCTAAAATTGGGTAAATGATCATTTCCCCAATGAAATAAGCTCTGCCACTTGTCAAAGCCAGATTGGTTTCCAACCAATTAAACACAAATCACATGCATATGGCTGCCCCATTATTTTATTGATTAAGTTAATTAACCACTTGATTAATTAACCTATTTAATTAAGATGCAATTCTTTGGCAAACTTTTCAATTCTTTTCATTTCTTCTCACTCTTCTCATGCACTTCCACACATATTATTGGAGGCAATTAGATTCTGCTCCCTTGATTTGCATTGACCATGGTACGTTGACCTGTATTGACAATTTTGTCATTTTCTCGAAAACTCCATTTTGCTCTAATTTTGGATCATTTTCTCTCAATTTCCGCCAGTCCGCTTATTTTCTACACAATAAATAAAAATGAATTAATTGCATATTAATTTACTTAAGGATTAGCTTATTTCTAGCGTTTTAGATACAATTACATGCATAGAAATGCGTGTAATCACACCCCCACACTTGAACTTTGCTTGTCCTCAAGCAAACTAAATTAAATATAATATGAAAATCTAATATCTCACAAACATAAAGATAGTGTAGTATTAGCCTTTCCAACCATAACCCTCGGAGAATTAATTATGTATATGATCATGAAGTAGATGTAAGCACTACAACAAAGTTGATGGGCATCAGTTAAAAACTTATGTCTATTTCAGTAAGCAACCGATGTCTCGTTAAGTGATGTCTAATGTGGTGCTCTTAGACATCGGTTAAAACCCGATGTCAATAGGATACTTAGACACCAGAATTTTGAGAGAAAATGATGTCCCATATATAATAAAAACCATTATTACTTGATACTTTGATGTCTAAACCTCAACTTTTGATGTCTAACAGTGCTTTAACATCAGTGCATTTTTTAGACCTGATGTAAAAGAGTAAAGGACATCAGTTTTATAACTTTCTTTGATGTCTAAGATGAATTCGACATCATTTTTTTTCTTAGTTTGTGTTTTTTGACATCACTCTTTTATTATAATCGATGTCAAATAGAAATTGAACTTCAGTTTTTACTCTAGAATCATTGTTTTTTTTACTGATAATACAACCATTCACAACAAAATCATTGCTTACGTTATAACATATGAGACCAAAAAAGAATTAAATGTACCTCAAGATTAAAAACCAATATCGATATTTGATTAGTACCAAAATTACAGTACATTGGAGGGAGGGGTGACAAAGTCTTACCTCCTGGGAGGAAAAAAAAATTATAACATAACCAAGTACTGAAGTTACAAGAGTATATAATATTTTTCTTTTTTGGAAGATACAAGAACATATACTATGGACAACATCAAATAAACATATTGACCAAACCAAAATTGAAAACTTGGGTGTCCAAATCATATTGAAGATCCCTCACAAACTTGCATATCTTCTCAGCAAATTAAACTTCATCATCTGAAATCCAACCAATTGCCAGTGACATCAACTCTTAACAAATCTGCAAATTGTGAAGCAATACAACCACTCATATATATATATATATATATATATATCTGTGTGTGTGTGTTTTGATGAATGCTCTAATTGTTATCCGCCATCTACTTGATTCCAAAACCATATTCATATAATTTTTTTTTTTATAAAAAAGGAACATTATTCTCCTCAAAATTTAAGAGATACCTGGTCTGAAATTATTTACAGAAGATTGCAACTTCGACATATTCTTCTATCTGTAAAGACCAAAGCACATGTGATAAATTGAGTTAACTAGCCAGACATTTAACAGACATCAAGTCATCAAGTACGTTGTAAGCTTGAAGCAGACACAGAATTACATCACAACTCTTCGTTTACTAGAGCTTCCTTATAAAATCTCAGAGCTTCTTTAGCAAATGTAATAACCAATAACGGGACAAAATTAGCACCTTATGCGAACACTCCCACGAACTTTTGTTTCCATAAGATAATTTACAATATGTATGGTATTCTTTGTAGCCTTTATCTTTACTTTAGGGTAATAGATATTTGATCAATAGCTGACTTGCTTTCTGAATGTATGAATGAGTATCATAAATCTAAGCAAAACATTTCAAAAACCCATAACAATCCCTCCCCCCACCCCCCATCCCAAAAAAAAAAAAAAAAAAACTATAACATCCTGTTTTAGAGACGATGAAAAACTCACTCACCTTTAAAGGAATATTGAGAATGTGATTTCCACCTTTGCAGACGATATATTCAGGTGTAAATCCAAGCAGCAAAGGTCATGCTTGGTGGCAAAAATGGATACCTGTACAGTGTCAACCCAAAAAACAAAAGTTAGACAATTCCCAAATTCACAAAAACCAAATCCTTTAATCAACATCATCTTATCCAACCAACCACTTTGGTATCTGAATCTTCATCAATGTTGAAAAGCTAGCCCACCACAGTGAACCTAACGTTCCATCAAATATATATCACATATACAGAGAGAGCTAGCATCCAAACACTAACCATTTTCCTACAATTGATCATAGAAACCATAACTAATTCAACCTTAATATTCCAAATACCGAATTCAAAGGAGAATACCTAATCTGAAAAATGTGATTAAGAAAGACAAATCTGAGAAATATCACTGTAATAAAAAGAAGTATAGGTTCCAAGATAGTAAAAAGCATATGATTTGAAGAAATTAACAACAAAACAGGAGGTTCTCGTCCTTCATCGAATCGAAGAAGTGCTTAGCCAAGAACTCGTATATCTACATAAGCATATCGATGACAACAAGATATATTGCAAAATTCTTTGGCCGGCCTTTGGTTGAGAGAGAGAGAGAGAGAGAGAGAGAGAGAGAGAGAGAGAGGGATCGAGGTGTTCAAGGAGGTTATGGCGAGAGGTGTTGTGGTAGGATGGGAGGTTATGGTGAGAAGGTCAAAAAGTATGGATTCTTTTCTTTTGGATGAGAAAATTATAAAATCCGTAGGAATTTATAAATCTTTAATTCTATCAATCTAAAATTCCATTAATTGCAAATTCTATTGTTTGGTTGCATCTATTTAGGATTTGAAATGTGTAATAAATTAAGAAAGTTTAAAACAAATAAAAAGATAAAATAGAAAAAAGTCTTGTTTTGGAAATAAAAATTGAATACTGCAAAGGAATTCGTAAATGACACCTATTTTGGTGGAAATTGAAGTGATGAATTTAAATAACGAATTTCTTCGTTTTTTTCCATAGAAAAATTTAAAATTTCCAATCTGATAATGCCAAACGAGGGAATTGACTTTTAGGAATTATGAAATCCTCACTTTCAATTAAATTCCATCATTTTTTCTCCCATCCAAACACACTCTAAAGTGAAGGGATTATGGTTTCCAAACATTTTTAATGATAGAGCGATCCACTTTTTTTTTTTTTTTAGATTCCAGCAATTATTTTTTTAAAAAAAAATTTCGGTCAGTATAAGGTCAGATGTACATAGGTTTATTAGAAAATCGAAAATACGAGAATCTGATGTTAAAAAACTCATGACATCAGTTTTTCATTAACCTGATATCTATAAAGTGATGTCTAATAAGATTTTTGAATTTGTAAGGCAATTAAGATGCACATGTAAGAAATGCTCAAGTATATATGATATCCATTTGTCAAATCAATCCACCATAATCAAATAGGCACATAAAAGACCCAATATAACCCACTAAGCTCGCATAGGTTCACTGAATATTACCGCTCAAGTGTTTAAGGGTTATAAGTGTTTCACTCAAAAGCAATTTCAGGACACACACCGCCGTATGCTTGCTCATCGATTTCATCTCCGCTAGGTAGCCCACAACATTCAAGATCAAGAGATCTTTTATTTGGTTGTAATGGGGCTAAAGGCAAGTGGCTAATAGAAATGAAGGATAGGAAAGATAAAGTCCATGAAAATCAGTTAAGCAACTCTCTCTTGTAGAGATATATGACTTTTACTTTCAAATGCTAAATCACTCACTCTAATCTCAATGTACAACCCGCTAACTAAACTATGTAATACCCTTTTTTTTTTTTTTTTTCCAACACAACTTTTTTTTCCTCCTTTTCTACTTTTCTTTTCCTTGAACTTTCTTTTTATTTTCAACTTCTCCTTTATTTATTTATTTATTTTTTTAGAACTTTCTTTTCTATACAAATCACTCATCCCCACACTTATTCTTTTGTAACCTCACACTTTTGACTTTTCTTTTCTTTTGAAGCAATCAAACATAAAGTTATTCTTTCGAATCGCTTCACCAAGTACTATGGAATGGTAGGGTAAAAGTGTATAGGCTAGGTAGGAATTTGTGGGACGAATGAACAAAAGACTACATATAAATAGGTTAAATCGGTGATCGTTAAGGTATCAAACTAGATTAACTCAATGGACGAACCAAATATGTAAAACTTGAACCGTTCATATGTATAATATTGAATCGCCGTTTTGAATGTCTTAATGATAACAATTTGGTTAAAAATTTTCAGAAATGATCTACACTTTAGGACCTAAAAATTGAACGGTTGAGATGTTAAAATATGATCGAAAAGTTGGTCTAATGCCCTACCCCTAGAAAATACCAAAAAAAGGGAATCCCTCATTAGAAGGGACTTTTATACACACACACACACACACACACACACACACATAGCGCTTCTCCACTGCGGACGTCCGCAATTTTTCTTAGGTACGGATTTTAGGTTTTGACCCATTTTTCGATCATATTTTCACATCTTAACCGTTCAGTTTTTAGGTCCTAATGTATAGATCATTTCTGTAAAATTTTAGCCAAATTGGTGATCGTTAAGGGATCCAAAACTGCAATTTACAACAATGTACACGAACGGTTCCGATTCGGCAGATTCGGTTCGTTCGTGTAAATTGCAGTTTTTGATGCCTTAACGATCACCAATTTGGCTGAAATTTTGCTAAGGTGATCTATACATTATGACCTAAAAACTAAATTGTTAAGATGTGAAAATATGATCGAAAAGTGGGTCAAAACTAGAAATCCGTACCTTTTTTCTTAGGTGCGGATATCCGCATCTGAGCAAAGTTATATATATATATATATATATAATATACTCCTAAAAACCACTTGCTTCCATACTGCTGCATCTGTCTAATCACAAATATCCCACTGTCGTGTTTGTGAAAATTACTTAAATGCATAGGGGAAAAGGTCGTTGTGAATGATGTAAAATCATAATATACATCTCTTGCCCTTGTCATTTCATTTTGAAAAATTGTTTGCAGTAAAGTCATCTATCTAGGTCCAAAATTCACACCCCTTATTAGATATAGTCCGGTTGATTTTTTTTGTTAATCGCGGTCCTATGACTCAGCTGCCACGTTGGATTTCTTTCCATTTATATTTTGCTGACTCAACACTACCAATTTTCATTTTCGTGTATTCCGAATATACCCTTATTAAATATCTTAAAAGCTGAAAATACTAATTTTAAAGGCATTTATTGTTCTTGATTAATTACAGTGTAATCAATATTTTGAAATTTATGGAAAAACGTAACATTAGCAATTAATCAATTGTCCAATTGATTTCTTGTTTGAAATTGATAACTAAAGTATATTACCTTCAGTCCAAAATCGTAAACTTTATAATTGTTCCATAATTAGTGATATGCAATTATGATATTATCTAATTAGTGATCTGCAATTATGATATTATGTAAAATTAACAAATTTAATGTGTTGACTTTAATTTATATTATTAGTTTCTTGATTGAATTCAAAAGATGAATCTATATATATGAAGATATTATTCTTCCTTGATCTTGCCTATCACACATTGTCTTCTTCTTCTTCTTCTTCTTCCTCCTCCTTTTTTCTACGAATCATCATTTTTTCCCTCTTATTGTTCCATGCATACCCTATTTCCAACACATATTTCTCATTTCTCTGTTTATTTCTAGCTTTTTCTTTCACATTAGTTTTTTTTTTTTTTTTGTGTGGCGTCTCCCTTCTTAGATCATTTTTAGGTCTTACTAGCATGACATCTTCAATTCGCAGCTACCTTTATTATAGATTTGATAAGAAGTTTTTGCTTACCTTTAATATAGAATTGATTATGGTGTTATAGGTAAGATTTGTCCTAGAATTTGATTTGACATTTTTATTTCACATTTACATGCCTTATTTATAGGTAAGATTTCACAAGTTAAAAAAAAAAAATCAAGTTTCTCTATATCTCTATATCTAAGGTTCTCTCATTATCTCACATTTTCTCTTTCATACATTTTATCTTTTAATTAGGTATAAGTTCTATATATACATATTTGTACCTTTTGATTAGATTGGGAATATATTCTATGTTTTTTTTTCCTGCTTCGTATGTCTAGGTAGATTAAATCTTTACGATACAACTTCAAATACCTACTATATAGATACAAATGAAGCAATAACGTTTGAATTGTAAAAGTAAATGGAGATTGGAATGATCTACTCATTTCATTTCATAGTCCCTTTATATAGGGAAGAAATTACAACGGAAATATTGATTACAATTATGATATTAAATACTGATTGATCTATCTTTTATGCTAATTGATTGGTAATCACTGATTCCTTGATTCCCTCTTCGTCAGTTACTTTGACGAAGGCACATAATATGTTTTTCCTTTAACACTCCCCCTTGTGCCAAGTCAAAGACGAAATGGTGCATAAGTTGTTGCCTCACTAAAAACCTTGCCAAGTAACAATAAAAACCCTGTGGGACAAAAATAAAACTTGGTCGAAGGAAAAGAGCACAACGCACCTTCTACATTTGAGAATGACATGTGTGTGTTAGACTTCCCCTGATGTCTACACCTCCCCCTGATACTTACATTAATCAAGGGAGCTTGGAAAGTCTTCGCATTCCTATACTTTTCACATGTTTCTCAAATATGGCCTTAGGCAACGATTTGGTGAACAAATCTGCCACATTCTCCTCAGACCTTACTTGATTCACTTGAATCTTGAG
Source organism: Rosa lucieae (assembly GCA_024704745.1). Classification (NCBI taxonomy): domain Eukaryota; kingdom Viridiplantae; phylum Streptophyta; class Magnoliopsida; order Rosales; family Rosaceae; genus Rosa; species Rosa lucieae. The sequence goes on along the minus strand of CM045495.1, from coordinate 31,659,482 downwards.
GAGGGCCTGTTGTTGCTGATTGTAGAAAAACTTCGGCAATATGTGTTTTGTATTATCACCCTTGATATATCCTATCTTCATCTGTTCGATGGAAGCTGCATTATCTTCATAAATGCAAGTAGGCTCTTCAGTGGTAGAACTCAAACCACTAGTCCCTCGAATATGTGTGATGATAGCTCTTAACCATACACACTCACGAACCGCCTCATGTAGGGCTATGATCTCTGAGTGGTTCGAGGAGGTAGCCACAAGGGTTTGCTTGGTTGATCTCCAAGATATCGCCGTGTTCCCAATGGTAAATACATAACCAGTTTGAGAATGACCTTTATGTGGGTCAGAGAGATACCCAGCATCTGTAAAACCAACCAAAACATCATTTGGCGTTTCGGTGTAGTGTGTGGCACTTTCACCATCAATATTTCCTTCAGGGATTGCAATTCCATCTGCGGTCCCTCTTGTCTCTCTGTAGGGAAAGAACAGTCCCAAGTCAATGGTTCCTTTTAGGTATCTGAAATTTCTTGATACCATTCCAGTGACGCTGCGTTGGCGCTGAGCTAAATCTAGCTAACAAGTTCACTGAGAATGCAATGTCTGGTCGAGTACATTGGGCTAAGTACAATAATGCGCCTATTGCACTTAGGTAGGGAATTTCAGCTCCCAACACCTCTTCGTCATCTTCCTTGGACGAAATGGATCTTTCTTTGCATCCAAACTTCGACCGATCATAGGAGTGCTAGCAGGATGCGCTTTGTCCATGTTAAATCGCCTGAGCATCTTTTGGACATACGCAGACTGGTGGATTAGTATTCCACAAACTCGGTGTTCTAGTTCAAGGCCTAGACAGAATCGAGTTTTCCCAAGATCCTTCATCTCAAATTCGGATTTCAAGTAGCTCGCGGTTTCTCTTATTTCATCAAGAGTACCTATTATGTTCATATCATCGACATATACTGCTACAATTGCAAATCCGGAACTTGTTTTCTTTATGAATACGCAGGGGCATAGTTCATCGTTCTTATATCCCTTCCCAATCAAGTAGTCACTTAGACGGGTATACCACATCCGCCCAGATTGTTTCAATCCGTAAAGTGAGCGTTTCAACCTAATTGCAAACGCACTCCGTGGTTTAGAGTCACTTGACTTGGGTAATGTAAGGCCATCAGGCACTTTCATATATATCTCTGAATCTAGATCCCCATAGAGATATGCAGTCACCACATCCATGAGCTGCATTTCCAGTCCTTCGGAAACTACTAGCTAGGCTAACTAAGTAGCGGAACGTTATAACGTTCATTACGGGAGAGTATGTCTCCTCGTAGTCAATTCCAGGGCGTTGGGAGAAACCTTGTGCCATAAGGCGAGCCTTGTACCTCAGGACTTCATTCTTCCATTACGCTTTCTAACAAAGACTCATTTATGTCCTACATGCTTTACACTTGGTGAGGTTAGCACTACCGGACCAAATACCTGTCTCTTTGTCAGAGAATCTAATTCTGCCTGGATTGCTTCTTTCCATTTAGGCCAATCTGCTCTTTGTTGACATTCTGCAACAGAACGTGGTTCGATATCATCGTGCTCTATGATTTCTTGAGCAACAGTGTATGCAAATACATCATCAATGTGTATGGAAGATCTTTCTATCAACTCATACGCACTCTCATAATCCATTGAGATTTCTTTGTTCTCTGAAATCATTTCAAACATCAGAGCATCCTCCAGTATTGATTCATGGACATAGCTATAATCAGAGACAATCTCATGAGAGGGATTCTCTACATTGATGATTAATGGATCGGTTTGTGCCTTACTTGCCCTCTTCTTCCTTGGGTGAGTGTCAATCGAACCTAGTGGCCTCCCCCTCTTCTTTGAGGAGCCACGGCCTCAACCATACCTCCACTAAGTGTGGTTGTAGTGCCTCTATCTGCGGCACCGTGCCCCTTGTTGGGGACTTCTAACCTTGCAGGCACATTTACAGTTGGTATATGTGATCTCGTCACTTTTGCGATATCAGAAAACGCATCAGGCATCGAATCTGCTACGTTTTGAAGATCGATTATTCTTTTCACTTCACTTTCACATTGTGAAGTGCGGGGATCAAAATGAGACAGAGTGGGAACAAACCATGACAATTCCTGCCGTTCCCTTGGAAAATCCTTTTTCCTATCTCCCCCTAACGACGGGAAGACTGTCTCATCAAAGTGACAATCCGCAAATCGAGCGGTAAAGAGATCGCCTGTCAAGGGTTCCAAATAGCGGATAATCGTTGGAGATTCGTATCCAACATAAATACTTAATCGTCTCTGAGGACCCATTTTAGTGCGCTGTGGGGGCGCAATAGGCACATATACGGCGCAACCAAATATGCGTAAGTGTGAAATGTCAGGCTCATATCCAATTACCAACTGGTATGCAGAAAATGGTTGGCTAGCAGTGGGTCTGAAACGAATGAGTAAAGCTACGTGCAATATTGCATAACCCCATGCAGATATAGGCAAGTTGGTGCGCATAACCAATGCCCTAGCCACCATCTGTAGCCTTTTGATGGTGGCTTCTGCGAGACCATTTTGTGTATGCACATGGGGTACAGGATGCTCTACATCGATCCCAATAGACATGCAATAATCATCAAATGCTTTTGATGTAAACTCTCCAGCATTATCAAGCCTTATAGACTTGATAGGGTGATCAGGGTGGTGAGCCCTTAAGCGTATAATCTGTGCTAGGAGTTTTGCAAATGCAGCATTTCTTGTGGACAATAAAACGACATGTGACCAGCGTGTCGAGGCATCCACCAGAACCATAAAGTACTTGAATGGTCCGCATTCTGGATGGATAGGTCCACAGATGTCTCCTTGTATCCTTTGTAAGAATGGAATATTTGTTTTGTATCTTTAGCATAGGAAGGTCTCGATCTGTTTTTGCTAAAGAGCAGGCTTTGCAAAACGAGTGATGTGCCTTTGAAATAGTCAATGAGGCATAATGGGAGGGAGGTAGTGCTTCTGGTACTTCAGAATGTAATGGCTGTATTTGAGCAATACGAGGACCGACACCTTTCAGTGTGGCGGATTTTTCTCCCATTTTATTTTTCACTCGAAAGAAGGGATGTCCGTGTGAGTTTTTCAAAATGCGGATCATCATGTCACGACCAGGGTGCCCTAGGCGGTCATGCCAAAGCCTGTATGAGTCAGTGTCCCACATTTCATTGTTGGTGACAACATATGATTCAATGATCCGAATCGTAGTGAGGTACAGTCCACTAGATTGACTCATAAGTTTCTCTAAAATGCGTTTCCTTCCACATTCATTAGAGGTAATATAAAGGTATTCAATTCCATTCTCACAGTGTGTTTCTACATGATAACCGTTGGCACGAATATCTTTGAAACTTAACAAGGTTCGATTAGCTCTAGGTGCATATAGAGCGTCTGTGACTTTAAATGTTGTGCCATTAGGCAGCAAAAATTTGGCAGTTCCTCGCCCTTTTATTACTTGTGATGATCCAATCATCGTAGTCACAGAGGAATTATAGGCTATTAATTCAATAAATAATTGCCTATTCCTTAATATGGTGTGGGTAGTCCCACTATCAACTAAGCACTCGATTTCTCCTCGATTCATTCCTACAAATAAATGGGATATATTATTAATTTTGAAAATATAACTCATATTCTTTAGAGCATGACTATTTTAGTAGAATGATAATTAATAATTTTTTTTCTCTAGATGTATTGCTTTACATCTTTATAGTGCTTTTTCGAACCATGTGAATATGTGTGGTACATAAAAATCGAATAAATTCAATGCTTCAGAATAAAATCTGAAATTTATTAATAAGCCAACGATAATCAAATCAAGGTCTTATTCAGAAATCTAATTCAAACAATTATTGAAATAAACTTTAAGACTACGTAATAGTCTAATTAAAAAAAATGAGGCATTATGCCTTCACAACTGTGTTTGGAAAATAGAATAAAGCAGATCAGTCAAACTCTGAAGCATCCATTGACTGAGCAAGTTCCTTGTTGCCATTAAAGTCTGCAATTGTGAGGTTGACATCTGGGTCATTGCCTCCTTCTTCCATATAGTGAGCCTCTTGTTCTTGAGACTCCTATACCTCTTGTAATTGGCTGCTACTTTGTTGCTTGCTTGACAGTTCTTGTACCAATGCCCCATGACTCCACACCTATAGCATGGTTCATTGCCAACTCTTCCCTGTTTGACTGAAGGGTTCTTAGGTGCCCTTTGCACCTTGTTTCCATGACCACTAGGGCCAGCACCACCATCTCTGCGCCATACATTGGGAGGGCCTCCACGGCCCATACCAGGACCCCCACGTCCCTTGCCACGTGGTGCATTGTTGCCACGTGGGTAGGGATCAACACGTCCAACCCTCTTTTCATTGGGGTTCTTTCCACCTTTGACTTTGCCATAATTAGCCTCAGGAATTTTCTTTGTCCCAACGGGTCTGGCATTGTTGCTCAAAAGAACCTCATTGTGCCTCTCAGCCACTTGCAGTAGGTTGATCAGTTTATTGAAGGTTGTGATTCTTTTATTATCATACTCCAGCCTATACTGGTTCGCTAGTATAATTGCTGAAGTAGGAAAGGTGGAAAGAGTCTTTTGGATCATATCATCTTCTGTGAGTTCCTTTCCACAGAAATTTAGACGTGCCTTTAGGCGCAACATGTCTTTGTTGAAGTCATTGACCCTTTTGTAGTCAAGCAAGCGGATTTCATTCCACTGAACAGTCAATTCTGGGAGCAAGTGTCATGAATGTTCCCAAAACGTCCCTTAAGGGCATCCCACAATTCTTTGGGTGTCTTCAACTGGAGGTATTCCCACGTAGGCTAGGATCAATATGTCGCCTTAAAAACATTAAGGTGTTTGCTTTTACCTTATCAGACAGTCCATCGTCTTTGGGGTCAGTGGTAGTTTTGATCGTGGCAGTGTATTCTTTTGCCACAAATGCGGTTTCTACATCGGAAACCCAACGGTGGTACTCAAGTCCTTCTGAGTCCAAAATGTCAAATTCAGGTCGAGTTGGATCAGCCATCTACATCAACAAGAGAGAAGATATAAATTACGCAGTCACAAAAGACATCCACGTGTATTATTTTCCAAACAATATGAATTAGATTTCAAGACCAAGATTCGTAATGGTCACACATTTTTTTTTCGATGCGATGTGAAAATACTTTATCACATTAATGTTGTGTGTATAAATGCGCATGAATTTTCATTATCATGGCAAAGCATAGTATTACAAAAATAACTATAACACATTTAATAATAAAACATAGTATATATAAAAATAAATGACATGGCTTGTTCAAAATTTTACAAATATACAACAAATTATATACTACATATAACAATAGCAAGAATATATCATGCATAACATAAAATACAAATGAGAGCATAATATAAAGGCATACTTAGGAATAATTTATATAAGGATAAATCATGCTTAAAGGTAATTATATAAAACATAAAAAACAAGGCATGCTGAAAATGATCTAATTAAACATGCTTAATAACAAAGTATAATAAAGGTATAAACAATAAGGTATAAAACATGCGTAAAAATAAATAAATTTCACATGCTTTAGATTCCACGAATATATATCACATATATAACAAGCAATAAAGTAGCATGCTCAAAAATAAAATAAAAAAATCTAATTATAAATAATTAAATATACCATAGTATGAAAATAAAAGAGAACATACTTGGTTTCGAGAAAAACAATTCTAAAGCACGCGCGTGTTGATGCAGATGTGCGGTGTTTGTATGCTTGAAAAAAAACTGGGCCGCTTCCTCTCTCTTTTGAGCCTTGTTTTTTTTTCTTTTCTTTCTTTTTCTGGGCCTCAAGGCCTGTTTTGTTTTTTTTTTTTCGGTCTAGGCCGGGTCTGCTCTTTGGACTGGCCCCTTTACTTTGGGTCAAGTTTTTTTTGTTTTTTTGTTTCTGTTTCTGTTTTTTTTTTTTTCTTTCTGGGTCTTCTGTTCTCTGAGCCTTCTGTTTTTTTTTTTTTTCGTTTCTGGGCCTGCAAGGCCTGCTCCCTTTTTTTTTCAGCCTTTTTTTTTTTTTTTTTTTTTTTTTCTGGGCCGGGTCCTTACTTCGGCCCGAGTTGCCCCTCTTTTTTTTTTTTTTTTTTGCCTTCTTCTTCCTCCGGCTTTCCTTCCTTCTGGTGTAGGAGTGGGGCTGTTACGTCATTTGCGATCGGTGGTTGCTGCGACAGTGGGGAGCGACGGTGGACTGGAAGCGCAGAGATAGGTTGCTGGAGGCTGCAAAGGTGCTGGGTTGGTGCAGATCGCGAGTTAGGAGGCGCTATGGCAGATGGGTTGTGCAGTGAAGGCGGGCTGCTGCAAGACCGTCTGCGACTGGGCTGCAGACGGGGATGCAAGGGTGTTGCGAGGCGAGGCTAGGCTGATGAACAGCGATGAATCCGATCTGGGTCTGATGAAAGACGGCGCCGCTTGGAGAACGTGCAGGCAGATGCGCACAGGCTGGGCTGCAAGGTAGATGCGCACTGCTGCTGTCCGGAGGAGGATCGGGCAGCCAGTCTGGACGATGATTTGCGGTGCTCTGGGTTGGGTGTGGAGAGCAATTGGCTGGCCGGTCTGTGGAAGGGAGCTGAGGCTGGGCTGTGCGCGCGGAGGGATGGCCGTGGAGGCTGCTGCAAATTTTTTTTTTTTTTTTTTTTTATCGGCGGCAGAAAAGAAGAAAAACTTTTTCTTCTTTAGGGTTTGGGTTTTTTTTTTCTTAGCTATTTGCTCTGAGCGTGCTGATAACGTGTAAAAGTAAATGGAGATTGGAATGATCTACTCATTTCATTTCATAGTCCCTTTATATAGGGAAGAAATTACAACGGAAATATTGATTACAATTATGATATTAAATACTGATTGATCTATCTTTTATGCTAATTGATTGGTAATCACTGATTCCTTGATTCCCTCTTCGTCAGTTACTTCGACGAAGGCACATAATATGTTTTTCCTTTAACATGAATTTTGTTCTAATATTTTTCATCCTATAATGTAGGTATATAAGTATTAGACTTACATCTTAGGTATATTGAGTTTATATGAATGCATTTAGTTTTCTTTGTCTGAAAATTATTTATTGATGAATTGTAAATTTTGGAATTTCAATTTAAAATTTAAAATTGAGCTAAAATTGTGATCTAATTAGTGAATTTGAAATTATTTACCTTATTTGGTTCTAAGGGCAAAATGGACTATTAAAAAAAGCAAATGGACCTCAATTAAAAAGAAAATATGCGTGGACTAGATCTAATTTTTATACAACAAAAAGGACTTGAATCGAATTAACTCATAAATATATTCCCCAGTGTGTTAAATTTTTTTTTTATTGCTAGCAAGTCATATTCTTTTGCCTCACCAATGTGCTTCAAAAATAATAATATAACTAACCGTTGTCTTGGCATAATCCAAACGCCTCCTGTCTGCCCTTGCATCGGGTAGGTAGTCCCAAACCTCCGATGTATTTTCGCCAAGGTTAATTACCAATAGAAACTAATGATCGTCAATGTCATCATGTAATGGGATGAATATCTACAGCATAATAATAGTTAGCCGTGAAACCAATGTAAAACGAATAATGATTGAACAAATTATATAAATCGATTATTGCTTGAGAGTAGCACGCGTTGAAACCTCCGGTTCGGTGAAACCGCTTAAAACCACACATAGAAATGGTTGAATAAAGCAAGCCAACATAATCTTGTACTTCCTCATGTGACCTAGCACGTTCCTGTCATACAAGGCAATAAAGCCCCTCCATACATTTTTTTTTTTTTTTGGTAATGGGGAATCATTTAAGCTGCCCCAAAGCAAGCCCAAAGGGCTGAAAATAGAACCACAGCATAAAGTCCGATGGACAAGCCCAATGGAACTAATAATAAAAGGAAACTTAATTTCCACCTATGCTCAAATAAAGAGCTAGTATAAGGAAATTAAACCTTAAAAAACTAAAAACTAGAACAAAGGCCCAATACAATACAGAAACCCTAGCTATTGTAATCCCTGCGCCGTCAACTGCAAGTCGCCGTTGAAATGCCACCAGAAGCAGAAAAGCTTCGAGTACTGTACTGATTGTCCGATGCGAATTGAATCCCAAAACACAGACCATGTGACACCCAACACCTAAGGGGAGAAGATCCCTCAAAACAAAATCATTCCCTCCACCACAAAGACACATCTCAAGAAAGAACCATGGCTGCAGGGATGGAACCGAGAATCAACATGTAGAACAAGAACAAGAACAAGGACGATGGAGAATGGGGGGTGGAAAACCCATGCGAGAGCACCCATACTCACCGAGGTAAGTGACCTGCACTTTGTAATTGCAACCATACAAATCCTCTTGGAGGTTTGAGGTAGAGAGAGATGCCATGTTAGGAGGTCGAGTGATCTTAGATCTGGAAACATATGAGAACAGTTGACAATGTGAAAAAAGGAAAAGAAAATTCGAGGAACAAGGTCCTCTGATCTAGACATAGCCAGGAAATCACCACAAATGGTACAAAATATCACCACAAGACCACAAGGGTGAGAAAGGATCTAAAAAACCTTGAAAAATGGAGGTGGAAGGAACTTGTGATAACGCCTTAACAATAGACCCGCCCCCAACTCTGAAGCCGTCGATCTAGATCCGGGTGGATCAAGATCTGGGCAAGAGAGAAGGGGGAGGGGGAAGTAGTTCTCAGATTTGTTTTCTCTCTCTTAAACCTAGAGAGAGAGTGAGGATAAATGTAAGAGAGTGACCTAAGCCCCTCCATACATTAAAATGCATGTTTTCAACATTTAAAAATACACACACACACGCGCTACAGTAGACCGTGAAATTACATACAACAAAATAAGTTGGAAGAAACCATATGTCAAGGTCAGCATCGTTCAAATACGCAGCAGATATGTTTATGACCTATGTTATACTAGTGTTGAAAAGAATTTCGGTGAAAACCATAAAGCGTAGACGTAATACATGTCACTCAGTAGAAAATTAGTGAAATACCTTGCTCGATAGGGGGATTCCAGGTGAAAAACATTGAAATTCCATTCGTGTCAATCCGTAATCCCCATATTTGGCAACTTCTCGACTGCGTTGGTACGTATGGCATTATTACTGGTGAAAAATATTTAAAAAAAAAAATTATTTCCTGAAAAGTTTTTTTGACCAACAATAGCAAAAACCTCACGTGAAACCTAATTGGTTGCTTTAATAAAATTTCCTGAATTTAAGCTTTAATCATTAATCATAGACACACAACAGACATGGGCTTATTATATGGTGAACTAGAATACTGGATGATGGTGATATCTAAATTTACTCCTTAAGTTATAGCTAATTTCATGCTTAATTACTTTCAATCAACTAGATTTTACATCAAATGAGATGATGGTTATTTACAGATAAAGTGTAAAATTATTTTTTACAAATATTTCTTCACTTTATTGGGGATATATCCTAAAATTCTTCACTTTATCGGAGATATATCACAAATATCGTGAACCACCGAGCAGCTTTCAACCACCTAGAGTATTTTTTTGTTTTTATAAACCTATTATAACCAATGTTCTAAAACTCGGTCGCCCTGGCGCCGCCTAGGCGCTGGGCGGCAGCTCTCCGACTCGATTAATGGTAAATCGGTGGGATTGGGCGGGACAGATTTGGGCGGTCTCCTAGGCGGCCTGGGTTGCCGACTAGGCGCCTGGGCGAGTATATGATTAGGTGCTAGACGGTCGAGTAGTTTGAATTGGTTGGGCGATCTGGGAGGGAGTTTGGGAGAAGATGACTACGGTGGCTCCGTGGAGATCGGCGGCGGTGAGGGCTTGACAGAAGATGGTGCGTCGCGTCGCTAGTAGCCGAGTCAGGATCCAGAGGGGGAGGGCTTTCTTAGTATTTCAGCTCAGCTCGGAGGAGAGGCGCTTGGTGAGTACTTGATAACGACTGAGGTGTTGCAGTCGAAGCCCTTTTGAGAAATTTGCAGATGTGGATGGCGTCGTTGTGGGGTGAGTTCTGGACAGACTCACCCTTGTTGTTGGCTAGTTGCAGATAAGAAGGAAAAATCAAGCAAGCTTTGAGTGGGTGGAGGGAGATAAATCGCAAGGGAAAGTCAAAGTTTCTTATGAGATAAGAATGTGGATAGAAGGGGCACGTAGGAAGTGGAACAATGGTCAGCTTTTGGACGTTGAGTCTAGGGCACGTTGAGTTAAAAAATATATATATTTTTTTTTATGTTTGAAATGACCATTTTAGCCCTCAAGGGTCAAACTTAACGTCCAATTTGGATGGAATAGTAGAAATTGGACATGGTTTATTGAATTGGAAAGTTAGAGGGTACAAATTCAAAATTGAACTACAGAAATTTAGACGTGCCTTTAGGCGCAACATGTCTTTGTTGAAGTCATTGACCCTTTTGTAGTCAAGCAAGCGGATTTCATTCCCACTGAACAGTCAATTCTGGGAGCAAGTGTCATGAATGTTCCCAAAACGTCCCTTAAGGGCATCCCACAATTCTTTGGGTGTCTTCAACTGGAGGTATTCCCACGTAGGCTAGGATCAATATGTCGCCTTAAAAACATTAAGGTGTTTGCTTTTACCTTATCAGACAGTCCATCGTCTTTGGGGTCAGTGGTAGTTTTGATGTGGCAGTGTATTCTTTTGCCACAAATGCGGTTTCTACATCGGAAACCCAACGGTGGTACTCAAGTCCTTCTGAGTCCAAAATGTCAAATTCAGGTCGAGTTGGATCAGCCATCTACATCAACAAGAGAGAAGATATAAATTACGCAGTCACAAAAGACATCCACGTGTATTATTTTCCAAACAATATGAATTAGATTTCAAGACCAAGATTCGTAATGGTCACACATTTTTTTTTCGATGCGATGTGAAATACTTTATCACAGTAATGTTGTGTGTATAAATGCGCATGAATTTTCATTATCATGGCAAAGCATAGTATTACAAAAATAACTATAACACATTTAATAATAAAACAGTAGTATATATAAAAATAAATGACATGGCTTGTTCAAAATTTTACAAATATACAACAAATTATATACTACATATAACAATAGCAAGAATATATCATGCATAACATAAAATACAAATGAGAGCATAATATAAAGGCATACTTAGGAATAATTTATATAAGGATAAATCATGCTTAAAGGTAATTATATAAAACATAAAAACAAGGCATGCTGAAAATGATCTAATTAAACATGCTTAATAACAAATATAATAAAGGTATAAACAATAAGGTATAAAACATGCGTAAAAATAAATAAATTTCACATGCTTTAGATTCCACGAATATATATCACATATATAACAAGCAATAAAGTAGCATGCTCAAAAATAAAATAAAAAAATCTAATTATAAATAATTAAATATACCATAGTATGAAAATAAAAGAGAACATACTTGGTTTCGAGAAAAACAATCTAACGCACGCGCGTGTTGATGCAGATGTGCGGTGTTTGTATGCTTGAAAAAAAACTGGGCCGCTTCCTCTCTCTTTTGAGCCTTGTTTTTTTTTTCTTTTTCTTTCTTTTTCTGGGCCTCAAGGCCTGTTTTTTTTTTTTTTTTTCGGTCTGGCCGGGTCTGCTCTTTGGACTGGCCCCTTTACTTTGGGTCAAGTTTTTTTTGTTTTTTTTTTTTCTGTTCTGTTTTTTTTTTTTTTTCTGGGTCTTCTGTTCTCTGAGCCTTCTGTTTTTTTTTTTTTTCGTTTCTGGGCCTGCAAGGCCTGCTCCCTTTTTTTTTCAAGCCTTTTTTTTTTTTTTTTTTTTTTTCTGGGCCGGTCCTTACTTCGGCCCGAGTTGCCCCTCTTTTTTTTTTTTTTTTTTGCCTTCTTCTTCCTCCGGCTTTTCCTTCCTTCTGGTGTAGGAGTGGGGCTGTTACGTCATTTGCGATCGGTGGTTGCTGCGACAGTGGGGAGCGACGGTGGACTGGAAGCGCAGAGATAGGTTGCTGGAGGCTGCAAAGGTGCTGGGTTGGTGCAGATCGCGAGTTAGGAGGCGCTATGGCAGATGGGTTGTGCAGTGAAGGCGGGCTGCTGCAAGACCGTCTGCGACTGGGCTGCAGACGGGGATGCAAGGGTGTTGCGAGGCGAGGCTAGGCTGATGAACAGCGATGAATCCGATCTGGGTCTGATGAAAGACGGCGCCGCTTGGAGAACGTGCAGGCAGATGCGCACAGGCTGGGCTGCAAGGTAGATGCGCACTGCTGCTGTCCGGAGGAGGATCGGGCAGCCAGTCTGGACGATGATTTGCGGTGCTCTGGGTTGGGTGTGGAGAGCAATTGGCTGGCCGGTCTGTGGAAGGGAGCTGAGGCTGGGCTGTGCGCGCGGAGGGATGGCCGTGGAGGCTGCTGCAAATTTTTTTTTTTTTTTTTTTTTATCGGCGGCAGAAAAGAAGAAAAAACTTTTTCTTCTTTAGGGTTTGGGTTTTTTTTTTCTTAGCTATTTGCTCTGAGCGTGCTGATAACGTGTAAAAGTAAATGGAGATTGGAATGATCTATCATTTCATTTCATAGTCCCTTTATATAGGGAAGAAATTACAACGGAAATATTGATTACAATTATGATATTAAATACTGATTGATCTATCTTTTATGCTAATTGATTGGTAATCACTGATTCCTTGATTCCCTCTTCGTCAGTTACTTACGACGAAGGCACATAATATGTTTTTTCCTTTAACATGAATTTTGTTCTAATATTTTTCATCCTATAATGTAGGTATATAAGTATTAGACTTACATCTTAGGTATATTGAGTTTATATGAATGCATTTAGTTTTCTTTGTCTGAAAATTATTTATTGATGAATTGTAAATTTTGGAATTTTCAATTTAAAATTTAAAATGAGCTAAAATTGTGATCTAATTAGTGAATTTGAAATTATTTACCTTATTTGGTTCTAAGGGCAAAATGGACTATTAAAAAAAGCAAATGGACCTCAATTAAAAAGAAAATATGCGTGGACTAGATCTAATTTTTATACAACAAAAAGGACTGAATCGAATTAACTCATAAATATTCCCCAGTGTGTTAAATTTTTTTTTTATTGCTAGCAAGTCATATTCTTTTGCCTCAACCATGTGCTTCAAAAATAATAATATAACTAACCGTTTGTCTTGGCATAATCCAAACGCCTCCTGTCTGCCCTTGCATCGGGTAGGTAGTCCCAAACCTCCGATGTATTTTCGCCAAGGTTAATTACCATAGAAACTAATGATCGTCAATGTCATCATGTAATGGGATGAATATCTACAGCATAATAATAGTTAGCCGTGAAACCAATGTAAAACGAATAATGATTGAACAAATTATATAAATCGATTATTGCTTGAGAGTAGCACGCGTTGAAACCTCCGGTTCGGTGAAACCGCTTAAAACCACACATAGAAATGGTTGAATAAAGCAAGCCAACATAATCTTGTACTTCCTCATGTGACCTAGCACGTTCCTGTCATACAAGGCAATAAAGCCCCTCCATACATTTTTTTTTTTTTTTGGTAATGGGGAATCATTTAAGCTGCCCCAAAGCAAGCCCAAAGGGCTGAAAATAGAACCAACAATTCCTGTCGTTCCCTTGGAAAATCCTTTTTCCTATCTCCCCCTAACGATGGGAAGACTGTCTCATCAAAGTGACAATCCGCAAATCGAGCAGTAAAGAGATCGCCTGTCAAGGGTTCCAAATAGCGGATAATCGTTGGAGATACGTATCCAACATAAATTCTTAATCGTCTCTGAGGACCCATTTTAGTGCGCTGTGGGGGCGCAATAGGCACATATACGGCGCAACCAAATATGCGTAAGTGTGAAATGTCAGGCTCATATCCAGTTACCAACTGGTACGCAGAAAATGGTTGGCTAGCAGTGGGTCTGAAACGAATGAGTAAAGCTGCGTGCAATATTGCATAACTCCATGCAGATATAGGCAAGTTGGTGCGCATAACCAATGCCCTAGCCACCATATGTAGCCTTTTGATGGTGGCTTCTGCGAGACCATTTTGTGTATGCACATGGGGTACAGGATGCTCTACATCGATCCCAATAGACATGCAATAATCATCAAATGCTTTTGATGTAAACTCTCCAGCATTATCAAGCCTTATAGACTTGATAGGGTGATCAGGGTGGTAAGCCCTTAAGCGTATAATCTGTGCTAGGAGTTTTGCAAATGCAGTATTTCTTGTGGACAATAAAACGACATGTGACCAGCGTGTCGAGGCATCCACCAGAACCATAAAGTACTTGAATGGTCCGCATTCTGGATGGATAGGTCCACAGATGTCTCCTTGTATCCTTTGTAAGAATGGAATATTGTGTTTTGTATCTTTAGCATAGGAAGGTCTCGATCATGTTTTTGCTAAAGAGCAGGCTTTGTAAAATGAGTGATGTGCTTTGAAATAGTCAATGAGGCATAATGGGAGGGAGGGAGGTAGTGCTTCTGGTACTTCAGAATGTAATGGCTGTATTTGAGCATACGGAGACCGACACCTTTCAGTGTGGCGGATTTTTCTCCCATTTTATTTTTCACTCGAAAGAAGGGATGTCCGTGTGAGTTTTTCAAAATGGATCATCATGTCACGACCAGGGTGCCCTAGCGGTCATGCCAAAGCTGTATGAGTCAGTGTCCCACATTTCATTGTTGGTGACAACATATGATTCAATGATCCGAATCGTAGTGAGGTACAGTCCACTAGATTGACTCATAAGCTTCCACATTTATTAGAGGTAATATAAAGGTATTCAATTCCATTCTCACAGTGTGTTTCTACATGATAACCGTTGGCACGAATATCTTTGAAACTTAACAAGGTTCGATTAGCTCTAGGTGCATATAGAGCGTCTGTGACTTTAAATGTTGTGCCATTAGGCAGCAAAAATTTGGCAGTTTCTCGCCCTTTTATCACTTGTGATGATCCAATCATCGTAGTCACAGAGGAATTATAGGCTATTAATTCAATAAATAATTGCCTATTCCTTAATATGGTGTGGGTAGTCCCACTATCAACTAAGCACTCGATTTCTCCTCGATTCATTCCTACAAATAAATGGGATATATTATTAATTTTGAAAATATAACTCATATTCTTTAGAGCATGACTATTTTAGTAGAATGATAATTAATAATTTTTTTTCTCTAGATGTATTGCTTTACATCTTTATAGTGCTTTTTCGAACCATGTGAATATGTGTGGTACATAAAAATCGAATAAATTCAATGCTTCAGAATAAAATCTGAAATTTATTAATAAGCCAACGATAATCAAATCAAGGTCTTATTCAGAAATCTAATTCAAACAATTATTGAAATAAACTTTAAGACTACGTAATAGTCTAATTAAAAAAAAATGAGGCATTATGCCTTCACAACTGTGTTTGGAAAATAGAATAAAGCAGATCAGTCAAACTCTGAAGCATCCATTGACTGAGCAAGTTCCTTGTTGCCATTAAAGTCTGCAATTGTGAGGTTGACATCTAGGTCATTGCCTCCTTCTTCCATATAGTGAGCCTCTTGTTCTTGAGACTCCTATACCTCTTGTAATTGGCTGCTACTTTGTTGCTTGCTTGACAGTTCTTGTACCAATGCCCCATGACTCCACACCTATAGCATGGTTATTGCCAACTTCCCTGTTGACTGAAGGGTTCTTAGGTGCCCTTTGCACCTTGTTTCCATGACCACTAGGGCCAGCACCACCATCTCTGCGCCATACATTGGGAGGGCCTCCACGGCCCATACCAGGACCCCCACATCCCTTGCCACGTGGTGCATTGTTGCCACGGGTAGGGATCAACACGTCCAACCCTCTTTTCATTGGGGTTCTTTCCACCTTTGACTTTGCCATAATTAGCCTCAGAATTTTCTTTGTCCCAACGGGTCTGGCATTTTGCTCAAAAGAACCTCATGTGCTCTCAGCCACTTGCAGTAGGTGATGAACAGTTTATTGAAGGTTGTGATTCTTTTATTATCATACTCCAGCCTATACTGGTTCGCTAGTATAATTGCTGAAGTAGGAAAGGTGGAAAGAGTCTTTTGGATCATATCATCTTCTGTGAGTTCCTTTCTACAGAAATTTAGACGTGCCTTTAGGCGCAACATGTCTTTGTTGAAGTCATTGACCCTTTTGTAGTCAAGCAAGCGGATTTCATTCCACTGAACAGTCAATTCTGGGAGCAAAGTGTCATGAATGTTCCCAAAACGTCCCTTAAGGGCATCCCACAATTCTTTGGGTGTCTTCAACTGGAGGTATTCCCAACGTAGGCTAGGATCAATATGTCGCCTTAAAAACATTAAGGTGTTTGCTTTTACCTTATCAGACAGTCCATCGTCTTTGGGGTCAGTGGTAGTTTGATCGTGGCAGTGTATTCTTTTGCCACAAATGCGGTTTCTACATCGGAAACCCAACGGTGGTACTCAAGTCCTTCTGAGTCCAAAATGTCAAATTCAGGTCGAGTTGGATCAGCCATCTACATCAACAAGAGAGAAGAAGATATAAATTACGCAGTCACAAAAGACATCCACGTGTATTATTTCCAAACAATATGAATTAGATTTCAAGACCAAGATTCGTAATGGTCACACATTTTTTTTTCGATGCGATGTGAAAATACTTTATCACATTAATGTTGGTGTATAAATGCGCATGAATTTTCATTATCATGGCAAAGCATAGTATACAAAAATAACTATCACATTTAATATAAACATAGTATATATAAAAAAAAATGACATGGCTGTTCAAAATTTTACAAATATACAACAAATTATATACATATAACAATAGCAAGAATATATCATGCATAACATAAAATACAAATGAGAGCATAATATAAGGCATACTTAGGAATAATTTATATAAGGATAAATCATGCTTAAAGGTAATTATATAAAACATAAAAAACAAGGCATGCTGAAAATGATCTAATAAACATGCTTAATAACCAAAGTATAATAAAGGTATAAACAATAAGGTATAAAACATGCGAAAAATAAATAAATTTCACATGCTTTAGATTCCACGAATATAATCACATATATAACAAGCAATAAAGTAGCATGCTCAAAAATAAAATAAAAAAATCTAATTATAAATAATTAAATATACCATAGTATGAAAATAAAAGAGAACATACTGGTTTTCGAGAAAACAATTCTAAAGCACGCGCGTGTTGATGCAGATGTGCGGGTTTGTATGCTTGAAAAAAAACTGGGCGCTTCCTCTCTTTTTGAGCCTTGTTTTTTTTTTTTTTTTTTTTTCTGGGCCTCAAGGCTGTTTTTGTTTTTTTTTTTCGGTCTAGGCCGGGTCTGCTCTTTGGACTGGCCCCTTTATTTGGGTCAAGTTTTTTTTGTTTTTTTGTTTCTGTTTTTTTTTTTTTTTTTTCTGGGTCTTCTGTTCTCTGAGCCTTTGTTTTTTTTTTTTTTCGTTTCTGGGCTGCAAGGCCTGCTCCCTTTTTTTTCAGCCTTTTTTTTTTTTTTTTTTTTTTTCTGGGCCGGTCCTTACTTCGGCCCGAGTTGGCCCCTCTTTTTTTTTTTTTTTTTTGCCTTCTTCTTCCTCCGGCTTTCCTTCCTTCTGGGTAGGAGTGGGGCTGTGTTACGTCATTGCGATCGGTGGTTGCTGCGACAGTGGGGAGCGACGTGGACTGGAAGCGCAGATAGGTTGCTGGAGGCTGCAAAGGTGCTGGTTGGTGCAGATCGCGAGTTAGGAGGCGCATGGCAGATGGGTTGTGCAGTGAAGGCGGGTGCTGTGCAAGACCGTCTGCGACTGGGCTGCAGACGGGGATGCAAGGGTGTTGCGAGGCGAGGAGGCTGATGAACAGCGATGAATCCGATCTGGGTCTGATGAAAGACGGCGCCGCTTGGAGAAACGTGCAGGCAGATGCGCACAGGCTGGGCTGCAAGGTAGATGCGCACTGCTTGCTGTCGGCGGAGGATCGGGCAGCCAGTCTGGACGATGATTTGCGGTGCTTGGGTTGGGTGTGGAGAGCAATTGGCTGGCCGGTCTGTGGAGGGAGCTGAGGCTGGGCTGTGCGCGCGGAGGGATGGCCGTGGAGGCTGCTGCAAATTTTTTTTTTTTTTTTTTTTTTCGCGCGGCAAGAAAAGAGAAAGAAGAAAACTTTTTCTTCTTTAGGGTTTGGGTTTTTTTTTTCTTAGCTATTTGCTCTGAGCGTGCTGATAACGTGTAAAAGTAAATGGAGATTGGAATGATCTACTCATTTCATTTCATAGTCCCTTTATATAGGGAAGAAATTACAACGGAAATATTGATTACAATTATGATATTAAATACTGATTGATCTATCTTTTATGCTAATTGATTGGTAATCACTGATTCCTTGATTCCTCTTCGTCAGTTACTTCGACGAAGGCACATAATATGTTTTTCCTTTAACATGAATTTTGTTCTAATATTTTTCATCCTATAATGTAGGTATATAAGTATTAGACTTACATCTTAGGTATATTGAGTTTTATGAATGCATTTAGTTTTCTTTGTCTGAAAATTATTATTGATGAATTGTAAATTTTGGAATTTTCAATTTTAAAATTTAAAATTGAGCTAAAATTGTGATCTAATTAGTGAATTTGAAATTATTTACCTTATTTGGTTCTAAGGGCAAAATGGACTATTAAAAAAAGCCAATGGACCTCAATTAAAAAAAAATATGGTGGACTAGATCTAATTTTTATACAACAAAAAAGGACTTGAATCGAATTAACTCATAAAATATTCCCCAGTGTGTTAAATTTTTTTTTTATTGCTAGCAAGTCATATTCTTTTGCCTCACCAATGTGCTCAAAAATAATAATATAACTAACCGTTGTTCTTGGCATAATCCAAACGCCTCCTGTCTGCCCTTGCATCGGGTAGGTAGTCCCAAACCTCCGATGTATTTTCGCCAAGGTTAATTACCAATAGAAACTAATGATCGTCAATGTCATCATGTAATGGGATGAATATCTACAGCATAATAATAGTTAGCCGTGAAACCAATGTAAACGAACATAATGATTGAACAAATTATATAAATCGATTATTGCTTGAGAGTAGCACGCGTTGAAACCTCCGGTTCGGTGAAACCGCTTAAAACCACACATAGAAATGGTTGAATAAAGCAAGCCAACATAATCTTGTACTTCCTCATGTGACCTAGCACGTTCCTGTCATACAAGGCAATAAAGCCCCTCCATAATTTTTTTTTTTTTTGGTAATGGGGAATCATTTAAGCTGCCCCAAAGCAAGCCCAAAGGGCAAAGGGGAAAATAGAACCACAGCATAAAGTCCGATGGACAAGCCCAATGGAACTAATAATAAAAGGAAACTTAATTTCCACCTATGCTCAAATAAAGAGCTAGTATAAGGAAATTAAACCTTAAAAAACTAAAAACTAGAACAAAGGCCCAATACAATACAGAAAACCCTAGCTATTGTAATCCTTGCGCCATCAACTGCAAGTCACCGTTGAAATGCCGCCGGAAGCAGAAAAGCTCGAGTACTGTACTGATTGTCCGATGCCAATTGAATCCCAAACACAGACCATGTGACACCCAACATCCAAGGGGGAAGATCCCTCAAAACAAAATCATTCCCTCCACCACAAAGACACATTCAAGAAAGAACCATGGCTGCAGGGATGGAACCGAGAATCAACATGTAGAACAAGAACAAGAACAAGGACGATGGAGAATGGGGGGTGGAAAACCCATGCGAGAGCACCCATACTCACCGAGGTAAGTGACCTGCACTTTGTAATTGCAACCATACAAATCCTCTTGGAGGTTTGAGGTAGAGAGAGATGCCATGTTAGGAGGTCGAGTGATCTTAGATCTGGAAACATATGAGAACAGTTGACAATGTGAAAAAAGGAAAAGAAAATTCGAGGAACAAGGTCCTCCTGATCTAGACATAGCCAGGAAATCACCACAAATGGTACAAAATATCACCACAAGACCACAAGGGGTGAGAAAGGATCTAAAAAACCTTGAAAAATGGAGGTGGAAGGAACTTGTGATAACGCCTTAACAATAGACCCGCCCCCAACTCTGAAGCGTCGATCTAGATCCGGGTGGATCAAGATCTGGCAAGGAGAAGGGGGAGGGGGAGTAGTTCTCAGATTTGTTTTCTCTCTCTTAAACCTAGAGAGAGAGTGAGGATAAATGTAAGAGAGTGACCTAAGCCCCTCCATACATTAAAATGCATGTTTTCAACATTTAAAAATACACACACACACGCGCTACAGTAGACCGTGAAATTACATACAACAAAATAAGTTGGAAGAAACCATATGTCAAGGTCAGCATCGTTCAAATACGCAGCAGATATGTTTATGACCTATGTTATACTAGTGTTGAAAAGAATTTCGGTGAAAACCATAAAGCGTAGACGTAATACATGTCACTCAGTAGAAAATTAGTGAAATACCTTGCTCGATAGGGGGATTCCAGGTGAAAAACATTGAAATTCCATTCGTGTCAATCCGTAATCCCCATATTTGGCAACTTCTCGACTGCGTTGGTACGTATGGCATTATTACGTGGTGAAAAATAATTTAAAAAAAAAATTATTTCCTGAAAAGTTTTTTTGACCAACAATAGCAAAAACCTCACGTGAAACCTAATTGGTTGCTGTTTAATAAAATTTCCTGAATTTAAGCTTTAATCTCATTAATCATAGACACACAACAGACATGGGCTTATTATATGGTGAACTAGAATACTGGATGATGGTGATATCTAAATTTACTCCTTAAGTTATAGCTAATTTCATGCTTAATTACTTTCAATCAACTAGATTTTACATCAAATGAGATGATGGTTATTTACAGATAAAGTGTAAAATTATTTTTACAAATATTTCTTCACTTTATTGGGATATATCCTAAAATTCTTCACTTTATCGGAGATATATCACAAATATCGTGAACCACCGAGCAGCTTTCAACCACCTAGAGTATTTTTTTGTTTTTATAAACCTATTATAACCAATGTTCTAAACTCGGTCGCCCTGGCGCCGCCTAGGCGCTGGGCGGCAGCTCTCCGACTCGATTAATGGTAAATCGGTGGGAGTTGGGCGGGACAGATTTGGGCGGTCTCCTAGGCGGCCTGGGTTGCCGACTAGGCGGCCTGGGCGAGTATATGATTAGGTGCTAGACGGTCGAGAGTAGCGGTGAGTAGTTTGAATTGGTTGGGCGATCTGGGAGGGAGTTTGGGAGAAGATGACTACGGTGGCTCCGTGGAGCTCGGCGGCGGTGAGGGCTTGACGAGATGGTGGTCGCGTCGCTAGTAGCCGAGTCAGGATCCAGGGGGGAGGGCTTTTTAGTATTTCAGCTCAGCTCGGAGGAGAGGCGCTTGGTGAGTACTTGATAACGACTGAGGTGTTGCAGTCGAAGCCCTTTTGAGAAATTTGCAGATGTGGATGGCGTCGTTGTGGGGTGAGTTCTGGACAGACTCACCATTGTTGTTGGCTAGTTGCAGATAAGAAGGAAAAATCAAAGCAAAGCTTTGAGTGGGTGGAGGGAGATAAATCGCAAGGGAAAGTCAAAGTTTCTTATGAGATAAGAATGTGGATAGAAGGGGCACGTAGGAAGTGGGAACAATGGTCAGCTTTTGGACGTTGAGTCTAGGGCACGTTGAGTTAAAAAAATATATATATATTTTTTTTTATGTTGAAATGACCATTTTAGCCCTCAAGGGTCAAACTTAACGTCCAATTTGGATGGAATAGTAGAAATTGGACATGGTTTATTGAAATTGGAAAGTTTAGAGGGTACAAATTCAAAATTGAAAATAGAATAAGTGAAATGATGACACCCCCAAACCTCAGGGGATAAACTGAAATTAATCCTTAAAATAATTATCCACCTCATGAGCTTCTTTCACAACTCTCTCAAGTAACTCTGAGGTCAGGTCAGCAGCATCTCCACACAACATTCCCTTAAGCTGCATAATATTTTGGTCATCAGTATTTCATAACAAGTCAACCGGCTGTCCTCCATATGTGACCCCCATTACATGTACAAAATCAGTTTCGCTAACACATATACAGTGACTGTGTATCTTTATATAACCACTTTGAACATCAAAGTTATCTACCCACATTTGGCAGAGAGCCCAGTCCAATTTGTAGCATCCTAGCTTGTGCAAGGGCCTGAATCCTAACTCCTTAATTGTATTTTTCTTTTCCAAACTTAAACCACATATAGTTCGCTTGAAATCCTCAGGTCTGCAAGTTGATTTTATAATCAGTGCACGTCCACCTCCAACTGCACCCACTTTTTCTTCTTTGCCAAGAACTAAAGCCCCAGTACCTTAACCAACTTCTACCGTAGAATTCAATTCCTGCAATAAATTCACATAAACATTATATATATATATATATATATATAATTATATATGCAATATAATTTCATTTTATAATTCATATATCGGGGATGATTCAGTGCACCGACGTGCACTTGCACTGACATAAATGGAATGTTAGATTATATTAAATATACTCTTAGGTTATTAATAAAAATATTAATTATAAATATCAAGGGTTGAGATCATCTTATAAGTGTTGGGTCATTTACACCGTCGGTGCATAGAATAATTTTCACTCTTTTTTCTGTACGATTCATTTTGCCTTCATTCCCGATTTTTTTTTTTTTTGCACTTTTTCTTTTTCTTTTAATTTCATGATGGACACCATAACTTATAATACACATGAAATCTGCAAATAAAAAGACAATGTCAAGTTGTTGTTTCCAATATGTGATGAAGCTTCAGTTTTTTTTTTTTCTTTTAATTTCATTGTAGTGTGACTGCCCAGCAACACAGCTGCTCAATTTCCAAATACATGATCTTGGTGTTTGTTGTTAATACTAGAATGGTTTTTAAGGTGATGATCAACCATTTTATAAGTATATGGATGGTCTCCATTTATGAGAATCTTAGCTCATCAAAAAAGGACTATTCAAGATTACATTAAATAATTAAGTTTCCAACAACATATGAGGGAAGTCTAAGGTGTGTTGATGTATGTTTGTCATACATCAACTTTTTAATAAATATATATTAAATTAAATTAGTTGGTGAAACCTGTTGTACAAGTCAACAGTATCCACTTATAATTTGACATGTGTACTTAAAAAAAATAAAAATTAACATACTAAGTACTCATTTATTGTTTTATACATAAATCGTTCAAAAACTTGTAATGAAGATTGTAAATATAGTAATTGCTTTAAGTACAACTATAATTATCACTAAATACGTCCAATGTGGTCATTTGTTGTAAAATGTCTCATTGATGATATAATTTACAAAAGAAATGACTCTAGTTACAAAAAGAGCAATTGGATTACAAAAATAAGGACTTGAAAAGTTTTAGGTCTAATATGATTATTTACCATATAAACAAAACATTTGTTGTCACTGGTAAAGTGATCCCTTTTTTGTGTAAATGAATCATATTTGAAAGTAATTATCATAAAACAACCATAATTACCACTTCATACCTCAATTGTTGTAATTTATAGTAAAATGCATTGTCAAATGAGTAATTATCATCATAGATGATGAATTTACACAAGAAAAAGTATTAGTTACAAAATAGAGAACTTTAATACACAATTAAGGACTACGCCACATTTACAATATATAATATATATATTATATAAGTTTTCACTTGATAGCAATTCGTTGTCACATTAGTAAAATGGTTCTCAGACTTGTAATATAAAAAATTACCACAAATAAGAGCTTGATTACTACTTCTACAACAATTCGTTGTCTCATCGGTCAAATGGTTCTCAGACTTGTAATATTGAAGAATTACCATAAATACAACCTTGGTTATTACTTTGAACCTCAATTGCCGTAAAATCTAGAAAAAACATTGTTAAATAAGTAAATAACTCTTAAAGGACAGTAGTTACAAAATAGACAACCTTATTACATCATAAAGGACTCACTGCAAATTTGCTTAAATATATGAAGTTTTACCATTATAACAATACATTCATTGTTTTATTAGTAAAGTGGTTCTGAAAACTTGTAATAGTGAAGTATTAACACTTATTACAACTAAATTACCACTTTTTACCACAATTCGTTGTTTTATTGGTAAAATGGTTCTCAAACTTGTTATAGTGAAATATTAACACCAATAACAACTTGACTACCATTTTTTACAATAATTCGTTATGTCATCAATTTTATGACTTAGGCTTGGGACGTCGAAGCATTATCAAAAGTACAACCTTAATTACTAATATTGACCTCTATTATCGTAAAATCAAAAGAGAATATAATTTATTTTTTTTGAACTGAGGACGGGTCTTCTCTAGCCTTTCTTTTCTTCTTTGTTTCTTCCTTCCTCCATGGTCCTTCTTCCTTCTTGGTCCATTGTTGAAATTCTAGCGTATCAGAGTCATGGTGGCCTGACCATCGCTCCACTATCACTTCTCCACTGTAATTCTCTCCATCCTTAGTTTCTCTTGTGTTTGAATTTACAGAAATCTAATCGAACAAGCCCCAAAACCCCCAAATCAAAATTCCCAAACCCTAAAATTTTCAATCTCTCTTAGTCGTCCTCGGAGCCAGAAGACTACTAATCCGAACTCCAATTCCAGTGATGTCCAATCCGTTCGGGTTTTGTTGCCGCCGCTTAAGGCCCAAGTCACCGTCAATTCAACAAAATAGGCTTGGATCACTACTAGAATAATGCCACCAGAAATCGGCTAAAGACCGATGAGAAAAAAAATTATGACCGATGTCTTAGTGGGTGATGAGAAAGGTCTGGAAAATCCAGACATCGGTTTTTAACCGATGTCCTAAATAAAATGAGTTTGGACACATCAGTTTCTTATCAGATTTCGATGTATAAAATGAGTTTGGACATCAGTTGATTTGTAAAAGACTGATTTCATTTCTTATTATGACATCATTTCCGTCAAGTTTTCGATTTCTTTATCCATATTTGACATATGCGTTTTAAGTAGAACTGATGTGTCTATTTTTCTGTAACATCGGTTTTGTTTTTTCAAGTGGTTTGTTTATCATATTTTTACATTAGTTTTGAGTCTAAAAGTGATTTGTTTCTATATACACAGACATCAGTTCATTCATAGATAAGTTGTAGAAACCATCAAAATGAGAATACAAATAGTAAGCTCCATAAGAAAATTACTATTGATAAAAAGAGAGTACGTACAAATCGTAGAGAGAAGGGGACATAAGACCTAAATTTCTCCAAATACAACAAAAGAAAAGAGCAATGAGAAATACAACGTCCTTATAAATTACCGAAAATGAAGCGGTCAAGACTCTTATTGGCTAAATATTCATAGCTCAGAAGGCTTTCCGGTTCTGAGCAACTTCAACCCAACAATCTAACCAATTTTTTGTGTTCCACAGTGCTTATAATGTTGATTTTATTATAGAAATTTGCTGCTCTATGCCTATTGTTAAAGAAAAACCTCTTCACTGCAATCTCTCTCCCATCAAGCAAAACTCCCTGCAAAGATGAAATTAACCAATTAGTTTCTGCAATCATAATAGCACGTTCAGTTCCAGTTCAAAGCATATGGAGAAAAGCTAACCTTATAAACTGTTCCGAAACCTCATTGTCATTGCCAAAAGATTATGTGGCCTTTTCAATTGTAGAGTACTTAAAGTTTAAGCTACCGTCATTAAGGGTTTTTGCCATCTTTTCTGCATCATTGAAACCTAAGAAAAGAACCCATGAAAAAATATATTATGAAAACATTGGAGAATTACTGCTAGTTGCTCATGAGGGGGTGGGGTTGGGTATCAACCTTATTCGTATTGAACCATAGGAGAAAAGGATTTTACCTTTTCTTTTCTGTTGTATATATCAGTGCTTCTAGATATAAAATCCAATAACTCCTCTAACTACCAAAACAACCAGGGAACTGACAACTAAGAACGTTATCACAATAATCGTACCTGCAAAATTCATGTATGCACACATTCATGCTCAAGCTAAACGTACATATCACTACGTACAATACATGCAAAAGAAAAATAGGGTATATTTCATATACCTCTGGAACTTCCACTTCCCAATTCCTTGTTGAGAAAATATCATAGTACCTTATGAAGCACCCAATGTTTAATGCCCTCCTCTCAGACCAAGGCAAGCAACCCAATACTACTGATTCAGAAGTATTTTCCAAACATTGTCTGCAAAAATTCTCATTATAGCCATAATATCACACCGTCAAGCTGAATATATAAAACAAAAGGTAACAATGAGAATTTTCCCAACATATGAAGGACCACAATATATATCATCTATTTTTGTTGAGGCATGGAATAAAGATTATGATAAGTTCATACATTCTTTGTTGCTTAAGAAGCTGGATCATATGAGTGAAATGCTTGCATAATTAAAGATTCCCAAGATATTCGAGCTATATAAACAAAGTGCATCTGGTTATAAACTACAGCTTATATATATATATATATATATATGCAAACGTTGAATACTATTTTGAGCAAGAAGGAAGAGGTAGCTAGAGACCGGAATGATCACACAATCCGCATGTTATATAGCTAAGGACAAATTGAGATTTTATGTTCAGCAGTTAATGTGACGTAATGATCGATCATAACCAACATCCCCCAAATTCGAGCACCACAATGGGCAACACGGAGAAGCTGATGAACCAAATCATAGAGCTGAAATACACCTCCAAGCCCCTCCACGATGGGCGGATGTTCCTATTCCGACACCCCGACACGAGGTTGTGATTAAGGTGAACGAACCGACCAGTTCGGGAACCGACGAAGGCAAAGAGAAAATGGGTTCATCGTCGGGGAGTTTCTTGGCGGAGGAATGTGGGAGGAGGCCGTTGGAAACAAAACCCAGATTATGAAGATACCTCCCTTAGCTCTCTTTTCCTCAACTTGGTGGTGCAACTGAACTGCATGCATGCTTCTCACAAACATGGCATTTGATGGAGGAGAGATAAACAGAAAGAAAAAAAAAAATGAGGAGAAAAACCGACACGTCATCCAGCTACAGGAAGAAATGGAGGGAAGGGACTAGTTTGGACTGAAATTGTGAGTTTAGGGACTTTTGGGATTAAATTAGAAAGGCTGGGACTAAAACGAGGACGAAAGCATACTTTAGGTACTAATTAGTAGTTTGCCCTTAAATAAAATATTATAACGAAGAGAACATTTTCGATCGAACTAGTTAGCTCTCCCCCCCCCCCCCCAACAAACAATAAATGTCACGCCCCGAATTTTGAATACAGAAATTCAAATCTGAAACGAGAAAACAAACACAAGAAAACACATAGAAATTTTTTAATTTAAATTAAGCAATTAAACAACTGAGCTTACAATGTCAATACAGACTCATTCTTTAGAGTCAAATATTACATTACAAGAGTTTACAACTTAAACTGAATACCAATTCAACATGTATCCACACTCACCAACTCACTACACAGCGGAAGACTACAAGTATAAGCGCCCTTCTACACCCATGTGACGAAAGGTCCACATCAGCTTCGATAACGATCACTCGACATTCTAACCTGCACAATAACCCTACACCATAGAAATAGTGCACCGGGATTGCAAACCACAAACCCGGTAAGCTTTCAAGCCCGTATGAGTAAACTCAATTAAATTGACTCACGTCACGCATGCTTATAATTCCTCAATTTGTGAGACAATTAAAGCATCAACATTTAATTCCACAAAAACATGCTTTCACCATCTTAGTCTAACAAAATCAATATGCAATTATCACAACAAAGCACGTCAAGTCCATAACAATCAATATCATGCTTAAATCAATTACCTCAACTAAAACCCACATGCTCTGTCTCTCAATTCATTTTATCTCTTTTCCCACAACTCCAATTACACAATAACTCCAATATGTTAAACATTATACGTGCCCACAATCTATCAGATCACCAATCATTTGCCTCAACAGCACAACCACAAAATCATACTTATTTCCCCTCAACATAAAGTGTTTGCCAAAATCATGACATCCCAACTCATTTCACGATCGCTACAGATCACAACCCACAACCGTACTCACAATAATAATTAAGTAAAATCAGTAATCCCTACAGAGAAACTTAGTTCAGGAG
The DNA here is from genome assembly GCA_024704745.1 of Rosa lucieae. Lineage (NCBI taxonomy): Eukaryota > Viridiplantae > Streptophyta > Magnoliopsida > Rosales > Rosaceae > Rosa > Rosa lucieae. The sequence goes on along the minus strand of CM045495.1, from coordinate 31,631,312 downwards.
ATCACATACAAACAAACAAAAGAAATCATAGTAATCTATGCATATAGTTTAGTTCAGGAGATCACATTAAACAAACAAAAGAAGGCATAATAATCCCTGCATAGAAATTTAGTTAAGGAGATCACATTAAACAAACAAATAATTCAATAATAAAAAGGAAATAGAATGCAATGCACAATTATCTATTAATAACATAATCACCACACAGGTCAATCGTAGCCGGTCATCCACCCAGGATTATGGCGTCCGATTCACAACTCAATCGCAGCCCGTCATCCACTCACGATTATGGCATCCGATTCACAACCTAATCGCAGCCCGTCATCCACTCAAGATTATGGCGTCCGATTCACATCTCACAGATCACCACACATGTACTCACCCATATCACCACATAATATGGTTTCTTCATCTCCCACAACCTTAATAATAGCAAAACCAATTCCAAATAATATGTTCTCATCTCCAAGCCATCATCAAAATCGAATCCCACATGCTTAATAATTTCCCAAATCAAATCATGAATCAATCAAGTCATACAATCGACACCACAACCAATAATGATTCAAGTCCCTCATGGATAATAATTGAAAGGATCACACTTACTCAATTACTCTTTATCAAAATCAATTTAAGACTATATGATAATTTATATCTTCGAAGAGTAACGCTCGGAATGATAAATCAATACCTCATTCAATGCCCTATCATCCAATATATATATTCCACGTAAATATATATATATATATATATATATATATATACGTAGTCACCCACACAGGAGTGACCACTAATACCAACTATAGTTCACACGTAGTAAAAACCGAGAAATTCATTTTTATATACTTTAAAGCTCATTTTCTTAACCCATTTTTCACACAAAGCAATAAATTGAGCAATAAGGAGATTCAGTTCGTAAATAAACCATGTGAGATTTACTCACCTCTAATCCCGATGCGTCTTCTTAACAGCTCAAAATAAGATTCACAATCATCCGCCAACTCAAACAGTCAGTCACCTAACCAAATACGATATTTAACTTAGCACACAATTCATAAACGCACTTATACCAAGATCCAACGGTCGGATCTTCACCTGTGACCACACAAAGTCATCGGGACAATCCTACAATCAATATATCAAAACTACAAGTCTATCGAACTACCCAATCTTCACAGATCACAAATCGAACGATCGGAATCGATTGAAATTGTAAAATTCATAACTTAATCATATGATCTCTAACATTTACATGCTATATATCGAAATGATCGTATCAACATGTAGAACATAAAAATGGGCAGAAACTGCCCTTGGGGTTACCGGAAGTGGCCAGAAAAGACCGCCGGAGTTAGAGGCAGAGCCACCGCCGACCACCTCCAACGGCGTCGGGGACAGGCTACTCCTCTTTGTTTCATCGATCTGAGAAACTTTCATAACTATCACGAAGTCAGAAAACGAAAAGACATGGTCGAAAATTACCTAGAACAGTCCGGTTTGGCCAGAAATTTTCCAGAAAACGATGAAGCTCCAACGAGCGTGAAATCGATTACTTCAGGTTCTGTCCTTATTGGAGATTGATCAAGAGGTTGAGACGAGTTCATATCAGGAGGTTGAACCTCGAGTTTTGGTGGCCGGAGCTAGGAGAAATCTAGATTGGAACCCAAATCGACCTCTAACTAAAAATGTGCTCCTGCTACAGCTACATGCCATGCCGCGGCGCAAGGCTGACACTGGCAGCTGCGAAAGGACGATACGAAGCCAAGGGAAGAAGTTTGGTGTGGATTGGTGGCCGGAGAAGGGAGAACGAAGCCGGAAATGGTTTGCTCTGTTTTCGGCTCTGGCAAGAGAGAGAGAGAGAGAGAGAGAGAGAGAGAGAGAGAGAGAGAGAGAGAGAGGTCGGCTGGCCAAAAATAGAAACCTTGCTATTTTTGGTAAATTTCCAAAAATAGCTAGGTATATATACCCAAAATGGAAACTTTTCCAAAAGCGATAACTTCTTCATACCAATTCCGATTCTTGCGTTCCGCATATGCACGAACTCGTATCGACGAGCTCTACAACTTTCATGAAGGAAGTTTTTCCAAAGAATAAAAAGTCAACTCTTTGACCTCTAGAAAATAAAATGTTTCGAGTAATTATTCGTCCTAAATACTTCCGCTCCGCCCTCGAACCACGAAATCATCCCAACAATCAACTTAATAAATTTCGAAAAATCATCATAAATTAATAATGAATTTCCAGGGTATTACAATAAAGATGGTTTTTAACTCATAGAATAATGGATAAAAGAGTACCTTGACTAAAGTTAGGAGAAATATAATACTTTGATTGGTTGGTCTCCTCCTAATCACAACTTTTATAAATTAAATTTTGATGGATTCGTGACTTATTCAGAAAAGGCGCTCGCTGGTTTTGTAATCAGAGATGTTGGAGGAATTATTTTGTGTTGTAGGTTCTACGCCCATTGGGTTTGCATCAGTTCTATAGGCAGAAGCATATATGGTTTGCGCTTTCGTTTAATTTGGGCACAACTTGGTCTCACTCATATTCAAGTTGAAAGGGATTCTCAAAACTTCTAATCAAGATATTGAAGGGTTCATATCAAGTTCCTTAATTGACGAATTTCTACTATTTTTCAAGATATCAAATATCCTGCCTCAATTTCTACAGACATCACCTTCAATCATGTTTTCTAAAGAGCATATATATGATGGTGGACAATGCAAGTTGGCAAATTGTGGTCATCGATTACTCCAAAATAGTACATGGATTATTTTCATTTCTATATCTCTGAAATTTTGTTATTTTTGGTACAATTTGTTGTTTTTAAAAGATGGCAAAGCGTGCTTCTACTCTAAGTCAGAACCTAATTTGAATGAAACTCTCTCCAAGAGATGTTTTCCACAAGCAAATAATCAAACGCTAGATCTTTTTAAGTATCCAGCTCACAATCACCTATATTACAGGCCTAGCCAGATTTTTGGTAGACCAAACCCGTTGGGTGAAATTTTGTTATTTGATACTATGTGAATAAAGTCCTGTTCCCCTAGTCAGCTACTGACCAGAGATTATTTGCTCAACTATCGTTCGATTGAAATCGGACGATTGACACTCATCTCTTAAAAATCTAGATATCTGTCAACCGTCCGATTGAAATCAGACGATAGTTGAGCAAATAATCAATGGTCAGCTACTGAACAGGGGAACATCAGCGATGTGATATTCATAGTCTTGTAATTTATTTTCTTCGTAAAGAAAAAAAAATTAATAACAAGTAGGGCCCCAACTTTCCCTCATTTCCGTTGTAAATTTATTTGCAAAAGAAACCCGACCCAAACAACAGTCGGAACCCAGGAACCCGCATTCTCACTTTCACTCTGAGCAAAACCCCTCTCTGTGTCTCTCTCAAAACCCTAGTCAGAAAATGGCGATGATGCAGCAGTTTGGGCGCACAAAGAGCGTGACGAAGCGTTCGTCGAAATACGTGGAGGAAGCTCTCTACGTCTGGCTCTTCAAAGACGGCGGCTCCGAGTTAAGCGTTTGTCAGAAGCTCAATGAATTCATCAAGAGCCGCAAGCGAGTCTTCAAATGGGAGGTCGGCGACACTCTCAAGAAGCTTCGCCAACGCAAGCTCTACTACCCTGCTCTTAAGGTACTCCCTAATTTTGTTCCTCAATTTTTCGCCTCAAACAGCATTATTTCTAGTTAATTGATCTGGTTTTGAGGTAGAATTTATAGCTCAGCCCAGAAGCCTTAAATGTCTAATGATATTCAAACCTGATAGAAATTTCGGAAGTTTTTGTTGTAAATGTGAATGCAGTCTTCAAGAAATGTGACATTCTGTTGTACTAAACGGTTAGGTGTGTCGGAATGTATGAATGGAAAGTTACTCTGGATGTGAAATTATTCGATTCCGTGGATGCCGTTTTGAATTTGATTCACAGCTCCATATTAGTAGAAATTTGATTGGATAGGATATGGCGGAAGGAGTGGATCTTGGATAGGATGAAGCTGATCGTGTTGCATATTTGTATTTACTTGTTGTTATGTGTATTTGTTTTATGTGCTTCAATCTGAACTGCAAGACATAGATGCTAAGTTGTTTCCTACTACAGCTCTCTGAAACTATGGCTAAAAGGGGAATGAACAAGACCGTTAGTGATCAGGCTATACATCTCGATCTTGTTGCTAAAGCTCGAGGAATTCCTGCTGCGGAAGATTATTTCAAGAATCTTCCTGAATCGTCCAAAAATCATCTCAGTTACGGGGCCCTGCTCAACTGTTACTGTAAGGAATTGATGACTGAAGAGGCTGAAGCTCTACTGGAGAAGATGAAGGAACTTAACCTTCCTTTGACTTCTATGCCTTATAACAGCCTTATGACGCTTTACTCAAAGACTGGGAAGCCAGAAAAGATCCCAGCCATTATACAAGAAATGAAGGGTTGCAGTGTCATGCTCGATTCATATTCTTACAATGTCTGGATGCGGTCGCTAGCTGCTGTCGATGATATTTCTGGGGTGGAAAGGGTTATTGATGAGATGAAGAGGGATGGACGAGTTGCCAGCGATTGGACAACGTATAGCAACTTAGCTTCCATCTATGTTGATGCTGGCATGCCTGAGAAGGCAGAAAATGCACTTAGTGAATTGGAGAAAAAGAATTCCCACCGAGATCTTTCAGCTTTCCAATTCCTTATTACATTGTATGGTCGAACTGGGAACCTGCTTGAAGTACATAGGGTATGGCGTTCCTTGAGGCTTGCTTTCCCTAAAACTGCAAACATAAGTTATCTGAATATGATCCAGGTGTTGGTTAACTTGAGAGATCTACCAGGTGCAGAGAAATGTTTCAGGGAATGGGAATCTCGGTGTTCAACCTATGATATTCGGGTAGCAAATGTTCTGATTGGAGCTTATGCTAAGGAGGGTATGCTAGAGAAGGCTAAGGAGCTCAAGGAACAGGCTCGTAGGAGAGGAGCCAAGCCTAATGCAAAAACCTGGGAGATCTTTGTGGACTATTATTTAAAGAATGCAGAATATGACTTGGCAGTTGAGTCTGTTGCCAATGCAATATCGATTGGTAAAGGGGATGGTCGGAAGTGGATACCATCACATGAGACCATCAAAACCTTGATGGAGCACTTTGAACAAACTAAGGATGTTGAAGGTGCAGAAGGTTTTCTGGAGATTTTGAAGAAGGCTATGGAGTCCTTAGGGGCTGAGGTGTTCGAATCATTAATTAGAACTTATGCCGCTGCTGGAAAGACGACCCAGCCATGCGTCATCGATTGAAAATGGAGAATGTGGAGGTTAGTGAAGCCAGCAAGAAGTTGCTCGAGGCCATTTGTGTGGAATGAGTTTTCTTTGTCTCCCAATTTTTGTTTCAGAATTTTGAGTTTCTGGAAAAGCCCATTTCAATGCTGTCTGTACTTGGGGTTTTTATTTGTTCTGATAATAAAATGTACCTTTCAAGTACTAAGGTTAGCTTCTCTTTTCTGCATTATTAGCCAAAGAAAAATGCATAATTATCTTTCTAAATTACAAGTAAGATTTCATTTACGATTAAAAACATGGGTTTTTTCCTATCTCACCTAAGCTCAAGGTTTTCTTGTGGTCTTTTTGTGCATGGTAAGCTCCTGACTAATGAGCAACGTTTTAGAAGAAATACTGCTGGTGACCCCTTCTGTAAATTCTGTTATGTATCAATAAGTCTATGCTCCATTTGTTTTGTGACTGTGTTAAAGCTACGCAGGTATGGCAAGCTCTTGCTCTCAGCTCAAGCTTTCTAAATACTTTAAATATGCCTTGAAATAGCCGGATTCTAACAAACTTGCAGCAAAAAGCTTACTTTATGAAGCAGTTGAATTGTAATGTCTTTTTGTATTTGACGGCTCCTTGCAATATAACTGACATCATCTTCAGTTATGCTAATGAATGGAATCGTGCTAATGCTAATTCTGTGCTTAGAAATGTGTGCAAACTGAGCATCTCTCTCGGCATGAGCCACCTTCTGGTAATTTTAAATTGAATGTTTGATGGATCAAGATCTAGTACTAGACTAACTGGTGCAAGTGGTGCCATTAGAGATAGTGCTGGATCTTGGCATAGTGGTTTTATGCTTAATAGTGGTGCTAGGGGATGTTTTACATGCTGAAGCCTTGGGATAGTTTCCGAAACATTTTTAATCTTCAGGTGGAGTCACATTCTGAAGTCTTGGTTAACCTGCGGCAACAGGAAGATGTATTTTCAGTCGTTTTTACCACCATCCATATGTGGCATGTGCATCGATGATGAAATATGGTCGCAGATCTGTTGGCAAAAAACGGTATCCAAGAGTCTCAAGGTCTCTGTATCCTGAATGACCCTCCTGCTCTAGTGACTGAAGCCTTTCTAGATGACATTATCGAGATTCGTACACCTTAGAGTATGAGGTTTTTTGGTATATCTCCTCCATCTATTATAAAGAGAAGCCACAATTTTGGTTCAAAGGTTTCACTGAATTTTGAATTGTCATATATATCCCCCTTGAACAAAATAAATTTTATTCACATAAAAAACATCTAAAAGGTCATTATGGTAAATTACCAAATCAAATAAAAGGAAATCAGAAAAGAAAAAGAAAGAGAGTCTGAAATTGTATTTGATTCCAAAATTTTTGCGGTTCCGACTTTTATTCTTTTTAGTTGTTAAAATTTGAGAACAAAAAACATAATATTTCTACTATATTACTCCAGGCATTAGCACGGTTATGACGCTAGTATGTTAAATTTGCTAAGTGTTCCAATAATTTATACGAAAAATTAGCCCAAATCAACTTGCTATTTCATTATACTTGGTCGAAAGTTTATGTTATTTTATATAGTTGATCACAGCTAAATCAAATAAATAAATCCCGGACTAGAACATACCATTAGGCAACAACTGATATTTAAGTACATTTCTTCTGCATTTGAGGTAGCATATTCAAATGGAGATTAATTCCATGAGTAGTTGATGGCTATTGTTCTATTACCAAGTTGAAAAAAGTGGGTAATTGTAGTTCTAAACTTCTAATAATGGATATCAAAGTTAGCGTCTTAGCCATCTACCTACGGCAGGTTATCATGTTTTTCGAAATAGAAATCGATATCATTATGAATCAATAGTCGATGGCTAGAGTCTGCATTTACTTACAATAAGATAGCTAGCAAGAAAATATGGAACTTTACTCTAAGCGAAAGCAACTCATTATAAGTCTATTGTGGGCTTGCTAAAATAAGTGAACTTAAAAATAAGGTTCGAAAAATCGCTAGGCGCTAGTTGGGTGGTGGCCAAGGACTAGCACCCAGAGGCTACGGGGGTATCTAGGCGATTTTGAATTTTTTAATTGTTAATTTATAATTTATTTTTATGGCATATAATTAATTAAATAACATGTATTTTTCTCTATATTACTTACCTATTTTAGATTGATACCACAGCAACACAGGACCAATCCATAGTCTCATATCAAAATAGAAGTATAAAATAGCAAAAGAGCTCCATAAACAATATTATATCAAGCAAAAACCCAACTGAAATTAAGTAAACAAAAAACATAAATGATCGAAATTCGCATATAATTCTACAATATTCTAAGTCTGGAATTGCAACAACCATCGCTACTACAATATTATTGATTTATATGATATAATAGTAAAACAATCATCATCAGTACAATTAAGAAACAACCATTAGTGATAGGTTTGTTTTAGCACCATAAACAAAAAACCCAGACCTGCTCGGAAACCCCCAGAAAAGAAAACTAACTGTTGGGCTTCTGTGAAATGTTGGAACACCCAAAAAACTGACGCACATTATATGACATTTAAGCAATTCAAAACACAATTCAATTGAAACAGATGATTAAGAAAAAGAAATTTTTGATCTTTTTTAATGAATTTCAATTTCTGGCAAACCCAACAAGAAACGAAATGCAGAATGCAATTAGAGAATATTGAATAGATGTCGTCATTGTCTCTATCAGAACTAAGAGAGAGAGAGAGAGAAACTCCGTCGAGGAGAGAGTCAAGGATAGAGAAGCAGGGATAGCTAGATGGGACCTCCATTCAAGAGAGAGTCAGGGATAGATCGGACCACCGTCTGTGCCGAAATGAATCCAAAGCAAAACCAACAGCCAAGGCCAGTCCGCTTAGACCACCTAGCCGCCCAGTCGACCGCCTAGGCAGCCTAAACGACCGCCCAAACCCCTATCTCCCAATCGCCTAGGCCACCTAAACAGCCACCCAAACCCCAACTGCCCACCTCCACCGATTGGGCATTAATCACGGCGGATATCAGCCGCCCAAGGCCTAGGCGCCACTTAGGCGGTCTGGGCGTCGATTTTTAGAACACTACTTAAGAACAAAGAACTTCGTGTGTTCTAGGGAAAAATCATTAATTAGCAAGCTCACAATAGGTTTGTAATGAGTTTCTTTTGCTTAGAATGTGGGTTCATCCCATTAGCCAATCACACAATTATGGTACCAACAGAAAGCCACTTCCTAGCAAACAAGTAGGCGTACTCCTCATCCATAAGCCGTTTGTTTGAAAATACATCAATCACATTCCAGATAGTTATCAACTCCTGTAGAAGTCATGATCCGAATAGATTGGCAAATGAAGACCATAGATCAACCCAAGCGCCCAAGAATGTCCAAGTCTTAGGCCAGCCAAGCGCACCCCAAAAAGTGATAAGTGAGAGTCTCCTTGACGGCCAGAGAGCAGGTCTAAATAACCCAAGCTCAGGCCCAAGAAAACGTATGGCTAGTAGGAGTACTTTCCAGCTTCTGCCAAAAAATATAGGAGACATGTCCAACCATGCGATATTATGGATATTTTGATCAAAATAACATGTTTGGATGATTTCAAGATAGCCAAGGAATTTGGAATTATTATTATTATGCACCTCCATATAATCCGACATGGGATAACAATCCTTTCTTGAGTGGAACCACTTTCTTAACGTGCAAAAAGAACATTTCAATGTGTTTAAGCTTATTCATACCAAGCTTTTAACCCCAAACATACCCCTCCTCGTAACTTTCTTGAAGCTGTAATTACATCTTTTACTCTAACCGTTCAATCTTATGTGCAAGAATTAAAAACTTCTGTGTTGAACAAAAAATGGATATTTATAAGCAAAAAATGAATTTATGCAGAAGAAGCAAATGCTCATGTTCAAAAATCAAAACATCAAAAAATCTGTTGAGAATATCAAGTTACATATGGAGCACATTCTAGTAGTTTTAAATAAAAAGTCAGAGAAGCTCGAACGAAGTCAAGAGGTTTCCACGATTGAGGAGAATGCTTGGGCGGCAGCTAATGAGACTTTAATGACCATATTAGCTCTAGAGCACCCTCTTATGCATATGGAAACTTTAGAGGAGTTCCATATGTGTAGGAATTTGTTCCAATCTCATATTATATTCAATGAATCATGTTTGGATAAGGATGAAGACTCATATTAGGATGAGCCCTACAAAGAGAAATTCAAGGGCACAACTTATGAGGGTTGCATGTTGGGTGCATTGTTGAATGTGAATATGTATGCAAACTTATGGATGATGTGCCCTGCTCTTAAGTATAGGAGGTCAAGTTTTAGTAAAGGGAAAGTGAGAGTATCGTACCCAAGAGATTGAGTAACTCTACCCTAGCTAGATCACCGTGAAAATAAGCCTAGAAAATACATGTAAGTCTACCTTTTTACAACTTCACAAGCTTAGCCGTTTGGAAGATAAAGATTGCAAGGATGATATTAACAATTATGGTAGTGAACGGCTTGGTTAATTTTAGTTTGAAAATAAACTAAGTTCCACAAAAATTAAACTAAACTAATAACAGTGTAGAGACTAAAACAATGAGCAGGGTAGAGACTTAGGCATCAACCTAACCTTACTCATGCACAAAATCTAACCCAAATTTAATGCATGCTTTGACAAATTTCTCCCTAGTGCTTTGGTAAAGCTACCAAGAAACCAACTAATCATGCAATTCAACAAACTTTGGTAAAGCTAAGTTAAATTACACAACCTTAGTCCATTTATATTTCATTAATTAAAACACAAAGTGGGCTATGAACCGCAAGCATAACACCCCCTTAGAGGAATTAAACTCACGTCTCATGCATTAAGTTTAGAGTAAGAAATTCAAGCAACTTAACATTTCCTGTGAAAGCAAGTGCTATGATTGATCTAGAATGTGTAGTAACTTTGGTTTTGGTGAAACTCAAGTACACACCTATTTCTCACACAAACTCAAAAAACTATGAAAAACTAACCTAAAAACTAGAGAAAAGAGAGATTTTGATGTTGCTCAATGAGAGAGGCAAGGGTATGCATGGTTTTGAAAGAGAGAATGGGTTATTTATAGGCCAAGACAATTCAAATGAAGGGTGGAGATAAAAAAGAATCAATGGTGAGATGTAATGGACAAAGGTGTAAACATAAAATGTGGATCTAGTTTTTAACTTTCACATAAAATGACCAAAAGCCCATAAACTTTGGACAAAGGTGTAAGCATAAACTTTGGATCACTGTGGTTTGGCTAAAAATGCTGCCAGAATCCTTACAGGTTTGGTTTTGCAGTTTTTGTCTTCTAGTGTAGAAACTTGTACCAATCTTTTGAAGGTCTTCCATTCCGAATATAGGAGTGCACAAAGTCTTACAAAATGCACCTGGGAATGCTAAGTATATTTCTCCACTTATTCAAAAATCAAATTGCAAATATTTTTGGTAACAAAGTTAGAACGAAGATTCGGGAGGAAGTGAGAGATGCCAAGTTTTGTATCCTTGTTGATGAAGAGGTTGATGTATCTAATAGAAAATAAATGGCTACCATTCTTCGATTTGTTGATTGTGATGAGTTTATTAGAGAACAGTTTTTCAAAAATTATTAGTGTTGTAGACACTTGTTCTCAAACTCTAAAAGATGAGATTTCCAAAGTACTTGTTCAATATGATCTTCAAGTAGAAAATATGTGTGGCCCAAGGATAAGATGGTGCTAGCAACATGTAGCTGGGTGAATTTAATGGTTTATAAGTTTTGTGTCGTGAAGAATGTCCATATGCATATTATGTGTGTTGGCATATACATACCTCCTAGGCACAAGTATCGGAAGCATAAGACTCGTATAGCTAATATACTAACGAGGCAAGCTCCGTAGCCGATGGTTTCGATACCCATAGGGCGATATCGGAATCCCGAGCGTCCCACACCAAAAGAAACGGAACCATGCTCCCACAAACCTCCTACATTAAGGTCATCTCGAACAACCTAAAGAGGTAATTGTTTACTATCACTTTCCATTATCACTATCTTATTCAATACTGAATTAGGCATCGGAGTGTTAAAGGTCAGCATACCCGGTCTTCCCTCTAACCTTCATCTGTTTTGAAGATAGGCTAGACCGATAGCGATAGTAGCAGATCATTATACCCGGTGTTCAGTTGGACTAGACTGCTCTCGAGACCACTGAAATATTTGGCGCTAGAAGGACTCCCCCCCGCCTTTGTTGGTAGGGCAACACATCAATGGGTACTAGCAATAACGATACCAGTAGCGACGATCCCCATAGCGAGACAACGACCCGCGAGGTCCAACTATTCTCGAGTTTCAGAACCCGAACACCGAGACTTGATTGGTCATAACTACCGATCCAACTACTGCACTACAGATAGCGATTCTCAACCTCACGGAGACGCGTGCACAGGTCGAGGCCTAGCGGGCTGCGGCCATGGCAGCCCCCCAGGAAGTCAAAAATATAACCAACAAAAATCGGACCCTACGCGAGGCACTCTAGCTAGGGGTCACTCATGACGACACCCTGGACAGGGCCCACACGCAGGAAACCCTGATACCGACCATTGGTGGTGTCCCCACACAGGGACAGGCGCTCACTGCAGACGCCGCCACCGACCTCACTGGCACCTCCATGCCCCGAAACCCCACATCGGGAAGTCCCCCTGGCCCCACGCATGGCAACACCAGCACAGACCCTCAGGTGGTCTACCTGAACTCCCCTCTCTTTCCAGGCAGCAGCCAGTGCAGCGGGGACCTCAGATGCCATCACTGCTACGACTACCAACATACCTCTACCCAATCCCAATATTAGGCTGTTGCTCCAAATGAACGAAGCCATCGCTTCCTTACAGGCACGAGTGGAAAGGGCCGAAACCAGACCTTGCTGGTAGCCGATCACTGTTGGTTTCCAGGGAAAGACAGGACCCTTCACCGCCCGCATATAAGCTGAGAAGCGCCCACCAAAGGCTAAGCCCCTCAAGATCGAAAAGTATAATGGGACTCGGGACCCATACCACCATTTAGAGATTTTCCAATCTATACGTACTACATGGAACCCGATACACCGACGCCATGGCCTGCCATGCGTTCGAGGAAACTTTGACGGACGAAGCCTTTGCTCTAGTTCCTTAACCTACCCGCCAACTCCATTGATAGTTTCCAAGAACTGGGGGACAAGTTCCTACGAAGATTCATCTTATGCGGCGGCGGGTATTGCACTACACCTGACCTATTTTGGCTCAAGCAACGACCAAACGAGCGATTGCGAGACTTTGTTCGCCATTGGAAGAAGCAAGCCACTCAGTGCCATTCCCTCGACTGGACCCTAGCAGCATTAGCATTCAACCAAGCACTCCAGCCTGGATACTTCTTGTTGCAGATCAACACCAATCCCCCTGCAACATATGATGACTTCCTCGATGCAGCTACTGCTTTTGCTTAAGCCGAGTACGATACCTTCGGCCGCGACACCAACGCCAATGCGTACCCGGTCACCATACCCCAAGCAAGCAATCCCGATACCAGGAACAAAGACACCAACCGAGACAAACCTGCCCAGTCAAGCAATAGGGCCCTACGGGAAGGACAAGGCAATAGCAATAGGAGGGACAAGAAATACGGCAAGAGCCCTGAGAAGCCAAAGTACAACTCCAGAGGTCGACATCGCGATGCACCATACGGCTGCACCAAACACGGGAATGACTTGCAATCTGTGACACTCGATATGAGATTTATACCACCCTCACTGCCTCCTATGAGGACATCTGGAGCAATCACAAGGACATCATCCCACGCCCACCACGGAGCAAACCTGGCTAAGCAAAACCGCGAGATAACGGTAAATACTACACGTATCATGAGGAATCTGGCCACCCCACCAATATTTGTTGGGCACCGAAAAATGTCATCGAGCACCTCATTCAGAGTGGCCAACTCTCTCAATATCACACTCCCGGCACTGGCGCTAATGCCATTGAGGTCTACGGCCAGATCCTAACAATACACGGCGGCGCCCCACGGACACCCGAGACCCACCATGGGCAAAAGCGCAAGTGCCCTTGGGGCCAGGAGATATTAGGACTCAGCCATGGCTGCCACACTCCTCAGGTCGAATGGAACTCGATAGCCTTCAATTGTAGCGAGGATACCATCCAAAAGCACCACAACGACCCACTTCTAATCACCATGGTCATCGACCACTATCGATACCACAGGGTTTTGGTCGATAGCGGCGCAGTAGTGCTCATCATGTTTGGAAGATGCTACGAAGGCCTCAACCGAGATCGAAGAAACTCACCCCAGACCATGAACCCTAATCAGCTTCGCAAGAGAAATTACACAGCCCTTGGGATCCGATAACTTGCGGATCACACTGGGCGGCGACAGCACCATCGCCACCATGACGACACACTTCATCATCGTCAACTGCCCCTCCTCCTACAACGCCATACTGGGACGCGACGCCATATGGGGCCTCTAATGCTTTGTGGCAGGGCACATGCTAATGATGAAGGTACCTACCCCGGGCGGCATCCTTACCATCAGAGGCGATCAAGAGCTTGCGAGACAATGCAACTCCTTGACTGTCGGAAGGGGACACAACAGGCGAGAGGTACTTCTAACTTCAGACCTACCCTTCCCATCCGACAAGCCCGATGATCCAAGGGAACATCCTGAAACCCCAGATGATCGCGATACACGCAGCAAAAAGAAGGACGATAAGCGCAAACTCAAACACCGAAGACCAGATGCCTTGGAAGACCTTTATATCTGTCTCCATTTTCGATGCACACCCAGAAAGAAAAGTTAAGATCAGATCCAAAATGGACCCACAGTTCCAAGCAGAGCTCATCGCTTTCCTCAAGTCTCGCCAAGAGGTGTTTGCATGGTCGTACGCCAACATGCCAGGAATCTCGCCAAAGCTATTGAACCACAAACTCACCATCTCCCCATACGTTCCCCCAATTCGCCAAAAATGAAGGGCCTTAATGGAAGAAAAATACAAGGCTATCCAGGCCGAGGTCAGGAAACTCCAGGTCATCGGGTTTGTCCGGAAAGCCTCCTACCCGACATAGCTCTCTAATGTTGTAATGGTAAAGAAGCCCAACGGAAAATGGCGCATGTGTATCGATTACAACAACTTGAACAAGGCTTGCCCCAAGGACAGTTTCCCCTTCCCGCGAATCGATCAGCTAGTCGACTCCACCGCAGGCCACAAGCTCCTCAGTTTTATGGACGCCTTCTTGGGCTACAACCAAATCCCCATAGAGCCCTCCAATCAGGAACACACATCTTTCACCACAGATAAGGGCTTATATTGTTACACGGTAATGCCGTTTGGTCTAAAGAACGCCAGGGCCACGTACCAGTGACTGGTTAACGCCATGTTCGCATATCATATCAATAAGATCATGGAGGTATATGTGGACAACATGCTCGTCAAAAGCGTCACCATTGAAGATCACATTAAAAACCTAGGCATCGTCTTCGACATCTTACTCCAATATGGCATGCGACTCAACCCGGACAAGTGTGTGTTTGGCGTACTGGGAGGTAAGTTCCTAGGTTTGGTAGTGAGCAAGAGGGGTATCGAAGCCAACCCCGAGAAGGTACAGGAAATCCTCGATATGGCACCACCAAAAATCAGGAATGAGGTCCAGTCCCTCACCGGGAAGGTTGTCGCTCTCGCGCGGTTCATATCGCTCTTAACCAATAAGTACGCCCTATTCTTCAAGCTCCTCAAAACTCATCATACCGAAACAATCAATTGGGGACTAGAACACGACAAGGCTTTCTAGGGCCTCCGAGACTATCTGGCGTCAGTACCCACCCTTTCGAAACCTATCCCAGGAGAAATCCTGTATATCTACCTAGCTGTGTCAATCACCGGGATCAGCGCCTCCCTGGTCAAGCGAGAAGATAGCAGTGAGCTGCCAGTTTATTACACCTGCAAAGGGTTCAACGATGCCGAGTCCAGGTACTCTGATATCGAGAAGTTGGCCCTCGCGCTCCTCACGGCCGTTCGGCGACTAAGGCAATATTTCCAAGTGCACACGATACATGTCTTGACCAACCAACCCCTGAAACAAGTTCACCATAAACCAGAATCTTCAAGACGACTGGTAAAATGGTTCATTGAACTCGGCGAGTTCGACATTCACTACACGCCACATACGGCCATCAAAGGGCAAGTCGCTGCCGACTTCATCGCCGAGTTCATACCCGTAGAAGTTGCCACACCCTCGGACTAGACTGTCTCGGAACCCCATGCCACGCCCACATGGACTTTCCGCATGGACGGATCCTCCAATAGCAAGCTCAGTGGTGCCGGGGTAGTCTTGACTGACCCAGAGGGGAATCTGGCCAAAGAATTAGGCGTCACGAGATTGGAAATCTTTAGTGATTCCCAGCACTGATTGCTGGCATCCAGCTGGCCAAAGAATTAGGCGTCACGAGACTGTAAATCTTTAGTGATTCCCAACTCGTCGTCAACTAGGTTGGCGGCGATTTCTAAGCCAAAAAGCCTTATCTATCTCACTACCAATCTCTGGCCAAGACCTTACTCCAGTGATGCCTCACCTACCAAACAATTTCCCTGATCCCTCGGGCACATAACAGCAAGGCAGACACCGTCGCGAGGTTGGCAACATCGCCCCCAGACACTGATATGGGAAACCTCAAGTTGGAAATTCTAGACAAACCAAGTTTCGATAAGCCATTTTCGGAGATATTCCTGACCGAGAGCGAGCATCCACCTTCATGGATGGACCCATTTATCGACTACCTCTCCAGGGGTATCGAGCCCCAGGACAAGGTTATCGCCACCAGGCTCCACAGAAGAGCAACGCTGTACAGTACGAGAAGGTAAACTATATAGGAAAGGCAGATCTTTTCCCCTACTAAAATGCATCTCCCTCGAGAAGGGATAACGAGTCTTACTATCGCTGCATAGCAGAATTTGCGGCAATCACGCAGGGGCGAGGAACCTGGCATTTAAGGCACTACTTACAGGGTCCTATTGGCCCACCATTGAACAAGACGCGAAATGCATCACTAGCGCCTGCCTTAAATGCCACCAGTTTGCCAACTCCCCTCCTGCACCATCGGTACCGCTCTCGATCATCATCGCCCATTGGGCATATTGCCAGTGGGGTCTGGACTTCACAGCACTAGGACAGCTCAAGTTTTCCATCGTCGCAGTGGATGACAACACCAAGTGGGTCAAGGCCGAGGCCTTAGCCACGATCATGGTTGCCAAAGTCATCAACTTCCTATAGAAGAACATATATTGCCGATTCAGAATCCCCGAGACCATCATCACAGACAACGGTGCCCAGTTCGATAACGATACTCTCAAGGACTTCGTTGGCCAGTATGGCACGTAGATCCAATACGCCTCCCCCGCTCACGCCCAGACAAATGGCTAAGTTGAAGCTGTCAATAAGATAATCAAGCAAAAATTGAAAAAGAGGCTCGACGATGCCAAGGGCTTATGGGCCGAAAAACTCCTCGAGGTGCTATGAGCAATAAGAACAACCCCAACAAAGGCCAATAGAGAATCCCCTTTCTAAGGCTGTCAATGGGTCGTGTTGGGTTGGGTTCGTGTCGGGTTAAGGTATTTTTCGTGTCGCAAGATACAAACCAAAACCCAACCCATTTAATAATCGTGTCAAAAATTTAAACCCAAACCCAACCTATTTATTAAATGGGTTACCCGTTTCTAACCCGCTTAACCCATTTAACAAATAGGTCATGTCGTGTTAGACAAAATGATTCATTTAAGGGTTAATAATGCGACCCATTTAACTAAAAATAATGCATAAATTGATTAAATTCACTAAAAACTCTAGAAGACGAAGAATATAAATAATTTTATATATTCATAAATAAGTAAATCCAATAATTATAAAGCAAATTATTTCAAATGATCTAATCCTCTGAGCAAATACTCCCAACGTCCAAAATTTCAAGAATAAGTATAGCATAATCGGGTTATACGGGTTCACTTCGTGTTGGCGGGTTGACCCGTGGCCGACCCATTTATTAAATGGGTCATGGCGGGTTGACCCACGGCCGACCCGCTTTTTAATCGTGCCGGTTCAACCCGCTTTATGTCATGTGGGTTTCGAGTCGTGTTATCGGATCGTGTCGGAATTGACAGCCCTACCCCTTTCTGCTTATCATTTTGCACCGAGGCTGTGATCCTTGTCGAACAGGAGGTGCGTAGCGAGAGAGTCGCATGCTTCGACCCGCTCACCAACTCGAAGGGGTTGAACCTTGACTCAGACCTCCTAGAGGAACGACGCTAGCGAGCCCATTTGCGAAACATCAACAACAAGCAGTGCATCGCCCGCTATTATAACACCAAGGTCCTACCTCGCCTCCTCTCTATTGGGGACTGGGTGATGAAGGAAAAGATGCCAACCCCAACAGGGGTCAAAGCCACTTGGGAAGAACCGTACGAAATCACCAAGGCCATCGGACCGGCTACCTTCTACTTGAGGGGAGTAGATGGTATCACCCTCCCACATCCGTGGAACGCCCAGCAACTCCGATACTACCCTAAATAGGGTTCCATGCTTGCCTCCGTAGCACTATAGCACCCCCCCCTCCCAATGCTTGTAAGCGTCAATATTATCTCCTTTTACCTTTCTTAATCAAACATATTTTGCAGCTGCCTTTGCACAGTATTATATGCTATGATATTACATCTCTTGACTGCTCTCGTAATGAATACAACGCTCCTCATCGCCACACCTACCCAACGTATTAGTAGAATACTAATGTCTATCGCCTTTCGACCTATGGTCGGTCACGTCTCTCCAGTTATTCTCGCTGTTGGCCTTACGATGGCCACCACAACACAACAGGCAAGGGCATGCTGTACAACAATCCCAATTTACTGCCTATGCGATACTCCAATCAATGAATGTTAACGCGATATCACTCACGGCCGGTCCCACTAACACAGCAAAATGTTGTCCCTCGCAAACCCTTGTGCTACTAGTAGCGAGCCAATGAATGAATGTTACGTGATACGCCAATGAATGAATGAATGAATGTTACGTGATACGCCAATCAATGAATGTTAATGCGATATTGCTTACGGCCGGTCCCGCTGACACAGCAAAATGCTGTCCCTCGCGAACCTTTGTGCTGCCAGTAGCGATCCAATGAATGAATGTTACGTGATACGCCATGAATGTTACGCGATACGCCAATCAATTAATGTTAATGTGATATCGCTCACGGCCGGTCCCGCTGACCCAGCAAAATGCTGTCCCTCGCGAACCCTTGCGCTGCCAATTGCGATCCAATGAAAGAATGATACGCGATACGCCAATGAATGAATGAATACACCAATCAATGAATGTTAATACTATATCGCTCACGGCCGGTCCCGTTGACACAGCAAAATGTTGTCCCTCGCGAACCCTTGCGCTACCAGTAGCTATCCAATGAATGAATGATATGCGATACGTCGATGAATGAATGAATGAATGTTACGCGATACGCCAATCAATGAATGTTAATGCGATATCGCTCACTTCCGATCCCGCAGACACAACAAAATGATGTCCCTCGCGAACCCTTCCACTGCCAGTGGCGATCCAATAAATGAACGATACACGATACGCCTCCACAAATGAATGCATAAATGTGGCTATACTTCGCCATGAAATCGAATGAATGATGGGCGATGCATCTCCATGAACACAGTTGTTACCATACGACACATCATGATTCATAAGCCCCTTAAACACTACAACGATAAGCGATGTAAGGAGGCCACGGCCAAAGCCAATGCGATACCGCGCCAAACGAAATTACTTAATGACAACCCCTCGCCATTCGATCTCGCCTCCAGAACCGATATTGTACTGCCTTGAGGTATGGCGCCTACACTTGCACTCCACCATGATAAGTGATACACAATAAAAAAAAGCTCAGAAATAAAGGCGACACAACAATGAAAGGCGATACATGCTCCAAAAAGAGTTTATTAGAAAAGGCTTTGTGGCCAATAGCAATACAGCAATCGATACTCCATACAAATGTGATACACTACAACGTATTACATATTCAAAAAAATGTGATACAAATGCAACTATCCTCGCATGTCCTCCCGAGTCCATTACAGGATGGCTCCGATCAAGTCTGATTCTCTGGAATTAGAGGAGCTTCAGAAGAAGATCATTGAATTAGAGGATTAATAGGCTGGCCGGATTTCGTGCGAAAGACTGGGGGGGCAGTTGCACCACACCACTCTCCGCCATATCGCCTCTCGATCTCCATCATTGCAGCCCGACCCCCCTCTAGTGATCTTAGTCCTTGGGTTTCTCACTTGGACGCTTTTAGTTTCACAGGAGTTTCGCAGGGGCAAAGATTGTGCAATCCCTAAGCGGGTGATAAAGCCTAGTCCTTGTGAGATTAGGCTATAAAGCCCATAACCCAAGATGAGATTAGGCTATAAAGCCCAGAAATCTGGAAGCACACAGTGCCTAAATGGAAGGAAAGATTTCAGAAGCAGGAGCACAATGATAAACAGAGAAAACGCTATGTTGAAAATATGATTAACCCATTTCCTTACCTGCCTATTTATAGGGGGACGCCTCCGCAACAAACCAACTCTGGATGACTAAACATTGCGTTGCCTTAATGATCTGCATTAATGACAAGGCAACCAATCGACAAAGTAATAAATATATTCATTGCACGGGGGACTATCGCCCAACACTATCAATTCCCCATAAACTTTGCGTGTCCCAATACTAAGCGGGCATTCCAAAAATCAAACCACTCGGTGAAAATATCACAGCAAAATTCAATGCATTTACAAGGAAATAACCACCTATCGCTAACAAAAACAAAAAGGGGAGCATCTAGGTCTCGCCCTCGGCACTACGTGCCTGCTCTTCTCTTCGATCTCACTCCTCCACCACGTCTCGCTCCCCAACATTCTCGTCTTGCACCTCGCCCTCTTGGCCACGGGCCTCCTGTAACCTCCGCCTCGCGATCACCCGCTTGTCCCGATGCACGCTCCAGCACGGCCTGCTCCCGGATCACGATCCCAGAACTCCGACCACCACTCGCTGCACTGGCCTGCGATCTCTCTGCTTTCTTGACCTGCATGTCACGCACCATCTTCTCTTGGTCAATCCACCCCGCAATAATACCATCTTTAATCGAGTGCAAGACCCCATCCGAGAAGGCCTTATTCATCTTCTCTTGGAAATGGCTTGACCGGAGATAGAGGTCCACCGCCTTGTCTGCCCTATCCCGACTGGCCTTGCGGAGCTTGTCCCGATGTGTCTCGGCAGAAGGACGCAGACAAATGCATTCTTCGGCAAAGCTACTCGACCGAGACTGTTGCTCGGCTAACTCCTTCCTAAACGCTCCATCTCTGCCTCCCTCTCACCTGCTTCAAGCTCAACATCCCGTAGACGATGAACCTCCCTTTGCAGATTTCCAACCTGCCCCTCCAAATCCACCACACGATCGGGATAAGGAGCCAAACTCTCAAAGGCAGCTGCCCGAAGCTCCAACTCAACATCGTGTTCTCGAACCTGCCTTTCTAAGTCTTGCAGATGCTTTTTAGCATCGGCCACCCGGGCCCTAACTTGAGCCACCAACCTCAGCCCATCTTCCATCTGTTGCAGCTTCCCGGTAAGATCCAGGTTTGACTCCCTCAATTGAGTGATAGCATCTTCTGCCTCTTGGCAGCGGGCCTCCTCCACCGCGAGTGCTCTCTCCAACTCCATCCTTCTCGTGATCCCATCGTCGATCGCTCACCTCATATCTCTGCGTTCCACTTGACCTTGGTCTAACGCACTTTGTAGCCCACGGGCCCTCTCCCTCTATGCATTCAGCTCTCCATGTAGACAGGCTATCTCCTGATCAAAATGAGCTACCAACTCGCCCGAGGCATGATAATTCATGTTCACAGCCTGCATCACACCAATGTCAATACACTCGCATAACAGCAATAAGGAGTAGAGGCAAACCAACAACGATACATACCCTCATCAGCCTCTCCTGAGCCTCCCGGTACCCTAAGCGTGGATCTTCCCTACTCACGCAGCTGCGGTCCTGATGACAGTTTCGCAGGTCGGCAACCATATAAAGGATGGCACCATCAGTAATTCCGATCTCGCGAACCCCCACTCATAGATCTCGAGCGGGATACATTATTAACCCGAGATCTCTTACCACGACGAGTGTCGATAGCAAGACCAACCAGGAGACTCCCGAGACGAAGCTGTGAGGCCATCCTCTTCCTCGACCAGAACCCATCTGTATGAGCACAGGTCTCCGACTCTCGGACTTCATCCCCCTCGCCATCTTGGGTCCCCGTCTCGATAACCTGAGCAACCCCAATTATACCCTCTCCAAACTCAGGTTGCACCTCAGGTACCTCGACGGTCAGACCTGTCTCGCCTACAGCTTGGCTGGTCACCTTCGCCTCTCCACTATCCACAGTGATGACTTCCCGTAAGACAGGATCGCCAATTTCATCACCAAAAACTGTTTCTAGCTGCCCCAAAACCACATCCTGCACCAGGCGAGCACGAGCACTGGTATCGCTCTAGCGCCGCTCCACCTCCTCTACTAGCTCCTCGACTGAGATCTCCACCTCCACCGTGGGCTCCGAGGCCCGAGCCAAGTCACCAGGATCCTCCCCTCCTACAAAGACCTGGGGGGACTGCCTCATCACTTCCCGAGTCTCGGGGACTGACGCTTGCCAAAGCACACTTGGGGCAGCTCGCCCACCTTGCCTGCCTGCTCCTAGGCATCTCGAGTAGGCTCCCAAGCACCGCGAACCTCATGACTCTCGGCTCCAACCTCCTCCTTGGCCCTCTGATTGAGATACTCTAGAACGGCATCGGAAAACCTCAAATACATCTCATCAGGTAGTGACCTACTCACCCAATGATCGGTCACACGGACTTTATCCGGTAGGTCAACATCCACTCGCCTCGCCATCTGCGATTCTCGCAGCAATCCCTGAATAATGGTATCAGGGTCAACATCAACATATGGGTCGTTGCTCTTGCTCGACGCTTCGCTAGGCATATCTACTATGAAATAAACAAACAATCAGTAAGGATACCACACAGCATACGATAGCACACCAAGTAGAATGAGAACCCCTCACCCGGAAACCTCCCCAACTCAAATCTCTCGTATATCGGAAGCTTACACAAATGATAGAACCCTCTTGACCCCTTCGAAAACTCGCCCATCACCCTCGCCACACGCTTCCGCTCCAGCGTGGTCAGATTCACCTCCTGCCTCACTACGATACACAGAAACGCTATTAATGTACACCAAACACAAGAAAACCCACCAAAAAGACAATCACGATACTCACAGATTGGTCGGAACTGGCTCGGGGCCCGGTGCACCATATCCTGATTCTGCCACCGGCCGCCCACTAAGCACGGCCTCCCCCGCCAACGTGTATAAATGTTCGATGGCAAGTCTTTGATAATGGCCCGGCCGCGCGCCCTGAAATTCGCGCCCACTATCACTAGTGCATTTTGAACATGGAATTGAACTCACCGATACTGGGACACAGCAACTTGTTCAGTTTCCAGAGCAGCAATACTCCCATTATCTGCCTCAACGCATTGGGCGATAGCTGCCCTACCAATATATTCAAGCAAGACAGCAGATACTGTAATTCCTTAGGTAACGGGAACGTCAACGCACACCTAAGTTGATACTCATAAAAGCCAGCCTACCCCCAATCGGGATGACTAAAAGTTTCACCATCCCTCAACCGGCGCAACAGGACGTTGTACGGAATTGCCCAAGTGGTCCTCATTTCGGAAATCTGCTCATCCGTCATACTCGGACCTGGCAGATCAATCACCCAAGGGGCATACGCGGGATCTCCAACACCTCGACATCGTCTACATCGGGCACCACTGGTCGCTCAACCCTACCTGGAACTCTGAGAGACGAACCCTTGCCACTTCCTCAGGCACTCCCCCCTATACTCCCTCACGGAGCTCCCCCACCACCTCTTCTAGCATCGCCCTTGCCAACTCCCCGAGGATCACCCATGGCGCCCCCACGGGAACCACCCCCACTGCGATTGCGAGCAGCACCTTCTCCCCCGCCACGAGACACACCTACACTGCCACGGGAGGTTCCTTCCCCTCCATGAGAGGAACCCTCTCGCCTAGCGCGACTGCGGTTCTCACGCGCCATACTCCAAGTGATATAGATAACCGACCGGTCGTTTCCTTTTTATATCGCCTTCCTCCGTACTCCCACAAAATTTCAAATCTTCAAGCCCTACCCGGCGCAACAAAATGAGACTCCACTCGACCCAAAACCTAACGTAACCCAGGACCCACCGATAAATCCTCTCCCAGAATATGACCTTTCACAAGACCCACGCACACTAGTACTTTCCGATAAACCCAGAAAAGTCAAGAGACGGCATACCTGTTCACTCCTTAGATCGAAATACAGAGACGAAGACGACCACTCCACGCCCAGTCAAAAGCTCTCCACACCACTACGACCCCGACCCTACCCAGTCCTTCTCTCAAGCTCCAACACGAACGCAAGCACAGTAACCATCTCCACATCTCTCCTCTGTCCTTATATAAGGACCTCGAGAAGACCGGGACATTTGGACATGCAAGGACAACAACCCCATATCTCACCACGTGTCCGACATCCCTGGGCGTTACTGAAGTTGTGCACCATCGCCTCGGCTACTCACCACTCTGCCATTATTACACGTTACGGATCCCAGTACATCGGTCTTCCCGCACATGAAAAAAAATAAGCTCACCACACGTGTCACCAGGGCATAGCCTATGAGGTCAAAGAAGCATGCCACCCCACCACCGATTCACGATAAAGACACCACGCTGAATGCTAACACAACTCAATCACCCCAGCCAAAACTCCTCTTCCATGGGGACTTGGGGGACTGGGGGGGGTAATGGTTGTACGGAAGTCACATGGCATAAACTAGCCTTGTACTTCTGATACTTTCACTAACGACAAACTCCCCACCTAATAGAACTCTTGACCGGGGACTTGGGGGACTTGTTGGTATATACATACCTCATAGGCACAAATTTCAGAAGCACAAGACTCGTATCGCCAATATACCAGCGAGGAAAGCTCCGTAGCCAAGGGTTCCGATACCCATCGGGCGATATCGGGATCCCGAGCGTCCCACACTAAAAGAAACGGAACCAAGCTCCCACAAATCTCCTACATTATGGTCATCTCCAACAACCTAAAGAGGTAACTGTTTACGATAACTTTCCATTATCACTATCTTATTCGATACTGACTTAGGCATTGAGCGTTGAAGGCCGGCACACCCGGTCTTCCCTCTGACCTTCTTCTATTTTGCAGATAGGCAAGACCAATAGCAATAGTAGCAAATCATTATACCCCGTGTTCAGTTGGACCAGACTGCTCTCGAGACCACTGAAACAATGTGCATTGCTTTGCTCATCACTTACAATTGACTTTAAATGCCGCAGTTAAAGAGATGTATGATATTTGGGAATTCTTTTCTACTCTAAATTTGATTGTAAATTTTGTTGATTCTTCTGCAAAACGGCATTCAGCATTAAGAGCTATCAGTAAAGAAGAAATTGGAGATTTAGTGGCTGCTGGTGTGCTTCAAACAAGTAGAAGGGCTAATCATACTTGCACTTTGCAATGGGCATGGGCTACTCCTTGGAGTTCACATCTTCGCTTTATTTCAAGTTTGATTAAATAATTTGGAGCTACTAATACAACTCTTGCATATTTGGTTGGTAATGGACCAAATAAAGTACATGGAGAAGTAAAGAGTGTAGGTAAGGCTATGTAGCGTTTTGAGTTTGTGTTTTGCTTGCTTTGGATGCATGATGTCATGAAGATTACTGACTTTTTTTGTCAGGCATTGGAAAAAAAAAAGCCATAGACATCTTGAATGCTCTAAATTTTCTTTCAATAACAAAATCAAAACTTCAAGATATGAGAGAATATGGTTGGGATGATTTGATTATGAGGGTTGAATCATTTTATTGTGAGCACGATATTATTATGCCGGATATATATGCTCCTTACAAAAAAGGTACAAGGGCTTGTGAACAAAATATTACAAATGAGCATTATTATCGGGACAATATACTAAATGTTGTAATAGACTTTCAGTTGGCAGCGCTAGATAGTAGATTTGCAAATAATTTGTTGGAACTCCTTGTTTTTAATGCTACATTTGATCCACGTGATAATTTTCGCTCATACAAATATGAAGATGTTTGCAATCTTGCTTTGAAGTTTTATCCTCAAGATTTTACATCATATGATATGCTTGCTCTAGATATAGAGCGGGGGTATTCTCTAACAGATATTCAGAGGGATCCAAGATTTGCCAAGACAACTTCTGTGTCTGATTTGTGTAGGCGGTTAGTTGAATCTAAAAAGTCATTGATCTTTCCTATGATTTATAGGTTGATTTGTCTTGTGTTGACTCTGTTTGTTTATACAGCAACAACAGAGAGATCATTTTCATCTTTGAACATATATCATAAAAAACAAACTTCGAAATAAGATAGAAAATGAGTTTCTTGATGACTTGATGATTCTCTACATTGAAAAGGAGTTTCCCGATAGTATTAATAATGATTATGTGATTGCTGAGTTTGAAGTGAGTGGGCATCGAAGAGTACGATTCTGTTAATTTTGGATTTATGATTGTAATTTTTAATTTACGGAGTATTGGTTTTATGTCTCCTTCTTTGTATGTTTTGAATGATAAAAATAAAGGCATGAGGATGAGCCTCCCACTGGATTTCAAACCTAAAAATAATAAATAAAAGTTCGCAAAATTTTTATGTACTTAAAATTAGCCCACCCCATTTTCAAATCCTGGTTCCGCTAATCATGTCGTCGATCAGACCTCCACCCCTTAAGACGACGCGCCACCACACCAAGCTGACATGCTACCCAACCATGCACCACACGTAGTGGCGGACGTAGTTGAGGCCCAATGAGGGCAGCTACACCCACTCATTTTCTTGGTTTTGTTTGATTTGCTTTATAGTATTTACCATAATGAAATCGTTTCATCAATATTGCCCCGTTGAAGAGCAATTAAAGTCCCTACTCTAGAGGAATACAAGACTTTTACATGTAGTATTAGTAAAAAAAAACTGTGTTTGTTGGCCCACAAACATAAAAGAAATGAATAAAACACCCTCTTTCTAGTCTATTTTACATGTATTGTTAATTACATGCATGTTCTTTGGAGATTGTTGATTGTCGATTCTCTTCTTCTTCATTTTTCTGAAATTTTTTTTCTGTATATAATTAGAGTTATATTGATTGATAGTGGTTATTTTTTTTTTAGGAGGATTGATAGTGGTTATGTTTTGCTTAGAAATGCTTCTTCTTCTTTTTTTTTTCAAAATATTTATGGATTAAATTTTTTTATTTTTTTATACTGTGAATATAAAAATCCAGCGTCCACATGAATATAATCCGCGTCCGCCACCGACCACACGTTACCACACACCCAATCCTTAGCGACCCAAACCACATCCCAGTCGCCACCACTGCAATCAGCAAACCCGACCCCGGACATCAACGTCGCCGGAAGCCACAATCACCACCCAGAATAAGAACACGAAATCCGACCCCGATCAAAGACTGGTCTGACCGAATCCTCTCTCTCTCTCTCTTCTCTCTCTCTCTCTCTCTCTCTCTCTCTTCTCTCTCTTCTCTCTCTCTCTCTCTCTCTCACAAAGGGAAAGTTAGGCCTTTGTATGGTGTTACAGCTGAAGGAGATGAGTTTAGAGATGGCGATCTGGTTGCCATCTATTTTGAACCAAATCCAGAGATACA
Source organism: Rosa lucieae (assembly GCA_024704745.1). Lineage (NCBI taxonomy): Eukaryota > Viridiplantae > Streptophyta > Magnoliopsida > Rosales > Rosaceae > Rosa > Rosa lucieae. The sequence continues at coordinate 31,604,115 of CM045495.1, read as the reverse complement.
AATAATAAAGCTTCTATTCTACAATATTCAAGCCATCATCAAATTCTGAATCTGTCTCCACAGTTCCCATACAAAAGCTAAAAGTTTGAGCAAAACCCAGTTACCCACCTCTGATCTAACCTGATAGGATTTTTCGACTCATGCCACCATTTTTGGCTATATGTTGTTCTAAAAGCTCAACGGCCCCGAAATGTCATGCAAATCTTCTTCCAGCTGCCAATACCACATGCACAGAAAGAACCCAAATCGATTTCAAATGCAAGTCAAAGCAACCTTCTGACCAAATCACATATTTAAACCCTCCACTCTTCACTCCCAACTAAAAGCCTTGCTGGGTTTCCTTCCTTCCCTCTCTCGAGCTCCCCTCCTTCTCTCGCTTTCGGACTCTACCGACCCGACCCGCCATGGACATGGTTGTGGCCTCCTCCTCCCCGGACATAATCGAAGTCACGCGCAGCAGCAGCAGCACCTTGTCATCGAGCCCTCGCCGTCCAGAGTCTCCACCGACTCCGACGCCGCATCGTCCTCACCGCTCGTCTCCTGCTCTGCTGACACACCTGATTGCACTGATCCTTCATTTGCTTCTCCCAACGCCGATTAGGTCCTCCCAGTCTTCTTCTTCTTCTTAATTCACAGTGTTCTTGTTTTGGAAGCTTTGTGTTTGGAAATTTATGCTTTCCAATCCAATTGGATTTTTCACACTCTCGGGGCCATCGATGAAGTGGTAGAGGCTGGGGTTGTCGATGTGGTTCGGAAGAGAAGAGAGAGGAAACACGTTGACAAACGAAAAACTAATTTTGCCCTTCATTATGTGTGTAATGGCATGTGGACTGACGGAGTCATTGACGTCATATACATATATTGGGTCGGGTTTCATATTTGATATACCAAAGTTTATATTTTGGAACTTGATGTACTGAAATGCATAGTGAGCCTTACTTTGGGTACTATTCATGAAATTTTCCCTCAAAATATTTATGGATTAATTTTTTTTTTTTTTTTTTACTGTGAAGTTGCGAAAGTATTAAAAGAAAATATTAATCCAACTCTTTTGTTAAGGTTCATTCTATTTCTTTCAAAAAGATTTTGCCCCCACATGAATATAATCCTGCGTCCGCCACCGACCACACGTTACCACACACCCAATCCTTAGTGACCCAAACCACCTCCCAGTCGCCACCACTGCAATCAGCAAACCGACCCCGGACATCTACGTCGCCGGAAGCCCAATCACCACCCAGAATAAGAACACGAAATCCGACCCCGATCAAAGACTGGTCTGACCGAATCCACCACTCGCAGTCGCCACCCCCTAAAAAATCCACCCAACACGAACCACCGCCGCTACAGGCAACACCGATCAAGGAAGCAAAGAGAAAAACTTGGAACCAGGTTCCGGAAAAAGGTTGAGGAATCTGACGAAGGAGAACCCCGCCGCCATCATCCTCACAGTGACCGAAACCTAGTCTGAAGTGTCCAAGACAGTGGAAAAATGATAGGGCGGGTGGAAAATCAAAGCCAAAATGAAATTGGTGTTGTGGGAAATTAATACCAAATCAAAATGGTTCCCGGTAAGACCTGCTAAGGAACTCCAGGTCATTTGTGTTGGCTGAAAGATTTGCATCCTCTGCGGACTAAAAATCTTAAGTTCCCGCGCATTCTTTGTTGTTGGCTGAAACGATTAGAGAATAGAGATGGATCCAACACAGAACGACGACTCCTCGATTAGGTGTGTCTTAGAACAAAGCTAGCTCACTCGCTTCAATTCTCTTTTGCTTTCTCTTCCCCAATTTCCTAAGGATCACGACTCTCCATTTCTCTGGTATATACGCATTATTATGTACAGTCAGGGTTCTTATAATAAATCTATGCTAGATATAGAATCAAACTTATGGGAATTATTCGGGAGAATTTAGGGTTCATGTTGTGGTGATTTGGGCTCTCTCTCTCTCTCTCTATCATTTTGTCATTCGTTGAAATGATACTGTGATTGCTTTGGTTTTTATTTCGTAGGATTTGATTGATTAATTGATCTCCATGGGATCACCGATTGCTGTAAATAAACCTAGTTTTTTGACTTCTAACCATCTTTTGTGATAGTTTTTTAACTACAATGTGATCCAATGCTTCTTGTCTTCAGTGACTCAATTTTACTCTAATATCTGGTTTTGTTTTCTGTTTTAGCCTTTTAGGTATAGATAAGTACTGTGGATGCTCAGCACACAGTGGTAGTTCTACTTTGGATTAATATTGTGCTAGCTAATTTGTGTGATTGAACTTCTTGTTGATGCAAGTATCATGAACTATTTTCGTGAATCCTGGTAAATTAAAGAAATTTTTTATTTTTTTATTCTTTTAGTTAATGGATATTATTATTTCCAATAAAGATGAGAAAATGTCATCTGGCATTGTGCTAGTACACTGGGTTGATACAGTGGGTTGTCATCAAAAGTAATGGTATAGATGCACTTGGGAGCAATAGCAACATCACACGTACTTGGACGGGTTTTTTTTTTTTTTTTTTTTGTGACTGTTCTGCTTCCTTCCACCCATAGGAAGCCACTAGTATCATACCCAATCATGATCTCATCACCACACAGTACATACAGGGCCTAGGATTTGAAGCTTGTGATTGTAATATATGGATTTGTCTCTGCATTCTTCCTTCGTAATCCTCCTTGCTTATTGGTAATTCAATTTCGACTATAAGAGCATCAAGATCTCGTGACCTATCTCTTGCTCATCTGGAAAGACTATTGATAGTCCTACATATAGCTAGCTAGGCATGTTATGAAACAGAACACATTTTGTCTAAATGCTACACTGACTGCTCCTTTCCAAACCAGTATTCTTTTTAGCGGTGGTGATCCTATACCATTCCCTATCAAGGCCTCGGTCCCTTACCCTACAGTAGTCTCTGAAGTCTTCAATCCCAACAGCATTCAACGCTGTACGTCATTAATTATCACGACTGTGTGTCTGCCTAACCCCGCTGCGCTGTAGCTCTTTCTGCTCAGGAATCAAAATCAAATCAGTCATCTCCAACTCCGTGGCCACAAAATGTCAGAAACTTCATATGCTCTGTCATCATCGCCTCTTAGTTCTATCAAAGCTGGTTCACCTTGCTCCAGATCATGATCTCCTCTCTGCAAATGAGCCTCCAGACAAGTTCAAAATTACTGTCACCTCCTACGCCCTTGAGCTTGTCTTGTGGGAATGAAACTTAGCAAAAGCCTTTACCCTCTCCAAGGAGTTTAATCACTTGTGCTGATAGTAGACAGGTCTTTTAAATTCAAGCATTTGGATATCGGAAAGGGTCTGAATTTGTAAAGGTGTCACCAAAATGGTTCTACCAAATTTAAATAAAGATGTGTTGCCCCTATAATACTCCTGTCTTGGAATTGCTAAAGAGTTGACTGAGGTAGGGACGTGGGATTGTTTGGTGCTTAGAAGTGTTGGGCATAACGGTTGAAAACAGAATTTTGATATACCACTTGATTCCTTTTAGAAATAAGATTGGTGCCCAACAGTTTATCACACTTGTTATTCTATTTGAACTTGAAAGGGCAGAGGTTGTTCTTTGGTGGAGGGCTTGATGAGAAGGCTGCTCTTCTGGAGAACAAGAACAGACACTTGGGATAAAGGAAGAGTTGATGAAGTTGATAACAGATTGACCTGTCAACCTCTTGAAGAGTAAAAGGATTTAACAATCGATCGATGTTGCAATTTTGATCTAACAACTGATTAATTGAGTCAAAACTTGAAAGAAACAACTGCTGTCCAGCTAATCTCAGTATCCGAGGATTACTCGAGTAGAAAGCTTCAAAGAGATGACTGTAACTGATGCAGCCAACCCCTGTATGCTGTCCAGAAAAAGATGGCTAGTGAAGTTCTAGTTGCAAATTCAATGCTTGACAGAAGGTACAGTCTCAGCTTCTTTATCTTTCTCCAAATTGCTCATAAGTTCTAAAGACTTTAGTTGTGATCTGAATGCAGCTGCAATCACCCATTCAGTCTCCTAAGAATTTCTGCATAAGCTATTATGAATTATTGAAATAACTGTAAGTTGACATTTCAAATCTGAAAATCCTGGTCTTCATATTTTTATTTTAATCAATACATGTATGTAGACCAAAGTTCTTGCTTACAGGACTTCAAACTTTAGATTAAGGTTAAGAGTTTCCAGAAAGGACTAATATTAGTAAAGTATAAAGTTTCCTATACTTACACATCATAAGTATGGTATTTATACAAGGCAGGGCTACATGGAGATGAAACTGTATAGTGGTATACAAGTTCGACTTGCAATGGAATTTCCTACTAGTATGACTAATTAAGAGATTATCATTAGTCAATTGGAACACAACACCAGTTTCCTTGAAATATAGAACTTAATTAGTTAATTAAACTTACTAATAAATGTCATACTAAGTAGAAAGACCTGATGTTTATTAGGATAAATGATATTGAAAACTAAGCTGAATTATTTGTACTCCATTGACCACATATGTATTACTGTACCAATTTCTTTGTAAGTATTATGCATTTGACTCGGTGGTCGCATTGATGGAGATCTAGTTAGCTTGGAGTCTGTTAATATTTGTATGTTCTTGTAATTGTCAAGTTAGTTTCTTAAATGGATCTGTAACTTTTCACTAATGTCATTATATTGTTTTGGGGTTCTTTCTGGTTTCTTTAAGGATCCGTCTTGCACCAATAGAGCTATATGTCTAGGTTTGCAGATTGCAATTAATTGTGAGAAAATTCAAGTCGCATTATCTGTCAGATCAAATTGTATATATATAACCATCAGTTTTATTGTCAATTTCGTTTGTTCTAGATCTTCACTTGCTTTCTTTACATGCTTGCTACTTGAGTGCTTTAGGATATTTATGTTTATATTACTTTCCTGACAAGGGGAGAAGTCTTTGAAACCTGTTGTGACCATGAGTTTTGTTTTCTGAGGGACTAAAGCAGATGGTGGAAGCGGCCTTAATGGAAGAGGATCTATTCATCAATGCCCAGCAGTGGTATGGCCATTAGCAAGTAGAAAATATGCGTGCTTTTTGGTGACATTTCTAGAGAAAACAGTCTCCATTAGTTTTAATTGTGAGAAAACATAAGAATGTCATTATGTTGACTGCTGACAGGTTTTCTGTTTGTATCACCCTATCAATTTTCCTTTGTGGAGTGAACGTATGAATGGATCTGCTCTTTCTTTTGATAACTTCAACTTCGGCTGACGGAGGCAGAAATTTCTTCATTTCTTATACATCTTTTCCGTACGTACAAGTGCAACTAGCTAGGAGCATGAATATATAAAACAGCAGATGATCAAGTGTCACAGTCACACTATCTAGCTCCGAATCCAAACGCATGCTTGAACCTAGCTTCAGAAGCAACTCTCAGATTAAGCGCACCAAGTACTTCACTGGTGTTTTTGACTTTGACCTCATTGCTGCATATCAAATTTTATCCGACTTCTCGATCAGCTAAAATTTGATATGTCTGACTGTCTGAGGAAGCATATACATAATACATGTTCTTTCATCAGGCGCAATTAAGGATATTTTGTTACACGACAGCCACCATGCTAGCTAGGTAGTTAGGTGCGTACGCAAACTGGTTCATCAGCTGCACATGCATCGATCCTATGCACGATTTAAAAGGTCAAAGACAACAGTGGCCTAGCTAACTAGCTAGCTAGCTAGCTCTTTCCAAACCCAGCGTAAATCTGTGAAGATCAAATTAATAAGGACTGTGTGCTTCCGGACTTACTAGCAAATAGGAAATCCCACAGTACATATATAGTGCCATTTCATGATTTTCATCTCATATCTTGAGCAGCAAACAGAGTCAAACAGAACAAAGGCAAAGAGAAAGTTTGAGAATTTATGATGTATTTTGATTTCTCCAAAAATAGAGTATATATACAAAGTATGCAGAAACCTAATACGAAAGTGATTACCTAATTACATCCGTAATATACTCCCCCTTAACTACATAACATTCTAAATAATTACACAATCCTAATTACATAACAATTACTACAATCAAGGGATACAATTAAGGAGTGACTCACTCCAACACTCCCCTCAAGTTGGAACATACAGATCACGTATGCCCAACTTCTCAAGTGAGTCATAAAATGCCCTACTAGAAATTGTCTTTGTGAGAATGTTTGCCAACTGCTCCTCAGAAGGTACAAAGGGAAAAGAAATAATCTGCTGATCCAACTTCTCTTTAATGAAATGTCTATCAACTTCCACATGTTTGGTTCTATCATGCTGGACAGGATTATGAGCAATTTCAACCGCAGCTTTGTTATTACAAAACAAGGGCATGGCCTTTTTCTGTTTGAATCCCAAATCCCTCAACAAATGCCTCAACCATAACATCTCACAAACTCCACGGGCCATTCCTCTATATTCTGCTTCAGCACTAGAGCGGGCCACCACTTTCTGCTTCTTACTCTTCCAAGTAACCAAATTCCCACCAACAAACGTAAAGTAACCAGAGGTGGATCTCCTGTCAGTTATACAACCTGCCCAATTTGCGTCTGTATACCCCAAAAAGTCCAAATGCCTATGCTTAGAGAACACCAGCCCCTTGCCTAGGGCAGACTTCAAATACCTCAAAATTCTAATCACATCTTCCATATGTGCCTCACTAGGATTATGCATAAACTGACTCACAACACTAACCGCATAAGCTAAATCTGGTCTAGTGTGCGACAAATAAATTAGTCTCCCAACTAACCTTTGATATCTGGCCTTGTTTATGGGTACCTGATCCAGATACTCAGCTAACCGATGGTTCTACTCCATAGGTGTATCAACTAGTGTACAATCGAGCATACATGTTTCTGCTAATAGATCAAGAACATACTTTCTCTGGCTCAACATAATACAATCTTTTCCTCGAGCAACTTCAATCCCCAAGAAATATTTTAAACTCCCCAAGTTTTTCATCTCAAACTCTATAGACAACTCTCTTTGCAACTTTCTCATCTCCTCAAGATCATTACCTGTCACTACCATGTCATCCACATAAATAATTAGAGTCGTGACTCTACCTTTTTGATGCTTAAGGAATAGAGTATGATCAGAGTTGCTCTGCCTTATCCAATCCGTTTCATAAAAGTTGTGAACCGACCAAACCAATCAAGCTTTTGGGGACTGTTTGAGGCCATATAGAGACTTCCTTAGACGACACACCACCCTGGTCCTAGTGGAAGTGCCATACCCCGGAGGCAAGTCCATGTAGGCTTGTTCATTCAAATCACCACGTAAGAAGGCATTCTTAACATCAAACTGTTGAAGAGGCCAATCAAGATTAGTTGCTAGAGATAGAAGTACCCCAATTGTATTGATTTTTGCTACTGGGGCAAAAGTTTCATCCTAGCCCATACCATACTTCTGGGTGTAACCCTTGCCTTATATCTGTCTACTGAACCATTAGAATTGTGCTTCACTGTATACACCCACCTGCACCCAACTGTTTTCTTTCCAAGAGATAGTGATACTAACTCCCACGTTTGATTTTTCTCAAGTGCATCCATCTCCACGGCCATTGCTTTTGCCCACTTCTCATCCTTCATTGCATCCTGCACTTTACTAGGAAGTGACACAGAAGATAATGGATTCACAAAGGCTACATATGGTTTAGACAACCTATGAGTAGACACATAATTAACTATAGGGTATTTGGTCTTAGCACACAAACTTGGTTCATATTTCTTGGGAGGCTGATCACGATTGGACTGTTCTGGTAAGACTCGTGTTTGAACATGTGTAGAATCAATTAAAGGAGTAACACTATTAGGCAAAGGTGGGTTATAGGACAAAGGCAAACGACTACGTACCTTAGATGAAGATTGAATAGGGGAGACTGCTGATGGAGAGAGAGAAACTGAACGATTAGGGGCTTCGTCTTGAAGGGTAGATGATTCAGCAATTGACTTTTCTGTCTCGGAATTCACAACGCTTTGTTCGGCAGTTGCATTTTCTGTTTCGGAATTCACAACACTCTGTTCAGCAGTTGCATTTTCTGTTTCGGAATTCACAACACTCTGTTTAGCAGTTGCATTTTCTATTTTGGAATTCACAATGCTTTGTTCGGCAACTGTATTTTCTATTTCAGGATTCATAATGCTATGTTCGGCAATTGCATTGTCTGATTAGGAATTCACAATGCTCTATTCGGCAGTTACATTCTTGCCGAGATCGAAGGCTCGAAAGGGAAGGGTGGTTGTGGTGGGAGGGTTGGGCTCATTGTCATTGAGTGCAGAGGTCATTGGCCCTGTTTGGTACTGTCCTTCATAAAAAACACCTTGTTCCCCCTGACTATGAGTCATAGAAGGTGGAAAATAGCATGTATCCTCACTGAATGTCACATCGACAGTGACATAAAATCGTTGAGAGGGAGGATGATAACACTTGTATCCTTTCTGAGAAGCCCCATACCCGACAAAGACACACTTGAGAGCCCTTGCATCTAACTTGGAACCTTAACCACATAACATTCTAAATAATTACACAATCCTAATTACATTACAATTACTACAATCAAGGGATACAATTAAGGAGTGACTCATCCAACAAACAGTATATGTATCGCCTGACTGGCATGCACATTTTCCTTTCTATAGACTCCCATCAGCAATTGGTAAATTAGTATCAATGACAATAAAGTGCTCCCAAAAAATGACTCTTTACCTTATCAAGGCCTTAAGGGAAAGTATCAACTAAATGCTAACTTTTAGTGTTATCAATTGATGCAAAGACTTTGTAATGTCTGATGAAAACCCTAGAAATTTGACCATCGTCGACCAGACTTTGATCCTTAATTACTCTGCTGAGAATATAGAATACACAAACTAAAGAAGCTCTCTCTCTCTATCTCTCTCTCTCTCTCTCTCAAATGAGTCTGAGGCAGAGCCTTCTTCTCTGTGGCACCCAGAAGACTGGGCAAGCTTTCTCTGCTATCTGCTATTGGGTAAAATCCTCATATGCCACATGTACCTACAAATTTTTAGAGAGTCTAATGGTGCTTGTACTATCTCTCTGTTAGCCCCTACAGTACTTCTGTCCATTATTCCGTTAAAGGTTAAATACTTGTTAATCCTCAAACTTTTCCCTGAAAAACAGTTTAGTCCCTCACCTTTGAAATTAAACTGGATAGTCCTTATTCTCTCTAATTCTCGCACAACAAGTCCAAAATGATCCGAAATGACTATTATGCCCCTCATTTTCTATTTTTATTTTTATTTTTATTTTTTTCTCTATTTTTTAAATTTTTCTCCCCTTTTTTTATACTCTCTCTCTCTCTCTCCCTCCCTCTCTCCCGCTCTCCTGGCCGCATGGTCTATAGGAATTTCCAGTTCTTACAGTCCCAATATCCAATCATAACTCAAGTAAGCATACCTGCATATGAAGATCGAGAAGATGAAAATTTGTAACAACAGCTCTAACAATACTTTCCCTAGCTGAAGCAAACTCTTGCCTATCCCAAAGTGTGAGAATTACAATAATGGATTGCGAAGCCCACTCAGGCTTCCCACCAGGAACATCAGCCAAGTACAACATGTCAATCCCCACCTCAAAAATCAAAGCTGGATCCAAAGACCAGGCCAAAAAGAGCACCAAATGCGTCACCACATTCGAAACTCCGACAAACATCTCGACTTTACTATCCACAATAGTCACATTAGAACCACCAGAAGACTTGGATAGCTTCCTTATGACCTCGACGGAGCCGGAGGCCACAGCCTTAAAGGCATACGCAATCGAAAACACCGTGGCCCTGAAACTCTCCACCGGCAAAACCAACGACCTCGCCATTAGAGCACTCCTCTTCTTCCAGACGAAGTCCACCATTGAACATACCCAATTGGATCGAATCGCAAGCGAATTCTCACTATCTATCAACTTATCTCCGGCGAGTCTGCTCATCCTTTTGGTATCGAACTCCTGAAACAACCGCCCCACCGACTCGAACCCGACCTTCGAAACGGCGTCGGAGCCGTCGAGCATGTTCTGGCCGATCCGGCCCCACCAGCCGAAGACCTTATCTAGCAGATTGACATTGTTCTCACACAGAGTCACGAGATTGTCACGTGCGAGAATGCACCCCATCATCTCGGTGATCGTGAACTGAAGGTTATCAGACGGCGAGTCGAATCAGTTGTTGATCTCCTTCTTAGTGTCGGAGATGAGCTTGGGGAGGCGGTAGGAGGGGAGGGTGGCGAGGATCGAGACGGCGGCGGCGCTGACGTCAGGGTCGGGGAAGTCGAGATCGGTGAGGATGCCGGTGCAGACGGTGTCCCAGAGGTCGACGGTGAGGCGCGTGGAGCGGATGAGGTCGAATGCGAGCTTCTTGCAGACGGCAGAGGCGGGGGAGCGACAATCTCTTCGACGGCGGACTTGGCGATGACGGAGATGTCGCGGCCAGCGGCGAATTGCTGAAGGGAGAGAGAGAAGGACGCGCAGCCAGGAGAGAGGGAGAGAGAGAGAGAGTATAAAAAAAAGGGGAGAAAAATTTTAAAAATAGAGAAAAAAATAAAAATAATAATAAAAATAGAAAATGAGGGGCATAATAGTCATTTCAGATCATTTTGGACTTGTTGTGCGAGAATTTGAGAGAATAAGAACTATCCAGTTTAATTTCAAAGGCGAGGGACTAAACTGTTTTTCAGGGAAAAGTTTGAGGAGTAACAAGTATTTAACCCTTCCGTTAAAAATGCCTATGTGGCGGCCACGTGACATTCATGTAAGTAAAATGACAAGGATAAAATAGTCTTTCCATTTATATTTAGAATTATAGATTTATAGTGTTTATTTTATTGAATATCTACATTTACAAAATATTTTGACACATAAAAAAATAAAAATAATATTTAATCCGTTCTTCACTATTCTAGGGATACCTGGGGCAATTAGTTTAAGTACTTTTTTTTTGTGTTTAGTTTTTTTTTTCATAAAAATTTAATATATATATTATTTGGGTCAACTATTGACATAACTTTTGTCTCAAACAATTAATAGGATTAACCAATGGAGGTAGCAGATAAATCTAGATATTCACTACATTCAATTCTAGCTCTTCTTTTTTTTTAACCTAGTTTGATTTATTTTAATTTATTTTTATAAAAAATTTGTAAAAAAACAAACTAAATAAAATAGGATTTTTACGATTTTATCCCTACTTTAACGGAATAATTGATTGAAGTACTTAAATAGCTAACAAATGGATAGTACAGCTAGTCAAGTACCACTAGACTCTCTAAAAATTTGTAGGTACCAAAAAGTGCAGTTCGTGATAGTTCGGGTACCATATAAAGATTTTACTCTCTGCTATTTTTCACTAGTCTCGTATTCGTTTTATTTTCAAGATTTGCAGAATTTCGATCATTTCAACAATTTTATTTGATTAATCATTGATATCTGTTGCTGGAAACCTAGATTTGGTGTGACTAGTCCAAATAGAAATGTGAATCTTTATGTAATAGGGAAGAGTATATTTAATATGGATTTCCTATCCATATTCTAATAGGATTCTTTGTAATCTGAGATTTAGATTCTATGCAATCTTTGTACTCTTGCCCCTTTATATAAAGGTTCCTATAAGCAATGAAAAAAACAACTTTTCTCTCAATTGTCTCTTCTCTTTCAACACGATATCAGCACAAGCCCTAACCCAAGCACCAAAAACCTTAAAACACTAGAACCCTAAAATACCTTTCCTCCTTCCCCTCATTGCGGCACCAGCGCAGCACCAGCAGCATAGTACCAACACACGCTAGCACACCATGCACCCCTGCATCGATAGCACCCACGCACACATCACTTCATGTCTTCTTAAGCGAGCATCCTTTCAAGCGTCGATTTAACAAGTAAGCTTTTATTAAAGTTCCTGCCTTATTTACTTTTTGTTTTCCATATTCAAGAATTCTTAAATCCCTTGCCTACACCCACTTTTCTCTCTCGTGAGATTTAAAGTTGAAATGCGAGGGTTCGCACTGCTTTGAACTTCGGTTCGTTGAACCCTAGAACAATCTTTGTTCCTGACCATTAAAACAGGCATCACTGTTTCGTTCTAATAAAAATTCTTGGAAATTTAGGTTTCATTGTAGTGCTTACGCTCATAAACCTATTAGTTATATTCATTCGAAGCCATCTTGCTCCAAAATATTAATCTTGTTCTTGTTTCCCTTTTTCAGGATGTCAAACTTGAACTTGCTCAACTTTGCTCCATTGGACACTACCGGCCGCGAATACCACAAGTGGGTCTTTGATGTCAAAAAACACCTGACTGCTAAGGGGATCCTAAAAACGATCAACCTTCCTAATCTTGATTTGATTATGCAGCCTAATGCCGCAAGCGATGCTACGGCCCTCATATTGATGACACCACATGGACGATTTGCTTTAACTCCAATACATGGTTGAGAATAACCCTAGAACTCTATGAGTTTCATTTGAAGAGCCTTTTGGGAATGTCTATGACATTCACCTCCCTGAAGTATGCGAGAGATGGAACAATGTTTGCTTCGCCGACTTTAAGTTTGTGCTCGAGTACAATTTGGACGCCTTCAGAATCAAATCCATGATGCAATTCTGTAATCATAATATTACAAATAAGGACTTGATTGAGAAAACTCTTTCTACCTTCCCGTCTCTGCTATGATGCTAGACAAGATTCCAACAGCTGATTATAGCGATGACAGTTTCTAAAAAGCACGACGATATTCTTGTGAAGAATTATAATGCCCGACTTGTTGGAACAAAAGTAGTCTCAAAGTCGAAATATAATAACGCCCCGAAAGGAGGAAGTAAAACCCTAAAGTTAAGGTAAACTAATCCGGAAGATCTGGTCTATATGATGGCTCAATGCAGGAAGGAAACCGCAGGAACAACCATTGTGACAATCGTCATGGCCATGGAGGCCGCCACAAATGGAGAGTGCCCGCCTCTGGCCATGGCAGCGCCGCTAGTCCTAGTAGCCAAACAAAATGTGGAAATCCTCAAAGGAGGTCAACCAGAAACCAAGAAATCTAAAGATATGTTTTCGATGTGAATCATTCGACCATTGGGCACCAAAGGTGGTAGTTGACACATACAACATCGTGAAGAACGCGAGAGAAACTTATCACGCTCATGATCAAAATGTCGAGCTCGAGGTTGCAGACTTCGCTAATGTCAAAGTCACCGACATGGATGCTGCCAGATTTAATGATTAGAACCTCATTTATTTTCCAAGAAATTTGGTCATGGTATTTACCTTATTATTAGTAACATTGGACATAACTCTTTTATGACCAGGTTCATCAATTAAATGTGATGTCTAGGCAATGTTTGAATGAGATAAGTGTTTTCAAGTGAGCCTAGCTCCATCGAAATCTCTTTCCACCTTACTTGGCCACTGCTGATTGGAGTTATCGAAAGAATTAAGTGACAACCATTATTTTATTTTATTTGGATTAGATTCCTTTCGAAACTTTTGATGTAATTATTGGCTTGTTAATGAATAAAACATTTTTATTTTATTCACTGAATTTTATTTTAACTTCGAGATTTTATATTTAGAGATATTTGAGCCAACAAATATCATGCAGAAACTCATAGTGAGAATGAGAATGAATTCCTTTGCATCATCTCTAATGATTGTGGCCGTAAACGCATCTCAGAGAAGCATATGTGTCTCTTTAGTGGGCTATATGCCACAACTATTTGAGATATTGAATCTAATAATATTATAAGAGATGATCTCTTATATTCTGACACATATTGACTTTGGCACGACAAATTAGGTCATCCTAATAGTGATGTGATAATTCGTATACTTAAAACTTCACATGAACATCCTTTCTTTCAAGCAACATGAAGCAAGAATCATGAGATGATTCATCAAACCACAAAAAGTGGTCTCGTGCTTCAAGGGACTACCACCAACATGGCTGCCGCACTCTCTAGGCTATCTCTTAGTTCTTGCACCACTTATGGTGCCTCGACAGTCACTTGTGCCTCTTGGGCATAACCGACTTCCTCATCTGTCATCAATAGGGCTCGTAGCTTGTTTTACAAAGCATGTTCCTTAGGAAAATTAGGACCGAAACAGTCCTACACAAAAGATTCCAAAGACTTCATCCCATTCTTACAAAGAATCCAAGGGGATATTTGTGGACACATTCAACAACTTGTAGACTATTTAGATACTTCATTTTGTTGGTTGACACACTGACACGGTGGTCACATGTCGTGCTCTTGTCCACACGCAACACTGCTTATGCTAAACTTCCAGACTAAATCATTCGATTACGGACCCACCACCCGAATTATCCAATTTAATCGATTGCACTGCCGCAACATACCAAAATAGGTCATCAATGAAGAATGGGTATACATGTTGGATATGATTCTGCTTAAATGATCTGTTATTGAGAACCCTTGACAGGCGATCTATTTACTTCAAAAATTGAGGATTGTCATTTGACGAGACAGTCTTCCCATCATTAGAGGAATATATATAAGAATGTCAATGTTCAACATGAACAACAGGAATTGTCTTGGTATGTCCTCACTCTGTCTCATCTTGATTCCTGAACCACACAATCTGAAATTGAAGTGCAACTAATTATTGATCTTCAGAACATTGTTGATTCATTGCCTGATGCGTTTTTTGACATGGCTAAAGTGAAAATATCACACATATCTGCTGCAACTGTGCGTGCAACGATAGTTGTCCCCACCACAGGATGTAACGCCACCCCAGGAAAATCCAGGCATGGCACCACTGCCTATGGAGATGGCGTGGTGGTTAGTAAGGCTGTGGTCCCTGCTAAGAAGCATGGGAGACCCTTGGGTTCGATGGATTATCGTCCAAGAAAAGGGCAAATTTGGCCCAGAGTAGTCCAATAAACATTGATGTTCATAACTCATCCCATGATAATATTATGGATTATGGTTATGTTCAAGAGACATGATTGGAGGATGCTTCGACATTAGAATTGATTCCCAAAAATAGAGAGATCTATGTTAATTACACTAGTGTACATGGGACATGAAATTGAAATGCGATCATCATTAATGATATATTCGCATACTTTGTTGCTCGTGAAATCATTGATTCTAATGATATCAAACCCTAACCTGTTGATGAATGCCAACGTAGAGCAGATTGGCCTAAATAGAAAGATGTGATCCAGGCTGAATTAGATTCACTATTTAAGATGAAGGTTTTCGGATCAGTACTAATACCAACACCTCCTAATGTAAAACCCATCAAACATAAATGGGTCTTCGTTAGAAAGTCTGATGAGAAAAATGAGATTGTGAGATATAAAGCCGCCTCATGGTGCAAGGATTCTCTTAGCGCCCTAGTATAGACTACGAGGAGACATATTCTCTCGTAATGTAGGTAATAACGTTCCGCTACCTTATTAGTTTAATACTTTCTGAAAAACTGAATATGCAATTTATGGAGATGGTTACTATATATCTTTATGGAGATCTAAATACAAAGATATACATAAAGGTTCCTGATGGATTTTAATTACCCAAGTCAAGTAGCTCTCAACATGGGGCGCGCATTTTCAATAAGATTGAAGTGCTCACCTATGAATAAAAGCAATCCGAACGGATATGGTATAACCATCTAAGTGATTACTTGATCAGAGAGGGATATGTCAACAATGAATTATGTCCATGCATGTTCATTAAGAAACCAAGTTCTCAGTTTGCTATTGTTGATGTATATGTTGATGATCAACATGAACCTAATTGAAACTCTAGATGAGTTAAAATAAATGGCAGAGCACCTGAAATTTGAATTCGAGATGAAAGATCTTAGGAAAATACGGTTTTGCCTCAGAATTGAACTCGGGCACCGTGCTAATGGAATTTTGATTCATCAACCAGCTACACACAAAAGATGGTCAAGCGTTTTAATAAAGATAAAGTCAAGCCTAGAATCATTCTTATAGTCATCCGTAGTCTTAATCTCGAAAATGATCTATTTCGTCCCAAAGAGGATGACAAAGATGTGCTAGAACCTAAAGTCAACCCTAGAATCATTCCTATGGTCATCCGTAGTCTTAATCTCGAAAATGATCTATTTCACCCCAAAGAGGATGACAAAGATGTGCTAGAACCTAAAATGTCTTACCAAAGTACAATAGGCGCATTATTGTGAAGCGTGTTGTATTATTTTTCCCCTTTGACCGATGTTATTTTCTTCTAAAAAAACTTTGTTACTGAGCAAGGTTTTTAACCAGGCAACGTGAGAAGCGCCATCAACATCGCATAACATGACATTTGGACATCACAAGGCGGAGTATTGCAGAAAACCTAGATTTGATGTGAGTAATCCAATTGGGAATTCGAATCATTATGTAATAGGGAGAATATATTTGATTTAGATTTCCTATCCATATTTTGATAGGATTATTTATATTAGATTTAAGGATTAAATACTTGTTACTCCTCAAACTTTTCCCTGAAAAACAGTTTAGTCTCTCGCCTTTTAAATTAAACTGGATAGTCCTTACTCTCTCTAATTCTCACACAATAGGTCCAAAATGACTATTATACCCCTAGTTCCTTTTATTTATTTATTATTTCTGTTTTTTTTTTATGTTTCTCTCTTTCTTTATTTAGTTTTCCTGACTCTCTCTCTCTCTCTCTCTCTCTCTCTCTCTCTCTCTCTCTAAATGAAATTCCCAAATTGATGGCGGCAGCATGCCTAAAGACCGATGACACGGTGGAGCCCTAACATGAGTTCGAGAGACTGGGAAATGTGTTGTTAACTGTGTGCAAACCCGAAAGTAACGAACTGGGTTTGAAATGTGAAGTAGATGTTAAGAGAGCTAGAAGCAAAGAAGTAAGCGATGGTGGGTTTGGGAGAGAAATGGGAAGAGGCGGTGGGTGATGAAGGAGAGGCAAGGGATACACTTGAGCCAGAGGCGGCGGAGCAAGTGTGGGTCGCAGGTGAAGGACATGGGCTGGAGGTAGGCCCAGCCTACTTGACGAGGAGGTTGGGGATGGAGATCTTATAGCCGGAGTTGGTGGCAGAGTTGGGCGTCAGGGACTGGACGGCGGCAAAGGAGGAAGAGGGGAGGAGGTCCTTGAGGGAGGTCTAGGACTCGAAGCTCTTGAGGGACAGAAGATCTAGGTTGAGCTGTGGCGGCCGATGGCGTGGCGTCAAGGGGCCATTTTGGGTTGGGAAGCTGCAATTGCGCGGGGCTTATTGGTGGGAGTGATGGAGGATGAAGAGAAGGAGAGGTGGATGAGCTTGGTAGGGACTACGACGGAGGTGGTGATGGATTTAGGGTGGAGGAGCTTCCATGAGGAGTGGATTGAGTGGATGAACTCGAGGTCGGATACAAACTTAGAAAGAGAGAGAGAGAGAGAGAGAGAGAGAGAGAGAGAGAGAGAGAGAGAGAGAGAGAGAACCAGAAAAACAATAAATAAATAAAAAAGAGAATAATAATAATAATAATAATAATATAATAATAATAATAAATAAATAAATAAAATATATATATATAAAAAAAGAGGAAGTGAGGGGTATAATAGTCATTTTAGACCTGTTGCGGACTTGTTGTGTGAGAATTAGAGAGAATAAGGACTATCCAGTTTAATTTAAAAGGCGAGGGACTAAACTGTTTTTCAGGGAAAAGTTTGAGGAGTAACAAGTATTTAATCCTAGATTTTATGTAATCTTTTTACTTTTGCCCCTCTATATGAAGGACCCTATTATTAATGGATCTTTCTAAATGTACCCAGCAAATTTCTTAATACACCCAGCAATTAATTTATTCTAAATACTCTTTTGGCACGTTTACTTACTTGGAATGAAACTAATCAAATCGGAAACAAGTGGAATGGGAGAAGAAAGGAATCGGTATTGATTCCGGATAAATGATTCCTAAACTCATCTTCCCCCTTCGCAATCGAATTCCTGAGTATTCAGGAATCGATTCCTGATAAGGAGGTGGGATCGGACCTACATCCATTCCAATTCCTTCATATGTTAGTAAACGCAGGAATTCTTTTACCTTAAATCATTCTGATTCCTTTATGTATTAGTAAACGCAGGAATGTTTTTACCCCGTAATCATTCTCTTTCCTTCCAAGTAAGTAAACGTGCCCTTTATATATAGCAATTACCTTCCCCAAAATGCCCTCACCTTCACTACCGAGCAAAGAAAATAAAGCCTATTTCAGATCTGCGTACCCAACCGAAGCAAACCCACAGTGCACGACAACTTCATTCAATGATTTGGGTCTAGTATTCAACACATACTGAAACGCGACATGATTATACTCCATATTCATAAAGAAAGCTTGTGAATATGGTCTTACACTCCTCTTATGAGTAAAGGCCAAAGTTCATGTGTTATGGGAGATGGATAACAAAGGTTTTGATCAGCAAATAGAAATAATATTAACATTGCAAACTCAACAGTACACACAACATCTTAAACATGTAAAGTTTCATATGTAAAGTTTCATAGATTAATATCCACGATAGTACTTGAATAGTCTCCTTCTACCAATAAGAATTGTCACCCAAGAAACGGTCGCAGTAATCGATGGCAAATTCACTAAACCACTCACCCTAGCCAACTCACCTTGGAGAGCACAATTGCGAGATTGCGAGATTGCTGTTAATAAATGAGTTGGTTGTGTTTTTCTGAAGAACACCCAAATTTGCTGGGTACATGGATGAGGGTATTATGGGGAAGTTATAAGAATACTTAAAATAAATTAGTTGTTGGGTGTGTTAAGAGATTTGCTGGATACATTTAGAAAGATCCTTATTAATGAAGAATACACAACTTTTCTCCCAATTCTGTCTTCTCTTTCAACAATATCTACGTTGTTGAAAACTATAAATATTGATTATGATGTTTGTATTCTATTATTGGAGTTCTGTTTGGTAGGCTGCTTATTGCAAGCAGTCACGATAAAATGGTTCTATATTTTTTATCAAACTTTTGGATATTTGAAATTTTTGAGTTTTGGGTGAAATTGCGTTTGCTCTACTGAGGTCCCAAATTGCGCTGCTTCTAGTTATGACATGTTAGTCACTCAACGATCTCAAATTGTCCAGGAAGCTGGGGTATATATATGCGCCTCAGGAATCCCCAATTCCTCAGTAAAGAACTACCCTGCTTTGGCTGCTCAGAGAGTCATGCCAAATGTTTTGGTTTGGAATGTTAGAACTTGAACTGAACTCATCATCATCTATACTTAAGCAAACAATTTTGATTAAACCTTATTCCTTCTTTTTAATAGGAGATATATAGTAAGTGCTAAATCTAGAGACCTAATTTTTTTTTTGAGGAAAAGAGATAACTTCATTCATTTATCCATGGCCAGAAGGCACGTACATCAAATGCTGTCTTACACCAAAATCATAAATGGTATAAGCTTTCGAGCAAAGGACAAGTGACCCTCACTGCTAACACATTCGCACATTTATAAGCCTAATCAGATGAACACCAAGTCCAACTATCTAACTCCTTGTAATAGCAACCCTAGCCGCCTAGAGACCTCAATTGGTGTACAGCTAGTGAAAGCAAACTTAACAGCAGGAGACCATATTCAGATGCTAGGTCGAGAGACACTAAATAGTGTAATCGAACCAAACATCATGCACAAAGTCTCCAGGGTCCCAAATCCAGGCCCATAGAGAAATCTGACCCAACAGAATAGTGATGTGGACCCTAAAGCAGCCCAACATTCTGAAGACCAAATCGGATATGGGCACCCAACGCTGGGCACCCAGAGACGGCCATCGTCCTTCAGCCGCTGACAGCTTCATCTGCACCCACTCAAGCCACCTACGGACACGCCGGCAACCTCCCTGGATTGAGGATCCGATCAGCCAAGCCATCAACTCCGGGGCCAATACCAACGCCTACGCCGCCAGAAATCCCATCCACCACAGCGAGACCCAAACACCGCTCTGCACCACCGCAGCAAACTGCCCGGTACGGCCATCAAAGATCCGCCAATCACTGTAAGAAAGAACGTGCCATCCGAGCCCAACCCGGATCTCTCCCCTGATCACTGCAGCATCCCTGCCGGGGGCGCACCTAAACTTTGAGGCAACCACGAGCGCTGCCAAGTACAGTGCAGCCCGAGATTCTCAAAACAGAGTGGAGAGATCTGGTGGAGGGGACGGGATCCTCCCTGGAAGTCGCCTAAAGGAAGCGGCGCTTGGTTTTCAAGAGAAAAAACTCTCGACTCTCATATTTTCTTTCCCTACTGGTACGTCTGTAATAATATAAATCTAGAGACCTAATGAGTTACGTATATCAACTCTTAGGTTAGGAATCCATTACTTAGACTACAAGTTAATCTGTGAATAAGAAATATCTTTATGGGAGGATTTTTAGGGCTAGCTAGTCATCCTATATAAATAAGTGTGCAGTTTTGCTCCCTGCTCTCTCTGTAACAAAGTATTCAGTCCTGCCCCTTTGAAGGAACAATTAGGTTTAGTAGGGATGTAATAAATCGGGTTGTTCTTGCTATTCTTGGTAGACATTTATTATTACTCTTGTACGTAGTTTAAAGCTAGCTTTGACAAAAGTGACGTATTTCCCAGCACCCAAATGTAATGAATGACCAGAGATAACTAATAGAATGCAAGCAGTATAGCTCACTGTGGTCCATAAACTCAGAATTGAGCTTGTTATTCATGAAAGACTGCAAGATTGCAACATTTAAGCTTGGGAATAGCTAGAGGAGGTGGGGTTTTCTATAATTACAAAGTCACAAACTCGCAACAGAAAAAAGAAACTACCACTATTCAGAGATCAATTCCCAACAAAATGTCCAGAACAACAAGAAAGCATCAAGTAATGCAATATTGATTGTATCTTTTCATTATAAACCTGGTCACCGAAAATGCATACTATCCAACTTACCACCTATTTCTATTATCTGCATTAGAGAGTTCATATTATCATTTACAAAGAAGAAATGCGATATACCAATAACACTGGAAAAATTAGATTTGGTAAGTTTATCTGCCTGGTTTTGTGTTGATCCTCTCAATGAAACTGGCCATGTATCTATAAAGAGACAAAATATAACCAAAACACTCACAATACAAATCCTAGTATTGCGTGATCATCTCATTAAGAAAAAGGCTATTAGCAGATTCTTCTGCAGGTCAAACCCATTGAGTTTATCTCTGGCATTTATCGGGCAAGTTGGTCTCAAGAGGTGGCTCTGAACATTGCCACGCATTCCCTCGTTGATATGGAAGAGCTTAGGCAAGACTAGTAAAGGAAGCAAGACTGGCGGAGGAGGCCAGAGTTACAGAGGAGACAACCTAAACAGCAAAAGAGGAGGCTAAAACAGCTTAAGAGGCTGAGTCTGAGAACTTTGGTATCCATTTTTAGATTACTATTATCTATCATCTTCATCTATGCTACAACTATAGTCTTATACTAGCTACAGTGCTACCATGACTCTTAAATTTGGGTAGGTACTGATTCGTAATCGAGTTGAATCCGTGTTAGGAGATTAGTGGATATCTGACATGATATCCACTAAACATGACATCCAACAACTTCAACTTCCAAAGGAATGTCCAACTAGTATGAAATGAAACCA
Organism: Rosa lucieae; assembly: GCA_024704745.1. Classification (NCBI taxonomy): domain Eukaryota; kingdom Viridiplantae; phylum Streptophyta; class Magnoliopsida; order Rosales; family Rosaceae; genus Rosa; species Rosa lucieae. The sequence continues at coordinate 31,582,486 of CM045495.1, read as the reverse complement.
CAAAACAAGAACCCAGTAATTACGTATCAAAATGAAATGCACCACTACCTTGCAATTAAAGACTTATACAGGACTACAGAGTTAACTTTCACTGCTACAAATTAAACAATTAATGGTAGATGAATTGATCTTTTCCTGATGGGTTGCAGAATTAGAAGAAGGCTAATTAACGCACCATATATTAAACCCTGCTTCCTTTCTATCCAGAGAAGGCACATACGTATGCATTAGAGTGACCTCTATGAGATATATATATATATATATATATATATATATATATATATATCCTCTTTTAGTGGGTTGTCTTGTAGTTAAGAAAAGAGTAATCTACACAAAGGTAAACTGTATACTGTTGCTGCTACCTTCAATTTTCGGCTTTAACTTTCACTCAACTTTCTGAACATAATGACAAGTACAGAAACATAAATTGTTACTAAAGAGCTAGATAGAATTGAAGTATAAGCAGGATGAATAAAAATTAGAAAGTGAGCCAGATTAGTGTCCTTGATTGATCACATGTATACCCAGCGAACACCAAACACTAACTAAATATTGGTCATCATATGATCTCAGTGATAGCAGTGATGGGTATCTAGCTTGGAGTAGTCTTGTTTTTTTTTTTTTAGAAGAAATCAAAACCTCAATTACAATCCTTTGATATATATAATACATCCTGAAGAATTGGAGGAGCAAAACAGAGAAGACACATCACTACGTCTATTGACTGGTCCCGGCCAGCGAGCGGAAGTGTGTGCAGCATCATTGTTCTCTCGAAACAAGTGAGTGAAGGTGCTGCCTGGCAGTTGAGAGAACAGCTCCAGCACATCACCATAGATTGAACGAAGTCATATCGATGAATCTTCCAAGGAGTGGACAGCTTGAATAGTTGTAAGGAGTCAGACTCGAGGCGTACTGAGGATAAACCTCAGTCCAGAACTAATTGGCAAGCTTCAACCCTGCTAACACTTCCACCTGTGTAGGAGAAAACACCTGGCTCAAGCTCAGAGCTTTCCCACCTCGAAAAACCCTCTCATGGTTTCGAATAACTATACCAATACCTCTTGAACTTGAGTGAATATCGAAGGCTCCATCTAAACATACAACTAAACCATCCAGCCGGAGGGTTTTGCCAAAGAGAACGCTGTCTTGGTTGCTTAGGCGCCGGAGCATTTGCTTGCAAGTAATTAGAAATTTAGAATACCAAACCTGTACGCACTAAGCATAACTGCTTGGGGTTGATATTCTCTGTCATTCCAAAAGTTTATCCCTGCGTGACTTCCACACAAACCACAGCCTAACAAGCAACCGGCAAAAAGATGTAGAGGGCACAGTTGCTCTAAGCAATGAGTTTCTTATATATATGTCTTAGATTATAAACTGATTTCTCTCTTTCTGAGTTACTTCCTTTCGGAACCCCCATTCATTAATGAAGTAATGTGAAGGGTTTGCAGATTGCATTCTGTTGTGCGAAAATTCAACTCCCACTATGTATAAGATCATTTTGTTATATACGCTAACATTGGTGCAAATTTTGAGTGCCCTCTCCCCTATACTCCACTACTATATAGATTATCTTCCATCTCATACTGCGCATATATAACTGAATGTTCAAAGCTTAGAGGCAATCTTAGACCGTAAATTAAGCACAGTACCTTAGTGGCCGGTATTTGAATACATTGTTGCATCAGATTCCTTCTGCCACTTCTCAGAATCTCAGTTAATATTGGTACCATATATCTGTTACGCCATGGCCAATATGCTAGCTAGGTAGACAGCTACATAGGCAAAGTGCATTTCACTCCAGCTGCGACATTACAAGCGTCACAGAGAGACGTACTTATATATTCCTTGCTAGGAATTTGCAGTTACCAGAGTCGCATCCACCAGCAATTTTACTGAACATAAGGGATTTCAGTGCTCCCTCCCCTGTACTCAACTACTATATTTTTCACCTTCTTGGTAAGAACTAGGCGCATGAAGCTGAGATTGATCTGTCTGTTAGTTAACTAAAACTAATATGACAACTTTTTGGGTACTCTTTAATTCAGGGCACATGTGCACACAATGTTCCACTATATTTTGCAAGCTCACTAAAGTGATGTCCACATTATATGCATTATTTGAAAACAGAATACATGCAGAGCACAAGGTTTTTCTGCAGCAAATATCTTTGCATGCTCTGTTATTCCATAGTTGTGTTAATCAAGAATCTTGGTAGCAAGCAACAGGTTAAGGAACTGTTTTACAAAATTTGGAATTAAGACTACAAAACTAACAAGAAAAATCAGTTTCAAGATGTAATCTATATATCCCCACTGCCTTAGTTGCAACTTGCAAGGATCTATACAGATCGACATACAGAACTGGCCGGAGAGCAGTACAACTGTACAACTAATAATAGTTGCACTAATTCTCTACTACAAACAGTACAGACTATGAATCAACCTCATCAAACAATGGTCCTTCCAACACTTCGATCAAAAAGATCAAAAACAGTAGCCATAGCTATAGCAAACTCTGCAAAGATATTATTGACGAATGTTCCACTCGCAGTTCGCTTATGGGCTAACTGAGTATTCCACTTCTTGAAGAGTCATGCAGAAGCTTATGAGGCGGCCCCAAGGCACCCAAGGTGAGCAGATCCAAGCCATGATAAAGGGCGTGAGTCTCGGATACAGACTCCATGTCTATATTTATGTTCTCCTCCACTGGAGAGAAAATTAAAGAAAAAGGAAGACCATGCTTCCAAAGCTAGTTGGGAAACAAGACCAGTAAATTAACCTAAAGGAGCAGAGATGTTTCCAGGTAGCTAGTTATTGAGATCGATTGGTAGCTCCCTCACCACCTTCTATATCTCGGATTCCAGGACTTTACGATCAAATGGGCAAAATCCCACATGCAGTAGGTATTTATAGATTAACCACACATACAAGTCTAGCTAGCTCCGACCTACCAACCTACCATCCAACCCGTAAAAACCAAGATTGAGGAGGAGCTCGCATGTATAAACCCGATCCCCATCTCTGATTTTGTTGAAACTTTTCTATCTGCAAAACCAAAAGGTCATTCATTCATCATTGATGGTGATCGCAATTCAGAAATTCTGATCTCAGATCAGGTTTGCTGTTAAAACACTTCACCCATTGCCCACCTTTTACCCGAAAGAGAACGCAATGGAAAATAACTGCTCTCTTTTTTTTTTTCTTAAAAAACAGAAAGAAAACAAATAGGGAAACTTTCACTTCAATAACCCCCACCTCACTCTCTCTCTCTTTCTCTTAAGACAAAAGAGTCGACGCAGCTCAGTCAAGTCTCTCTTTTTGCCCTCTAACCTAACAAATTCAATTCTTCTTCTTCTTCTTCCCTTCCCTCTACTTTTCCACAAAGTCATCGTCTACCTCTAGCTATTGGGGTAGCGTAGCTTTTCCTCTGTAATTAACTCCCTGTGAACATTTCTCAATTGTTTCCTTCATATTCTTCTTCTCCTGCTCTCGTTTCTATCTGGGCTTAGGGTTCTTGGATTTTTTGCTGACTACTGCGCCGTCATAATTGGTTTTGCCTGGAGAATTGGAATTCCATATTTTCCTCACCTAATTTCAACTGGGTTTTTTCCCCTACCCTACCATGCCATCTCAGCAGAAAAACCCACCTGGGGATTCGCAACCTCTGCCGCCCCAGCCACAGTTAGCTTCGAATCATAGTCACGCTCAACCCGACAAGCCTCCATTCTCTATAAGGTGATTATTTGATTTCCAATTTCATTTTTTTTCCGATTCTGTTTCATAATTTTTGCTATGTTTGGCTGTGTGCTTTCATTCTTGATTCATTCTGATATGGGAGTTGCTCCTTAAATTGATGACTAGAATTGCTTTTGCTGCTGTCTTGCAATTTCAAATTCGGAGTAGAACAAAACTTGTAGGTTCTGCTTTACATGACACATTTTTGCTTGAGCTTTCAATTGTCAAGGCTGCAATCTAAATTCCAATGCTACTTCAATTCCATGAAAAGAACTATCTTCGGTCCCTCTAATATGAGGCCTTGTTAAACGAATTCTTTTCGGTACTGAGATTCATGACTGCTGTTTTGTGCTCGGGCGTTCTGTTTTCGCTTTGGTGTGTGTGTATTCTAAATGTGCTTTTCGGTGTCGAAGTTCCTTTTAACTTTTTGTTCACCTTTTTTTGTACAGTGTTATGTAATGAGTTGCAATTCATTTACCTTGGATTATTTGCTAACTAGTTCTATTTCCAGACAGCATGTTCTTGCTTGTCGTCAAAGAGATGTCGTTTCTAACTGGCCATTTCCAAAGAAATACTTGGATATGTGTCTCAGTCGCGGTATCAAGGAGGTGTTGCCACCGCTTGAGTCCCATAAATCAGCTCTGCAATCAATTAGAGGAGTTGTGAGTTTGAATTGTGCTCAGCAAGAACGTAAGGATGATCATCTCTTTCGAAACAAATCATTGGATACTGTTGTGCAGGAGAATGAATGTGAATGTGTATTGAACACTGAGCCATCAATATCAGAATTTTCGATCCAGTATTGCCCTTCTTCTCCCTTAAATAGAAGTCAAGAGACTAATTTAAGTCATGAAGTTGCTTCCAGTTCCATTTTCATATGTTCAACGGATCAACCTTCAGCTACAATACCAAGCTCACAAAACAAGAATGGTTTTAGTCCCCATGTTGCTTCCAGTTCCAGTGTCGTAGTTTCAACAGATCAACCTTCAACTTCAATACAAACTACAACTACGTTGACTTCTATTAGGAAGCTGAGTCGTAAGGAAAGACGACGTAATGGTAAGCAGAAGAAGCGGACGATGGCTGATATTTTAGATGTAGCTAAGCCATGTACAGCAGAGGATCTTCTTAGGATTAAAAGATTGTGCTGTGTTTCAAGCAACCCTCTTGAGCTGGGGGGTGAAGGAACGAAATGTATCATTGATGATGAGAATAATTGTGAATCTGACCTAACCAAGGATTACTCAAGTGAAAAACTTGAAAGAGATTGTGAAGCAGCTAATCTCAGTATGCAATCCAGACAAAGATTGGTGGTGAAGTTCAATTTTAGCGGACGTGAATCCAATGTCCAAAGCAAGATTTGATACAACTTGGACTACTATAGATGGAGGTACCCTCTCAGCTTCATTATCATTCTTCTATGAGCTCACAAGTTTTTATATTTAAGTAACAATTTTAAAGAATTAGATGTAGGGTTATAATCATTAGAACTCTGCACTGCATGTTATGGATTTAGCAAGAATGAGGCTCATTGTGAGATATAAACTGATAGTGTCTTCGGATGTAGTTCTATAGAATTTATTTTGTCTTTATTTGGCGTGTATGTGGTAAATAGAAATGTTTAATGCAGGACTTGCCACTATTAATTAGCTTCTATGGGTATAAGAAGTACCTCCTTCTGGTATGCAATAATTGATCTGTGTTAAAAAGCAGTCAAGTACTGGTAGGTTCATGTCTTAGATGGCTTAAATTCATATTTAGATATACTTGGTTCTTTTGGAAAAAGTAAGTTCTAAATTGCCCAAAATTGGAAATAACTTGCTTCCTTTCTGAGATGGGAAAGGTCAACATGCTTAATGCTATGGTCCTCATTTAATTTAAATAGACCTAAGTTTACTTATCCAAATATATATATATATATAAGCTCCTCTAAAGTAAGGATCAAAGTGCATTCCTCATTAATGACATCAAGCTTAACTGTTTTCCTGCATACACAGTGCATCGTTCATATCAATATTTATTTTTGTTTTGCTTTTTTCTGTTTTTGAGGTTCGACGAATCAAATGATATTTTTTCGAATTTTTGTCTCTTCTTCTCCCTCTGAATCAAACTTTTTCTTGCCTTAATGGTTTAATTCCTATGGGTATCAATTGATACAAGTCAAATCCTAGTTGTAGAAATATAAGAAGGTAGATTCCTTCTCCATTGAAAGAAATGATATTCTCTATTTTTCTTTTTTGGAACAATGATCAGCACAAGTATATAAAAGTATCTACTGTCTACCATTTCTGTGTTTAATTTCATAATGATTTCATACATATATTCCCTTAATTATTGATTCCTGCTCTTTGAAGACAACATTTGGTCATAGAAAGAATTGGTGATACACTAAATCGTCTTCTCGGCCTCCTTATGAAAGTTTTGTTAAAATTGTGCTTGTGGTTATTGACAGGCTTAGGTGGAAAAAGTTAGTTTTGATGGCTGTGTAGGGGAGGCATGAGATCCCTTTCGGCGGGGGAGAGGAGACGTGTTTGCTGGCAGTCTCAATCAATGCCCAGGGGCAGAAGCATTGGGTCATTGATGAAGGCGGTGGCTTACATATGTATATGAAGCTGAACTTGACCACAGCTATTTCTTTTTTTTTTCCGCCAACAAATTCTAAAGGACCTGAATTTTCCCCATCAGGATGATAAAAGCAAAAGAAAAGCTAGTTGATGTTTGCTGGAGAGAGAAGAGACAGAGACTGAGAGCTAGCATCTATCTCTCTCGAGCCTAATTATGTTGCATGAGGATATTTGATCAGTTTCCTTGACTGAATCTACTCAATTTGTATAGAACTTTATGCTAATGACGAGTTAGATGGCTCTTTTGATCCTAGTATGCTACCTCAGGATGATCTTAGTTTGTTGGGACTGCCTCTCTGACCAAGGACCTGCTGACCTGCTTCGAGTTCTTCAACATTCCTGTTCACAGATGACATCCTGACAATTGTTCAAGCTACTTGGGATTTCACTGTCAGTGCCACCTTTTAGTATCAGGCGTGTTGCAAAATTGACCAAGCTCACATCAGTCACCATTGGTGATTTAACCTTGACCAAAGCTATAGACAAGACACCATTCTCTTTCCCATCACTCATTTCGGTAGCATGATGTTTTAGAGTACTAGATTTATCGATATCATTATTCGAGATATTCAAAAGAATGATAGGTAATCTATCCTTAACAATTGACTCCAAATTCAAAGAGTTGTCTTTTTAACTTCTCATACTTAATGGAGATCCGGTGACAATTGATGCCAGTTTTTGGTTCATAATATAGAGGTTTCCAACCATCCATTGAGCAAGCACCTTCAACAAAATTCGAGATATTGTTGTGTCTCAAAACATTATGGGTCTGTTTAGGCCTCATCAAGAAGCCCGCGGATCAAGTGGGTCGATGGAAAGAATTGGTGATACACTAAATTCCGGTCAGTCAAAAGCCCTCAAAAACCAGGCCCGGCCAGTAAAAGCCCATTAGGCCCGGCCCATAAAAGCCTGCAAACAAAAAATATTATATAAATAACACAGAAACTGTTGTGCAGAATACCTAACTTCACTGAATTATTGGAAACTGCTCAAAGGGAATTAGGAGATGTACCTTATATGCACGGAAAGCCCCATGTGTCTAGTTTCTGAGAAATTTTACGGTTTGCAAGTCCGACTTTTCTAGAATGAGTTATGGCAATTTAAGTGAAGGAAGTTCAGCTTGAACGAGAATCTGCAACACAGAAACTGTTGTGCAGAACACCTAACTTCGCTGAATTACTGGGAACTGCTCAGATAGAATTAAGAGATGTACCCTATATGAACGGAAAGCCCCATGTTTCTAGTTTCAGGGAAATTTTAAAGTTTGCCATTCCGACTTTTCTAGAAGGAGTTATGGCAATTTAAGTGAAAGCAGTTCTGCTTCGATGGGAATCTGCAACATCTTTTACAAGTTCATGTCTAGAACCGAACTTCGCTGAATTACTAAGAGCTACTCGAATAGAATTAGGAGCTGTAACCTATATGCATGGAAGGCCCCATGTGTCTAGTTTCTGAAAAATTTTACGGTTTGCTATTCCGACTTTTCCAGAAGGAGTTATGACAATTTAAGTGAAAGCAGTTCAGCTTTGAAGAGAATCTAGAAGGCCCAGCACATATATTTGGAAATATTCAGTGTGCCACATCATCATTATATGTGTGTGAGTGTAAATTTTTTGTAATTTGGTTTACGGTGAAATTGGACGTTCTCGTACTTCTATATAGAATATGTGTATATATATTTTACGTGTCATGACTACGGTTGACCGATTCGATCGGATTCGAAAATATGGTGAAATTAGCTAAATTTTTTACCACACTTATAATTTATTATAATAATCTCATTCAACGGTCAATTTTTCCATTTTATTTGAATTGATAGAGGTTACCCTTTGGAGTGTATGATATATATAAATATAGGTTTATAAGAATAACTAAGTTTGACCTAGTTGATCGAATTCGAAACGAGAACTAAATTGGTTGAAATTTTTACAACCACCATAAAACATTACAATCTCTCCATCGAGCGGTTGGTTTCTCCAAATTCATTTTTCACTTCATGTTTGCTTTTGAATGAACCTCAACAATTTAAATGCAATGTATAAGTTATAGAACTTTAGGAGGCAAATTGGTATAGTCCAATGTCTTTGTAATTAAAATTGAAGTTTTGATTTTATGTTCACGCACATCCATCTATGGAATATTTACAGACGTGATGTGAAAAAATAATCACGTTTCGCGGTCGTTGTGTCATCTGTCAACTAACAAAACATACAAGTGACGACGATTGACCAATTCGAAAATATGGTGAAATTGGCTAAATTTTTTACCACACTCATAATTTCTTGTAATAATCATATCCAACTGTTGGTTTTTCCATTTTCTTTGAATTGATAGAGGTTGCTCTTTAGAGTGTATGATATATAAATATAAGTTTATAAGAGTAACTAAGTTTGACCTAGTTGATCGAATTCGAAATGAGAACCAAATTGGTTGAAATTTTTACAACCACCATAAAACATTACAATCTCTCCATCGAACGGTTGGTTTCTCCAAATTCATTATCCATTTCATGTTTGCTTTAGAATGAACCTCAACAATTTAAATGCAATGTATAAGTTATACAACTTTAGGAGGCAAATTGGTATAGACCAATGTATTTGTAATTAAAATTGAAATTTTTATCTTATGTCCACGCACATCCATCGATGAAATATTTACAAACGTGATGTAAAAAAATAAGCACGTTTCGCGGTCGTTATGTCATCGGTCAACCAAGAAAACATACAAATGACTACGGTTAACCAATCCGATCGGGTTCGAAACTATGGTGAAATTGACTAAATTTTTAACCACACGCATAATTTATTGTAATAATCACATCCAACGGTCGGTTTTCCCATTTTCTTTGAATTTATAGAGGTTGTTCTTTGGAATGTATGATATATAAATATAGATTTATAAAAAAAAAATTAGTGTCTTTAAATATTTATTATAAATAAAGCCCACAAGGCCCGGTCTGGCCCGAAAAAGCCCGCAAGGCCCGCTTTATATGGACGGGCTTGGATCCTTCGATTTACAATAAAGCCCGGCTCGGCCCTGCCCGCCATTATTTAAAAATATAATAAGGCCCCGCCCAGCCCGACCCAAGCCCACTATGAATGGTCGGGCCCCGGCCCGGCCCGTTGACGAGGCTTAGGTATGTTCTAGAGTTTAATCTCGAAGCCATGGCACTGGCACAACATTGAACAATTTATCCATATTCCAATCCAAAGTTCAATAAATGTTTATCAGTCATCTCATCTCTAACCATAATCGAATACACTCTATCATCAACAGGCACAATACCAAATATAGTTTTTTTTTTTTTTGTATCATACAATTGAAACTTCGACTAATATTTAAGTGCTATGGTCATTCCTTACTGTCTGCCTATCACCTAGCGATTCTTAGAACATTGTTAAAAGCTAAACGATTCCAATTCTGAAAACATATATAATAGAAATTCGTTATTCATCAATAACAATGAACTATCTGTGAACTTTAATTGTTTCACGTTTTTAATAAAATATTCTAAATTAAAATTAGGAAAATTTGATTTCAATAAAAAAAAAAAAAAAGCAAAAATTTTATTAGTCAAACGAAGGAAAAAATATATATATACAGGCCTTCTCTGCTAAGGAGGTCCTTACCTTAGCTTACGATACAGAATTTCATATTTTGACCACTTTTCGATTACATATTCACGTATTAACTGTTCAGTTTTTTAGGTCCTAATGTATAGATCATCTCTGTAAATTTTCAGCCCTCTTAATTTCCAAGGAAGACATAGTCTCATTGTTACTCGCATGGGAACACAATTAGTCCTTGTTTTCAAGTCCCTTATCTTTAAGAGAATTAGAAAGGCCGTCCCTTCATTCTTCAAGTTCACTCGTTAATAATTCCTCCTACTTCAACTGCATGCCATTGAAAGATCAAAGTACATGTTTATCTACACACACACACACCACCCCAATATTCTTAATTCCCATTGTATGTATGAAGGTCAAAGCTAGAAATGATTATGTTGAAACGAGGAAGGTTAAATAGAGAAAGGGACATGAGATCCTGTATCTCCTCATTTGTCATCGAAACTGATCGTTGGGCAGTAGGAGCTTCACCTTAGCTGATGAAACCGAGCATTGTTTGGCCTTAAGGCATCCAAAACTGCAATTTACACAACGGTTCAGGATGGACAGATTCGGTTCGTTCATTGATTTAATCGAGTTCGATACCTTAAAGATCAGCAATTTGATTGAAAATTTGCAGAAGTGATATATATATTAGGACCTAAAAATTGAACGGTTGAGATGTGAATATATGATTGAAAAGTGGTCAAAACATGATGATACGCTAAAAAGCAAGCGCATAATTTAACCCTGAAAAATGTCATCGTTAGTATATGGTAAATAGGGATCGTTCTATTCCGGAGATTGAGGGTACACCTGTCATTGCAAAAACAAGAAATAATTAAAATAAGTATAAAGTATTATTTACAAAAATAAAACAAAACAAAAGGGGGTTTTAGGATATAAATTAAAAATTAATAACTAAATAAAAAAATAAAAATATAAAAAACACATATACAAGGGTGGAACGCAAGGAACAAAGATCAAATCCACAATCATATGAATGAAATCCAATCACAATCCCTATAGTTGATTTTCTATGTCATGAGAAAGAAGTTGACCATGTGAAACGTTAGAAAGCAAACGATTTCTAATTTTTTACTTTCTTTGAATAATTAATCGAAGTGAAAGCACCTAAATCAATCCTATTGAACATGCAATCATAGTCTAGAAAGCTAGCTAATCAAGAACATTCAACGCATGAAGAACAAAGAAATGATGTCAACCAAAGTGCACAACCTAGTATGAATAAGTTCACCTATTTGCATCCTCCTTAATTGATTTCGACTTTTGTCCAAAGCCTTTACTACTTAAATTAGCTACAATTACTTGCATATATCCTAAGTTGGGCACCAAAGAACACATACATATAAAAGTTTTCTAATCCAAAATCAATCAAGCAATCTCACATAAGCAACGTATAAAATCAACATATAGAAATCACAACTTTATTTCAAAACATATTTAAACTTTGCCCTTAACAGTCAACTAGAAATCAAGTTCATACGAAATCAAAACAAAGAAACCAAAAAGTTACAAGGAATAAGATAGAATTACACCATGAAGGATGAATGGGGAAAGCTTGAGACGTTGGTGGATCTTGAAAGCAAGGCTCCAAAGCTTCACGACACAAGGTGGATGATGGCGGCTAGGAGGCTTGATGGCTTTCTTCTCTTCTTCTCTTTGCTTGAAGACGCAGAGACTTGAAACTAGAGGATGGAGAGAAAGCTTGACGTTATGGAGAGAATTTTCTGATGAAGAGGTGTCCTGTGGTGTAGCATAGGGGGGTTTATATAGGGGAAGGCCAAGCTTCATGAATTTAATTTCTAAGGAATTTTCTGGTTGCACCACACAGCTCCAACCAATGAATTAATGCCACGTCAGCTCTACCATGTCACTCAACCAATCAAAAAGCTCCAAAATAAATCCATAATCTTTCCAAATATATTATTGCTGATTTTCCCAAGATTTAATCTGATTTTATTCACTATTTTCGGCCAAATATCTAGGCATGAACCTAGACAATGTATCCGGACTCATTTTGGACCTTTTCTCCCTTAAATCTCTCCATGGTTTTATCCTTAATGTCCTCCCCTTGATTTTCTCTTGATTTTCACATTAAAATTGCATATTTTATTCTCTAATTTCAGCCAACATATCTTGAGGGAATTGAGGAACGAATCTGGACTTATTTTGCATCTTTTCTTCCTTAAAATTCTCCTTGATGTTCTCAACGTAATCTCCTTGATTTTCCATGCAACAATCAGATTTAATCTCCCAAAATATCTCCCATGTCATCATATGGTCTCCTAATGCCTTCAGGTTTCCTAGCCTCATCAGGATTCCTGCGTTGACTGGGATTCCTAGTCAGACCAGGAAAACTCCATTTCTTCATTTCAGCTCCATTTATTCCAAGGTACCTAGAAAATAGAAACTTTTATTAAAATTACTAAAAATAGAAACTTTCTAAAGATGGAAACTTTTCTAAACAAGAATGATTTATTTAAGGAAATAACTAAGTAAATATGAGGAAATAATAATTAAAACATCGCATTAAAATGCTCCTATCACATGAAAATCCGCACCTTAAGCTAAGTTAAGGATCTCCTTAGCAAAGTAAGCTTATATATATCCAAAATGAACTATCGACCCTTAAATATCCTCTACACAAATCTTCTCGCTTTTTGTCATCAAAATCAGGCGACTTGAATTTTTGGCACATCAACAGGAATCGCGGAGCACGAAGAAGGAAGCTCCGTCTGGTAAGTCAAGTGTTCCTCTCTTGAATTGTCTGGTATGAATTTCTCTAAACTAGTTACTAGTATTAGTCATTTCCAATTGAAACTATTGTAGGATTTTAATAGGATAAGGCTTATGATTTTTTCTTCTGGTCCAAATTTTCTGTTCAACTGAGACTGTTAATTTGCTGTTTGTTGATGTTGTCTTGCTTTTCGTGTCCATTTCTAGATATCAGTATCCTAAGCACACTGCTATTTCCAGTTGGGTGACATAAGCGTGTTATGAAACTTCCAGTTGATGCTATTTCCCATAATATTGTATTGAGTTATCAAATTCTTATTGTTTATGGGTACAGATTATATATTATGTACATATTATATATAATCGTTCTTTGTATATGTATGTTGTGTGCTTATTTCTAAGCTGTCCTGTGCTCAGCTTGACTAATACAATCATTCATTATTACTAACTTGTCATGTTTCACCCACTTGAAATTATATGAGTGTTGAAAAAATGGAAGATTTTGTGAGGTTAGCTCTTACCATTCTTGTTCCGAGTAGTCATTATTACTAGTTAGAAACTGTTCGGGTACAGATTATATATCAACGGTTAATAATAAAGTAATTGAGTTTTAAAAAATTTGAAAAAAAATAAAAGATAAATTATTTTAAAATTCTATAAATGACGATATATTATATAAACTAAAAGGCTGGAGATAAATAATTAAATAAGCTAATATCGATCACAAGTCTTAAGACGACCTCGTCGCCAAAAATCCCAAGGCCCGAGACTTTTTTAACCTAGGTCCGAGTGAGTCAAAGACGACATCGTCGCCAAAAACCCTCCATTCAGTCTCCAAAAACCAATGGACCACTGTTGCAGGTCTCAAGACGACGTCGTCGCCCAAAACCCCAAGATCCGAGAAGATGTCGAAGCAACCCACCGTCGACGATGCCGAACCAACCCGCTGTCGACGGTATACTCTTTGGAACAATACTTTATGCCTATGAATTAGTGGTGCATGTTGCCTTCTTTTTAGCATTATTTCTAACAACGACAAGTTTTACAATACTGCTCTTTTATCATTTTTGTAGTTCAAAAATGACTTGCATGCAGTGCAACCATGAGGAAATTAATGTTCATAGGAACTTTGTAGTTTGTGAACTTCCAGCAATTTTGTCTATTTGGTTTCATTCAACCAGTAACTTCGTCAATAATATATAATTTTGGTTAGTACTAGCATTTGTAGATTTTTTTTTTCATATGAAAGTTTTAAGGACGTTTTTTTTCTTGTATGTCGACACTTGTTAGGTGTCCTATAATACTTACAATGACGTATTTTTTGGATTTAAGGTCTCGTGTCATAGTAAACATTTGAGGACATCTTTTGAACATCCTAATAGATATTAGAGGACGTTTGTTCGAGTTACAATGACGTTTTTCCAACATCCTAGAAGACATTAGATGACTTTTTTCGAAAGATACAAGGACACTTTTCACGTGTCCTAGTAAACATTTTAGGACGTTTTTCAAACGTCTTTAAAATACACTTACAATGACTCATTGATAGATGACGTTTTTTTTAAGTGTCATCTAAAGTTTTTAAAGACATTTTTCCAATGTCATTAAAAGTATTTTCTGTATTAGTCCAACCAAAGAAGTCAACAAACTATAGAGTTGATTTTGTGTTATGCATTGCTTCCTTAGGTCGTTCGATTATGGTATATGGCATTGTTGTGATTTTGGACATGTGGTCGATTAATTATGGTGCTGCCTTTTTTTTTTTTTTTTGAGGAAAGAGATAACTTCATTAATTTATCCATGGTCAGAAAGCACGTACATCAGATGTTGTCTCATGCCAAAATCATAAATGACACAAGCTACCAAGCAAAGGACAGGTGACCCTCACTGTTAACACATACGCTCACTTATTGAGCCTAACACCACAAGGATCGAAACCCTCACAACCTAACTCCCCCAAATAGTAAAACTAGTCGCCTAGATACCTCAATTGGTGTACAACTAGAGAAACTCATAATTGAGCCGATAAAGATCTAAAAACCATGTGATAGGCTAAAAAATTAGAGAAAACTAGAAAGAGCGTAGCACACTGTTGACCACCTTGCCAACGACCCAACCGAGACAGACTACGAGATCTCTACCATAACGGATCCAGTAAATCCGTCCACCCGCCGCCATAACCAGCCTCGCATCCATCCCAGCTGCCTTGAATCCACATCCTCTTCCAAATCTATAGGTCGCAGCGGATTGCACCCTACCATCAGTTTCCGTCAGTCGCTTGTAGCAGCCAAACGCTTCCGATCCCATCACCAGTCCTTAGCCAAATCAGATCGATCTGGTCACCAACTCAATTCAGTTATCCTTCACGCTGGCAGCCTCGCCGCTCAACCAGAAGCATCCATCAAACTAGTCTCGTCCGACCACGCACAAAGCACGCCGGCAAGGCCTGAGGCCCGCCCAGCATGGCGGCGTAGTCGGACGAGCGAAGCAACCCTGAAGAAGGGAGTAGGTCGCAGAGGCGCGTACTAGGGGGTTTGGGGTTTTTATATAATGAACCTTGTAGTTCAATTATGGTGCTGCCTTGATCTTGAATTTGTTTGAGTAATTGATAATGAAGGTTGGTTTGTGAAAATTGTGAGCAGCTTGTATGTTCTATTTAGAGTTAATTAAATTAAAGTCCAAAAACTAGACTCCATATTGGTTGTAGTCTGCATCTATATTCACGTCTCAAAATTTCAGTATACCTCATATTAGGTATCCGCATATTAGGTATAGTACGTGGCTAAACTTTTACCTTTGTTTTAGACATACATAGTGAAAAACATACCTCTTTATGAGGTGAAAATAATTATACCTCTATATGAGGTCTAGATTTGCATATTATTTTTTGTGTTGATTTCGTGTTCTATAATTATATGTACCTTATAGGTAGGTTTATTTAATATTCTTTACTTTCCACCTTTTAGTTAGGTTTATACTAGAATACCATATTTTCTCTTTGCGAGGTAAAAATATATGTCTTTCTATGAGGAGGTAAAACACTCATGCTTGCATACTTTTTGGTTAAATTGATTTCAAGTTCTTTAATTATATAGTTAGGTTGACTTGATGTTTTAAGTTTTATATTGTTTAGTTATGTTCATTTTATATTTATTCATGATTTTTGGAATGATTATGTATAATTAATAATTTAAATTTCAATTTTTGAAAAATTAAAAATAATGATAATGAAAATTTCGCAAAATCAGGTCATTTAAATTTGTTTCATTTCTTATTCTCAAAAAAAAAAATTGTTTCCTTTCTTGACTTAAAGGGGCAAAAATTAGACAGAACAAATAGTCAATGGACCGCAATTAACAAAGAAAAAGTTACCGGACTGCATCCACTATTGAACTTCGAAATTGGACCTTAATTTAAATATCTCTATTTATTTTAATTTTAATTTTTTTTCAGAAAGTAATTAATAAAAACCAGAATTAATTACTGTGATAATATTTAAATGGAAAAGAAGAAAGAAAAAAAATAGAAGCGCAGACCTTATCATCATCATCCATTTTCTCATTCTCATCCTCATCATCCATCTTCCGATCCCAATCCCAGTCCCCTAACTCATCGATCTTCTCACAAACCCTAATAACTTATCCAGTTCCAGCTCTCTCGCCGCCCTCAGGTATTACTTACCTTTTCTTTTACATTTCGACTCTTATCTTTGTCTGGTGAAATTGGGGTTTTGGTCTGTTTCCCTACTGAGAAAGTAGAAGTCGATCCAGAGTTTGATTTGCTTGGTCTGAAATGGAATGCTTAACAATTTTTCGCTTTTTCGGGTCATAATGAATTCAAAGATAGCATAAATTGCTCTTCCTTTTTCTGCTGGGACTTGGGCAATTTGAATGAAACAAAGTAAAGATTGCCCATATTACAAAAACAGAGGTACACTGAAAAGTCAAAATTTTCAGGCTTTATGGTTCATAATTTGAGCTCCAACTGTATTTAACCCTCAAAGCTGGCTCCTTGAGCTGATATTGCATTCATTATGGGTGGTTTCTTCTAGTTCCTTGGCTTGTTTTTATACAAATAGCTGTGTAACACTAGGGTTTCCGCAGAATAAAGCTTCAGTGGTCGGAGGATGTTTGGTTGGTTTTGCTATGGCGCTCTCAGTTTAAATGATGACAGGTTTGCTTCACCCCAGTCCTGAGTGAAGCCATTATGGGGAAGTGCTCTATGTTACTATCATGTGGATACTTTGAGACTGATTATGATGATGATATTGTTACATCCAGCAGAGGTCTCCCACAGTTAACTAGATTTGTGCAGGAAGAAAGCTTGTGATTGCACCAAATGGGGGCGTTGTCGTTGCCTTTCTCATCGCAAAACTTTTTATCCATTACTTCTGTCAGTTCTGACTTCTTTCCTTGGAATCCTCGCTTATTTGAAGTCAGCAGAAATCATAAGAACAACAGCAAAACCAAAAGTATCTCTTTTCCAATTTCTTGCTCATCTGTCAAAACTGTGCGTAGTCCTTCACTAGACAGGCATGTTGTGAAACAGAACAAGATACGGTTTGTCCTGAAGTTACAAACACTTCTCCTTTCCAAACCAAGATGCTATATTCCGCTTCAATGATCCATCGTTACCCTACCATTTTTGAAGTCTTCTCAATTCCAACAGCACCCATGCCATTCAATGCATCCAAGTCATTATCACAACCCTGTGTCCGTCTAACCCCAGCTGCAGCAGCGCTTGCTGCTCAGGAATCAACTCTAAAATCAGCCAACTCTGACTCCTTGGCTACCAAACTCCAGAAACTTCTTATGCTTTCTTCTCATCACCGGCTAGTTCTGTCAAAGTTGGTTCACCTCGGTCCAGATCTTGGTCTTCACCCTAATTTTCGGTCTCGTCTCTGCAATGACCATCCAGAAAAATTCAAGACTATTGATACCTCCTACGGCCGTGCACTTGAGCTTGTATCCTGGGACCAAGACCTGGCAAAACCTTTACCGCCTCCACAAGTTCAATCGCGTGGGCTGATAGTAGACAGGCCTTTGAAGTTCAAGCATTTGAATCTTCGGAAGGGTCTGAATCTGAAGAGGCGACACCAAGAATTTTTGATGAGATTTAGAGAAATTCCAGATGTGTGCCCTTACAATACCCAGCCTCGGAATTGCCAAAAGAGTCAATTGAGGCAGAGAAAAGAGCTTGTTTGGTGGTGAGAGAAATGCTAGGGATGATGGTTGAAAAGAGAACATTAATAGACCACTTGACACATTTTAGAAAAGAGTTTGGTCTGCCCAACAAGTTGAGAGGGATGATTGTGAGGCACCCTGAGTTATTCTATGTGAGCTTGAAAGGGCAGAGGGATTCTGTATTCCTGGTGGAGGGCTATGATGAGAATGGTTCGCTTTTAGACAAGAAGAAAGAAACTTTGGTGATAAAGGAAAAGTTGATGGAGTTGGTCAGGGAAAGCAAGAGGTTGAGAAAAGAGAGGAGGAAAGTTCGCCTTAATAACACTAGGATTGATGACTGTAATGGTGATAATAGTGATGATGAAGATGATGATGATTATTATTATGATGATGGCTTCCTGGATTTGTTTGAGTCTGAGGATCTGTATTTGGATGATAAAAGTGAGACACTAAATTACAGGCAGAATGGTGAGTTTTGGACTGCGGATGCTTATTCTGATGTTGAAGGAAGAGATGGGCAACATTTGGAGCCTTGGTAGTTGCTAGAAAAACTGTACATATCGTCCCTGTCTGAAATTTTTTGTGCAGATTTGTGATAATAGCTGGATAGTTTTCCTTGTCATATATAGATAGATCTAAACACACACTCTTTGAATAGATCATTGACACAAGGAGGAGAGTCCCTCAAAATCAGCTTTGTGCTTGTTTTGTTTTGAATTAACAAGCTTTAATCAGGTTTGGTTTTATTAGTACGGAAGGATCATACATTGTCCCATCCATCACTTGCAATGGTAAACTAGTTTATTTTCAGAAGATGAGTGACTAAATATAAAAAGAATCAATCAAAGGGTGGGTTTAATATAAAAACACAAAACATTATGGCCTCTACCTCTACACTGCCCAACTGCTCAGCCGAATTCATACACCATCGCCACTCGAGTTTCTCCACAAATTCAAACTCAAACTCAAACCCGTTTTCTTCTTCAGTTCTTCTTCTTCACTCTGCATGCAACCGTGTTGTGTTACGAAAGATCAGACCCAATAGTCTCTGCATTACCAGAACCCCAAGGGCAGGGCATTTACTTGCTGCAACTCGCTCGCTCTCCTTTTTGTTTTTCCTGCATGATGTCAACTCAGATGGGCTCTCCCTACAGGCCTACCAACACAAGTGTCTTAACTGAGGAAATGGAAATCAACTTGAGGAAATTGGCGTTTGACCTCGATTTTCATCCATCGCAGCAATTAGTGACTACAGGTCTCATCGATGGCCACCTTCACTTGTATCGATATTCATCTGGTGGTTCACTACCTGAAAGCTCCAAACCAAAAAAAATTCGGCACATAGCGAATTTTGATGTTGGAAGTTCATGCACATAGCGAATCTTGCAGAGCTGCTCGGTTCTTCAACGGTGGCAGTGGTAAGTTCTATACATTCACATTATTGTTGTTAACATATTGTGGTATAACTATTTGGGCTAATAAGCAGCTATTGATGGATTATGTAGCCATTTTGACGGGGTCTCCAGACCACACAATTCTTGCAATATGTGGAAACTGGTTCTGCTATCGCTTGCCTTGAAAATGCTCATGAGTCTCTCTCTGCTCTCTTCTTAATCGGTATTCAAGAGTGCTCATTTTGGTCATATTCTGAACAATCATATCTTCATCTGATGCAGCGATGCAATCAATAGACTTATAAACTTGACCGCATCTACCATTGCCTCTGGAGATGATGAAAGCTGTATTAAGGTTATTTTCTATGACTTGTGGTTCCCTTGCCTTTGTTATGTTTTGTATTTTTTTTTCTGTAATTATAATTCCTTTGCGCCTTTGCCTTTGTTCATTCTTCAGGTCTGGGATACCAGACAACGATCTTGCTGCAATTCCTTTAATGCTCATCAGGACTACATCTCCGATATGACTTTTTCAGCTGATTCCATGAAACTCCTGGGGACTAGGTAATCCTCCATGTTGTTGTTTTCTTTATTTGTTCCTGCTATTCAATTTAAATGTTTACTCCTGAAACTATTTTTATCTATTTCTAATGCACTGTTAAGTGGGGATGTAACTCTGTCTGTTTGCAATCTTCAAAGAAATAAGGTAGGGCCAGTACTGAAAGTTTTCAGTTTAATTAGTTGGTTCTGTGGTTATGATAGGTCCTAGATGAATCTGAGTTTTCAGAAGACGAGCTACTGTCTGTTGTTATCATGAAGGTAATTTCTTTCTGCTATGTCTTAAGTGATCCTTCTAGTAATATTATGACCCAGTACTCACAAATTTCCTCCTTCTTGGCATTTTCCTTCTCTCTGTAATCCCTATCAGAATGGTCAGAAAGTTATTTGCAGCTCACAAACTGGGAATATATTGTAGTATTCATGGGGTTGTTTCAAGGATTGCAGGTATGTTATTTTCACCATGTATAGCAATTCAAAATGGATGATTAAAAGTCATTAGATACGGTCTTTAGCCATGATAGGTAAAATTTCAATTTTGTATACCTCTCTTTCCCCCAACTGATTTTCCGTAGTTAATTATTTGAATTCCAGTGATCGTTGTATTGATCTCTCTCCAAATTCTGTTGATGCTTTGTTTAAGGTGAGTTGGTCATATTTCTTTTATATCATCTAATGGCATTCAAGTCAGAGTTTGTTTATTAAGCATTTTAAATTTTTTGGCTAGCTTGATGAAGATAGACTTATTGCTGGATCTGAGACCGGACTTATCAGGTGAGACTTCATGCAGAATGACTTCATCATACTTTCATATTTTGCTTTTCTGGATGTGAAAAATTAATTTTATGAATTTCTTTAGCCTAGTAGGCATATTACCAAACAGAGTCATCCAACCAATTGCAGAGCACTCAGAATATCCGGTAGAGCGTCTTGGTATGTATTCCTTTTTCAAAGGCTTGAGGAATCAATGTAGGCATTCATATATCTTATGATTTTTAAGGTCAAGATTTTCTCCCACGGTTGATTGTTTCTAAATAGCATTTAATGGAGTCGGACCCATTAATAACAAGCTTGTGATTTGTACTTCTTAACATGTATGTTCTATTCATGATGTGAGGTGAATATGATTTTTAAGGTCAAGATTTTCTCCGACGGATGATTGTTTATAAATAGCATTTAATGGAGTCGGACTTATTAATAACAAGCTTGTGATTTGTACAACATGTTTGTTCTATTGATGATGTGAGGTGAATATGCGCTAATTGGTGTCACCTTAAACGTGGCCTCTCTTTAATATGGATTCAATTGTTTGATTTGGTGTTCTGGCCTTCTCCTTAACTGGATTACGGTTTTAACATACTGATTCGTTTCTTCTGCAGCTTTTTCTCATGATAAAAAGTTTCTGGGCAGCATAGCACATGATCAGATGTTAAAGGTCTCTATCTCCCTCTCTCTCATTTATAATGGATCAAAAAGTTTTGGAGTTTTGACAGGAATAAGGATTTCTTGGTATATGCCTATTAGCTTTGGTTTCATTCTGACACCTGATCAGTGGAAAAAGTAAAGTAAATTTGGTTCTTGCACCATATATTGTTGTCATTTGTGGAAAATGTTTTCGTCAACAAGTCACCTTTATGGTTTTGTGATACAACCTCTGATGTCTCTCACTTTCTAGAATTGACTAAATATCATATCTTTAGGAGGTATCCAGCAGTTTTATGCACTCTCTCCTGATTACTGTTTCTTGCAGCTCTGGGATATGGATGATATATTGCAAGGCTCTGGAAATACTTCAAGGACTCAAGCAACTGTGGGGGACAATGATAGTGATGAGATGGATACAGATATTAATACTCCAAAGTCTAGAAAAGGTATGCAGCACTATATATAAATAAATAATCGTGTTGTGTATTCCATAGACGCCCCTTGATCTGCACTGCAATAATAAGTTTTAGGCAAAATTATCCCTACCCTTTCATTTAAGCTCTTCACTGTAACTATTATAGTTGCAGATGATTGATATCTTCTGCATCATTTGGGCCTCACTTTGGTGGTTAGAATATTTATCAGTATATTTTGACTAAGTTTATGAATGGATCCTCCAAAATTTGAGGAACAGCTTTCTTTCATTGCTCATACTCAGACTTTTTTGTATCTGCTCCATTTCCATCTCTGATTTGCAACAAATAAAATGCGCTAGTTAAAATAATTTAGAACTTGATTGCCCTGTGGAAATGCCAGCAGTCTGAGGATATTGTTGTTTATGCCTTCTGCAACATAGATCTAATTATTAGATTATGTTGCTAGAAATCTACATCATATCATATTGCTGTATAATTGTGTTTGATTGGTGTGACAATCTTTGCAGGAACAAAGAGAAAAAATGCAAGCAAAGATCATGTTATGGGTTCACAGAACTTTTTTGCTGATTTATAGATGGATGGTTGATTGCAAGTTCTCTCTAACTTTGACAGATAATGTCGCTGAAGAACATAAGCTACCCTTGTCAATCACATACTGCTAGAAAGAAGTTTGGTTCCTGTGGAATTTTGGTTTTTTCCTTTGGGTTAGGGAATTGTAAAATATTCATTTTTGATATATTTACTTTTTTGTCCTATTTATGTATGTTAATGAAGAGTCTTTTTAATTTGGTTTTTTCGCTGCTCCAGACATGGAATTCTATGTTTATTAGAAATATTACAAGATTTGCAATATTATCTTACAAGACTTGCAATATTATTTTATGGACATCAAATGTATGTAGATCTCTCTATGCTTAACCTTGATTGGAATCATACAAGAAGTTTGCTGGAAATATTTCTACACTCAAAATAGTAGGGTTTTCAGTATAGAGCGGTGATCCAACTGACCCAACTGTTATAGCACAAAGGTTGACTATACAAAATGAATATACCTAAAATAAAGATTGTCGAACATCCAATGATGAAACGAAAAAATTTCAGCTTGATGTTCATAAATATTACTTTCATCATCCGCTTTGAAGGACTAGACTGTTTTTCACTCTTTTTCTTTTATAAGGTTTTTCACTCATGTTTAGCTCAAAGAATCAGCTTGATGTTCATAAATATTACTTTCATCATCTACTTATGTACCCTCACTCTGACCACTAAATGGAAAAGAGATAGGTTGGACATACAGGTCACCAAGTGTCTTTTTTTATTTTCCTGTTGTAACCATATATGTTTCTGATATTTTTTTTCTTATTTTTTTTCTTATTTATTCAAAAAGAAAAGAAAAAAGTTTTCTTATCAATTAGAATTAATATCTGGGTGATCTAATTGAAGATATAACACCTTCAATTGAAATATTTTAGTGAACATGACTTCAGTACTTCTTTTCAATAGTTGATATATCATGAACTTGTATTTGACTGTCATGTATGGTCGTATGGATATGCTCATATGCATACCGGTTGGTTGCAGAGTTGAAAATGCTTGTGGTCAACTCAAAAATGAGATTAAGTTGTGCATCACTGAAAATTCCTAGAATAGGACTCAGCGGCATATAAAATAACGATCACCAAGAAACTAAAGGAAGTTCATGGACAATGCAGGGATTATAAACAACCGAAAACAAATCCTTGGATGTTATGAGTTCATTATTCAGGATGATAAGAATTATCCTGGTATTATCTGCACTGTTCATATGTACCTTGAGCTCCTTCTTCTTCTTCTTTTTCTTTTTCTTATATTTTTTTGTTTTTGTTTTTGTCCATTTACCCTATTTCTATAGATTTTTTTCCCACTTACCCCAATAAGTTTTTTTAATTTTCACTTACCCAAAACACTCTAAGGAGGTCTTCCCCAATACCCCATTAAGATTTTTTTTAATATTTTTTTAATACCATTTTTTCCTCACCTTTGTTACTTAGAGAGAGAGAGAGATAAAATGGAAGAGAGAGAAACCATAGGGGACTTCACCGGAGCCCGGTCACCGGCCGCCGCCCACCGGACTTTTATGAAAACCTCACTGAAAAGGTATGTTGCCCCCAATAGATGTCTATTACCCCAATAGTCTATTGCCCCCCAATGATAATTTTTGCACATTTTGGTGCTTTGGATCAAGGTCCCTTTTTTTTTTTTTTTTTTGGCTATATAGTTGTGGTGGTATGATAGGTAAACTGCATTTGCCTCTGATGGCAACTAAGGCAAAAAGTTATACATAACGATAGCTGGAAGATGCTAAAAAAGCAAAAGAAACTTCCATTTCATATATTAAATTGGGGATCCCCTTGGAGAAATTTTAAATACACACTCCAAATTACTTAATACACATCCCTATTATTTTATATTTCAAATCAAATTTTATAGGTAGATTAAATGACCAAAATAGACATTTATGTATTAGAAGAAAAATAATAATAATCATATCTTCCATCTATTATTCTATAATTATAAAACAAAATGAGTTTCTATACATGGCATCCTCATTTAAAACAACAATGAAACCATCTAATTTAAATTTTCCTTAAATAAATGGTAATTAAATGGGGTGAGAGAACATATAATTTAGAATTTTGAAATCAATGGCACTAAATGTTTTTAAAACATATCGCTTTACTACCACTGTTTAGTTTTTTTTTTTCTTTCTAAAAGTTATGATTAGTCAATTTATTATCTAATATAAAACATCACAGGTATAAAACTTTGTAATTGTTAATTTGTTCGACCATCCAATGACAACTTCATAGTTCCGCCATTGTGGAGAAACAACTTATACAATTTTGGTTGAATGTTTGACTCAAAATTTTATACTTGATTAATAGGGTATTTGGTGGATGAGAACTCAAATAATACAAAACATATTTCTAAGCATCTATTTGAATGAACAATAATGAATCCTTATGGATTTCTCAATAACTAACAAAAGTAATTAATATGGTCAATTATATATACTAATCAAATTAAATAGTAGCCTTAATGTAGTTAAATAATAGTGTATTTCATGGTTTTTTAGTTTAAGGATATTTTGGGTAATTTGGGTTGTGTATTTAGTAAAATATTAGAATGAGAAATTAAATTGTAAGTGTATTGAGTAAGGAGTGTGTATTAAGTAATTAGGGGTGTGTATTTAAAACATATCATCCCCTTGGGTGCATTAAGGCACCGGTACATTAAAAAAGATGCCCTTGGGCAACCGGTACCAAGCAGTTGCACCGATTGTGAGTTAGGTTGAGAATTTGAAATCAAGTGCCTCGACTGCTGAGCCACTCACTCACTCACTCATCTTCATCGTCTTCTCCGTCTTCTTCCCTCTCCCAACTCCATTGTTCTGCATCCCTGGTTCCTCTCTCCGAACTCCCTTCACATCCACTTCGTAAACCCTAAATCTGAAATCCCTCTTACTTGATTCCTCTATCTTTTTCTCCATTCTGAAATCCCTAAAGAAATCCCTCATCCCCTCCCTAAAATCCCTCTAATCTGTAACCCTCATGCTTCTCTGGTTCTTCTCTCTCTTTCGCTATCTCTGAAATCACTCAGACCAAACATGCCGCTGAATGGCTACACAAAGAAGGCACCTAAAATGGCGAAACTGAGCAACTCCAGTAACTCTGATGGAGGTGCCCGAAAGAGTCGAATCGCAACCTCTAAACCGAGCAACTCCACAATAATCTCTGATGGAGGCCTCCTAAAGAGTGCCCAAATCGCCGCCTCTAAAGTGTCGGCTTTAGCGATGCCTCTAAGGTCTCGAACCAAAATTCTCCAATTTTGGATTTTGTAAAGAAAGCTTATGTTGACAGCACTGAAGCAGTGATTGAGGCACCGAAACATAAACCTCCTTCCAATGAGACGCGGTCGCGAAAAGAGAAGGCACCAGCATCAGAGGATTTAGAGTTGTCTACCTCATCTACGGAAGCCAAAGAGGTGAAGGATCAAAAGAAACTCATCATGAAGAAGAAAGCCTCCGGTCATTCCATGAGCTTTTTGAACTACCTGTAAGTATTCAAATTTCCATCAAATTAGTAATTATGTCAAATGACTAAAGTTATGTGAAATTGCTAGATTGAGAGCAAGAATATTCAACAAAAACAAATCAATCCCCCAAAGCTAAACCATGATGTGAGTATTGATTGAAATTACATGCTTGTTTTGCAATTACATGAAATACTAACTGGGATTCCTACTAATTGAGCCAATTGCTTATGTTTCAATTTTGAGTTGAGATATCTCAAAAATGGAAAGAGCTTCCAGCTGAAGAGAAGGAGCAGTACGTAGTGACTGATTGATGTGGTCAGTCATCAGTTTCTGAGGAAGAGTTGCTTGAGTTAGTTCGGATTGATACCCGTTGCTCTCCAAACTGCTTCAGGTCTTTGGTTACAGATTTTAGAGATGAGAAAAAGGCAGCCTGTTCAGCAATTGGATTTGATGTGTTGTTGAAAGATGTCAGAAAGGAAAATGCACCACTCTATGTTGCGTGTCCTTGTGGACTCCGTAGACCCTAAACCATGCACTATAACCATGCACGAAAAGGAGATTGAAATGGATGCAAGCAACTTTGAAAATGTGATGGGGTTGAAGAATGCTGGGTCGGAGCTCACCTTTAAATGTTCCACTAATGTTCACCCTGAGTTGATGGCGATAATAGACTCATTGTGTGGGAAGGATAAGAAGATCAGTTTAAGGGACGTGCATACCTACCTGAAAGATACGAAGAAGTTGGCGACAAGTTCAAGCGCCTGTTTGTGTTGTTAACAATGAACACCATCCTTAGCCCATCTGCCTCACTGAAGGTACCAGAGAAGTGGTTGCTGGCCCTGAAGGAAACTTGCCTGATTAAAACTTTAAACTAGGCCGATTACTCATTCAAATATTTGATGGAGGTACTCTTAGTCCTATTGTAGCGGTTGTGTCATGTTTCTGCAACTATTCTATTTCGATTGTGTTTCACATGGGAAGATCATTGTGGACAAGTCCTTGTACCCAGTTGAAGCTTAGGGGGACCAACGAGCAAACTGCTCAAATGGGTAAACAAGCAAGGTGGTTTGCTAGATGAAACAATTCTTGTGGAAAAGGTTGGTGATTGTGTTGGTACTGGAGATCAGGACAAAGCATATGGGGTGTTTAAGAAAGAAATGCCTCAATTGGCTGCCAAAGTGAATGGGCTAGAAAATAATATGTGCAATTTGAGAGATGATATGATGGGAAAGATGGACAAAGTCTTGAGTATGTTGAACACTTTGACATCACAAAATGTGAATGCCAATCAGAACTCTCAAACTGATGGCTTAGCAGAGAAAGTGAGCCTCAATAAAGCTTCAAAAAAGAAAGCGGGAGAGCAATATGAGGTATAAAGTTATGAAGTTATGGGCAGTAGTGAATGGAGAATGAAATGGAGTGATGTGTTTCTTGTTAGTTGATCAATAATAAAAGAATGCATTGAATGCATTTCTTTATAGTTGTTGTGTTTCTTTGTGGTTGATCAATAAAGGAATGCATTCACTGCATTTCTTTATAGTTATTGTGGTGTTTCCGTTTGTGTAGTGCACGTCGCACCTTGTAATAAGAGATGAGTGGCTTTTAATGGAGTTACTTTTCAATGTATCCCTTCTCTGTTCATTGTTAATGAATGCACCTATTTTCCCCTTCTGTTTACTGACACGCAACTACTTTCTATCTCACGTAGGTGTTACTGGTATATGGGGAAGAGTGGCGACAAAGAAAGAAGACCTCCTTGATTTGCCTATCTGACTTAACATCTGTAGTCAGCCCACTGAAAAAGTACGAAGAAAGTTGATGCCAACCCCACGACCAAGAGTAACATAGAGAAAATTAGTAACTTCAAAGTCAAGGGAGATCGAGAGGAGGCTGACAAAGAAGTGTTTAGGGTTGTTTATGATGTGTCAGCTAAAGAGAATGAGACCATTGTGGATAGTGAAAATTTCTTCACTAGCCGAAAAGTAGTTTGGTCACTTAAACCTAACAGATGGATTGAAGATGATATAATCAATTTATTTAGTGACTATCTATTTCTCGAAGGCTTGCCAAGCGATAGTTGTTGTTACTTCACTACCTACTTTTGTCAAAAAATGAAAAATTACAATGCCAGAGACTTGTGGAGATTCGGTTATGGCAGTTTTGAAGGGTTTGGGTGTAAAGACATTTAAGAATGACATACCCAGTGCTAGAAGGTAAGTGATTGCTTTTTCTTTGTGTTTAGCTATAATTGTTGGTTATTCTCTCGATCATACATCACCTTCTCATTCATATTTTCAACAGATGTTCATACCAATGCATGACATCAATCATTGGTACCTGTTTATTATGCGTTTTGATAACCAGACAGTAGAAGTGTGGGATAGCTTAGACAGGAGACGGATGAATAAGTGCAAAGCCGTTGTAAATAACGATCTTGAGGTGCAGTTGAATCTTTTTGTGAAACCCCATAAGCCTTGTACTTATAGTTATTTTTTTCTGATTGTGCAGTTGCAAAGCACTGGACATTATCTACCACCTTGTGGAGTTCACAGTGAAGAATGTTATGAAGACGAAGTTTGCTGACTTCCATGTCTTCGAGTAGGCTCAATGCCCTAAACAAGAGGTCATAGTTGTTGCTACTTCACAACCTACTTCTGTTGAAAGATGAAAAATTACAATGATAGAGACCTGTGTGGAGATAAGGCTAGGACAGTATCGAAGGGTTTGGGTGTAAAGAGATGTGAGAATGACATATCCGAGTGTGAGAAGGTAAGAGATTGGTTTTTCTTTGTGTTTAGCAATAATTGTTAGTTTTTCTCTCAATCATAGATCATTCTCAGATTCATATTGTCAACAAATTTTCATACTAATGCATGACATGACATGACATCAATCATTGGTAACTACTTGTTATGCTTCTTGATAACCAGATAAGAGAAGTGTGAGATAGCTTAGAATGTAATAGGAGACGGATGAATAAGTGCAAAGCTATTGTAAATAACGTTCTTCTAGTGCAGTTGAATCTTTTTGTGTTGAAAACCCCGTAAACCTTGTATTTGTCTTGATTTTTTTCTTGATTGTACAGTTGCAAACACTGGACATTATCTACCACCATGTGGAGTTCACATTGAAGAGTGTGATGAAGAAAAATTTGATGACTTCCATGTCTTCGAGCAGGCTCAATACCCCAAACAAGAGGCAATAGTTGTTGCTACTCCAGTCAACAGATAAAAAATTACAATGACAGAGATGTGTGGAGATTCGGCTAGGACAATTTCGAAGGGTTTGGGTATAAAGAGATTTGAGAATGACATACTCGTGTGTGAGAAGGTAAGAGATTGGTTTTTCTTTGCGTTTAGTAATAATTGTTGGTTTTTCTTTAGATCATACATCATTCTCACGTTCACATTTTCAATAGATTTTCATACCAATGCATGACATCCATCGTTGGTGCCTGTTTGTTGTGCATCTTGATAACCAGACAGGAAAAGTGTGGCATAACTTAGAATGTAACAGGAGACGGATGAATAAGTGCAAAGCCGTTGTAAATAACGTTCTTGAGGTGTAGTTGAATCTTTTTGTGTTGAAAACCCCGTAAACCTTGTACTTGTCGTTATTTATTTCTTGATTGTACAGTTGCAAACACTGGACATTATCTACCACCATGTGGAGTTCACATTGAAGAGTGTGGTGAAGAAAAAGTTTGCTAACTTCCATGTCTTCGAGCAGGCTCAATACCCCAAACAAGAGGCAATAGTTGTTGCTACTTCAGTCAACAGATAAAAAATTACAATGATAGAGATGTGTAGAGATTCGGCTAGGACAATTCCGAAGGGTTTGGGTATAAAGAGATTTGAGAATGACATACTCGTGTGCGAGAAGGTAAGAGATTGGTTTTTCTTTGTGTTTAGCAATAATTGTTGGTTTTTCTTTAGATCATACATCATTCTCACGTTCACATTTTCAATAGATTTTCATACCAATGCATGACATCCATCGTTGGTGCCTGTTTGTTGTGCATCTTGATAACCAGACAGGAAAAGTGTGGCATAACTTAGAATGTAACAGGAGACGGATGAATAAGTGCAAAGCCGTTGTAAATAACGTTCTTGAGGTGTAGTTGAATCTTTTTGTGAAACCCTATAAGTCTTGTACTCATAGTTATTTTTTTCTGATTATGCAGTTGTAAAGAACTAGACATTATCTACCACCATGTGGAGTTCACAGTGAAGAATGTTATGAAGACGAAGTTTGCTGACTTCCATGTCTTCGAGCAGGCTCAATGCCCTAAACAAGAGGCAATAGTTGTTGCTACTTCACAACCTACTTCTGTCAACAGATGAAAAATTACAACGACAAAGATGTGTGGAGATTCAGCTAGGATAGTTTCAAAGGGTTTGCGTGTAAAGAGATTTGAGAATGACATACCCAAGTGCGAGGAGATAAGGGATTAGTTTTTCTTTGTGTTTAGCAATAATTGTTCGTTTTTCGTAGATCGTACATCATTATCACATTCATATTTTCAACAGATTTTCATACAAATACATGACAACAATCATTAGTAACTGCTTGTTGTGCGTCTTGATAACCAGACAAGAGAAGTGTGGGATAACTTTGAATGTAACAGGAGACGGATGAATAAGTGCAAAGCTTATGTAAATAACGTTCTTCCGGTGCAATTGAATTTTTTTGTGTTGAAAACCCTGTAAACCTTGTATTTGTCGTTATTTTTTCCTGATTGTGCTGTTGCAAACATTGGACATTATCTACCACCATGTGGAGTTCACAGTGAAGAGTGTTGTGAAGAAAAAATGTGTTGACTTCCATGTCTTCGAGCAGGCTCAATGCCCTAAACAAGAGGCAATAGTTGTTGCTACTTCACAACCTACTCCTGTCAATAGATAAAAAATTGTAATTACAGAGATGTGTGGACATTTGGCTAGGACAGTTTCAAAGGGTTTGGGTGTAAAGAGGATTGAGAATGACATACTCGAGTAGGAGAAGGTAAGGGATTGGTTTTTCTTTTTGTTTAGCAATAGTTGTTGGTTTTTCATAACATCATTCATCATTCTCACATTCATATTTTCAACAAATTTTCATGTCAATGTATGACATCAATCATTGGTACCTGCTTGTTGTGCAACTTGATAACTAGACAAGAGAAGTGTGAGATAGCTTAGAATGTAACAGGAGACGGATGAATAAGTGCAAAGCCGTTGTAAATAATGTTCTTGAGGTGCAATTGAATCTTTTTGTGAAACCCCATATGCCTTGTACTTAAAGTTATTTTTTTTTCTGATTGTGCAGTTGCAAAGCACTGGACATTATCTACCACCATGTGGAGTTCACAGTGAAAAATGTTAAGAAGACGAAGTTTGTTGACTTTCATGTCTTCGAGCAGGCTCAATGCCCTAAACAAGAAGCCATAGTTGTTGCTACTTAACAACCTACTTCTGTTGAAAGATGAAAAATTACAATGATAGAGACATGTGTGGAGATACAGCTAGGACAGTATCGAAGGGTTTGGGTGTAAAGAGATTTGAGAATGACATATCCAAGTGCGAGAAAGTAAGGGATTGGTTTTTCTTTGTGTTCAGCTGATTTTCATGTCAATGCATGACATCAATCATTGGTACCTACCTGTTGTGCATCTTGATAACTAGACAGGGAAGTGTGGGATAGCTCATGTAACAAAAGACGGATGAATAAGTGCAAAGCCATTGTAAATAAGTTCTTGCAGTGCAGTTGAATTTTTTCGTGTTGAAGACCCCGTACCCTTGCACTTGTCATTATTTTTTCCTGATTGTGCAGTTGCAAACACTAGACATTATCTACCACCTTGTGGAGTTCACAGTGAAAAATGTTATGAAGATGAAGTTTACTGACTTTCATGTCTTCGAGCAAGCTCAATGCCCTAAACAATAGGCAATTGTTGTTACTTCACAACTTACTTCTGTTGAAAGATGAAAAATTACAATGATAGAGACATGTGTGGAGATACGGCTAGGACAGTTTCGGAGGTTTTAGGTGTAACACTATGCCAAAAAGTTAATCAGACGACAGATCATATCTGTCGTCTGATTGCATGATTTTCTGTCGTCTGAGGTGCTGCCGTCTCTTGTACAATCAGACGACAGATAAAATCTGTCGTCTGATTGCACTCAGACGACAGACATGTTTTTGGTCTTCTGTTGTCTGATTGATTCCTCACATGTATAGGTGTGTGTTATGAAGATTTCAGACGACAGAAATGTGTTACCTTATATATAAAAACAAAACCAATGGCTTTTTGTAAACATTGGTTTTGTTTGTACTATCAAATATCAACACATCCCCGTAACGCATAAAATCAACAACTGCATGCCCATCTCGCCAAAACATGTTTGCTAACCTGTTTTCTACATCTACATTGAACCTGCAGTAGAAGTATGGGTCTTGTGCTGCCAGAGTGGTCATGTAGGCAAGTGCGCCTTCAGAGTCACTGTCAAAGGAAGTGGTGCGCCGTTGTTGGTCGAGCTTGTTGTACAGGTCCTTCATGGTAAATCTCACTATCTCATATCCCCCCGCCTGCTCCACCATGTACTCATACGCATGGCAAGGTCTGATTGACACTTCAGACTGACATTGTATTTACATGGGCCAAGTCTGATTTGTTGACATTTCAATGCGAACGAATGAAGGCAGTCTGGTTTTCAGTTGCTAACTAATTAGAATGCTCTGGAACAAAGGCTTTCAGCACATAAGCTCCTACAAGCTCATTGTAATTGACCTTGAATTTAGCCTTGTAATTCTCGGAGGAGTACGACCCCTTCCGTCCATTGCGAACCGCTTTTTAGCTCGAGCCCCTTGCTTGTTGCAAAGCCATTGTCTCCTACAGATCATACCTTCAGCCTCTCCCTTGGTATCCTTCCTAAATCCAAAGCCAAGTGCCAAGGAATAGGCAAAATAGAACTTCTCTACGTCCTTTACTGTCTTGAACGTCATGGCCTTCACGTCATCAACCTTCAATCTTCTGTAGTCTGGGACATCGTTAAATCATCAGTTCGTGTTTCATCAGCTCGAGTCCCTTCCTTGTTGCAACCCTTTGTTGTGTTGTCCATCAATGCTTCAGTCTCGGAAGGATCCATGGCTCTTTGGGAATGAATGAGGGAAGAGAGATAACAGACTTGTGAGAGAGAACAGAGAGAGATGGGGAAGAGAGAGAGAGAATAGAGAGAGACTCGAGCTGGTTTGGGGGGAATGAAACGGTCACTTTGGTTTCGAATTGGTTTCAATTTTCAAATGCTCCAATCCAAATAGTCAGATGACCGGATCTTTAGGTAACCAGTTGCACCTGCAGGGCCTACTATCCAAGTGTACCATTAATTGCTTGCCATGTAGATCACGCATGGGTACATTAACGCACTGTAGTCTTTTCCTTAAATTGACGTCCTAAACTCCTAACCAAGTCCATGAGAGAGGAAATTTCCTTTACTTTTTTTTTCTGCATTTGGTGCATCATGTTCATGTGACTTGTAAAAATCGAGACTTGAGTTTGTCATACCGCATGTACTTTTTGTATTTTGATTTGCAATGGGAGATTATTCAAATATCTACTGTAGAAGCTGACAGCAATGATTTGATCTATCATTCGAGGAGTCCCCACTTGGTGTCATACATCTAAATCTAATGATGAAATGCACAAATCCAAATACAATTACCCCCCCCCCCCCCCCCCCCCAGTCATCTTCATGACCACAAACACCTAAGAAACCTTTTCATTATAACTTTGTAGAACTTGGGGAATTTGGTCGTTATTGTGTTATGAAAACAAGCTTTGTCCTCGTATGAAATAAGGTTTGTATCAGCAATTGCTACAGCCATGCCTTTCTTTCAAACTAACCAACCTATTCTTTCAGACCTTCATGCCGATAGGACTAGTCTAAAACAAGGTTTTATATGGGCTAGGGGACTACAAATTACCAAATTTCTCAAGTCATGGTCATGATGTTGAAGACAAATCTGAGCTTCTTTTTCGTAAAAATAAAAAAGAAATGGAGGCATATTCTTTTCCTTTCTTCCAACTTTACAGGCTTCAGGAAAATGAAGACTTACGATAAGAGAGTCATATCTTCAAGTAACTAACAACATTTGAAATTAAGGCTGCTGTTTGTCAACACAATACTCAAGTCTCAGCCAAAAGGCCGAGACAGGTAACAGAACAAATATTACAATGCAACAATAGAACAGGTTTATTTTGAAAATACAAAACTGGGGGATAAATTTGTCCATCCGGAACATCAACAGAGTGTCCATCTGCGGCAAATTACATATGGAACATCAAGCCTGCCTGATTATTATATCAATATGAGTTACATTGATGCGTCAGAAATTGCTCTTCTGCAGCCTGAATCTATTTGCAAGCCTGATTATTATATCCATATCATAAAAAAATACAGGGAGCATCCACAGATTCCATGCAAAAAACTCCTCTACCTTCCAAAAGTTTACTGTATCATCCTCAAACCAACAGACAAAAATTTCTTCCCTGAATTTACCCCAACCTATCTTTGCTGTTAATAAAATCTTTGATATGCAAAATTTCACGATGCAGCTTTGGCTTTCGACTTTTGTTTCTTGCCATCCAGTGCAGCTAAGCCTCTGCCCAACCCAACTGGAGGTTGACCTTCCGGCTCTAATGATGGTTGGTTAGTTTTCGCATCTGCTGGGCCATTTGAAGGATGGTTGTTGCCTTCCTTCGCTCCATTGGTTTCTCCATTTTCCACTGAATCTGGGGCCCCACCTGCTGCACTCATGATATTGAGGAGATGAGTCAGTGGAGGCAGAGCTTGGACCGGAACACCGTGTTGACGTATTAAGAGGCCTCTCGCTGCTGCCTTCTTCCTGATTTCGGCTGCTGCTCGTTCAGCCCTCTCATCTACTCCCCTCCCTCGGGGAAGAGTTTCACCCATTATTGCGGCAGCATTAAGAGATTTGTTGACAGAAGTGTTGGAACTCCCAGACCCGCCGGCTATAGCAGCAGATTGGAATGCCTGCATCAAGTCAGGATTGGCCTGACATGCAAAATCAAATATTAACCAGAAGTTCTGATAGTATGATTAAAACAACAAAAATATGAAATTCGGGAAGAGCAGAACCAAAAACAATCCACCAAACATCCTTCAATATCAATAAAATGTTCAATCACCATTAAAAAGAAGCTTCCAAAATACCTTTAACATGTCGATTGCCTTTTGAGCTGAAGCGGCATTCAAAGCTTGACCTTTTTGCTTTTGTGCATTCATCTTTCAAAAGAAAAAAGATAAAGTTTAGTAATCAGAAACAACTACTATTTTGAGAATATGGAACCACCTTCCAGTCTATTCACTTTGCAAGCTGCTCAAGGATACTAAACATGTACCTGTTGCTCGCGCAACTTAAATGTCTTCATCCAGTTTTGAGAGTCACGTGTCCTCGAATCCTCCTCACCCAGTTGTTTGACAAGTATATCATAAGTTTTCTTCTCATGCTGCCATACCAAGTTCCAAAGTCAGTCCATTATATTTTAAAGTTGCCTACAACTAAACAGCAGTGAAATCATCTTTCAATAGATCGAGGGACAAATCTTGGTATGACATCTGAATTTCTGTTCAAGATATATATTTACTCAAATCTTTTTATTAACCATGACTCCACAGAGCAAAGATGAAACCCATCCCAAGCTCCCACAAGTCCAATTGGTTTCAACAGTTGCCATTAACAGGTGTTGGCAACTGAATGTTGCTATCAAAACTCACATTTAGAATTATACATAATTATGAGGATCGTAATAACAATAAAAGGGTCTCCTACTGCATCTATTAGTGTGATTGTGCAAATTATGATTACTTTCAACATGGACCACTGTCTTAAATTTCAAATCAGGGGTCACTTGAAACTTGTGGAACATGGAACTGTCACTAATTTAATCTTTCTATTAAGAAGCATACCTGGTGGGAGAGCTTGAAGGCACCCATACAATTAAATGCAATAGCAAGTGCATGATAGCATACAGCAGTTTGGATATGTTCCTCGCCCAGAAGCCTTTCATTCTTTTTCAAAGCCTCTTGCAAATATCGAAGAGCAGTGTCCATCTTCCCAAGATCCTGGTACATCATAGCAACATTAATGAATGTTGCTGCAACATCAGGATGATCTGGGCCAGATGACAAACTTAACAGGAGCAATGCCCGGGACATATGTCGTAAGGCGAGTTCTGTTTGGTTAAGTCCATGATAGAAAAGAGCCATATTCCCATAGCTGCAGTTTCAAAGATGTAGATGAAGGGAGCCAACAATTAGACAATTAGATCCAGAAATAGAGTGGAGATAGAAAGAGAGTCAGAAAGAACAATGATAGGATGGAGTTGACACTGATCATACTCAATGGGGAGGGAGAGACCAAAAGCAAGCAATTGCAAGTAAAAATAGAGTAAAGATAATACACACACGAGTTTGTGACATTACATCCACATTCTGTTTAAATATATTCACTTATGACAACTTTTCTTAGTTACATTCCCACTTTTGGTTTACTGAGACAGAAATAAATAGCAGAAGTTTACCTGTGAGCAGTGTCAGGGTGGTCCAAACCCAGGCAACGCTCGTTTATAATTAGCTCCTTGTGCTGTTGCATTATGGCTCCCGCCATGTCTCCAGCATGATATAGAACCATTGCAAGATACCTGAAATTTAGTACAAGGACACTTTAGCTCAAATTCAATCAGAAATAACCTTTAGACAAGGGTTTAAGTGGCGAAATGTACCGACAGCAGTTAGCAACCTCCCGATGCATTGGGCCTGTAACCTGAAATTCAGAAAGAAAGAAATAATAGTTTTTTAGTCATTAATATCATAGAAAGTTTAACATAACAACCCAAGTGAAGTTGCATACCTGCTGAAGTATGGAAAAGGCCTCGGAAAATAATGTGTAGGCTTCACTCAACATTCCCTAGCAAAAAATAATTGGAACAAATGATCAATATCAATCCCTGGCAAGAGAATATTTCCATCTGTTTTTATTGTGAATAATTAAACTCCAGAATATTTCTGTATGTTGAAATTAATTGTGAATCTAATAAACTCATATTGCTTTAATCTGAAATGCAAAGTTGCAGATTTTGTGTGAGATTTTGCTAAACCTAGAGATTCCTGCATGAACAGTTCCACATTATAAAATGATAGAAAGACCTTGATAGTTGAACAGCTCTTTACAATCCGAATAATTCATAACTAAGTACATGTGTTTTTTTTCTTGGTCCTAACCAATTGAATACTGCTCCAGAGTAAATTTTTGGCTATCATTGGAATAGCATTGACATAATGGCGCCAACATATTTCTGGTTGAGACCATTTTCTTTATATCCTGACATTACCACATTTCACGACACCACATGTATTCTTGGAAGACTCATTTATAAACCACAAAGTTGGGTTAATACCTCAGCCAATTGGATTTTCCCTGTTTCCACAAGATCCTTAGCTTCTGAACAAACAGGAACAGAGTGTTTCACTACAGGTTGAAGATTCAAGATATCTGATATTTCAAAAGGTGCTGCAGATTTCAGATCATATCTGCGAGCTGCAATTGTAATGCCCACCTACAAGTGAAATAAAGCAAGTTGCTGACTACTAAGAAGCCAAGGTGATTTTGGAATCAGACTGCGATGAATTCATAATTACCTTTTGGCAAAGATTACGGATAACCGAATCTTTCTTTACATGCATCCTAGCATCCTTTGGCAACTCAAACTACAGAAAAAGAAAGATTAGGTTAACAAATATTTTAATTCACACGACTCAAACATGTCATATGTGGACTACAAGTCAAATTTAGGCGGCCCAATACAACAAAACATGGAAATGACCCATAAATTATATGTAATTACATGCAAAAGCACCCAAGAAATCATGTTTTTAATTAAGCAGGATGGGAGAGGGGGTGAACAGAAGCAAATGAAAACAATTTTCCTCATGTCAAAAGGTTGTTTTTCTCAACAAGTTAAAAGGTTATTCAGGAATTTCCAACTATATCGGAAGAGTGGAATATACCTCATATTTGAGTTTGGCAAATTCTTGAATGTCAGACCATAGAGTCTCTGAGCTAACATGCATATATGAAGATACACTCTTCCTTGTAGAAGCTCCAGCCTTCCATCTTCCTTGTCCCTTTGACCGTTTTCCCGGAGATTGATGACCTGCTTGTTCCTGAAATTAAAAGAATGTAAATGACAAAACCTTGCTCAAACTTTAAATTAGCTCAACCTATTGGTAATAATAAATTATTGATTCACCAATAGAAGTTCAAATTAATAGTTAACTCTACTTGGTTGCATTTTTTATTACCGACAGTACTTGGATAAAGGATCAAAGCAATAAAAAAAAAACTAGCTGACAATGGGTTGACTATAAAGATGCACATATAACTAAGAAATACTGCTACTATTAATGTTTTATAGGTCAACATTGAATATAAAACATACTTTTTTGGGGGTTCTAGACTGAGAACTATTAGAAGCGACTTTTGAGCCAACAGCTTGATAGCTTCCGAAAAAACAGTTGAAGAAATGGCAGATTGCAGGCCCAATATCATGATCCTCTGTATCTCTTAAGACATCCTGCAGAACATAAACGATGGCCAATATATGAACCAATTCACACCAGCAACATAAAACTGTGTTCTTAGACAATCAGAACCTATTGAGTGCATGAGCATAACAAGAATCTGATTGATTTTACAGTTACTAGAAAATGTTTGCAGAAGACAGAAGATGTCAATCTTGAGATAATCAATCCAAGGCCACTTATTTCAATCAGGTCCTCTGATCAAAATAATAGGATCAACAGTACAAATTAGCGACATTAACAGAAGGCAACAAACAAATTGATTATTTTTAGGCCTTTGGTGTTAAAATGAATCCAAATAAAGCATATGTTCTACACTACAACCTGATACAATACTTCAGATACAAACTGCCGGTATCAATCAGTTGAAAGTGGCAGTTTAAGTTCAAAAGGTAGAGAATGATGGACAATGAACCAAGAGCTAGGGCACAAGTGCCATATTTACTTGGCATCAAAGTTTATTTATATACATTGCAAGGAACTTCTTTATTCCATCTCATCGTATTGGGGACGATACAGATGATGTAAAAGGAAAATAGTTTGTGTATACATAGGAGGAAAAAAGATGATGTAGAAGGCATGTATAACCACTACACTAAATCAAATTCTTGGCCACAAAATAGCATATGACAATGATTAACTGTTGGATAAGTTTGCTGGTCCCCACCAACACTACACTTAGCAAGGAATTTCATAACAAGAGGTCAAGCAGAAAGAAACGCATATCACCTTAAGAATGTGCTTGGCTGATCTAACCACAATCTCATTAGAACAAAGATCCCAAAGATGAGGTAAATGCCTGGTCCCATCAGCCACCTGTTAAAATTTTCTAAATATGTCAGAAGCAAAATTGGACTCAGACATTAGCCCTGGCATATTACAAATAAAATAAAGTACTACTTAAAAACCAGAATTCTTACTTTTCCAATATAACGAACATTAATTCCATGAGCATGGAGTGCTTCAGTTAGTGTCTGCCCATCCATGGGTGATACTTCAAGTGTGCAAAGATCTTGTATGAACTTCGGAAGAACAACCTCAGTAAGATACAAACTGGCTTTCCTCACATTTTCTTCATCTGTTGCTATCTCCTGGAAATACAACGGAAAACATATCATATGATATACCTTTGAACTCAGGAGAAAAGTAAAACGGACAATATATAGTCCATGATTTACCTCCGCATTTCCAGCCAACTTAAACTCAGTGAAGACATTAGGGTTGAAAAGAGTTTCCTCATGTGATTCAGAGCTTTCAGCTGGTGGTGAGACAATTTCTTGTGCATCAACGGTCTTCTCTTTTTGTGCGATGTCCTGTGAAAGCACAAAATATTCAACCTCTTAGAGACATTGTCAACCCCATGTAAGATTTAAAGAAACATGCAAAACTGTAGACAAGACTACAGAGATAACAAAACGCCAAACTAGATTTAACAAAATACTCTCATCATAAGCTCACTGCTGCTAATAAAAATAAAGTTAAACAAAATACTGCCATCATCCTCACCTGGTTATCGTTTGGCCCATCAGCGGTGACCTGAGCCTCTCCTTCACATTTAGACTTCGATTTTGATTTCTCTGCATCAAGGACCTTCTCGACAAAAGGCTCAATTAGATATCCATGAAATAACCAAGACATACTACTTGTGCATATATCAGATATCATGAATTCATGATTTACCTGGCAATAGGAAGTAATTAGTTCTGGTCTCAAGATACAAAATCGAGACCCAGATCCAGTGAAGTTTGCATCACGAGGAGTTACTCTCATCAAGTCAAGAAGATAATGCCTGAAAGAGCAGAAGTTAGTATTGTGTCAGATTTACTAAGTGAGTGCTATATGAGCGTAAACATCTAATATTGGGGTGCCCCAACTACATACTTGATAAGAGCAGCACTTTTTGTGTCTAAATCAATTAATAAATCAATAAATTCATAAAATTTTGTGAACAACAAAAGATTTTCTGAACGGAAATTGTCAACAAAGAAGCTATGAGAAGTCAAATACTATATATGAAGAAAAAAGAAGAAAAAAAAACTACCTGTCATCACTACCAACAATACCCTTGCATTCGACTGGTGCAGCTAATTTGAAAACATTTCCAGATCCATCAAGGACTGTGTGTTCTTTCAAATGAAGGCGTTTAGCAGCCTCCACCACCTAACACAGTAAACATTAGCATTTGCACAAGAAATTCTAGTATTAAGGAGTGTAATGAGCGTTTTCACTTAAATGGATAAAATAAAACTGGCAGTGGAGAAATAAGCCATGCTTCAGATGCATCCTCACCTTGGAATGAAAATCCTCATTCCAGCATATCTTTTTCCCATTATCAACAGAACCATATAAAAGAGAGTCTGATTTATCCCCTTGAAGAATGCCTGGCAAAACACTCTGCAACAGAATGCATGAAAGATTGGTCAAGAGAAAACAATCAGACAACAAAATAGTTCTTTTTCAAACATAACAAATTTAAAAATACAAGGAGTGGGGCAAAATGGATCCTTTATGTTGTGTACAAAAGACCAGATCTCCAGCTGAGCAATTAAAACCAGTACTCAAAGGTAACTTTCCAAAAATCGTAAAGATGGATTTTTGTCGTACTGGTGATGACCCCACAAAATAATATACCTCAGACTTACAAGGGGAAAAGGCATATATTGCAGTGGAAAGAAGGATAGGAGACACAAACTCAGGCTCTTATGTCATCAAACAGACCTCTTTTTTTTGTGTTTTGGGGGGGAAGGGCAGCGTTTTTAACAAAACACGACTTTCGTACATAGTTCTGCCCCAGGAAAATAGAAAATAGAAAATATACTGAATGATATCAGATTTGTGACACACCTGAGCTACTACTCTATGGCCTCTGTAATCAATTATGGCCATAGCAAGATTATAAAGTCCAGGGACATCAGCTTCCTGGTATGCCTTGGTGCCTTTCAAATCATTATTTGCAGAAGCATAAGTAGCCTGCTCAGTCTCACCCAATTGTGTCTCAGCAGCTGATTCCATGGCATCGTGGCATTCCCCTGCGCATGACGCATCACATTTTTCCCCATTGGTGATTTCACTCTCTCTATGCAACAAACTGCCAGTAGACTTTTCAGAAGAACTGCCTAGAGAGCCTGTGCTCCCCATTTTCAAATTGGAAACTGACATATGGTTCTTAGACAGCTGCTCAAGATCCGCATCAACAGCGAAACTGAAGAAGATGTTATTGTGAACATACCTAGAGCCAAAAAAACAAAACCAAAAATTTAGATTTAACTCCATCTTTATTGAGTATACTAACATGATTGTACGAAACATTTAACCAGATTTCTTACTAAAAACTGCTTCACCATAAGAATTAATCTAGAACCAGAAGCATAAGAGTATATTGCATACAACCTACCAAAATAAAGCAATGCCATACTGTGTTAAAGATAGAACAATACTACGGGGTCCATGATAATCACAATATTTAGCATAATTACCTATGAAGAAAAAATAAAGTAAAGGATATTGGCAAATGTCATGAAAAATAGTGTCCCTGTTTCTGATTGACCTACATTGATGCCTACATGATTTCCGTACAGGAGTGCCCAATGAGATACTTTATGCAAATAATAAAAGGTAGCAATAATTAGCATATCAAGGAGCTGAGCATTGTCTTAAAATCATCAAATACTAAGATAAATTCAACACCATCAATGCAGGTCAAAATAAAAAAATATTGTTTGCTCTGTTACTAACGGAATTTCTTCATGGAAAACTTGTAGTTAAAAAACAAAGACTATGTCAGACTAACATGTGGAAGCACTCGGGATCAGTTGGATTTATAGGTGGTATGCATCTGCTGATAACTCCAACAGCACCACTGATTGCTGCATCCACGAAGTCTGATGTCACTTTGTAGAGAGCCCTATCCCGCAAAATTCTGCAAAATATGATATTAAGAAGAGTTAAATATACAAGATACCAAAAA
The DNA here is from genome assembly GCA_024704745.1 of Rosa lucieae. Classification (NCBI taxonomy): domain Eukaryota; kingdom Viridiplantae; phylum Streptophyta; class Magnoliopsida; order Rosales; family Rosaceae; genus Rosa; species Rosa lucieae. Next base: position 31,540,081 of record CM045495.1, on the reverse strand, counting down.
CCATATTTAAGTGACAGAGTTACTAACAGATGGAAAAATGCTAGGACATTGCACACCTTTCCTGAGGAGTTGTATGTGGAAATTCCCTACAAGATTGCAACTCCTCATTCCAATCCCTTTGCATACCAATTAGCTCACTACCATAAGAGAGGGTCAGTGCATCCTCTGCTCTGGCTGCATCACGTTTGTGATCTGAAAATAGAAGATCCCTTTAAATGTATTCATGTGTGTAGATGACACAAATAAGAGTTACAGTAACACCCAAAGAACCAAACTGAACATGTTTGAAGACATGGAGGCCATGACATGGGCAACCAGCCAAAAAAAAAGGTACTAGGTAGGTGTAATATGAAAGACATTGTCAAACCTGCTCAAGGGAATAAAGTACATAAGAAAAACCTTCTACAGCTCCAAAATCATAATTTTTAAAGTCAAATGAGGTTGAGCTCACCTGGAACTGGATGTAACCCTAACCATGAATTTGGTGGTAACAGAGATTGCACGTTTTCAAAAGGATGTGCCGAAGCTCTCCGCTCCAAAATTTCACGAAAAGCTGCAAAATAAGAAAATAGTAGAAGGTAATTGATTAACTGCTGTAACTTTGAAAATTAAAGATAAAAACCAGTGCAAATACCTTTTTGGAACTTAGAGCTGATCTTTTGCAAAATCCCGACAAGTGTGGTCGCTTCTGGATAACTTTTGCTTGGCCTGGGATTAAGGGTATTATTTATGGAGCTTGAATTGACATAAAACATTTTCGTAGTCCCCGTAATACAAAGCTTATTACCCTCCAACGTTACAACATCCAGATAAATCAAATCTCCGACCAGCCTAGCAACAAAACACCAACCGGCTGTTTAAAAATTTTAAATAGAAACAAAAAAAAATGTATCAAAATATGTGTGGATTTATGCAATGAAATACAAGCAACTTTCTTGGTTTACCTTCTATAGCTTGGTGGAGGATTGAAGGATGAAAACACAATACTCTCTACGCATTTGATCTCTGTTGAGGGTGATGAGAGCAAATTACTCAATGCACCAGCAACATCCTCCATAAAACCCAAACCATCAAGCTCAGGGACCTCAGTTTTGATGGTGGCATTACAGTAAAATAAAAATTTGTCCAGTTACAAGGACTTCGGAGTGTCGATATAAGGTATGATTTTTAATAATAATGATAATAATAAACAAATAAAACGACTGAATTCATATTAAATGATGATGAATCAAATACAGTATCACAAACCTCCAGGAGTTGCTACTTTGTTCTGAGCTGTCTCATATTGTAATGCAAGCGATGTTGATAGCGACGCATGAAGTGTGGAAAGTGAAAGTAATTCTCTGGTACGATGAACATGAGCCCTTATAGATCTATCATCATATAAAGCTGCCGGACCAAGTTTCAAGTTAAAATATGCTATAAAATCCTCAATAGAAAACAAAGTTAGCCTCCCAAGAACCATGATCTTATTATACCTGGAACCATTTCCAAGGAGCATCCACCAATAGTAATGTCAGCAACTTCAGAGATTTCATTAAAATCTTCCAAATGATAGGTTGAGCCATCTTTGGTGTGTAGCAACAAGTCATAGCATGTAAAGAAGCATGTCTCAGGAGCATCAAGCAGAAACTGTCTTATATCCATAACAGAATCTCCTGGGTTCAACTGCAAATCACATAAATAAATCAGTAATCTCCATACTATATTGACAGTATAAAAAGAAAGAGTGCGATTCTGCATTTTGTATCCAACAAAATAACCTACAAGCAAATATATCATCAAAACTAACTCACTTGTAGTTCTAGCTTCTCGCCACTTTGTGTCTTGACAGAGACAGGGTAAAGATGAAGGTCACCTGCACTCTCAGAACAAACCACAATGAGAAGGCAACTTTTCTTTGATCAATGAGATAGACAACTAAAAGATAACAATAGATTCACAGCAAGCATATATATCCATATGTAATCATTTGCTGATATGTTCATGCAGTATTTGTGTCTACTACTATACTCAACGAGGATTTGAAGTGTGGAGCATATGTTAATTTGCATATAGTGCTTGGATCAAATCTTAACTACGTATGGATGTTTACTATTTTGTACCTATCTCAATATAAATATTCAAACATAATTATAGTAAACAACTACATGAAGATTTACAAACACGTGCATATCTATGTAAATGTCAAAAGGTTTATTCTGGCGGCGTGTACATTGGTTCTCATTGCTGTTACCATCGCCTTAATGTAGTTGGCGTTATGTTTGATTGAAAGGGACAAAAGGCATTAATTATACATTAATACTGCGTCACCTAGCAGTAACGGTTTGATATAGTGGAAGACGGCGTATTAATTAGAAGATCTTTACTATGGAACAAATATTATAAAACCCAAATTAGCAAATTCACCTTGCTTAGGTTGGCCAGCTGAATTTTCTGTTTCAGATTCACCTTGCTTTGGTTCGACGACTGCAACATTAGTTTCAGAATCCTTTACCTCCAACTTGTCACTAGTTGACTCTTGCACAGTTGGAACACCATTAGCATTGGCCTTGACAGACTCTGAAGCAGTCGACTTATCTTTTGAGTTGTCTTTCACCGGAGCATCAGACTGGACCGCCGAATCAGACGAACTTGCAGCATTATGTGACCCTCTCCGGTTCCTCCCTTTGTTTGATTTTCCAGCCATTTCCACCTCCTATTCTGCAAACAATTACCGACAATCAACACTCACCTCATACGCACCAAACACCCAAAAAAAAAAAAAACAATATAGACATTGCACTTGGTAAGAAATTAACTTCCATAAACACAGCTATTTCATACAAAATCAAAGCTAACCCTCGAATCGTTCCTACTGATTTCAAAAGGCATGTTACACTATGAGAGAGAAACATATACCAATTTCTGAAGATAACTATCCAATCACACATAAAAATATCACTTTCAGACTAAAGTTGTGAACAGAAAATTTTGAATAGACAAGAGCTCAGTCTGGCTATCGGAGATGAAACAAAAACAATCCAGGCAGTGTTAAATATTCTTCTTAATTCATTCTGCAAATGATTACAAACCAAAGCTCTTCAATCAAGAGCCCGCTACTGTAACCCTAACCGTTCATTTTGATAATCTTCAACAATCAATTTCAAAACCAAATGAGGAACAGAGAGAGAGGATAAAATACCTAGAAGAAGGCTGGAAGAAGCTACTGCGGGTTTTTGGCGACGTTAGGAAATGGAGGAGAGTGACGATAAAAAAAAAAAAAAAAAAAAAACCTAGCAGCACATATGAAACCAGAGAGATAGAGAGAGTCGGAAGCGATGAATACCTAGAAGGTAGGAAGGAAGCTGCGGAGTGAGTGAGGTTTTAGAGAAGGAGGAGGAGGAGCAGAGAGAGTGAGAGAGACTGGCGGCTTCTTCCCCTTTATTGGAGAGAAGAAACAGTATCTCTTGGCCCCGTTTGGTATTTTTGAGTTTCCGGGCTAAACCCTGCTGCTTGCTTTTTATCCCTCTGGTTGGGCTCTCAACCCGTAGATCCGGCCTGAAACCCGCCAAAGATAAAAATGTAGCATTCCCAGAATACCCCCGTCTGATTTCGTAACCGACGCCATCGTGTCTTCATTCGTGTGGTTAGTTTGGGGATTGCAAGTTACCTTACACGAAGTCCCGAGCAAAGCTTGTTAAAATGAAGTGGCTTCTTTGTTGAGTTGTGTTCTTTGTACTCTATAATGTGGTGTCATTTATGTTTTAATATTTAATCAGTGGAGGAGTCAGGTCATTAGGCAACTCCAACCCTTGGCTCTATTTGGGGGTGTTATTCTCATTTTAACACCCTATTATTACATTATTCATATAGGAATCAATTCTTATCTCCAACCATTATATGGAGTGCTATTTTTACTATTCTTGACTAAAATATAATATGAGTATAATTTTGATGAATACTATATTTAAAATATGTTAATTTAATTAAATAAGGTAAAAAAAATTTAGCATTTTATCATAATAGTTAACAATTATTCTTATTATTTAATGAATTAAAAAAAAACGGTGATCCAAGCTCGGCAGAGAATAACTTCTTCATTGTGCCTCCAAGAATCCCCTCTTGGAGCCATTTTTATCCAAGAGAAAAGAAAAAAAAAATATTTAAGAACAAGAAGATGGGTGAATGAATGAAAAAGGAGATGGAGAATATTTGGTGTGAGGAAATAGAAAAGAATGGGTTGGTATTTATAGAATTTTCTAAATTTTACTATTCCAACGGGTATATATTTTTCCTCAATTTTCTGAATTTTTTTTATTTTTTTTAATAAAAATGAAATTAATAACCCATTATTTAATAAGAGCCGTGGATTAATGTTTTTCCTCAAATCTGAGCCATCAGATGACAAATAGATCCGTTACATTAAAAAAAAAAAAATATATATATATATATATAGGACGACATCTCCATATTCAAAATGGACAGATTGTGGTCATTCATTATAAGAACATTGTAAATCCCAACGGTCAACAGCCGACAGCTTCAGTCAGCACGAGGCCCAGTCTTCTATCATTTACCGCGTTTCTTCTCTCTCCAGCGTAGGTCTCACGAGTGCGTTCCTCTCCTGACGTAAACCCCATCGCGTTTCAATCAAGCACGTTAGTTGCTTTATTGGGCTAGGTCTGATATTTCTGTGGTCCCGTGTCACTGTAGCCGGTTCTGGTCTTGGAAAAGTCTCAAATATGAGACTCCAAATGAGCCCAAGTCTTATATTTATAAGACCAGATCCACCAAAAAGCCATGGTTGGAGATGCAAAGTCTCATAATTGGCCAAATTTTAGTTTGGCACCCAATGGTTGGAGTTGCCCTTAGGGCATTAAAAAAATAACTAAATACTGTTTAGTTCTGGAGATTTTGACCAAAAAACACTTCAGTTCCTAACCTTCTAATTTCACACGTTTAGTCCTTGTACTTATCAATTTTGGACCAATAGGTCATTTCCGTCACTATCCGTCCAAAACCTCCGTTAAATAGCTTACGTGGCAATTATTTCCCCACTAAATTATCTATTCTACCCTCACCTCCATTTGTTTTTTTAATATATATATTTCTCTATTTATTTTTTCTTCTTCCTCCTCTCTCTCCTCCTTCACCAACTCAATCTTCCTCACTTCCTCCTCCGAGACTCCTCAATGTCGTGCCCTTTTCTTCCTCCTCTCTCTTCTTGTTGTCCTCTACACCTAGATCGAAGGGACTGATTCATATACAACATATATGTTAGATGTTTGTAGCTCGATTCGGACAGGAAATTGAGGCTGAGAGAGAAGATGATCCATATGGGGAGAAGATGATCCGATTTGGGGCTTTTTTTTTTTTTGTCAATCTATTTATCTCTTCCTCTTCCTTCTTCCTGCTTCTAGCTCCACCCCTTACGCCGTCCTCTTCTCCACCCTCTACGACCTCCTCTGCGGCGTTTCCAACACCACCCTCCCCATTCGCCACCTACTTCAGCACCTCCCATAAACAAAGAAAACAGAGGCAAGCCATATACCCAAATCACTGAGTTTCAGAAGACAGAGAATCAAAGGCAAGCCATATACCCAAAATCAAAGGCAAGCCATATACCCAAAACATAAACACCATTACCCCAAACTCAAATTGAGACCCAATCCCAAATAACCCGAATTGAAACCCTAAATCCCCAAATCAACCACAAAAGAATCAAACTTTGGGAATCAGCAACGATTTAGATCAAAAAATGGATTTTCGGGTGAAGATTCAGAGGACCTATTTGTATGATTCCAATTCGGAGGCTGTGGTGTTTTGGGCTCCTGAATCCTTTTCACCTAATGCCCAGCCATAGTTGCACGATACAGGCGAGAATCTGAAGCTTCGAGAGCAGTTTATGCTTCTCTTCTTAGGGATTCGGGTTCGCATGGTGGTCTGGTTCAGATTCAGGTTCAGGTTTCTGGCCGGACCTGCGGGGACGCTTAGTGGGGGGAGAGTGAGAGGATCTAGGGGTAGGGTTTGGGTTGGGTTGGGATTAGGTTGAAGAAGAAGGGCCTGGAAGAAGTGGATGGCGTGGGAGAGAGAAGGAAAGTGGAAGATGACGTTGGGTTAGGGGAGGAGATAAACTAAAAAAAAAAAAAAGAATAAATTTAAAATAAATAAAATAAATTTTTTTTAAAAAGGCGAGAGTATAATAGAAATTTTGACATGAAATGAATGCCACGTCAGCAACTTAACGGAGATTTTAGATGGATAGTGACGAAAATGACCTATTGATCCAAAATTGAGAAGTACAAGGACTAAACGTGTGAAATTAAAAAGTCACATTTTGGTGAAAAGGTTAATGACTAAACAGTATTTAGTCCTTAAAAAAAATAGTAATATCAAAACATAAAAAGTCCGCATAAAATTTCTATCTATTACAATGGTAATTGTTCTCGACGAAATCTCATATTTTAAGATAATTTCATGAATGATAATCGAAGCATTTATACTAAGGAAAAATAAAAAAGTGGTTGTGGCAATACTAAAAGCAACTCCAATAGATTCTCTATATTTTGATTTTTCTATACTTTAGGGAAAAATAAGCCTCTTTTGCTCCAACAGATTCCCTATAACTATCTCTATTTTAGGGAAAGTGAGGAAAGAGAAAACCAAATTCCCTATATTTACAGCAAACTCTAAAATTTTGAGGAAGAATACGTAGATTTTAGAGATTGTTGTAAAATAGAGAATCTGTTGGAGTTGGAGAAAAAAAAAAAGGCTAAAGCTTTGACTTTTGCTTCTCTATAATACATAAATTATAGGGAAGTTGTTGGAGTTGCTCTAAATTGTGTAATGAGGCTGCATCAATATTAAATTGTTTAATGATTGGATGCGACACTAATCTTCACAAAAAAAAAGTCACTACATAAATGTCATTAGAGTAAAAAGTCAACAATCATTCTCTCTCTCATCTCCGGCCAACTTCCGACGAATCTCCAGTGACCACAAAAGCTACTATGATGAGATTTCCACTAGAGTAAAAAGTCAACAATCATTCTCTCTCTCCTCTCCGGCGAGGTCTCCGGCCAACTTCCGACGAATCTCCAGTGGTCACAAAAGCTACTATCACTAGCAACAAAAGCTGCGCTGGTGAGATTTTCGGTGATCACAAAAGCTACTATCACCGGCAACAAAAGCTACGCTGATGAGATTGAAAAGCTATTCTCAAAGATTAACAAAGATATGAAAATATAAAGGATACAGCCAAAATAAAAAAGCTACTGCAATTGAGAAATGAAAACATATTCAATGCTACAAAATATATGCAGGGTTCAACAATGATATAACTATGTAAAGCTACTACCATAGTTGTAAAAAACCGCTACCATAGTTGTGAAAATCTATTACAATAGTTGTATAAAACTACTGTCAAGCTCTACCACACTACGCTAACCATAGACATTATTTTGACACCTTCAGCATCAAACTTCATTTCAACATTTCTTTGTTCGCCGGATAATCTATTGGTCAATGGAGGCTTCGATCAGTACTCAAATTCACATGATTTTCGGAATCTACTACTACAAATGCAAAGGAAAAGAATTCTGCAAGAAGATACAACAAAATTTTAGTATTTGAAATGTAGATTAAAAACAAGCAATCTAAAAATCTACTATGACACATGTACAAAGTTACTAAACCAGTAATAAAAAGCTACTGACATACATACTGATTGCACAAAACCAACTGATTATCCATGTTGATAGTGTAACAAAAATCCCAAACAAGAAATGTTAGAGATACGAAATCATAGCAAAAAGGAAATTAAATTTCATTCAGAATCATGCTTTTCTAAATTTGATAAGCTATTAACAAAAGACCACTTGAAATAAATCAAAATAAAAACAAAAAAGTTACTGACATCATATTGAAAAGATACTAACATAGATATAGAAAGCTACTATCACTGTGTTAAAAAGCCACTATAATAGTTATAAAGAGCTAATGACTTTTTTTTTTTTTTAGAATGAGAGAGCTAATGACTTGAAATCAATAAAAATGAAAACAAAAAAGCTACTGACATCAAATTGAAAAGCTATTAACATATGGATAGATTGCTATTATCATTGTGTTGAAAACCCACTATAACAGTTATAGAAAGCTACTGACTTGAAATCAATCAAAATAAAAACAGAAAAGCTACTGACATCAACTTAAAAATATACTATTGTAGCCATAGTATGCAATTTGACAAAGAAAAACATATCAAAACTAAAGCATACTTACATCAACTCCACCAACGGCAACACAAACCCATACAACGCCAGACTGACCGGCCACTGTCACCAAGTAAAACCTGCATAGGTAACGAAGCCATGTCAGAACATTCTTGTATGTAAGATAAGCAGTCAGATCCAACATGATAATGGCACATTGTCCATCCATAAGTATTGGAAAAAACAAAATACAAAGTCAGAATACACTTAGCATTTTACCACACCCACAGAAGGAGCGTGATCCACAAGCAAAGGCCACAGAAATCTTAATTGTAACTTGTATTCATGATATGGGAATCTTAAAACACATGAAAGGAAGAGAAAAAAATTAATCAATTCGATAACATGGAAATAGACCCACAGATAAGAGTGTTACACAAGTAATTAAAGGCTAGCTACAAAAATCCAATTTAAGTTGTATTCAGGATTCTAAATTCTTAGTGGCCGACCTAGTTTCTATTGAAGCAAGTTACAGAAGAAACTTATAATATCATGAATTTGACTAGACAAAATTCTTAGAATTGGTCAAAAACCAAAAAGATAATTGAATCTTAAAACCAATTGAAGAAAAATACAATCAATTCAACAATTATCCAAATAAGGCCATTCACATCATAAGCTTTCAAGCACAAAACAACAAAATAGCACACAATACTACAAATAAAATGGTAAAGCACTATAGTAAACAAGATTAAAGCATTAAAACTGAAAGTATCCATCTCTGAGTCCAAAACGCCTCACAAGCAAATCGAACAAAAGAAACAGTGAATCTCAATACCTACCTGCAATATCTGCCATATTCCCATCACTGTCATGGTAGTCATTGACCTGATGCGGCGAGTCACTACTTGAGGTCGGCTCTGCTCAAGATATTAGAGATGTCACGGCCGACGACGAACTACTTCAGGGATTCGATAGCTTCTCTTCTTCAAACTCGACCTCACCTCACTCTTCGATCAAACTGAAACTCTAATTAACTCGCACAAGGTTGAGTTCACAGAGAAACTAGAGAGAATCAAAGAGATCTGAGTTCGCCTTCAGTGAGGTAGCTCCGATCGGAGCTTCTTCATCGTCGTCGTCTTCTTTAGGCATGGAGGCGCTGTTTCGAGGTTTTGCATCGCTTAGATCGATCGGAACCTGATTTGATGAAGGTCGTTGATTCTGCTTTAATGAAGGCCATAGTCATCTTGGCCACCGGTGCCGGAAGCCAGAGAAACAAAAGAGACGAATGGTTCATCGGAGGACGATAAGGAAGTGAGAGGGCTTCCCGGGAGAGTCGCAGAGAGAGAGAGAGAGAGAGACAGAGAGCGAAGAGAGAGAAAATGAATAATCTGATATCAAGTAGTTTTTTTTTAGGTAAAAGGGTAAAATCGTCAATGATGGAGAAATTGGAGAATGCAAGTGGCCTTGTGAAAGACAAAAAAATATTATGTGGCCTTGTGGCTAATTAAAGTTTCAAAATAACACTAACGAGTAATTTAATTTTCTATATAAAAAAAAAAGGACCAAGTTATGGAGGATGCCCATAAGCTTGACCGCCTAAGTAATCGATGATGGGAAAGCATTGAAAACCTCTATTCTTATTTACAACCACTAGCGGCGTTAGGGTTTTGAGACACTCATCTCTCCTATACAACCTTTCTTTCAACTTTTTTTTTTCTCCTCATCATGTACACAAATTTAATGCCCATATATATAGAGTACATGTTAATAAAATATTCTCTTTTAATGTTTTCCTTGTTGGGACTTGCACATAGCTACACACCATGAGTAAGAAAGAAATACATTGATTAGAATTAATGAATATCGGAAACGTTTTATGTTAGAAATGCTTTTTTGTTTGACCAATTAAGGTGAGGTTTTTTTTTCCCCCTTTTATTTAGTCTTTTCTTATAAAAAGATTTAAATTTATTGTCATATCATTCTTAATATTTTTGAGATATATATACATATCTCAAAAATTTTAGTTAGCGCACGAGACCCACCTTGTCCCATGCTCCCTCTATCGCTATATCTGACTATCTATCATTAAATTTGTAAACATTTAAAATTAAACATATTATTCTAAGAGTACTTTTGAACAACCACATACTAAATCTATCAAACTAGCAAACCTTGGATTTGCGTCTAAGGGTGGCGACATCAATTAATTGAAGTCGATCTCATATATTCCAAGCATGTGGGTGGTCATTTGCGTCATCAACGTGGCATAGAGCCCTAGTGATGTTGGTGTGTTAGTTTGTGGTGATTTGCAGCCTTGCCGATAACGATATATTAAGGCGGCAGATCATTCGTCCAATGTATTTTGAGGTCAATAACTTGGTGATCTTGATTGATTTGCTAATCAAAATGGCCTGACTAGTTTGTACAATTGTAGAGTCGATGGTGATTTACGCAAATTAGCCATCAAATTTCAGTGATAGGTCGGTAGTAATTACTGAGATTATTAGCATAAGGGAGAGACTATTTAACTTTTGATTTTGGTCGGCAACTTGTTACCAACCGGTTTAGAAGATGAGAACGATAAATTATTTACCATATACTAAACGTCAGTTAACTGTTCAAAAGCCATTTTACTAGTCATAAGCCTTTTGCTGTTTGTAAGCCGTTGTGGTGTATCGATTGGAGCTGAACCGAGCCAAATATATTATGCGCTTCGCCCTCGATATATATGACAGAAGCCTCTATCTACACCGATCTGGAAGCCTCTATCTATACCGACAGAAGCCTCTATCCACATCGACATTTGCTTTTCCATATTATCAGGTTTAGTGATCGATCAAAGCTTGATAGAGTTTGGGTTCTTCTTGCAGGCCATAAGCAGCAACCCAATTTGGCCCAAAGGAAAAGGCAGAGCCCAAAGCCTAATAGGACTGGCCCAGCCTAGTTCCAGCCTCCACCATCCTATGCATAAACATAAGTAGATAGTCTTGTTTGGAAAAACACCAACCCCTTGAATGGATTTTGACCATGGATTCCCTCCATTTTCTACTCTCATACTCTCGTACCAAAAAACAAAAGATATTTATAGAAATTGGGAATATGCCACTGAGCAATTTGATTTCACTTGAGACAAGTGCATGTACCTAAGTGGGTCCTATCATTTTGCAGCCCCCAAAAACAGAGTCGGACTGAGTGAGTGAGCCAACAAAAACCACACCCAATCCCCAAAACGTCGTTGCCTCACTTCCTGGAACTTCAGGTTCTTCAACCAAGCTTAGTACGGATATAAAGTTGGTAAATTTGTAACGGGAATGAGAGATCAAGAGTAGAAAAGGGCAAAGGTTTTATCTTTTGTTTCATTCAAGTAATTTTCATTGCTCAAGCATAATACTTTAACTTTTTCTTCTTATTTTCATTGTTCTTATACACTGGCTCTATGTAGCTAACGGATTGCCAAGGATTACGAGGAAGAAAAGGAGGCGCTCGAAAAAGCATCAAAAGGACAAGAGTTGATCTCCTCGTATGCTTATTTGTATAATTGATTTTTTTTTTGATAATCTGTGTGACTGTTCTCTTGCTATATTCCTTTACTATGAAATCAGACCCTGGACTGCTGCAAAGGTAACAATTATCCCAATAGGTAATCAGAACATTCTAGGAAAACAAATCGAAATACATTAAAAATAGGTTAAGCTAGTAACCTACACAAAATGGTAGCAGCGGAAGGATGTTATGCCTCAACTCCTAAATATGCAAAACTAGAAATACTACAAACTGGGCATTTGAAATCAAAGGGCCGAAGGAAAAGTATTTGAAAATATTAGAGTGAGTGGACGAAAAATAACTAAATCAAAATAAATGAAATGAATAATTTAATACTTCTCCGCTTCAAAAACGCTTTTAAAAATCAAGCATGTGATTCACCATAATAAAAGAAAAAGCTTTAAATAAGCATTTATGAAAATACGTTTATCGAACAGAGAAGCCAACAATTCAAGGCTCACACATATATTCGCCCAAGTGTACAACAATAGCTCAAGGGGTCCACAAACATACATGTATACATCATTACATAAATCTCCGAAAAAGACAATCATTTTCTAGGCCTCCAATACATCCCCTCTCTCGTGGAGCGGCCACCGCTACTTCTACAGCCACCAGTACATCCCTCTCTCCTGGTATCTCCATTTGAAGAATACTAGTTCATCCCCTCTCTCTTAGTGTCTCCGACTCAACTATATAGCTTCAAGTACATCCCCTCTCTCCTAGTGCTACACTCCTATGAGACCACTAGTCCATCCCCTCTCTCCTAGTGGCTCGAACAACATAAATCACAAATCAACAAACAAACAAATATAGCAAGTCAAACAATAACTAACATCATCATAGTATCACCAAGAGTATAGTTGTCATAGTCAAACCAATTTTAGAATCGAACATACCATTTATCGAAGACAAATCTTTGAAAACTCAAAGTCAAACAAATGGTAAAAATGAAATAGTCTAAAAGTCAACATAAAAAACAGATCACAATTAATTATCCCAAATCATCATATGCTCAAATTATAAGCCAACACCAAAATTATAATATAAGATCCAAAATCATTTTCCAAAATATTAAATAACCATTTCACAAATATTTAATTCCGAATACTTAGAATTGCATGCAATTCAAATATATAGATATATATATATATATATATATATAGCTAAATCCATCAAGTGTGGGTATCCTTATCGAGCGATGGCTCGGCACGTGGTCCTCGAAAACAAAAGGGGGGATTTTGAAACCCTAGAATTTCAATTCTTTGATTTGTGCTCCACACTTCAAATTGGACCAAGAGACTTTGAGGGATGGTTGTTTGATCCAAGAGCTCAAAGACTCAACAAGAATCGTCGTCGGAGGTGGCCGAAAACTCGAGTTCTGATCAAAACCTAAAGAACGGAGATGCATCGATCTAATTCTCCTTGCTGCAGCTTCCATGGTCCAAACCAAGCCACCAAATTAAAGAGGATGGCAAGAGCTTTCCAACGGTACCTGTGGCGTCACCAGACGTAGGGGTGGGCTCTCAAAACCAAAAACTGAAAAAAAACTGAGCCGAAACCCAAACCGAAGCTGAAAAAACTGAGCCGAAAAAAAAAACCAAACATTACAAGGAAAAACCGAACTGAACCGATTCTAATCAAAACAATGACTTAAGTGGTCGATCATAATTAAAGAGGATGGCAAGAGCTTTCCAACGGTACTTGTGATGTCCAGAGCCAGTTGTTCCTAATGGAGCGAAGTCCAATTTGTTCAGGTTACTCATCTTGAAAGAGAACAAGAAACAAGGTTAGTTTTGGAGCGGAAAAAGCTATCACGAAAACAACAGAAATTTTTTAGCGTAATCGCTCCCAATAAATTAGGAATTTCTGAGTGTAATCGCTCTCAAGAAATTCGATTCCAAGAGGTATTGGATTAGATCAAAACAATGACTTAAGTGGTCGATCATAAATTCTCTACAAACTCTAAGTTTGGAGATCTCAACAAGCTCCAAACTTGGAGATAGCATGAACCCCCACAGTTCAGCTTAGGTCTCCCCATGAAAGAAGAAAATAGGGTAGAAGAAGGGAGGCTGCAAATCCCTGAGAAAAGAAGAGAAATTGAAAAAACTCAAAAACGGAAACTTTTAGTAAAAAATACCTCGAAATAGGGTCACCAGGAAAGTCTCTGGAAAAAGTCACCGGAGGTCGCTCGTCGCCTGCGGTGGCCGGAGCTTGACTGGAGCCGGCTAAAGGCAAAGCTATCAGGCTGTATGTGTGCGCGTTGCTGGCATGTGCACTGTCGTGCACGTGAGACTGCTAGGCAAGTTGTACAGGGCTCCTGCGAGGGGCACCGAGAGTGAGGCTATCATGCTCTGCAGATTGCGGCAGAGATCGAGGCTAATGTAGGGGCGTGTGGCTGGCGTGCATGGAGCAAGGCTAGCATATGGGCAAGCAAGCTTGCTGTCGAGGCGAGGCTATCCTACTTGGTAGCTATCGAGGCTAGCTGACGCTGGGGTAGGGCTGTTGATGTGAGCAGGTGCGTTGGTGCTGCGCTGTGAGAGGTTGGGCGAGGCTAACCTAATAGGTTAGTGAGGCTAATGCTGTAGTGTGGAGGGCGTAAGGGAGCGCTGGGGTCGACAGGCGATGCACTAGCGAGGCTAATGAAGTGAGGCTAACCCGGCCGGTTTGATTCAGGTAGGTTCCGGTGGTTCTGCCACCGGTTATAGGCTCCCGGGATCAAGTACTTCAAGGTGTGCGGCGGAGGAAGCTAGGGTTTGAAGGTTACGATTTTAGGGTTTCAGGGTTAGGGCTTCATGCTGATAACGTATTTTAGGATAACTGAAAATGTGAGAGAATTTAGTCATGCTTTCATTGATAATAGAGGCATTTTCATATAGAGGATTACAAGTATAGAATCAGAGTTGTACACGGAAAGGTAATCGTACAATGATGGGATATCTACAGATATCTCTGAGAATATCTCTAACATTGCACAAGTAACCTAGAGTTTTGGCCAGACACATATTTTGGATTTACTTGAACAGATTGAGGAATAAAATGAGGAGATTTTGTCAATTCAAAACTTTTTATTGGGGGGCAATAAAATTTTATTGGATTTTATTGGGGGCCAATAAATATAGTTTTGTTACCGGCATAGTGCCCGCAATTGTTTCCCTTTTCTAAGAGTTTTACTGCGTCAACAAATTTGGTGTTTGTGTGTGATGTTTTAGATTTTGTTGATGGTTTGGTAATTCAAGAAAGTCATAACATCATTAGAGATATTGAGATCGATCTGCAGTTTCAATTAGGATTCAAGTTATTTTGCAATCCTAATTTAGGACTGAAATCACTCTGCAATCCTAAATCATAAGTTGAAGTTGTTGGCCAGATTTCTTATGAACCAACCTACACTCCTAAGACTGATTCCTAAAGTTGTTGACCCATTGACTCATTTCCATTAGTTGGAAAATATATAGCCATTCTGTAATTCCAACTGGAACTCTGGTCTTCCTCCCATTTTTTGTAATAAACTTTCCCTCTATATGATCAGATCTGCGATTGGTAGAGTTTTGATGTATGATCAATTGGCTCTGAATCATAAAGATGGAAAGCAAAGGATCAGATTCATCATTGATACTCAATGGAGGTTCAGGGTTTTTATGATCTTTTCCTTCTCTGTTTTTGTGGATGTGGAACTATCTATTGTGTATGAGAAAGTTAGAGGCTTATGCCATGATTGTGGTATCCTTCTGGTATCTTTCAAGATCCCACTAATGGGTGATCAACAATTTATCAAAGAGAAGGAGGCTGTTGTTGCACCAATGAATACAATGGGTGGTTTGTCCCTTTTGCATCTGCAAGACCATCTAGGGTTTTGGGCAGTTTGGGAACTGATGCGAGCAGTTCTCGTTGTATCACATCTGCTTGGGTTGCAACCCAAGATCCTAGGTTTCGAAGGGATCATGGTTTCTGTTTTCTGAAGCAGTTGGCCATGCTGCACAACACCGAGGCCAAGCGACCTTTTTCTCGGAGCATCTCAATTCAGGTTTACAAGTTGTCGGGTTGTTGAAGCAATTGGTGAAACCAGTGCCTCCTCCTATGGAAAACACACGTGGTTTGATCATCAATATGCTACATGGCTCACTAGGTGATCTTTTTATTCAAGCATGCAAATAAGGGGGCTTCACTATACCAGATTTTGCGAAGAAAAGGCTAAGAGTTTTGCTGTGATGATAGCGGACAGAAAAGGAGTGCTGAGATCCCGCTTCTACAAGCAGGTAAAAAGCTTTTAGCTTACCTGCTTCTGCAATGGACGGAGTTGAAGATCTGTCACTTTCTATCCCTCATAAATGATCATCTCTCCTCAAAAGAAGAAACCCGATCATCCCAAAGGCTCCAAGAACAAATTCAAAGCAACTTCTATGGAGTCTAAGAAGGCTTCTCGAGTCAAAGTCAAAGGTTGAAAGAGTTTTCTCAAACTTCTTGAAGATGTGGAGGTAAGCAGGGCTCCTACTGTGAAGGAAAGATTTGAACCAGCTGAAGAAGTGATGCTTTTAGCTATGGAAACTAAACCAATTGAAAAAGTGATGACTTCAGTTGGTGATATGTATGCAGGTGCCTGAGGAGGAGAAGGACTTAATGGAGGAGGTGGAAGAGCCATCTAAGATTAGTGCTTTTATTGAGAAGGGCATGATTCTTGTTGAGGAGGTGATTACCTCTTCTAAGGAAGATGAGGCTGTTTTGTTTTATGCTTGAGTGGAAAATATCAACAAGTTACTAGTAGCTTTATATGTATCTTTATTTAAATTTGGAGTTATGTAGTTTCTTATTTTTGCGCTTCATCTTAAAAGGTAGGTGTGTTAGGGTTGCACTTAGAGGTACAATTCTTTTACAGGTGTGCTTGTTTTGTATACTCTGCGTAATGACTTTTTCTTATGGCCCTATAGGCAGACCATTATTGTATAACTTGCTGAAATGCATATGGGTTGACTTTTTCAACTAAAAAAATGCTAGAAATATAAAGACAATATTTCAAGAACTTTCAAGTCATTTGAACCGATGGCTAAAGCTTCTGCTTCACATGAAGCAACATAAAGCTTCAAAAAATTAAACACAAAGCAAACAATGCATTTAATTTTCAATCCTTTAAGCACTTTTACTAAAGAGAATAACTGAAAATGATTAACTTTCCCAAACTAAGAATAAACAACAATATATACAAGGTTTACCCTTCAATGTGCAACCAATAAGCTAATGAACATTACTCTTTAGTACAAGACATATTTGGACTTACTTCACTTATCCTTTTCGACCTATGTTATGTTAGGAATTCGACCTAGAATTCCTCTTGCGGAAGCAGACAAGTGCAAAACAATATAGATAAACGATCGAGAATACAAACTAGAACACACGAACTTGTTAACGAGGTTCAACAAAGAATTTTGCCTACATCCCTGGGCTGCTTGGTTTTCACTATAGAAGAAGAAGAATACACGAACAAGAATACAAGAATTTCTCACAAGAAGTTCTCACCAACTCCCACGACCTCACTTGCTCTCTCTGTTTAATGCTTCAAAGACTTGATCTACTACTACAACCTATGCCCCTATTTATAGATATCTAACCAAAACCTATAAGGCATTGGAAACCTATTAGACTTAGAAACCATTACCAAGTAGGATTATGTAAGCAGGTAGGAAACAATCAAAGCTCCTCTTTGATCAAGGATTAACAAATCCTTATCCTATGTGGAATCTGATCCACACACCCAACATGTTATACATCTTTTTTAATAAATAAAAGATTATACGATATTAGCTCCTCTGTGAAAGCCGATTTGGGACATCAAGCGTCAACCCACAATACTAAAAGAAATGAGGCCATCACATTTGGAAACTCATCACCCATCTCTCTATTTAAATTTATTAAAAACAAAAAACAAAAAAAATACAAATATTAGAAGGGAAAACAAACCAAAACCTTCCCCATGAAAAATAAAAATATAAAACAAAAGGAACCCATAGTCAATGAGGGTGCCAAACAAAAAGAAAATAGTAAAACTAGCTAAAGCTAGTGCAAAAAAACATATAAGAAAGAGAACAAATGATCAAGGAAACCATGAAGATTGGCATATAATAAATAAACCTGATCAACTGTTAAGAACATATAATAAAAAGAGAACATGATCTTCAATTTTGTTGTTTTCTGCATCTATTTTTTTTTTTTTTTGGGCCAATAGGTATTTGGATGGGGAGGCAACCCACCAGCCCAGGAACATTATGAAACACCCGTAGCCTGCAGGAAAGCAATTAACATATGGGTTCAATGTCAATTACCATGTAAGAGCAATCAGAATCCGCAGGCATCTGGCAGTGCGGGACCCCAGTACTCAGCAACCTACCAATGAGGAATTTGTGAATGTTGAGGCTCAAACTTGGGTGGGGATTCTACTCAAGTAAGTGCCTTGTCATGCCTGTTAACCCTTATTGACCCTGACTCTAATTTCTAAGATAAACATAATCGACAAATAAGTTAAGACTAATAAAATGAGAAGTGAGAGCTTCTAATGAGAACCACTAAAATGAGGACTTTCTTGTGAGACACACTTTTCGAACATATTTCCACAAATCAGTTAGATGTTTAGATATTCATGTGTAGATAATTTATGTAAATTTTCAACCAAATTGAAAATCGTTAAGACATTCATAATCGTGATTTATCAGTAATGAACATGAATGGTTTAGGTTTGATAAATTTGGTTCGTCCATTGATTTGATATAGTTTGGTATCTTAACGATTAGCAATTTGGAAGAAAATTTTCAGAACTGATCTACTCATGCATACATAAATATTTAATGATTAATTTGTAGTAATGTAATTGAAAAGAGTATCTCTCAACTTGTTGATCAGAGAGTTCTAATGAATTCTTCATCTTCATTTTAGTGGTTCTCATGAATCAAATTCTTGTATTGACTTGTAACCACTAATTTCCTATTTTATACAGATCTAAAATTAAACCAATAAAAAAAAGTTCTTTTTTTTTTTGAAAAGAAAAAAAATTCTTTTAACATTCTAAAGTTGTGTCTAGCACTTTTTTTTTAAGATATAAAGTTGTGTCTAGCACTTGATCTTTATTGTTTCACGCAGAGCATAGTAATGTAATTGAAAAGAGTAGCTCTCAAATTGTTGATCAGAGAGTTCTAATGAATTCTTCATCTTCATTTTAGTGGTTCTCATGAATCACATTCTTGTATCAACATGTAACCACTAATTTCCTATTTTATACCAGATCTAAAATTGAACCAATAAAAAAAAGTTCTTTTAACGTTCTAAAGTTGTGTCTAGCACTTTGTTTTTTTTTAGATATAAAGTTGTGTCTAGCACTTGATCTTTATTGTTTCACGCAGACCGTAGTAATGTAATCGAAAAGAGTATCTCTCAAATTGTTGATCAGAGAGTTCTAATGAATTCTTCATCTTCATTTTAGTGGTTCTCATGAATCACATTCTTGTATCGACTTGTAACCACTACTTGATCTTTATTGTTTCACACAGACCGTAGTAATGTAATCGAAAAGAGTATCTCTCAAATTGTTGATCAGAGAGTTCTAATGTATTCCTCATCTTCATTTTAGTGGTTCTCGTGAATCACATTCTTGTATTGACTTGTAACCACTAATTTCCTATTTTATACCATATCTAAAATTGAACCAATAAAAAAAAAATTCTTTTAACATTCTAAAGTTGTGTCCAGCATTTTTTTTTTTTAAGATATAAAGTGGTGTCTAGCACCTTTTTTCTTTTTTTGGTAGATATAAAGTTGTGTACGTCTAGCACTTGATCCTTTATTGTTTCACGCACCTTAGGTCTGCCACATAATCTTTAACGTTTCACCATCTTTCTAAAGTTGTGTCTGCCACTTGATCTTTAATGGAACATTAATTCAAAGATTGGGGTGGAAGCAACGCCGACGTGAGCCCCGGTCCACAAATACTGCTGACCGCCTTGTCGACTGACCCCCTCCGTTAGCAGTAAGAATTTGTTCCGTTATAGTGAAAACTTTACATGGATGGTAAGAAACGCTCGGAGATATATATCTGCCGGTTCGTCGTCGGCTAGTCGCGAAGACGAAGAAGAAGACGACGGGTCGGTGAACTGCAACAAGTTTGGTCCAAATGCTGGAGAAGGACCCTTATGCGGCGGCGAGGGAGGAGAAGTGGAAGATCGCTGTGGCGGAGCCCTCGCAGAAGCTGATTCAGAATGCAGCAGCGGATTGTTTAGTGGAGAACCCATGTTTGTTTTTTCATTCTTTGAGCTCTTTCTAATTAAGCCTTTTCTATATGAGGAAATTACATGTGGTCTCAATCCTTGCTTTTTCCTCCTTAATTCTTATCATCTTTCTTCCCTTGGATACTAATTTGGTTAAACAATCGCAAATGGGAATTAAATTTTGAGTTTTTTTTTTTTTTTTTTTGCAATGAGTGATATCAGGATTCAGGACAATAACAAAGTCGTGGTAGAGCATTTCTTGATCGCCGTCTCCAAAGCCCGGACTACTTAGCCGGTCGCTGAGTCGCTGACTATGCAGCTCAGGCAGTTGGGCACATGGCCGGAAGCAAAGTATACGACAAGATCACAGCTCTCTTCTACAACCGTACGACAATTTCACCCTTTTTCACGTTTTTGCGCATAATCTAAGAAACCAATCCTTGTCCTATGTCATCAAAAAGAGAAATTCTTGCGTAGGGGCTGTCGCACCACGTGGCGGTGCGGATCTCCAATCAGAAAAAATAATTTTTTTTTCTCTTTTTCGAAACTACCCCTAGTTTTTAATGTGAAATAGCCAAAATACCCCCAACTTGGACACTGATTGGGCCATCGCACTGCCACGTGATACGGGAGCCGTACGGAATTCTCTCTCCATAAAAAAAATCCTACCTTGTATGAGTTGACTGGGTCAACTTCGTCGGCTGACTAATGGACGTTGGGGGTGTTTTAATTGTTGGGTGGCTTTCAGTTAGACTTATAACTAGACCAGATTTTGATTCAGACCCGCTCCGGATCCGTGGCTATTGGACGAGTTTGGATTGAAAATTTTGATCCATTAATGATCCGAATCCGTTAATCCGTTTATTTAACGGATCAAATACGGATTTAGGTCGATCCGATCCGTTAATGATCCGATCCATTTTTATAATAATAAAATATTATTTTTATTAATACATTATTTTATTTTTTTGAAAAATATAAGATATTGAAAATTTCTTAATACAAGTTTTTTGCAAAAACCTAAGAGAATGTCTTTATAAACAGAGTCTATCAGTCCATCACCTAAGAAGCATTATTGATAAAGGCTTTGTTTAGTTTACCAAAAAGTTTAGAAGGTTGTGGAAGCACAATTAATCTCATCTCTTGATGTCTCTCTTAATTTATCGGGTGTAGGGAATATTTTGATAATGTAATTCTACTTTCAGTGATACCATTCATGTTGTTTTAATATTTTATTAATATTTTATGAGGTATCATGATATAAATTTAATATTACTATTTAAAATTTAAAATTATAAACGGATCAGGTATCCGTTAATCCGGCGGATACGGATTTAGATCAAGTTATCAATGATCCGCCATGTTAACGGAGCGGATTCGGATTGAATTTTTATATTAGTAAACGGATTTGGATTTAAGTCGATTCGGTCTATTTACAGGTCTATTTCCAGTTTTGCAGACTATAACTCCATGTTTTTAAAGATGGTGATGGTTAACATTAATTTTTTTGGTGTTCCTTGTCGACATGAGGTTGTACTCAAACATGGCCAGTAGTCTCAAGTTAATATTCTTGATAGTCTTATCAAGCTTGTGGAATTGTCATGCTGCTGCAAGCAGGGACACGCTGAAACCAGGTGACACTCTCAATTCGTCAAGTTTCTTAGTTTCTTCAAATGGCAAGTTTATTTTTGGTTTCAATGTGTCTGACAAATCCAACTCCAAGTACTCCTACCTTAGTATCAGTTGGGAGAAGAGTTCGAATTTCGCTTGGATTGCCAACCCAGACACGCCTATTTTGTACCCTTCAGGCGTTCTTACCCTGGACAAGAACAAAACCTTAAAAATTACACACACAGGTGGTGATCCTCTGGTCCTCTACTCAGCTGCTGCTTCAGAAAATACCTCCAGTAGTAACCCTAGTAATTTTGTGGCTACCCTGTTGGATTCTGGCAATTTTATCCTACAAGAGGTGAGCTCAGATGGATCAACGAAGCAACTGCTGTGGCAAAGTTTCGATTATCCTGGGGACACCCTTTTGCCAGGTATGAAGTTAGGCGTTAAACATACAACTGGTCACATTTGGTCGCTTTCATCATGGTTAACCGAGAACAGCGCTGAGCGAGGCGCTTTTACCCTTGATTGGGACCCTGAGGGACATGAATTGAAAATTAAGCGACGAGGGGTGGTTTACTGGTCCAGTGGAGTCTTCAGAAATAAGAGATTTCAATACATTCTACCGCATGGATCGAAGCACCTCAAGTACAACTTTAGCTTTGTCTCAAATGAGAATGAAGACTACTTCACTTATACTAGGATATTAGATGATGATGATCAAAGTGATGAAGTATCAGAATGGGTGCTAACATCATTGGGACGACTATTGGACTTCACATCAGGAGTTGATATTGCACGAGCAGATAACTGTTATGGCTATAACACTACTGATGATGGGTGCCAAACGTGGCGGCAACCAAGTTGCAGGCATTTGGACAATACATTTGAGGAAGGAAATGGTTATTTTGATACAACCACCATCTCTAATGCAACAACAACTAGTGATCCGAATACAAGTCTCAGCACTAGTGATTGTAAGGCTGCTTGTTGGGAAAATTGTGACTGTGTTGGATTCAACTTTCTATTTGATAATCAGACTGGATGCAAGTTTTGGAACGGAAACTGGGAGTTCACTCAAGGCCTCCCTGGTTATAGTAGTTCAACTCATCTCTATTTTCTAACAACAAAAATATCTCCCAGTGGTACGTAATTAAGAAACTCTTTGCAATTAAGTTTTTTATTCTATACTAATCTATACAAAAGAGCCCTACATATAGATACGTATAACAAAAATGAATTTTACTGCCATGCATATGTAGTTATATAGTTAGAAGTATACTCAATGATGATCACGTAGTTCACGTACTTGGGGTAATGAAACAGCATGGTTCTCTGAAAGGAGCTCACAATTGTTACTAACTAAATTGCTACATGATACTCCATACAGGTGCAAACAAGAGGCTTCGTCCCATCATTATCGTTGCTGTAGTTGGTATGGTGGTTCTTTTACTGCTTTGCATCGTCTGGTTTGGTTTAAGAAGGAAATCTGCAATTTCAGGTAGACTATTCTTTAACCACAACTTAATTATTAGTGTGAACCTGTTAGGTAGACTGAATTTAAGATCTTTGGCAACTAATCAGTAGTACTACAAATCCAAATAGGCAAAAACGGGACAAGGATTGAGAATGAATTGCTTGACTTGATGGAATCTGATGGATCTATCGATAGTGTCGAAGGACACGAAAATGATGGAAACATGAGACATGGTCTAAGAGTATTTAGCTATGCATCCGTCTTGTCTGCCACATGCAACTTCTCAGCAGAAAATAAGCTTGGAGAGGGTGGCTTTGGACCTGTTTATAAGGTAAAATTATAAGGCTTTAAATCATATAGAACATGCTTAATATCAAGTTACCATTTCTTACATCCGTTTAGAACTTGAGATATAGCTGATCAGATGACATATCCATCCAATTCAGGGAAAATTGATAACCGGACGAGATATAGCTGTGAAGAAGCTTTCAAGGCGTTCCGGGCAAGGAACCCTGGAGTTTAAAAATGAATTGAGACTCATATCTGAACTTCAGCATAAAAACCTTGTTCGGCTTTTGGGATTTTGTGTTCACTGTGAAGAGAGGATGCTAATATACGAGTATATGCCAAACAAGAGTCTGGATTTCTTTTTATTTGGTTGGTAACTCTTTGATAATTATAAGCATTCATTTCGTTTGGTGTATAAAGATATAGATATATGTTTTCTGTAATATTATAAGTTGCCAAAGTATGCATAGATTTATGAATCTAATTAATTTGAATCTACGTACAGATTCATCCAGAGGCTTGCTACTAGATTGGAAGAAGCGTTTCAATATAATTGAAGGAATTGCTCAAGGATTACTTTACTTGCACAAATATTCAAGATTGAGAGTAATTCACAGAGACTTAAAAGCTAGCAATATACTACTGGATGAAAATATGAGCCCGAAAATTTCTGACTTTGGTATGGCAAGGATTTTCACCGGTGATGAACTGGAAGCAAATACTAACAGAATTGTTGGGACATAGTAAGTGCAGTACTCTGACATTTCAAGTTTGTTTAATTATTATGCAATTACATATATTGTTTTTGTTTGTTCATTTGTTACAGCGGTTACATGTCTCCCGAGTATGCCATGGAGGGAATTTTCTCCATTAAATCTGATGTCTACAGTTTTGGCGTGTTAATGCTGGAAATCATATGTGGTAGGAAAAACAATAGCTTCTACAATGCTGATCGAGTACTCAATATAGTAGGATATGTATGTAACCGAATCTATTATGATCAATTTTTCTTCTTAAATGAGAGATGTTGTTCTCTTGGTATGTATCCTAAATGACTAGAAACCATGATTTATTTTGTCAGGCCTGGGAGCTGTGGAAACAAGGTTCATGGCTAGAATTAATGGATTCAACAACGCTAGGCGATTCCTTTGTAAGAGATCAGCTGTTAAGATGCCTCCAAGTTAGTTTACTATGCGTAGAGGAAAATGCAGCAGATCGACCTACCATGTCAGATGTCATATCTATGTTGACAAAAACTGAAAGTGTGCCATTACCTATACCTACAAAGCCAGCATTTTTTACAGGAAGAAAATCTGTCAGGGCTGGTGTAGATAGATCGGAATCAGAGATTTCATCAGTAAATGCATTCTCCAATTCTGATTTTGTTGCACGTTAGGGTACCATATGAGGAGCTGCAGGGTATTCATTTCGTTTGTAAGAGTGAATATGAGAGAATAAATTTTTGAAAGGGGAGACAAGTGTATTAGAACTGCAGAGAATAAGCTCTACTTACAGAGGTCTCTATTGTCATTCCATGTGGTGCAAAATATTTAAAAAGGCTTAACTTGTTTTGGATCACATCTAACTCTTCCTTATTTAGTTGTTGGTATTTGCTGGCAAAAAGGTTAGAAGAAAAACCAGTTCATAATCACTCTCTCAGTCAGGATTAGCCTATTAGGAGCTACTGATGTAAATACTTGCAATTCACAGCTTAGGATTTATAAGCAACTTATGCAATATGTCTAAGGAGAAGGAAAAAAATTTCTCTCAAAGTTTTATTCTTAGAACAACCGCATATACATATTGTTTGAACCCAAAATTAACATTTTTTCCCGATAAGGGAGACTCGAAGAAATCCAGGCCAATATCCGTGGCCCAAGCGATATATTTCCTACAAGTTCGGAATATATTATTTAGAGGCTAGATAAAGCCTACTTGGAGGCCAAGCAATCTTGAAGCAAATCTGAATATTCCTTGATCTACCATTAATTATCAAATATTTGATAATTAAGGATAGTTGGTTTGCTCACCAAGATTGAGCAGGAGGAAAGGTTGTGGACGTAAAAGTAGGGGCTCTTATTGATTAAGGAATAAATGGCGTGGACTTGCAGCTGAAGGTATATATTGCAATTAAAGAGTCCTCGCGAAGATATAATCAAGGATGCGAGCGCAGACGAGTTGGTTGGCTCGCGAAGGTCAAGTTGGCATGTATATATACTTCCTATGCAATTAAGGCATGGTGAGACAATAATTAAGGAAAGGAAAAGGTGTCATGCATGAGAGGGGAATATCAAGGGACCCACATATATTGCACCCAAAAGATTGCTGGAGATTAAGCAGGATAGGAAGGTATAATTATCCTTGATTACAAATCAACAAGGAATATATATCATGCAATTAAAGATTGCATGTATAGTGGCTCATGCATGGGCCAGGCCATCTGATATTTGCAGCCAATCAAGCAATCAATGCTTGCCCATTTAATTAAGCTGAACGTCAACAAACACTACTACAAAAATTGAATCAGACGACGCCTCTCAGACGACGCATTGTAGTTTTCCGTCGTCTGATTGATTTTTATTTTTTCTGACCTTGGTTTTAAAAAATCCGTCGTCTGATATGAAATTATGAATTAGTTCAGAAGACGTATAAGGACAGAACCGTTGTATGACCCAAAAAAAAATTGAGCGCCAAGTTTCCCACCATGGTATGTGGTGCCAAACCCATCTGAAGCCCTAAATTTTTCCCAACATGTATTAGTCATACGACAATAAATAATAAAACTGTGGTCTAATGAATATATTTGACAGAAAGGAGGGAAATTTCCCACCATTAGCTTTTTCCAACTCCTCAAGGAGGGAAGTCCAATTAATAGGAGACAAGCCTCAAATTTAAATGGCTGCATTCAGACCACATTTTTATAAAATTCTGTTGTGTGAGTCCTTGTTCAAATTGATATAGGCTAGGCTTGAAAGTTGAAACCCTACACTTAAACAAAAAAATAGCAAAAAAACCTGCAGCTCCTTCCTCAACTTTCGACAGCGCCTCACTCTCTCTCTCGACACAGACCCAAAGCTCCTCACTCTCGACATCGTCTCCCCAAAACCAAAACCTATAGCCAAACCCTCACTCTCTCGACAGCATCTCCGCATAACCTTGACCTCTCCCCTCTCTCCCTCTATCTTCTACACCTATACACCCCAAATCCAGCATATTGAGACCTCTCTCCGACAACCAAACCAGTTTCCACATCAACCTAATCTGCAAGAAGTCTCTCCGGCGCCAAAGATGACTCTCTTCGCTCAAATCGAGTCTTTAGTTTCCAGCACTAACCAGTAAACTATTCATCCAATTTCTCTTCTTTTTGATTATGACCTAACTTTTCATTTTCTGAATTTTGGGATTTTGAGCTTGGTTTCGGTTTGTCAATGATTTGGGATTGTTGTTATTTGTAGATACGAGCTTGGATACATTTGATAATCTGCACAGAATCAGATTCACCACCCATTCTCTGATTGAAATTTGCTTTGGTTTTTCAATCTCCGGCCACCAGCATGACTATATCAAGGATGAGGACGAGAGCTTGGCTCAATTCCTCGAAACAGAGGTGCTCTCCAGGGTCTCCGATTAGGTTATCTACTTCATCTTTCTCTTAATTTTCGATTCCCCTAATCTATTCAGTTTCAAAATCCGATCTTTAGGGTTTGGTTTTCTTCAATTCGTCTTGAATTTGCGTTTTGATTGGTTTGGTTTCGTTTTTCCCTCTCTGCTCTCCCTAATCTCTAGTGTGTGTGTGTGTGTGTGCATGTGTGTCTCAGTTCAGGCTGTTGAATATTGTGTCGTGGAGAGGATAAACACGGTTACTCATATCTTACGAATTGTGGGCTTCATCTGTAATTGGTGATACAATTGTGTATAGTTTCAAAAAACTAGTGTTGATGACAAGTTTGGGGATGAGATTGTTGAGAACTGGAGGGTTAAGATGAACCTTCAAAAGGGAAAAGGCAAACCCAAAATGAGTGGAAGTAGTAGAAGAGATGCAACAAAGCCATGGATCATGAGGTACCTGGCTCAGTGGGAACCAGTGCCAGCTTCTCTTTGAGATTGGCTCAGGCTATTTTTTCCTCTGCTTCACTTCTCTTCATGTCTTCGGGGGTTGAGTTCTACAACTACACTGCTTTCTGGTATTTTTTTAATTATCTCATGCTGACTTGCCTCATTCTCTATTGGGTTTCTGCTTGTTGGAGTTTTAGATTTGGGGTTTGGTTGGAAATGGTGGAGCCAAAAGTTGTAGATCTCTTGAGCTTTGAATGATTGATTTTGTTCTATGAATGTGAAATTGAAATTGCTTATTCTGCAGTTTAACTTGGTTTTAATAATTCACACTGGAAATTAGATAGGTATGGATTGAATTCTTTGGCTCCTTTAGTCAGTAAACCCTGACTGGATTTAATAGTTAAAGCAAACTGGTTGTATTCTTTGATTTTGGTTGATTAAAGTTTTCTCTTGAATGCAGAATCATGGTTGCTTACAGTTGTGGTACAATAATGAAACTTAATTCTATAGATTTAACTGCAGCAAATAGATTGATTCTTGTTCAGTTATAGTGTATTTGTATTAAAGCTACAATATTTAGGCTCAAACTCACTGCAATGAGGAGTTATAGTTTGGAACTGCTTCTTTTCCTAGTTCTTGTTTGATCATGTATTAGGATTTCATGTCCAACATGAATATTCCCGTCATAAAGGTTGGCCTAGACATAAATGGTTGTGAATCACTGATAGAGGTAGCGTCGCTGTCAGTTGAAATCCCACCTGCTATTTGTTATACTTGAAGCTCCATAGTGTGCCAGAACTAATAACATTTCAACATTTTTCAGGTTCGGGTATGAGCCTGTTTTGAGGCTACTGCAGGCTATCTTCATCTGCTATTTACTCATCAATCTGTAAGTTCATATATTCATCCTTTTCTTTTAGAGCACAAGGGCAAATCTATGTTGTTTGTTACTGCATTAGAACTTGATACTTTGTAACCATGTACATCATCTACAATTGAACTATGCCCTATTTTGATGTGCATTAAGGGCGAGTTTCACGTTTTCAGCCTAGCAGCTGTTACTTCAGAATTGACCAAATGGCCCAACAAGTCACTCACCATGAGCACTACATAGTACATTCAAATTGATGTATGCATTGGCAGTTAGAAATATGTATAGTCCATGGACTCTTTTTAGGCAGTAACTAGTGGTTACAGCACACAAAGCTTTGACATTGATACTCCAAAACTGCTAATACTAGGAAAAATATAAATTAAGTTCATCCTTAAACTATGTGATTAAATCATTCAGAAGAGAACAAAATGGTTCTCCATCTATCTCTCTCTATTTTCTTTTCTTTCTTTCTAGAATATGCATGCTCCAAACCCTTGATATGAATTACTCCATGTGTCAGACTTTAATTATGGGAATATACTTTACAATTTCCTAGCTAGAACTCAGATATTTATGAAACAGTGAACGAATCTTTGTGATTCCTTACAAATGCAGTGATACTTGCACATGGTATTAGAAAATGCAGAAGCATATGATCATAAAGATTCTTTCAAGCTAACTAACGGTTGTAACTAACTAACTAACCTTACCTGTAATTGCTTAGTTGGTTTTTTCCAGTTTTGATAAATGGTGGCTTAGGTGTTCTGCATGTGTTTTTATAATGGGATTTGATTGGATCATGATGGATAGTTGTGTGTGTGTGATTATAATAGAATTGGAATTTTTTCTTGCTATGGCAAGTTTGTATGCCTTTCTTTTCGACCTTTTTCATGGCAAATGCATGAGCGATTTCTCAGTGAGTGCACCTTATGTTATGTTATAGGTCGAGCATTTTCGATGCCAAGGCTGGAATTGCTTTGAATGACAACTTAGTGAAGCTTGTCTCTTGGTATGATAATGAATGGGCTTTAGGTAATTATCTCAATATCTTCATTATGCAATCTGTGTTTCTTTAACATCATAGTGGGATACTAAAATAGTGTAATACACATTAATACTCAGTTTCTTTAATTAATTAAACCTGGTAACTACTTGGACTCATGCAAGATAAGTAGCTGATGTATGTACTCCTTTGCAGGAATTCATAAGGCTTCGGTTTTAAGTATGGTGAATATGTATTATACATAAGTTGCTGATGTCAACAGGAGGTTGCAAAGAGATGCCTCTTAGTCAAGAAATGGGATTCTAGGCCTTACTTTGCAGATTACTATTGATTTCAAGCAGCGAAAATGGAAAGAAGATGAGAGTTAGATAAAAGAGACTTGGTTTTGATGCATGGAAGGAACAAATGCTTGTAGCGTTTTTATGTATGGAGATTAGGGAAATACTCCCGTTTTGATATCAATTTGCTGAATACATTTTATATATGGTGGGATTTGTGTTAATTTGATTATTGAGAACCTTTGTAACAAGATTGTCCAACACGTTATAGCACAATGGTAAAAGCTTAATGTGTCGTCTCAAAGCATAAATTCATTTAATTGTTAGTCTTCACACCACGTTTTTTGTCAAAAGAACAGTTGAATGTATACAATAGTCACGACAGCTATAAAATAAAAACTGTCNTCTCATCAAACACCTTATATGCACAAAAATCTAGGCCTAATTCAACAAACCTCTCTTTGGAGTTTTTGCCGGAGCTCATTGGAGGAAGCTAATAGGATTACTTGCTCAAATTTAGTTATATCAAGAAAGCATACATACAGTTAATGGAACCATACATATACATTCAACATGGAAACTATGAAAACAGATAGAAACATGTAGGAACCATTATCACAGGGATTAGAGACCAAAATAAGGCAAGAAAAACAAGCATCGTTTGCTAAAAATCAAGAAGAGAAGGAACCATTATCTGTACCTGATTGTAATTAAGAGCCTCCGCCGTCGTAAGAGAATAAACAAATTAGCCAAGGAACGAAGAAAAAAAGAGGCTCTGAACCTATTTCCGAATCAAATCCAGTGATTAACACAACAAACGCGCTTGCCGGTGGAGGTGGTGACAACCGGCGAGGGTTTCCGCTCGTCGAAATTCTGCTTCATCGGTACAGTCCCGGGAACGCTTCTCTTGGCGTGGCTCATTTCGCGGTCTCCTGCTTCTGATTGTGTATAACAAATCAGAGGCGCTACTGTAAAAGCAGAGATATCGACTTCGCTGTCGGTGATGAAAACGAAGAGATCGGAGTAAGCTCTGGTGCGGGCGAGGTCCTCCGATAGGGAACCGCTTCTGGAGGTCTGTCTGTCTGTGGAGGAGGAGGAGTAGGAGAAGAAGATAGAAAGAGAGTTGGCTTCTAAGGGCACAATGGGAATCAAAAAATTAAAAACTGACATTTTTTAACATCACCTCATTATTTATAAAGACTATATTAATATTACTAACAATTCATTATGGACCTTTTTATCAAGTGGAAAACTAGGTGACGTTTTTATCATTTCACACTCTAATATGACATTTTTCATCATTTCCTTTTATTAAAAATAGTGTTTTACTTTGTGAAAAGAAAAAAAAAATTATTATATGGTCCAAGATTACTATACATGTGGTGGTTGACGTGGTTCAAACGAATGTGATTGGCCAATATAAAAAGTAATGTCCTAAGGTGATTGGTCAATGCAAAAAGTAATGTACAGTGGTTTGGGACTCATGTGATTGGCCAATGTGAAAAGTATTTGATGTTGAATGATCTTGGAGGAGTGCAATCGGATTCTCCATGGAGGACCTTAGCATAACAATGGCAAAATGGTGGTGCGGGTGTGGTGCCGCTCCATTTCTTGGATACTTGGGTGGTGAAGCGGTTGCCTCCACGTCTAAAGACCGCGGAATCTCATATTTTGATTAGGACATCGATGTGATGCTATTTGAAAGCGGATTAGTTTGTGCTGCAATGTAGCGATGAGGAGCAACGTTTTCAGGTGGCGATGGACGTTTGTCGTTTCCTCTAGTCGACGAGGTCATTCAAGTTTGATGCAGCGGTGCTGATGGAGGTGGATCTCAGGTATGATTGTATGAGAATGTTAAGGGCTATTGCTGGACTTGTGCAGTGTTCAACCATAGTCCGGCAGGCTGTCATAAGTTCTTCCTGAAGCAAGCTGGGAAGCTTCGGGCAACAGCAATGATGGTGTCGACATTTCAGACCAAGGACCAATAAATCAAAATAGCCAATAATATCAAATTTTGAGAGGGGCGATATGATTACCAAAAGATATTAGCCAAAGTTATCGCGATATTGACACGTCAGCTTTAATAAAATTGAATAAGATCATGCAAAAATTAATGGGAGGCATCGAGATTCGAACACTTAACCTTTATATTCACTTTGTTCAAGTAATATGTGTCTGGCCTAAATTCTAGGTTACTTGACCTAGTTGTAATAGGGTTTCGAATTAGAGATATTCATAGATATTCGATTAATTGTACGATTATCTTTTCTTGTACAACTCTGATTCTAGGTTTTGTAATTCTCTATATAAAGAGGCCCCTATTATAAATAAAAGTACGACTCAATTCTCTCTCAATTTTAGTTTTCCTTAAACACGTTATCAATACGAAGCCCTAACCCTGAAACAAATAGCCAAACCCTGATTCAAGAAGCTACAACCCTAAATCCAAATACAAAACCTTGAAACCTTTTTTGTCTCCGCCGCACAACTTGAAGCCCTCGACCCCAGGAATCCAGAACCTGCAGCAGAACCACCAGAACCGGCCAAAAATCTATCGAACCGGCCACCGGAAGCTCCAAACCACCCGCAACAAATACTCCACCGGTTCACCACCTTCCGAATCTCCGATTGCTAGCAAATTTTGTCAGAAGTAGCTTCTCCATCCCAAGATTCAGGAACTGGAAGCAGAACTTTAGAAACAGGTCTAGAAGTCACTGAACTGGCCTGCAGAATAACCGGCAAAAGAAGAAAAGAAAGAGAAGAAGAAGAAGAAAAGAAAAGAAAAAAAGAAAGAGAGGGAGCTGCTGGCCCACGTGCAAAAGAGGTCCAAGAAAAGAAAGAAAGAAAGAAAAAAAAAGGAGAAGCCCAGAGTGCAGCCTAGAGAGAGAGAAAAAAAGGGAAGCAGGCTTGGGCCTGGGCAGAAGGAAAAAAAAAGGGCAGCCCAGCCCACAGGTCAACTTTCTCTGGTCAACTCTCCGGTCAGCCACCTTTGGCAACTTTTCTGGCCACTTTTTAGGCAATTTTTCAGGCCACTTTCCGGCGCTAAAAGCTGAATTGTGGGGGTTCGTGCTCACTCTAAGCTTGGAGCTTGTAGAGTCCTCCAAACTTAGAGTTTGTTGAGATGTTATGATCGACCACAAACACATCATTTTTTCGATCTAATCTAATACCTCTTGGAATTGATTTCTTGGAAGCTACTATGTTCAGAAATCCCTAATTTCTTGGAAGTGATTACGCTATGAAATTCATAATTTCTTGGGAGTGACTAAGCTCAGAATTTTTATATGTTTTTCGTGGTAGCCTTTTATGCTTCGAAACTAACCCTAATTTCTTGTTCTCTTTCAGGATGAGTAAACTAAACAGAGTGGACTTCGCTCCATTGGGAACAACTGGCTCTAGATATCACAAGTGGGTTCGTGATGGCCGCCTGCATCTCAAGGCCAATGGAATCATGGATACGATTCTCGAGCCTAGCCAGGACGTGCTAATTATTGAGCAAGCTCAAGCTTTGGAAGCAAATAGAGCAGCCATCATCCTAATGACTCGTCATATGGATGATTCGCTCTAGTATGAGTATATGAATGAAGAAGAGCCCAGAAGGCTGTGTGTCTCACTCGAAGTGAGATGGCATAGCCTCCACTTTTGTGATTTCAAGTCAGTTATTGACTACAAATTGGAAGCACCCTTAATGGAATTTTGTGGAACAGATATCACAGATGCGATGTTGATTGAGAGGACTCTCTCTACCTTCCCTATCTCTGCTTTGATAGTTGCAAAGAACTATCTAATCAATGTTACTGAAGAACGGATCACAAGGTTTCTTGAGCTCATTGGAGCTATAAATGTCGCTGAAAAGAATGACAACATCCTTGTGAAGAACTATAATTCGACACCCGTGGGAATAGAGCATTCCAGAGTTCAATTATAGTCGCGCCCTTGAGGGAGGGCGCCACAAGCGAAACCCTAAATTCTGGATGTTATGGTCCATATTCTCGCTCTAATGAGGAATGTAACCGCTAAAATAGGCGAACACGGAACTGAAGAGGTCAACGTGGAAAGAGAGAGGGAGGCAACGTCTCTGGCCAAGTTGGTGACACCACCAACACTAAGAGCCATCCAAATGACGCTTTCAAAGTGCCTCAATCAATGGAGTCTGAGCACAGAGATGTATGTTCTCGAAGTGGATTATTCGGTCATTGGGCACACATTTGTAGAGCTCGTGAAAAAATTGTCACCGCCTACAAAGCACATTGTGAAGCAAGAGAAGCTCACTATGTGGAACAAGAAGATCAAGAAGATGATCTAGAGTGAAGGGTTGAAAACTACAAATCTGACTGGGATCAATAAATCACCCATTATATTTTGAGTCTTTATTTTTCCAAGAGATGTAATAGGCAATTGCCATATACTTTGTAGTAGGGCTGGGCATCCAAACCTGAAGGCCCGGTACAGTCCCGAAATTCCCCGGTACGGGCCGAGATCAAAAGCTGAAATTTACTGTTTGGGCCCGTCCCGTCCCGTCCCGTTCCAAGAAAACGGGCCCGGTACCAGTACCGGCCCAATAGAAACCTGTTGGTCCCGTCCCGTCCCGTTTATATTAATTAAATTAAATCTTTTATTTTTTATATTACTTAGCTGAGTTTGATTGGGTAGAATATTAGTCAAACATATGGGAACACATAAAAATTGCCACACCTAATCACTAAACCTCTTGACCTAAACGAAGACCTCGATCCCCAATTTGGATTTTGGAAACCTTCTGTTCTAAGCTCTCTTCAATCTTCTCCACTCTCTGCTCTCCAGTTCCAATTTCCCTTCATAGTTCATACATGAACCTCTAATTTCTCTTCTCCACTCTCTTTTCCACTCTCATAAGCTTGTTTCAGACCATCCAAGCTATTGATTCATACTTCATCAGTTCATCTCCAGTTCAGTTCTTCTCGTAAGCTTGTTTCAGACCATCCAAGCTGCTGGTTTATACTTCATTAGTTCATCTCCAGTTCAGTTCTTCTTCTTTGATTCAAATCATTCCAGTTCAGTTCTTCTTCTTTGATTCAAATCATTCCAGTTCAGTTCTTCTTCTTCAATTCAAATCATTCGATGGATAGAGGGAAGAAGGTAGCTGCTCGACCTCATCCATGTTTGCTTTGGTCTACATATTCACTTATTTGACATATTTCATATATTTTTGTTTGTAAGTTGGCAGTGGGAGTGTGAGATGTGTAGCAGACTTGGTTGGTCATTGTGTAGCAGACTTGGTTGCTCACTTATTTGGTCATTTTGTTGGTCATTGTGTTGCAGACTTGCACTTAATATTCATAGTATTGTATTCCGGAAAATTTGCAGCATTGTCTTCATGTATTAGTGTATTACCATTACTACATTGAGCTCCTTGAAATAGTCGGTGTCGAATTCTTTTGTTTGCTTTACTCTTGCAAACTCATGCAAAGTTTGTTTTTCTTGAGATTAACAATGTTTTAGGTAGTCTAAACTCTAAAGAAAGTTTCTGAAGTTGAGACAATGGTTTGGAAGATTTGATGTCACCTGGAATTTTTGTTAGCCATCTGGTTGGCATTTTGTTTATTTGTTATAGCTGTCTGCACTGCAATGATCATAATGTTGCTTTAGTAGTCTAAAGAAAGCTTTTGAAGCTAAAGACAATGGTTTGGAAGATTTGGGTTACCATCTGATTGTAACAACTTTGACTTTTCAAAAAATCTCAATTTTGGACTTTGAGGATTTTGTTGGTTTTAAACCTGAACTGGGCTCGAGCCCGTACTGAAACCGAACAGGATCGGTACCTTCGGTATCAAGTTTTGAAAATGGCAATCCCGTCTCGGCCAGTCCCGGAAGCCTATTTCGGGACCGGGTTCTGGATGAGTTGATAACCGGCCCGTGCCTAGCCCTACTTTGTAGTAAATGTCATTGGTTTAGTTTTCTTCACAGAGGCTCATCCAAAATGAGTATGATGTCTAGGAAGGTTTTGAGATAAGTGGTACTTAAGCGAGCCTTACTCCACCGACATCTCTCTACTCACTTGGTCATATTTATTTTGGAGTTACCAAAAGAAGTCAAATGACTACCTTTGTTTTGCATTAGCTAGCATTTGGATTAGATTCTCTTAATGGTTAAGAGACAATGATGTACTCCGTTGGATTATGAATAAAATTTTGAGTTCTTTTCATTATGACACTATTTTGATGCTGAGCATATTACTTTGTGATTATAATGGCTGGGCCATCAGTATTACTTCAAGGACATGGAATAGCCCAAGTTTCCCTTACCAAATGGCACCTTGATTACTGTCATATAAACGCTCTACGCCCCTAGGGCAAATCATACC
Source organism: Rosa lucieae (assembly GCA_024704745.1). Classification (NCBI taxonomy): domain Eukaryota; kingdom Viridiplantae; phylum Streptophyta; class Magnoliopsida; order Rosales; family Rosaceae; genus Rosa; species Rosa lucieae. The sequence continues at coordinate 31,504,164 of CM045495.1, read as the reverse complement.
CTATGAATAGCCAACGGATTCCATGCGAAAACGCATGTAGAGAACGGAAATGAGTTCCTTTGCAATACCTCTAATGATTGCGAACAAAGGCACATCTTGGAGAAGTTTATGTGTCTCTCTAGTGGACTCTATGTCACTATTTGAGCTATTAAATTCAATAAAGTCATGAGAGAAGATCTCTTGGATTTAGACACATATTGTCTTTGTCACGACAGGATAGGTCATCCTGGTCATGATATGATGATCTGTCTACTAAAGACTTAACACGGACATCTATTCTCTCGAGCAAAATGAAGCATGAATCAAAAGTTGATTCCTGGACTAAGTGTGACCGCCACCGCTACCTCTGGCGCCGCCACCATCCACCACCAGCCTAGGGCTGGCACAGTCCTTATCCATGATGCCATGGATGGAGTCCATCAAGGAGATGGCGCCCTAGGCGATGCTGAAATCACCAACCTTGCTTCAAATAACGTTTCAGACGCTCAAGCCCAACCAAAATCCTCATTGATTACTTCTGAAGCCTCTCGCTCATTTTACAAAGCCTGTTCCTTAGGGAAATTAGGACTGAGACCGTCCTATGCAAAGGATATGAAAATACTCATTCTTTTCTAGAGTCCGAGGGGATTTTGTGGAGTAGTTCAACTAACTTGCGGACGTTTAAATATCTCATGATGTTGGTTGACAAGCAAACACGCTGGTCATGTGTCGTGCCATTGTCCACTTGTAATACTACTTATGCTACACTCCTAGCACATATCATATGACAACAGACTTACTCCCCGGATCATCCTATTCAGTCAATTAGATTTAACAATGCTAGAGAGTTTACATCGAAAACTTTCAATGGTAATTGCATTGGGGCTAATGTTGGACATCATATTCCCATGAACACACCCAAATGGTCTCATAGAAAAGACTACAATGGTAGCTCGGATATTGGTAATGCGCACCAATCTCCTTATATCCGCTTGGGGTGATGCAATATAGCATGAAGCTATGCTAATTCGTCTACGACCCATTGCCACTCAATCTATCACTGCGTTACAGCTAGTGACTGGGTACAAGTATTTTTTACTTACGCACATTTGAGTGAGCAATTTATGTGCCAATTGCGCCGCCACAACGCACTATGATTGTTACGTCCCAAACCTAAATTTATCGGTTTACTAGTCATTTTGACGGTAAACGACAATTACTTTCACCTTTTACTCTGTTCGACACGTTTAGTGCCCCTAAAAGTTGACTTTTTGTTCGGATCAGAATTTGAGAAAATTTCCTTCATGGAAGTTATAGTGGACGTTAAACCGAGAGCGTGCATATGTGGTACGTAAAAATCAGAGTTCGTATGCCAAAGTTATAAACGAAATACGAAAGTTACTGTAGATGGTAAGTAGTATAAATTCAAATTTTTTACTGTGGCCAGGTAACTCTCTCTCTCTCTCCTCCCCCGCATTCTCTCTCTCTCTCCTCTGCAATTTCTGCTCTTTCTCCACTTCCAGGCCACACCCACGGTGGTATTTCACGGCATCATGGCCGGAAAATGAAGAACCAACATCGAGAAGCTTGCGTTTACTGTAGCATAAGTGGTCAACGCTGGTTTCTCTTGATTTTGGCTACCACATGTGACCAAACCAGGTTCTTTGGAAGCGCATTGAACCGCACTCCATGCTTTCCAAACCTCTTGTAGCGATTTGAAGCATGGACGAAGAAAGCATACTTGGAAAATTTCACTGTACAATAGGGTTGCTTAATTGTTTGACCACTTCGAGGTATTTTCTGACTTTGTCACAGTGGTGAAAGTTGTTAGGCTTGTTGAATAGGTGTTGTTGCCAAAATATGGTGGCCATCGGAGGTGGTGGTTGGCGGTGCGTGGGGCCCACGTGCCGCCACTGTGGGTGGCTCATAGAGGCGGGTAAAGCAGGTCTCTGGCTTCAATGTTTAACTAGTTAAATCCTATAATTGTTGTAGAGGTTGAATATGTGATTTTGGTGAATTTTGGAGAAGTTTGACATTGATTGTGAATTTCCGAAGTTTGGAGTTTCGGATATTGATTTGTGGGAATCCGACCTTCGGATTTCTCTTGTTTCCGCTATGGAATACTTTAACAGATAGATTGATATTAGTGGTGAAGTTTGGCTTGAATCCAGAAAGAAACAGAGATGTTGGTTTACGTGGGGTTTTCGGGTTTCGTTTTAGATTCGTATTTATTTGTCGAATTGTTGTTTACGGAATATAATTATGTACAGGACGAGGTACTGGCTCATCGCTCGATGAGGATCCTTACGCTTGGGTACCACGTTTGCCGTATACTGTGAGTGGACTTTTGTTTTAAACAATGATGCATGCGGTTTTTTTTCCTGAATTGTTGTTTTAAGTATTTACCATTATATTATAACTTGAGCATATATTGGGTTCGGAAATTGACTTTGGGTTATTTCGTGGTTTTCACTTTCAATGATGATTTTCGGAGTTTGATTATGATTCATTTCGGTTACATTTGCGGAACTGGATTTTGTATTACTATTTTGTGTGATTTTGAGTTCCGATGATTTATCTTTGATTTATAATTATTATTTCGACGTATGTTTTGTTGATGGATTCATGAGTATTCTTTTGGCGTGTGGGACACGTCGTGATTTATTTGTTTATCTTGAGATTTTCCGAGTACAGTTGGGAATCGTACTCGTGTTGTTATTTGCGGAATTTGGGGAAGCTTTATGGATTTATGGATTTACTATTTTCGAATGATTTTCTTCACCATGGGTCGATTTATTTAGTTCTCCTCCTCACGTGGGTGTAGTCGAGCATTATTAGTACTCCTCCTTACTTACTATGTATTTGTGGGTGAGTTGAGCATAGAGCCTGAGAGGCTCCCTTCATTGCATGGTGATATTTTTTTCCCCATATCCTTCAGTTACTTGACTAGTGGGACTAGTCTGATCTTGTTTAACCAGCGGGGCTGGTCTTATTTTCTTGAGTATCGAAGTTTCAATCTTCTTTACTTGGTTGTTTGTGACTAGTGGGGCTAGTCGGTTTTCTTAAGCTGAACATCAGTCGGTTTTTTTTAGATTGCTCTAGTTTGCATTTGCCTAGTTTGCAGAGTTGCTGGTTCGGCATAGTAGGATTCGGGGCATAGCATCTGGTGCTATTGTTCATATTGTAGGTTAATTGTTGAACCTACTTGTATTATGAATTCTTTTTCTCTTTTAGATTGCTCTGATAACCTGTGGGACAAATGTTGTAAAGTTTGGGAGTTACACTTGTGTATTTGGATTATGTTGTATGGTTTGTATTTCAGTTGTTAATTGTGGAGTTGTTGTGATTTGGAGAGTAGGGTGGCTCCAGAAGAATAAGGATGCCTTATTAGAAGTGTGGATGTGTTTGGAAAAGTTGGTACTTAGCTCAAACCAGGAAAAGTTGGTTGGATGATTTATTAATCGTCGAGATTTCAGATATTTGTTCAATAGATTATTAACGATCGAAATGCCGAAACTCAGGACTCCAGTTACCAGAGGAACGGAAGGTTCATGACTCTTGGAGTACGAGAGGAAAAGCATCGGAATCTAGGTAAGGATTGGGGACTCTCCTCAATATGTACATTTATTATGTTAAGTTGTTTTAAAGTTATGCATGTTAAGTTGTGTGGCTTGGTTAAGTTAAAATGCGAAGCATACTAACCAAACCGTATGAGAAATGTGGCACTAAGTTCCTTGGGTTCGATCCCCAAAACCTCAGGAGGGTTAGCTACACCGGTAGGATAGTGAGCGATCGCAATGACGACTTGATTCCGTGTGTGTAACTAGGTAGCGGATGCTCTTGCTACGCTTACCTGGTTGATAAATTAATTGAGGTAAGGTCGTGTAATGGGTCTACTGGACCGGCCATCGGGTAAGATTCAGCACGAGTATTTGAGTATCTTGCATCTATTTTCAAGTCAGAAAGCATTTTTAAAAGTTTATCGTTTCTTGAAATCTTTAGTTTAAGCATGTTTTCATAGTGGGTACCCAAAAATTTATTTATTGGTTTCAAATCTAGTCGAGGTAGAGTTCCTGTTGAGTAGTGAGAACGAAAGCTCACCCCTATAACAGTGTGGATATAGGTACTGTGCATTGGTGACGGGACCATAGCGGACAGAGCTGGGTGTGCCGAATAAGTTTGGTAATCCATCTTCCAGACTTTATTTTGAATTCTATATCTCAAACTTTGTGTCTTGGAACTTGTTGGAGATTGGCCTTGTGTTGAATCTAGTTGAAATCTTATTCCTTGAAATTGTTATCTTTGGGTGAACATTCATCTCAAGTTCTGGACGAACAAAGTGACTTAGTGATTTAAAGAATTTCACCTCAAAATTACTTTCAAGCTCCGCTGTGCATTTACGAAAATTTTATTAAACAATATGCCTAGCAGTTCTCTAGGATGTAAATCGAGCATTCAGTTTATGTTCTAGAGACTCGCGGCACTGTGACTTGCTTAAGCTGGTGAGGTGCAGCTTTGGGAGTTGCAAGCACTGCTGCAACCAAATCACTCGAAGAAACCATCAAGAGCTACCATGAATGGAAAACCAAAGTAAAACTATTTGAGATCACCCAGATTACCAGATTGATGCAGCCCAGAAGCCCCGTCGCTTAGCCTAATCTATCATAGACAACCGCAGACCCGACCTAAGTTGACCACCATGCTTCAGAGCCGTCGCACCCAAAACTACCATCGAACCAACTTGCCAAATTCTTAAAAAAGGAAGCCTCTAGAAACTAACCTCCCTCGAGCATTAGCATTACCCGTCCGGCAGATTAGAAATATCGGCAAGGATGAACATTGAGAGCCACAGGACTAGTGCAATCACACCGAAATTTGGCCCCCTTTTTTTTATTCTAGCAAAAACATGGCTAGGTCTTGTTCTATTTTTAAAACTGATGTTTGTCACTGTCAGCATACACTAATTCATTCAAAATCACTACAACTCATTAAATTTTTTTTTTGAAGGTACTACAACTCATTATTTGATGAAGTTACTTCAAAATTATCTTTTCAAATAGAGTGCATAATTGATCAAATAAACATGTTATAAAGTCATATTTAAATTTTCCATATTTTTTTTTCTCTAAATTTTCATCATTTCTCTCTAACATTTATCGATATTGATATTTTCTTGATAATTTCCATTTTTTGGACCATCGATATTTTCTCAATATCTAATATTTTGGTCATTGTTTTAGACTAGGAAAGGGCTGATGACAAGGTCAGTGACAGTGGTGGTGCCTAGTCAAACTGTTAGGGTTGTTGTTGATGCAAGATCCTAAAACTATGGTGGTGGAAACTAAGAGGACTGAGAGCAAAGCTTCCTCGTCATCCTAACAGTACTTTTTATTTTTTGAAAAGACCCTATTTTCTTTCAACTGGTAGGCTTCTTTGTGGCTAATTTGCAAGTGATACTGGGCTAGACTACGACGGTGACTATGCCAGCACTGGTAGCGCTCCCTCCTCCACCTTGACATCCTCCTCAAATCATTGGAATGTGTAAAGCTGCTGTTCAGGAACTACTCAAGCCTAACATGAAGGCAAAGTTGATGGAGATTGTTGAGGTCAATACACCATTGAATGTGGAGGAAGGGTTTGGTTTGCGCAACACAAATCAGTTTGTGCACATCTCTCCGGCGAAGAAGAAGAGGTAGACCCAAGTGAAGAAAGAATAAGGCTAAAGCTGCTGTGGAAGGCCCCAAGCCTAAGGCTAGGAAAAGAAGAGTGTCTAAAAAATTAGAGGTGAGTTATGCTACTGAACAAGTTGTTGGAAAAATTTAATATTAAATTTATAAATTTCAATAATTGTGGATGAATAATTAGTGTGTTTCAGCTGTCTCGGGAAGGGTCTGATCCAGCTAAACCACGGGAGTGTCTTGGTCTGCTACTATCACTATCGGTTTCGCTTATCTGTAAGACAAACAAAGGTCAGAGGGAAGATCGGGTGTGCCAGCCTTCAACGCTCTGATGCCTAAGTCAGTATCGTTATAGGATAATGATAATGGAAAGCGATAGTAAACAGTTAGCTCTTTGCGTTGTTGGAGATGACCTTAATGTAGCAGATTTGTGGGATGTTGGTTTCATTTCTTTCGGTGTGGGACGTTTGGGGTTCCCGATACTGCCCCAAGGGGTATCAGGACCCTCCGTTTTGAACTCTTTCCTTCTGCATTGGTGATACGAGTCTTGTGCTTCCGATACTTGTGCTTGGGAGGTATGTGCATACCAACAAGTCCCCCCAGTCCCCAGTCAAGAGTTCTCTTGGGCAGGGAGTTTGTCCTTGGTAGAAGTATTCGAAGTGCAAGGCGAGTTCCTGCCACGTGGCTTCTGTATGACCATTACCCCCAGTCCTCATGGTAGGGTGAGGAGATCATTCTCGCTATTGTCATTGTGCCGCTATCGCGTATCCGTGGTAGGGTTTCATGCGTCTTTTAGTGCATATGTTATACCCTGGTGACACGTGTGCTGTTGTCATTTGGTTTTCGTGTGCGGGAAGTTCGGTGTACTAGAGTCCGTAACATGTAATAATGGCGTAGTGGCAGGGAGTCGAGGCGATGATGCATGACCTCTGTAATGCTCAGAGATGTCGGACACGTGGTGGAATCTGGTGTCGTCGTCCTTGCACGTCCAACGATCCCTGTACTCTCGAGGTCACTGTATATAGACAGAGGAGGGAGATGGTAGCGATTACTGTTCCTTTACTTTTGTTCGAAACTAAAAGAGAGGTGGGTAAAGTCAGAGCCTTTAGTGTTCGGAAAGCTTGAATATTTTGTTTGGTGGTCGGAATTCCGGGTTGTTGTTTGTGTTTTTCGGTTGGGGAAGTGAACAGGTACACTGTCTCTTGACTTTCTTGGGTTTCTTTCTAATAACATTTGTATGGGGTGTGGGTTTGTTGAGGGCTCGTTGGCCTGAGTTGAGAGTTGCCGGTAGGTTTTGGGTGGTTGTGAGCTCGGTTAGCCTTTAGGGAGGGTAAATTTTGGGTTTAGTCTAATTCCGTGTTGCGGCTCCGAGTTGGGCTATTAGATTTTGAAATTTTGTGGGGGGGGGGGGGGGGGGGGTCGGGGAAGGCTATAGGCAGGAGGCGATTGACATATCTTGGGTATCGTTCATAGTATGGCGCGGGAGCATCGTGGTCGCAGTAGGCGAGAGGGTTCTTCTCGTTGTGGCTGCGGTGGCGAGGGTACCTCCAGTGGAGGTGGTAAGGGCGCTTCTTGTGGAGGTGGGGAGGGTTCGTCTCGTGGGGCCCCGAGTAGGGTTGAGCATCTCGCGGATGTTATGGGGCCCGAGGTTCCCAAGGCGGGGAATGTCGAGGTGTTGGAGGTTCCTCACTAGCCAGGTGGGCGGCTGCTCCTTGGCGATATGCCCGTTGACCAGCTGGACCGAGTATGACAGTAGAGCAGATCACCGATATGAGGGCGACCTGGGGTATTACGGACAATGTGTTATTACACCCCTTGAGAGGTGGCGAGCACTTTAGTCACCCCGAGATGGGGTGGGCGTGCTTTTACGAGTATCAGCTCAAGTGTGGGCTGACCTTTCTGATACCAGAGGAGCTACACTATTTGTTGTCTTGCCTTAACATTACTGTGGGACAGTTGTCCCCTAATGCTCTAAGGCTATTGATGGGAGTTTTGGTGCTGTGGAAGCTCAGGAGGCAGCAGTGTCCCATCATCGGCGAGTTTAATTCCATGTTCAAGATGCAGTATTCGACAAAGGTTGGGGACATCGGGTGTGTAAATTTTAGGGCACGCGACCGTGCGATTATCGAGGACCTTTCGTCTAACATTTATGCTCGCTGAAGGGGCAGGCCTTGCCTTGTTGGAGGCCTATGGCAGAACTCGGACATGGTGAATAGGGCTCTCACCCGTTTCCTGCCTATCTGTGAGTATCGTGATTGCATTTTTGGTAAATTTTTGCCATTGGTGTGCTAACAGCATGTCTTTGTATCGTATTGAGGCAGGAGGTCGTTCTGACCACGCTAGAGCAGAAGCGTGTTGCGAGGGTTTTGGGCGCGTTCCTAAAGGGGAAAGAGGGGTTTCTATCGCTTGTGTAGGCTTCCAATATATGAGAGATTTGAGCTGGGGAGGTGTCCGGGTGAGGGGTTGTTTTTCATTATTGTTTACAAGATGCTATCGTTCATTCATTATTGATCTTGCTAACATTGTTTGTTCATTTTGTAGTGGATAGGCCTAGTGAGGTCGCTAGCAAGAGCGATGCTTTGTATGGCAAAGTTGATACTGATGCCATAATCAGGGAGCTGGTGCGGGAGTCTGAGACGGCGAGGCGATTCAACGTCGTGCTTCCCGTCAAGGAAGTTTATATGACCGATCATCTGGTGAATATGTAGCTATCGACGAGGTATACCTGAGATTTCCCGACAGCCTGTTGGAGTACCTCAACCAGCAAGCCGAGGAGCAGGCAGGTGTTGAGGGGCGTGTGGCTCAGGGCCACCAAGAGCCGGTGCCAAGGTGGGGGCGCATTCTCAGGGGCCGGATGATGGGGCGACCCGACATTCCAGGTACTCATTGGGGAGCGCCAGTCCCCCAAGATTTAGGAAGATGCAAGGCAGTCCTCCTGAGTCTCGGCGGGAGGCGTGGAACTTGGTGCCATGACTGTGCAATCAGAGTCGGGTGTCGAAGTGGAGATCTCCGTTGAGGAGCTGTTAGAAGAAGCTGAACGACGCTAGAGCAATACCAGTGCTAGGGCTCGCCTAGTGCAAGATGCTGTGTTGGAGCAGCTAGATGTTGTTTTTGGTGATGATACCGATGGTCAGGGATCACGGGAGGTTATCACTGTCGATAGTGGGGAGGTTGAGGTTACTAGCCAGGTCGTTGGTGGTGTGATTTTCCAACTATTGAGGTTCCTGAAGCTCAATAGGAGGTTAGAGAGGGTGACGTTAGGGGTGTTCAAGTTGGTGAGACGGTGGCCCAAGTTCAAGCAGGCAAGGTGGATGGGACCCGAGTGTCTGACACTTGTGCTCGTACTGACGGGGCTGGGTCTAGGAAGAGGGCTGCCTCGCAGCTTCGTCTTGGGAGTCTCCCGGTGGGTGTTACCGTCGATCCTCGCAGAGGAAGAGGTCTCGGGTTGATGGTGTAGCACGCTCGAGATCGACAAGTGGGGCCTCTCGAGGCTCTCGTGGCTCTCGTGATGAGGTTGCTGGGGGTCTCGCACGCGCTCTTGGCGAGATTGGGATTACAGATAAGGCCATTTTACACATGGTTGTCGATTTGCGTAATTGCCATCGTGATCGCAGCTGTGTGAATGCCGAGGATCCTCGTCTTGGGTATCGGGAGGCTCAAGAAAGATTGATGAGGGTACTTGTTACGTTTTACATGCATTCTGTTTCACTTGTTATTGCTTTGTTGTTGGTGTACGATGTAGGCTGTGAACATGAATTATCAGGCTTCCGTCGAGTTGCTCGCGTATTTTGATCAGGAGATCACTTAGCTCCAGGGGGAGTTAAATGCCTAGAGGGAGCGGGCACGTGAGCTTCAGGGTGCGTTGGATCATGGCCAAGCGGATCTTGGGGAAATGAGGTGAGCGATTGATGATAGGATCGCGAGAAGGATGGAACTGGAGTGATCACTTGCAGTGGAGGAGTCTCGGTGGTGGGAGGCCGGGGATGGTGTTGCCTTGTTGAGGGAGTCAAACTTGGACTTGACCGGTAAGCTACAGCGGGCCGAAGTTGGTTTGAAGGCCTTGGAGGAGGTTAAAACCCAAGTCGGTGTTGCTGAGGAGCGTTTGCAAGAGTTGGAGAGGCAGGTCCAAGAGCGCGATGCCGAGTTGGAGCTGCGTAGAGCTGCTTTGGAAAGTTTGGCTCCTTATCCCCGATCGCGTTGTGGAGTTGGAGGGGCAGGTTGGTACTTTACAAGGAGAGGTTGACCGCTTGAGGGTCATTAAGCATCAAGCTGGAGAGATGGATGCGGAGCTGGAGCGATTGAGGAAAGAGTTGGCTGAGGAGCGAACTCAGGCTAGCGCTTTTGCTGACGATTGTATTCGCTTGCATGTCGTTGCCAAGACGCATTTTGACAAGCTCCAGAAGGCCAAGTGGGATGGCGCGGCAAGGGTGGTGGATCATTATCTACTGTGGTGCAATTTTCAAGAGAAGATAAATAAGGCTTTCTCGGATGGGGCCTTGCACTCGATCCGTGAAGGTATCGCTGCTGGCTGGATTGATCAGGATAAAATGGTTTACGATATGCAAGTGAAGAAGGTGGCGAGATAGCAAGCCAGTGCCTAGAGTGATGGTCATGGTGGGGGAATTGTTATCCGTGAACCGTCTGTCGCCACAGAGCACGTCTCGAGCCAGGTTGGTGATCGCAAGGTGGAGAATGTCAATGTGGGCGAGCAAGGGGAAGTGCGCGTGGATGTCGGGGAAGTGCACGTGGATGTGTGGGAAGGTGAGAATGTTGGAGAACGAGACGTGACAGTGGAGCACAGTGCTGAGGGCGAGAAATAGTTTCTCTTTCTTTTTCTTTGTTTAGCTTTTGCTGGCTATAGGCCTGTTCATGTGTAAATGTTTTGAATTTTGTCGAGACATTAACCGATTGGTCTTCCTTGTGGAATGTTTGTTTTGCTTTGGAAATATGAAAAGCTTATTGGGAACATGCCTTGCTTTGAGCGATAGTCCCCCGTTCGTTGAATGTATTTACTGCTTTGTCGACTTTGTGCGTTGTCATTATTGCAGGTCATTAAAGCGGCATGACCATTGGTCATCTTGGGGCGGTTTATGGTTGTGGCTTTCCCCTATAAATAGGCAGGGTGAGTGAGGGGTGGATCACATTTTCAACATGGCATTCTCCTTGTTTTTCATTGTGCTTCTGCTCTTGAGATCTTTTCTCCCATTTGTTGGTTTGCTTTTCCAAAATTATGGGCTTTATAGCTTAATCTTATGCCTGGGTTATAGGCTTTATAACCTAATCTCAGGCGGGCTCGGCTCTGTCACCACTTGGCGGGTTGAGCAATCAGTGCTCCTGTGGAACTGAGTCTCCCTCCAAGTGAGAGACCCAAGGGCACCGATTGTTGGCGGTGCGGTGGGGCTACAACGGTGGAGATTGGGTGGTGATGGGGCAGAGAGTGACACCGCCCCCTATCTTTCCCACCAGAATTTGACCAGCCCGTCAACCCCAGTGGCAGTGATCTTCTTCTGGAGCTCCTCATATTCCAAATAATTAGATTTGATTGGAGGGGTGATGAGGATAGTTATGTGTATCGCACTCGTGTGCTAGTATGTCTATCGTATTTGTATGTTGAGATGTGTACTGCATTTTCATGGAGTATGTATATCGCATTTGTCTGGAGTAAAGATTGGTGTATCGCCATTGGCTGCAAAGCCTTTGTAATAAATTTCCTTGTATATCATTCTTGATCGATGGATGTATCGCCTTTCATTACGTTGTCGACTTTCATTTATGTACTTGCCTGTCATTATGTTATTTTCCTTTCATTATGTATCGGCCTTTGTGGCGTTGGAGTATTTGTAAGCTTAGGGCGTTGTTTTTGGTTGTTGACACGTATCGTTGTGCATTCCTTGTAGTAACACTATTGTTAATATTTGGTATTGTATCAGGGACTGTGGCGATAGTGTGTTGTGGGCCCTTGTCGTTCTTTCGTTTGTCATTCGTTTGGTACTACCGTACTGGCATCGCATTTATTCTTAATTTCATTCGCCACGACGTATCGCATATCGCTATTGTTTATTGTTGTTGATAATAGTGTTCATTCATTTCTTTATTGTGATGTATCGCGTATTGTTGACATTTATTATCGTTGATGATCGTAATTGGCAACGCAAGGGTTTGCGAGTGACAGCGTCGTGTTGTATCAGCAGAACCGGCTGTATGCGATATCGCATTTTCATTAGTGGTAACGCGAAGGCAATAAGTTGGGATTGCTATACAGCGTGCCCTTACCTGTTGCGTGTAATCATTGTGGTGGCCAGCTTAGGGCCTGATAGCGATAGCGATATGGGAATACGATATCTGACCATCTAAGGGTCAGATGGTGATAATTGTTAGCATTCGTTGAGTGTGATAACAATTGAAGCGTTGCATTCATTGCCAAAAGCATGTCATTCATTGCTACACCAAGGTAGTTGCAAAGTACATTTGATTAAAATGATAAAAGAGCATGGGTGTGGTGATGGTGTTCACGTTGTCATGGAGCGAGGCGATAATGAGGTGGCGCATGCGTGGCCTGGGTGTCTCTACTTGGGATAGTAGAGGAGGTGCTGGGAGTTCCATGGGTCTGGAGAGTTATACCGTTCGTTCCCCTTAGGTAGAAGGTAGTGGGTCCGACGGCCTCGGTGATCTCATATGGCCCTTCCCATGTGGCTTTTAGCCCTGTTGGAGTTGGCGTCTTTTCCTTCATCACCCAATCCCCGACAGACAGGAGGCAAGGCATTACCCTTGCATTGTAGTAGCAAGTGATACGTTGTTTGTTGTTGATGTTGCTAAGGTAGGCTTGCTCTCGGCACTCATCCAAGAGGTCAGAGTCGAGGTTCAGGCCCTCCGAGTTGGTAAGTGCGTCAAAGCATGCCACTCTATTGCTTTATACTTCTTACTCAACAGGGATCACTGCCTCGGTGACGAATGACATGTAGAAGGGGGACTCGCCATTGGCCTCAGTTGAGGTTGTTTTAATCGCCCAAAGGACCTCGGGTAGCTTTTTTTCCCACAAACCCTTGGCATTGTGCAACCTCTTTTTCAGGTTTTGCTTGATGATCTTGTTGACTGCCTCGACCTGGCCTTTTGTCTGTGGGTGAGCGGGGCAAGCGTATCGGATCTTTGTGCAGTATTGGCTGACGAACTCCCTTAGTGTATCATTAACGAACTGTGCCCCGTTATCGGTGATGATTGTTTCAGGGATTCCGAATCGGCAGTAAATGTTTTTCCATAGGAAGTTGATGACTTTGGAGAGTGTGATGGTGGCTAGGGCCTCGACCTTGACCCACTTTGTGTTGTAGTCCACAACGACGATGGCGAATTTTAACTGTCCTGGTGCTGTTGGGAATTTGCCAATGAATCGAGTCCCCACTGGCAGTATGCCCAAGAAGCGATGATGATTGAAAGTGGTACTAATGGTGTGAGAGGGGAGTTGGCGAATTGATGGCATTTAAGGCAGGCGCTAGCAATAGGCTTTGCGTCTTGTTCGATCGTGGGCCAGTAGTATCCTATATGTAATGCTTTGAATGCTAGGTTCCTTACCCCTGCGTGGTTGCCACAGACCTCGCTATGCAACGATAGCAAAACTCGCTATCCTTCCACGAGGGAGATGCATTTCAGTAGGGGGAATGACCTTCCTTTCTTGTATAACTTGCCCTCCTGGACTGTGTATAGTGTTGCCCTTCTGCGGAGCCTGGTGGCGATGGCCCTATCTAGCGGCTCGATACCTTTGGAAAGGTAATTAATGAATTGGTCCATCCATGAGGGTGGGCGCTAGCTCTTTGTGACAAATATCTCCGAGAATGGTTTGTCGATACTTGGCTTTTCTAGGACTTCCATTTTGAGGTTTCCGATATCAGTGTTCGGTGGCAATGTCACCAACTGGGTGACAACATCTGCCTTGGTGTTCTGTGCTCGTGGGATCAGAGTGATGGTGTGGTTGGGTAGGCATTGCGGGAGTAGGGCTTTTGTGAGCGATTGATAATGGGATAAATGTGGTTTCTTGTCCTAGAAATCACCACCGACTTGGTTTACGACAAGTTGTGAGTCCCTAAAGATAGTTAGGCTTGTCACCCCTAATTCCTTTGCAAGCTGGATGCTGGCTATGAGTGCCTCGTACTCGGCTACATTGTTCGAGGCTTTGAACTTGAACTGTAGCGCATACTCGTATGTATGTCCCTCTGGGTCAGTCAAGACAACTCTGGCTCTGTTGAGCTTGCTATTGGAGGATCCGTCAACGTGGAGTGTCCATGTTGGGGTGGTGCCTGTTCCAAATACTATCTCATTTTGGGACTCGTCCTCCTCTCAAGGTATGAATATTGCAATGAAATCTGCAGCAACCTGTCCTTTGATAGCCGTACGCGGCATGTAGTGAATGTCGAACTCGCTGAGCTTGATAGACCATTTTACCAATCGTCTAGAGGATTCAGGTTTCTGGAGGACCTGCTTCAATGGCTGGTTGGTCAAGACATGTATGGTGTGTACTTGGAAGTATTGTCGTAGTAGCCGGGCGGCGTTGAGGAGTGCGAGGGATAATTTTTTGATATCGGAGTACCTGGACTCAGCATCGTTGAACCCTTTACTGGTATAGTAGACTGCCATTCATCAATGCTCTCGCGTCTAACCAGGGCGGCGTTGACCACCGTCATTGACACTGCGAGATAGATGTTTAGGACTTCCCCGAGGATTGGTTTGGAAAGAGTGGGCACTGATGGTAGGTAATCTCGGAGCCCTTGGAAAGCCTTGTCATGCTCGGGTCTCCAGTTGATTTTCTTGGTGTGATGAGTTTTAAGGAGCTTGAAGAAGGGAGTTCATTTGTCAGTTAGGCGCGATATGAACTGGGCGAGAGTGACAACCTTTCCTGTGAAGGATTGTACCTCATTCCTTGTCTTTGGAGGTGCCATGTCAAGGATGGCCTAAACTTTCTCAGGATTTGCTTCAATGCCTCTCTCGCTGACCACAAAGCTAGGGAATTTTTTGCCAAGTACGCCAAACACGCACTTGTCTGGGTTGAGTCGCATACCGTACTTGAGTAAGATGTCGAAGACGATACCCAGGTTTTTGATGTGGTCCTTGATGGTGATGCTCTTGACTGGCATATCGTCCACATATACTTCCATTATCTTCTCGATATGATCTGCGAACATGGCGTTGACTAGTCTCTGGTATGTGACCCCGACGTTATTCAGGCCAAATGGCATTACCTTGTAACAATATAAACCCTTGTCTGTAGTGAAGGAGGTATGTTCTTGATCGGAGGGTTCTATAGCGATCTGGTTGTAACCCGAGAAGGTGTCCATAAAGCTCAGGAGCTTATGGCCTGCGGTGGAGTCGACAAGCTGATCAATTCGTGGCAAGGGAAAACTGTCTTTTGGGCAAGCCTTGTTTAGATTGGTGTAATCGACACACATGTGCCATTTACCGTTGGGCTTCTTCACCATCACAACATTCGATAGCCATGTCAGGTAGGATACCTCCCTGACGAACCCTATATCCTGGAGTTTCTTGACCTCAGCCTAGATGACTTTGTATTTTTCTTCTGTTAAGGGTCTTCTTTTCTATCTGATTGGGGGAACGACAGTGAGATGGTGAGTTTGTGGGTCAGCAATTTTGGCGATATCCCTGGCATGTCTGCGTATGACCATGCGAACACTTCCTGTCTTGTCTTGAGGAAGGCGATTAATTTTGCTTGGAAGTGTGGGTCCGTCTTGGAGCCGATCTTGACCTTTCTTTATGGTTATGTATCGGGTATTGAGACTGATATCAGGTCTTCCAATGCGTCTGGTCTCGGGTGCTTGAGTTTCAGCTTATCTTCCTTCATTTTACTGAGTGTATCGCAAGAGTCCGGAGTCTCGGGGTCTTCCCTTGGATGGTCAGGCTTGTCAGATGGAGAAGGCAGGTCCGTGGATAGGAGTACCTCTCGCCTGCCGTGTCCACTCTTGTCAAAGAGTTGCACTGTCTCGCTAGCTCCTGATCGCCTAGAATAATGAGGATGCCCTCCGGGGGTGGGTATCTTCATCATTAACATGTGCCCGACAACAAAGCATTGAAGTCCCCAGATGGCGTCTTGCCCCAGTATGACGTTGTAGGAAGAGAGGCAGTCGACAACGATAAAGTGTGTTGTCATGGTGGGTATAGTGCTGCCCCCATCGAGTGTGATCCGCAAATTGTCGGATCCTAAGGGCTATGTGATTTCTCCTGCAAAGCTGATTAGGGGCTCTTGATCTTGGGTGAGTCTCTTCTTGTCTCAGTTTAGACCTTCGTAGTAACTGCCAAACATGACACTGATAGCCGCGCAGCTATCGACCAGAACCTGGTGACATCGATAATGGTCGATGACCATAGTGATCAAGAAGGGGCCGTTGTGATTTTTCCGTATCGTGTTCTCATTGCGATTAAAAGCAATCGAGTCCTATTCCACTTGTGGGCTGTGGCAACCATGACTAAGTTCCAATACCTCTTCTCCTTGAGGGCACTGCCGCTTTGGTAGGTGAACAGTCTAGGATCCCCGTAGGGCACCTCCATGTATCGTTAGAATTTGTCTGTAGACTTCAATGGCGTTAGCTCCCATTGCGAGAGTACAATATTGCGAGAGCTGGCCGCTTTGAAAGAGGTGCTCGATAGCATTTTTTAGTGCCCAGAAAATGTTGGTAGTGTGGTTGGCTTCCTCATGGTATGTACAGTATTTGCCATTGTCTCGTGGTTTGATCTGACCAGGTTTACGCCGCGGTGGGCGTGGGATGATGTCTTGGTGGTTATTCTAAATTTTTTTGTATGAAGCGGTGTAAATCTCATATTGGGGTGCCTCGTATTTCTAGTTTTCCCTGTATCAGGTACCGCCATATGGCACATTGTAATACCGACTGCCTGATGAGTTGTACGTTGGCTTCTCGGGGCTCTTCCCGTACTGTTTGTCCCTTTTATCGTTGTAACTTGGTCGCTCTCTTGTGGTTCTATCATTGTGTGGAACAGGCTTGTCTCTGTTGGTGTCTTTGTTCTTGTTGTCGGTCGTTCCGATGGGATTGTTAAGTTGGGGTACGTTGATTGGGTGTGTACTGGTACTGACATCGCGACCAAAGGTGTCATACTCTGCCTGCGCGAAAGTTGTGGCGGCTTCGAGGAGGTCATCGTATGTCGCAGGGGGATTGGTGTTGATTTGTAGTAGGAAGTATCCCGGCTGGAGGGCCTGCTTGAATGCCGACGCCGCTAGGGCTGGGTCAAGGGAGCAGCATTGTGTAGCTTGCTTTTACCATCGGCGAACAAAGTCTCGCAATCGTGCATTTGGCCTTTGCTTGAGCCTAAACAGGTCACGTGTCGTGTGATGGCCACTGCCGCACAGAATAAAATGACGGAGAAATTGATTCCCAATCTCCTGGAAGCTATAAATGGAGTTAGGAGGAAGGTTAAGGTACTAGCGTAAGGCCTCCTCAATCAAGGTTTCCTCGAATGCGTGGCATGCCATTGCGTCCGTGTATCGAGTTCTATGCAGGAGGGATTGGAAGACTTCCAACTGGTGGTATGGGTCTCGGGTTCCATTATATTTCTCAATCTTGAAGGGTTTCGACTCTTGTGGGCGTTTCTCCGCTTGTATCTGGGGAGTGAATGGTCTCATCGTTCCTTGGAAGCCTGCTGTAATCGGTTGCCAACTGAACCTGCTCTTGACACTCTAAATCCACTCCTGTAGGGCGGCGATTGTTTCACTCATCTGGAGTAACAACTGGGTGTTGGGGTCGGGTGGAGGTATATTGTCGTTTGTAGCTGTATTTGTGCTCGACACTCCTGCAATATCGGGTATGGGCTGTGGTGGTGGAGTTATGTTGAGCTGATTAAGGAAAACAGGGGAATTTAGATAGATCACTTGTGGTCCTGTGCTGGTGCTGCCTGGAGTTTGTCATGTTCTCAATCTCTCGGCGAGCTGCCGCGCCCTCCGTTTCAGCTTGTGCGCGTGTCTCCATGAGGTCACACATCGCTATCTCAAGTGCCGTGGTGGCATATGTTTTCATGACCAAACGTGTCTCGGTATTTGAGCTCAGGAATTCAAGCGTGCGTTAGACCTCACGGGTCGCTGCCTAGTGGGGCTGATAGTCATTATTGGTATCGGGAGTGCTAGTAGCCATTAACAGTGTGTTGTTCTACCAGCAAGGAGCAAGGGGACTCCTTCTAGCGCCAAATGTTTTAGCTGTCTCGGAAAGGGTCTAATCCAGCTAAACCACGGGAGTGTCTTGGTCTGCTACTATCGCTATCGGTCTCGCTTATTTGTAAGACAAACAAAGGTCAGAGGGAAGACCGGGTGTGCCGGCTTTCAACGCTTTGATGCCTAAGTCAGTATAGTTATAAGATAATGATAATGGAAAGCGATAGTAAACAGTTACCTCTTTTAGTTGTTGGAGATGACCTTAATGTAGTAGATTTGTGGGAGCTTAATTGGTTCCATTTCTTTCGTTGTGGGATGTTTGGGGTTCCCGATACCGCTCTGAGGGGTATCGGGACCCTCCGTTGAGAGCTCTTTCCTTCTGCATTGCCGATACGAGTCTTGTACTTTCGATACTTGTGCCTGGGAGGTATGTGCATACCAACATAGTGAAAAGGTGTGAAATTGAATATTTGTAAATGACTATACAATGAGAAGTCATGACTGTTCACAAAGGACAACTTTTGGTGAAAAGTCATCTCTCCTCCAAAAGTCACCTTACATCTATAAAACACTTGCTACACCATATTCTGAAATAACTTCTTGAATTCATCTTTCCTCCTCTCCTTCTACATATGAGTCTTTCCTAATGTCTTGAAAACCAATTGAGTCTTTTCAAGAGAGAGTTCATACACAATCTTAGTTCACTGTTCTTGAGGTTTGGAGTGCTACTACCACAAGAGGATGGTCGTTGTAACCTGGGAGACATTTTCCATTAAAACCCTTTTAAGCACTGATGAGGAGGCAATTTCTTCTTAAGGACATATAACCAAGTTCTAGACTCGACCATATTGTTTAAGGTTTTTCTAACTTTTATCGTTTTGCATTGTTTAGATCTATGCATTCTATTTAGTATATAATCTGCATAAATGATTTCTTGTTTTTCCTTTTAATATAGCAATTAGACCATATATTAGTCTCAGTGGTGGAGGAGATGGGGCTATGGAAGAAATTGCTGAATTTTTGGGACTACACTTCTTTTGGAGATGATGTCGGCTATTATTAGGCCTGGGCACGGGCCGGAATAGACATGAAACCAAACCTGAACCCGATTCTAATAACGGGATAGGATGGGATGAGATTGTTTTTTTTTTTTTTTTAAATTGATCCCATTCCAATCCAAACCCTTTCGGTTTCAGGTTCATTTGGGATTATTAGGGTTCACCATTTTAAATAAGGCACTAAAAATTCATACAATTTCAATCTTGCAAAAATTCATAAATTTCCAAACCTACAAAATTCCATTTTCTAATGACTAATCTAAGTATAATCCAATGTCCCTACAATTTCAGACCTGGAATTGTTATGTATTGATAGGAGCATAATGTGCGATATTTATATTAATATTTCTTTGCATTTTGTCACGCTATTTCTCTTAATAGAAAGTATTAATGTTTGTTTTATTGTTTTGGGATTCTTGTGGAGTAAAGGAGAAAATAAAGGAGAAAAGACGTATGAAAGGTGAAATCAGGAAATCTGCCTTTGCAGATTAGTCAATTTCGACAGAGCACTGAGAGCATCTCAGAACGAACCAGATAATGATCTTTATATTTTTGAAAAGCGTCGGATGTCTAGTTTCCACAGCTTTTTACGGTTCATCGATATCATTTTTCTAGAAGAAGTTATGGCCGATTTAGTACAGGAAGGTCAAGCTGCGCGTGAATCTGGTTTTTGACGGGAATTTATATTTACATGAAGATTCTAGAGTCTAGGACGTCCAAAGGCTTCCGCAATCATACTTGGATACGAATTGGAGATGATGACTCAATCTTGATGACATGGAATTACTTTATTGGCTTGAAAGTAATTAAATTGTGCATCAATCGAAGTAAACCCCAAGCAAATTACAAGCAGAGTTGAATAAGGAAGCTAGGATTGTGTATCTCCTATATAAAGAGCCTCTGCAACACAATGAGAAGAACCGCACCCTTCACCTTCTCTTCTGTCTCTCTTTATTATTCATCCGTCCGCCATCTGTTTCTTTTTCTCTATTTATATTATAGGGTTAAATACTTGTTACTCCTCAAACTTTTCTCTGAAAAACAGTTTAGTCCCTCGCCTTTCAAATTATACTGGATAGTCATTATTCTCTCTAATTCTCACACAACAGGTCCAAATGGACTATTATACCCCTCCATTTTTTCCCCTCTTTTTTATTTTTATCTTTTTACTTATGCTTGGACTATCCACATTGTCCGGCGAGGCACCCAAACCTTTTCTTCCTCACAGAGATCGATGACCTGCAGCTGCACAACAAACCTCGGCCACACCACTAACAACTTCTTCCTTCTCTGGTCAGCAACGATCAACTCTCCTATTCGGTAACTTCCAAAATCCAAAAATTAAAGGTTCTAGGTTGGGTTAATTGATGAGATAGAGAAGTGGAGAGAGACTAAAATATCAGATTTTCTCTTTGTGGTCAACTAACTTCGATCATATGGCTTACTACTGCCTCCGTCATGCTCACCGACCCTTGACGAGCAAAACCCATTCTCCATGTTATCCAGCGATGCCCAAAAGTGAACTCAGGCGCCAGCAAACCAATATCCAGAATTGATTTGGACACCCTGGTCTGACACAACACCGCCAAGAGCCTATCTCTTCTTCCATTAATCACATTTGCAAACCTCATAGTTGTGGATTCATGTATGAGAGAGAAACAAGGAGAGATAAGCTAAATCCCGGATTTCCTCTCACCATGGTTGACGAATCTGG
Organism: Rosa lucieae; assembly: GCA_024704745.1. Classification (NCBI taxonomy): domain Eukaryota; kingdom Viridiplantae; phylum Streptophyta; class Magnoliopsida; order Rosales; family Rosaceae; genus Rosa; species Rosa lucieae. The sequence goes on along the minus strand of CM045495.1, from coordinate 31,483,578 downwards.
GTACCCATCCCGGTAGCTCCTCCGGTCACCACTCCACATCTCAGCACTAGTCTTGTACACCGGGAACAATGGCATCTCTAGGTGGCAATTGCACAACCCAGCTCCCGGTGTTGTCATCCTCATCCCAACAACTCCTCGTCTCTTCACCTCGGTTCAAACATGCACTTGGCATCCCTTACCGACAGTCCACAAGCTGCTATCGCTGTCACACCTCACCACCTCTTGGTGAACAACACCCCACCTACTGTTGGCGCCCAACTACCGGCGACACCATGCGTACTGCCAACACATCCCTGTGACCCACACCGAGCTCTTGCACGGAAATGTTGGCTTGAACTTGGAGAGGGGGAGAGAGAGAGAATAAAAAAATTAAAAAGAGGAAGAAAAAAGAGAGAGAGAAATTTTTTTTTAAAAAAGGAGGAAGTGAGGGTATAATAGTCATTTTTGACATGTTGTGGACATGTTGTGTGCGAATTAGAGAGAATAAGGACTATCTAGTTTAATTTGAAAGGCGAGAGACTAAACTGTTTTTCAGGGAAAAGTTTGAGGAGTAACAAGTATTTAACCCTATATTATACTATGACAATGTATAACTAAATTACTTTTGTTAGGGGCGAGGTTTGAAGCCCTAAGACATGGTTTTGACATTGTTTTGATTCTTAGTTTTGAAACTACTTTGTTGTGAATTTGTTTATTTGGTTTTGGTTTACAGATAACTCTTGCATGTTTATGTTTTATGAATGCGCACATAAAATATTATGATCATGCGAGTGGGGCTAGAAATAGGTATTTTAATCTCCTAAACGGTTAATAGTGCTTATTTCAATGGTAGTAAAACCTATAGGACAATAGGTGAAACCAAATAAAAAGGATTGCATGCTAGGTAAGCGTTCCACACTAGTTTTGCATACTTGTTTCGATCAAACTTCCACATGTGATTAATGCTTAGAATAAATTGTTGATAGGATAGCGTTTTATACCTAATTGTATATTCTAAAGGCTTAGTAATGGTGCGTTCATCTTGCTTAACAATACTATAGAAATTGAATCAGACGACGCTATGCAATTGTCTGTCGTGTAATTGAATTTTTTTTTTTCAGACATCGTCTTTGTAAGAACCGTCGTCTGATAGAGACTTAGGAATTAGTTCAGAAGATGTTTAAGATAAAAACTGTTGTGTGACGCTAAAAAAATTGAGCGCCAAGTTTCCCACCGTGTTAGTGGCAGCAACCCCCATATGAATCCCCAAATTTTCTACAACATGTATTGATCATACGACGAGAAATAATATAACTATGGTCTGATCAAATAGTTTGACAGAAATGAGAGAGATTTCTCACCACCATTTTTCTCCAACTCTCCAAAGGGGAAGTCAAATTGATAGGAGATAAACCCCAAATTTAAAATTGATGCATTCAGACCATATTGTTATGAAATTCTGTTGTGTGAGTCCTTGTAGGGCTTGTCCAAATTAATATGGCCGGACTTGAAACCCTACACTTAAGCGAAAAAAAAAAAACCAAAACAGATCGACCCAAAACCAAAATCCTCACTCCTCACGTACTCCTCACCCTCTATAGCTCCTTACTCTCTCGACAAAAACTTATAGCCAAAATCACTCTTCTTTCGCGCCTCACCTTAAAACCAAAACCAGTTCTCTTCCCCAAACCTCCAGAAGCCAACAACCCCAATTTTCTCGATACTCTTTTGGCGCTCGTTCACTTCTACCCTCTCGCGGGTCGCCTTGTGTCCAAGAAAGAACAAGACCCTCATCTCTACTTGGTCTATGTGGATTTCAACAATATCCTTGGAGTTTGACGGCTTGATGCCCTAAATCCAAAACGAGTCGTCCTCCGATGTCCCTTCCAGATCTCCATCACACTCTGCTGAATTCGAAATCCCCAGTTTTCTAGGGTTTCAATTTTCAATCTCAAGAGTAAAATGTTTAAGCGAAAGGAGTCACAGAAGAAGATATTCTCCCCCATCATCTTCGGTATGGAGCCCCTCATGGCCATCACCGACCATAATCCAAGCGGTCATCATCCGGTCTGGGAGCCCAATCTCAGAGACTCAAAATCTCCAAATCTCTAGTCCAAGGTTATGATTTATATATACTGCTGATGCTCTCCATCGATTCAGTCTGGGTCCTTCAATTGATATTCACTTTGTTTGTTTTAGGTTGACCCAAATTTCAAAAGAGGCGGTGGAGACCACAGTAGTGAGACATTTTAGGCTACGTCACCGAGTAGGTTTTATTTCTATTTGATTTGATTCATTGATTAATCGGTTTTAATTGATTTAATTAAGTGAATTCTATTTTCGATGTTTAGGTTTTGTCACAAACCTATAGTCTCGATGCGAATCTCTGCCTTCTTCGTCTCTATTAGGTGATTTAGGGTTTAGGAATAGAGTTTTTGGTTTTGACTAGTTTCTGTTTGGATTATGTGTTTGGTTGTGATGGTTTGTTCTTGTAATTTTTGGGTGTCATTTGAGCCAGAGCATATTGGCACTCAAATTGTTGGTCGTATTCTGGTTAAAGTTTGCATTTCAATCTTGAAAAGCTTTTGAATTTTTATTTAGATTGTTATTGATTAAGTGGTGGAGTAAGAAATTTGTTTGAAGTTTTCTGTATGTTAATGTGTAGGCACGCACTGATGGCAATGCCTGCTCCTAATTTCAACCGTCTCTTCCTAATTCCAAAAATAGTGGCATTGTTCTATTCTATACCGATTTAATTGTTTCCATGAACAATTGAGTAGTTCACTGGTTGTTTGTAAATCATTAGTGGTGGGATTTCTCTTCTGCAATTGATTATGGTGTTTTATTTTCTTCTCTTGGTGAATGTTAACTCATTAATGGGATGTTGATTTGATTAAAATAAGGTCTGTTTCTTTGAGTAGTATGTGTGTGTGCATACATATGTATGTGTTATATATATATAAGAGACCAGCACTATATATATTTATGAGACCAGCACTATATATTACATGTATGGTGTCACCAAGGTTCTTGGAATAGATGTGAGTGACCATATATGGGATTATATGCTCATGAACTTGATGTTTAATTTATTTCCATGAGTAGCTACTTTAACTGATTCGGTACTTGACAGTGAGCTTAGCTCTGTGCTTTTTAAGGATGATTCTGCTGTTAAAACGGTCTTTTCTAATGGGGTGTTTATCCCTTGGAGTAATTAGTTAACATAATCAAGTAATAAATTTCAGATTCTTGCTGTAACTTGATTCATGTTCCTGGTTAGTATACTGCATAGGTCTTATACCCTAGCTTCATGATAAAATTCACATGTTGTTTATGCTTGTTAGCCTACGTTTATTTGGTATGTGCTCTTGAACAATGCATTATATTGACAGCTGGTGGATCTTATGTTCAGGGCTTAACAATTGTTACTCATGTAACTAAAGAAGGTAGTAAATTTATTGCGAAGATATTATGTGGAAAAGATACTAGTCTTCTTTATTATCAGGTAGCATTGGAGCTCCCAAAATTGGGTGCCTAATAGACTTATTACAAACTATATTTCTGCATGTTATTGTAGTAAGAACTACATTTTGATCCAATCCCCTTTTGTTGCAGCTGAAAGTATTTTTCCCCATTGTGACTCTTGCAAAACCAAAAAGCAGCCGCAATTCCAGCATAGGTATTATATTGGTCTTCATTCTTTGCCTTAGCAGCTTACATACTCTTTCCTTCTCTATATGGGTTTACACTTGTGTTTTGCAATTGCTAGAACCTGTTTTAACCTGCTATGCAAACTATGGGTTTACACTAGTGTTTTGCATTGAGGTTGCTTGTTTGTGATGCTTACTAGATGGTTAACAAAATAATTAGTGTTTGTTGAGAATGTTAAAACAAGTTCTAGCAATTGGAAGTGATTTGGTCTTTATCTTACTATTCTATTGATTATCTAGAGTGTTCTGTCATTAGGCTAACCATGACCCATACATGTTTACAAGCATATTCTTGCATTGCAGTGTGGGTTTAAGTTAAATATTATAGGTAATTGATGATGGATTAACTGGAACATCCTTATGTGCTACTAGTTTTTTTAATTTTCAGCCGATAAAGGCCTGTTTGAAGGTTTACAACCATAAGAATTGCCTTGCAATTGGCTGTTTTGGTATTAATTTTCAGTTTGATTTTTTTTTTTTCTCAAAATAATCATTATGTTCTTCCCATTATGTTGTTGCTTTTCTTCCCGTTAGTGCTTGTATAATGTAAAACTATCATGGAACATACTATTAGTCTTTGTTCCTCAATGAAATCATTCTGTACTTGTAAACAGGTCAAGAATCCCACAACTCGCATTGAACACGAAACCAGTACCTCCAAAATTGGTGAAGACCAGCTTTAATTTCAGCAAAGGGGAATAGACTATGACAAAGCCATGGCTGCCATGATATCTAGTTTTTGCCCGGCAATATTGAATGAGTAATAATGCTAAAAGCAAGCGCACAATTTAACCCTGCAAAATGTAGTTGTCAGTATAGAATAAGTAGGGATCGTTCTAGCCGGAGATTGAGGGTACACCTGTAATTGCAAAAACAAGTAAAGAATTAAAGTATAAAGTAAAAATTTACAAAAAGAATATATACAAATAACGAAATAAAAGGGGGGTTTAAGAATTATGGTTTCGAAAATTAAAATAAATAAAAGAAAGAAAATATAAAAACACATGTACAAGAATGAAACGTAAGAAACAAAGATCAAAACCAATTCCGTATGATTAAACTCAATTCAAATCATATAATTGATCATCTAAGTCATGAGAAAGAAGTTGATCATGTGAAACATTTGATGCAAATGATTTCCCAAATTTTATTTTCCTTTACTAATTAACCTAAGTGAAAGCACCTAGATCAATCCTATTAAACATGCAATCAAAGTCTAGAAAGCTAGCTAATCAAAACATGTTCAACGCAAGAAGCATAGAGAAAGGTTATCAATTTAAGTGCGCAACCTAGTATGAACAAGTTCACCTATTTGCAATTCTCTTCAATTGAATTCGACCTTTGTCCAAAGCCTTTACTACTTGTGATTTAGGTTCACAAAACTATTAGGTGAATCGTTTACCTAAATCTAGCACCAATTACATGCAAATCCTATAAGTGTCGACCCAAATAAGATAAACATATAAAAGTTTTCTGTCAAGCTCAATCGAACAAACTCACATAAGCAACTGAGAATCACAATTATAGAATTTGAAAACTTTATTTAAACATAGAAATTGGGCTTAAACTTTGCCCTATACATTATTGTTAACTAGAAACAAATTCCTACGAAATCAAACAAGGAAAAAGAATGAATTACACCGTGAGTTGGAGATGGAGATGGAGAGCTTGAACGTTGGAATCTTGAATCATGGAAGCAAGTCTTCAAGGTGGATGATGGAGGTAGATCTTCACGGCTCCTTCTTCTTCCTCTCCTTTGCAACTAGAGAATGGAGAGAGAGAGAGAGCTTTGACATTGAGAGATTTTCTGAATTAGAGAATGTGTATAGTTGTGTAGCATAGGGGGTTTATATAGGGGAACGGCCAAACTTCATGATCATTCTTTTAATTTCCTAAGGAATTAATCTGATAATGCCACACAGCTTCGACCAATCATGTAGCGCACGTTAGCTCTGTTGCGTCATCCAACCAATCAAAAAGCTACAAAATAAATCCCTAATATATTGTTGCCAAATTTTTAAGGATTATTTCTGATTTTATTCATAAATTTCGGCCAAATATCTAGGCATGAACCTAGACAATGTATCTCGACGCATTTTGGACATTTTCTCCCTTAAATCTCTCCATGGGTTTATCCGTAATGTCCTCCCCTTGATTTTCTCTTGATATTCACATTAATATTGCAGATTTTAATTCCTTAATTTCGACCAACATATCTTGAGGGAATTTAGAAACGAATCTGGACTCGTTTTGAGCCTTATCTTGTTGCACACACTTCATCCTTCCTTGAAATACTCCCTTGATATTCTCCAACGTAATCTTTTTTATCATCCTTTGATTTTCACGTTGTCTTTGTGATCGTCTCTTGATAATTCACAGCAATTAAGGATTGGGCTAAATACTAGTTACTACCCTGTGATTTAGGTCCAAAATCAATTCAGTCCCTGGACTTCTAATTTCATCAAAAACACCCCTGCACTTTCAATTTTGATCTAATAGGTCCAATTCGTTAATATTCTATTATGAGTTCAAGTTATAGTTGGATTATTTGTTAAAAAAACTATTTATTTTATAGTAGAACTCACTCCAAAATTGATTATGCAGGCCACCTCGACACCACATCATAAAACATAGGCCATATATGAGCCACGTTAACAAGTTAAATAACTTCAATTATTGGAAAACTAACAAATTGGACCTATTATATCAAAATTGAAAGTGCAGGGGTGTTTTTGATGAAATTAGAAGTTCAGGGACTGAATTGATTTTGGACCCAAACTACAGGGTAGTAGTCAGTATTTAGCCCTTAAGGATTTATTCTCCAAAAATCCCTCTTCGATGTTCACAAAACCCTAAATCCAATGGGCTTCATCCATTTGCCGAAAATCCAAATTAATCCATAAGATTCATGGGCCTCCATGTGTCATCTTCAAGACATAAGCTCTCCTAGTGCCTCCAGGAATATTCGCCCAACGCCTTCTAGCTTTTTTTTTTTTTTATCTTTTTGAGCTCATTTCAGCTTGTTTGCTTCATAGGACCTGAAAATAGAAACTATTACTAAAAATAGAAACTTCCTAATAATAGTAACTTTCCTAAACAAGAAGGATTCATTTAAGGAAATAACTAAGTAAATATGAGGAAATAACAATTAAAACGTCGCATTAAAATGCTTTTATCAATGAGCTTTCTGATGAGTTTAGGTCTGAGGTGAATCAACTGATTGGCTTGAAGCTTGAAGGAACAGTGGGGTAGATAATTGTCGTTATATATAAGATGGCTAGAATATGCATAGTGATGCGCAGGATAGCCCAAGGATTTCCCCTTTGTACAATCCATTTTGGTGCATGATGTAGATTATAACAATCTCTTTTATATATTGATATGTTAATTTGGTCATTTTTTATTCCAATTTCAGCATATATAATGCATTGAATCATTCTATTAGAACAACAATAACCACAAAAAAAAATTTGTCATATGTACACAATATTCACAATGGCCCCAAAATAAAAACTGTTGTCTGAATAATAATCATACAACAGTTATAAACAAAAACGACTTCTTAATCGCAGTCACACAACAAATGCTCAAATTGCCCGTTGTCTGAACAAAGTGCACATGACAGTTGATGTTGTCGAGAGCCTATCGACATGCTGTCGACATGGATGCCGAGTTCGTCACACGACAGTTCTCTAAATGCGCCTTCATCAGACGTCATCGAGATAGACGATAGTCACCCTTCATATCAGACAACAGTTTTTAACCGTCATCTGATTCAATTTCTATAGTAGTGTAAGTAATCTAGGGAAGTAATAAGAACTTATGCAGTGCGTTCACAGTTTGTTCTTGATTGAAACCTTTTCATGACTTGGTAATTGAAACTAGGATAACAAATTTGTCTTGAGCATGTTTTGGTGGTGGATTTCTGAATCTCTAACATCTTCATTCATATCATTGTAAATCCCGCATTGTTTTTGTGTTTTACTCAGTGTTACAGAATCTAAAACCCCCCTTGTTACAATTTCATGTTCAGTCATTCTTTCATTATTTTCGTATATACTTATATTCATACTTTGATTCTTTATTTGTTTTGATTCTTTATTTATTATGTAATTACTTGTGTACCCTCAATCCCCGGCTTGAACGATCCCTACTTATTCTATACTAACAACTACAATTTTGCAGGGTTAAGTTGTGCGTCTATTTTTGGCGTATCATGTATCTCAACAAATTTCATACTAGCACAAACAAATATAATTATCCAAACAACCTACACAATGAGACACATATTAAAATTTTAATTTAATTTAATTTACAAATATAATTATTTCAGAATGGGATGGTATTATTTTGGGATTGAAATTAAACATCATTTTAACCTCATTATCTTCGGGATGGGACATGATCATCCTGATAACTCAAAAACAATAATGAAACTAGACCCGTACCAGCGCAGGATATGATGGGACGTTTTCGGGCTCTGGAGTTCAGTATACATGCCCAACCCTAGCTATTACTCAAGATTGAGATGTGTCGCTAAGGATTTTCCGTGGGTTTTGTAGGATAGTTTATTGTTGTGCTTTATTGCCTAATTAAAAAGGTCGAATACTTAGAGAGGTTTTACTGTATTGTCATTATTTAAAAAAAAACACAAATTCTAGAAAAGTTACTACTATTTCTGGAAAACTTATTGTCATCTTTTGAAAAGATGCTACCTCGAACTGAAAAGGTATTACCGGCGAATTAAAAAGTTAATTATTGTCATTCTGCAAAACAAGTTACTCTTACTCACAAGAAAATTTAGTGTCATCTTTTGAAATACTATTGGAATCAGAAAAGCTACTGGAGAAGCAAAACTACTACTAAAGAACCAAAAAATACTTCCCCAACTGAAAATCTACTGACCTGGTTTTAGGCTAAACCCAACCCAACTGAATCTATATCGTTCGACTGACCACCTTTCGATGGGGACTTGGTCATGTACTCATCTTGCCTACGCGAGTCTAAGCCATATCCATCATCGACATCCATCAGATCAATAATGACAACAGATCGAGTTTCAAAATCTCACGATTCTCCAAAGGTTATATATTGGCCGCTATCTGACGATTTTGACCATCTCTAGAACTGATCCATGTATGAAAATTGATCCTCTTGTCATAATTTACATCTTATATAGCTTGTGTTAATGCGTAGATAGGGGGATCTAGTTAACGTGAGAGAGGGAAAAGAGTGAGACACGAGAAGTATAGTGGTTCGTCTCCCGCTTTGGGAGAGACTACGTCCACTTGAAGTTTTCACTATGTGTTTGGACCTTGCAGTCCAAGTTGATAACAAGAAATGTAATGGGATGTTGAGTAAGTGGGAAGGAGTCCCATTTTATAGGGAAGGGAGACTCTTACCTTTTTTTTTCTTCAATGGGGAAGCAAAAGAGTTATTCTAGTCTTCAAAAGCTTATCATGGAAGCATCTTGGCAATGCTAGAAAGGTGGCTTCCTGGTGAGCTCTTGGCCACCTTTGATCGGTGTAGCTTGGATATGGGATTGCGGGATGCATGTCGCAATCGGGCCCATCACGGCTCGTGTGCCCGCTAAGAGGGAGTTACTTATACTTGGTGAGATAGTAAATTAGTCATGCTAGTGGAGATATGTATATCTTGGATTCCATTTCTATTGCATCCTATGTGAACAAGATTAAGCTTAATTTAATGGCTGGCTGAGCAACTACAAAAAATAGTTCAAACTATTAAAATTGAAAGGCATATAATTTTAGGCAAAAAATTATAATAAATTTGGAGAGTAACATCAATCATCGTCATGATCTATATCTTGTATAGCTTGGATTTCATCTTTTATTCATACTAGCCCCTTAACATGTACTCTGCACATGTCAATTGACCTTTATTTTTTATTTTTTAAAATTAAAAAAGTTACCGCAGTTTCTCTCCTGATTTTGGGGAAGTTTCTCCCTTTTTCATAGGAGGTATTGCAAAATTTTCAAATATGATATAGTGTATTGACTATCTTATCCTCATATCAAAATAATTTATTTATTAATATTTATATTATGTGAGTGCATATATGGTAGTTCAAAAATTTAACTATTCCCTCAAGAATTGGCTTAATTATATAAGATATAGAAATGATTTATTACTCATCTTTCTCTCTCTCTCTCTCTCTCTCTCTTTTATTTTATAAGTGGCCTTATGAAGAAAAAAAAGAAGATATTATCCAAAAGAAGCTTCTATTCATACCTCCAAAATTGACATTTGGACCTCTCTCTTTTTCCAAGTTATAGTTGACTTTGTTAGCTCATGTCAAATTACTAATAAGGACACAAACAAGGAAAAACAAATAAAGAGTTTCTTTTTACCTTCAGGACAGTATGTAGTCTTCAACTTGGAGGTATGAATAAAATCTTCGAAAAAAAATGGCTTTTATTGATTTTATTGGACAGTGGGCATTTTGGAAAAATTAGGGAGGTGTAGATAGCATATTGGTTATTTGTAAAAGTAAATTGGAGATCTATTAAGTAGGGAGGTCCAAATGCCAATTTTAGAGGTATGATTAGAAGCTCCCTTACCCAAAATGAAAAAAAGAAAAAAAAGTTATGGTTTAGAAAATTACAAAGTCACCAAAAGTGACATTTACTATATAAGCTTCAATTAGTAAAGAAATTTAAGAAACTAATATAACTGTGTGGTGGGTTGGTCACGGGATCAATTCTCACTCACATCACGGATGGATGATGTGGAGATTGAAAAGAAAACGAAAGAAAGATTTTTCTAGTTGAGTCTTTTGCTCTGCAACCTTACATCCAAATGTTTTGCTTTGCATACCAGCCGTGGTGATTACTATTGGACTATTGGTCATGAAATTTGCTGGGTATATGCAAGTACAGTACATATAGATGGATAGCAAACTTGAGAGAGATGGATAGATTTCTAAGGGTCCCTTGTCAGTTTATCACAATGGAAGCAAGAAAGGGTGGGTTTGAAGTGAAGAGCTTGTTTAAATGGAGAAAAGGACAGAGAAAGGAAGTCCCCAGCTGAATTAGTCGAAGATAAGAAGATGCCATGCATGACAACTAGGGAATCTTCCGATACGTGGGCCCCACGATGGTGTTGTCATTGCTGGCAAGGTTTTAAATTTCTCCGAAACGACTGAAATTAACATCAAAATTTCCGTAATTTGGAAGTACCGAAACAAAATTCATATGCTATACCATTTCCATCAGGAGTTTTCAAAAATTTCAGTACATTTCCGCGAAATTCTTAATTTCCGAAATATCTACACACACAAAATATAATTAAAAATTCACACCAAAAATTTGTCCGAAATTTCTCCAAAATTTCTGTCAAATTTGTATGCCACCGACAACGAAGTTTTTTACTTATATTTTCATTTTTTTTTTCTAATCAAGTTGAATACAACAAAAAACCTTTTTCCTTTTATCTGCTACCAATATCATTTCCAAAATTCATGCACCTGGGAGCAGTGTTGCATGATATTAAATGGAAGTAGTTCAACCATGTGGATCAAACCACATCGTAGTATCTCGTATTATTAATATTTTATATTGCTTTTATTGTACCAAGTCTCTCACTGGGTTCCAGCCATAAAAAATAAAAGTAAATCACATTCACATCATCAATATACAGCACAATTATAATTACATATAGATAAAAACACTAATTTAGCAACCTACTATAGTACTAGTTAATTACTCGTCCATATTAAATATCACAATTCTATTATAAATGTATAATTTTAGAGAGGCTACATTATAAATAGGTTTAGGGCTAAATACAGATTATTACCTTGTAGTTTGGGTCCAAAATCAATTCAGTCCCTGAACTTCTAATTTCATCAAAAACACCACTGCACTTTCAATTTTGATCTAATAGGTCCAATTTGTTAGTTTTCTGACAATTGAATTATTTAACTTGTTAATGTGGCTCATATATGGGCTATGTTTTATGATGTGGTGTCGAGGTAGCCTACACAGTCAAGTTAGGAGTGAGTCATACTATTAAAAATAAATAGTTTTTCAACAAATAATCCAACTATAACTTGAACCCATAACAAAATATTAACCAATTGGACCTATTAGATCAAAATTGAAAGTGCAGGGGCGTTTTTGATGAAATTAGAAGTTCAGGGACTGAATTGATTTTGGACCTAAACTACAGGGTAGTAACCAGTATTTAGCCCATAGGTTTATTATAGGTTAGTTTAGTCTATGTACAAGTTTCATTCAAAAATATCATCTTATAAATGCAATTAATGTGATTTCTTTATTTTTAACCAAAATTTCTACCGATATCAAAACTTTCTCTGAAATTTATTTAAATTTGAGGTACCGAAGTCAAAACCGAAATTTGAAATCTTGATTGTTGGGGAACACGCCAAGACGAGCTAGATGGGGCATCTCCATCCGTGACTTAAACACCCCATACTGATACTGTTCCTTCCGTTCAAATGAATGCATGTGATCGATCTATCTTGAGATTTACGCAGACCAATCTGTCCGACCCCTGGCATCTGTCAGGGAAGTCACGCCGCTCCGTAGCACCCCGAGTCGAGCTGCAGTGTCGACATCCGCACTTTAACAACAGTGCGGCCGTCCTCTTTGGAACCGCTCCGTGTATACACACACACACACACACACACACACAAAACTTTTCGGTCATATTTTTGCATTTCAACCATTCAGTTTTTAGGTCCTAATGTGTAAATCACTTCTGCAAATTTTCAGCCAAATTGATTATCGTTAAGTCATTCAAAATTGCGATTTAAGATTATAAGTATGAACGGTTCAAGTCTGACAGATTTGGTTCGTCCGTTGATTTAATCTAGTTTGATACCTTAATGATCACCGATTTGGTTGAAAATTTGCAGAAATGATCTACACATTAGGACCTAAAAGCTGAACGGTTGAGATGCCGAAATGTGATCGAAAAGTTGATCTAATGCCCTATCCCTAGAAAAACCAAAAAAAGGAATCTCTTAGTGGAAGGGCTCTATATATATATGTCATACCCTGGAAATTCGTAATTATGTTCCGGAATCTAAATTGTAGTTATTGGACGGTTTTGTGGCTCGTGGATGGAGTTGAAATGTTTTGGACAAATTTTTATTCCGAAAATATGACTTTAGGGGTGGCGCAAAGGTTGAATTTTGATACGTTGGGGTTCTCCCAAAACTTCGTTCACAAAAGTTGTGGAGCGCGTTGATACGAGTTCGTTGACATGTTGAACGCGAAAATCAGAGTTCGTATGTGAAAGTTATGAGCATTTGAAGTTTTGGGAAAGTTCTATAAATAGTAGTTTCCATTTTCGGAAACTTACTATTTTCATTTCTTTCACTTTTCTTTTCAGGAAATCAGAAGCTCTGTTCTCTCTCTTCTTTGCGCGTGACCCGACCAGGACCCGACAACCCGACTCGGCAGCATTTTCGATTCTGGAAACCTCTACCGGTGAAACTCTCCAGGTAGGCTCGTCTCCACCGTGCGCTCCTCTCTGTGGTGTCCTCTAGCATCGATTCACAGCGACGACGGTGCAACAAGGCGGTGAACTTTGGTGTAGTCGAACCCGATCGGTTCTCCAATCTCCGACGACGGTGGGGCTTCAAGTTTCCTTGGGTGAGTTCAGAGGAGGCTCCTTGATCGATCTGTGGTGGTTGTTTGGATCGATTCACGTGAAACTTGGTTAAACTCGGATTGAACAGTAATCCACAAGTTGTGAGGTAGTTTTCGACCCTTTATGCTTGTTTTCTGACTTTGAGCTAGTTATGAAAATTCATAAGCATGCTTAGATGAATAGCTTTGATGTTGGGAGTTTTGTGAAATATTGAGTTTTAGCCGGTGGCTGTGCACCACCGTCTGTGGCAGCTTTCTGGTGGCTTTCCGGCCATGTAAGGAACTGTTTTTGGTATTATATATGTTCTAGTCGTTGATACGAGCGTTTTGATATATAATATGCAAATTTTGGAGTTCGTATGGAATTGTTATGATTTTTGCAGTTTCATACCGATCGATTTATTCGATCCGTGAGGATTCGAGCGTCCGATCGACTTGTGGTTTGGTCACATCGATCGTGGAAGTATTCCGGAGACTTTGGGAGGTCTCGGATGTGGTTTCGCCTCGATTGGCGTCACTTTGGGGATTTTAGTTCAAAACAGGGGTTTCTGACTTAAATCATTTGTGAATCGTTACTGATTTGAGATCATTGGTGATTAGGTGCTTCTAAAGGTGACTTGGATGAGTTTTTGGTGAGAGTGTTAGTTCGGTTCTGTATAGAAGACGCATCGGGATTCTGAGGTGAGCAATCTCACAAGGTTCGTTAATGAACGGAATTACCTTTATCGTTTTGAGAGTTATTGATTTAACTGCAAACTATAGTTGGTATTAGTAGGCATTCCTGAGCGGATGACTACGTATATATATTTACGTGAAAAATATATGTATTTGTGGGTTTTGTGGATTTATGGAAACAATATGCATGGATGATGCTTTTTATTGTTTTGGTTTGTGACTTTTAGGAAAACAAATGGTGGGAAATGGTATTTCTATTGTTTTGAGAAGTGTTTGAGGATTTGAGAGTCACAAGTTGTGATTTCTCCTTTTGATTTGATTTAACGTTTTGATCCGACGACCGGTGGTCAGAGGATGTGAGAGTCACAGGTTGTGATTTCTCATTTTGATTTGATTTAACATCTGGGGTCCAGTGCGACTCGTTTAATGTTTTGATATGAAGGTCAGGTTGGCGTAAGGATCCGGGGTTGCAGGTTGCATCCTCATGGAAATATTATATCGTAAGGTTGAACCTTGGCCGGGTGACAAGTTACGATTCAGTTAGAGCTCTAGTCTGTCTGCCATCGTACCTCATGGATCTAAGTAGTTTACTTAAGACTCCTGGGTACATATTTTGTCTAGGTTGGACCTATTCTATGTTTTGTCCAGGTGGGACTAAAGAATCATATTCTATTTGTTAGGTTAACGATAGGTATGATTTATGTGTGTTGATACTTTGTCCAGGTTGGACCGATTTATTACTTTGTCCAGGTTGGACCGATTTATTGCTTTGTCTAGGTTGGACTTTTATTTCTTTGTCCAGGTTGGACTTTTATTGCTTTGTCCAGGTTGGACGAATTTATTGCTTTGTCCAGGTTGGACCGATTTGTTGTTTTGTCCAGGTTGGACCGATTTGCTGTTTTGTCCAGGTTGGACCGAATTGTTGTTTTATCCAGGTTGGATCGATTTATCATATTTGAATTGTTAGGTTAACGATTTATATGATTTTGTCACGGTGTGACTTTCGTTGTTTCTTTTGGGAAAAGAGTATTGTTTTGGGAAGCATGGTATGTTTTCTTTATTCGCGAGTTAAAAGG
Source organism: Rosa lucieae (assembly GCA_024704745.1). Classification (NCBI taxonomy): domain Eukaryota; kingdom Viridiplantae; phylum Streptophyta; class Magnoliopsida; order Rosales; family Rosaceae; genus Rosa; species Rosa lucieae. The sequence continues at coordinate 31,468,500 of CM045495.1, read as the reverse complement.
TTTTCCTCGTTTTTGGCGTGAGTTGTGCATGTGTGTTTTGAGTTACTCATACGGGCTTGCAAATGCTTACCGGTTTTGTTGTGTGACAACCTGGTACACTATTCAAACGGTGTAGGGGTTAATCCTGCAGGTTAGGATAATCGAGGTTAAAGCAGAGATAGCGCCCTTGCAGCTCTACGATATGAAGCCATTTTTGTGACTTTACCGGTGATAAGGACTTCCGTTGTGTAGTTAGCTCTGAGGAGCATTTACGTTTTTTGTTGTTGACAATTTAATTCGTAAGCATTGTAATATATGACTCTATGGAGCGGGTCAATATTGACATAGTGGGTTCAGGGCATCAATATGTACTTGGGTTAAAAGAGAAAAAGTTTCTAGGTATTTTGTATTGATGGCTGAACGTTCACGCATATATAATTATGGAATTGTATATCGATTTTTATTTGTGTTAAAAATCAGGGGCGTGACAATATATATATATATATATATATCATTGTTGGAATGGTGTTGAAGTTTTGAGCTTCATTACGATTGTATCTTCAACATGGTTTCGCTTTATCTCTTTCCCACATGAGATGTTACCAATTTAACAGAAATAACATGGACGTGGTCTTAGAAACGTGATAGATATATATAGTAGAACATTGGCCTATTTAAAAAAAAGTGACGTGGGGTAATGTCTCAAAATATTTTGTGAGGCGGGAAAATGCACATTTTGATTGAAAGTTAGAGGCTAGAAACTAATTGACTATAGTACCACAAATGCAAGCACCAATATTTGACATTTACTCATGAAAGAATTAATTAACAACAGAATGTTTCAAATTGATTTACGGCACAAAAGAATAAATGAGAGCAGTCGTTTGTGCTTGAAATTTGAATCACTTAGTTAATTTGTTGATTAGTATATATTTCACAAAAAATAGCAATATATTCAAATGGACCAGCAAATTAATGAACAAGAACAGTTAGTCTGTGTCTTTTGCATAGATTGCTTCATATATATTGGCCTGAATGGGCATAGAAAGGAGTACATGTTTTATCAAAGCCATCAATAATTGAAAAATATGCAGATACAAACACAAGGTTAAAGTCTAATCACTTTGACTTATTATGCTTCAAATACGTGTGGAAAGCTAAGTACATATATATATATATATATATATTTATATATATATTGTTCAAACTCTTGCTATGTTTGAGGCAAAGACAATTTGCATTTTCGGCCTTAAAATAAAGTGTGTGTTTGGAAATGAAAGGGAAGGAACAGAGCAAGAAGAAGCTGAAGCAAGCGACAAACAGAAATGCATGCATAGATGTGCGTTTGGCATATGATATGTCAGGACTTATTAGTAGAGCCCAAGATTCACTTTCGACCAGCAAATTGCTATATTGTCTTGACGCTTCGATAATGTGTTGGCATTAGAGTTCATAAAAAGTTTATTCACTAGCTATACTAAACGATGGTGTACCCAAAAGTATTTTCCTTAGTTTGCTCAAGTACTATTTTTATGCCAAATACTATAACAAATGGTATGATGTCTTTATTTTTATCAGTGAAAGATCATGAGTTCTAGTCACGTACTAATTGTAACGTTGTATATTCATTATAAATTCTTGATCAATATTTATACTCAGAATAAAGGAAGAAGTAAATTATTGCTTCTATAATCATGAGAAACATTTGATGTCAGTGACAATTCTCATACGTATAGAAATCCCCCATGGTGTAGGGTGCCTTAATCTGATTTATTTATTTTTTTATATCTTTGTGCCTTAATTTGGTATATATATATATATATATATATATATATATATCTTCTTTTCTAGCTTCTAAGCACATATTCTGTAAATGTAATGACCTGGATTTTCGTATTAATTTCTTGTATTTTTCGTGAAATTAATAAAAGTAGTTGTTACGAATTATGGTTTTAATGCCTTGTTCTTATGATTAATCGAGAAATAAAACTTATTTCGGACAATTATTCGCTCAGAATGCTTCGATTCAAGGGTTGACTTTTTATAAGTTACAATTATGTGAAAACTTCATTCACATGAGGAACACAAAAATCAGAGTTCGTATGAAAAAGTTATGGCCAAAGGAAAAAGTTTCAATTTTTGGATAAATATAAAAATTTCAGAAATTTTCATAAAAAAAAAAAAAAAATCTAGTTTCTATTTTGGGAAACTTGGGTTCCTCTTCTCTCTCCCTGAGCCGACTAGACCCCATTTTCGTTAGGCCATATCTTGGTCGTCCTACCACTGTTGGTCGTGTCACTAGTCTCATTCACTTCGTCTCTCTTCTCTCTTCAAGTCTGTGTAACCTTGTTGCACGATTTTGGTTGTGGAAGGTGTAGCAAAGCGAAAAAGTAGGTGGCGGCGCTGTTTCGGGGTCATCGTTGGAACTCACGATTCCGGCCACTTCCGGGGCCAATTCTTGAGGGCTTTTCAAGCCCAAGAGACGTACATCCTCTCCACCAAGCGGTTTGAAGCAATTTGAAGTGTGGAAGTCAAATTGAGGATTTGACATTCAAGAGTTTCACTGAGTTCTTGAATTTTCGAGGTAAATTCTGGCCAAATGGCTTTGATTCTGACTTTGTGCTAGTTGTGAAAGTTGTTGTACATGTTGAGACGAACATTTTGGCATAGGTTTCATGACCCAATTTTTGGGGGTTGCTGGCGGCGTGTCCAGCTAGTTTTTAGGGTTCTGTTTTCATGGTTGTCATCTACTCGTCGATACGTGCATGTTGATATATTATGGTGTCACGTTGTGATCATTTGAAGCATGCTAGATTTAACGTAGTTTCAGTTTTCTCGGTTTGCGATCCGTGAGGATCCGACCGTTGGATTGTATTATAATTTTGAGAAATTGATCATAGAAGTGTTCCAAAGACGTTGGGAGGTCTCGGATGAAGTTTTGTCTTGATTGACGAAATCTCCTGTTTTTGGTTCAAATGCTCGGTTCAAACCGTAACCACTTTCGTTTTAACTCGTGTGCTAAGTTGTGACCTTATTTTACATAGGTGATTGACGGTGAGTGTTCTGTACTTTATCTCGGCTGTAAGAGAAGACGCAGCGGGATTTAGGGCTAGTTTGGGATTGCTGTGACTTAAAAAAAAAAAACTGCTGCTGCTGTGTTGTGAGAATAATCAGCTGTGAATTAAAACTGTTTCGTGTTATTTGGTAAATAAAATTTTTAAAAGTACAGCAGTACATAAAATAACTGCAGAGTGTGTTTTGATCCACAAAAGCTTCCAAAAGCAACCTTTAAGCTGCTTCTAAAATCTGCTGCCAGTGACCAGTGGCGTAGCCAGAAATGTTAGCTAGGAGGGTCAGAATTAAATAGTAATGATTATACAAAAATGAACTTCATCAAATAACATAAAATTGTATATATTGATTGTTAAAAAAAGGACTAAATACTTGTTACTCTCTGTACTTTGCTGCTGAAAACAGTTCAGTCCCTCACCTTTTAAATTAAACAGGTTAGTCCTTATTCTCTCTAATTCTCACATAACAGCTCCAAAATGACCATTATACCCCTCACTTCCTTATTTTTAAATTTTTTTTCTCTTTTATAGTGTTTTAATTTTTCTCTATTTTTTTTTTTTTCTACTTCTCTCTCTCTCTCTGGGGATTGGGGATTTTCCGCCATGGCCTCCACGACCATTTGTGGGTCTTCTCCAGTGACTCTGAAGCTCCCCTCTCCAGTTCCCCGACCCCAATTCCAGCTCCGATCCCATTTCCAACTAGCCCGCCTCCATTGAGCTCTACTTCCAAACCACCACTCAAACCCCCAATCTCTCACCCTCGTCTGCCTCTTTTGCTTCACCGAATCCTAACCAGAAACCCCAACCCCCAAACCGGATCTGCTCCAGTTCCCCGACCCTAATTCCAGCTTCGATCCCATTTCCAACCAACCCGCCTCCACCGAGCTCCCCTTCCAACCCACCAGTCAAACCCCAATCTCTCACCCTCCTCTGCCTCTTTTGCTTCACCGAATGCTAACCAGAAACCCCAACCCCCAAACCGGATCCACTCCAGTTCCCCGACCCCAATTCCAGCTTCGATCCCATTTCCAACCAACCCGCCTCCACCGAGCTCCCCTTCCAACCCACCACTCAAACCCCAATCTCTCATCCTCCTCTGCCTCTTTTGCTTCACCGAATCCTAACCAGAAAACCCAACCCCTAAACCAGATCCACTTCTAACGCCCCACTTGACTCACAAAATGGATCTGCCATCCCGACGACACCATCACCCAAAACGCTAAGACCTAGGAAGCTACGTCGTCTTCGGAGCCCAGAAAAGATTGAGGACATTATTAGTATACTAATCCGAGTCCAAATTCCGGTGCTCTATTATTGAAGTGGTTGCTCGACGCTCAGTGGAATTCAAATTCCGGTGCTCTATTACCGGCATCGTACACCGTCTTACTTCAATATTATTGCTTCTGAGCACAATTGCACTCTAGGTTTCTGAGACGAGTAGAGAATTAGAGAGATCTGGTTTGCCTTTGGCGAGGTAGCTTTGACATGAGCTTCTTCATCTTCGGGCGAGGCAACACCGTTTTGAGGCTTTGCATCACTCGGATCGATCAGAATTTCATTTTGTAACGGAAATTCAATTTTTGAAGTTTTGAATTTTTGAGAGGAGAGTGTGAAAGGCTTTGAGGTTATGTTCGGTTGTGAGAGAGAGAGAGAGAGAGAGAGAGAGATTAAAAAAAGAAAGAATAATAATTTAAAAAGGACATAAGGGTATAATAGTCATTTTAGACCTGTTGTGGACCTGTTGTTTCAAAATTAGAGAAAATAAGGACTAACCTGTTAAATTTTTTTTTTAATAAACCTGTTTAATTTAAATGGTGAGGGACTGAACTGTTTTCAGCCGCAAAGTACAGGGAGTAACAAGTATTTAGTGCTTAAAAAATATTACATATATTCCGTCTATATGTCATTCTTTTGATAGAAAAAAAAAATCATAAGTAATAAAATACTCAAAAATAACAATTTTTTTATAAAACAATTATAATTAAGATTTGATTATTAATTAATGTTGCCTTGATTCATAAATCTACTAAAAATCAAAGAAAGAGTAGCAGACTTCAACTTACATTTCGTAGGAGAAAAAGTGGAAAGACGAGAGAAGACAGAACAGAGAATGAGCAGGAGAGAAGAAAATAAGTGTATAAACCTAAATATTTATGTAACAAAACTGTCATTGATTAATTGATCAATGAAGAGCATATGAATAAAATATAATAAAAAATTAAAAGATGGTAGAGGACGCCCAAACTGTGGAGTTATGGGTGAATGGGACAAAAGTCCAAAAGCTTCACTATTTCTTTTCATTTTCTCATGTCAGAAGGGTCAAACTAATATATTAAATATAAGTATCAAATGTTTCAACCAATGGCAGCTTAGTGAGAAGGGTCAATTGACCCTTCTAGCCCTGGTGTCCCTACGCCCCTGCCAATGACCAATAACTTTCAATTAAAGCTGCTTTTTATTTATCTACCAAACACAATAGAATCTAAAATTTTGAACAAAAGCTGATTTTTTTTTAAAATGAAGCAATCCCAAACGGGGCCTTAGAGGTGAGTGAATCTCACGAGGTTCATTTATGGACGGAGTTTCCTTTATCGTTTCGGTTTAGTCGCTAAATTGTGAAATTATTTTCTGAAAATTAATATTTGTTTTAAATTATATGAACTTGATTGGCTATGGTTCATAGGTAAGTAAAATGAGATTTTAATTATAAAAATAATTTTTTTCTAGTTTTGCGATTGTGGACTATAGTTGGTATTAGTAGCATTCCTGAGTGGATGACTACATATAAAGATATTTATGTGAAATATGTCTTGATGGTGTGGCATTATGATAAGCATAATAAATTGTGATTTTATTCAGGTTATTGTTTTAAGCATTTACTCTTTTTGGAAGTGCAATATATCATGTAATTGTTGATTATATTGTGTTGAAAGAGTATTTGAGTGGTGGGATTATGATAAGCATAATACATTGTGATTTTATTTAGGTTACTGTTTTGAGCATTTACTCTTTTCGGAAATGTAATATATCATGTAATTGTTGATTATATTGTGTTGAAATAGTACTGGAGTTTTTGGTGTAACATTTTGAGTCATGTGAGACTTTTTAAATATTTTCGGTCTACGGATTGGGGTCACAATAGTGACAGAGGAAAATATATCAGATACCATGCCTTTGGCAGAGTGACAAGTTACGATTCAGTTTGAGCTCTAGTTTGTCTCCCTTTGTATGTCATGGGGGTAACATGCTCGTGGTTACTTGTGACTCATGAATACACTTTTTTAAAAGAGAGTTTCAAGTGGTTTGTTTCTTTAATTGTCCATGAGGGACTTGGGTTCATACTAAATTGTGGGAGTTTTTACTTGAGTTGAAAGGGTGATTTCTTGGCTGTAGCGTGAGTTGTTTGATTTCCTTATTTATTTTCTTTTTTCTTTTCGTTCGTTTGATTTTAATGTAATCTCCCGAACTAAACTATATGCAGGGATTACTATTATTTTGGATTATGTGCTTTTTGATGATCTCCTGAACTAATTTTCTATGCAGGGATTAGTGGTTGTATTTAGTTTAAATTGTGAGCACAATTGTGGTTGAGACTTGTAGTGAGTTGAGAAATACTTTATCATTTTATCATGACATTGTGATGATAAATGCTTCCTGTAGCGAGGAAAGAAAACTAATTTCTTAGATTTGTTGTTGAGAATTCAAATGATTTGGTGGTCGAGGTGGCGACTTGTGTTTTCCTTAAAAAGAAAAGGATTTTGATGTTGAAATTAATCATTGTGTTGATTTGTTGTCCTTGAGTCAGAAATGTGTTTTGTGGTTATTTATGTTTACTCACACGAGCTATCAAAAGCTTATCGGGTTTGTTGTTTCAGCCCAGTGCACTATTCCAAGGTGTAGGGGTTATTGTGCAAGTCAGAATAACGAGTAACCATCTTTGAAGCTGAGACCTCGTTGCTATCGTAGCTTGGTTGTAGAAGTACCTTTGGGTTAGTCTTCCGCCGTGTAGTGAGTGTGGTTGTTGTGTTTACTCATTGAATTGTTATTTAGTTTAATTTGTAAACTCTCTGTAATGTAACATGTGACTCTAAAGAACAAGCAGTATGTATCGATGTCTGTGAGCTTGGTTGTTTTGTTGCTTAGTTTAAATGAAATATTTTTCTAAGTGTTTTCTTGTGCTTGTTAAGTTATCGCGTTTCGGATTCGAATTTCTTTATTCGAAATTCGGGGCGTGACAGTAAAGGGTGAAGTTTCGGCATGTTAATATTTTTCATATGTCTTATTAATTTATGTAAAACCACTTTGAGGACTCATGTGGTAACTAAAAAAAATCCTCATTAAGGTAAGTAAGGTCCTCATAAGAATAATGTAGGTAACTAGAAAAAAGTCCTCATTGAGGTAAATAAGGTACTCATTAGAGTAAAATAGGTTCTCATTTGAGTAATTAATAAGTCCTAAAAGTGATAATTGTAGTAGGTTTTCATTTGAGTAATTAAGTGATAAAGGTGGTAATTGTATGTATGTCATATGTACGTTGACATATTATAGAATTTTCCTTCTATAAGTTATATATGATTATAATATGAATTGAAAAGCTAAATACTAGAACATTGACCTGTTTAAAAAAAAATGACGTGAGGTAATGTCTCAAAGTATAATTAGAGGCCAGAAACTAATTAATATATCTCTTTCCCACATCAGATGTTATCAATTTAACAGAAAGATATAGAGACGTGGTCTTAGACACTAGATAGATATATAGTAGAACATTGGCCTATTTCAAAAAAAGTGAAGTGGGGTAATGTATCAAAATATAGTTAGAGGCTAGAAATTAATTAAAATATCTCTTTCCGACATGAGATGTTATCAATTTAATAGAATGATACAGGAATGTGGTCTTAGACACTAGATAGATATATAGTAGAACATTGGCATATTTCAAAAAAAAGTGACGTGGGATACTGTCTCAAAATATAATTAGAGGCCAGAAACTAATTAATATATCTCTTTTCCACATGAGATGTTATCAATTTAACATAAAGATACAGGGATGTTGTCACGCCCCTGATTTTACACCCATGAAAATCGATATATATAACCCCATAATTATATATGCGTGAACGTTCAGTCATCAATACAAAATACCTGAATTCTTTTTCCCTTAAACTTACACACATATTGATGCCCTGAACCCTCAAAGTTAATATACACTCGCTCCAAAGAGTTATATATTACACAAGCTTACGAATTAAATTGTCAGCAACAAGATAAACGTAACGCTGCTCAGAGTTAACTATACAACGGAAGTCCTTATCAATAGTAAAGTCATAAAAGACATGGCTTCCTACCGTAAAGCTGCCAAAGGCGCTACCTCAGCTTCAGCACGATTATCCTAACCTGCAGGATTAATCCCTACACCGTTGGAATGGTGCACCGGGTTGCCACACAACAAACCCGGTAAGCTTTTGCAAGCCCGTATGAGTAACTCAAACCACACATGCTCAACTCACGCCAAAAATGAGGAAAACCTTTCAACTCGCGAATTAGGAAAACATACCATGCTTCCAAAAACAATACTCTTTTCCCAAAAGAAACAACGAAAGTCACACCGTGACAAAATCATATAAATCGTTAACCTAACAATTCAAATATGATAAATCGATCCAACCTGGACAAAACAACAAATAGGTCCAACCTGGACAAAACAACAAATAGGTCCAACCTGGACAAAACAGCAAATAGGTCCAACCTGGACAAAACAGCAAATAGGTCCAACCTGGACAAAACAGCAAATAGGTCCAACCTGGACAAAACAGCAAATAGGTCCAACCTGGACAAAACAACAAATAGGTCCAACCTGGACAAAACAGCAAATAGGTCCAACCTGGACAAAGCATCAACACAAATAAATCATACCCATTGTTAACCTAACAAGTAGAATATGATAAATCGATCCAACCTGGATAGAACAACAAATCGGTCCAACCTGGACAAAACAGCAAATAGGTCCAACCTGGACAAAACAACAAATAGGTCCAACCTGGACAAAACAACAAATAGGTCCAACCTGGACAAAACAGCAAATAGGTCCAACCTGGACAAAGCATCAACACAAATAAATCATACCCATTGTTAACCTAACAAGTAGAATATGATAAATCGATCCAACCTGGATAGAACAACAAATCGGTCCAACCTGGACAAAACAGCAAATAGGTCCAACCTGGACAAAACAACAAATAGGTCCAACCTGGACAAAACAACAAATAGGTCCAACCTGGACAAAACAGCAAATAGGTCCAACCTGGACAAAGCATCAATTCGGTCCAACCTGGACAAAACATGTACCCAGGAATCTTAAGTAACCTACTTAGATCCCTAAAGTACGATAGCAGACAGACTAGAGCTCTAACTGAATATATCGTAACCTGTCACCTCGGCCAAGGTTCAACCTTACGATATATGCTGCCTGAGGATGCAACCTGCAACCCCGGATCCTTAGGCCAACCTGACCCTCAGATCAAAACGTCAAATCAAATCAAAAGGAGAAATCACAACCTGTGACTCTCAGATCCTCAGACCACCGGTCGTCGGATCAAAACATTAAATCGACCCAAAAGGAGGCATCACAACCTGTGACTCTCAATTCCTCAAACACTTTTCGAAACAATAGAAATACCATTTCCCACCAATTGTTTTCCAAAAGTCCCAACCCAAAACAATAAAAAGCATCGCTCATGTATATTGTTCCACAAATCCACAACTAATACTTGAATACGTATGCATATATATACATCCCATAATATATATATATACACACATAGTCATCTACTCAGAATGTCACTAACACCATCTATAATTTGCAGTTAACTAAATAACTCTCAAAGCAATAGGGTTAACCCGTTCGTGATATGAACTTCGTGAGATTACTCACCTCGAACTCCTGCTGCGTCTTCAATACAGAACCGAACCAAAACTATCACCAACAACTCGTCCAAATACTTCGTCAAGTACCTAATCACAATCGGTTTCCACTTAGTAATAATTCACAAATGATTTAAGTTCGAAACCCCTGTTTTGAACTAAAATCCCCAAAGTGGCGCCAATCGAGGCAAAACCACATCCGAGACCTCCTAAGGTCTTCGGAATACGCCCACGATCAATGTGACCAAGCCACAAGTCGATCGGACGCTCGTATCCTCACGGATCGAATAAATTCACCGATATGAAACGGCAAAAATCATAACAAATCCATTCGAACTCCAAAATTTGCATATTATATATCGAAACGCTCGTATCAACGAGTAGAAGACATATAATACCAGAAACAGTCCCATACACGGCCGGAACACCGCCGGAACGCCGCCACAGGCGGTGGCGTACCTCCGCCGGCCAAAACTCAATATTTCACAAAACTCCCAACATCAAAAAGCTTCATCTAAGCATGCTTGTGAACTTTCATAACTGGATCGAAGTCAGAAAACAAGCTTAAGGGATCGAAAACTACCTCACAAGTCGTGAACAGTGATCCAATCCGAGTTGATCGAGTTTTCACGTAAACCGGTCGAAACAAACACCAAGGATCGACCAGGGAGCTTGTTCTGAACTCAACCCAAGAAGCCTGAAGCCACGAGGTCGCCGGAGTTGTGTTTTCCGGCCGGGTCCGAAAACACAAGGTTGCACCACCTTGCAGCGCCGCCGTGGAGAAGAATCGGCGATAGAGAGCACTAGAGGGACGACCAGATGGTGGAGGCGATCCTGTCTGGAAAGTTTCGTCGCCGGAGGTGGCCGCAGTTCGCCGGAAAGGTCGGGTCGGAACGCCGGGTTCGGGTCGGGTCAGTCGGTCTTCTTCGACTCTGAGGGCGCGGACGAGAGAGAAGAGAGAGAGGAAAATTATTTCCGGAAACGGAAATGAGGAAATGAATATATTTTTTCTGATTTTTCCTATAAATACCAAAATGGAAACTTCTTTCCATGGCCATAACTTCCTCATACGAACTCCGATTTACGCGTTCCGCATGTCCACGAACTCGTATCGACGCGCTCTACAACTTTCGTGAAGGAAGTTTTCGGAGAATCCCAACAAATAAAAAGTCAACCTTTGGCAACCCCCCTAAAACCATACTTTTTAAATAATTAATTCGTCCGAAACACTTCCGCTCCGTCCACGAGCCACGAAACCGTCCAAAAATCATAAATTAGATTCCGGAAATTCCTCGGAAAATAAAATACAAATTTCTGGGGCATCACATTCTACCTCCCTTAAAGAAATTTCGTCCCGAAATTTACACGTACCACACCCACAATACGCATAAACCAAGCTCAAATCCAATTCTCATTTCTCAACAACCTGTTCTTGTCTCACATTACAACATACCTAGCTCAATAATGGATACAGGTACCCTACCTAGTATCACAGTATTAGGAATCTTTACCACACCACTTGGTGGTAACCCAAACATTTCATGGATCTCATCCTTGTACATTATCTAACAAAGCCTCTGTGACTGTAGCACCACATAGAGACCACACAAGAGTCCAGAATCCTGTCATCACGACAGTATCTGAATCACATTATCGTTAATGTAAACCTTACATTACAAGAATTGAAAATGAAACCTTCATTTCAACTCAAATCGTGCCTTTGCTTCACAACCTAATAAGTGTCTACCCAACCTGGGAACACAAAATCAAGCTAAGGTCCGGCACCGCCTGACCCCCACATATATCATCACCTGTCATTGTAATCACAACCAAAGTGGTATAGATCCCCTACTACCACAACAATGAAGGATGCATCACATCATGTCACATGCCACACTCAAAAGTCTAACTATAGACAACAGGCAAAACCCAACACAACACACAGAAAGGAGTACACCATTAACACACATAATTCTAACAACCCAAGTAGAAATAGATAAGGTACCTCCTTCCCTAGCACCCTGCTGACCAACAGCAAACACCCTCGCATTTCCCTGAGGTAGTTGCCTCTGTTGATTCCCTTGTCCCCTGCCTTGTGCTTGGGTGCAATCCTGGAGTAATGCCCTGCCTGGCCACATCTAAAGCATACAATGTTCTTTGGTTTCGTGCAAAACCTAGAAGTATGGCCCATCTCATTACAATTGAAACACCTCACGGGTGCCACCTGCCCTGCAGGTGTAGCCCCTACAGGTGCAGCTGCCTCCCTAGCCGGCGCTTGGAAATGAGTCCTCCGCCTTTTCCAGGACCCTCCCTGATTATCAGTCCCTCCATCGCACTCAGCAATTGCCTTTCCCTTCCTTCGGGAGTCCTTCTCAGCCGACTCCTGCTCCTGGAAGATCAGATTCTCCTGCTCAATGGTCATGGCCTTAGCGAAAATGAGCTCCACCGTCTTCAATTCCAAAACAGCGACATCACGCCTGATTGAAGCATTCAGTCCCCACTGAAACTTCGAAGCTAAGTTCTCAGCATCCATCTGTCTCACAAAGCGGTACAACCTTGAAAACTCAGCTTCATACTCCCTCACACTCTTAGTCCCTTGGACTAAAGAGACAAATTCCCTTTCCAATCGCTCCCTCACAGAAGGCGGAAAGTACTTCTTCCTGAACAGTTCAACAAAACCATCCCAGGTCACAGTGGACACATCCATAACTCTCTGTGTGCCGCTCCACCATACCCTTGCATCGCCTTGGAGCATAAACGCCGCAATCTTCCTCTTCTCAATGTCGTCACAGACGACCATCTCGAAGTAGGTCTTCATGTTCTCGATCCATTGATCTGCCAACATGTGATCCGTACCTCCCTGGAATGGAACTCCTCCCAACCTCGAAATCTCCTTTGCCAACTTCGACAAACGAGTGGGATCAGCAGCATTCACAATCTCCACAACAGGTGGAACAGGCAGCTCAACATTCGATGCCTCGAACTCATCCTCGAATATCTCCTCAACAGGGGGAGGAATCCTGCCCCTACCTCGGGCTCTACCCCTGCCTCTGGGTCTACCTAGACCCCTAGCTCTTCCACCTTGTGAATCCATAACCTAAGGAGCATAGCAACCTTGGTTAATGCTTGTACAACTTCCAACTACAAGTATAAGTCAATAACATGACTAAATCAACCACCTTACTACGTCAGAAGATACAATTCTATCCCCTACGTAAATCTTGAGTTAAATCTAAAGGCCCTCATTCCTCAAAAGACTATAACTCCTAGAAGCTACCTTAAGCTCCTACACTTTGTTCACTGAACCAACACTACCCTGATGACTCACAATCCAACACTCATTGCATACCCAATGACTATATCAATACCGAAGAGCATCAGATGGGGATCCGCTGCAGACGGGCCATCACTCGAGGAGTATTGATTGTCACCAAATATGCACCTTACGCTCTGATACCAAACTGTCACGCCCCTGATTTTACACCCATGAAAATCGATATATATAACCCCATAATTATATATGCGTGAACGTTCAGTCATCAATACAAAATACCTGAATTCTTTTTCCCTTAAACTTACACACATATTGATGCCCTGAACCCTCAAAGTTAATATACACTCGCTCCAAAGAGTTATATATTACACAAGCTTACGAATTAAATTGTCAGCAACAAGATAAACATAATGCTGCTCAGAGTTAACTATACAACGGAAGTCCTTATCAATAGTAAAGTCATAAAAGACATGGCTTCCTACCGTAAAGCTGCCAAAGGCGCTACCTCAGCTTCAGCACGATTATCCTAACCTGCAGGATTAACCCCTACACCGTTGGAATGGTGCACCGGGTTGCCACACAACAAACCCGGTAAGCTTTTGCAAGCCCGTATGAGTAACTCAAACCACACATGCTCAACTCACGCCAAAAACGAGGAAAACCTTTCAACTCGCGAATTAGGAAAACATACCATGCTTCCAAAAACAATACTCTTTTCCCAAAAGAAACAACGAAAGTCACACCGTGACAAAATCATATAAATCGTTAACCTAACAATTCAAATATGATAAATCGATCCAACCTGGACAAAACAACAAATAGGTCCAACCTGGACAAAACAACAAATAGGTCCAACCTGGACAAAACAACAAATAGGTCCAATCTGGACAAAACAGCAAATAGGTCCAACCTGGACAAAACAACAAATAGGTCCAACCTGGACAAAACAACAAATAGGTCCAACCTGGACAAAACAACAAATAGGTCCAACCTGGACAAAACAACAAATAGGTCCAACCTGGACAAAACAGCAAATAGGTCCAACCTGGACAAAACAACAAATAGGTCCAACCTGGACAAAACAACAAATAGGTCCAACCTGGACAAAACAACAAATAGGTCCAACCTGGACAAAACAGCAAATAGGTCCAACCTGGACAAAGCATCAACACAAATAAATCATACCCATTGTTAACCTAACAAGTAGAATATGATAAATCGATCCAACCTGGATAGAACAACAAATCGGTCCAACCTGGACAAAACAGCAAATAGGTCCAACCTGGACAAAACAACAAATAGGTCCAACCTGGACAAAACAACAAATAGGTCCAACCTGGACAAAACAGCAAATAGGTCCAACCTGGACAAAGCATCAATTCGGTCCAACCTGGACAAAACATGTACCCAGGAATCTTAAGTAACCTACTTAGATCCCTAAAGTACGATAGCAGACAGACTAGAGCTCTAACTGAATATATCGTAACCTGTCACCTCGGCCAAGGTTCAACCTTACGATATATGCTGCCTGAGGATGCAACCTGCAACCCCGGATCCTTAGGCCAACCTGACCCTCAGATCAAAACGTCAAATCAAATCAAAAGGAGAAATCACAACCTGTGACTCTCAGATTCTCAGACCACCGGTCGTCGGATCAAAACATTAAATCGACCCAAAAGGAGGCATCACAACCTGTGACTCTCAATTCCTCAAACACTTTTCGAAACAATAGAAATACCATTTCCCACCAATTGTTTTCCAAAAGTCCCAACCCAAAACAATAAAAAGCATCGCTCATGTATATTGTTCCACAAATCCACAACTAATACTTGAATACGTATGCATATATACATCCCATAATATATATATACACACATAGTCATCTACTCAGAATGTCACTAACACCATCTATAATTTGCAGTTAACTAAATAACTCTCAAAGCAATAGGGTTAACCCGTTCGTGATATGAACTTCGTGAGATTACTCACCTCGAACTCCTGCTGCGTCTTCAATACAGAACCGAACCAAAACTATCACCAACAACTCGTCCAAATACTTCGTCAAGTACCTAATCACAATCGGTTTCCACTTAGTAATAATTCACAAATGATTTAAGTTCGAAACCCCTGTTTTGAACTAAAATCCCCAAAGTGGCGCCAATCGAGGCAAAACCACATCCGAGACCTCCTAAGGTCTTCGGAATACGCCCACGATCGATGTGACCAAGCCACAAGTCGATCGGACGCTCGTATCCTCACGGATCGAATAAATTCACCGATATGAAACGGCAAAAATCATAACAAATCCATTCGAACTCCAAAATTTGCATATTATATATCGAAACGCTCGTATCAACGAGTAGAAGACATATAATACCAGAAACAGTCCCATACACTGCCGGAACACCGCCGGAACGCCGCCACAGGCGGTGGCGTACCTCCGCCGGCCAAAACTCAATATTTCACAAAACTCCCAACATCAAAAAGCTTCATCTAAGCATGCTTGTGAACTTTCATAACTGGATCGAAGTCAGAAAACAAGCTTAAGGGATCGAAAACTACCTCACAAGTCGTGAACAGTGATCCAATCCGAGTTGATCGAGTTTTCACGTAAACCGGTCGAAACAAACACCAAGGATCGACCAGGGAGCTTGTTCTGAACTCAACCCAAGAAGCCTGAAGCCACGAGGTCGCCGGAGTTGTGTTTTCCGGCCGGGTCCGAAAACACAAGGCTGCACCACCTTGCAGCGCCGCCGTGGAGAAGAATCGGCGATAGAGAGCACTAGAGGGACGACCAGATGGTGGAGGCGATCCTGTCTGGAAAGTTTCGTCGCCGGAGGTGGCCGCAGTTCGCAGGAAAGGTCGGGTCAGAACGCCGGGTTCGGGTCGGGTCAGTCGGTCTTCTTCGACTCTGAGGGCGCGGACGAGAGAGAAGAGAGAGAGGAAAATTATTTCCGGAAACGGAAATGAGGAAATGAATATATTTTTTCTGATTTTTCCTATAAATACCAAAATGGAAACTTCTTTCCATGGCCATAACTTCCTCATACGAACTCCGATTTACGCGTTCCGCATGTCCACGAACTCGTATCGACGCGCTCTACAACTTTCGTGAAGGAAGTTTTCGGAGAATCCCAACAAATAAAAAGTCAACCTTTGGCAACCCCCCTAAAACCATACTTTTTAAATAATTAATTCGTCCGAAACACTTCCGCTCCGTCCACGAGCCACGAAACCGTCCAAAAATCATAAATTAGATTCCGGAAATTCCTCGGAAAATAAAATACAAATTTCTGGGGCATCACAGATGTGGTCTTAGACGATATATAGTAGAACAATGGCCTATTTCAAAAAAATGACGTGGGGTAATGTCTCAAAATATAGTTAGAGGCTAGAACTTAATTAATTAATATTATACATACATCTAAAGCTGGTGGCCGGTCCCTCTACACCGTTTATTAAGCATTCAACTGTTCATTTAACAGTGAAATGGTGTTTTTACCCTTCTATTTGTCACGCCCCTGATTTTACACACAAGAAATCGATATATAATCCCATAATTATACATGCGCGATCGTTCAGCCATCAATACAAGATACATGGAGACGTCTTCCTTTTACAGCAAGTACATATTGATGCCCTGAATCCACAATTTCAAATATTGACCCACTCCACAAAGTCATATATTACAAAACTTACGAATTAAATTGTCATCACAAAATAAAACGTAAATGCTCCTCGGAGCTTACTACATAGCGGAAGTCATAACAATGGCAAAGCCAACAAAATTTGCTTCCTACCCGTTTGGTGTAGGGGTTAACCCTGTTTTGAACTAAAATCCCCAAAGTGGCGCCAATCGAGGCAAAACCACATCCGAGACCTCCCAAAGTCTCCGGAATACGTCCACGATCGATGTGACCAAATCACAAGTCCATCGGACGCTCGAATCCTCACGGATCAAATAAATCGATTTGTATGAAACTGCAAAAATCATAACAAATCCATTCGAACTCCAAAATTTGCATATTATATATCGAAACACTCGTATCAACGAGTAGAACATATATAATACCAAAAACAGTTCCCTACATGGCCGGAAAGTCACCATAAAGCCGCCACAGATGGTGGTGCACCGTCGCCGGCCAAAACTCAATATTTCACAAAACTCCAAACATAAAAAAGCTTCATCTAAGCATGTTTGTGAATTCTCATAACTAGCTTGAAGTCAGAAAACAAGCATAAAAGGTCGAAAACTACCTCACAAGCCTTGAACAGTAACCCAAACTGAGTTGAACCAAGTTTTACGTTAATCGATCCAAACAACCACCAAGGATCGATCAAGGAGGCTGCTCTGAGCTCCCCAAGCTCAACATGAAGCCCCGCCGACGTCGGAGATCAGAGAACCGACCGGGTTCGAAAACACTTAACTGCGCTGCCTTGCGGTGCCGCCGTGGAGTAGAATCGGCGCTAGATGACACCAGAGGGATATGACCAGACGGAGGAGACGATCCTATCTGGAAAGTTTCGTCGCTGGAGACTGCCGCAGTTCGCTGGAAAAGTCGGGTCGGGTCGCCGGGTTCGAGTCGGGTCAGTCGCGGGCGAGGAGAGAGAACGGAGCTTTTTCTGATTTTTCCGGAATGGTAAATGTGAAATGTAAATAGTAAGTTTCTGAAAATGGAAACTCCTATTTATAGAACTTTCCCAAAACTTCAAATGCTCATAACTTTCACATACGAACTCCGATTAACGTGTTCCCCATGTCCACGAACTCGTATCAACGCGCTCTACAACTTTCGTGAAGGAAGTTTTCCGACAATCCCAACGTATAAAAAGTCAAACATCACACAAACCCCTAAACTATGAAATTCAAATAATTATACGTATGAAAACCATTCCACTTCACAAACAACCTATGAATAAAGCATAATAACAATTATTCGTACAACTGGTCCATTATTAATTACCAAAATTACATAACAAAAATCCAGGTCATCACAGTCTACCCTCTGATAGGAGCATTTTAATGTGATGTTTTAACTGTTATTTCCCTATATTTTCTACGTTATTTCCTTAATAAAACTTAGTTTAGGAAAGTTTTCATTCTTTGATTGGGAAAGTTCCTAATTGTAGAAAGTTTCCGTTTTATAGTTTCTATTTTTCATTTTTAGAAAGTTTCCCATTTTAGTTTAGGAAAGTTTCCATTTCTTATTTTAGAAAGCTTCTATTTTCAGGTCTTTGGAATAAATAAGCTGAATTGAGTTCATAAATGGGAAGAGAAGCTTCATGAAGATGACATGGCAAGAAGGTGACAACGTGGGAATTAAAGATGATTGATTGAGGATTTCAAGGAGAGATTTTCTTGGGAGATTTTTATGGAAGGAAATATTGTTGGAGGAATAATTTTGTGTGTTTGCCATGATATGCCAAGAGAGAAACAAGGAAATGACGTGGAAAATCAGAAAATATAATGGGTGGAGGAAATCAAAGGGAGAGTTTTGAGGGAAAAGAGATTTTGTTGGAGAGTAATTATGTTGTCAACATGAAAAGGGAAGAGATAATCTTGGAATTAAATCATGGGAGCGTTTTAAGGAAGGATAAAGTTTCAAAACAAGGCTAGGTTCATTCCCTACTTTCTCTAAATTCATTTTGGCCGAAATTGGTGTAGTAAATCAGCATTTATTCTTAATATTTTGGTAACTTCTCTCTCCTAAGATATTCTTGGCCAAAATTCATGAAGAAAATCAGAATAATTTCAAGGAAATTCGGCAATTAAATATTAGGGAGGTATTCTAGAGAATTTTGATTGGTTGGACTACATCACAAAGCTTATTTGGCGAATTCTCATTGGTGGAAGCTATGTGGAAATTTCTGATTGCTTTGTGAACCCTAGCCGTGCTCCTATATATACCCACCTCTTTGACATTGAGAAGAGTTCCACACCTTAGAAAAATTCAGAAAAAAATCACCTTGTTGCTGTGAGCTTCTCCCATCTTCTCTCCATCCTCTAGTCATCTCCACGGGTTCAAGCAAGGCCAAAGGAAGACGAAGAAGCCGTGAGCACCACCATCCATCCCCATCCTTGAAGCTTGCTTTCGAGTTTCAAGAGACCACAACGTTAATCATCCATCTTCATCTTCCATCCACGATGTAATTCGACCTCTCCTTTGTAAACCTTGTTTTGAATTCGTTGGTTTTGTTTTAGTTGACGTTTATGTTTGAACAAAATTTTCAATTCTGAAATTTTATATGATTGAATGAAATTTTCAGATTCTATTATTGTAATTCGAGAGTTGCTTATGTGAGTTTGTTTAATTAAATCTGCTTTATAGATATCTTTTGTATTTTAATCTTATGTGGTTCGAAACACTTAGGGTTTTGATATGAATGGTGCAAGATTTAAGAACATGAAATCAACTTTTTGTTTTGTGTAACTTGAATCGAAGTAGTAAAGGTTTTGGACAAAAACCGAATTTAATTAAAGAGGATTGCAATTAGGTGGACTTTTTCATACGAAGTTGCACACTTGAGTTGATAGCCTTTCTATGTGTTTCATGAGTTAAACATGTCATGATTGACTAGCTTTCTAGGGCTTGATTACATGTTTGATAGGATTAATCTTTGTGCTTTCACTTAGGTGCATTGAAAAGTAAAAAATGGGAAATTATTTGCTTTCGAATATTTCACATGATCAACTCCTTTCTCATGACTTAGATGAACAATATTAGGGTTTAATCGAATTTGATGATAGTTTCGGTTTTGATCTTTGTTCTCTTATTCCATTCGTGTAATTATGTTTTTAGTTTTCTTTGTATTCTTTACTTAGTTTATTTCCGAAAACCAAAACCTAAATCCCCCCTTAATTTCGTAATTATGTATATACTTTATTTTATTTTTGTAAATAATATACTTTGTGTCTTTATTAATTGTTTAATTGTCCTAGATTGACAGGTGTACCCTCAATCCCCGGATTAGATCGATCCCTACTTGCTTATGCTACTAATGATATTTATAGGGTTAAATTATGCGCTTGCTCAGAGCGTATCACCCTCCTTAAAGGAATTTCGTCCCGAAATTCACGCTTGCTCATCAACAAACAACTGTGGGTACTTCGCTCTCATATCCGACTCCAACTTCCAAGAAGCATCACCCTCGTCATGGTGACTCCACAATACCTTGACCAAGTCAACTTCCTTCCTTCGAAGTTGCTTTGTTGACCTATCCAAAATACGAACAGGTTCAACAACAAAGGTCATATTCGCATGCACCTTAATAGTGCCATAATCGATCACATGTGACTCATCCTAGACATACTTCCTCAACATAGACACATGGAATACATTATGCACACCAGACATACTAGGAGGTAAGGCAATCCTATAAGCTAAATCTCCTACCCTTCCCAGAATTTCAAAAGGTCCGACAAACCTTGGTGATAACTTTCCTTTCTTGCCAAATCTCACCACACCCTTCATGGGCGAGACCTTCGAGAACACATGATCATCCTCTTTAAACTCAACCTGCCTCCTTTTCAAATCTGCATAACTCTTCTGTCTACTCTGTGATGTTCGAATCCTATCCCTGATAATTGAAATTTTGCCAGTGGTCTCCTGCACAATCTCAGGATCTAATAACACCTTATCTCCTGCCTCTGGCCAGCAGATCTGAGATCTACATGGCCTACCATACAGGGCCTCATATGGTGCCATGCAAATACTGGAGTGATAACTGTTGTTGTAGGAGAATTCAATCAACGGCAGATGATCCTCCCAACTTCCCTTGAAGTCCAACACACAGGCTCTCAACATATCCTCCAACACCTGATTCACTCGCTCAGTCTGCCCATCAGTCTGAGGGTGAAATGCCATACTCATATCTAAATCAGTTCCCATGGACTTTTGGAAACCGCTCCAAAACTTTGAAGTAAACCGAGCATCACGATCAGAAACAATTGACACAAGCACACCATGAAGTTTCACAATTACCACGATGTAAAGCTCGCACAACGTGTCAACCGAATAAGTCATTGACACCGGAAGAAAGTGCGCTGATTTCATCAAACGATCCACGATCACCCACACTGCATCGTGACTTCGTTTGGACCTGGGCAGTCCAGTGACAAAATCCATTGAGATCTGCTTCCACTTCCATACGGGAATAGGTAATGGCTTCAACATACCTGCAGGTCTCTGATGCTCAGCCTTCACACGTTGGCAAGTAAGACACTTGGAAACATACTTTGCCCCATCCCTTTTCATTCTATTCCACCAGAATTGCCTTCGCAAATCCCGATACATCTTAGTGCTTCCAGGGTGCACAGTATACCACGATCGATGTCCCTCACGAAGAATCTCTCCCTTGAGGTCAACACGATCCGGAACATACAACCTATGATTCATCCGCAAACCACCATCCGTTCCCACCGACCACTCCGATGGAACGCCAATGGACGAATCCGCAGCCAACTCTTCCAACTTCGCACGGAAGAACTCATCCTCTGTCTAACCTTGAATGATCCTGGAAATCAGGGTAGGCTGTACCGTGATACTTCCAAGGAAACTCCTATTCTCAACTCTTGCTTGTACAAGGTCAAACTCAGATGCAGTCTCCAATATAAGCCACTCCTGAACCATAACAGAAGCAACAATACCTCTGGGCTTCCTACTCAAAGCATCCGCCACTACATTGGCCTTTCCTAGATGATACTCCAAGGTGAAATCATAGTCCTTTATGAGTTCCATCCACCTTCTCTGTCTCATGTTCAACTCCTTCTGAGAAAACAGATACTTCAAACTCTTATGATCCGAAAAGATTTCGAACTTCTCCCCATACAAGTAATGTCTCCAAATCTTCAAGGCAAACACAACCGCAGCCAACTCCAAATCATGAGTAGGGTAATTACGCTCATGCACCTTCAACTATCTAGAACCATAAGCGACAACACCTCCATGTTGCATCAACACACACCCCAAACCCTGATGGGACGCATCACTATAGATGACTAAACAACCACCACTTGTGGGAATAGTCAAAACTAGGGCTGTGGTCAATCTAGCTTTCAACTAATTGAATGCTCGCTCACATTCCTCAGTCCACACAAACTGGACATCCTTCCTGGTCAACTTGGTCAAAGCCGAAGCAATGCTAGAAAATCCCTCAATGAATCTCCGATAATAACCTGCCAAACCCAGAAAACTGCTTACCTCAGTAACCGTAGTGGGTTGGCCCCAGTTCATCACTACTTCAACCTTAGAAGGATCCACGGAGACTCCATCCTTCGAAACTGCATGACCAAGGAACTTGACCTCCCTTCTCCAAAATTCGCACTTCTCGAATTTCGCAAACAACTTCTTTTCTCTCAAAATCTGTAGCACAATCCGGAGATGCTTATCATGATCCTCCAACGTCTTGGAATAAAT
Organism: Rosa lucieae; assembly: GCA_024704745.1. Taxonomy (NCBI): domain Eukaryota; kingdom Viridiplantae; phylum Streptophyta; class Magnoliopsida; order Rosales; family Rosaceae; genus Rosa; species Rosa lucieae. The sequence continues at coordinate 31,445,836 of CM045495.1, read as the reverse complement.
CAAGATATCATCCATGAACATCACCACGAACTTATCCAAGTACGGACCGAACATACGGTTCATCAAGTCCATAAAGGCAGCAGGTGCATTGGTTAGACCAAAAGGCATGACAACAAACTCAAAGTGTCCATAGCTAGTCCTAAAAGCATTTTTAGGAACATCATCATCCTTCACTCTCAACTAGTGATATCCAGATCTCAACTCAATCTTCGAGAATACAGAAGCTTCCTTAAGCTGGTCAAACAAGTCATCAATCCTAGGCAAAGGGTACCTATTCTTGATCGTTACCTTGTTCAATTGCCGATAATCCACACACAACCGTAGTGAACCATCCTTCTTCTTCGTAAACACCACAGGTGCACCCCAAGGAGAAGTACTAGGTCTAATAAACCCTTGTTCAAGTAAACCATCAATTTGCTCCTTCAACTCTTTAAGTTCAGTTGGTGCCATCCGAAAAAGTGCCATGGATACAGGTGCAGTACTTGGTATCACATCGATAGCAAAATCCACTACCCTCCTTGGAGGTAACCCTGGTATTTCCTGAAATACATCACTGTACTCGGAAACCACAACAATCTCTGCCATAACCGCAGCACAACTCACCCACTCCATATGAGCTAAGAATCATGCCCTTAAAGTAGTATCTGATCTAAGACACCAATAACGAAACACCGGCTGTCCAGGTATATGAAATGACACTACCATTTCAAAGCAATCAATCATAGCATGATTTGGCCTCAGCCAATCAATACCCAAAATAACATCGTATGTATGATATGCTAACACAATCAAAGTTGCAAAAATCTCCCTACCACCGATCACAATCGGACATGCATCACAAAACATATCAAGATCAAGGGAAACACCAAGTGGGGAAATAACACACAAGGGTCTAGCAAAAGGCCTAGGAGTCAATCCTAACATATCAACCACAGAGCTAGATATGAAAGAGTGGGACGCTCCCGTATCAAACAACACTCTAGCAAAGAAATCAAATAAGGATAAGGTACCTTCCACTCCGGTATTCTGCTGGCCAATAGCAAACACCCTAGCCTCCCCCTGAGGCTGTTGCCTCTGCTGGTTCCCTTGTCCCCTACCTTGTTGGGTACAATCTCTTGAGAAGTGCCCCGTCTGCCAAGTTCTTCGGTTTAGTGCAAGCTCGAGCAACATGGCCCATCTCATTGCAATTGAAACACTTCGGGTTTGCCACCTGCCTATTAGGTGCAACCCTAGCAGGTGCAGCTGCAGCCCTAGCTGGCGCCTGCTGATTAGTCCTCTGTCTCTTCCAGAACCCACCTCGATTCCCAAATGCTTTACTGCTCCCCGTAGTTGCCTTTCCCTTTCTTTGGAAATCCCTCTCAGCCGATTCATGTTCCTGGAAAGTCAAGTTCTCCTGCTCAATGGCCATAGCCTTAACGAAATTGAGCTCCACCATCTTCAGTCCTAGAACAGCTACATCGCGCCGGATTGAAGCTGTGAGCCCCTGAAAATTTTAGTTAATTTCCGAAAGTAATTTTTCGCCAATAAGATTTTCGCCAGGTGATTTAAGTGAAGAAATCGATTTTGGTATCGAGATCACGAGTTGGGCCTTATAATTTAAGTTTGGACCAGAGTCCTTCGTTTTGGGCCTAGAAGGTTGCAGAAGTTTAGTGAGACGACAGTTTGTTGAATTTTCGAAGACGATAAGTTGAGTTGTAACAAAGTTTTGGATTTTGAATTTTTACGAGATTGAGTTTTGGGCCTAGTACGAAGTTGAGAATTAAATTAAGAAGTTTCCGACGAAAAATGAATACAAGAAAAGTTACGAGCCTCAAACCGAAAGCTTTTAGCTAGAAGGGTTTCATAATTCATCGCAAGGGCAAAATGGGTATTTTGCTCACATTAGTATAAATAGGAAATTGTGAAAACCCTAGACTCATTTTTCTCCTTCCTCCCTTGCAGCTGCGTCCTCGCTTCTCTCTCTCTCTTCCCAACCTCTCTCTCGTGCTCCCACTGCCAGCGCTGGAAAACACCATATCTGACCACCATCTCGCAAAACCGCCACCACCTATCAACGCAGCACCAAAATGCGACCTAAACCCAAGAGAAATAGAAGCCATGCATCGACCCCGACCTCTCTCTTCCGCTCTCCTTCTCCCTGCAATCATCGGGAAATCCAACTTCCGGTCACCACCTCACTTTACCGTCACCACAAATCAATCCCGCACCCAAAACTGACCTAACCTGAACCTCACCTTCGACATGCACCGCCTGCAGCCACCGTACGTGACCACTCATATCGCCGGAGTCATGGCTCTGTCGGTCTCTATTCTTCAATTTCCGATCGAATTCAGGCTGTAGCCTTGCTATAAATGAAATCAGAGTACCACGAGCTACCAAAACCCCGACCCCTAGCTCCGGTCAGAGCCACCGCACGCGGCACGTGGACAACCGTACCTCTACCGTTCACGGTCGCTGAGCCTTCAGTTCGTCTCTGTTAGGTAATTTTGCGTCGCCTCTCTTGGTTGAAGCCTCCAATTCGATTTAGATTAAAAACCTAATTTCTGTTGCGAAAATTGGATTGTGTGAGGTTTGGATAATCTGCGGTTTTGGGCTCGAAGAGGATAGCCTGGAGCTGAGGTTTCGATTGAGTCACCCTTGAAGAAGAAATGGTAAGGACATTCTGCAGTTTCTAATTTGGATACAAAGATTGGTGATGGGTTGATTATTGATTATGTTTTACCTGCTAGGATCTGAAAGGTTAAAGGTGATGAGATGCAGTTACGAGGAATTGGTTTCTATTTGGAAAAGAAGTTGTGGTAAGGGTCTGGGTATCTTGGATATGTATTGCCTTGCTCTGATTATGTAAATTGAAGATGTGGTTTTATTGAATACGTGAAACAAAACTTGGTTATGTGCAATATCAGTTATGTCGGAAACTTGGCCTGAATGAACGAGTGTAAATGAGCTTATAGCAATTAGAGGATTGGTTTTGTTTAATTAAAGGAGTGAATATGTTGTAAATTTTGGAAGTGTAGTAATGGTTAACTCGGTGGGTTCTTTCAAAGAAGTGTTGTTATAAAAAAAAAATAATAATAAGAGATATGGATATTGCCATATCGAGGCAGAAATGGGTATAATAGGGGACTTTATGCCATAAAGTTAAAAGAAGGATTTTCCATTAAAGTTAATGAAATAGCAACAGTTAAAGTACTTTCTTAGTTACCATATCCCGGAATGGACATAATAAGCAAAGTCATTCGGGAATGGTAAATTATTCTTTGTTTTTCTTGTCGAACGAATACTAAATAAGGAAAGGTCAAATAAGTTGAGCCGAGCTATATTTAATAGACACAAGTGCTAAGTTTGATCACCCTATCCGAAATGATTCAAATGCTATGCCATTTGGATTGTTTGGGAATGGGTAAAGATTTTATCTATTAAAGTATAATCCGATGGACTTTAAGGAAATTAAGTAAATGTTTTGGTTGCTCGGTTAGTTGAGTTATAATGAAGTCAAGTTACTTATTAGTTTACTTTTAATATAAAGGACTCGAGCGTGTGCACGTGAAGTTGGAAGAAGTATCGAAAGTTTGAAACGCAGCTAATTGTGTATGAGCACTCCAATTTCAGGTAGGGTGAGCCGTCCCTATCTTGTGAGTGGTTTTCATGTGCGTGTATATGCTTATACATATATTAAGCTGCTTGCAAATACGTTTTTGGTTGTTCATTAGTCGATGCCTCGTGATACATGTGTTTTCAGAACTGATAATTGCTAATTGCGAAAACCGAGGCTAGACTTGCATGTTGAGATATTGTACCCTTGTATGTTTATACTTGTGACCTGAAAGTGAATGGGACCTAGACGCGTAGATTCCTAGGGATCCCACGGTGTCGATAACAGTGAACCTCTGGAGGGGGCTGTGCTCCTATGTTTGTCAAGGAAAGGTAAATACAGACAGTGAACCAGTCATAGGAGACTCAGAGCCAGGAAATGGACACTTTCGCTACTTGTAGTCACAAGGACTACAGAGTAGTTGACTGGTTCTCGAATTCAGGACGAACCAGGTCGGTCACCGATTTATTTTGGTTAAGTCCGCTGGTAAGTATCTCGGAGCTCCAAATTGTGTGAAGCATACTGCATATGCTTTATAAAAGAAATAAATGTTTGTGGTTGCCTCTTTATAAAGTATTTTGGATAAACGTGCACAATATTATGTAATAAATATTTTCAAGTATATTATCTTTCAAACCTAGCATGGTTGGGTCGGCCCCTACTGGGCGTGCGAGGACGAAAGCTCACCCCTACAACAGTGTGCAGGTTTTGAGCATGTGGTCGGGAAGCATATAGGAGAGGCACAGGGCTCGGCTTGGCGTATTCCTCTTTGTCTTTACTAAAGTACGGTTTTGGGTTCATTATCGGATTTCGAAGTAACTTATTTATTTACTTTCTTACTATTTCTTTATTTATTTATTTCCTACTCGCTTACAAAAATTCTGGGAGACCCGTAACCCTGGGGCGCGTCTCCCATACTTGTAGTTATGCAGTGATTTGTTATTTTCCAAATTGGGCTCCTATTGTAAGCCCAAATCTTTTAGCCCACTTTAAATTCCGCTTTCGAAATTATGTTGTTCGGTTGCTAGAATGTTTTGTGACTTTTGTCCAAGAAAGTGTTTTGTAAACCAACAACCTGAACTTAAAAGGCCTTGCGATTTCGGGTTGATGAGCAATCGAGATGTCATTCATGACATGTCGGTTTCTCATTGGCTCGGGGTCGCGGCGCTGTGGGACCCCTCTCCCGGGTCACCACAGTAAAGTGGTATCAGAGCTCTAGGTTTCGAAGTACTTTGGAAATCGTTTTTGCAAAACTAGCAACCATTTTCAAATTTTTCAAGTGTCGAATTTGGTTGAGCAAAACACTCGGTTTTCTTGGGTTTCTTTCTTTTATTTTACTCATTTCGGATGATACCTTTTTACCTCATTTCACTTGCAAATATTTTTCCTTGAGGCTATTTTCGTGTTGTTCAAAGAACTACCATTGGATTTGAAAAGTAAAGATACCTTTGAGATTCTTTGGAAAAAAAAAAATATTTAGTTTGTCTTTTTGTTGTGCTCTAAAGTTTGGTTTAAAGTTTTAAAATTGCCAATGCCGTCATGATGCCACTCGACCACAAACGGTCCAAAGGTAGTAAGTATGAAAATTAGATAAAGTGTTGAATAAATTATTAGGGGATTGAGCATCAAGGAGTGAACGAGGTTATATTGGGAGAGTTGATACTCGGAAAAGTAGGTTCGAAACGAAGTTGAAAGGAATATTTGTGTACCCCCATGCTAGTGTTGTAGAGCAAATTGTAATGATGAATTAAAGTTGTTGTACTACATATATTGTTGCACGTATTGAAAAATATGAAGTATTTGGCGGATCAAAGTGAGAGTTTGAGTAAAAAGTGAGATAATGACCCTTGTGTAGCCATTGGGATAAGTGGTGTTCATATTTTCACTCGATTTCCTCTTCTTTCTTCCGAGTGATGGCCTGACTGCAGCGGTTCCCCATCGATGCTCTACGAAAGAAGGTGTGACTATCGAGTAAGGTAGACACCGCTCAAGTGTTTCCCAAGTGGTGGACTGATAGGGAAACTTGTAATGGCAACACAAACATAAAATTGAGTATTGCTTGAACTCGACATCTCCCCAATCTTATTGTAAATTGGTGGAACGATATGAAACTTTGTTGCTTTGGGAGGATCTATTGTTGTGTTATGTAGTGTTGTGTTGACAAAATTATTTTGTTGGGAAACACAAGAAATTTAGGAATGACTAGTAGAGTTACAGAAACTATTCTTGGGTTGCCATTGGTCCGCAGAGAATTGAGAAATTATGTTCCCTATAATTGGAGAAATTGTTGGGAAAATAAATGATTGCGGTACTAGCAACATCTCTAAAAGTGGTCAAGAAAAAATCTTTAAAGGATTATAACTTTAGCAGCCAGTTTTCTTTACTTCAAGGAATCTTTGATTTCTTTGAAGTCAATACCGCCACGAATTTCGGAACATGGACGAGTTGGTAGCGCACTCTTGAAAAACAACTTCGAATACGTAGTTACAATGAAGTTGAAATGGTGACGTCAAGGAGTATTTGAAAATTCAAAAGTCGATTTAAGACCTCATTCTACAGGGATGTGGAGAAAGACGATCAACGTGCCATGTAGAACTACATGTTGTGGCTTCGCCCTCAAAAAAAAAAAAGGAAAAAAAAAAGGGAAAAAAAAAAAAAGAAGAAGAAAAAAAAAGAGGAAAAAAAAAGGGAAAAAAAAGAAGAAGAAGAAGAAGTGGGAAAAAAAAAAAGAAAGAAAGAGAAAAAGAAGAGAAAAGAAAAGTCGAGAAAGGTTTGAACACAAACACTTGTGTGCAATTGGCGAGCTCATAAGTCTACTATTGGGACAACCGTTCCAAAGGTTTCGTCACCTTAAAGGATTCAAGTTCGAGTTAGTTTCCTCTTGATGACAGAGATTAGCGTGGATGAGCCTAAAGCTCCAATCCTATACCTTAGTATGGAACTCGTTTGAAGAGGTACACCATAATTAGGAAACTAGGTACGAACCTTTGTAGACTCAAATCAAAAGATAAAATCACAAGTCAACAGCAGCTCTCCCGGATCGATGTATCTCCTAATTTTGCTTGGGGAGAAATCCACTGCACTGGGATTCGAGGCATATCAAGGTAAAATGCGAATACGAGTACGAGCTCGAGAATCGAGGCGACAAATTATGCATTTACCCCACGCGTTCACTTTTGAGACAAAGTAATCGTAACATTTCTTCCACACCAGGGGTTTACATTAGCTGTTGTACATTCATGCCTCTTACTACAAAAGTTGGTTTTTGTCTCTTGCATTACTCAAAATGTTTTCCTCATAAGTCAAGAGACTACACCTTGAACAATCGAGTTTTCCTTACTGAAGTGTTTTGTTTTACAAAGCTCGAAAATATTAGGTTCTTTAGAAGTTCTACAACCCAGACTTTAGTCTTGCTTGATTTGATTGAAATTGCATATCCAAAAAAAAAAATTTAGTCTTGAACTCCTTCAAAATTATTTTTCAACTTCTTGGAAACTGGGAAATGTTAAACTCGTTGTGGTTTTCTTTTCTCTTTGGTTATTCTTTTTATGTAAAACTAGTGGTTGGAAGAATGTTTGTTCACCTACGAATTTACTCAGGACACTCATTCTGAAAGTAAAGAGTTACTTTAGAAGAGAATATTTAGAAATTACGTTTTCTTGTTGTCAAACGGGGACACAAGGAAATAAAGTGCTTATAACCGATTCAACTGTTTTGGCTTGACCAAAAGTTGAAGGAGCGCTTATGACTTGATTTTTGAGTTTTTGACATCAAACGTGTTCGTAAGGGTAAAAATGATAGTTCAAGGTTGGGACCATGAATTGAAATGCTACGAACTTTGCAAATTCCGAGGAGTCAACCTCGATTAGTGATCCTCGAATTTCGTTGAGCTTTATCGAAAAGTATTGTTGCAACTTGACTCCTTGAGCATTGAACGGTCTGTTCAGTTAATGCCAAGCGACTTATTGATTGATGTCTCATGACGTGTAGTAGATACCTAGGTGTTGCGATTTTATAATGTGACATCAAGTCTACTGACTCGTGTGTTTGGTTTCGACGTCACATGGACAAGCTGTCACAATTGTTTGTTCATGGAGTAAACAGTATCCGCTAAGTTACGAATAAGGGTGTAGGAGGTTTGACAACCAAGATCGTTTATAACTATGAGGCTGACGTCAGTGATGACATCGTTGACGTGTCCTTCGTAGTGACGTTCTACGAAACTTATTTATGTTAGACATGCAAAGAAAGCTTTGTTTTCTTTCTTGGTTGCTACTCATATTTAAGGTTCCAATTTTGAGTAATTATCTACTCTCGTGGAATGGAAATTTGGTGTAGACGTCAGATTGTTTTCAGTGAGTTTGAAAAGTAAGCGATTATTGCATGGTTGCAATGAAGTTGCTATTCAGCGAGTTACTTATCGAAAAGAATCATGATTCATGGAAAGAAGTGTATCCTATAGAGAGTATGATAGGAACACTTGGTGAAGTGACAAATATAGCCCTGAAATTGGGATATGGAATTAGTGGAAGCACAAAATGTGAAAGTTTTATGAATGTCATTATGTTGCGTAACTTGATGCGTGATGGGGTATTCCACGTGAATTGCTTACAAGTAACGCTTGAGAAATTCTTACACTAATGTGTTGGTGATCTAGTTGTGGAAACAAGGTTGATGAGTGGATTTACCACTACTTTGCAGTATGTTGTTATTGAGAATAGTGGGTGACTAAGTGTTAGTCCCCGATTTGTTTTAAGGCTCGTTGAATTTTTTTCAGAAATGCTGAAGCGATAATGCCATTGCCTATGGTATTGAGCTTAGAGTAGTTGGATGAGACAATGAAATCAAATGTATGCCTATACACACACACACACACACAATGTGATTAAGGAAAATTGCAATTTGCGAAAAACAAATGGTTATAGAGTTTGATGAGGTCATCCTCATGAGTGAAGTAAGGTGAACCATGTGAAAGGTAAAGGTTCGAAATGTGTCAAGGGAAAGTGAAACTATGTCTTGAGCACACTCGACTCCGAGGCAAAAAGAAGTAACCTCTCTCATTCATGCATTGGGCAAATTTCGAGGACGAAATATTTTTTAAGGGGGGTAGAATGTGAGCCCCTGAAAATTTTAGTTAATTTCCGAAAGTAATTTTTCGCCAGGTGATTTAAGTGAAGAAATCGATTTTGGTATCGAGATAACGAGTTGGGCCTTATAATTTAAGTTTGGGCCTGAGTCCTTCGTTTTGGGCCTAGAAGGTTGCAGAAGTTTAGTGAGACGACAGTTTGTTGAATTTTCGAAGAAGATAAGTTATGTTGTAACAAAGTTTTGGATTTTGAATTTTTACGAGATCGAGTTTTGGGCCTAGTACGAAGTTGAGAATTAAATTAAGAAGTTTCCGACGAAAAATGAATAAAAGAAAAGTTACGAGCCTCAAACCGAAAGCTTTTAGCTAGAAAGATTTCGTAATTCATCGCAAGGGCAAAATGGGTATTTCGCTCACATTAGTATAAATAGGAAATTGTGAAAACCCTAGCCTCATTTTTCTCCTTCCTCCCTTGCATCCGCGTCCTCCCTTCTCTCTCTCTCCCCGACCTCTCTCTCTCGTGCTCCCACTGCCAGCGCCGGAAAACACCATTTCCGATCACCATCTCACAAAACCGCCACCACCTATCAACGCAGCACCAAAATGCGACCTAAACCCAAGAGAAATCGAAGCCATGCATCGACCTCGACCTCTCTCTTCCGCTCTCCTTCTCTCTGCCATCGCCGGGAAATCCAACTTTCGGTCACCACCTCACTTCACCGTCACCACAAATCAATCCAGCACCCAAAAATGACCTAACCTGAACCTCACCTTCGACATGCACCGCCTGCAGCCACCGTACGCGACCACTCACATCGCCGGAGTCATGGCTCTGCCGGTCTCTATTCTTCAATTTCTAATAGAATTCAGGCTGTAGCCTTGCTATAAATGAAATCAGATCACCACGAGCTACCAAAACCCCGACCTCCAGCTCCGGTCAGAGCCACCGCACGCGGCGCGTGGACCACCGTAGCTCTACCGCTCATGGTCGCTGAGCCTTCAGTTCGTCTCTGTTAGGTAATTTTGCATCGCCTCTCTTGGTTGAAGCCTCCAATTCGATTTAGATTAAAAACCTAATTTCTGTTACGAAAATTGGATTGTGTGAGGTTTGGAGAATCTGCGTTTTTGGGCTTGAAGAGGAGAGCCTGGAGCTGAGGTTTCGATTGAGTCACCCTTGAAGAAGAAATGGTAAGGACATTCTGCAGTTTCTAATTTGGATACAAAGATTGGTGATGGGTTGATTATTGATTGTGTTTTACCGGCTAGGATCTGAAAGGTTAAAGGTGATGAGATGCAGTTACGTGGAATTGGTTTCTATTTGGAAAAGAAGTTGTGGTAAGGGTCTGGGTTTCTTGGATATGTATTGCCTTGGTCTGATTGTGTAAATTGAAGATGTGGTTTTATTGAATAAGCGAAACGAAACTTGGTTCTGTGCAATATCAGTTATGTCGGAAACTTGGCCTGAATGAACGAGTGTAAATGAGCTTATAGCAATTAGAGGATTGGTTTTGTTTAATTAAAGGAGTGAATCTGTTGTAAATTTTGGAAGTGTAGTAATGGTTAACTCGGTGGGTTCTTTCAAAGAAGTGTTGTTATAAAAAAAATACTACTAATAAGAGATATGGATACTGCCATATCGAGGCAGAAATGGGTATCAATAGGGGACTTTATGCCATAAAGTTAAAAGAAGGATTTTCCATTAAAGTTAATGAAATAGTAACAGTTAAAGTACTTTCTTAGTTACCATATCCCGGAATGGACATAATAAGCAAAGTCATTCGGGAATGGTAAATTATTCTTTGTTTTTCTTGTCTAACGAATACTAAATAAGGAAAGGTCAAATAAGTTGAGCCGAGCTATATTTAATAGACACAAGTACTAAGTTTGATCACCATATCCGAAATGATTCAAATGCTATGCCATTTGGATTGTTTGGGAATGGGTAAAGATTTTATCTATTAAAGTATAATCCGATGGACTTTAAGGAAATTAAGTAAATGTTTTGGTTGCTCGGTTAGTTGAGTTATAATGAAGTCAAGTTACTTATTGGTTTACTTTTATTATAAAGGACTCGAGCGTGTGCACGTGAAGTTGGAAGAAGTATCGAAAGTTTGAAACGCAGCTAATTGTGTATGAGCACTCCAATTTCAGGTAGGGTGAGCCGTCCCTATCTTGTGAGTGGTTTTCATGTGCGTGTATATGCTTATACATATATTAAGCTGCTTGCAAATACGTTTTTGGTTGTTCATTAGTCGATGCCTCGTGATACATGTGTTTTCAGAACTGATAATTGCTAATTGCGAAAACCGAGGGTAGACTTGCATGTTGAGATACTGTACCCTTGTATGTTTATACTTGTGACCTGAAAGTGAATGGGACCTAGACGCATAGATTCCTAGGGATCCCACGGTGTCGATAACCGTGAACCTCCGAAGGGGGCTGTGCTCCTATGTTTGTCAAGGAAAGGTAAATACAGACAGTGAACCAGTCATAGGAGACTCATAGCCAGGAAATGGACACTTTCGCTACTTGTAGTCACAAGGACTACAGAGTAGTTGACTGGTTCTCGAATTCAGGACGAACCAGGTCGGTCACCGATTTATTTTGGTTTAGTCGGCAGGTAAGTATCTCGGAGCTCCAAATTGTGTGAAGCATACTGCATATGCTTTATAAAAGAAATAAATGTTTGTGGTTGCCTCTTTATAAAGTATTTTGGATAAACGTGCACAATATTATGTAGTAAATATTTTCAAGTATATTATCTTTCAAACCTAGCATGGTTGGGTTGGCCCCTACTGGGCATGCGAGGACGAAAACTCACCCCTACAACAGTGTGCAGGTTTTGAGCATATGGTCTGGAAGCATATAGGAGAGGCACAGGGCTCGGCTTGGCGTATTCCTCTTTGTCTTTACTAAAGTACGGTTTTGGGTTCATTATCGGATTTCGAAGTAACTTATTTATTTACTTTCTTACTATTTCTTTATTTATTTATTTCCTATTTGCTTACAAAAATTCCGGGAGACCCGTAACCCTGGGGCGCGTCTCCCATACTTGTAGTTATGCAGTGATTTGTTATTTTCCAAATTGGGCTCCTATTGTAAGCCCAAATCTTTTAGCCCACTTTAAATTCCGCTTTCGAAATTATGTTGTTCGGTTGCTAGAATGTTTTGTGACTTTTGTCCAAGAAAGTGTTTTCTAAACCAACAACCTGAACCTAAAAGGCCTTGCGATTTCGGGTTGATGAGCTATCGGGATGTCATTCATGACATGTCGGTTTCTCATTGGCTCGGGGTCGCGGTGCTGTGGGACCCCTCTCCCGTGTCACCACAGAAGCATTCAGTCCCCACTGAAACTTCATAGCTAAGTTCTCAGCATCCATCGGCCTTACAAAGCGATACAACCTTGAGAACTCAGCCTCATACTCTCTCACACTTTTAGTCCCTTGGACTAATGAGATAAACTCCCTTTCCAATTGCTCCTGCACTAAAGGCGGAAAGTACTTCCTGAACAGTTCCACAAAACCGTCCCAGGTCATGGTGGACACATCCATCACTCTCTGTGTGCCATTCCACCAGACCTGTGCATCGCCTTGGAGCATAAATGTGGCAATCTTCCTCTTCTCAATGTCGTCGCAAACGACCATCTCGAAGTAGGTCTTCATGTTCTCGATCCACTGTTCTGCCAACATGTGATCCGTACCCCCTGAAATGGTACTCCTCCCAGTCTCGAAATCTCCTTTGCCAACTTTGACAAACGAGTGGGATCTACAACATTTGCAACCTCCACAACAGGTGGAACAGGCAACTCAACATTCGATGCTTCCACATCATTCTCGAACATCTCCTCAACAGGAGGAGGAATCCTGTCCCTACCTCGGGCTCTACCCCTGCCTCTAGGTCTACCTTGAATCCTAGCTCTGCTTCCTTGAGAATCCATCACCTAAGGAGCATAACAACATGTGTTTAATACATGTATAACTCTCAAACACAAGTATAAGTCAATGCTATGACTCGATCAACCACAGCACTACGCCAGAGGATACAATTCCATCCCATACGTCAATCTTGAGTTAAAACTAAAGGTCATCATTCCTTAAAAGTCTTTAACTCATAGAAGCTACATCTAGCTCCTACACTTCATCCCGTGAGCCGACACTACCCTGACGACTCACATCCTACCGCTCACTACATACCCAATGACTATATCAATACCGAAGAGTATCTGATGGGGATCCGCTGCAGACTGGTCATCACTCGAGGAGTATTGATTGTTACCAAATATGTACCTTACGCTCTGATACCAATCTGTCACGCCCCTGATTTTATACACAAGAAATCGATATATAATCCCATAATTATACATGCGCGATCGTTCAGCCATCAATACAAGGTATATGAAGACGTCTTCCTTTTACAGCAAGTACATATTGATGCCCTGAATCCACAATTTCAAATATTGACCCGCTCCACAAAGTCATATATTACAAAACTTACAAATTAAATTGTCATCACAAAATAAAACGTAAATGCTCCTCAGAGCTGACTACATAGCGGAAGTCATAACAATGGCAAAGCCAACAAAATTTGCTTCCTACCCGTTCAGCTGCCAACAAGCTGCCTCAGCTTCAGCCATGATTACCCTGACCTGCAGGATTAACCCCTACACGAAAAATGGTGCACCGGGTTTCCACACAACAAAACCCGGTAAGCTTATGAAAGCTCGTATGAGTAACTCATGAGCATCAATCAACAACTCACACACATCAGCTAAAGGAAACCATGCAACCATGATTCCTTCTAACACTCCATAACCTTCCCATCTAAAGGACAAAATAAATCACCGCTGTGACAATGTTCTATTTGCTAACTTAACCATCAAGAAGAAATTCAAGTCTCATCTAGACAATAAAAGAAGAATACTCAAGGAATTCTCCTTTAACTACATACTTATGAGTCTCCAGCAACCTCGACCGTTACCCCCATAATCTATAATGGAAGACAGACTATAGCTCTATTGAAATTGTAACCACTCGTCCGACTACGGACGTGATTCCCTATTTCCTGCCTTGGTCACCCTTTGCGACCTGTCACCATCTGTGACATGTGGTTTTCAGACTTCGGCTGGTCTCAAAATCAATCATTAAGGTCCCCATCTGTGTTCTGTCACCATCTGTGACACATGATCTTCACACCCCGTCTGGTCATGAAATCAAACATCAAGGTCACCGTCTGCAACCTGTCACCATCTATGATATGTAATCTTCTTAAACCCTATCTGGTCTTAAAGTCAAACGTTAAGTAAGTCGCAGCCTACCTAAAAGCGTTACAAACATCTAATTTTGGCTTTCCTAATCCCAGTTCACCATCTGTGACTCTTGGTACAAAGACCAATACATCTAAAATGAGTCACGCTTCACTCAAAAATGTAACATCAAGCTCAATACTTTTCAAACAATAGAAAACATCTTTTTCCACAATATTGTTTCTTGAAAAGTCACATTCAACAATAATATGAACATCATCATGCATATTATTCATCATAATCATCCACAAGGACATATATATATATATATATTTCACGTAAATATATATATATGTAGCCATTCGCTCAGGAATGCCTACTAATATCAACTATAGTTTGCAGTTAAATGATTAACGCCAAAACAATAATGGTAATTCTGTTCATAAAGAACCTTGTGAGATTACTCACCTCGAACTCCCGCTGTGTCTTCAATAAGGCACAAAGCCGTCAATCCGCAAAATAATTGTCCAATGTACTTCGTCAAGTACCTAATCACATACAGTTCCAACTTAGTAACGATTCACATTTGATTTAAGTTTTTGAACTAAAATTCCCAAAGTGGCGCCAATCGAGGTAAAACCACATCCGAGACCTCCCAAAGTCTCCGGAATATGTCCACGATCGATGTGACCAACCCACAAGTCGATCGGACGCTCGAATCCTCATGGATCAAATAAATCGATCAGTATGAAACTGTAAAAATCATAACAAATCCATTCGAACTCCAAAATTTGCATATTATATATCGAAACGCTCGTATCAACGAGTAGAACATATATAATACCAAAAACAGTTCCTTACATGGCCGGAAAGCCACAGAAAGCCGCCACAGAAGGTGGTGCACCGCCGCTAGCCAAAACTCAATATTTCACAAAACTCCCAACATCAAAAAGCTTCATCTAAGCATGCTTGTGAATTCTCATAACTAGCTCGAAGTCAGAAAACAAGCATAAAGGGTCAATAACTACCTCACAAGCCGTGAACAGTAATCCAAACTGAGTTTAACCAAGTTTTACGTGAATCGATCCAAACAACCACCAAGGATCGATCAAGGAGGCTGCTCTGAGCTCCCCAAGCTCAACATGAAGCCCTGCCCACGTCGGAGATCGGAGAACCGACCAGGTCCGAAAACACCTAACTGTGCCGCCTTGCAGTGCCGCCATGGAGGAGAATCGGCGCTAGAGGACACCAGAGGAACGACTAGACGGAGGAGACGATCCTATCTGGAAAGTTTCGTCGCCGGAGACTCCCGCAGTTCGCTGGAAAAGTCGGGTCGGGTCGCCGGGTTCTGGTCAGGTCAGTCGCGGGCGAGGAGAGAGAACAGAGCTTTTTCTGATTTTTCCGGAATGGTAAATGTGAAATGTAAATAGTAAGTTTCCGAAAATGGAAACTCCTATTTATAGAACTTTCCCAAAACTTCAAATGTTCATAACTTTCACATACGAACTCCGATTAACGCATTCCGCATGCCCACGAACTTGTATCGACGCGCTCTATGACTTTCGTGAAGGAAGTTTTCTGAGAATCCCAACGTATAAAAAGTTAAACATCACACAACCCCCTAAACTGTGAAATTCAAATAATTATACGTACGAAAACCATTCCACTTCACAAACAACCTATGAATAAAGCATAATAACAATTATTCGTACAATTGGTCCATTATTAATTACCAAAATTACATAACGAAAATCCAGGTAATCACACTATTGGAAGATGCTCTTTTCCTGATTACTACTTCAGAGGCCGTCCATTTGTTTTGGTGTAGAGAGAGAGAGAGAGAGAGATTGTGAAAGGAAAAAAGGAGTGATTGCAACTTCAGAGGCCGTCCATTTGTTTTGGAAGATGCTCTTTTCCTGATTGCTACTCCTGCAACTTATATGCCACTGATCTTGTTCTACCCCATTAGTGATCCCAAGTCAACATTCAATCTCCTCGAAACCCTTACCCTCTTAAAAAGCTCCCTCTCTGAGACTCTCACTCTCTACTATCCATTTTTGGGACGGGCTAAAAACAACCTCGACATTCATGACTTTGACACCGGTATTCCCTTCCTTGAAGCCCGAGTCAATTGTCGCAGGCTCGAGTTTCTTAAGCTCCAAGAAACTGAGTTGCTGAACCTTTTCGTTCCATTCCATCCCATTTGCAAGGAAACTGGTGATGAGTGTGATGACCTGGATTTTCGGTATGTTAATATTTTTCAAATATGTCTTATTAATTTATGTAAAACCACTTTGAGGACTCATGTGGTAACTAAAAAAAAATCCTCATTAAGGAAAATAAGGTCTAAGAATAATGTAGGTAACTAGAAAAAAGTCCTCATTGAGGTAAATAAGGTACTCATTAGAGTAAAATAGGTTCTTATTTGAGTAATTAATAAGTCCTAAAAGTGGTAATTGTAGTAGGTTTTCATTTGAGTAATTAAGTCATAAAAGTGGTAATTGTAAATGTTGACATATTATAGAATTTTCCTTCCGTAAGTTATATATGATTATAATATGAATTGAATAGCTAAATAGTAGAACATTGACCTATTTCAAAAAAAGTGACGTGGGGTAATGTCTCAAAATATAATTAGAGGCCAGAAACTAATTAATATATCTCTTTCCCACATGAGATGTTATCAATTTAACAGAAAGATATAGAGACGTGGTCTTAGACACTAGATAGATATATAGTAGAACATTGGCCTATTTCAAAAAAAGTGAAGTGGGGTAATGTATCAAAATATAGTTAGAGGCCAGAAACTAATTAATATATCTCTATCCGACATTAGATGTTATCAATTTAATAGAATGATACAGGAATGTGGTCTTAGACACTAGATAGATATATAGTAGAACATTGGCCTATTTCAAAAAAAGTGAAGTGGGGTATTGTATCAAAATATAGTTAGAGGCCAGAAACTAATTAATATATCTCTATCCGACATGAGATGTTATCAATTTAATAGAATGATACAGGAATGTGGTCTTAGACACTAGATAGATATATAGTAGAACATTGGCCTATTTCAAAAAAAAGTGAACTGGGATACTGTCTCAAAATATAATTAGAGGCCAGAAACTAATTAATATATCTCTTTTCCACATGAGATGTTATCAATTTAACATAAAGATACAGGGATTTGGTCTTAGACGATATATAGTAGAACAATGGCCTATTTCAAAAAAATGACGTGGGGTAATGTCTCAAAATATAGTTAGAGGCCAGAACTTAATTAATTAATATTATACATACCTCTAAAGCTGGTGGCCAGTCCCTCTACACCGTTCATTAAGCATTCAACTGTTCATTTAACAGTGAAATGGTGTTTTTACCCTTCTATTGGAAGATGCTCTTTTCCTGATTGCTACTTCAGAGGCCGTCCATTTTTTTTGGTGTAGAGAGAGAGAGAGATTGTGAAAGGAAAAAAGGAGTAATCGATCTAGATTTAAAAACTGTGAAAGGAAAGATAATTTAGAAAGAAGGAGAAGACGGAAAATGAGAATTTAACTTAGGACAAAATACTGTTTAATCCCTATACTTATAGGGTTTTGACGTTTTAGTCCCTGACGTTTCAATTTCATCTAAAGAGTCCCTGAACTCTTCAATTTCACCAAATTGGTCCTTGCCATCAACTTTCCGTCAAAAACTCCGTTATCTTGTTGACGTGACAGTCCTTCTATAGTAAAATGACTATTTTACCCTCACTAACCAAAAAAATTAAAATTCTCTGTTTTTTTTTTACTCTCTTTTCTCTATTTTTTAATTTGTTGTTTTTTTTTAACTCTCTTTTCTCTTTTTTTTTAATTCTTTCTTCTCCATTTTTTTAATTTGTTCTTTTTTTTTCCTACTCTTTTTTTAAAAATCTTTTTTCTCTTTTTTTTTAACACTCTTTTCTCTTCTTTTTTTTTTTAACTCTTTTTTTTAATAAAAAAATTGTTCTTTAATTTTTTTTTCCTACTCTTTTTTTTATATTATTTGTTCTCTTTTTTTCTTCCACCTCCCTTTCTTTGGTGCCAAAACTGTTCAAACATTTCTCTCTCAAGTTACCATCAGATACAGCCAAAACCGCCTTGCACATGAAAACTCAAACATCTTATCCTCTTGGATTCTCTCTTGGCTCATCGTCTCAGCAAACCAACACCATAGAAATGTTATTGACGTTGAGAGAAAGCTTCTGATATAGCTCCGATATCACGAAGCGGCCGGAATCTGAAGGGAAGAGAACCCAACCATTCCGGCGTCCAGGCGTGGCTAGAAACTGGAGCTGCGATCTGAGAAGGGGAAGACATGGCTGAAGAGCAAAGAGGAGGAAGAGGAAGAAGAGGTAAAAAGAAAAGAGAAAGAAATATATAAGAGAGAGAGAGAGAGAGAGCAAATAAAAAGAGAAAAAAGAGTTAAAAAAAAAAGAGTAGCAAAAAAAAAAAAGAGAACAAGTTTAAAAAAATAAGAAAAGAGAGTTTTAAAAAAAGAACAAATTAAAAAATAGAGAAAAGAAGAGAGTTAAAAAAAATAGAGAATTTTAGTTTTTATGGTTAGTGAGGGTAAAATAGTAATTTTACTGTAGAAGGACTGCCACGTCAGCAAGATAAAGGAGTTTTTGACGGAAGGCTGACGACAAGGACCAATTGGGTGAAATTGAAGAGTTCAGGGTGTTTTTAGGTGAAATGGAAACGTCAGGGACTGAAATGTCGAAGTTCTCTAAGTATAGGGAGTAAACAGTAATTTGTCCTTTAACTTATATATTAAAGGAAAACGGGAAGATCACTGTTGAATGAATAGTGAGATATCACACCCTTACATATATTAGTGAGAATCGAACTCATAAATTTTACAATGTTGGAATTATAACTTACTAATAGGTCGCAGCTCAAAGGCAATCTCTTTATTTATTTATTATTATTATTTTTTTTATAAAACTGTAAAAAGGTAAATCAATAGACAAGATTGGTCAAAACACCCACTCTTGCTCAAAACTTCTATTTTATAAAATGTGTATATATGCTAGAATCCACTATTTAACTGTGTATCAATATGAAAGTGGAGATTGCGTATGAACGAATGAAATACGATGGTTTGAGTTTTCATGAATAATGCTCTTTTCACTATTCTACAAAATGTAATATGTAAAACAATAACATGTTTGGTTAACGTTTACTACATATAAAAAACTTCTTCCTGCAGCATCGCGCGGATTTGTTACTAGTAATTTTGGGTTAAGGACACTTTTCTTATACCTATAAATTATACGAAGCCTCTTCATAATCTAAAAAAGCAACACTTGAGCAATTCAAGCATGGTGAACACCATGGAGATCAGTATCATTTCTAGAGAGACCATCAAACCATCGCTCGATTCCTCTTCACTTAACCATCTAAGTCCTTACAAACTTTCCCTCATCGACCAGCTGACTCCCGCAACTTATATGCCACTGATCTTGTTCTACCCCATTAGTGATCCCAAGTCATCGCTCAATCTCCTCGAAACCCTAACCCGCTTAAAAAGCTCCCTCTCCGTGACTCTCACTCTCTACTATCCATTTTCGGGACGGGCTAAAAACAACCTCGACATTCATGACTTTGACACCGGTATTCCCTTCCTTGAAGCCCGAGTCAATTGTCGCATGCTCGAGTTTCTTAAGCTCCAAGAAACTGAGTTGCTGAACCTTTTCGTTCCATTCCATCCCATTTGCAAGGAAACTGGTGATGAGTCTCTGCTCCCCATGATAGCTTTTCAAGTGAATGTCTTTGCTTGTGGTGGAATAGCAATTGAGGGATCAGCTTCTCACAAGCTATGTGATAGGTTGGCCGCGAACTCTATCCTTGAGTCTTGGTCTACTATTTTTCGTGGCGGGGAGTGCGACAAAATAATACACCCTAATTTCTCCCAAGCCTCATTGCTCTTTCCTCCAAGAGCTCTGTTGCCTAAAAAGTATCTAGATTTAGCAGATAGCTTTTGGTTCAAGGAAAACAATTATGTTACAAGGAGATTTGTGTTTAGTGTCAAAGCCATAGCCACACTACAAGAAAAATCGAAGAGCAAATGCGTGCCCAAGCCATCACGTAATGACGCACTCACATGTTTTATTTGGAAACATGCAATGGCTTCTTCTTGGGCACTGTCACCAGGTATTGTCATCTTAAATTATGATATTATTCCAACTCCATATGAATTTCATCAATATTACAACATTTTCAATGCAATCTTTGGTAATTTCTTTCATATAGATATTTATTATATATCCATATCATGTTTCTTCTTCGGTATTCTCATATAGGTTCCTCACCAAGAACTTCCATAGTAGCGCATGCAATGAACATGAGATCAAGGATGAAGCCACAAACGTCGTCAGCTAATATCGTTGGAAATTTATTTTGGTGGGCGACAACAGTCGCGGACACATCTAAGCTAGGGGAAGATCATGAGTTATGTGACTTGGTGCACCTGATTAATGAATCTCTCAAAGGATTTGATAGGGGTTATTTTGAGTCTTTTCAGGGAGAAGAGGGATTTGGAGCCATTTCAAAATACTTTAATCAACTAGAAGTCTTGCTTTCTTCAAAATCCCCACCAGAACTTTATTTATTCACCAATTGGACAAGCATTTTTCACAAATTGGATTTTGGATGGGGGAAGCCTATCTGGGTAGGGCTCATGGGGAAAGTCGGGCCTGAGTTTAGGAATTTCACGGTGTTCATGGAAGCACCATGTGGTAAAGGAATTGAAGCGTGGGTGACATTGGAGGCAAAGCAAATGGCTCTGCTCCAAAAAGACCTTAAGTTTCTAGCATTTGCTTCTCCAAAATCTGGGATTTCAAGCATGTGACTGAACTTCTTTCCGCCGTGTAGTGAGTGTGGTTGTTGTGTTTACTCATTGAATTGTTATTTAGTTTAATTTTTAAAATCTCTGTAATGTAATATGTGACTCTAAATAACGAGTCTGTATTGATGGCTGTGAGCTCGATTGTTTTGTTGCTTAGTTTAAAAGAAATATTTTTCTAGATGTTTTCTTGTGCTTGTTAAGTTATCGCGTTTCGGATTCAAATTTATTTATTCGAAATTCGAGGCGTGACAGTAAAGGGCAAAGCTTCGGTATGTTAATATTTTTCAAATATGTCTAATTAATTTATGTAAAACCACTTTGAGGACTCATGTGGTAACTAAAAAAATCCTCATTAAGGTAAATAAGGTCCTCATAAGAATAATGTAGGTAACTAGAAAAAAGTCCTCATTGAGGTAAATAAGGTACTCATTAGAGTAAAATAGGTTCTCATTTGAGTAATTAATAAGTCCTAAAAGTGGTAATTGTAGTAGGTTTTCATTTGAGTAATTAAGTCATAAAAGTGGTAATTGTAAATGTTGACATATTATAGAATTTTCCTTCCGTAAGTTATATATGATTATAATATGAATTGAATAGCTAAATAGTAGAACATTGACCTATTTCAAAAAAAGTGACGTGGGGTAATGTCTCAAAATATAATTAGAGGCCAGAAACTAATTAATATATCTCTTTCCCACATGAGATGTTATCAATTTAACAGAAAGATATAGAGACGTGGTCTTAGACACTAGATAGATATATAGTAGAACATTGGCCTATTTCAAAAAAAGTGAAGTGGGGTAATGTATCAAATATAGTTAGAGGCCAGAAACTAATTAATATATCTCTTTCCGACATGAGATGTAATCAATTTAATAGAATGATACAGGAACGTGGTCTTAGACACTAGATTGATATATAGTTTGGCGAATATCTTGTGTCCCACTGGGCGTGCTAAAAGATGTTGTATCTGAAAACCACCTCGGCTTAGAAAACCGAGGGATCGAGGAAAAAATGTTATTCTCAATGAATTAATTGCAGGGTGGGCCAACACATGGCCAGAAGGCCAAGTGTGCAGTTGTAGGTGTAGTAAATGTAGTTCTGTCTTATCAAGTAATTGTTGGCCGAGGAAGGAACTGATTCTCGGCCGATAGTTCGCTGCCTTTGGATCAAGGACTTGATGGCTGAAGGTCGGGTGAATTGGGTGTGGTTGTGAGAGTATGAGTGAATACGAATTGTCTGGTCACAGGGGTTAAGTCAATTGGGTCCAAGTAATAACATGTAATTGTAAAGGTGAACTCGTAACGAATGTAATTCTCAAGATTGATAGCTACTATGCGACTACGAACAGTAAATAACATGATCAAACAAGTAAAGCATAAAGAAAATAAGGAGGAAGTAAAAGATAATAACAATGAAACTGAAATCTTGAATGGCTGAAAATTATTAACTATTGTTTGAAAGAAAACAAAGAGAACAATTCAAAATCGATACTAAGGTACAAGAAAAGTGACGTGGGATAATGTCTCAAAATATAATTAGAGGCCAGAAACTAATTGATATATCTCTTTCCCACATGAGATGTTATCAATTTAACAGAAAGATATAGGGACGTGGACTTAGACATTAGATAGATATATAGTAGAACATTGGCCTATTTAAAAAAAAGTGACGTGGGGTAATGTCCCAAATATAGTTAGAGGCCAAAACTTAATTAATATTTGTTACGACGGAGACCCGACCCCTTCTCCCTCATCCGGTCTTCTCCCGACGTTGCACCAATGGCAACGGATTCCTCTCCACGACACTGTCATTCCTGCAGCTTTGGTTTTCACAGGCAAGAGCTCCGGTGACAAAGAATTGAAGCCCAAAAGATTCTAGGGTTCGCAGGTGGATTTTTTTATTCCGACCATGTTGTGGTGTCGGACCTATATCAGAAACTTCCTCTCGATGTCAGTAACATTTCTTTGGTGTTAGTTTGCTGAGATGATGAGCCAAGAGAGAATCGAATGAAAGAAGGTTTTGGATTTTCCTGCGAGTTTTCATGTTTTCTAGCGACCTTTGATTTCGATTCAAGTATAAAGGTTGGTCTATTTGATGAGCTCTACACGATTGTGTATTTGATTTCCATTTTTAATTGGGTTTGCGAGAATTGGAATTCTGAGGTGCAGAGGCTGCTTTGCAGCGGTGGTTTTAGTTTTCTCCGGTCAATTTCTGACCTTATTAATACCCCCTGAATATTACTTGATCTTTGTTATACTCAAGTTCAGGTTTTGGTTAAGATTGAACAAAATGGAATTTTGGGGTTTTCTGGAAGTACGATCGATGGTTTTGAGGTTCTTTTTGTAAAATATTATTTGGACCTAATATTATCTACATTAAGTAAATAACAAATTGATTAAGCTTTTACAATAAATAGGACATATATGAATTATTTACCTAGACACCTAATGAGCTTTGGTATGTCACTCATATGGTTAGGAATCCATTTTGATAAAGATAAATATCTAATTAGTTGATATGATAAATTATAACATCTGTCAAATAACTCATTGGCTAGAATAAATGATTCTTTTATGAGAAGACCTATCTAGCTTGTATATATAGGTGCTTGAAGTCCCTATTCACTCTGTGACAAAACATTTAGTCATGCCCCATAGAGAGGAATTAAACATATAGTTGAGTAGAAGATTTCTTGCGTGTGGCTACTTGAAGTTTTGGAGCTCGGATTATTTATGTTGAATAGCTGTGTTGCTACTACTACTTTTGAAGGAATGGTTGTTGTGCATGAAGCAGGTGATGCATCTCCTCTTGTTGTATTCTAACTCCACTACAAAAAAGAATTCAAATTGCCACGGCGTTGTGCCGTCGCGGAAAGTGAAATTGCCGTCGCAAAAGACCAATGGCGACGGCTAGGCGACGGCAATTGCGCCGATGTTGTTGAGGGCGTCGCCATTGGTATTTGCGACGGCAATTGCGCCATCGCAAGCCTAATAGCGACGGCAAACCTTGCCATCGCAAGAATTTTGCTACTAAAAAATGCCGTAGCAAATATCCATGGCGACACCACCGACCACTACCAAAGCTTTGCGACGGCAATTTTGCCATCGCAAAAGTTCATTTATGAATTAAAAAAAAATCAGGCATGCAAAATATGCATGCTGGATTCTTTTTTTTTTTTTTTTTGGGTGGATAATGGCTGTACAAAATGGAATTAAGCATATTGAAAAGGGAATGTTGCATGTTAGTTTTTCTCATGAATGTCACAAAGGAAATGAAGCTCTTATACATGAGTTTACAAGATAATACAAGGTAGTTTTTTTTTTTTTCCTATACTTCAAGATAAGCCTTGCCGGGACCTCCCAAGAACTTGAAGATGCTGTGATACAGAATGGATGCTTTAAACCTGGACATGAATCTGATGCATATAGAGATACCTGCAGAAAGAGTAGATATCAACTAAACTCTCACAATGGATGAATTCTGATGCATATAGAGATACCAATGGCAAAATACCAATACCAAGTATCGGAAGACAAAATACCAAGTGATTGAGCAAACACTATTGAGGGCCTCCACGAAATTTTAATGCCATCTCAAATGTCAATTTGTCTTGATTTATTCTTTGATTGATAGAAAATTAAAGCACCATTAACAATTGATAGATGAACATAATTACACTAAATCTTCTCCTACAGCATGTACTTACAGCATGAATGTTTTTATCAACAACATAAGTGATGGAAAACTAGGAGTGCTGATATAGTTGTTGACACATTAACCTTTGCAAAAATAACTTAGAACCTTCTACCTTGTCTTGGTCTACATGGGCATAAGTGATGCAAAAATAGCTATTCCACTTCATAATAACATACGAAAATCCAGGTCATCACATGCATGTAATGGAAAACTAAATCAGTACTAGCAATTTTAATCAAGTATAAAACCAAGACATGATTTGTGCTTTACAAAACAAATCTACATCAGTTGTAGTGAAAGAATAAAAGGCTATACCTCATCCTTGTGACCAGCCGATGCCTTTGGCAGCAAAGGCAAGGCACGATTTGATTTCATTGTCCAGCTTAGTCTCATTAAAAAGATCAACAGCAGTGTGAAGATGAGAGCAGGAGGTAGAGATGACAAGGTGGTCTGCAAGGAACAGAGAAATAATTAAGGAACAGATAATGCATGAAACCAACATTTCTACAAATAGATGAGCATATAGATACACTAAGAATCGCAAAATAGCAAGAACAACAATCAAGCTCTATGCACCGGAGAATTCAACACACCCAATAACAAAGAACAAAACTTCATGCAGACAAACAGATCAAACAGTGTACATAATTACATAGCCATATTAATAAGAAATGACCAACAATTAGATCAAGAACTGATCTTTCAATGCAAACATTGACACCCACATTGATACAGATCGATCAAATAGCACAAACAAATCAAACAAAATACTATGTTCACACCAACAGTACTTCAATTCACAACACATAACCAAATTGAGAGTGGAATACCTTCAACGGCATCCCTGAGGTATCCTTCCAGAATCGGTTGCCTCTCTTTTCAAGTATATATGCTTAAATTTCTTCCCTTACGTCTTCTGCAGGTGCTCACAATCTGAAGATACCCCATAAGATGGACATCTGGAAAGCCAAATTAAGCAAACATGAAAATTAAATAAAGAAGACGGAAGCAGAGTTTTTTTTTTTTTTTTTATTGTTTTTCATCTTAAATGCATTAGAGATGTTATATTATTGACCAAAGTTGCCATCCATGTGACACATTTCTTTGTTTGGATAGAAATAGAACCGGTCAAGCAATGCAATTCTAAATAGTTGATTGTAAAAGCCTCAAATCCCTCCTTACCTGATTTACATGCATACATATACAAAATAAAAATAAAAAAATTTAAAAAAAAACTTAAGCTTAGCAACCTAAAATTATCCAATTGCTGCTATTTGGATTACTTAATGTATATTGAAATCTTTTCCTTCTTTGTGTTCCATCAAATTTCTCAGCTACCAAACAACAGAGTAATAACCTTAGAAGTTAGAATTAATAGGCAAGGTGTGAAAAAAAAAATCAATATTAAAATTAAAATTCTCCTCATCTTATATCTGAAAATGGTTATCCGAACTACAAAGATAGCTAAGTTTGAAATCTAACTCATTCTTATACAGTTTGGCAAATCATGGCCATTCGCTCGGAGATGCTCAAATTTCGCAAAAGGCCTTCCCCTAACTGCTCTCTCACCTTTTAATTTCGACTTGTTTGGCACTGGATGCCTTTAACTCTTTAGTCTTTCACTGTTTTCTTAACTTTTGTCAGTCTTTTAGAAGAGATTGTATCTAGTTGTTTCAGACTTGTTTGTCCTCTTCACTTCTCAATTTTCCATGCAAAATTCTACTAAATAATTCACAATCATAAACAGGGTGTAGAAGTTGTGGACCTTTAGGCACTGGAAGTAAGAGGAATGTCTGTGCTGGTTCTTGTTCTTGTAGACCACTCTTTCGAGAATGGCACACTCAGCTCAAAGTTGACCAAGCAGCGACATTAACTTCTCCTCGAGAGCTTCTGCTTCAGAATCCATTAGGAACCTACAGATTATAATTGTTATTATGGTCCAGCAGTCCAAAGCTCTAATTATGTAAGAAGGAAAAATCTATTTTAAAAATTGTTTATGTTAGGCAACAGACCAGCATGAACATATGTTCCTGCAGCCAGTTGATGCATAGTCTATATGGATTGATATACATATCATTTGTTCTAAACCCCACCACACAGAATTGTCCACTTTCTCCCCAAATCAAAACCCAATAACCCCTTGATAAGTCTGTCACTTATTTGCAGAACCAACAATGAAAAGGAAGGAGGGCCGTCCTGGAAAGTATTGGGGCACTCTGAACTTGAGTATTCCAGTAATTGATTAGAGAATTATAAATGGTACAAAGGTCTGATGTTATATAAAACCAAATTCTAATGCCAAAACAAACCCAGATAGAAAAACCCAATACCCATCTTTCATATGCAGCACCCATAATTGCATGCACCGAAATTCAAAACCAATCAACCAAATTTGAACGCAGGACTTATTATTGAACCAAACCCCAAATTATAAATCCAAGCGTATAATATCAAATCAAACTACCAAATCAATCAAAACAACAACAGATCAAGCCAAATAATCACACTACATCCCACAACAAAACTCAAAACAAAAGCTTGAAACAGTGATACGAAACTAATTGGGTACCAGAATTCTTCGAACCTTAGCTCTCCAGACCCAATAACATCCCACAAATTCGCCTCCGAATCAACCAAACCCATAGAAAAGATGAACCGGCTATCGCTCAAAACTCTGGGAATCAAAGTCCCAGCAGAGGGCGGATAACAAAAATCCCAGCCCGGTCCGGTCAGCGATTCCAGCCTTCCCGCCCCTTTGATCCGTTGTCACCGCGTCGATCTTCATAGTGACCCAAACAAATCAGGAGGTATAAATAGTAAAATCCAGTTCATGAAGAGCAGCGATATCTATTTTGAGCTACAGATCCTAGCAATTTGTTAGCGCAAACTGTAAAAAGAATGCCATATATTAGAGGTAAAGCATGAGGATGATACCTTGAAGAGATAGGTGAACTCGAGATCGTTGCAGCCGTTTTGGGTCTGCAGGTGGGGAGGTGAATGTATTAGATTAGGTTTTGGACATTGAGAGGAGCAATTGGTTGGTAGATCTCCCAATAAACTCGACGGAGTTGACCTAAATCAGCGCATTTAGTCGGCGGTTGTATTCTGCTGTGAATTTGGCAGATCTAGAGAGGACAATAGCTCAAGGAGGTGATGGAGAGAGGAGGAAATCTGGGTATTCATCGGGGTGTCGAATCGAGATAGAGTTATGGGGTCAAACAACAGAAAGACTAAAGAGGGGGGAGAATTAGGATAAAATCGTTCACATATTCTCTTTTAATGCGACAGCAAGTTTTTGCAGTCGTTAAATGCTATTATCTTGCGATGGCAAATTCTTGCCGACGTAAACCATAGTTGCTAGCGACCACAAGTGGCGACGGCAATTAATACGGTGGCATAACTTTTACACAATTGCGACGGTCAAGTTTTGCCGTCGCGAAAGATTAGGCTTTAGCGACGGCAATTTCACGCCGACGCAAATTGGTGAAGCTAATTGAATTCTTTTTTGTAGTGCATATTGTATTGATCATTTGGTTGTGTTTATGCATTTTATGAAATGATCTTGGTTTGCTCATTAAGTTAACACTTTTACCACTTTCCGATCAATTATCTCGGAATATAGATCAACACCATACAATCCCCAACAGAATGGTGTTGCAGAGAGAAAGAATAGAACTCTATTGAATATGGTAAGAAGTATGATGTGTACTTCTGGGTTGCGAAAAATGTTTTGGGGAGAAGCTTTAAGAACTGCAAACTATCTTTGCAATAGGTCCCCAAGCAAGTCTGTGGATAAAACACCATTTGAGTCTTGGTGCGGTAGGCAACCTAGTCTGCATCGTTGCCATGTATGGGGTTGTAAAGCTGAGGCAAGAATTTACAATCCCAATTTAGGAAAACTTGACCCTAAATCTGTAACTTGTCATTTTATAGGCTATTGTGAAAAATCTAAAGGTTATAAACTCTATGCACCTCACTACTCACCTAGAATNGTACAAAAAGTTAATCACACAACACTAATCACACAACGGAACACAAATCATCTGTTGTGTGTTGAAGTCAGTTTAATCATACAACGGTGCTGGTTGAATTCTGTTGTGTGAATGCCAACAAAGTGATAACTTTTTTATAGGAACTACATTGCACAACGGAAATTAAGCATGGTCCGTCGTCTGAGCCTTAAAAATTTAGCGGCAGATTTCCCTCCACTTCGGAGTTTTGGTTGGATGTTGAAAAACTGAAATTTGGGCTACTAGGACAACGGGTTTTATTATTGCCGTTGTGTGATTGAGCAAGCTACAATAATCATACAACAGATTTAAGGTTTTCTGTTGTGTGAACATGCAAATGGCGGTAACATTTTAACCAAAAATGTTGAAGGCGCCATGTTTCCCTCCATGATTTTACATTTTATACATTCAGACGACAGTCAGATATATTTCTGTTGTGTGAATAACTTAAGAAAATTTCTAGCTAGGTTTTGATTCCCACATCGTGTCTAAAAGAAAGAAAGAACAAAAAAAAAACATGCGGCCGCTCTCTCGACACTTAGCCCTCTCTCGACTGCACATCGACACTTAGCTCTCTCTCCTCTCTCTCTCTTCTCTCGACACTAGCTCTCCTCTCGACTGCATATCCCTTACACTTAGCTCAAGAATCGAGCCCCCAAGATTCGAGAGGCACCACACGAGGCCACAAGTCTCTCGTGGTTGTTCCATGGCAAGTTCATCTTTCAGACCCGGTTTCTGAATCCCGTTTGGGGTACTTTCGATTTGGCGCAGTGCAAGCAAGATGTGAACTTGACTGTCAGTGTGGTCAGAGGCTAATGGGCGAGCAGCTTTTGAACGGTGATAAGGCTCTCTGTGTCGGTGAAGGATCGGCCTCGGCCGTGATGGCGTTGCAAGATTTGGGGTTTCCCAATGCTCGTGGTGTTTATGAACACCGATTCTTCACCGATTAGGGTAATTGGTATGAATTGGCATGGGGTTTTGGGTTGGTTGTTTCTGATTCCAGATTTTTCCGACCAATTGTAGTTCACATCTTCAGATTTTGGACCTAAATTTAGGTTTTGGTCCCAAATTTGGGTTGCCCACTGCTGATGCTCTAAAACTGTTCTTTAGCCGCGTACTAGATTTTATTTCGGATATGGTTCTAATCCGTACCGTCTGATCAAAAATGGAGTGGGAGATTTTGGGTTATAAGGTCGGGTGAAACCAGAAATGGAGAAGAAGAAGAGTAGAGTACTGATAATCAGAGCAACAGGAAATCTGGGTCACCATTTAGCCAATGCCAGCCTCCATTTCTCTCACCCCACTTTCGCTCTCGTCCGACCCGACACCTTCTCCGACCCCCACAAGTCCCAAAACCTTCGAGCCCTCTCCGATGCCGGCGTCACACTCCTCCAAGTCGTACCCTTGTTTCCATTTGTGGCTCTTAACCATGTTCGAATAGTTTAAGTCATTTATCAACTCAGTTTATTTGTCTCTGTTTCAGGGTTCGCTGGAAGACGAAGAGAACCTTGTTGGAGCAGTGAAGCAAGTTGATGTTGTGATTTGTGCTGTTCAGGTCAAACAGGTGCTCCATCAGAATCCAAGTTATCAAAAATGCTGGTTCCATCAAGGTTTCGATAATTCTGGCCTTCTTTTTTACCCTCTTAAAATTATGATCGACTTTGGGAAATTTGAGCAGCATTACTCTTAACAATTGCTATATTTTAGAACTTCAAACAATGACTGAAACTCTTTAATGAATGTCACTAAGGGTTGGGTTTAAAATGTCACATTTTATTACTTTAATGTGAAATTTATGTGTTTTTGTGGACCAATTGATGCTGGGATGCAGAGATTCATTCCATCAGAATTCGGGTTGGACCCAGATAAGACGCAAATTTCAGGGATGGACTACAACTTCTATTCAAACAAAGCCGAGATTAGGCGTCTTGTGGAAGCTCAAGGCATTCCCTACACTTTTATTTCCTGCAATTTCTATACGAGCTATTTGCTTCCTTCACTTGTGCAGCCGGGCCTCAAAGTGCCTCCAAGGGACAAAGTCACGATTTTCGGGGACGGAAATACTAAAGGTCCTTAAGATTGGATTTGGTTTTTGAGTTGTGTGGTTTGCTGCTCTGCTTACAGTTGTTATTTCTTAATTTGCAGGCGTTTTTGTCAAGGAAATTGATGTAGCTGCCTTCACTATCAGGACATTGGACGATCCACGAACCTTGAACAAAGTGTTGTATTTTAGGTACTTCTTCTAGTTCATACTATTTGGGTATTTCACAATGATTGGTTACTTGATCTCATAACAAATAAGATATAATTCCTGCTGAGGGTAGGGACTACAAAAACGGAAGAGAGAAAATGGTTGAGATTCATATATTCACCACTGATCTTTTACATATCTAGCTTAGGACGTGCTATTTCTTTTATCATTTAGTAAAAGTTTGAATGCCTGTATGAACCCCAGGAAAGATTAGCAGCACATCCTCCTAGGCCTTGCAATATTCTCCCAACATAGTTCCCAAATTGTCTACGGATCTTACAACATTAACTACGTTCCTGTTGGGATTAGAGGTGCAAATTGAGATTCTAATGTGAGTTGCACAACAGAACGGTATACAATAGAAAGAATAGATAGATGAGGTCCTGAGAAAGGAAATTCTTCATAACAAGAAAATTGCATAGGCTTGAGACTACAAATCCCTTTGTATATTTGAATTCTTTTCCTGCGCTAATAGTAATAGGGGGTGGTTTTGTTACAATGTTGATGCTCCAAAACTTTGATATCTTTCCTCGTGAAGTTTCTTATGAAAAGATGCCCATTTTCAGTTATGTTATGAAATTTTGTTCCCACTACTGAGAATTTGCCTTCATTTCTACTAATATTATCTGCTAGGTTGTTAAGGGGGGGGGGGGAGAATAGAGGGTATTGACGTTCTTGTTCCAAAAAAGTCACATCATTTCTGTAAGAGCCTTTCTGACCCTCAACCATAAAAAGCATTTTAAGGAAGCTATCATCTAAATCAATACGGTACTGTATTTCTTGTTCAGATAAAGATTCCAATTGGTTGTTTTGATCATATTGTTCATTACTATTTGTGTTCATAAAGTTAAAATAGTATGTAAAATCTATATTCATGGGTCTCTATGGTTCTTATACTTTGCTTCCCTTGCCTTCTGATTATTTTGTGATCTCTATGCGTTCTCCAAGTTTCTGTTACTTCTACAGTTCTACTGCTATTGAGAGGATTTGCATGGCTTGTTCACGGGCTCTAGTTTTTCCTTGTGCTTTGATGTTGTTTAGATTAATTTTTT
Source organism: Rosa lucieae (assembly GCA_024704745.1). NCBI lineage: Eukaryota > Viridiplantae > Streptophyta > Magnoliopsida > Rosales > Rosaceae > Rosa > Rosa lucieae. Next base: position 31,414,034 of record CM045495.1, on the reverse strand, counting down.
AAGTATTAATGTTGCCATTTTTATGGCCTTCCACTTCATGCACTACCTTGAATCATGCTGCCATTTTTGCTTATGCTTTTACCATCTGCAGTAATGCCGTGTATAACATAACATATGTTATATTCGATTAAATTGTCTATTTTTATTACAGAGTGTACATATTTGGTTTGTGTTGAATAGCATTATTCCGCTCATTATTGTAATTTGCATAAAAGCATTCAGTTTTAATTGAAACCTTTCATTTATAGATGACGCACATCGAGCCTTTCAGTTCTGCAAGCAATACAAACGAACTACGGAGTTTCGAAGGTTATGTGAAATCATCAGGAATCATCTGGCTAATCTGAACAAGTATAGAGATCAAAGAGACCGACCTGACCTATCTGCACCTGAGAGCTTGCAACTGTATCTTGATACTAGATTTGAGCAGCTGAAGATAGCTACTGAACTTGAACTGTGGCAGGTGTCTGAATTCTTTTTGAGTATATTTTTTATGTGTTCATTTTGTCGACAAAGTGCAAAATATGTCCATTTCTATCTCTTAATCCTTTTGCCATTATGCTATCTGTAGGAAGCGTTCCGCTCTGTTGAAGATATTCATGGATTGATGTGCATGGTTAAGAAAACCCCTAAACCATCGTTGATGGTGGTTTACTATGCGAAGCTCACAGAAATTTTTTGGATTTCTGCTAGCCACCTTAATCATGCTTATGCATGGTTCAAGCTATTCTCGCTTCAGAAAAGCTTTAACAAAAACTTAAGTCAGAAGGATTTGCAGTTAATAGCATCATCTGTTGTCTTGGCTGCACTTTCAGTTCCCCCCTATGATCAGACACGTGCTGCCTCTCACTTGGAACTTGAAAATGAGAAAGAGCGCAATTTGAGGATGGCTAATCTAATTGGCTTTAATCTTGACCCCAAAATCGACAGAGGAGATGTGGTATTGCAAGTTTGTTTGTGTTTATTTGTACAGTTTCTTCTTTAGATTCGACTTATAATTGTTCCCCAAACTGATAATGTGCTTTATGGCCAGCTTTCAAGATCTGCTCTTCTATCAGAACTGGTAAGTTTGTTGATTTCTGTTTTATTTTTATTTATAATTTATTGTATTCACTTTTCCTGTGATAAACATAGACAATTATTACATTTTTAAGGAGGTATTATGGTTTAATATACCCTGGGTCAAGCTTCTTAAGGTGCTGTTAGTTGATCATCAACTATTTATGAATCAAATTATATTCAGGCCACCTTTTTCGATATTTTGAAATTCATATATCATTTTCCATAAACCTTGGCACTTATTAATATTGGTGTGAATGAACGACTGTTTTTCTGGGCTAGTCATGATGCTTATCCAAAACCAGTATTTACTAATAATGGCTTGCAAATTGAAATTTTGTGCTTCTTTGGAAATGCTGTCTTTTTTTTTAATTGTTTTTTCAGTATGGTCTTATTTGTTTTTGTGTTTTCTGGGCTAGATTCATCCCATTCACAAGGAAATGATGAAACTCTTCATCAGCAGATGAGAGAAGTGGAAGAGTCCACCCAACTGTTGACGTGGCAGAAATTATCAGGCGTTGGACACATGCTTTACAGCGTATTCATAAACAGTCACTTCATATGGTAAGCACTTGGAATTATGTTTTTGATTTTGTTGGGAAAATGATTTGAAAGATTGCATTCTTTTAGTCGTGCTTATATGCTGACTTGGGTCTATAACCTCTCAGTAATTGAATCTGTATTGTGCAAATGGTAATTTGTAGGCAAAAGCTAATGAGGGAGAGGGTCCAGAAATTCTAAGAAGTGCGCATGAAGGCAGTTCAAGTGGTCATGCCGAGTCATTAGCTGCAACACTAGCTGAACATCAGCAGCACTTGGTTAGCTTTCAGGTAAGCTTATGCTTTAACTGAACTGGTTATGGCTAAAGTGCTTCCAGCTTCTCAGTTTGGACTTATGTAGAAGTTAGAACCAATTCTTGTCTAACATGGTAGACATCTAACATAAACTTGTAATGAAGTTGTTATTCATTTGAATATTCATATATGACATTAAATTAAGTATTTCAATTTGAGTTATTTTTGTTGGTATGAGGGGATGTGGGATAGTGAATCCTAGTATGCTTGGACTCCTAGAACTGAATAGACAATTGTGTTCGCTCTGATTTGTTTTTTTTTTTTATACTGATTCGATAACTCATTTGAGTTGTCCAACTTGCAGGGTTATTCCTAGTCCTTTTTCATATGACACAAAGACCATGCTGGTATATGAGAGTGAGTATTGGGATGGAAGACATCAGAACCATAACCAAGGATACCTCCTTGCTGTAATAATCCAAAGCTCAAGAAGCAACATAAATGAGTTGGAGTAGGATCTTAGAGCTTAAGAAGCAAGTACTGTGGATTACCTCCTTTCAGCATGTGAGCTACCAAGTTTGATTCATGGGTCTAGCCAGCAGCTAGAAATAGCTAGGGATGCTTTTGATTCATGTGTAGGTAGCAGCTAGGAATGCTTTCTTTTTTGGTATATTATCTAGTAACTTGAATGTTTGGATGTTTGAAAAATGCTACTTGAATGATATGGATTAGTGTGGTTTTATATGGTAATATGGAGCATTATTTTTGGAAAGAGATGCCAAGTATGAATTACATAATGAACAAACAACAGCTCCAAATAATGTTGTGAGAACCAAGCTCAAACAACAAACCTTACATTGCTCACACAATGGTTGATACAAAGAATTTGTTGTGTGAACTAACAACCAACAACAAAGAAAACAAATTCTGTTCTCTGAGATTAATATCACACAACAGAAATCAAATCATCTCTGTTGTCTGAGTAATCAACAGACAAGGGAGATAATTTTACTTCAGTTGTGTGTTACTTACCTCAGACAACAAACATTAAGTTATATCCGTTGTCTGTTATTAGTCTCAGACAACAAAGAATGAGTTATATCCGTTGTCTGTTATTAGTCTCAGACAACAAAGAATGAGTTATATCCGTTGTGTGTTATGAATCTCAGACAACAAAGAATGAGTTATATCCGTTGTGTGTTATGAATCTCAGACAACGGTAAATTCCCTTTTCTGTTGTCTGATTGTGCCGCGGCATCCCCGCGCATGCCATGCCAGGCACATGCCTGCGCAGAATTCACACAACGGAAACTAGTATTCTGTTGAGCAAAGTGATATCACACAACGGTGAAATCACCGTTGTCTGATGTTTTAATCACACAACACTCACTTAGACCACGGTGAGCTTGGTCATCAGACAACAGAAATTCACCGTCGTCTGATGACCTTTTTGTAGTAGTGATTATACATGAAGAATGGGCTTTGAAACGTCCAAGTGGAGAAGTCTGGCCTAAAAGATTGAAGCATGTGACATCTATGTGAATTTCTAGAAGTATCTTGACATCATAAAGGAGTTGTTGTGGTGATATACAAAGAAAATACCAGAAGATTTCGGCCAAGTTCAAAAATGGAGAGTTTCAAGGAAAATCTACTTCGTGTGCAATCAGGAAAAGAAAATAAAATAGAATATTTATCAATTAAGGTTTCTTGATTACATTCTACCTATATGGAGGCCAAAATAGGGACTAGATACACAAGGGATTTTGGCAATCAAGATTTACGTATTTGGATTTCTACTTCTCATACAATATTTTGATTGGTCAAATGATGCAGAAGACTTAGAGAAAACTCTAAACTCTAGCCCTAGCCATGCACATTATATATAGAGGGGAGTATTAACGTTTGAATCATCATCCAAAATCAAAAACTCAAACCTCTCCCTTTACTCTCAAAGTTTGGACCCCTCTCCATTGTTCAAGACTTGAAGTCGTGAAGCAAGCTCCATCATCTCCATTCTATCCTTGCCGTGAGCCTCATCATCCTCCACCATCTTTGAAGATCTTCTTGTGTTCTTGAAGCTTCTTTAAAAGTGTAACTATGACCTTCTATCTTTGGTTTTCGGTTTCATACTCTTGTAATTTTAAAAACAATTACTATAGCGTTCTATGTCTTTGTTTTAAATGGATGTTTCAAAATTTTGTTAGAATAAAGAGTATGTTTTGATGTTTAGTTTTCTATAACCTTGAAGCATGAAAACATTTTAGGATTTTTCATATTGTAATTTGCAATTTCTTTATGTGTACGTTCTTGGATGTTTGTTGATTTTGTTCTTCAATCCCACCCTTCATGTTTTCATGTCCTTTGATGGCCAGCTTAGGATTCGAATTGCATGATTGATTCCAAATTAATATATGCTAGCGTTCTAGATCTTAATTGCTAAGTGGAAAACCTATAGTTCCTTAGGTAAATCAACAAAGAGATTTGCATGCTTGATTAGCGTTCTAACTTGTGTGTTCTTCTTAAATCAATCAAACTTTCTAAGTGCTTATTGCGTTAAGTGTGTTTTATTAGAGAATTGATCTCTCACTAGTATTGCATGTTTAATAGGGTTAACTATGGTGCATTCATCTAGTTAATTAAACTAAGCAAAGTAAAAAGAACTTTTTATGCGTTCATCTCTATTCTTGATTGATTTTTTCTAAGTACATGATTCGTGATTTGCAATGTGATTTTCTGTTTTTGTGTTAATGGTTGATAACTACATCTTATATCTTAGCCGTCCATCTTATCTCCTTGATTCATGGTTTGGTCAATCATTGTAATTAGTTTAATTAGATTAGAATACAAACTTTTCGAAAACCTCCTTTTACTTTGTAATTTTCGTAAATAACTTATACTTGTTAATAATAATTCTTTCTTTGACGTACGTTTAATTGACATAAGCACCCTCAATCCCAGGATAGAACGATCCCTACTTGCTATATACTAACAATTGTCAACATGGTTAATTTTGTGTACTCAATTAATCCTAACGTGTCATGTATTGATGAACTTTGTAAGTAGTGGCATAGGTCTCTTCTCTTACTTAGTGATGATCTAGTTTCTGAAATGGGTAAAGGTCAAGCGAACATTTACATGCGATTTCTTTTCTATATCTGGAATGTGAGAGCAAAGCTGTTTGATATTCTGTTTTTTAGTTTTGATAAGCCAGTATTGTGAAAGTTGTGTTTTGCATTTTCTGGTTATGTTTGGCGAAACTAGATTGGAAATTGTCTCAATGAAAGGAAAATAATGAAGATCGACTAATCAAAAAGGGCTTCTGCTAATAAGGGTTTATTGTTTGAATCAGCTCATTATGTTCTTATATATGCCAAACACATCATGAAGACTGATTTAGTAGATGGATCAAATAATATCACTTCTTTAGGATTCTCAATAAGAAACAAAGAGCAAGTATATGAAAGAAGGGTTTACACCATAGGCATACATCATAGAATACTAGGACTACAACAACAACAAAAAATCTTTATAAAATGTACTACTTGCTATTAAAAATAAATAAAAAACTGCTGAGAGCTTCTTAATTGTCAAATATAAACAGGTAATCAGACCAAAAGAAATGGTGAGATTTTAATGAGGACCTTAAAATGAGGGCTTCATGAACACTTTTAAATCAACGGTTAGATGACATGTGAGTTGTATAATAAATATTTCAACTAAAACTAGAACCACTCATCTAACCGTTGATGCGTCAATTTGAAAATCCTCATTGAATTCTCAATTTAAAATCCTCACTACATCTCCCAAAAAAAAAAAAAAAAAAAAAAAAAAAATATATATATATATATAGATATATATTTTGAAAGAAAGGAGGGTAGTGCAAGTGCCCTTACACCTTATCCATTAATGAAACCACAGAATACATGAGGGGAACATAGAGCCTTAACCCCAAATTACAATAATCACAAAGAGAATCACCTGAGATAATAACGGGCGTCTCACCTAAGAAAATGTATTCTAATAAGCGCCATTTAGCGAAGAGTGCATTATAAGCTACTCCAATCGCTTTACAATTGTGGTGACAAACCGGAAAGACAATGCTCACACAAAGCCATAAATTACTAATACTATCAGCTTTCCCAGTATATTGCCACCGGAAATATAACCCGGTGACACTAAGTTTCATTCTGCCACTAGGAGGCTGCGACCATTTGACAAACCAAAGGGTATAAAGGCTATGGACTATACCTAGCGAGAATGAAAAAAGGATGTAAATTATTACAAAATAAGGACAAAACCGTAATTTCCGTCATCAGCTCGGCTCGAGCTGCTGCTGTTACCTGGCTTAGTAACAGTACCAATCCGCCAACTTTTAGTATATAGTATAATGGGCTGAATTAAAAATTGGACGAAGTGTTTCATTTTATAGGCCCGTGTAGCGAAGAGGGTGATGAATAGCATAAAAGCAGAGAAGAGAAGAGCAAAGACGGTGTCGCATAAAATCGAAACCAAATCGCACATCAAAACGTCGCTGCTTGCTTGCCGTCGTCGTCGTCGATGCAAGTCTGCTTATTCTCCTGCATAGCATCTGTCAAACCAAACCCTAATTAAGCCGGTAAGCGCTCCTAATCTCCTCTCTTTATGAATAGCGCTCACTGCCTCAGCTCTCTGTGAGGACTGAGGAGCAAGCAATCTGTGTTTCTTTTGATCTTTGAATATGTCTACTCATTTTCCGCCTTCAATCTGATAATTTAATTGAACTCTCTTCCGAAACTTTGGTTGTTTGTTGAAATAATTAGATAATGTGAGGACAGTGAGGCACAGAATCTATTGTTGTTCAGAGGTGAAAGAAGATGAGCAAGTCTTCTGCAGGGGAAGGTTCATCCTCAAAAGCGAAAGCCGGACCCTCGCAGCCGGCCGAAACTTCATTTAAGCGCAAGCGTGGAGTCTTCCAAAAAGAATGTTTGTTTTCCCCTTTCATGTTACAACCATTTCAGCCTTTTTCATTCGGTTGAATTACATATTTGCCTGTAATTTTCTTATGGATTTTGGTTAAATCCTTTTTGTGCATATCTTACAGTGCAGCACATGATGTATGGTTTCGGAGATGATCCCAATGTATGTATGTAGCTTCTATGTAAACACACATAAATTTTAGTCTGTTCTCAGCTTGTCATTTGACTTTTCTAATCTACTGATAAGCACTTCTCTGTTGCTGGCAGCCTCTTCCGGAGAGTGTGGCTCTCATGGAGGACATAGTGGTTGAATACATTACAGATTTGGTAACTACACTTGAGCTAGTTGATACATACATATATATATATATATATATATATATATATATTAGGCTAAATATGGTCAGGCAGGTATTGTTGTTTTAAACAATTAAACCCAACTATGAAACTTCTCTGCAGGTACATAAAGCCCAAGATACTGGATCAAATAGGGGAAAGCTATCAGTGGAGGATTTTCTCTACCTAATCCGCAAGGTATCTTCAATGCTGTATATATCCTAAACCATGACAAGTTTGTATCCAACTTGGCTATTACAATCTGGATTTAGAAATTATTTATTTTTTATGTCAACTAGTTCAGTAGGATATATACAATCGTCGGCTGGGTACTCCTTATAAGAAGAAAGTACTTTAATTGGAATATACCATGCTCTGAATGTCTGAGATGAAAATAAGGGATTTATTCTCTTCTAAATGTAATGGTTAAAATAGTACAGGCTAATAGTATGTCTCTAATATCAAATGTTGGATTGTCCGAAGACTTTAGAGTTTAGAGTCAGTTTCTTCTTGATATCTTGATACAAGTGCTTGAATTCTCTCCTATCTTAATGATCATTGACCTAAACATATTCTTTGGCTTAGGATACTCTTTAGCAGTTACACTTTTCTATAACATGTTACCTGATTTAAGTCTGGTATCAATCTTACTGGTTATCTTCTTCCCAGATGGAAGAAAAAGACTAACACAACTACTTCTTCAGGATTCTCCAAAACTGAACCGCTGTAAAGAATTGCTGTCTATGAATGAAGAGCTAAAGCAAGCAAGGAAGGCTTTTGAGACAGATGAAGAGAACCTGCGGAAAGCTTTTGAGGCAGATGATGATAAACTGGGATCAACAGAATAATATCTACTGGGGGTTGTGTTTAACTTTCCTCCAGATTAGTATCTTCTTTAGGCTGATGATTTTGCTGTACATCGTATGTTTGGTTAAACAAATCTGACTATGATGCCTAAAATTAATTCCATACTTGCACAGTTGGTTTGATCCCTACTGCACTATGTTGCTGAAACTTTGTCCAAAACTTGGTCCTTTACTTGATATGTTGGGCATTTTCATGTCCAAGGAAAATGGCCAAAGTTCCCCCCTATTGAATTAGACTGAATATGATGCTTCTGGAGTTGGCCTCTTTTATGAGGAGACATAAAAATGCATGCGAACACTAGACATATAAATCATTATGTTCTTATGAATGCCAAGCAGAGAAGACGGATTTGTTGGTGGATCAAATAATTTCACTTCTTTAGGATTCTCAATAAGAAACAAAGAGTAAGAGCATCTCAAACGGTAGGAATTACTTTTTAGTTAAATTTAGCTAAAGATGTGAAATATAGCTATTGATTTAAACAATGTTGCTCTAGCAGTAATAGCTATTTGTAAATAATATACTAAATTTTATCGAATCATAAACTGACATGTGGACAAAAGAAGAAAGAGAAATATAACTTTTGTTTTAGTTACGCAAGATTCTCTAGCTAAATTGCTAAATATAGCAAGCAATTTTAGCTAAAGCTAAATTTAACTTGGGCATAGCTAGTCTGTTGGAGTTGATTTTTGCTTTAAAAATAGTTATATATAGCTAAAAATTGAATTTAGCTAGTCTGTTGGAGATGCTCTAAGTATACGAAAGAAGGATTTAATCACCAAAGGCATACGTCATAGAATACTAGGACTACAACAAAAAGATCTTTCAAGAATGTACTACTTGCTATCTAAAAAAAAGACGCTGCGGAGGGCTTCTTAATTTCTTTTTAACTTTTCTGTACTGGCCTCATCATGTTACAAATTTGAACCAACAAAAATGTATCCCTTATCTAACCAAGAACAGCTTTGATCTTTGTCTTCTGCTCTTCTGTTAGTGAAGTGGGGAATAGAACCTCAAATGTGACGTATAAGTCTCCTTTCTTTGAGTGGAAGTGCAAAGGCATCCACAGACGATAAAATAGTTACCCATTCCCTGCTCTGGATAAAATATACCCATTCCCTGCTCTGGATGATAGTTTTACATTGTCATTTCCTGCTTTGGATAATATTTTCCATTCTCATTTCCTTGTGGGTTTCCTTTCAGGGATGCATTACCTCTGTTCCCAAGCATTCTATTGATGTTGTCCCAATACAGATAGTGTGTCACAAGACCAGTGATGATAAGGACTTTAATGATGACAAGGTTTTCAGATGTTTATGGAGAAATGCTCAGCAAGTAATTGAATCTACAAAGTCCTGTCCGCCCAGTGCAATAAAATATCAGAATAACTTTTGTGTTTTCATACGTGAGGTTTTGAGAAACAGTTCTCACCTCTTGACAGATGATGAAAAGGATTTCATCGGTATGTATTCAAATGCTTGTGTTGTGATATTCCAATAGTTTCCTTTTAATCTTTTTCACAAGTTATGACTGTTATTTATATCATTTTGGCAGAGTCGTTTACTTCGATGTCAGATGATAGTCAGAGGCTATTTGTTCAGCTTTATACACGGAAAGGTTTGTACTTTCCAGATCTTACAGGCATGGTTGTATTATTTTTATTTTCAATTATTCTGCTGAATACTGTAAGAGAACCAGGGACATGGTTGTCTATAAGCTAGTCTTTTTTTTTTTTTTTTTTCAAAAGGCTAGCTTATGGAAAATAGTGTCCCCATTTCTCTTACAGTAGTAGGCACAACATAAGCTACCCTTACATTATGTACATTGTGGCATCTGGTGTGCTGGCCATCACAAAACATTCACTTTCCTATCCAACATAGTAAACGCTGTTCAAACTTCACTTATGGGAGAATACGAAATTTTAGTACTATTCCTAAGTCTCCTAATCTCATATTCTTAAGGAAATCACCCCTTCGGAGGCCTAGAGTGTGTCTCATAGTTTCCTTCTATTAGGTGTAACTTTTGTGTTATATGAATATATGATAAGTAAACCTGGTATAATTTGAGTGGCTGTCATCATGGTCATTTAAATGCTGAAAAGAGGACTGGTCTATAATAATTGGTTGATAAGAAAAGGCAGTATTTTTTTAATTTGAAATTTTAATTTTAATATACATCCTTGTGCTATACCAACAGATCAACTATTAAGTTTTTTCTTTTCTAGAAACTGATTGAGTATCCCCCATTCCACAAAAAAAAAAAAAAAAAAAAAAAACTGATTTATTTTGATGGTTTTCTTGGTCAGGCCCATGGTTTCGGCTGTCTGCTATTTCATACCCAGAATTACTGGATCTGCAACAAGCAATGAAAGAGCTGTCTGCTAATAGAATACTATCAGTTGGATATGCTGTATGTTTTAAAATTCAGATTAAGGCTGATGGCTAATTTGTTTGTGATATTGCAGAGAGAGAGAGAATACATCTTGCTTTGAAACAAATAAACTATCCGATGATGATATTAAGGAGATTTTGGATTTGCTCACTGTATCTAGTGGCATCACCTTTGCAGACTTTCTTTTAGAGATCATCTCATTAAACTCTATACCACAGTATTGGAGTGTTAAAATGAATTCAAGTATTTTATAAAGAAAAAAACTCAGGGCCATCAGCAGTTTATATTATCCGACTGAGATTGGTTTCTGCATATGTACTTAAATCACTTTAAATGAAACCTGCAATAACCATCTCAATCATTATTTACACATTTGGGGAGTGTTCACTTGAATATACTGTCTCGAACTTAACCTACAGTGCTGTTTCTCTAGTTTGATTTCTCTAAAAGAAGGTTATAGCCAAACCAGAAAGTTCAATCTATCTAGGTTTTGTATCAACTTCTCTTGATTTTTGTTTAAAGCAATAAGAACTGTTCTGGTTTAATTTTTTGCCAAGGATGTCACTAACTTGGAATTTTTTGTTCCTAGTTGACTTAATTTATTGAGTAGAGCATTTCGGGTGGATCTTTCTAAATTTGGTTGCGTCCCTAGTTTATGCTCCTAAAGTGATGAATTGGCTTTTGATGACTACACATGAAGAGCTACTGTGTGGACAGATGCGGGCCAAACATCTCTTAATTTTGTCAACTAGGAAAAAAAAGTTCCAAGTTCAATTTATCTAGGTTCTGTATCAACTAGGAAAAAAAAGTTCCAAGTTCAATTTTGTCAAATAATGTTACTTCATTATTGTATTTAAGATCTCTTTCCTGTGGTTTGCTAATGTGCAGTCCATTACTACCTAGTATGGTTTTGCATAGAACAGGATCCTGATTTAGGATATCTTCAAATGCAGAGTCCCTTATCTGGCGTGCTGAGGTGCTTGTGTTACAGCTAATGTTTGATTTAATCAGGAAGTTCCTTTACACATAATTTTTTTTTTCTTTTCATATTTTTTTTTTCCATTTTATGCAGAGGCTTTTCTTCCTAAATGGTGAACAGGAACTCTCAGCATTTCTACTGGTGGATTTGGGAATAATCAAGTGTATCCAACTTACAAGTGCATAGCTTCAGAACAAATTTTCTCAGCTCGAGATGACTTGCTTGGCTATGAAGAGGTGTCCTTTTATCTTTATGCAAAAGTATTGATGCCCACGCTTGCCTTTACTATATCTAATGGTTTTGCTTTGCAGGCTATTGAAGTGGCACAAATAGTTGATGAACCTCTTGATGGAAGCAACACTGGATTCGTCTTAAAGTGCATAAAAATAGCTGATTCCCATTTATCCAATCCGGTTCAATCCTTGACCTCTGAATCAATGGCTCCATTCCTTTCCCACTTTTCAGCAACATTGTCTACTCAAAAGTGGTTTTACTAGGAATTTCTTTTCTTGAGCGTGAGCGTAGGTATGCATCTTGGAATTTCATATCATTGGTCATATTGATGCTTCTGCTGCAAATTATATATTAGTCTATCGTTTTAGTTAGCATGGTATGGAATCGTATGGACTATGCATGTGGTAGCCAGAACACATTATCGTTTTATGTAAAAAAAAAAGTTGTGATCTCATATGCACGTTTTATTATTAGAATCACTGCACACGTTGAACTAAAAACAACTGACATTGCAACTCATCATAGCTGCTATATAAGGAAAAAAGTGTGGTATGCAAGCAATTATATTCCTTTGTAGATTTTGGAAACTAATGTTACTGTTGTATAAATATGTTATTTTTTGGCATGTTATGATTTTTTTTGGTTCTTTATTTCCAAAACATACTTGTCTTCTGTCAACTGATTGCTCTTAGTACAGACTAGAAAGTCCTGATTTTAGAGATGGTTTCTAGAATGCTGATATTCAAAGGCAGATGACTGCCGTAGGGCTTGGCTATGAAGATTCTATTGCAACAAGCAAAGATAAGCTACGTGATTCATTTCTCACACTAATAATGATATCCGAATATAAGCTGCCTGAACTAGAAGTAGATCATGTTTCCTACATCAAGCAATTAAGGACATTTCCTCAGTCCCTTTCTTGTATATTTTAACTTCAAGGTCTTCCCATGTGTGGTATGGATTCTGGAAAATGATTTGGCAGTTGGTTTTCGTGTGGAGAATGATCTGTTCAGCTTTATGTCTCTTTATTTACATTTTGATTCTGTTAAGCACAGTCTTGATCTGTTCAGCCACCATTTTTTGGTTTGTGCCATGTAGGGATGTTGGTTTCTATACAGTTTTGGGCCACATCTGATGTATACACCAAAGCTATATATTTATTTATAAGAGATTTACACCATTAGTGACAATGGTGGGTATTTCCGTCATTTTAATTAATTCACTAGTTTTAAGAGGGTGTATTCAATTCAGATTTTAAAAGATTCTGGATGACTTTTAATATTTCATGAATTCTGCTAATTTCATGGATTGTTTTAATTCCACATGGAGTTTAACAGATTTTATTAGATTGATTTATCAGTATTTATTTGGATTCTATAAGTTCATAGATTGTTGTAAGAGCAATAAATAAAAGAAAAAATTGGCTAAAACACGGACAATAGAATAAAATTTTGATTTGAAACAAAATGCTCTTATCCAATAACATAAGGAACTATTATTGAATCAAAAGAAATGTCCAACTCCATATTATCTTATATGAAATATTCATAGAAAATGCAAAAGAAAACAATACAGAAAATGCAAAGCCAATTATAGAAGTACATTAGAATGATGCATACTCCTCCATTCCAACATCATTATCATCGTAAACCTCTTGATTCTCATCATTTATGTGTTCCTCATTATTCTCATTGTCATTGTGTTGATCCTCCTTGTTATCCTCTTGATTTCCATTATCATCATTCCGCGGCTTGTCATTCCACATAGCATCAGCAATGCTAATTCTCCAAGCATTAGCTTCCGCTCTTTGTTGTTGTTGGCTTTGAGAAAGTAGTTCAATATTTTCATCTTCCATGTCTAGATATGATGAAGACTGATCATCTTCTGGTTCAACGGGAAATTCATCGGAGCGACATTTTTTGCCAAGAAAGTTATGTAGTCCAACACAAGCTAACACTAACTCCGCTTGTGTCTCAAATGGGAATGGAGGTGCGATTTTGAAAATTGTGAACCACGATTTAAAGATACCAAATGTCCTCTCAACCACATTCTTAATGATGCATGGCGAACATTGAACAACTCACTTGCATTTCTGGGGTGGCGACCTTGACCACCAAAATCTTTCAGATGATATTGGACACCGCGTAATGGAGCTAAAGATTGGCGTCGATTAGCAAATTCACAATCCACTAGAGAATATTTTCCTAAAAATACGTACAATATATTTTAATTAGCATGTCATATGCATAAAATGAAGCCAATAGAAAACCAACACCATAAAAAGCATAATTGTCGAGTCTTAGCAAACGTGACTTCCTATATACTGAAAGTTCATAAAAAATGAAAATAGTTAAGTACCTTGAGGCACTTCAAGTCCTTTCTTCTCGAAGAGGCATCATTTAGCCATTTTGAATCATGTGCCGAACCTTCCCACCCACTAAGCACGTATATGAATTCCAAATCGAAATTGCAAGCAGCCAAAACATTTTGAGATTGAATACCATGACTGTTACGGTAGCTGCTTATTGTATATTAAGCGATTCTCTTTGAAATTTATAAAATATACACAGTTTTGATATATATAAAAAAAGTTCTTAAATAACAACATCTGCCTATAAAGCCAAACTTTAAATATTTATACACTTAACTCTGATCAGGTAGCTATCACCAATGTACTCAAGAGATCATAAGTTAAGTCCAAAATAACAAACATATAAGGGTCTTAAACACAAGTGACCCTAATCAAAAGGTGAAGTTTAAAAACATATCCCAATTTGAGGGAAACTTGTTGCTGAAATCCTTTGCAAAATTGTGGGGTCTAAACATCAGCATCTATGTTACGCTCAATTGAAGGTTGGATATGCATCATTGGTGGCTGGGGATTTATACATTTCATTGTTATCGTTGCAGAAAGCATGTCACTTGACTCATATGCACCAAATAAGCTTGAAAAAAGTTCTTGTCTTTCTATTACAATCTCTATATTTTTTCAAATGACAAAATATTGTTTACTCCCTATAATACTTACAGGGAGTAGACGTTTCAGTCCCTTGCCTTTCAATTTTATCTAAAAAGTCCCTAAACTCTTCAATTTCACCCAATTGGTCATTGCAGTCAATTCTCTGTCAAAATCTTAGTTAAATTGCTGACGTGGCATTCTTTACACGCTGAAATGTCTATTATACCCTTACTTTACTTTTTTTTTTTCTCTCTCTTTTTTTTCTTTCTTTTTCTTTTTTTTCTTTTTACCTATTCTTCTTCCAGCTCTCTCTCCTCCTTTGTTCATATCTATTTACTTCAAAAAACAACAAGCTCTCTTTCCATCCCTAGACCGTCTTGCCCACAACCTGATCTCACCTCTGTCAATGAGTTATTAGTCGATGGTGTCATTCCCCCTCTGTCACGCCCCTGATTTTACACACATGAAAATCGATATATAATCCCATAATTATATATGCGTGAACGTTCAGCCATCAATACAAAATACCTGGAAACTTTTTCCCTTTATACCATATACATATTGATGCCCTGAACCCACTATGTCAATATTGACCCGCCCACAGATCATATATTACATAAGCTTACGAATTAAATTGTCAACAACAAAATAAAACGTAAAAGCTCCTCAGAGTTTACTACAAAGTGGAAGTCATAACAATGGCAAAGCCAATCAAATTTGCTTCCTACCAGTTCTGTTGCCAACAAGATACCTCAGCTTCAACCACGATTTCCCTGACCTGCAAGATCAACCCCTACACCGTTTGAATAGTGCACCGGGTTGTCACACAACAAACCTGGTAAGCTTTTGCAAGCCCGTATGAGTAACTTAAAACAACTCACACCAAATCACGGGATAAAAGCCCGCACATCTCACGCCAAACACGAGGAAAACCTTTCGACTCGAGGATAAGGAAAACATACCATGCTTCCCAAAACAATACTCTTTTCCAAAAAGGAAAACACAAAAGTCACACCGTGACAAAATCATATAAATCGTTAACCTAACAATTCAAATATGATTCACAAGTCCTCCCAGGACATTTAAAAGAAAGAATCCCCGAAACTTTGTTTTAAAAACACGTACTCATGAGCATCAGATAGCTCCCCGCTACCCCCCATGATGTACCAACAACAAATCAGTCCAACCTAGACACACAACACATCAACACAGATTCACCACGAAGCCACTAATACATGAATACATATGTATATATATACCCCATAATATATATATGTACACACATAGTCATTCATTCATAAATGTCACTAATACATGAATACATATGTGTATATATATATATCCCATAATATATATATGTACACACATAATCATTCACTCAGAAATGCCACTAATACCATCTATAGTCACGGTTAATCCCATAACTCCAAGACAATATGGTAACTAGGCTTATAACAGAAATAACTCATTGGTCACCATCTGTGACTCTTGGTTTCAGACCCCGTCTGGTCTCAAGTCAACGTTAAGTAAGTCACACCTGACCTAAAAACGTTACGACCATCTAGTTTCGGCTTTCCTAATCCCTGCTCACCATCTGTGACCCTTGGTACAAAGACCAATACATCTAAAATGAGTCACGCTTGACTCAAAAATGTAACATCAAGCTCAATACTTTTCAAACAATAGAAAACATCTTTTTCCACAATATTGTTTCTATGAAAAGTCTCATTCAACAATAATATGAACCCATCATGCATATTATTCATCACACATCATCCACAAAGAATATATATATTTCACGTAAATATATATATACGTAGTCATTCGCTCAAGAATGCCTACTAATACCAACTATAGTTTGCAGTTAACTAAATAACTCTCAAAACAATATGGTGAACCCGTTCGTGAATGAACTTCGTGAGATTACTCACCTCGAAACTCCTGCTGCGTCTTGAATACAGAACAAAGCAGCCAGCCCACAAAACAACCGTCCAAGGATACCTCATCAAGCACCTAATCACATACGGTTTCAACTTAGCAACAATCCACAAACGATTTAAGTCCGAAACCCCTGTTTTGAACTAAAATCCCCAAAGTGACGCCAATCGAGGCGAAACCACATCCGAGACCACCCAATGTCTCCGGAATACTTCTACGATCGATATGTTAAAACCACAAGTCAATCGGACGCTCGAATCAGCACGGATCGAAACATCGAACGGTCCGAAACCGTAAAAACCCTAGCATGCTCATACGATCTCCAAAAATTACAAACAATATATCGAAATGCTCATATCGACGAGTAGATTGAACTCAGGAACAGAAACTATCCCTGAGGTGGCCGGAAACCTCCGGAAAACACCACCACAGTGGCGGCGGTAGGACCAAAGTTGGAATTTGACAAAACTCCCAACACCAAAGTTCTTCATCTCAACTCCAATTTAAACTTTCATAACTAACACAAAGTCTAAATCATAGCCTTTTGGCCGGAATTTACCTCGCAACATCTGAAATTCGATGAACCCTAGAATTTTCAAAGCTTCGATTCGTCCTCCACAAGTGAAATGGTCCCAAGCCGCTTTGGGAGAAGCATAAACGTCCTATGGGCTTCAAAAGCTCTCAAGAACCATCGGCAAAGGTGGCCGGAATCGGAAGTTCCGATCTGGGTTTGAAGCATCGCCCCGCTAAACTTCCAGGCCTTGCACCGCCCTCCACAGCTCGTTTCATGCTCCAATTCTTCCACAGACCTCAAGAGGGGATTGAGGCGAAGAGAACCCACTTTGAATCGCATCCTATAGTGGCCGAAGGAGAGAGAACGAAGCCGGAGAAGTGGAGACGCGACTCGGGCTCAGGGAGAGAGAAAACCGAGCTGGGTTTCCCAAAATGGAAACCTGGCCTTTTTTGCAATTTCCGGAATTTTTTGTCCTATTATTCTAAAATGGAAAGTTTTTCCGAAGCCCATAACTTCTTCATACGAACTCTGATTCTCGGGTTCCGCATGTCCACGAACTCGTATTGACGCGCTCTACGACTTTCGTGAAGGAAGTTTTCGGAGAATCCCAATGAATAAAAAGTAAACTCTTGCGCCCCCCCTAAAATGGCGCTTCCTGAATAATTATTCTCCCGAAACACTTCCGCTCCATCCACGAGCCACGAAACTGTCCAACAACCATAAATTAGATTCCGGAAAATCCTCGGAAAATAATTACTAATTTTCGGGGCATCACACCCTCTCCCCCCTCATCCCCATCCCTGAGAACCCGCCCGACCCAACTCGGAAGAGATTTCTCCTCCGGACCCAAAACCAGAAGCCCAGGTGTCAACTGCAGCTCCGGTGCTGACCACATCGAAGTGGTGGAGGGACATGTTCAAGAAGAAGAGTAAGGGTAGTGAGAAAGAGAAGGAGAAGAAGATGGAGTGGAAGAAGGAGAACCGTTTTTGCGGAGCAGATCCGCCGGAAATGCTTATACCCGACCCAAATTTGAACCTCCCCGGAAGGTGAACAGTGCGCCGTGTTCAAGGAGCAACTCAAAGGGCAAGACCAAGTCAATGAGTAAGTGGCCCGCGAGTCCGAGTCGAAGAAGCCCGGTTTGGCAGGTCTGTCGCATAACCTCTTCCCGAGGTAAAACCTTCAAAACCCATGCCATTTGAGTTGTAGAAATGACGTTATGAATAGTACTATAGGAATTGGAGGCAGTAATGGTAGCAACAACAACAATCGTGGAGCCGCCGCTGGCGGTGGCGGAGATAGTAACCCTACTGGGGCTGGTAGTAATCTTTTTAATCTGCGCAAACTTTTCTCTAAGAAGGTGTATTAAATTATTAATCATCATCGGGTTTTGGATTCCTTTACGTGATGATTTTTCTGTTTTGGCTAGTACTAGTGTGGAGGTTGAATTGATGGAAAGAGAGAGCTGGTTGTTTTTGGAAGAAGAAGACGTCCGAGATAAACAAAGGAGGAGAGAGAGTTGGAAGAAGAATAGGTAAAAAGAAAAAAAGAAAAAAAAAACAGAGAGAAAAAATATAAAAAATAAAAGAAAAAAATTAAGTAAGGGTATAATAGACATTTCAATGTGTAAAGAATGTCACGTCAGCAATTTAACTGAGATTTTGACGGCAAGGACCAATTGGGTGAAATTGAAGAGTTTAGGGACTTTTTAGGTGAAATTGAAAGGCGAGGGACTGAAACGTCTACTCTCTATAAGTATAAGGAGTAAACAATGTTTTGTCCTATTTCAATTTATCCGTTATGTTCATCAGTTGTTCGTTCATTGCCTCTCTAAAGATCTCATTCCTAATCATTTAATTCTCAGCCTCAAATTGTTCGCATTGCTTGTACCTTCAATTGAACTCCTCATGTCTTATTTATGGATGCTTATATCAAACAACAACAACAATTTATCACATTAAGTATAATATTGCGAGAGCGTCTTTTGTGGACCACGGTCCACCTGCACCAAGGTTTGTTTCAGCTCGTGAGCAACATGCACAGTCAGTTAATCACAGCTGGTTAGGCAGACCACCGACAAACTCCCCAAAATCTCTAACGGCTCTGTCCTCACCACCACCATCTACTAGACCACCGGCCATGCCTCTGGCAACCTTGGCTTTGTCAACATCACCGATCTCTTCGGCGGCAAAGTCAACTTCAGCTCCGCCGCCCCCTGATCCAAGCTTGACTCCAGTTACACTAAATCTGGTGACCAGGTCACACTCCATACAGGAGTTGACTCCTTCAGAGTCGCCGACAAGCTCTACTTTGTTTTTAGTCTTCCATCGTTGATAATGTTCTTCTCCCAACTGAGCTCTTCAGCAAATCCGCTGCTCCTTCACAGACACCAGTTCTTGCTCCGAGCCCAACTTCCGTAGAAGCGTCATCGCCTTTGGCCGCTTCACCTTCTGCTCCTCCCGAGACACTAGAGGGAGCTCCGTTGGACGCAGGAGTTTGGTGATGGAAGGGGATGGAAGCGGAGCGACGAGATGAAACGGAGCTTGGCCACAATTGCCATAAAACCGCGTGTGAGAAGCATGCGCCCACAATCCGCAATCCATAATAGAATTTCCATAATATTGCACTGTTATTAGTTTCGCATGAGTATGTTTAAGAACTTGCACAAAATTATCAAAAAGTCATAATTTGTACTTAACTTGTTTAGAATCTGGTTTCTCCATGTTTTTCTGACATTGGTAAGCTCAAACATTTTGCACTTGTGTGAGTTTACACCTCCATTTCATGATATGCAAAGACATGGTATAGTTCATAATCTAGATTACAAAGAAAATTGAATGTCATACTAGTACTACAGTTCTGTGCTTTTTTTTATTTTTTATCTCACTATTCATTTTAGCTCTCCATAGTTGCTTGCATATTTTTTTTCCTCCAATACGGTGGCGGACCACTGTCAGGGCTAGCGCCGACGTTTGGAATGTTGTCAGATGGGAATTATTTTTTGCTATTGCGTTTTGGCTTACAAGATTGCAGCGCTTGAGGCTTTAACAATGAGGGGTGGTGTTGCCTAGGTTCGAAGCCCTTCTGAGGTTGGCATCACGGGATTTATAGACCACTTTGGTGGCACGAATCTGGGCCATTCTCACCAGCAACGATGGTGAATTCTAGAAGACCTAATGGTTGCTGGGGAACCGAGGGATCTACATCCAATGAGTTTGGGTCTGGCTGGAATGCCCCACTTTAGTGAGTGTTGTCTGGTTGAAGGCATCATGGTGGTGAGGGCATTCAACGTGGCGTCGAAGGGTCGCTCTTGGTGTGGTGGCGACTACAACTGTTTTTGCTTAGAGAGGTGGGTGCTTGGTGCCGGGCCAGGCCAATCATGATTGGCTTTGAAGGCTGTTTTTCTTTGGGTCAGGTTGAGTAGTTTATTAGTCCTATGTTTTTCTTTGATTCAAAAACATAGACGTTATCACATTTCTTGTCATTAATTCAGTAAATATGGTTAATCATCAACAAGATTTCCTTACATATTTATTCTTCATTTGAGCAAATATCTTTGAAAAAAAAAAATTTCTCTCATACATTGGAATGGTTAGTAAATGCAATTTCAGGAGATATGAGTTCGAAAGCGCTTCAACAGCTTCATAGACTTGGAAGCATATTACTGAGCTTCAAGCGATCACACTACCTATGCAATACGTGGAAAACAGTGAAATTGAAAATTTGGCCATATAACTCACAAAGAGGACGAGAGAATTTATGTTAGAAAAGTTTGGAGGGAATTATTGGAAAAAATAATCCAGCAAGACAAACAAAGAGTGGATCGATACTTCGAATATGAGAACACTTTGGATCAAGCAAAGGAAGGTAGAAGAGAAAATGGAGGCAAATAAGTAGTGACTTAATTAGTGTTGCAAACTTATTGAGTGCAGATTTGCCTCACCATTCTTATTTTGCTTCTTTAAGAGTAATGGTCGTTCATTTTAAGAACCAAAAAAAATGCTAAGGCAAAATACACTTAACATGGATCACATGATTATTGATCATGAACTTAATTCAGCATGGCGAGATTTCATGAACTTGCTATTTGACTATTATTGTGAGATAAATATGTAGTTCTTCACTCCAGCACAACCAGGGCCATACCTGAGATATTTAGAACTTAGATTAACTCTTAAAATTTGGCCCTTTAATTATAGTATGTATACAATTTTTGTTTTTCATAAGATTTTTCTAGAAATAAGTCTATACATTCAAAATTCAACAACAACAAATAAAATGTAATATCCAAAATAATATATTATAATCAACTAATAAAGTCCAAATATTCCAAACCTAAATTTAAAAAATTAAGTTAAAGATGTTGATATGTTGACCTCCTAAATTGGTATGTTGACCTCCCCATTTTTTATATATTTTTTAAAATCCTATTTTGCCCTTGTGAAAAAAAATCCAACGAAACTAACTGATGAGAATGAAGATGAAGCAGTGGACATAGATGAAAATGGTGGAAAATTTTTATTGAGATTGAGGTGTCGACAAGGAAGGGTGGTTGATGGGAGAGATGTAAGCAGTGGTGATAAGAGGTAGAGAACGTCGATTCAGACGTAGTCATTTGTTCTATTGTAATTACTGTTGCAATCAAGTTGCTTGTTGGTTCACATCATTTTTCTGCAATTGAGTGCTTCTACATACACCAACACCACTAAGAACAATAACATCTTCATTTCACACACTAACTACTCACTTTCATCTTTGTTTGAATTAACCAATTAAATATACCAAAAAACCAATCACTTGTAGATGACTAATTGACTTACAATCATGAATCATCTCTTGTTCCTTCAATGGAAAGAAAGGGGACCAGACTTTATTCCTTCAACGAAGGAGAAATTATATCTAGGCAGCCATGAGAAAGTAATAAGAGCAGCGCCATCTCTTCTTGATGGCAGTGATTTCGAACTCATTGCTGGAGGTGGAAAGGGTTGTGCAAGTTGAAAAGAAGGTGTAGGGTGGGCAAAATTGGAAAATCTTGAGGAAAAAGGTCTAAATAACAATTTAGGAGGTATGAATAGAAACTCCCTGCAAAAAAAAAAAAAAAATATATATATATATATATATATAAATAAGCTAAAGATGTACCAAACCAAAAGTTAAATTAATAAATCTAGTTAGGTCAACAAAAATGAGAAGCTTAGGGCCTGTTCGGTATAATTTTGCGATACTGTTTTTTATTTTATGAATTCAAAAACTTATGTAATTTGCGTTCGGTAGATTAAATTTGAAAAACAGGGAAAACAAATTTTAGGAAACAATTCAGGAACTTTGAATAAATATGGAAAATGACACCACTAGAATTATCTTCATTTACATAAGTCCAGAACTGATGTAAAACTAAATTCTGACCGATGTCTTTGTGGCTGATGTAAAAGATATAGACATCAGTATAAGCGCGTTTTTAACTGATGTCCCAAACAACAACCAACATTGATTCTAAAAAACAAATCGATGTATAATCATTATAATCATCATAATCTTATATGTAACTTTATTTAATTCTTCAAATTTTCACATTTTATGCTTTATAAAGTATATCTCGAACAATACCTAAGTGAACATTTAAATCGATTACAATTTCAGAATTGATGTCTAATACACTCGTAGACATCAGTCTCCAAAAAATTTTGTTTGTTCGTGTCCATTTTTACGTGCATCTTGCCGCCTTATTCTCCTGAGAACGATGTATGTACCTTTAGGCAACATCAGTTAATCTATTAAGAGTGATGTTTTATGTTACTAGGAACATCGCTTTTCGTTAGTTGAAACGATGTCTAGTAGTTTTGTAGACATCATTTTTGGGTGACATTTCGATATGTTCATAATCATGAGACATCAGTCCAGTTTTAGGTACTGATTTGTAATCTCTGAATTGACATCGTTTTCTTTGATATTAGTGTTTTGTTTCCCATTTATATACATTAGTTCATATATATAAGAATGATGTGCAAATAATCATCTAGCTGGTGGTGGTTGGAAAAGATCTAGAAATACATTTCTCATCATCCAAAAATTGGGGCTTTCCATTAATTTTCTGATCTTCATTCATGATTCTACATAATTCACAAAAATAAAACCCCAAAACCTACAAAGGCTAACCCATAAACATAATAGCAACCAACTATATCAGTTCTACATATATACACCAAACTTTCCTTCAAAGCAAAAACTAGCTAGCCTTACTCAAAAATTTCTTCGTAGCCACAAGTCCTACACCCAACTCTGTATATAATCAGCCACTTCAATGCGCACCTCGTCAATTTGAGCTTGGCTATATGATTTGCGCGTCTTTACCGCCCACTAGAAATGTATTAAAGAACATAAGTCACAATGGGGCTAAACAAGCTAATACTTAATTAAACCAAAATGTTCTTCATAATAATGCATATGCCACTAAACTATCAAAGGAAAGCTAATCAGCACGACAATATAGCTAATTAGCAAATATACCCCCAGTTCAAAGTTTCAACTTCTCAACCACAAGCAGGTTCCAAATGATTCAAAGGCTCACTAACATTAATAATCAAATTCTCAGCAATCTATATAATTTCCTAACTCTACAAAGCATTACCAGCTATATATTCAATCCAAAATGCATGAAGATCACCTACAAATTCTTATTTTCATACTCCTAGATGCAGGTGTAACCATCAATATTTCCAAAGGTAACGAGTATATAGTACCTGTCTCAATCACAAAAGTTGCAAGATCTTCTTTGTCTTTGGATCAATGGCATTGATACTGAAAATATAATAATTAAAAGGATAAGGAAAAGAACCACAACTATAAAGATCTCAATCTATAAACAAATTAAGGATCATGACTTACCCATGGATACGAATGATAAACGAAAGCTTAGACTCTGGCATGACTTTTTGACGTTTTCATTGTTTCCTGAAAACAACCCACCCTGCAATTAGAGAAAGTGATTTATTTATTTTTTTACTTTTAAGCACATAGATCCACAAACTCTTCTCCTCTCTTTCGATCTTTCTCTCTTTCTCTCCCACAATTTCCATTGAGACTTATCCTTTCTTCTCATGATCTCATCTACTTTATCTGCTACTTTAACTTTCTCCTTCCCCGTCTTTTTCAATCAATTGAAACTTGCAG
Organism: Rosa lucieae; assembly: GCA_024704745.1. Classification (NCBI taxonomy): domain Eukaryota; kingdom Viridiplantae; phylum Streptophyta; class Magnoliopsida; order Rosales; family Rosaceae; genus Rosa; species Rosa lucieae. The sequence continues at coordinate 31,389,841 of CM045495.1, read as the reverse complement.
AATCATGTAGTAGAGAAGAATGAAGGATTTACAAAATCCCTCTTTCATGTGTCAGATCTAATTTATATGGATGATTTAGGGTGAAAGCTTCGGCATTTTATACTTCAATATAATTTGATTATCTCATGGGCTAGAGGAATTAACAACTAAGGTTGAGACATTTGATTGAATTATCTTTTTGAACTAAAGATTCAGGAGCTTGCAATTTCATATGATATATTTTATAAACAAAATTGAGGGATTTGGTTCTTCTTGTTCAATCTCTTTCACAATACTCTGTTTCTTTTCTCATAACAACCAATAAAGGAATCATGATCAATACAAACAAAATAGTCGATCTTTCATGATTACTAAGGAAAAACTAAAAATGATTTTTTCTCTTTGAAGAAAAAAAATAAAGTTTCAGATTGTATAAACTAAGTGCTACAGATATATATATATTTTTTCTTTTTTGAAATGATAGATATGTTTTTAATATTTCAAATTTTGAAATACTTGTGCCAAACATGTATTTACATCTTAAAAACTTGTAGTTTAATTCTCTGTTTTCATTCTACAATCCAATATTACAAAAATAGTTTCATAAAACTTTATAGGACACACCCTTAGTTTTCTTTGACTTTTGAGTAATTGTATTGTTGTATACAATAATAATAATTTTTTTTATCTTATTTATATAATAAATATTTCACTCCTAAAGTCCTAACGGTGATTGGGCTTTCATATAATATATAGGTAGGATATAGAGAGGACCTTGTTAAACTTGAAATGTGAAAATGTTTTTATTTTTAGCATGTAGTTGAATAATCTAAATCATTCTTAATTTCTCTATATTGAAAATCAAGAGCCCCATATTACTTCGAATCTTGATGCCAATGATTGGTTCCAAAGATATGTTCTTTTTTGTTTGCTTATACTTTGCGACCTGTGAATCCAGAAGCTAAGCGTGTAAAACTATGAATTATATCTTTCGCGATATCATGCTTGGTGGCGGCATTTGTTGACTCATTGTTCTTCCTCTTGTTACATGCAGGCAAGTTTCATAACTACATTGGTATGACATGACGCTGGCCTAGATACTACTAGCATTCGATAGGTGACTGACTTCATCTACTTTGTGAATATTTATATTCAATTTAGTTTGCTTATGTGGCTCTTGTCTGTAGCGTAGTTAGTATGAGAGATATGGTCAACTAATTAACTAAGATTGCTATAAATGACATTTGTCGGCAATTTTTACTCGATTTTATAGTGGTTTTGCCACTTCCTCAAATCATAATGTTCTACATGTTGGGGATAAGTCCAACACTATTCAGAATATATTTTGTAAGAAAATTTTTGTGCCCAACAATCATTTTTTCAGTACATTCCTAGATTATACAAGATTCTTCCCATGCTTGCTGGTTATACAAGCGGTTTCTTCGTCTTTGTGTCATAATAGAGGAATTTTCGGTAAACACGTACTTTGAGCTTCATGTTAGTGAGCCACATTGTTGGCGTATGCTGGTACCTACTTGGCATAATGAGGGTTAACCAATGTTTCTTAAAGGTGTGCAATAAGTCTGATCTCCATTTATGTGGGACTTTCCTTGATTGTTCTTCTATATTTCAAAGGCTAAGTTCAAAGGATAGATCATGGCGTGTAAACAAAAAATTGCTGCTTGTTTGAACCTAAATGGAGGGTTCCTTGATGGGATCTACTGCAGAGCTATTGAAATGACTATGAAAAATATGCCAACTAAGTATTTGTACTTTTTTTTAGATTCCAAGGAGGGGGGCAACCTAAATCAAAGTCTTTACAATTGATAAATATTCTATGCTCTAAAACTCCAACTCCTTATGAAAAGTGAATTCCTTATGAATATTGTGTTTCCTATTTTGCCCATGCCTTCTGTGCCACCTGTTTATCCACTAATCCACCACTTCATTCTTGGCTTCTTGTGTGTCTTCCTCAGACCTCAACCAAGGACTTAAAAATCGAGAAAATTTCATTTTTTTGGGTTAGCAAAATTATCTTGATGTACCATGATAATTTTGTGAGAAATTTTCGATATATCACGATATTTGAGGAAATATCACGAAATTGGGCGAAAATCATGAAATCTCGTCATCTTCGTCTCATGGACCGACAGCCCAAGTTGACCAAATTGGATTCAAATTCTGGAAAAAGGGAAAACACCAACTTAGAGGAGATTTGAACCTTAGTCTCAAGGACAAGACATACAATTCCACGTCTCAACCAATCCTGTTGGAAGAGGATTTGGTTGTTAACTCAATATCTTTTATATATAGATCTCTATAATCTCATAAAAAAAAAAGTTTTTTTTGATGATTCTACTTTCCAATTGTTTGTTTTCTTTGAATTAATCAGATTTATTATTTTAAATACTTTGAATCTAAAAAAACTAGCAATGTTATGTATGAAAATTAGTAAAGTATCAAGATTATAAATATCATTAAATTGAATTTCAATAAATGTTTATGACTCAATATATACTATCCTAATAATATTTGCTATATATTTTTTTGGAAATAGAGCATATAATTGATCAAATAAACACATCCTAAACTTTCATTTAAAATGTTTACGTTTTTCTCCAGGTTTTCATAGTTTTTGTCGATTTTTTATCGATATCGATATTTCCTCAAAATTTCCATCGAAATTTCCATTTTCTGAATGGTCGATATTTCCTCAATCATCGAAATTTTAGTCCTTGACCCCAACTCTCTTTTGCCCAAATAATATTTTGCCCAAATAATATGTTTGCTCGACACACATAGAGAGAGAAAGAGAGCGAAGAGGGTTTGTGAAAGAGAGCATAACATCCGGTACATCAATTTTCATCTTTCTTATTTTCGTACCTTGTATTATTGTTCAAACTAATGAAGAACATGACCATGACAAGTGACTACTGGGAAGTGGTGGACGACGCTTTCTGCGACATACTTATTACCGTCATTGAACCAGAAAACAAGTTTATATGCACCACCAATAAGTTCTTGATGAATTTCAAGGTGGTGATCAGATGTGTCACCTTTGACGAGGCATACTAACTCCTAGATGACGATGTGATCCCCCGCGTGATCGTGAACAGGACTATAATAGAACTTGACAACTCTAACTCATCATCCATGGATGCAATCATATCTAAGATATGCTTCGACAATTGTAACTCCCATTGCAGGAGGTAGCTCCATGGTAGAGAGAGTAATGTTCAAAGTCCTTGAGGTGGCACAGAAACCTAGTTCTTATGCCGGTGGAAAAAGACTGTGTATACATGTGGATATCGATATGTATGTGATTGATAATGATGTGCAGATGGTGGTGGTGAAATTATTGTGATTATTATGAGCCTAGCTTTGTGTCGGTGAGTAAATTATCAATTGAGAACTGGAGAGGATAAGAGTCCAAGTGCCATCAATAGTGTGTGAGGTTTGAATGGAGGAGACTGGGGTTGGTTTTCAAGAAACTAAAATTTCTTATTCACCTCTTCCTGTTGTGCATTGTGACTCCTCTTCTTTGCTTTGCTAATTAACAATATGCAAAACTTTCTTCAGTCTTTTGAATAGAAGAGGTTCCATATGCTAGTATGCACTGGTGATTTTAAAAAATGGATGAATTATAGGAACTTTTTAGAAGAGTTGAGAAGGCAAGTTAAGACTACAAAAAGACTTCATTGGTCTGGCACACAAGGCGTCAATGAAGAATAACTTATTCAAAACTTGCCTGAGTACACTCAAAGGAATATAAAACTACTTCTGTTTAAATGTGTAAAGAAAATGTGGATTTCTCCTCAAATGTATGAAACCATATTTGATGCGTTATTTCAGGTGCTTAAGCAAAAGATATACCTCGCAAGAAATAAAATTGAATATATTGTTGAGCATATGGTCTTTATTGTGCTTGGGAAGATGGATAGTGTTGGGCCAGATGAGACGGTTAAATTGGAGGAATAAGATGTATGTGGTGAGATAGTTTTGAGATGGTGTATAGAGGACCCTTTGGTGTTTACTGATTGGAGATTCAATAACAGGCATGTAACGTACTTAACAAATGTTAAAGCTTTTTAGATAGAAGCTGCAACCTCAAACTCTTCACAACACATTTGCTAACTACTTTAGAAATCCAAGGGTTAAAGGAATTATAAGGTATGAATCAGCCTATTGGCGAAGGATTGCAGCAAAGAATCAGTCCAGCTCCTTGATAAGATCCCATCGAACTTCCCGAAAGTTGCCATCTCAATAATTTAGATCCTTAGGTTTGGATCAATATTATTAGAACTATTAATTGAATGTTGAAATATATATATATATATATATATATATATATATATAGCCTCATGCATGGGCCATAAGCGTAAGAAATAATACTATATATATATATATATATATATTTTTTTTTTTTTGGGTTAATTTCAGTTTACCTACTCCAATTTTAGATCAATCTTCATGTTAGTCCCTATTCTTCTAATTTCATCAAAAACACCTCTGCACTCCTAATTTTAATCAACTGCGTCCAATTTTTCAAACTCCATTCAAATTTGCCATCAAATGTTGACGTGGCAGGAGACATAATGCTAAATTACGATAGTACCTCTTATGTCCAATTTTATATTTGGTGTCCGGACCAAATGCCTAAATTTGGGCCAATAGGAACCTATTTACCCACTCACAGATTTGCGTGCACACTCACTCTATTTAATGGCAAAAAGACAATTTTAGACTTAGCTCATTTATCAAATTACAATGTACCACTTTCTCTCCTACCTTGACAACAATGACGCCGATCAAATACCACAATCTATTTGCGAAATAAAAGTAATACTTTTATGTTCAATAAACTAACTGAATTCAATCTTTTGCTTTATTTATTTAAGTAATGTTTTTCATGTAATATGGCCTGATAATGTAATATGTTACCTTGATGTGTAGTGTTGTTTTATGAGTATCTTGCATAATTCTTTATTGGAAAATATTCCTGATTCCATCAACTATGAATCTTAAAAGAGTCCACTGCTATTTGGTCTTTATCACTTGTATATCTCATGCAGTCCTCCCTTAATTATATGGTCTTATAGCATCCCTTAGTTATTTGATATTTTTTTTTTTTGAAAATATTCTTCTAAAAAAAACTGTTATTGCTTAAAACTACCCACTAAAGAGTAGTTTTAAATACACACCTCAATCTACTTTTTTTCTTTTTTCTTTTTTTTTTTCCTTTTTTTAAAGAAGATAAAAGGGTTTCACTCCTGCCCTCATGGTGACTCGAACCCATGACTTTGTACATAGGTAGTGGGTGCTCTAACCACTAAGCACTCAATCTACTTAATACACATCCAAATATTTATTTATTTATTTTGGAAAAATTGAATCCCTATATTATCCTTGCAGCAACTAAAAAAGAAAACCAAATCGAGAGATGTGAGTTGAAGAATGACAAAAGCACAAACCAGGTACCAGAAGGATTTGAGAATTTTTAAACAATATCATATACCCACACTGTTCAATGGCAATTGCATTCTATTTGCTTTTCATCTATTCTCTAATGAATATGTATTCAATTTCACAAGGATTTTATCTTCTGTCTAATCAATTGCACTTTATTTGCATGTTCAATACAAACTAATAAAATTCTATGCTATTTATATATGTATACACACACACACACACACACACACACACACACACACACATATCGTAGATTGTAGATCATTTCATTCTTTTAATTGGCACTGGAAAATGAAATATCACTACATGGCAAAGTTATAGGCTTTGTTATTGTAGACATTAATCCATTCTCAAATTAATTTTCTTCATGAGGGTTTTTTAATGGTGAAAAAAAAAATTTGTTCCAACGATTTTTGCAAATTATTGTGTTACAGAGAACAAAATATATTGTATATATTGAAGAGCGGCAAAGTAGGAAGTTTAGGGAGAAAAGTATAAAAAAAGAAAAAATAGGAGTGTGTATTAAGTAGAATGAGATATGTATATAAAATTTCTCCCCACTAAATCATGAATTGCATGTCCTAGATAATTTCATCATATCACCTAATTAAGACAAAACGGAATTTTATATAAATATATAGCATTTTTTTTTTACACGCATAGCGCGGGCATGAGGGTCTTATATGTTACAGACTAACTTAGTGTAAGCAATTTTTTTTGGGCCTCTAATATTTCAAGGCTTTTAGCAAAAAGAAAAAATAATGATGAAGATTGGACTTTCATTTAATACTACAAACACACACGCGCGCACGCAAATACATGTGTGTGTACTAACCTCATGTGCACTATGAGTTTAAGAAATAATATATATATATATATATAACTTTTTCATTTTGTCTTAATTAGGAAAATATTGAGAGAATGAAATTATCAAGGTTGTGCAATACATGATTTAGTGAATAGTTTTTAATGCATAGCAATTTTTGTGTGTGTTTTATTTTTTATTTTGATGGTATTATTTAACAATTTTATCCTTAGAACATATTAAGTCAAGAAAGTTAATAAAGTGTGTTTAAATGAGTACTATAGAAAAATTTTAGTTTGGTGATATCCTTTAACACCAAACTATTGTGATGATGAGAAGACTTTTGTGACCAATTTAGAGAGAAGAGATACAGTGAGAAAGAGGAAAGAAGTGGTGGTTGGTTTTTAACTAAAAGTTTTGGATTTAGTTATGGGAAATGATGGTTAAATGAATGAAATGCAAAATATGACATGATCGACCAAGTCTTTGACTTGAAAAACTAGGGTGGATCCCATGGTGAGGGCAAATGCACCCATGAACCAAGGGCAATTGCTGATTTGCCAATAAAATTGGTACTACCAATCCACTATTCATCTCAAATTAGCAATTACCTCCAGCTTATACAATGCACCAGTGAAATGCAATTTGCCTGCCAATCCACTATTCACACTTCAAATTTGAATAATTCATTAAATTAATAATTTAATTAACTAATTAATTAACAATTAAATTAATCATCCAATGTTAATGTAATAAAAAATTAATGAATAAATTTAAAAACAAATAAAATTGTATATCTAGTATAAATATCTATGACAATTGATAATATTACCGACCAATCTTCATTTGCCATGTGTCGACTTTAGATACATTAATTATCTTACAAAAAATGTATATAATTTCTGATAAGATAATCGCCCAATCACCATTGGACACGTGTCAACGTTATCTTCTGAAAATATATTTAGGATATGTGATAAGATTTTCAACCTATATATACGTGACACGTGTACTTATCCTAACTTTTTATCTTTCAATATTGTTAATAAATAAGCTTCAGACTCCATTCTCTGCTCACACATTCCTCTCATTCTACACCTACATCTCTTTCCAAATCTATCATACATCTCTTTTCTTCTCTTTCCGATGGAAGAATTGAACAAATGGTTGTCAGAAAGGGAACGTGAAAATATGGAAGAGCTCGAGCGGATTCAAGCAACAAACTCTCAAGCGGCTGCGATGGTGGTGCAATATCAATTGTAGGATGCACCTAGAGGGAGTGGTTCACGACCTGGCCGTGCCCCAAATGTCAAAAGACATAGAGAAGTTCGAGGTCATTTTCTCCTGGAGGATTACTTTGTCGAACGTCGAGTGTACGACGAAGCAGATTTTCGAAGGCGGTACAGAATGCAAAAACATGTCTTCCAACGGATAATGGAGGACCTATGCAACTTCGATAGTTTTTTGGGGAAAAAAGCAGATGCCACTGGAAAAATGGGATTGCTTCCGGAACAAAAAATGACAGGTGCCCTGAGAATGCTTGCGTACGGTGCAGCTGCAGATCAATGTGATGAGATCACTAGGATGGGGGCTTCTACAGCGCTGGAATGTCTCAAGAAATTTTGTAGACAAGTCGAGTTTCTTTATGGTGGGTGGTTTCTTCGTCCTCCAAATCCCGCTGATCTATATAGGCTTCTCAACAGAGGACAACGCCGTGGGTTTCCAGGCATGATTGGGAGCATCGACTGCATGCATTGGGAGTGGAAGAATTGCCCAACTGGTTGGGCTGGAGCTTTCTCGGGTCGAAAAGGTAGACCAACTATTATTCTTGAAGTAGTGGCGTCTTACGACACGCGTATTTGGCACGCCTTCTTTGGAACTCCTGGAGCTCAAAATGACCTAAATGTTCTGGGTGCGTCTAATGTGTTCGAGCGTGTCATAGGTGGAACTGCTCCTCTGGTTGAGTTTGAAGTCAATAACAAAAGGTACACCAATGGTTACTATCTTGCTGATGGAATATATCCCAGGTGGTCCACTTTTGTCAAAACAATATCAAACCCTAGAACAGATGAGGAGAAACACTTTTGTAAAAAACAAGAGGCTTATCGCAAAGATGTGGAGATGTGCTTTGGTATCCTTCAATCTCGATGGGCCATACTGCGTCACGGTGCTAGGTTGTTTAAACTAGAGGATCTTCGAGCCATCATGATAAGTTGTATCATTCTTCATAACATGATTGTGGATGATGAGTTTGTTGAGGAAGAATTTGTGGAGTCTCAAGAAGCTGATCTAATGAATCCAGCAATGGCAACCGTCTATGACCGGCCTGTGCATCCCGAAACTGGAGCACCTATTCCTTTTGAACAGGTAGGGAGAGATGGACAGAATCTTCCTGCATTCATGGATCGTGAATTTCAGGTGGAGTCAGCCTACCTCCACAAGTGCCTGCAAGATGATATGGTGATGCACAATTGGAACATGGATGGTAACTGAGTATGAAGCACCACAATTTGGGATTTAGATTTGAATAAATGGTGGTTTGTAATTTTAATCAATGTTTTCTATGTTTGTGTGCTTTCCTGATATGTTTGGTTTTATTTGTATTTTTAATCGATGTTTATGTATGTTTGAGAATAAAATTTGTTTAACATTAATAAAACTATTGTCATTTGGAGTTACATACTTCTTATTATTGTTATTATTGTTGTTATGTTCATTCATCAATTTATTCAAACCATAAAAATTTTATTTCATAAAATTAAAATTACATAAGTGAAATTAAGATTACATAAAAAAAATTAAAAAATAAAACTTGATTTCCTAGACAACATTTTTGTATCGAATAATAAAATGTTGCTTACATAATAAAATTAATCGAATTGAGGTATGTAGCAACCGCTGCTACCACCATCGGACATTGTTTTTGCTACGATATTACCCTTTTTCTTTTTCCACCAAGCCTTTGATTGTGGTGTCATGGAATTAGTATCCATGGCCATAATTCTTGCATCTTCTTTCGCCTCTTCAAATTCAAATACCTTCTTTGTGTGAGCAGCCATTTCTTCGTTTATTTTCTTCACTAGCTCAACAGAAGCTTGAGTTGATTCTGCCATGGCTTGTATAGCAAGAGCCATACTTTCTGCTGCATCTTGCGCCTTCTTTCCCTTCTTCTTTGCTTCCTTGGCTCTCTTTTGTCCCATTGGTCTGGGCATGGAGGTTGATGGTGTCTCCAAAAATATTTCATCATCCAAGTCAATTGGAGACTCGCTTTCGGAGACACTAGTTGTCGAATATGATGCCGGTGGTTGAGAATTAGATGGTGGATCCACAAAATCAGGGTGATACTTAACTTTCTCCCAACATTCAAATTTATCAAACTTCTTGGGATGTTTTTTCATGAAGATATCGTGAGTTTGATTTTCCTAAACAAGAAGAATGAAGCAATAAAAATCAACCAAAAAATCAATATAACATTTGTATGGGGCAAATTTAACTTAAAAACATAAATAATAATAATAATAATAATATAACAAAATAGGATCGGGAGAAAAATGAATACCTCATCCATTTTATTGGTTCCGCTCATTATACGATTACGAGAAGTCATTTGTGCATTGTGCCAATCTTTGAGAATTCTTTTCAATGTTCGAAACTGAGATTGGAGAGCTTGAGGAGTTCGGCTTGTTGGTGGACCTTGCCAATTTTGCACATAATCAGCATGAACTTTTTCCCATAACTTTGAGGAAGTTATTTGTTTGCCCGTGATCGGACATACCGTCTTACGCGCCCATGAATCGCACAATTGAATTTGCTCCTCGACTTGCCAATTAGTACCCGAATCTCCCATTGTTGGATGGTAATTGAAGAAAATGAAGAGAAAATTGATGGAGAAAGAAGATAGAGAGGTATAAGTTTTGAAAATTTTGGTGTGAGAAATTAAGGTGAGGGAGTAGGTATTTATAGAATTAAAAAAAAAAAACATTTATGATTTTTTTTTTTACCTTCCAGATTATTTTTAAAAGTGAAAAAATAAGTTACCGTTGTCAATTAATTGCAGCCATTGGATCGAATGATCCAACAGCTATAATTAATTGACCGTTGCAAAAGAGGATCAGTTAAAAAAAAAAAAAAATAGAGCCGTTGGCAGCAGGCCATGTGAGTGGGGAGCCTACCACCAACGGTCGGGCGATTCGCTTGCTGAGAATCAGTCACCCAATTGCCTGGGCAGCTGGGGCCCTCCAATTGCCCGAGCAATCCACTCCCGCTGCATCACCTCATTTCACGTTTCTATCCAATTGGTCAACCAATTGGTACTTGGCTGCATGTGCTCTGATTGGTAGAGCCATTGGAGTGTGGTGGTCGGTAGCGGTGGTGCATCAGAAATTTTGCCGAATCTTCAATTTGTATTTGAAATTTATTTTCCTCGCCTTTATTCATTCTTTTCTCAATCCCACATTCTTGGCATGGAATTAACGTTTTTCTCCTATTGTCATGATTTCCTACAAAACAATGAAATTGGACTTTGAGATGAGTTATTTTCATTGTTTTTAGGGGTGAATATGGATATAAAATATGGTCCAACATTTGTTGATGATTATGAACTCTTTATTTAGTCTGAGCAATATTTATAGCAATGTTAGGTATATTTTTATAGATAAAGTGAGAGACAAATAAAGAATGCTATTTTTTTTTTGAATTTTTGAGAACTCTGATTTCAGAGAAAATTGTGATGCAATTATAAATTCTATATGATATATTTGCATATTTTCATTTAGAGAACTTTTCATTGTCTTTTTTATAAAGAATTTGACTTTCGACAAAATTTCAATAAAAAACAAACAAGACTCTTTCATAAATCCCTAATGCTCTACATCTTCGCATCATTGTGGCAAATAGTTTCAAAGCAACAATGCCTAAAAAAATATGTCAAATAGCATCACTAAAACTTGGGCAAAACATACTTTTCAAATGATTTCTATAACAAGTTTTTATTTTAGTGTTTGAGATTGTGACAAATATTCATTTTAATGTTGAGATTGGACAAACTTTTCTCTTAGTTTATGAGACACTAAGATCTCTTATGTGCTTATTTTGTATGATAATGTTCGTTTCGAAGTCTCAATATTGTTGAGCTCATTCTCTACAAAAAATTGCCAGAAAATTTGGCAAATGTACCTCATTCTCTACATATGTATGAGACGTTTACTTATTTGGGATGAGTGTGGGAATTGAGGGATTGATTCCAATAGTTGTATACTTCTGCATTTAATGACATATACTAGTATGGGAATAGCGGTGGATATCACTTTAACTCCACCATCAAAGTATCTAGCGAAATCCACCAACGACATCAGTTGAACCATAAATATTGGAACCTTCATTTGTCGATATCGTTTTACTACAAAACCCTGATAGAGAGGGAAGGAGGGGGAAGAGAGAGAGAGAGAGAGAGAGAGAGAGAGAGAGAATTGCTCACCCTAGCCGAGAATTGCCAAGAATCTTTAGGAAATTCGGGTCACCTTCTGAGCCCAAGACTGAAACCGAATAAAGACAGTAATCACAAACTTATGCAAACAATAATAGAACAACTACATTCTTGGGTGATGATGATGGTGATCCACTAGGCAAGAAGAAGATTACAACCTCATAACCCACATTCTTAACCGAAAATTCCCAAATGACCCGATGTCTCAAAGCCTCAAACTCTTTGAAATCTTTGAATTGTTCCACACACGGATATGTTTAAACAATATCTCATTAGCACTCTCAAGAACCAGTTTCTTTCAATCCACAACACAAGTTCTAGGTACATTAAAGCAAGTTTCCCCAAGGTCTTACTGAAAAAGTAATCCAAAATCAAGAAGAATTAGTTTGGAGCCATAGCCCTAACATAATCCAAGGAATGTCACCATAAGTACTCAATAAAGTGCTTGCGAAACTCAATCCTATTGTTTTTCTCAAACAACATTACATTTTTTTACATTTTCTCAAACAACATTACATTTATTTATATTTTCTCAAACAACATTATATTTATTTATACGATAAAACAAGGGGAGTCACATTTGTACTCCCCTTTTTGCAAACTGCACTCCCATTTTCATTATATTATTTTTCTTTCCATAAGTACCCCTTATAACTACTCTCCATCTCTTTGCATCTAGTTCTCTATTATTCGTTTAAGTTCATATTTACATCCACCTTTAAGAAACATAAAGCCACAATAACTAACATAATGAAGAAAAGGGTTGTTCAATCTTTTATATTATGCAATTTGAGGAGACAATCTCTGTTCTTTGACATTGAAAAACACTCGAGCCATGACAATTGCATATAAAATCTAAAAACACCCAAGTTTTGATTCTCTCAAATCTGGAGTACTTTGTTACATCAATGCATTGCTTGTGATATAATACATTGCATGTCTGTTTGGGTGTGATTTTCTCTCCTTCTCCCTTCTTGGGAATGGTTGAATGAAACCACTTAGAATGTACACATTATCACTATTTTTTCAAGCTTTGTGACCCTTTTTTCAGGCCAACACCAGATGTCACTCCCTCCTGCGAGATCTAATTCTTTTTTGTTATTCTCTTTTAACAGGTATCTCGATCTGATTCTCAATTTTCACTCTCTGATTGTTCACATCTATTTTTATTCTTCTTTGTTTCTTGAATATTAGGTTCAAACTTGTACACATTCAAACTGTTTTTTTGCTATAATTTGGAGATTTTTCTCAACTGTTGTTCATGTTTACTCTCTTAGTTGCATGATTTGTATCATCAAGTTCCCTAATTTGTTTGAATTCTTGCTTCTTTTTGGTGTTGGGATACTTGAATTCTGGTTTACTTTTCTTTTTTAGATTTTCTTTTTATCTTTTCTTTCATCCCTAAAGTAATGCTCTTTGCGTACTACTTTGGTAATTCATGAGCTCCTGCTGTAAAATGGTTTTCGGTTCGGTAAAATGTAGTTTTGCCGCAAAATATGAACAACAGGTGAATCTTCAGTTAAGTAATAAAGTTCATACTTGATAAAAAGGAAAAAAATACAATAGATTATGGTGTTAACATGTGCACCATAACCATTTATGTGATTGATGAGATTTTATGGTTTTCATTACCCATTGATCATAATAAGAGATGCATGACAAGGGAAGATGACACAGTTTACTCTTCAAATAGAAGACAAATGAGGAAGATGAAAAGAAGTTAAGGGTAAATTGGAAATTTCAATAGCTAAATAGTGTGCAAATTTCACTCCCCAAAAGATTTATTATATGATAAAACAGATACAAGTATATGGTCGAAAAATGTTGTTAAATACCCTAATTAATGTTGTAAAAGTATAAAGCAGCAGAGACCTAACATTTCGAAGGGGAAGACAAGACAGTTGGCGGGAGAGAGAGAGAGAGAGAGAGAGATTAGGGGTCCAAATCGAAAATGCTAAAGGGAAGAGAAAGCTTGAGCCGATTGGTGGGCAAACGCAGGCGCTTCCTTCCCAATCGTCATTCACTCCTCTCCGCCCCTACCACCACCCAGGTAATTAACCCACCTTCAACCTCAATTTTCTTTCTTTCAACAACCCATTTCTTTCTTTTCTTACCCAATTGTGGTGTTTGCACTGCAGAGCTTATTGAATCTGGATATCGATCCAAATGGCAGACTCGTGTCCCCGGAAGGCTCTTCAAATCAAGACGAACAAGAAAACACACTGGTGGGCTCCGTTGCTTGCCCTGTTTGCAGCGTCAAACTCAGTGCCCAAAACAACACCATCAATTCTCATCTGGGTATTTCTTTTGGATTTATATAGCTTAGGTTTCTGAATGGGACTCAAGAATTCTATCATGATATAACTTGAGCTGTTTCTGAGCAGTTGACCGAATTGGACGCTTCTTGCAGATGAGTGTCTATCTAGAGGAACCAAACGAAAGCTAACCCAGCGCACACTTCTAGACCTGAACTTCTGCCCAGTGTCGAAGATTCAAAATTTGAGGGCTGTTGACGAAAGTCAAAATCAGGTTGACAGTCCATCCAGAGAGCCAATCAATAAGGACGAGATCAGTGAGGTGCCGGATTTTGATGTGACCATCACTCAGGACGACATATATGGGGTGATTCTTGAAACTTTTATTGTTGGCCGCAGGTTTGGTGATCAAAATGATTTATGTCTTGGTGCAAGCATTTATCTCTCAAGAGATCCTGATAATGTAAAGGATCCTAATGCTATCAAGGTTCATTCCCTTTCGCATGCTTCTTTTACTATCGATTTGATTTCATCTTTTACTTTAGATTTAAAGGCGTACATGTTTCTTCGGTTAGGTTGTTTATTCAGATTCGGGATGCCTTAAAATGCTTGGCTTTCTCCCTCGCAAGCTAGCTGAGTATTTGTCTCCTCTGATAGACCAGTATAGTCTAAATTTTGAGGTGATATTTCTTATGCTGGATACACATCTATATAAACCCCTCGTGCACTTGCTTGCTTAGTCTTATTTTGCAGATGATGTTTGGGTCTTACACGCTCTGGTTCTAGTTATTCATTTTGCTAAATAAAAGAACATCATGAATATTTTGATGAACTATTTTAGTTTAATATTTTGTTATTTATTACTATTATGTTACGTTAAAGTGTACTATTAAAATTTGAGTCCCACTAATGAGGCTAATTATTTTGAGGAACAAACGAGTGTTGAAATTATGAAATATGCATAACTTGTGAAGTGTGATTCTCCGACTCTATTTTACGATATATATGATTTTTAAAACATATGTTTCTGTCGGTTCACTTCCGAAATTCCATATTGTGTCAAAATTTGTAAAATAGTTACCCGTTACCTACTCTGGATAATAGTTTCCATTCTCATTTTCTTGTGGGTTTCCTTTCAGGGATGCGTTACCTCTGTTCCTAAGCGTTCTATTGATGTTGTCCCAATACAGATAGTGTGTCACAAGACCAGTGATAATAAGGACTTTAATGATGACAAGGTTTTCAAATGTTTATGGAGAAATGCTCTGCAAGTAATTGAATCTACAAAGTCCTGTCCGCCCAGTGCAATAAAATATCAGGATAACTTTTGTGTTTTCATACGTGAGGTTTTGAGAAACAGTTCTCACCTCTTGACAGATGATGAAAAGAATTTCATCAGTATGTATTCAAATGCTTGTGTTGTGACATTACTATTGTTTCCTTTTAATCTTTTTCACAAGTTATGACTGTTATATGTATCATTTTGGCAGAGTCATTTACTTCGATGTCAGATGATAGTCAGAGGCTATTTGTTCGACTTTATACACGGAAAGGTTTGTACTTTCCAGATCATGTTTATTACAGGCATATGGTTGTATTATTTATGTTTTCAATTATTCTGCTGAATACTGTAAGAGAACTGGGGACATGGTTGTCTATAAGCTAGCCTTTTTTATTTTATTTTTTAAAAGGGCTAGCTTATGGAATATCATGTCCCCATTTCTCTTATAATAGTTGGCACAACATCAGCTACCCTTATATTATGTACATTGTGGCTTCTGGTGTATGCCCCAGTTTTGCTGGCCATCACAAAACATTCACTTTCCTACCTTTCACAACATAGTAAATGCTGTTCAAACTTCACTTATGGGGTATGAAATTTTAGTACTATTCTTAAGTCTCCTAATCTCATATTCTTGTGGAAATCACTCATTTTGGAGGCCTAGAGTGTGTCTCATAGTTGCCTTCTGTTAGGGTGTAACTTTTGTGTTATATCACTTATATGATATGTAAACCTGGTATAATTTGATTGGCTGTCATCATGGTCATTTAAATGCTGAAAAGAGGACTGGTCTATAAGATTTGGTTGATAAGAAAAGGCTATTTTTTTTAATATGAAATTTTAATTTTAATATACATCCTTGTGCTATACCAACAGATCAACTATTTGCATGAATTTATTATGGTGGTTTTCTTGGTCAGGCCCATGGTTTCGGCTGTCTGCTATTTCATACCCAGAAGTACTGGATCCCCAACAAGCAGTGAAAGAGCTATCTGGTAATAGAATACTATCAGTTGGACATTCTGTATGTTTCAAAAATTCAGATTAAGGTTGATGGCAAATTTGTTTGTGATATTGCAGAGACAGGGTATGCATCTTGCTTTGAAATTACAAATAAACTATCTGATGATTGTATTAAGGAGATTTTGGATTTGCTCACTGTATCTGAGCTACGTGAAATCTTGTGCATCCTTAAGCAGGTTGACATCTAAAATATATCTATTGGCATCATGTTTGCAGACTTTCTTTTAGAGATCATCTCATTGAACTCTATATCACAGTATTGGAATGTTAAAATGAATTCAAGTATTTTGTAAAGGAAAGATGCCCAGGGCCATCAACAGTTTATATTATCCGACTGAGATTGGTTTCTGCATATGTACTTTAAATCACTTTAAGTGAAACCTGCAATAACCACCTCAACCACCACTATTTACAATTTTGGGGAGTGTTCACTTGAATATACTGCCTCAAACTTAACCTACAGTGCTGTTTCTCTAGTTTGATTTCTCTAAAAGAAGGTTATAGCCAAACTAGAAAGTTCAATCTATCTAGGTTCTGTATCAACTTCTCTTAATTTTGTTTAAAGGAATAAGAACTGTTCTGGTTTAAGTTTTTTGCCAAGGAACTGAACTTGGAATTTTTTGTTCCTAGTTGACTTAATTATTGAGTGGAGCATTTCGGGTGGATCTTTCTAAATTTGGTTGCGTCTCTAGTTTATGCTTCTAAAGTGATGAATTGGCTTTTGATGACTACACATGAAGAGCTACTGTGTGGACAGATACGGGTCAAACATCTCTTAATTTTGTCAACTAGGAACAAAAAATTCCAAGTTCAATCTATCTAGGTTCTGTATCAACTTCTCTTAATTTTGTTTAAAGAAATAAGAACTGTTCTGGTTTAATTTTTTGCTAAGCATGTCACTGAACTTGGAATCTTTTGTTCCTTGTTGACTTAATTCATTGAGTGGAGCATTTCGGGTGGATCTTTCTAAATTTGGTTGCTTCCCTAGTTTATGCTCCTAAAGTGATGAATTGGCTTTCGATGACTACACATGAAGAGCTACTGTGTGGACAGATACGGGTCAAACATTTCCTTCACACTGTTAGATTATGTCACATAACAGTGTTTGTGTGCACTCATGTGTACTTGTTTGTGTGTACAGAACATTTATGGATGTTTAGTGCTGTATCTTGAGCAATTTCTTGTGTTGATGAACGCTTTGCCTTGAAATAATGTACTCACATGCTACTGCTCTTTGAGAGGAATGTGGTCTCATGATTTTCTTTCTTCGTTATCTGATGGGTTTGCTCTAATTCTGTGCTTCTACTGAGGCTACAGAGTTGCAAACGTGGCCTAAGAAAGCAGGATCTCATTGCATCTCTTATATCTTCTTACGATGAAGATTTGTGGTATATATATTTCTCTGTTAATGATCCTTTTGATATGTAAATAATGTTACTTCATTATTGTATTTAAGATCTTTCCTGTGTTTTGCTAATGTGCAGCCCATTACTACCTAGTATGGTTTTGCACAGAACAGGATCCTGTGTTAGGATATCTTCAAATGCGGAGTCCCTTATCTGGCGTGCTGAGGTGCTTTTGTTACATCTAATGTTTGATTTAATCAGGAAGTTCCCTTACATTAATTTTTTTCTTCTCATTTTTTTTTTCGTTCTATGTAGAGGCTTTTCTTCCTGAATGGTGAACAGGATCTCTCGGCATTTCTACTGGTGGATTTGGGAATAGTCAAGTATCCAACTTACAAGTGCATGGTCTCACAACAAATTTTCTCAGCTCGAGATGATTTACTTGGCTATGAAGAGGTGGCCTTGTATCTTTGCGCAAAAGTAATGATGCCCACGCTTGCCTTTACTATATCTAATGGTTTTGCTTTGCAGGCTATTGAAGTGGCACAAATAGTTGATGAAGCTCTTGATGGAAGCAACACTGGATTGGTCTTAAAGTGCATAAAGATAGCTGATTCCCATTTATCCAATCCGGTTCAATCCTTGACCTCTGAATCAATGGCTCCATTCCTTTCCCACTTTTCAGCTACATTTGTCTACTCAAAAGTGGTTTTACTAGGAATTTCTTTTCTTGAGCGTGAGCACAGGTATGCATCTTGGAATTTCATATCATTGGTCATATCGATGCTTCTGCTGCAAATTATATATTAGTCTCTATCGTTTTAGTTAGCATGGTATCGAATCTTATGCACTATGCATGTGGTAGCCAGAACTCATTATTGTTTTATTTAAAAAAAAATGTGATCTCATATGCACGTTGTCTTATTAGAATCACTGCACACTTTGAACTAAAGAAAACTGACATTGCAACTCATCATATCTGCCATAAAAAGGAAAAAAGTGCGGTATACAAGCAATTATCCTTTATAGATTTTGGGAACTAATGTTACTGTAGTGTAAATGTTATTTTTTGGCATATTAGGATTTTTTTGGTTCTTTATTTCCAAAACATGCTTGTCTTTTGTCCACTGACTGCTCTTAGTACAGAATAGGAAGTCCTGATTTTAGTGATAGTTTCTAGAATGCTGGTATTCAAAGGCAGATGACTGCTGTAGGGATTGGCTATGAAGATTCTATTGCACCAAGCAAAGATAAGCTACGTGATTCATTTCACACACCAATAATGATATCTGAATATAAGCTGCCTGAACTAGAAGTAGATCATGTATATTTTAACTTCAAGGTCTTCCCATGTGTGGTATGGATTGTGGAAAATGATTTGGCAGTTGGTTTTAGTGTGGTGAATGATCTGTTCAGCTTTATGTCTCTTTATTTACATCTTGATTCTGTTAAGCAGTCTTGATTGATCAGGCATCTATTTTTGTGCTATGCATGTACTTATATGATGTATTCGCCAGCTTCCTCAGTGAAGAGGTGGCTTTGACAGGCTGTGGCATATTCACTGCACCTTGAAATGTGTTCCCTTATTTGTTTATCAAAACGAATTTCATGCTTTTGATGGGGAGGGTGCCTCTAATTATCTCTGTACTGGTTTGGATTCAAGTACCCCTGAGAAAACACCCGTTAGTAACCTGTTTGATATCACTTGGTTTTAGTAAAACTGGGTCATCATGCTTCATAATCAGTCACTGTCATTAGAGGCATTCTCTGCTCAATATATTGAAATTCCTTTTTTAATAACTAAATGAACAAGTTTGATGCCAGCGTGACCAAGGTCTAGCCTTTTAAAGCCTGCCTAGGTTACTTGTGTTGGAATATGGGGGAAGTAACAGGTATTCACATAAACAGATGATTCATCTCAAAACCATGCTTACCAGAAACATTGCAAACCTCACCACAAATTTGCATGTTGTCATAAGGCCATGAAACTGAACAGAACATTCCCTGATAAAGACCAACTGCGACATCACTTTTCACAAACTCCAATCTAATTCTCAGCACAAGGAGAGAATCAGGCTTGGAGTTAGGGTTTAACCTGGGAGAAAAAGCCTCATTTCTTTGGGATGAGGGTGCAGTGATCTCACAGTGATGTTTTTTGGGTTATAGATGGTCTAAGGTTGGAAGTATGGGGTGTTGGGAAAGTCCAGTAGGTTAATATTTAGAGCCACTAGTATTGTTCAAAAGGAGAACACTGAACAATTAAAGCAGGAGCTACTAAGGTGAATCAAGAACTTGAGAGACTAATCTCAATGCTGTAGGTGGGAAGTAGAATAATATGAGCTAGAATAAGGTTCCTATTGGAACATATGGTACTTTCTGTAAAAGTAACTTG
Organism: Rosa lucieae; assembly: GCA_024704745.1. Taxonomy (NCBI): domain Eukaryota; kingdom Viridiplantae; phylum Streptophyta; class Magnoliopsida; order Rosales; family Rosaceae; genus Rosa; species Rosa lucieae. Next base: position 31,369,805 of record CM045495.1, on the reverse strand, counting down.
AATGTATTTTTAAAGGTCATGGTTGTCACCATAAATGACCAAATAATGTTCGTAGAGAACATGTATACATGCTTGCTCATATCATTGAGTTTCAGTCGGCTATATTCTCTAGTAATAGCCATGCTCATTGCGTCACTAACCCATACATGTCTGGAGGATTGCTGTTAATTAGTTTGGGTTTGCCAATTGAAATGCTGGAAAAGCGTGTTCATAGGGGATAAAGTAGGGGTCTTTGAATTACATATGTGAAAATAATCTGTTTAGCACACTGAATAGCTTAATTTTTCCACTCAGGTACAATGATGCTATCTATTTACTGAAAAGGCTGCTGAATTGTTTCGCTCGTGATGGTAGAAGAGGATACTGGACACTACGGTTATCAATTGATTTGGAGCACATGGGCTATCTGAATGAGAGCCTTTTGGTTGCTGAAAATGGGTTACTAGATGAATGGGTGCGTGCTGGTTCAAGAGTGGCACTTCAAAGGAGAGTCCTTCGCTTGGGAAAACCACCGAGGCGATGGAAAACTCCTAGTTTTGCAGAGTCTGTCAAGAGGAAGATCATGGAGGTAATTGTTTCATCTCTCTATAACTGTAAAGTTAAGTGTAACATATGTTTCCTAATTTCTTAACATCTTATGATATAAGTTTTCCTACTCACGTCTTCTGTTCAACAAGTTAGGTAAATGTTCCAGGGAGACCTTTAAATTGTGCAATTGGCACAAAGAGCAGGTTTTATGGAGAAGATGGGGAGCAATGCGGTGTAGAGCAGCTAGCTCTGCAATATTATGCCGAGGAAGGTGGATGGCAGGGTGTTCATACAGAGAGTGGCATTTGGTTGACTATTTTTGGACTTCTTATGTGGGATATTATATTTTCCAATGTACCAAATGTCTTCCGCACCAGATTTCAGGCATGGTTTCGACTCTTAATTTTTTTGATTTGCTAACTTATGTACATTCGGACGTACATACATATTCATAAGACAATGGTATCAATAATTCTGTGGACCACCACTGCCAATACTCTTGTCGGTACTTAAAGTAAAGCCCTTAGTCGCTATGGTAGCTTTACCTCCATAGTTTTAGTATTAGATTAACTATGATGTCAACTACTTTCATCAACTATCAACTACTTTCATCAACTATAATGTCATATAAGAATCATGAGCTCCTAGCACATCATCCCATATAGATGTTATAGGGGAGTGAAATTAAGACTGCCTTTTTAACAAACCACACCCCTCTATATGCATTACTCATGCAGGAGGTGGTTTGTAAAAAGGGGGGTGCCAATTTCGTCCCCCATATTATAATTTGATCTGGTATACACATGATCGCATATAAATTATGCAATCTTATCTACATACAGTGCAAAAAGATAAGGACTTATTTGGTCCTGGGCATAAACACTTTTCAGTTGTTTGACTATAAGATGCCCAGTCCTTGCTGTTATTGAAGGTCTATGTATTAATATGGTTTTCCAGTACGTTGTGATCGTTTTGTCCCTAGTTTGAAATAAACTTGTTTTCCAGTAACATTGTATTTTTTTTATATATTTTTTATCTTTATTTTATCTTTATTTTATTAATTACATATGGTCTTTTGTCAATAGATAGGTCTTACTCCCATCAATAGATTTAGAAACCATGAACTTCATTTTGCAGACCGCTCCCTTGGATTTAGAGACTGATAGCTTTTATCTAGTGAGAAAGAACCATATCGAGTCTCACCTACAGAAAATTCTTGATGGCATGGCTGAAGAGATTCTCATCACTTCATGGGAGTTACATGAGGGAACAGCATGTCGAGGAGTTAACTGGGGGCGACATTCCCTCTCTGAGCTTCGGGCAGCTGTTACATGCATCGGTGGCCCATGTGTGGCTGCATTTTGTCGACATCTTGCACAAGATTATCGTAGTTGGTCAAGTGGAATGCCAGATTTACTTCTGTGGCGCTTCCATGGGAAATACAGAGGTGAAGCGAAGCTTGTTGAAGTTAAAGGCCCCAGGGATAGACTCTCTGAACAGCAGCGAGCATGGCTATTGCTTTTAATGGATTGTGGGTTCAATGCCGAGGTCTGTAAAGTGAGCCCTATTGTCTGAACCTTCTAGGCTGATTTGGTTTTCAATTGGAATGAGAAAGACATCCATGAGGAAAGACTTGACACTGAAGAATATACTAGGAACTGGATCTGCTTTTAAATGAGTTAACCCTTCAAAAACTCCAGAATTATTATCGGATAATTCTAGGATTGGCAAGTACTTGACTGGCAAGCTTTCACCTTGACGGTGGTTTCCTAGTGATAGAAGCTGAGACAAGGAGATCATAATGCATTTCTGAGGCTGGATAGAGCTTTTCTGGATATTAGGGGAAGATGGCCATTTCGTGTTCATCTTGAAGATGGTTTCCCAGTGATAGAAGTTGAGACAAGTAGATCATAATGCATTTCTGAGGCTGGATTCAAGCTTTTCTGGATATTACGGAAAGATGGCGATTTCATATTGTTAAGGGACTTTAAATTCCATGTGCTTTAGCACTTCGTGTGCCCATGTTATTAAGCTTTTCTGGTTTACACTGTTACTAGATGTTAATCATCTATACTCGTGACCAATTAATTCAAATGGAACAAAATGATTCAAGCATTTTGCATCATAACGTCTTTCCTGGTTTTCAGCAGGATTATTGCCCTTGACCTAAACCCTAACCCTAAAATGGCTACAATGACCAATAACTGTCTAGTATGGTTGAGATCTACATGTACTTTGTTTCCACTGTTAAACAACGCTATGAATTTTTTCTAAATACCACAAAAGAAAAGAAACGCAGGAAATTCTACAACTCCCGCCTCACTTCGTGAATTTGTTCTCTATTCCACCCCATATTTACAAAATGTATGCCTCGCAGTTACTCTACATCTGAGACTTCATCTTCTTCTTCCTCCAGAATGTACCCTAAGCCACGCTTTCTTGCAGCGACAACAAAAACCACGCCTCTTGATGCTGTTACCAAAAAATTCGAAATACATAAGAAATTTGACCAAAAGATCACAGAGAAGAAAAGCTGCATATTGCAGTTCCTATGGTCAAGATTTCTGGAGTGTCATCAAACAATTTATGTTCCTAGCATCAAACCCACACACGATAGTTTGTTGATTGTTTCAAGGCCTGACTAGTGACTACTGAGTCTCTAGGATGTTTCTTTAAGAATGCATAGTTTTTGCATAGTGTTCTTTGGCTTCTTGTGTCAACCCATTTAATTTTCTTTCTTATAACGTTTGCTTTACTTGCTCTTTCTCGTGGATCAAATTTCACCTAGATACCTTTCCCAAGCTCTTTTAGTTTTGGATAGTGCCGGGTAGTCGGGTTGATAAAGAATGTATAGAAAACGACCCTGGTAAGAAACTGACAGCATCAACACCTAGAACTTGAAGTTGAAATGAACGGTATATGACCCAATCATAAAGGCAGTACAACCGGATTACCTGGGACAGGCCTGAAATTCTGTGCTGTTTATTTTATTTTTATTTTTTATTTTTTTTACAAGTGAAACTGTGAAAACCCTAATCTAATGACTGAAGTGTCTCTCTGGGGATGAGAAAAGCTGCCTCCAAAGGACACAGCGACAAAATGAGCAAAGAGGTCACCTTCCGTATTTATTCTATTTTCCGGTGTATGTTGCAATTACCCCTCTCGAGCTCTCTAGCTAGCTCTTTGAATCTCTCCTGATAAAATAAATTAAAAAAAAAAAAAAAGTATCTCAGTCTCCAAGTATGGCAACGAACAAGGTTGAATCAAGTGAAGGGAGCTTTTCTTGGGGATCACACAATGGTGAACAACTGCCAGCTGAAAGGACGAGACCTACTGGCCAGTTAACTGCTATGGTTAGACCTTATGTTCGCTCCGAACTTCCTCGGTTTCGGTGGACACCTCATCTCCACCGCTGTTTTGTGCATGCAGTTGATATCCTTGGAGGAGAAGACAGTGATAATCTAACCTCACTCTCATTTCTATTTTAGCCTCTCCCAACATTTAGTGTTTGTTTATTTATTTGTTTATCTATCTTTTCCAATTTCAGGAGCCACTCCAAAGAAGATCTTGAGGATCATGAATGTTGAAGGTCTCACCATGAATCATGTAAAAAGCCATCTTCAGGTAAGCCATTATTGTAGATTTCGGTTTTGAACTATATATCCCCAGCCCTTTCTTTTTGGCAGGAGGTTCAACTGGGTTGATTACAGGCTTTCAAATCTTTTATAATTTTTTTTTTCTCACGGTTGAGGTTTTCTATGAACAGAAGTACAGAAACATGAAACATGCAGAACTCATACAAGGTATATATTAACAAAATTTGTTTTCATACATGCCTCACACCCAAATTTCCTTGACTAATATTTTCATTCAATCAGTAAAATTGATAATTTCATTGAAATGATCATTAGATCATAATTTGCATGCTGCATTATTAGTCCAGTCTAACTGGTGTTGATCATGTATAGCCAGGATACAAATAAGTTAATGAGAAATCCCATGATGAGAAAGAACATCAAAGCGTGGCTGAACACACACGTGTACACATGCATATTTGGCACCTTATTCTAGATTAATCGACCCTTTTCTTACTAATTAATCTCTAACTGAGATCTGTTGCAGAAGCAGCAGCAGCTGCAAGAGCAAAGGAGAATGAGAAGGGGAAGTACTCTTACCTACCGAATCGATCAATTAATAGCTCCGCTACTCCACCCTGGTATTGACATCCTCCTTCTCCACCAAAAACAAATAATAGTGATAATAATAAAAATAAAATAAAGAAATTACAGGTACTGCCAAAATAGTAATAGGGTGATGAAAATCATGTACAATGATGCATCCTGTCTATTGCAAGCAATAGAAACTATGTTATTGCTTTCATAGGGTGCGTTGTTGGGTAAGTAGGATTTACCTTTGAGAATATGTAACAATGTCTTTTGACTTTGCTAGTTGGGAACGTATTTTTTGCAGGAAAGATGAGAAGAACATGAAAACTTACCACATGATCTTTTCAAATCTATTTTGGGGATTAACCAATAATACTCGAGTACAAGTCGATCTCTCTCCACTCTGTTCTTATTGCTGGCTCTAAATGTACAGTGAACTTATTCATATAAGTGTGCATATGACTTTTACAGGATAACAATGATGATAAAAAAAAAACTAAGACTAATAGTAGAGGAGCTATTGATGTCACGATGCTTCCATCACTCAACTCATAATCATCAAATGCTTCTTATTCCCAGAGATTTAGGCTAAGCGAAGCTGGGAGTATTTCTAATGTAAATGATGTCTCTCTTGAACTCACTCTTGGTTAAAACCAATCATGCACATATGTAAGTGGTGAAGGGGAATTGAGAATTGGGTTGGGAACTTAGAACTAGGCTAGAACAAGGGTTTGATCCCTCTGCTATGTAACCCAAAATTTGTTGCTAGTTTATTTTTTATTTTTTTAAATGTACATATGTAACTTGGTGCCGGTGTATCCTATCTTTTTAGCAAATATTGAGCATGCTAAAAATTATAAACCATTAACCCCCTAAAAGGAAAGTTTATATATAGCATATATGGATATGAGAAATTCTATTCTACCTATATGCCCAAGACAATTAAAATAAAGAAGATCATGCAAATTTACCTAAGAAAATTAGATCTAGATCTAGTGAATGATGTAAGGTTTTTCTTTCTTCAATCTCCCTGCAAATTTAATCTAGAAGGTCTAATTAGAATGCAATAAATTGTGCACCTGAGTCGTCAACGACGCCAGACATCCACGCACCTCTACAACAACCTGTAGTACCTCAGGATTCGACCAAAAAAAACTGCAGTACCTCAGGAGTTAGGATATAAGTATATAACTCACCCGGCAGTTAATTGACATTACAAACAAAAATTGATTAACGGTGAACGGACTCAATGGAGCCGTGGAGGAACCCGAGTTGCAACCAAGGGAAGGATCGGAGGTGGTGCCAGTAGAGGCGGAGCTTAGATTAAAAATAATTAGATTAAAAATTTAGGTTAGCTGGGACACTGGGTATGCGCTTAGACAAAAAAAAATTAGGTGGATTGACTTAAATCTACTTACTTACTTGGAAGGAAAATGAATGATTACGGGGTAGCAACATTCCTGTGTTTACTAACACATAAAGGAATCGGAATGATTCCGGGTAAAAAAATTCCTGTGTTTACTAACACATGAAGGAATCAGAATGGATGTAGGTCCCACATCCTTATCAGCAATCGATTCCTGAATACTCAGGAATTCGATTACGAAGGGGGGAGATGAGTTTAGGAATGATTCCGGAGTCAATACCAATTCCTTTCTTCTCTCATTCCACTTGTCTCCGATTCATGATTATTTTCCATTCCAAGTAAGTAAACGTGCCATAAATGAAATAGAAAGATAATTTAAACAAAATTTAGCTTGTGCAGAAAATGGACTCATTCTAAGATTTCACGAAAAAAGTTCTTAAGAAATATTGAGTATTTGGATTACAATAAATAGATCTATGTTTAGGTTTAGAAGATGTATAAAAATAATAATAAAATAAAACAAAAAGCAAATTTCGGGTCTTGAGATATATTTTATATAGAAAAAATCTTGAAAATTTCGGGTCTTGATAAATGAAAAATGTTTGGGAAAACTGAATAAATAAAGTGGAATGCAAGAAGCTTCAAATCTGAGCTTAAACTTTATAAAGAAAATATATAAAGGGTGTGAATAGCGTCACTGACTCTCAACGATAAGAAATCATATCATGAGGATTTTCTAGAAAGAATCTTTTCAAAACATGAGATAAAAAAAATTCCGTGCATTAAGCTTCAGCTCTAGGTGAAATTATGATTTAAAAAAATAATTTCATGAGTAGGTCTAGGAGACCGAGAAAAGCAAAGTGAAAAAAATAAAAATAAAAGGAAAAATAAAAACCTCAGATTTGAACTTATTCGGCTCAGAAAGTACGCCGATGGATGGCATGCGTAGCACTAACAATTCTCAAGGATGCTTGAGCTGATCTAGGTTAAAAACCTTTAGAGACCAAAGCACATCGATGTTATATAAAGTATTTTTCTTCAGAATTTTGCGGTATTGATAAATTGATCTATGTTTTTAATGTTTGGGAATAACTGGAAAACAAAACGACTTATCAAAAAAAAAAACTGGAAAACAAAACGAACAAGCAATAAGCCTCAAATCTGAACTTAAACTTGGTAAAAAAAAAAAACACATATAAAGAGTGTGAATATCATCACAGACTCTCAGTGAGAACAAACCATAGTACTAAGAGTTTCTAGAAAGAATCGTTATTAAGAATTTTAAGTTTTGATAAATAGATCTCAGTTAAAACCTATAAGACAAAAAAAAATAATAAATAAATAAAGCAGACAGGGAAGAAACCTCATGAGCTTAAGCTTGATAAAGAAAATCTATAAATTGTGTGCCTAATGCCAGCGACTCTTAATGAGAAGAGACTAGCTTGAAAATTTTCCATAAACAAAATGAGTTAGTTTTTTCTTAATTTCTGAAAAGAATTTTGATGAATAAGTCCATGTATGGATCTAAGGGACAAAAAGAAATTGAAAAGGAAAATTGCTTATATCTGAGCTCAAGCTAGATAAAAGAAACCCATAAAGGGGGTGGTGAGCACCACCAGCACTCAACGGGAAGTAACCAGAGGATCGGTGATTATTTCTAGAGAAATGAGGTTTTCTCAATGAGAGAAAAAGCTTTGGAGAAAGAAGCCTACTGCACAACGTCTTTTAAAGAAATAGACGCTTATTTAAAACACCGTCTTTTAAAGAAATAGATGCTTATTTAAAAGAGAAATAATGGAAAAGGTCACATTAGAGTTTGAAATGATAAAAATGTCACGTAGTTTTTCACTAGATAAAAAAGTCCATTATGAAGTGTTAATAATATTAATTTAGTCTTTATGAATAATAAGGTAATGTTAAAAATGTCAGTTTTCAATTTTGTTGATTCCGATTATGCCCTTAAAGCCAATTCTCTCTCTAACTTCTCCTCCTCCACCACACAGACACAGACCTCCTCGAGAGTGTGAATGGCGAAGAACAATGCGTCATTGACTCATTGGGATCGGTGGATGAGTTCTTGAAGCGGTGCCAACAGTTCAGCGATGCCGCCTACTCTACTCTGAGATCAGTGTTGGAGCGTCTCGAGGATCTGAAAACCCGAATTCAAGCTCTGATCTTCCTCTCCGACCTCCAAAAGCGCTTCCCTATTGAAGGACCTCGCCTGCCTCGGAGCTTACTCCGATCTCTTCGTTTTCATCACTGACGGCAAAGCCGATATCTTCTTTTGCAGTATCGCCACCATGGATTTAGTTTATTTTAGTAGAATTGTCATATTTTGAAATCGTATTCTGGAAGGGCGGATTAAAACCACACCATACATTCAAAAACTGCTGAAAAGGAACTTCTGAAATGAGAGTAGATTTCTAGTTGTATTTGGTTCAAGTTTGCTGAAAGTGATCCTTATCTTGTTTCTCTTTTCTTCTGTTTATCCCCTGACCCTAGATCATATGTGATATGTGATTTCAGCTTCGATGAACCCGGAGTCCAAAAGATAATACCTGATACGACATTTATCAGAGAATGGAAACACAAAATTGAAGCAATTGTCATTGCACATGGCCATGAAGATCACATTGGTGCGTTGCCCTTAGTAAAGTTTCCTTCTGATTCTTTGAAATTCCATTTAGGTCAGTAAAACCTGGTAGTCCAGAAAAAGCTAAATAAAAGATCTTTGACGCGTAAATTATATCCTATTTATAGTTAATAGAACTAAAACTTGTTTTGAATATTATTGTCCTGGGTTTCATCTTTGTAGTTGATACATTTTTTTGCTCTAAACAGGTGATCCCAGCTTTGGATCCCAGTACGTACACCAATATTTGCATCATCCTTCACCATGGAGTTACTTGAGTAACTTTAATTTGTGTGGTTATCAGGAGCTTCCTATTCCACCCATGCTTTTTCAATATGTAATAATGAATAGTGTTCAGTAATGTTGACCTCTCATAGAATGTCAATACTTGCCTAGCAGCTATCAAATCTTTATTCTTCCACTCATTTTTCTGTACCTCATATTGTCAATCTATATGAGTCTTTTCTCATGAAGATGCCTATCCTCTTGGCATGAAGTTGGCGCCTTTTAGGGGATATATCCAGTTGAATGTTAAATTGGTCCAAATGTATGGGAGGTGTGGGAGTATGAGAGATGCACGCAAGGTGTTCGATAGAATGCCCAAGAGAAATTTGAGCTTGCTGCAAGTGACCTCATTTCGCTTCATTGTGCTTTGTTAAATGAAACAATTAAGATTCTCAATACTAAATGTTTACAGCACGTAAAGGCTGGTATATTTAGCTTCCATCTTGGTCCTTGTTTAAGGAACATATTTGGTTCTTTCTTCTTTGTTCATTTTTTTTTTTTTGGGTTTTTGGTTTTGTTTTGTTTAGCATAGAATAATTATGAGTCCTCATGTGCAGGAGCATTTCTTGTAAAAAAGGGTAGCAATCGACTGTTAGACGATTGTTTTGTGAACTTTGTTTTTACTGCCTTCAATTATACTTTTTGCAACATGCCTTTAGTTTATGAGATCAATTACTTGAGGTATAAAAAGAGAAGCAAGTAAAACATGTTGATGTCATTGGCGGAGCTGCTAGATATGCAAATTAGCTTTCTAGAAATAGTACAGTGCCTGTATAACATTTCATGTCACTGGCCAGGTCACATTGCATGTCACTACTATACAAATGTCACCGACCATTGTATTTGAGATACTAATTTTTTGACATATTGCTTTTCTTAACTTGTCTTTGTTGTGCAGTCTCACATGCTCAAACCATCAAGTCACTGGCTATGGCAGTGGCCAAATTACTGGCCATGTCACAGTCATGAACATGTCAATGTCAACCCCTGGTCAGTGAAATCATTGTCCAGACCAAATCCCTAGTTAGTGAGGTCATTGGCCAAGTCACTGTTAACCTCAAGTCACTGTTAATCACATGTCACTAACAGAGTAACTAACCATGTCACTGACAATGTCACTAACCAAGTAATTGTCAGTAGCCAAGTCACTGTTAACCTCAAGTCACTGTTAATCACATGTCACTAACTAAGTAACTGACCATGTCATTGACCAAGTAACTGTCAGTAGCCAAGTCACAAGTCACTGTTAATCACATGTCACTAACTAAGTAACTGACCATGTCACTAACCAAGTCACAAGTTGATAGCCAAGTCACTGTTAATCACATGTGACTAACTAAGTAATTGACCATGTCACATTACATGTCACTAACCAAGTAACCGTCAGTAGCCAAGTCCCAAGTTAATAGCCAAGTCACTGTTAATCACATGTCACTAACTAAGTAACTGACTATGTCACCACCAAGTAACTGTCAGTAGCCAAGTTACAAGTTAATAGCCAAGTCACTGTTAATCACATGTGACTAACTAAGTAACTGACCATGTCATTAACCAAGTAACTGTCAGTAGCCAAGTCATAAGTTGATAGCCAAGTCACTGTTAATCACATGTGACTAACTAAGTAACTGACCATGTCACATTACATGTTACTAACCAAGTAACTGTCAGTAGCCAAGTCACAAGTTAATAGCCAAGTCACTGTTAATCACATGTCACTAACTAAGTAACTGACCATGTCACTAATCAAGTAACTGTCAGTAGCCAAGTCACAAGTTGATAGCCAAGTCATTGTTAATCACATGTTAATAACTAAGTAACTGACCATGTCACTGACACGGTCAGTGACCATGCCTTGAACAAGTTTCCCCTTGATTGAATCCCTCCTTGAACTCATTTCTCATTGAAAGATCCCATCGTAACCGAATCTCTCCTTGAACTAATCCTTCCTTGAGGGAATCTGCCCTAACCTAATCTCTCCTTGAGCTAATCCTTCCTTGAGGGAATCCGCCCTACCCGAATCTCTCCTTGAGCTAATTCTTCCTTGAGGGATTCCGCCGTAACCAAATCCCTCCTCGAGCTCATTCCTTCTTGAGGGATTCTGCCATAACCGAATTCATCCTTGAGAGGTTTTCGCCATAACCAAATCTCTCTTGGCGGGATATTCCTTCCTTAGCTAGATATTTCTTCTCTTGATGAGATACTCGTCCTTGCTCCTTCCCGGATCTTATTCTCGAAATTTTCACCCCCACAACATGTAAAAGAACCAAAACAAAAAAGAAAACCAACTACAACATATTTAATCTCACAATTTGAACAAAACTACCCCTTACTGGTTTCCAAATGTCCTACTTTTCATAGATTGTGGGATGAAAACAAGCAAACAGACACAGATATATTTCAAGAGAATCCATTACCAAACCATAAACACAAAAAAAAAAAAAAAAAAAAAACTAAATTTCAGACACATTGCAATGAACACACACCAAGGTGAAACGGTTCGAGTTTAATTTATTCTATAACAGCATAACTATCAGGTAAAGAGGCAAAACTACGTAAATACGAGCAACCCTTTAAGTATAGTAATTATAGTGCAAAACAAGCTCAGGAACAAAATTATAGCAAGGTAAGTTGTTTCCTACTTTCCTTGCATCTCCAAGGACAAAGACAAAAGTTTGTGATAGACGAAGGCCTACAAGCATAATCATGCAAAAAAATTTCACTTCATCAACATTTTGACTTTGAATTCCTGTGTGCATGTTTTGGACGACTCCAGAAACCAGTCTATCCAACTTAAATTTTGAAGACGGCCATACAATTGCCATTTACAGAACTTCGAAGACGGCCTGCTGTCCTTGGTCTTTTCTACCAACTGGACAGGGCATGCTTGCCTTCTCTCCATCCGATAGGGGTTTCATCATTGCTGCGTTCTCTTCTTCCGATGTAATTTCGATCGGTGATATATTCTCTTCTTCCGATTTGGATCCGACTGCGTTCTCTTCTCAGGATTTGGGTCGGGTCGTGGCCGCGTCATCTTCTTCAACCACCGGTCAATGACCCAGTCACACTCGTGGTAGAGGTCAAAGTTTTTGGTGGAGCAACGGAAGGCGACGACCTCAGAGGCGCATTTGATAAGAGTTCATATGGGCTTGAAGGAGGGAGAGAGCTGCCAATGGCAGTTTTCATAATTGTTATTATTATTAGTGTTAGATTGTTAAATGATGATCTTAATTATTATGAGGACATTTGTGGTACCTGGATTATAATAAGGCACTTTAAAATGACCTCTTTTATCATTGTCCCATAATTCTAGTTGGAAAAGCTGTAAATAATTTTCTTTTAACGAAGACGGTTACCTTTTACAATAAATTGCATAATTTTTTTTGTTTTTGTTTTTGTTTCTGCCGTTTCTAGTGGCATAAGTTTTTCATTTATAAGTGAGAAGTCCTGTGTTCGACTGTGTAGTAGTTTAACAAGTTCTTTATAATAAAGGATAACAAGTTTTTCATTTATAAGTAAGAAGTACTGTGTTCTCTCGTAATTTGTCCACATTTGAGGCGCCACATGGTCTTGAACCACATTGTCGGGGTTAATCGGAACACTTAATCTTGTAACCAGCCGTAGCTGCAACAATGGCTGCTTCATTCGCGAGGCATCATTTTTCTTTTCCCTCAATGTCACTACGAAGTTTCACCAACAACCTATTGATTGCAGTCTGTAGAAGGAGAACAAAGGAAAACTTTGGAAATTGTTTTGTATGTGGAATGAGATTGTAGGTAAACTTGATATGGAGATGCAGAAGATTGTGTGAGCAAGTGAAGAAGTATGCCTTATTTAGTTAGTCTCCATTATTGATAAGGTTGCAGATAATGCAACGTATCTCCTAAACAAGTAAAGATATAGATAAGAAATATAAATTTTAGATTTTTGGAATATAGGATAATGAGATGTGTCTGAAGGAGATCAACCGAAAATCTTATAAATGTTTTTATTTTTTTTTAAAAGAAGAAACATGGTGCAAGGAAAGCCATCATAAATCTCAACAAAGTCCACAACAATATTTACATTGGCGATAATGACATGTGTTGCAATGAGATTGACATAAATGAGGTAAAAAAATATCATTGCACAAAAACTAGGGGTGGGTTCACGAATTCAAAAACCGTGAAAAGCTTAGCCGAAAACCTAACTGGTTTGATTTGGTTTTGGTCTTTGTGTGTCAAAAACCAAATCAAACAGAAGTTTTGTTAGTTTTGAACTCTTAAAAATAGAAATCAAGTCGAAGTTCAAGTTCGGTTTAGTTCTCAGTTTAGACTAAAAACCGAACCGAACACAACCGAACCCACCCCTAATAAGAACCATTGGATGAAATAGTAGGTCATTAAGAAGCATTGACCTTGTCTTTACGGGGTGCATGAAAAAATTGACAGGTAAAAACAAGATTGATGAATAGTGCCCAAGTGGGGGCCACAAAACCTTGTCTTTACGGGGTGCATGAAAAAATTGACAAGTAAAAACAAGATTGATGAATAGTGCCCAAGTGGGGGCCACAAAACCTTGTCTTTTGCCTCTTCGAGCGTATTTATTCTTAGTATGATGTTACTAGATGACCTCAACATTGATTTTTTATTACTAATTTTTTTGTATAAAAAAGAAAAAAGAAAAGAAAACCAATATGGTAAATTGCAAAGAAGAATAAGAATTTGAAGAAGTCCAAACATTATTATAGTGGGAAGTAGTAGTGGTTTGGTGATTGCTTGTTCTATAATTAGTAGCACCTCTCCTATTGTTCGTGCTTGGAGTTTCATGATGTTAACTCCTGCAACCTTTGTTATGAGAGGAGTTTAGTCTCTCGATCAATTCTATGTTGTTCCTGGTCGATCCGACTTTGTTCGCGGAAGGCTGCAATCTCAGCGCGCATGGCTTCCATTTCTGAAATAGGGGTTAGGGGGTCCTGGACTGGTGAGGAGTTGCTGCCTGCCACCGGGTCCAAGGCTCCTAGCCCATGAGTTTCAATTCTTGTGTCTGGTGTCTTGAAGGCAGAGGTATCGGGACTAAAAACTAGCTCCCTGGTGACATTTCTACCCGCGCTTGCTGCCTCTTCTTGCTCAGCCATGGTATAGAGCGGGTAGTGCTATTCAAGAGTTCCCACAAACGGCGCCAATGTTTCTGGTGACCTCTCCGGGTACGTCAGGTAGAATGCTATACCCCCCTAGCGGATACCAAGGTAACTTTCGGGACCCTGTCAAAGGAAATACTCAACGTTACAAGTATAAACCGTACCGGACAGTTTATGCGTCTCCGATGCTGAGTTAGGCTATGTATGTAATTTGATAGAGTAACAGTAGAAGTGAAGAAGTTATTACCCTCCTGAAGCTGGTTGAGCTTGACTTATATACTTAAGCATGGGAAATGTGTGTCCCGTTTCTTCGATGTGGGATGCAGCTCATTCCTTTGTAGTTATAGCAATTTCTAATGTGTACTTCGGTGGGCTCTATTGGGAGGACCCGAGGTCTTTGTCACCCAAGTTGTCGCCCATTGTGAGCACCATGCGGTGTGTATCGGGCCCGGCCCATGATATGACACTTGGGTGATGCGGGGTCTGGTGATGGTATGAAACTTTGTGACAGTCAAGTATTTGCTGATATGTACAATGATATCAGATAAGAAATATAAATTTTAAATTTTTGGAAGATAGGATAATGAGATGTGTCTGAAGGAGATCAACCGAAAATCTTATAATTTTTTTTTAAATTTTTTAGATAATGAAACGTGGTGCAAGGAAAGCGATCAATCGATCATAAATCTCACCCAAAGTCCACAACAATATTTACATTGGCGATAATGACATGCGGTGCAACGAGATCGACATAAATGAGGTAAAAAAATATCATTGCACAAAAACTAGGGGTGGGTTCACGAAATTGAAAACCGTAAAAAACTAAGCGAAAAACCGAACCGATTTGATTTGGTTTTGGTCTTGGCGCGTCAAAAACCAAAACAAACCGAAGTTCGGTTAGTTTTGAACTCTTAAAATTAGAAAACCGAATTGAAGTTCAAGTTCGATTTAGTTCTCATTTTAGACTAAAAATCGAACTGAACCGAACCGATCCATAACAAGAATTATTGGATGAAATAGTCGGTGATTAAGAAGGGTTGACCTTGTCTTTGTGGGGTGCATGAAAAGATTGAGAGACAAAAACAAGATTAGTGAATAGTGCACAAGTACGTGGGCCGCAAAAACCTTGTCTTCTGCCTCTTCGGGTGCATCTGTTCTTAGCGTGATGTTTACTGAATATGACCTCAACATTGATTTTCTATTACCTGTATAAAAAAAAGAAAAGAGAACCACTATGGTAAATTGTATGGAAGAATAAGAATTTGAAGAAGTCCAAACATCATTATAGTGGGACGTGATTGCTTGTTCTATAATTAGTGCCACCTCTGGTGTTGTTTGTGCTTGTGAGTTTCATGATGTCAATTAAGTAAACCAAGGGGGGCACAGCCACAGCGTGCCGCGTCCAAACTTTACCCAAAAACCAAGAGACCCTATGCCGACAAATTCCACGTGACATTTAACTCATCATCATCATCATCCTCTCGAATTTTCATTCCCACACTGAAAATGCAATACCCAAATCTCATCCCTTATTTATATTATCATTATCATTATCATTATCATTATTATTAGTATTAATATTCATTGTTCCTCCTCTACGACTTCTTCTCTCTCTCTCTCTCTCTCTCTCAATTCTCAAAACGCAGAGGACCCAAAAGAGAGAGCAGCACAGACCGCATATCAACAAATTGCTTCAGGTGATTGACCCCTTTCCTCTTTTTTTTTCTCTCAATTTAATTCACAGGGTTTCTGACTTTCTGGGTGTTCTTCTTCTTATTGTTTTAATTGCGTTGAATGGTTTGATTTGAATTTTGAAACCCACTACGGGTTTGTTTTCAAGTCGTACTCTTTTGTTGTTTTGGTGATTCTTTGTATTGTACTGGTATTTGGTGATTTGAATTTTGAAACCCACTATGGGTTGGTTGTATATATTGTGTTTGTGCATGCCCCACTTCGATTATTTTTGAAATCTTCACATCACTCATCTTGTGCCAAAACATATAACAACACCTTTGTGTGTATGTGGAAGCACTTGTGTTCGAAATTTGTACTTGGGTTTTGCATAGAATTAGAAGGAGTTGTTTTCTCTGAGGGTGTCATGTTGTTTTGGGATACTAATACGAGATAGGGCAGTAGAAATTTCGGTTCTACTGCCTTCATTTTGTAGGAATATGGATTTCTTTTTTTTATTTTCTTTCTTTATACATAATGTACGTATCGAGAAAGGAAGGGTGGCGGGTGTTTGTTAATTGTACTCTTGTTGTGTTGATGATGTTGAATTCTGGACTTGATTGCAGATAGAGCATGGCTTTTGAGCAGCCTCATCAGTTTGAATATATGGCGGATGAGGGTGACATGTCTGATTTCGTTGAGGACGCAGATGCAGATGCCGATGAAGAAAATCATGGTAGAGATATGGTTCTTGACGAATACGACATGGTATGTTTCCCTCATCTGTTGGCGCCCGTGGTTTGTTTTTTGCTTTTACAGACAGGACCTGAAATTCCCTTGTCATGAGTTTGATCAGCTTAACCAGGTGTCGGATACGTCTTCTGCCCAAGCAAGAAAAGGAAAAGATATTCAGGGTATTCCATGGGATAGGTTAAACATAACGAGGGAGAAGTACAGATTGACGAGGCTTGAACAGTACAAGAATTATGAGAATATCCCTTCATCTGGGGAAGCTGTGGACAAGGTTTCAATTTGTTTTTAAGTATCTCTTGTTTTCATTTCTGATTATCAATTCAGTATCTAAGTTAGTGGGCATTACTAATCTATGTAATCTTCGACACTAGGAATGTCAACTAATGCAGAAGGGTGGCAACTACTATGAATTCTTCCACAACACAAGACTGGTTAAACCTACAATCCTTCATTTTCAGGTTGGTTGACTTGCAAGTGCTATGTTATTACTAATTCACGTCATTACATTCTGTTCCTTGTTGATAACCTTTAATGATGTTGTCATACAGCTCAGAAATCTGGTTTGGGCTACTTCAAAACATGACGTCTATCTCATGTCCAATTATTCAGTTATGCATTGGTCTTCTCTATCTAGCAATTTGTCTGAGGTCCTCAATTTTTCAGGACATGTTGCACCAACTGAGGTAGTAAAGTTACCTATACATAAATTTTATCATTTTAGTTCTTTTCAACCTTAAACAAAGAAAAAGAAAATGGTTTTTTTTCCCCCAATTTTATTTCTTATGCTCAAGTGTTCATTTACATTTGTGTGTGGCCTTTATTTATGTATATAGTTTGATTTTGCCAAGTTCTATGGTCTTGCAGAAACATGCAGGAAGTTTGTTGGAGGGTTTTATGCAGACTCAGATAAGCACCCTAGCAGTCAAGGACAATTTTCTTGTTGCTGGAGGTTTCCAAGGAGAGCTTACTTGCAAGGTTAGTTTTTCATTTTATATCTCATTGGTACCCTCTGTCAGTTGGAGTAAATGTCCAAAGTAGAAAGAAAAAGGTTAACAAATAAAATTTTTTTTAGCTGATTTTATACATATTGTTTCTCTAAGAGGACAACCATTTGATGTTTTTTGGAATTCTGAACTACCTCCCGTAATTGGACTTATCTTAGGGTTAATATCTAAATTCTGCATTTTGTTTCCCTGCCATTATGATGATTTTCTATACTCAGAGGATTGACGTATCGTAGACCAAAATTATGATACTGTTACTTGGCTCTGTATCATCTTTCAAATATATTTTTCACATGAATGAGAACCTCAATTTTTATAGCATAATGTTGTTTTGTTACTTTCTACTTTGATATATATATATATATATATATTTTTTTTTTTTTGATACTGCTACTTGGCTGTATTTGATACTCTTTTTGTTTTAAATTCTTATTGAGTTGCAGTACATTGGTATTCATTGTTGCATCTAGGATTTTACATTCAAATTGTCTAGGGAATTCTGTGAACTGATGAGTGAGAAGTGATTACATTTAAAGAGTTGCATTAGATTTGACGTAGTTTAATTTTTATGTACTAGTGGTAGTTGGTGAGAATAATGTCAGTCTGAGTTTATATTTATTACAATTCTGGAACAGTATTGATGCCCCTGGAAATATTTTTTGCTAGGCAACTGAAGAGATATCAGCTGGGCTAGAACCTGCATCAAATGGGTAGAACTGAATTTAGCACTGGGCATTCCCAATAGGGTTTGTTCAGAATATATAGTGAAGTGATGATATGAGTTCGGGTTTTGGAGTTTTGGCAAAGAGAAGCTGGTTTTGTTGCTCTTTGGTTTAACTAATGGGTTGTTATACCGGTTTCTGAGAAGTGTATTACTAATTGTTTTCCACCTTTTCTTAGGTTGACCAGAGTTGTATCTATGTGTTTCTTTATTTTTTAATCCAAGTTTTATATACGTATCTAGGTCTCACGTGTACAATTTGGCCATCAATATTTAGCTTGGGAAAGAATTACAGAGCTGTAGTTGATTCTAGAAATATCAGGGAATTTGGAAGTAGCACCTGATTCTAAGCGTGGGGCTATCTACTCGAATAGATTTGGCATCTTTACACATGAACGTAGAAGTAACAAAGTGAGATGCAATTGATTATGTTCAATTGCATCTCAGTTATGAGATACTTTGTCATATTTCTGGTAATCCCAAGGAGGTTCCTATTGATTGGTTATTTATCAGATTTTGTAAGGAGTGTAACAGAAGGAGTTTTTGAACTCGTCAGCTTTCGGTTATCTAATTTAGTTCTACATCTTCTGACTTATTATTTGTTTGATTGTCATCGTTGAAGCAGTGACACTGTTACATAAGATTCAATAGCAATTTCCCGTCTTTTTACGTTCTCAAGAATGATAAACTGCAAAATGACCTGATTGTTGTCTGGTTTTCCTTCTTGCGTTCCACAGATGAATGGTCATTTTGACATGGTCCTATACTCTTATTTTTGCATTCATATATTTAGTTTCCACAATGGTATATTAGTTAGTGAATGTCATAAATTCACTTGAGGTGTTAGCTACTAATGGAAGTCTGTTCATTGGAGTTAGGGCTTTTGTCTGGTTGCCCACTTTTTGTGTTTGTAATTGGGATAAGACTTATTGTAACTAGAGACAACATAGTGATTTAGCTCTGTTAAATGATTTGTATAATGTTATTTCTCTTTTGCTGCAGCGTCTTGATAAAGAAGGAGTGAGTTTTTGTACGCGAACCACATACGATGACAATGCCATCACAAATGCTGTTGAAATATATGATAGCCTGGGGTATCTTTCCTATTTCTGAAAGCTCTTTATCTAGATCTTATTGCTTTTTCTAAGTGACACACAGTCTGAACTGCAAACTCTTTCAGGGGTGGAATGCATTTCATGGCATCCAATAATGATTGTGGTATAAGAGAATATGACATGGAGAGATTTCAGCTTCTGAATCACTTTCGATTCCCCTGGCCAGTGAATGTGAGTCATCATATGCATAGATTGAATATTGTGGATTAATATTACTGTAACCTGTACATATATGTCAATTTCTGCCAACTATTCTTTCCCTAAAGATTACTCTTAGAAGACCAGTTGTGTTGCTCCTAGAGGTTGTGTGTTGAAGAGTACTAGGTTATTGGCAATCATTTAAATGTCAACTGTCGCTCTCTCTCTCTCTCCCCCCCCCCCCCCCCCCCTCGTTTAATTCTTTGGAAACCTCAAAGAAAATAATTTAAAGTAAAAGAGTGCAAAATACATAATGTGCTTGCCAACTAGTTGTGTACAATTCCCGGATGTCTTCATATTTGTGGTTGTGGCCTCAATCATTTGTCCATTTATTTCATTGTGATGGTGAACTGGCTTTCTTTGCAGCATACATCAATAAGCCCCGATCGTAGGGTTGTTGCCGTAGTTGGAGATCACGTGGATGGATTGCTTATGGATTCTCAGAATGGAAAGGTACCAAGATTTTATTTTATTTTATTTTTGCAGTTGTTTAGAGCAGAAATATTGTTGCTATGAAGGTCAGAGTCATTAGAATTTCTGAAGATGATTGATGGGGGAAAAGTAATCAATATGACTATCATGTTCTTTAAGCTTTTGCCCTTTCTTCATTATAATATAAATTTCTAGAGATTGAGGAAATTATCCCTATGCCAGATTTGTTGCTATGCAATATGCATATAGGAAAGTGTGCATCTTATAATCCTAAGTTTCACCTATTCTTTCGCCAATGCTTATAAACTACTAAATCATATAACCACAACCAAACTAAATGCCTAGTTGGTTAATGCACGTACAAGGGTTACTGACTTCGACAATTAATCCAGATTGTTGACATGCACTAATACCCCACCATTGTGAGCATAGATGATCTTGTAGTAACACAACACTTTCTTGCTAAAGCAGTTGTCTTTATAATTGTCCAGAATGTAGGTGTATACTTTCTGTTTCTTGTAATATCATAATCTGTGATCCTGCCTTTGATTAGTAAAGCACCAAGTTTCAAACCCAAAGTTTTCACTAAAAGGACCGCATATAGTGCTGAAGGGTGGGAACCTGTCACTAACTAGATGCACATTGTTTGATCTTTCCAGACTATTGCTAAGGTTGTTGGTCATCTAGATTACTCCTTTGCTTCTGCATGGCATCCCGATGGCCGCATATTTGCCACCGGAAATCAGGACAAGACTTCCCGAGTTTGGGATATAAGAAATCTTTCATCACCCATTGCAGTTCTGAAGAATAACTTGGGTGCTACTCGGTCTATTCGGTTTTCATCAGATGGTCAGTTTATGATGGTTGCAGAACCTGCAGATTTTGTGCATATATATAGTACAAGGGCAGATTACAAAAAACGGCAAGAGATTGATTTCTTTGGAGAGATTTCGGGGGTATCAGCAAGTCCAGATGACGAGTCCTTGTACATAGGAATCTGGGACCGAACATACGCAAGCTTGTTGCAATATAACAGAAGGCATACATATGGATATCTTGATTCCTATTTTTGATTGATCAGCAAAGGGCTTTCCGCCAGAGCTATATGATCCATTAGAAAGGTTAAGAGAACGGGTGCCTTCCAAGTTTTCATCCTATCTTTACGAATTCTCTGTTCTATTTTTTGTTGTTATAAAGTTCACAGTAGAAATAAGCGATAATTGATTAGACAACAAATATGTACAGTGAACATTCAAACTTGCTTGAACATTTTGCTCTTTCGATGTCTTTGCATTTCAAGCTTCAAGTGGTTTTTTTTTTGGCTTCAGTTTTTGTTGGGGGGAGGGATAATTTGCACCTGTATTTGGTGGCGTAGAAAGTAGTCATTTCTCCTGCCAATAAATTATAGAAAACGAGTCTGGAGTATATTATACTCCAGGACCTAGAATTAGAGTCTGGTGAAGTACTGAAAAATCAATGGGGCATGTCTACTCCAGCGTTGCTTTGGCGTGTGCAACAAGAGATACTATTATGCTAAGTTAATCCATTTTGATATAAAATCCTAGTACATGTCTTATCTGAGATACGGAATGTCTGTGACTATTATTTCTTTTATTTGAATATATAATTTGTTATAATATCATTTGGTCTGGTGAAAATAATGTTTCTTTGTGAAAAGAAAATAAAATTATTATATGGTCCAAGACTACTACGTGTGGTAGTTCAAACTAATGTGATTGGTCAATACGTCCTAAAGTGATTGGTCAATGTAAAGAGTAATGTACAGTGGTTGGGGACTCATGTGATTGGGCGATTGGCCAATGTAAAAAGTATTTGATGTTGAATGACCTTGGAGGAGTGCAATCGGATTTTCCATGGTGGACCTTAGCACAACAATGGCAAAATGGTGGTGTGGGTGTGGCGCCGCTCCATTTCTTGGAGACTTGGGTGGTGAAGCGGTTGCCTCCACGTCTAAAGACCGCAGAATCTCATATTTTGATTAGGACATCGATGTGATGCTATTTGAAAGTTTGTGCTGCAATGTAGCGATGAGGAGCAACGTTTTCGGGTGGCGATGGACGTTTGTCGTTTCCTCTAGTCGACGAGGTCATTCAAGTTTGTTGCAGCAGCGCCGATGGAGGTGGATCTCAGGTATGACACTATGAGAATGTTAAGGGCTATTGCTGGACTTCTTCATTGTTCAACCATAGTACGGCAGGCTGTCATCAGTTCTTCCTGAAGCAAGCCGGGAAGGTTGCCCCAACAACAATGATGGTGTCGACGTTTCAGACCAAGGACCAAAAAAATCAAAATCCCAAATGATATCAAATTTTGAGAGGGGTGATATAATTTCTAGCTACCAAAAGATATTAGCCAAAGTTATCGCGATATTGACCAATGGCGGATCCAGGATTGGAACCTTGGACGGGCTGGATTTCTTAGATTGTAGCTACTGTAATAATGCTGTCCAGAAGTACTTTACTTCCATCCTGCACAACAGCACAAGATCACATACATAGATGCACTGATGCACGCATGAACAACAAATTAAAACAAAGAAACCCCTAATCAGCCCACAGCCTACCTGATTTCCTCATTTCCAGTCTGCATTCTGCAACCTTCATTCTTCAATCCCCAATTTCCAGTTCAGACTTCAGAGCCCTAAATCCCTAATTTCAACAAAATCCCCAATTTTACTGAATCAAATCAATAACAAATCGGTTTGATTAAGAGGAACTAGATTCAGAATCAGATAGCGAGTGAAAAAGAAAGAGTACCTGCCTACCTGGTGTAGTCGGAGATGGAGAGTTGGAGACGAGTCAGACGACGAAGTCTAGTGGTGAAACTTCGAATAGGCCGTAGATCGGTAGATCCGTAGTCGATGAGTGGACTAGTGGAGTCGGGAGAGCCGGCTGAGCCGCAGGCGGCGAGAGGAGGAGGAAGACCGAGAGAGTCCGTCGCCTAGTCTCGATGAGTGAGAGTCCGTAGCGGGAGAGTCGGAGAGAGTGACTGAGTGAGAGTCCGTCGCCTAGCCTCGATGAGTGAGAGTCCGTCGCGGGAGACAGTGACTGAGTAGCGATGTCCGTCGCCTAGTCTCGATGAGTGAGAGTCCGTCGCGGGAGTCGGGAGAGAGTGGGCGATGTCTCGATGTCTCGATGAGACCGAGGTTTTGCAGTGAGACTGGGCGACGTCTGGACAAACCCGTATGTGAATGGATCTAATTAAAAAAGAAAAAACATATATCTAATTTTTTTTTTGGGCTTCAAATTCTCGGATGGGCTCAAGCCCGTCCTAGTCTATGAATGGATCCGCCCCTGATATTGACACGTCAGCTTTAATAAAATTAAATAAAATCCTGCAAAAATTAATGGGAGGCCGCGAGATTCGAACAATTAACCTTTATATTCGCTCATAATTTTTAAACAAATTTTAGAAAATGTATTTTATAAATAAAAATTTCAGTGTATTCACTTCACATTTCTCCTTCCACTCTTTCATTTCTTCACTCTTAAGTATTTTTCATTTTCTAGGTTTATAGTACAAAATTTACAAATTTAGATATGTGATTATTGAATCAAGGTAAGAGCCAATATATTGATCAAAGCCAGAATGACCCCTACATACCCTTATGCTACCAATTAAGGATATATAAGAAGATGTGTTAGTACCCATAGTGGTATATAGAACTATGTCACTCATTTGACATTAAATACATCGAAATACTATAAATCCTCATTCAGTACTACTCCAGAAGAATCCCTAAATACTTGCTAGGAAACTTATTAAAAGTAAACTATATTACAAGCCTAAAACAACTAGGCCCAAAAGAGAGCAGCCCAAGGTCAGTTGCATCCAAACCCTAGCAAGCTGGTCGAAATGGGCCTAGGACACCATCTCCTTCGCATGGTGGTACATCCATCCAATGTCGCCAGCACTGCCGCAACCAAATCGCTCGACGAAACCATCAAGAGCTACCATCATTGGAAAACCAAAGCAAAGCTACTTGAGATCACCCAGATTACCAGATCGATGCAGCCCAGAATCCCCATCTGTCATAGACAGCCGCAGACCTAACCTAAGTTGATCACCATGCTTCAGAGCTGTCGCACCCAAAACCACCATCGAACCAACCTGCCAAACTTCAAGAAGGAAGCCTCTAAGAAACTGACCCCCCCCCCCCCCCCCCCCCCCCCCGGGTATTAGCATTACCCGTCTGGCAGACTAGAAATATAGGCAAAAATGAATGTTGCGCGCCACCGGAATAATGCAATCACACTGAAATTCGACCCATTTTTCGATTCTAGCAAAAAGATGGCTAGGTATTGGTCTATTTTAAGAACTAATGTTTGTCATCGTCAGTGTACACTAATTCATTCAAAATCACTACAACTCATTATTTAAAAAAAAAATTAAATAAATTTGAAGGGACTACAACTCATTATTAGATGAAGTTACTTAAAATCATCTTTTCAAATAGAGTACATAATTGATCAAATAAACATGTTATAAAGTCATATTTAAATTTTTTTCTCTCTAAATTTCCATCATTTCTTTCTAACATTTATCGATATCGATATTTTCTTGATAATTTCCATTTTTTGAACAATCGATATTTCCTCGATATCTAATATTTTGATCATTGTTTTAGTCTGCTGGGATAGGGCTGATGACGAGGTCGGTGACAGTGGTGGTGCCTAGTCAAACTGGTAGGGTTGTTGATGATGCAAGATCCTAAAACTATGGTCGTGGGAACTACGGGGACTGAGAGCCAAGCTTCCTCATCAGCCTAACCCTACTTTTTATTTTTTGAAAAGACCCTACTTTCTTTCAACTGGTAGGGTTCTCTGTAGCTAATTTGCAAGTGATACCGGGGTAGACTACAACCGTGACTACGTCAGCACTGGTAACTCCCTCCTCCACCTCGACCTCCTCCTCAAATCATTGGAGTGTGTAGAGTTGCGGTTCAGGAACTACTCAAGCCTAACATGAAGACAAAATTGATGGAGATTTTTGAGGTCAATGCACCATTGAATGTGGAGGAAGGGTTTGGTTTGCGCAACACCAATGAGATTGTGCACATCTCTCCGGTGAAGAAGAAGAGAGGTAGACCCAAGTGAAGAAAGAATAAGGCTAAAGCTGCTATGGAAGGCCCTAAGCCTAAGGCTAGGAAAAGAATAGTGTCTCGAAAATTAGAGGTGAGTTATGCTACCGAAGAAGTTGTCTTAGTGGTGGAAACTCAAGTTGGAGGAGATGGGGGCTGTGGAAGAAATTGCTGAATTGTTGGGACTACACTTCTTCTGGAGATGATGTCGACTATTATTAGGCCTGGGCACAGGTCGGGATGGGTCGGAATAGACATGAAACCAGACCCAAACCCGATTCCAATAACGGGATATGACGAGATGAGGTTGCTTTTTAAAAAAATTAATTCCATTCCGACCCAAACCCTTTCAGTTTCAGGTTCATTTGGGATTATTAGGGTTCAGTCCATTTTTAAATAAGACACTAAAAATTCATACAATTTCAATCTTGCAAAAATTCATAAATTTCCAAACCTGCAAAATTCAGACCTGGAATTGTTATGTATCTCAACAAATTTCATACTAGCATAAACATATATAATTATCCAAACAACTACACAATGAGACACATATTAAAAATTTAATTTAATTTACAAATATAATTATTTTAGAATGGGATGGTATTATTTTGGGATTGAAATTAAATATCATTTTAACCTCATTATCTCCGGGACGGGACATGATCATCCTGATAACTCAAAAACAATAATGAAACCAGACTCGTACAGGCACAGGACATGATGGGACGTTTTTGGGTTCGGGAGTTCGGTATACATGCCCAACCCAAGCTATTACTGAAGGTTGAGATGTGTCGCTAAGGATTTTCAGTGGGTTTTTTAGGATAGTTTATTGCTGTGCTTTATTGCCTAATTAAAAAGGTCGAATACTTAGAGAGGTTTTATTGTATTGTCATTATTAAAAAAAAAAACACATATTCTAGAAAATTTACTACTATTTTTGGAAACCTTACTGCCATCTTTTGAAAAGATGCTACCTTGAAATCTTGAATTGAAAAGGTATTACCGGTGAATTAAAAAGTTAATTATTGTCATTCTCCAAAACAAGTTACTCTCACTCACAAGAAAATTTAGTGTCATCTTTTGGAATACTATTGGCATCAGAAAAGCTACTGGAGAAGCAAAACTACTACTGAAGAACTGAAAAACTACTGACCTAGTTTTAGGCTAAACCCGACCCAACTGAATCTATATCGTTCGACTGACCACCTTTCGATGGAGTCCTGGTCATGTACTCGTCTTGCCTTCACGAGTCTAGCCATATCCATCATCGACATCCATCAGATCAATAATGACAACATTTCGAGTTTCAAAATCTCATGATTCTCCAAAGGTTATATATTGGCCGCTATCCAACGATTCCGACCATCTCTAGAACTGATCCATGTATGAAAATTGATCCTCTTGTCATAATTTACATCTTCTATAGCTTGTGTTAATGTGTAGATGGGGGGATCTAGTTAACGTGAGAGAGGGATGAGAGTGAGACACGAGAAGTATAGTGGTTCGTCTCCCGCTTTGGGAGAGACTACGTCCACTTGCGGTCCAAGTTGATAACAAGAAATGTAATAGGATGTTGAGTAAGTGGGAAGGAGTACCATTTTATAGGGAAGGAATACTCTTTCCTTTTTTTTTTTTCTTCAATGTGGAAGCAAAAGAGTTATTCCAGTCTTCAAAAGCTTATCATGGAGGCATCTTGGCAATGCTGGAAAGGTGGCTTCTTGGTGAGCTCTTGGCCTCCTTCGATCACCACGGTGTAGCTTGGATATTGGGATACGGGATGCATGTCACAATTGGGTCTCACCACTGCTCGTGTGCCCGCTAAGAGGGTGTTACTTATACTTGGTGACATAGTAAATTAGTCACGCTAGTGGAGATATGTACAGCTTGAATTATATTTCTATTGCATCCTATGTGAACAAGATTAATCTTAATTTTATAGCGGGCTGAGAAACTACAAAAAGTAGTTCAAACTATTAAAATTGAAAGGCTGTTAAAAGAAAAACATATTATGTGCCTTCATCAAAGCGATTGATGGATAGGGAATCAAGGAATCAGTGATTACCATCAATCAACATGATTACGAATCAATCAGCATTTAATGTCATCATTGTAATTGATATTTCCGTTGTAATTCTCTCCCTATATAAAGGGACTATGAAATGAAATGAGAAGATCAATTCCAATTGTCATTTTACTTTTATACGTTATCAGCATGCTCAGAGCAAATAGCCAAGAAAAACACCTAGCTTTCAAGTTTCTTTCTTTCTTCCGTAGAAAAAAAAAAAATTCCTCTACCCGGCCACGCAGACCCACAACCGGCCAGCCCCAATGCAGCCTCGACCTCAGCCCGTTGCCCCGCGCGGCTCCTCACCTTAGCCAGCTCGCTGCCCCACACAGCCTGCAACATACGGGCCTGCGCAGATCCCGCCCCTGCGCGCACCCTTTCCCTCGCCTCTGCCCCGCGCCGACCTCGCCTTCCCAGCCTCGCCGCCTGCAACAGACCATCGATCTGCAGATCACAGCGATCCAGTCGCAGCGGCCGGCCTCGCCTCCCTGCAGCCCAGCCACATCCGGCCTCACATCCCAGCAGCCTAGCTGCGCCTGACCCGGCGCACGCTTCCACGCCTGCATAAACAACCCATCTGCAAACCACCCCACCTGCAAACCGGAGAAAGAAGACGCGGAAAAAAAAAATAGAAAAAAAAGGGGTGTGACCCTGCCCAAAGAAAAGGACCCGTCCCAAAAAAAAAGAAAAAAAGAAAGAAATAGGCCTGCGGCCCAGAAAAAAAGAAGAAGCAAAGAAGGAAAAAAAAAAGAAGGCCCTGAGGCCCACAGAAAAAAAAAAGTGAGAAAAAAAGGCCCAAAAAAAAGACCAGGCCTAGAAAAAAAAAACAAACACAAGAACAGGCCCTACGGCCCAAAAAGAAAAAAAGGGCAAAGAAAAAGAAAAATAAAACATAGGCCCACTGCTAAAAAAAGAGAGGAAGCGACCCAGTTTTTTTCTGAAGCCCAAAAACATTGCTATGTACGCCTGCATCAACATGCGCATGCGCTAGGATTGTTTTATTTTCTTGAAACCAAGTATGTTCTCTTTTATTTTCATACTATATTATTTTTAATTATTTATAATTAGAATTTTTTTGAGCATGCTATTTTATTGCTTGTTATATATGTGATATATATTCGTGGAATCTAAAGCATGTAATTTTCATTTATGTCTACTATTTTTAAGCATGCTTTCTACTTTATTGTTTATGCATTTATTATATTTTATTATTGAGCATGTTTAGTTAGATAATTTTGATCCTTTCAAGCATGCCTTGTTATTTATGTTTTATATGATTTTTTTAAATATTTTACTCATGATATATTATTGCTAATTATTATGTGTCGTATATAATTTGTTGTATATTTGTGAAATTTGAGCATGCCATGTAGTTTATTTTTATATATGCTATGTTTAAATGTGATACGGTTAATTTTAGAATGCAACATATAAATTCCGTTTTGCCATGATAATGAAAATTCATGCACATTATCCATACAGACTTACTGTGATAAAGCATTTTCACATATCATTGAAAGAAAAAATGTGACCATTACGAATCTTGGTCTTGAAATCTAATTCACATTTTTTGAAAAATAATTTACGTGGATATCTTTATGACTGCGTAATTTATATCTTCCCTCTTGTTTATGTAGATGGTTGATCCAACTCGACCTGAATTTGACATTTTGGACTCAGAAGGACTTGAGTACCACCGTTGGGTTTCCGATGTAGAAACTGTCTTTGTGGTAAAAGACTACACTACCACCATCAAAACTCTCACTGACCCTAAACACGATGGACTGTCTGACAAGGTGAAAGCAAATGTCTTAATGTTTCTGAGGTGACATATTGATCCTAGCCTACGCTAGGAGTACCTTCAGTTGAAGACACCCAAAGAATTGTGGGATGCCCTTAAGGGACGTTTTGGGAACATTCATGACACCTTGCTCCCAGAACTGACCATTCAGTGGAATGAAATCTGCTTGCTTGACTACAAAAGGGTCAATGACTTCAACAAGGATATGTTGCGTCTAAAGGCACGTCTAAATTTCTGTGGAAAGGAACTCACAGAAGATGATATGATCCAGAAGACTCTTTCCACTTTTCCTACTTCAGCAATTATACTAGCGAACCAGTATAGGCTGGAGTATGACAACAAAAGAATCACAACCTTCAATAAGCGTATCAACCTACTGCAAGTGGCTGAGAGGCATAATGAAGTTATTTTAAACAACAATGCCAGGCCTGTTGGGACAAAGAAAATTTCCGCGGCTAATTATGGCAAAGTGAAAGGTGGAAAGAACCCCAATGCAAAGGGGGTTGGACGTGCTGATCCATACTCAGGTGGCAATAATGCACCACATGCACCACGTGCCATGTGGTGCAAGGGACATGGGGGTAGTGATGTGGGCCTTGGAGGCCATCCCAATGTATGGCACAGAGATGGTGGTGCTAGCCCTAGTGGTCATGGAAAC
Source organism: Rosa lucieae (assembly GCA_024704745.1). Classification (NCBI taxonomy): domain Eukaryota; kingdom Viridiplantae; phylum Streptophyta; class Magnoliopsida; order Rosales; family Rosaceae; genus Rosa; species Rosa lucieae. The sequence continues at coordinate 31,340,193 of CM045495.1, read as the reverse complement.
AAGGTGCAAAGGGGGCACATAAGAACCCTTCAGTCAAACAGGAAAGAGTTGGCAATGAACCATGCTATAGTTGTGGAGTCATTGGGCATTGGTACGAGAATTGCCAAGCAAGCAACATAGTAGCAGCCAATTACAAGAGGTATAGGGAGTCTAAAGAACAAGAGGCTCACTATCTGAAAGAAGAAGGCCATGACCCAGACGTCAACCTCACAATTGCAGACTTCAATGGCAACAAGGAGCTTGCTTAGTCAATGGATGCCCCAGATTTTGACTGATCTGCTTTATTTATTTTATTTTCCAAAAATAGTTGTGAAGGCATAATGTCTCATTTTTAATTAGACTATTACTTGGTCTTAAAGTTTATTTCAATAATGGTTTGATGAATTAGATTTCTAAACAAGACCTTAATTTGATTATCGTTGGCTTATTAATAAATTTTGAATTTTATTTTGAAGCACTGAATTTATTCAAATTTATTTACTACACATATCCACATGGTTCGAAATAGCACTATAAAGATGTAGAGCAATACATCTAGAAAAAAAAATTTATTTGAATGAAAAGATTATCGTTCTACCTAAAATAGAAATACTCTAAAGAATATGAGATATATTTAATGTCACAGACGCTCTGTATGCACCAAGAGCTAATCGAACCTTGTTAAGTTTCAAAGATATTTGTGCCAACGGTTATCCAGTAGAAACAAACTGTGAGAATGGAACTGAATCCCTTGATATTAACTCTAATAAATGTGAAAGGAAACGCAATTTAGAGAAACTTATGAGTCAATCTAATGGATTGTACCTCACTACGATTTGGATCATTGAAATGTGGGACACTAACTCATACAACCTTTGGCACGACCGCCTAGGGCACCCTGGTAGTGACATGATGATCTGTATTTCAAAAAACTCACACGGACATCTCTTCTTTCAAGTGAAAAATAAAGTGGGAGAAAAATCCGTCCACTGCAAGGTGTAGGTCTTAGTACTGCTCAAATGCAGTCATTGCCTTCTGAAGTACCAGAAGCACTACCTCCCTCCCATTATGCCTCATTGACTATTTCAAAGGCACATCACTTGTTTTTCAAAGCCTGCTTTTTAGCAAAAACAGAATCGAGACCTTCCTATGATAAAGATACAAAACAAAACATTCCATTCTTACAAAGGATACAAGGAGATATTTGTGGACCTATCCATCCAGAATGCGAACCATTCAAGTACTTTATGGTTCTGGTGGATGCTTCGACACGCTGGTCACATGTCGCTTTATTGTCCACAAGAAATACTGCATTTACAAAACTCCTAGCACAGATTATACGTTTAAGGGCTCACCACCTTGATCACCCTATCAAGTCTATAAGGCTTGATAATGCTGGAGAGTTTGCATCAAAAGCATTTGATGAATATTGCATGTCTATTGGGATCGATGTAGAGCATCCTGTACCCCATGTGTATACTCAAAATGGTCTCGCAGAAGCCACCATCAAAAGGCTACAGATGGTGGCTAGGGCAGTGGTTATGCGCACTAACTTGCCTATATCTGCATGAGGTTATGCAATATTGCACGCAGATTTACTTATTCTTTTCAGACCCATTGCTAGCCAACCATTTTCTGCGTACCAGTTGCTAAGTAGATATGAGGCTGACATTTCACACTTACGCATATTTGGTTGCGCAGTATATGTGTCTATTGCGCCTCCACAACGCACCAAAATGGGTCCTCAGAGACGATTAAGTATTTATGTTGGATACGAATTCCCAACAATTATCCCTTACTTGGATCTCTTTACCGCTAGATTTGCGGATTGTCATTTTGATGAGACAGTCTTCCCCTCGTTACGGGGACATAGGAAAAAGGATTTTCCAAGAGAACGACAGGAATTGTCGTGGTTTGTCCCCACTCTGTCTCATTTTGATCCCCGCACTTCACAAACTGAAAGTGAAGTGAAAAGAATAATCGATATTCAGAACGTAGCAAAGTCGATGCCTGATGCGTTTACTAATATCGCAAAAGTGATGAGATCACATATGCCAGCTGCAAATGTGCCTGCAAGGTTAGAAGTCCCCTACAAGAGGCACGATGCCGCAGATAGAGGCATTGCAACTACACTTAGTGGAGGTGTGGTTGAGACCGTGGCTCCCCAAAGGAAGAGGGGGAGACCACTTGGTTCAATTGACACTCACCCAAGGAAGAAGAGGGTGAGTAAGGCACAAACTGATCCATTAATCATCAATGTAGAGAACCCCTCTCATGAGATTGTCTCTGATTACAGTTATGTCCATGAATGAATACTGGAGGACGCTCCGATGTTTGAAATGATTTCAGAGAACAAAGAAATCTCAATGGATTATGAGAGTGAGTATGAGTTGATAGAAAGATCTTCCATACACATTGATGATGTATTTGCATACACTGTTGCTCAAGAAATCATAGAGCACGATGATATCGAACCACGCTCTGTTGCAGAATGTCAACAAAGAGCATATTGACCAAAATGGAAAGAAGCAATCCAGACAGAATTAGATTCTCTGGCAAAGAGACAGGTATTTAGTCTGGTAGTGCTAACCCCACCAAGTGTCCTGTAGGACATAAATGAGTCTTTGTCAGAAAGCGTAATGAGAAGAATGAAGTCCTGAGGTACAAGGCGCGCCTTGTGGGGCAAGGTTTCTCACAACGCCCTGTAATTGACTACGAGGAGACATACTCTCCCGTAATGCATGTTATCACGTTCCGCTACTTACTTAGCTTGGTAGTTTCCGAAGGACTGGAAATGCAGCTCATGGATGTGGTTAATGCATATCTCTATGGGGATCTAGATTCATATATATATATATATATATATATGAAAGTGCTAGATGGCCTTACATTACCCAAATCAAGTGACTCTAAACCACGGAGTGCGTTTGCAATTAGGTTGAAACACTCACTTTACGGATTGAAACAATCCGGGCGGATGTGGTATACCCGTCTAAGTGACTACTTGATGGGGAATAGATATAAGAACAATGAATTATGCCCCTGCATATTCATAAAGAAAACAAGTTCCGAATTTGCAATTGTAGCTGTATATGTCGATGATATGAACATAATAGGTACTCTTAATGAAAAAAGAGAAACCACGAGCTACTTGAAATCTGAATTTGAGATGAAAGATCTTGGGAAAACTCGATTCTGTCTAGGCCTTAAACTAGAACACTGAGTTTGTGGAATACTAATCCACCAGTCTGCGTTTGTCCAAAAGTTAGGTGATTTAACATGGACAAATCGCATCCTGCTAGCACTCCCATGATCGGTCGAAACTTGGATGCAAGGAAAGATCCATTTCGTCCAAAGGAAGATGACGAAGAGGTGTTGGGAGCTGAAATTCCCTATCTAAGTGCAATAGGCGCATTATTGTACTTAGCCCAATATACTCGTCCAGACATTGCATTCTCAGTGAACTTGTTAGCTAGATTTAGCTCAGCGCCAACGCAGCGTCACTGGAATGGTATCAAGAACATTTTTCGATACTTAAAAGGAACCATTGACTTGGGACTGTTCTTTCCCTACAGAGAGACAAGAGGGACCGCATATGGAACTGCAATCCCTAAAGGAAATGTTGATGGCGAAAACGCCACTCACTACGCTAAAACTCCAAATGACATTTTGGTCAGTTTTGCTAATGCTGGGTACCTCTCTGACCCACATAAAGGTCGTTCCCAAACTGGTTATGTATTTACTATTGGGAACACGGTGATATCTTGGAGATCAACCAAGCAAACCCTTGTGGCTACCTCCTCGAACCACTCAGAGATCATTGCTCTACATGAGGCGGTTTGTGAGTGTATATGGTTAAGAGCTATCATTACACATATTCGATGGACTAGTGGTTTAAGTTCTACCACTGAAGAGCCTACTTGCATTTATGAAGATAATGCATCTTGTATCGAACAGATGAAGCTAGGTTATATCAAGGGTGATAATACAAAACACATATCGCTAAAGTTTTCCTATAATCAGCAACAACAGACCCTCCTCAAGATTCAAGTGAATCAAGAAAGGTCTGAGGAGAATGCGACAGATTTGTTCACTAAATCATTACCTAAGGCCACATTTGAGAAACATCTAAAAAGCATAAGAATCCAAAAGACTTTCCAAGCTCCTTTGATTAATGTAAGGATCAGGGGGAGGTGTAGACGTCAAGGGGAGACTAACACACACATGTCATCCTCAAATGTAAAAGGTGCGTTGTGCTCTTTTCCTTCTACCAAGGTGTATTTTTTGTCCCACAGGGTTTTTATTGTTACTTGGCAAGGTTTTTAGTGAGGTAATAACTCATGCACCATTTTGTCTTTGACTTGGCACAAGCGGGAGTGTTAAAGGAAAAACATATTATGTGCCTTCGTCAAAGGGAGAGGGAATCAAGGAATTAGTATTACCATCAATCAACACGATTACGGATCAATCAGCATTTAATGTCATCATTGTAATTGATATTTCCGTTGTAATTCTCTCCCTATATAAATGGACTATGAAATGAAATGAGAAAACAAATTCCAATTTTCATTTTACTTTTACAAAGGAATCTAATTTTAGGCCAAAAATTATAATAAATTTGGAGAGTAAAGAGAACTTTTAACATCAATCATCGTCATGATCTATATCTTGTATAGCTTGGATTTAATCTTTTATTCATATATAGAAATGATTTATTACTCATCTCTCTCTCTCTGTCTCTCTCATTTTTGTTCTTCTTTTCTAAGTGGCCTTACGAAGAAAAAAGAGATATTACCAAAAAAAAAAAAAGGAAAAAAAAAAGAGATAGTTTAGAAAATTATAAGGTCACCAAAAGTGACATTTACTATATATGCTTCAATTAGTAAAGAAATTTAAGAAACTAATATAATTGTGTGGTGGTTGGTCACGGGATCAATTCTCACTCACACCACGGATGAGGTGGGGATTCGTTTTCTTTTCAAAGAAAGATTTTTCTAGTTGAGTCTTTTGCCCTGCAACCTTACATCCAAATGTTTTGCTTTGCATACCGGCCGTGGTGATTGCTATTGGTCATGAAATTTGCTGGGCGTATGCAAGTACAGTACATATAGATGGACAGCGAACTAGAGATATAGATGGATAGATTTCCAAGGGTCCCCTGTCAGTTTATCACAATGGAAGCAAGACAGGTGGGTTTGAAGAGAAGTGAAGTGCTTGTTTAGATGGAGAAAAGGACAGAGAAAGGAAGTCCCCGGCGGAATTAGTCGAAGATAAGAAGAAAAAGAAGACGCCACGCATGACAGCTAGGGCATCTTCCGATGAGTGGGCCCCGCGGTGGTGTTGTGATTGCCGGGGAACACGCCAAGACGAGCTTGGCTAGGGCAATTCTCCATCCGTGACTAAAACAAGTAACCCATGCTGATACTGTTCCTTCCTTTTGAATGAATGCATGTGATCGATCTATCGTGCTGGTCGACATCGTGTCTTTTTTCACAAAGCCACCCATGCATAATACTTATCTTGAGATTTACGCAATTGCCTGGCTAGCTATATGCCCTAGCTCATTCTTTTTCTTTCTTGTTAATTGTTAGTTGCTGCTTTGTTCAACCAATATAAAAAAACACATATATTAGTTGCTACTTTGAATCAAATACTTGATTAATTTTACTGGAGTAAAAAACTTTTTGATTTTGCTTTACCCAATATATATATATATATATTTCTCAGGTAAGGATATCCTTACCTAAGTTTATGGAACGGATTTTCAATATTTGGCCATTTTTTGATAACATATTCACATCTTAACTGTTCAGTTTTTAGGTCCTAATGTATAGATCATCTTTGCAAAATTTTAGCCAAATTGATGATCGTTAAGGTATCCAAAACTGCAATTTACACGAACAAACCGAATCTGTTGAATAAGAACTGTTTGTGTACATTGTTATAATTTGCAGTTTTGAATGCCTTAACTATCATCAATTTGGCTGAAATTTTGCAGAGATGATCTATACATTATGACTTAAAAATTGAACGGTTAAGATGTGAATATGTAATCAAAAAGTGGCAAAAAACTGAAAATCTGTACCTAAGCTTAAGTAAGGATGTCATTAACCAAGAAGAACTGTATGTATGTGTGTGTGTGTGTGTGTGTGTATATATATATCACATCGCTGGAATGCTGTTGAAGTTTTGAGCTTCATTACGATTGTATCTTCAACATGTTTTCGCCTTATCTCTTTCCCACATGAGATGTTATCAATTTAACAGAAATATACATGGACGTACGTGGTCTTAGAAACTTGATAGATATATTATATATATAGTAGAACATTGGCCTATTTCAAAAAAGTGATGTGGGGTAATGTCTCAAAATATTTTGTGAGGCGGGTAAATGCACATTTTGATTGAAAGTTAAGAGGCTAGAAACTAATTGACTATAGTACCACAAATGCAAGCACCAATATTTGATATTTACTCAAGAAATAATTAATTATCAACAGAATGTTTCAAATTGATTTACGGCACAAAAGAATAAATGAGAGCTATCGTTTGTGCTTGAATTTAGAATCATGTACTTTAACATTTGTTGATTAGTACACATTTCACAAAAAATAGCAATATATTCAAATGGACCTGCAGATTAATGAATAAGAACAGTTAGTCTGTGTCTTTTGCATAGATTGCTAATTACTTCGTCTATATTGGCCTGAATGGGCATAGAAAGGAGTACATGTTTTATCAAAGCCATCAATAATTGAAAAATATGCAGATACAAACACAAGGTTAAAGTCTAATCACTTTGACTTATTATGCTTGAAATACGTGGAGAAAGCTGAGTGTATATATATAGTGTTCAAACCCTTGCTATGTTTGAGGCAAAGTCAATTTGCATTTTCGGCCTTAAAATAAGGTGTGTTTGGAAATGAAAGGGAAGGAACAGAGCAAGAAGAAGCTGAAGCAAGCGACAAACAGAAATGCATAGATGTGCGTTTGGCATATGATATGTCAGGACTTATTAATAGAGCCCAAGATTCACTTTCGACCAGCAATTGCTATATTGTCTTGACGCTTCGATAATGTGTTGGTATAGAGTTCATAAAAAGTTTATTCACTAGCTACTATAAACAATGGTGCACCCAAAATTATTTTCATTAGTTTGCCCAAGTAGGCAAGTACTATTTTTATGGCAAGTACTATACCAAATGGTATAATGTATTTAGGGTTTTTGTCCATTTACTCCATTTTCAGAGATTTTTTTTTCCACTTACCTCATTAAGTTTTTTTAATTCCTCCTTACCCAAAACACTTTAAAGAAGTCTTCCCTAATACCACATTAAGTTTTTTTTTTTTAGTTTAAGACTATTTTACCCTCACCCTTTTGTTACTTAGAGAGAGAGAGAGAGAGAGAAATTGAAAGAGAGAGAAACCATAAGAGACTTCGCTAGAGCCCGGTCACTTGCTGCCAGATTCCTGTCATCGGTCGCCGGATTCTGGTCACCGAACGCCGGATTCAGGTTAACTTTTGTCGGAATCCTGTCACCGGATTCTGGCCAACTTTCATCGGAATCCGGTCACCTGTAGCCGCCCACTGGACTTTTCTGAAAACCTAGCCGAAGTTCTTCAAAGAGGTCGTCGAAGATATCATAGGTCGGCAGAAAATTTCATTGCCCCCAATAGATATCTATTGCCCCCCATTACCCACCAATAGATGTTTATTGCCCCCCAATAGAACTTTCGGTAGCAGGAATGAGAACTATTTTTCCTAAAATTAGACAAATAAAACTTTGATTAAAGAAAAAAGTGAAGAGATTATATCAATTTAAAAACGTTTATTGCCCTCCAATAGACGTCTATTGGAGGCAATAAACGTCTATTGCCCCCCAATAGATATTTAAAACTTTTTTTTTTTCCTTTCCTTCTGCCCTATTAATTAAAAAAAAAAAAACTGATTTGGGCTCCCAGAAATTATTTTGGGCACCCAAGTCAACAAATCGAAATTCTCTCTCCCTGCCTAGCACATCCGGTCAGTCCAGGACGCCAATCTCGGCTTCCGGCAAGGCGTTCCGGAAGCTTCTTCAACCAAACCGGTCACCACCATCCAATGCCACAGTAGAGAGAGAATTTTGATTCCTAGCCTACCAGAATCGGTGCTGCAGAAAATTCGTCTCTCTTTCTCTCTTGCTCTGGGCGGTTTCCTTTACAACATCGTCAATTCCTTGTATATGCTCTAACCATGATCAGCGACAGATCGGAGAACTGGTCGACCTTGATCGTCAGCGAGAATGAGAGGTCAAGGGTGAGCTCTGGCGACGAGTGGACTCCGATGTGGTTGAGTTGGATCTGGGAGAGCTCTAGGGCAGGGTCGGAGGGAAAGAGGATGAACACGGTAGTGGAGAGGAGGAGAGGGATGAGAGAGAGAGGAGAGAGAGTCTGATCGGAGATGGATGAGAGGGAAGAGGTTTAGTTGAGGGCATGGATGTAGTTTTTTAATTAAGTTGAGGGCAAAATTGTCATTTTATTTGAAATTGTGTAAGTGGGAATAAAAATTTATTGCTAGGGTAACTGGGATAATTTTGGCCAATTTTGGTGCTTTGGGTCAAGAACCCTTTGTATTTATTTTTAGGATTAATTTCAGTTTAGTACCCTGTGGTTTGGGGGTAACATCATGTCAGTCCCTGCTCTTTCAATTTGATCAGCAACACCCCTGTGCTTTCAATTTCAATCAGCCGTGCCCAAATTTTACTGTTCCGTCCAAATTTTACTTTGTCAATACAGTCAAAGTTAACGTTCAAATTGGACGGAACAGTAAAATTTGGGCACGGCTGATTGAAATTGAAAGCACAGGGGTGTTGCTGATCAAATTAAAAGGGTAGGAACTGATATGATGTTACCCCCAAACCACAGGATACTAAACTGAAATTTATCCTTATTTTTATAAGTGAAAGATTAGGAGTTCGAGTCACGTACTAGTTGTAACGTTGTATATTCCTAAATAATATTGTCAATTATATATTCCTAATTATAATGTTACCAATTATCGATCAATATTTATATTCAGAATAAAGGAAGAAGTAAATTATTGCTTCTATAATCATGAAAAACATTTGATTTCAGTGACAATTCTCATACGTATAGAAATCCCCCATGGTGAAGGGTGCCTTATTCATCTGATTCTTTTTTGAGTTAATTTGATTTAAGTCCAAAACTCACACCTCATATTGGATGTAGTCCGGATGATTTGGATCGAAAAACCTCTTTTGGTATTTTCTTTTTTATATCTTCTTTTCTTCTAAGCACATATTCTGTAAAGGGTGAAGATTTGGTATGTTAATATTTTTCATATATGTCTTATTTTATGTAAAACCACTTTGAGGACTATTTTTTTGTTTTTTGTTTTTTTTGAATCGAAGGAGGTTAGCCAATTTTGTAATTCAGCAAGTAGTACCAGAAATGACACACCCTAGAGGGGCCGACAAAAAGAGCCGTTTCTTTAGGACATACAAAAAACTTATTCTAAAAGAACAAAACCTCGCACTCCCGGGTACACTTACCTTTTAAGGAAATTTATGCACCTTTATTCTAACAAAACCTAGAAGCTCATAAACAAGAGTTAAATAAATGTAACAACCGAGCAAACTAAATTTTGCGACCCAAATGAAATTAAGCAATATATGGATTAACTCAGTAGTTAGAGAACCCATTACCTATGTACGAAGTCATGGGTTCGAGTCACCATGGGGGCAGGAGTGAAACCCTTTGATCCTCTTTGAAAGAAAGAAAGAAAAAAAAGCAATATATGGATTAGAGGATGACAAATCACCCTCCACTCCCCTAGCTAAGGAGACCTAGGACCCAAAACTTAGAGTCCAACCTACTCAAGCCCAACCCACAGGCCAGAACGAAGCCTAGATGGCCCAAGTAGTAATTGCTAAGGGCACCCCGCCCTACTCCTGTTCACCAATTACATCGACCTGCTCAATGCCGCCACAACAAACTCCTCTGCCGAGAGGGCCAGACTAGTTGATGACACCACCTGCATACGATGATCGAAGGCCACCACAGCCACCAGCGTCCTAATCCTTCAACCACGTAGTCGTTCGTAGCCAACGTCACTGATGAAAGAGTAAACGCAGCGGAGCTGCTCCCCCTCACACCCAGTCCAATATGAGAATCCAATGGTGAGGTTCCAGTCCCGACACCAACTGCACGACCACCGTCACCAAAATCATCAAGTTCACCACTGACAGGCTCACCCAAGATATCCCCACCACATCCATCCATCCTCATCTTAATTTGTACATCGGTTCCCAAAGCCAGAGGTCATAAAGTAGATCTAGTCGACATCCATCAATCTACTTCACCGATGCAAGCGGTGACCAAAACAATGTCGGAGACGATCCTACTGTCAAGTTAACAACGTATGCCAAGAGGAGGCAAGCAGCCACAAGGCTAGGAATGACATCAGCCATCGATTTTGGGTGAGTTGAATGATTTTGTTGAAGAAAGGTTTTCAACGAGAAACCCTAACAAAGCGGTTAGGTCAGAGAAACTCACTTTGAGGACTAATGTGGTAACTAAAAAAAAGTCCCCATAAAGGTAAGTAAGGTCCTCATAAGAATAAAGTAGGTAACTAGAAAAAAATCCTCATTGAGATAAATAAGGTACTCGTTAGAGTAAAATAGTTTCTCATTTGAGTAATTAATAAGTCCTAAGAGTGGTAATTGTAGTAGGTTTTCATTTAAGTAATTAAGTCATAAAAGTGGTAATTGTATGTATGTCATATGTTAACATATTATAGAATTTTCCTTTTGTAAGTTATATATGATTATAATATGAATTGAATAGCTAAATATGAATAACCTTAGACCGGTACTATTTAGTATAGTGTCATTAGTACCTTTTTTTTTTTGGCAAATGAATGGCTTGAGTTCAAGTCATGTTCTACTGGTTATATAATTTCAGTTATATTAATACCAATAATTCTACTAAAAAAAATGAATAACATTATGGGTCATACCAATGACTAAAATATCAGGAAATATCGATGGTCCAGAAAATAGAAATTTCGACGGAAATATTGAGGATATATCAATATCGGTAAATAATTGAGAAAAATGATAGAAATTTGAAGAAAGCATGGAAACTTTAAATGAACCTTTTGGAGATGTTTGTTTTATCAATTATCTACTATATTTAACAAGAAAACCTTGGATAAACATTATTATATAGTGAGTTATAATAATTTAAGGTGAAATAGTAAATGTTAAATTACTGACAATTCTTTAAATTTACTTTAAATATCTCATTGTTTTTAAATGGAAGTCGTAAAACATGAAAGGTGCAACAAGCCAACAGATGAGTAAATTTGGCTCAGATTATCGCGATATATCGAATATTTCTCAATATATATTTCTTGAAATTTCCGAAAATTTTGAAAATATTTAACGAAAATCACTTGGTATGATTAGGAAATTTCGGTCCCCCCAAAAAAACTAAATTATCGCCGAAATTTTGGCGAAAATTTCAATATTTTAGTCCTTGGATCATACCCTCTTTATCAGGGACTTCTCATACTACGTGCAGTTGAGTACACGCCATGAACATGACATCGAACCAAAGATTGAAATATCTGCTATATTTTTGATATATCTCTCGATATCTCCTTTTTTTGAGGGACCGATATATCATAGGGGGGAAATATCTTATTTTCCACCGTATCTGTGAAATTTTTCTGATATCGTTAAATATTCCCGATATATTAATTATTTGAGATATATCCCCGATAAGATGAAGAAATATCTGTAAAATATGATGGAAAAAAAAAAACAAAAAATAGGAAAAACTCAATAATTCTCTAAATGCAAATATGTGTTAGGAGATATCTCCTCAAGGCAAATATGGGTGAGGAGAAATCCTCTCAAGGCGAATTTGGGTGAAGAGAAATACCCTCAAGGCAATTTTGGGTGAGAACTGAGAAGTAATTCTCTAAATGCAAATCTGTGTGAGGAGAAATCTCCTCAAAGCGAATCTGGATGAAGAGTATTCCCTTCAAGGCAAATCCGAGTGAGGAGTGGAATCCAGATAAGGAAAAATTCCCTGAAGACGAATTTAGGCAAAGAGAATTCATGATGAAGCAATTTTAGCAAAAAATAATAAAAATAAAAAATAAAAAATAAAAATTTTGATGGAGCCATGTTTCAAAAAGTAACTCATTCACTTCATCTTTCTCAATTATATTGGATTGACCTTAATTTTATTAAAGTTTTCAGACAAAGAGAACAGACTATTGGGTTATGATCCACACAAGCGTAAAAAAATGTGTTGCAATTATATAAATCATTTAGTACTATGTAGTATGTGACTCTGTGTAGTATGTAGTTTAGACACAGAGCGTAGTGAGACCTTAAATAAATCTCATGAAGGCAACAATCAATTTGGCTATGACGAAATTCACATTTCATGTTTTATTTTTTAGTATTTTAAATTTTTTCTTTTTGTAAAAATTAGGTGTGTGAATTTCATTTAAAAGAAGAAATAAGAGTGAATTGTAAACTTAGGAGTGTGAATTTCATTCTCCAATTTAAAAAGGTTTCTATCTTTTTTTATTTGAAGCTACTCTACTTCAAATTAGTTTGGATGAGCTCCTCGTCTCGATTAAACTCTTCTATTTTAGTACATATGGTTATAATTTTATAATTTGAAGCTGTTTTTTTTTTCTTTTCTAAATCCATCACTACTAAAAATCAATTGAAATGATCTAGTACTATATGATCTAGTGGCATAAATCTTTCAATTATAATTGTCCACTCGTGAGTTCGACTTGTTTTTTTTTTTTTTGAATAAAGGGAGGTGCGGCTGCCCTTAAGCCTTGATTAATGAAACTGTTGAATACAAGGTGGGGACATTGAGCCAAAACCCCTGATTACAATAGACAACTAGAGAACATCCTGAAATACTATCATGAGTCTCTACTAAACAACTGTATTCAATTAGGCACCAACTAGCAAAGAACGCTCTACTGGCGACTCTATTTGCTTTGACACAGCGGTGGCACAACGGAAAGATAACTCGATCTACGACTCGATTACAGCATAACATAATTTCCATACACACAGGTTTCCCATCATGTTGCCACTGGAAAATAAATCCAGTGACACTCAGTTTCACCCTGCCACTAGGAGGCAACGACCATTTGACCAAGCAAGGAACTTGCTGCCTACCTAGAGCAGACACGTTATTGCCACTAGGAGGTTGCGACCATTTGATAAAGTCAGGAACTCGCCACCTACCTAGAGCAGACAATGCACATAAGGTGCACAGACAGGCACAAGGCCTACTTCGCCCTACCCAAACATGGTAGAGACTTATTGTCAACAAAACAACTAAACAAATAGAACAACTAAACCGTAACCAACAGAAAACAAAGCACAACCTGCAAGGGCCCAAGACCAAAGGCCCGGCCCAAACACCACTCTCTCCAGTAAGGACAGCTAGCGCCACAGGCAGCCATCGCCGCCACCATACTCTCGCTCCACCTCGCCGCCGCAACGCAACACCACGCCACCACCTTGCCACACCACACCGCCACATAGCATCCCTATACCAAGGATCGAGTCCTTTTGACAACAGCGGCTGGATTCCAAGGCGGAACAGATCCCTGCTAGGATTGACTCAGTCCTGAGCTTGAAGTCACTGCCATCGCCCAGATCGCTGGTGCTTTGATGACTCCAAAGTTCGCCACCGGCCAACTGTGCCGTACTGACGCTCTTCACCTGCGCTCGCCCACAACCTGCGAAGGGCAGATCGAGATCGCTCTGTCCAACTCGGGAGATAGCCACCATCCACTTGCCTTGGGCCACGTCTCAGCCAGAAACCCTCGCCGGAGTGCACATAACCATCACAGGCCCGTCCGACGACGACGCCCTAAGGACACGCCGCCGGACGGAGCATCACTCTCGCTCAACCACACCAGGCGCGTTCTCCAAACCCACTTGAGTTTTTTTTTTTTTTTTTTTTTATATTTTCTGGGATTAAATACTATTTACTCCCTATACTTATAGAGTTTCATCGTTTCAGTCCCTGACCTTTGAATTTCACCTAAAAAGTCCCTGAACTCTCAATTTCCTTCGAATTGGTCCCTGCCGTCAAAATTTTTTGTTAAAGTTGCCGAAATTGTCTATTATACCCTCGCTTAATTTTTTTTTTCTCTCTCTTTTATTTCTTTTTTACATTTCACCTCTTGAAGGTCTGTGGATTGGAATCATCTGGATGAGGAGATGAATAGAAGGAGGTGAGAGAGCCGGAAGAAGAACAGGTAAAAACAATAAAATAAAAAAAAGATAGGAAGATTTTTTTTTTTTAAGTAATTGAGGGTATAATAGATTTTTTAGGGGAAGATAACTGAGTTTTTGACGGATGCTTGACGGTAGGGACCAATCGGGAGGAAATTGGGAGTTCAATGACTTTTTAGGTGAAATTCAAAGGTCAGAGAATGAAACGATGAAACCTTATTAGTGTAGGGAGTAAGCAGTATTTAACTCTATTTTCTGAGTTCCACTTGTTTATTCGTTGAGTCACAGCGATGGTTGTCAATTTGTCATGAGGTTAGTTAGCAAGAGGAACACAAATTCCTTGCTCATTCAACGTTTTATTTTTTTATTTTATTTTTTTCACTCGGTAAACTCCATCTTTCCCTCTTAATTTGGCGCTTTGCAAACCCACCATCACACACCTCATTTAGCAATATTATCTCCCTCTTTTCTCTTTCTCTTTCTCTTTCTCTCTCGTGAGATCACAGCAACTTCATTTTCATCTTTGTACCAGTACAACCTCCCAAATCCAACACTCTTCCATGGCAGGTTTTCCATGACACACGGTGTTCCAAAAGTAATGCTTCCCTGGCCAGACTCCCATTCCCCATAACTACACTACCGTTTTCAGAAAAGAACTAGTCGTTCATCCACCTTGGCTCAAAATCATTACATTGTACTCAACAATGGCTTTTCTCAGATTCCTCATATACACGCTGGCAATAACGTCCATGGTTTCTCTGCAACGCTGCATGGGCGACGACCCCATCCCGGCACAGCTAAACTACGACGTTTTGGGCCTCCTCGTCTTCAAATCCGACCTCCACGACCCTTCTTCCTACCTCGGTTCCTGGAACGAAGACGACGACTCCCCATGTTCATGGAACTTCATCCAATGCAACCCTACCACCGGAAGAGTCTCTCACCTCTCCCTCGACGGCTTAGGCCTTGAGGGCAAAATCGGAAAAGGTCTTCAGAATCTTCAGCACCTCAAGGTACTCTCTTTATCCAACAACAACTTCACTGGTGAGCTTAGTCCAGAAAAACTTGCTCTTCCTCCAAATCTCCAAACACTCAACTTAAGCCGAAACAGTTTCTCGGGACTAGTTCCCACTACTCTTGTGAACTTCAGCTCCATCAGATTTCTTGATCTTTCTGAGAACTCACTCTCTGGTTCACTCCCTGATTCGCTCTTTGATGCTTGTTTTTCGCTTCGCTACCTTTCTTTATCTGGAAACTTGCTAGAAGGGAACTTGCCTAGTACTCTTTCCAGATGCTCTTCTTTGAATGGCCTCAACATCTCCAACAACCGTTTCTCCGGTAACCCGGATTTCGAGTCCGGGATTTGGTCCTTGGAACGGCTTCGTTCTTTGGATCTTTCAAACAATGCTCTTTCCGGGTTTGTGCCAAAAGGGATATCAGCCACACATAATTTGAAAGAGCTTTTAATCCAGAGGAACCACTTTTCTGGGCCAATGCCTTTTGATATTGGACTGTGTCCGCACTTGGGTAAGATTGATTTCAGTGAAAATCTGTTCACTGGTGAGTTACCGCAGTCACTTCAGAAGTTGAATTCCTTGACATTTATGAGTCTTTCAGATAACATGTTCAATGGTGATTTTCCTCAATGGATTGGGAACATGAGCAGCCTACAGTACTTGGACTTTTCCAACAATGGCTTCACGGGAAGCCTCCCACCATCAATGGGTGACCTTACATCTCTCAGTTATCTAAGTCTGTCTAACAACAAACTTGTTGGGACACTTCCAACTTCTCTTGTCTACTGCAACAAGTTGTCTGTGATTCGGTTGAGGGGTAATGATTTCAGTGGGAGCATACCAGAAGGTTTGTTTGGTCTGGGCTTGGAAGAGATAGATTTTTCGGATATGGGACTTACAGGTTCAATTCCACCCGGTTCGAGTAAATTGTTTGAGTCTTTGAAGATGTTGGATCTATCAAGGAACAATCTCAAAGGCAACATTCCAGCAGAGGTGGGACTTCTATCCAACTTGAGATACTTGAATCTTTCATGGAACAATCTTCAATCAAGAATTCCCCCAGAGCTTGGATTCTTTTCGAACCTAACCGTGCTAGATCTCCGCAATAGCGCATTGTATGGTTCAATCCCAGGAGATATATGTGATTCTGGGAGTTTGGATATTCTCCAATTGGATGGTAATTCATTGACTGGCGCAATTCCTGATGAGATTGGGAATTGCTCATCCCTCTATTTGATGTAAGTCTGATTGATTATCTCTTGTTATCTGAATTTTTGTACATTGAAGTTTGAACTATATATACCAATTACTAACTGATAGATTTTCCTTTTTGTTGCAATTGCAGGAGTTTGTCACATAACAATTTAAGTGGTGATATTCCAAAATCCATTTCGAAGTTGAGCAAGCTCGAGATTCTCAAGTTAGAGTTCAATCAGTTGGGTGGAGAGATACCGCAAGAGCTTGGAAAATTGGAAAATCTTCTTGCTGTGAACATTTCATACAACAGATTAACAGGGAGGCTTCCTGTAGGGAGTGTGTTTCAGAGTTTGGATCAAAGTGCTTTGCAAGGAAACTTGGGTATTTGTTCACCATTGTTGAAGGGACCATGTACAATGAATGTACCTAAGCCTCTTGTTCTTGATCCAAATGCCTACCCCAACCAAATGGGTGGTGGGGATCATAGATTCCAAGGCGAATCTTCAGGGTCCCGAAAAGGACATCACCATATGTTCCTTAGCATATCTGCTATTGTGGCAATTTCAGCAGCTACATTGATCGCTGTTGGAGTAATTGTCATTACCCTTCTAAATGCATCTGCAAGAAGGAGGCCTGCATTTGTGGAAACTGCCTTGGAAAGCATGTGTTCGAGCTCTTCGCGATCGGGTAGTTTGGCATCAGGGAAGCTCATTCTGTTTGACTCAAGGTCATCGCCGGATTGGATCAGCAGTCCTGAATCACTACTAAACAAGGCCTCTGAGCTCGGGGAGGGAGTCTTTGGGACAGTCTACAAAGTTCCACTGGGAGCTCAGGGAAGAATGGTGGCAATCAAAAAGCTTGTGACAACAAACATACTCCAATGTCTTGAAGACTTTGACAGAGAAGTTCGAGTCCTTGGAAAGGCGAGGCACCCGAATCTAGTAGCCCTGAAAGGATATTACTGGACTCCACAGATGCAGCTACTTGTAAATGAGTATGCCCCCAATGGCAACCTACAATCCAAACTACATGATAGGCTTCATTCAAGTTCACCTCTTCCATGGGATGACAGGTTCAAAATCCTGCTTGGAATAGCAAGGGGACTTTCCCATTTGCACCATTCTTTCCGCCCGCCCATCATTCACTACAACATAAAACCAAGTAACATATTGCTCGATGAAAACCTCAACCCGAAGATTTCTGATTTTGCACTCGCAAGGCTACTAACCAAGATCGACAGGCACGTAGTGAGTAACAGATTTCAGAGTGCATTGGGCTATGTGGCACCTGAACTAGCTTGCCAGAGCCTAAGGGTAAACGAGAAATGCGATGTGTATGGTTTCGGTGTCTTGATCCTTGAGCTTGTCACTGGTAGAAGGCCAGTGGAATATGGGGAAGACAATGTGGTGATATTGACTGATCATGTGAGGGTTTTGCTTGAACAAGGCAATGTGTTGGGATGCATTGATCATAGCATGGGGGAGTACCCAGAGGATGAAGTCCTACCAGTGTTCAAGTTGGCCTTGGTGTGCACTTCTCAGATACCATCTTGCAGGCCAACCATGGCAGAAGTGGTGCAAATTCTTCAGATTATCAAGACTCCACTTCCACAGAGAATTGAGCGTTTCTAATTGTCAAAGAGCACATTTAGCAATCTTGCATAACTTGATAGAGATTGCTCCTCCTCCTTCGTTGTTGGAGTTTGTTAATTACTATTTTATTTTTATTCGGATTTGATAGATAGGGAAACTTCCACTTGTTAATTTGTTGTTCTTCTCACCTGTAAGCAGATTTTCCTGATTGCTATTTTTAGATATCTAATGCGAAATGGATGAACTGTGCCTTTGATTGCATTGTGCATTTTGGAACACTTGTATATATAGTTTGAAACCGGTTCAGATGAAGTCTTGAGCGCAAGTCAAGGAAAATGTGGCACTAAAAAGAGTTTCTGATTGAAGAAAAATATCACTAAACTAATGGCTATTTAATCACTTCATCACCATTTGCAAATCAAATTAGTCTAGTTATTTTCTTAACTCTATTTAGTTAATCACAAGATAAATATATAAAGATCTTATAAAGGATTCTACTTTTTTTTTTTCGAAAGCTTTGTGGAAATTGTTCATTGAAAAGATGGGGGAAACTTTGTTAGTTTGGATAGAAAACACACATTTGTGCACACAAATGTAACATCTCACATTCTCTCTCTCGAATTTCCCTACGGTTAAAGGTAGGTCTATGTACGGTACATTGTTAAGCTATTCGATCTGATTTCAAGCTAGATTACAACTACAAGGAATTTGTCGACTATTGTAAAAAAGTGGTGTTTCACGGGGTTGTACAGGAGTAGGTCAATCACAATCAAACTGTGAATTTCCATAATGTAAAACAATATTATTAGATAGTACCATAGAAAGGAGAGGTGACTTTATCATGACTATATATGTATGGCTTTCGTTTTCTACAAGGTAGACGACAGATAACACTTCACGGGTTTCTTTATAATTCAGCTTCATATCATGTGTGGTATTATATAATACAACAAGATGAAAATCAAATTGTAAAGTATACAATAATATGAAAGAATCTCCATCAACATCCCTATACAATAGCAAGGGAACACAACAGGACCAACCAATATAAACGACAGATACAATTATGCCAATCCAATGTGATACATGTCGAAAGTTATCATTCTTTACAATCTAAACCATTAAAATATGACATTCTCTTCCCCCAGCAACTATGAGTTGGTTTTCAAAATTCTTGGAGTACAATATGATATGGTATCATTCCCTTTGTTGCAACGCAGCAATGAGTTTTGAACTCTTTCGATAACCTAATTTGTTTAGTTGATCAAAGTATGAAACAAAATATTCAACATTTTTTTTTTGACTTTGTCAAGAGAAACCCAAAGGCTTCCTATGCCCAAGATAAACCCCTTCAACACATGTGAAATGCTCAAACTGTGCATTGCAGCACAGTGCCTGGCCACTTTGACAACTTCGGGGTTTGAACCTAGGTTGTGGAGCACACCCAACTAGGCAAGAACTACTAGGCCACTTGCAGTGGTTAAATATTCAACATACCATGAGATCCCATTGTCAATATAATTCCCACCTAGATATTCTACCTTTTATTTATTCATTTTAAAAAAAATTAAAATTAAAAAAAAAACGTAAGAAACAAATCCTCTCCAGCTAGAAATTGTAATTGTTCGTTGCCACAAAAAAAAAAAACAAACAAACAAAGCTAGAAATTGTAATTGTTATATGGATTAGATGGGATGAGGTCTACACCTTTCCAAAGATTATTGTGTTGGAACAAAAAGAATTTCATGGAGTTTCGGGTACCGCAACTGAGAGGAAAAAGAGAGAATCTGATCTTATGATGCTGAGGTTTTGCATGCCGTAAGATTAGATTGGTAAGGTCTGTTACTAGTTTGGTTGGAGTTATTGATTTTCGTTTAGGTTTTTTTTTTTTTTTTTTGTGTCAGATGGTTTGTCATAGTTGGTGTTGGTATTCCTTTTGGTTTTGCTTATTGAGTGGATTCTTTGTAGCTTACATTTTCATTTTGATTTCTTTATTACATTGTTATAATTACATTAGTTATAAAAATTGATTACCTGAACGGTGAATTGATTTGTGTATATCTGTTTGTGATTGGGGATTTAATTTTGTGCCAGTAAGAGCACCAAAATTGTATACTATATAGAATTCTCTGACCATTGAGAGAGTGGTGCTAGCAATGTGCACACTTTTGTTATGATGTGACCATTAGTGACATAACACTATGTCACTAATGGTCACATCATAACAAAAGTGTGCACATTGCTAGCATCACTCAATGGCCATAGAATTGTAAATAGTATACAATAGTATCATTTTTGTTAAACACATTTATTTTAAATCCAACAAGTTGCTACTGCAAATTCATAAACAAAAATAGGAATGCCACCGCAAACCCATTAGCTAAACATAATTCACAATGGCCATTAAAATTCCTCGTTTTGCTAGTGTCAACATGCCCAAAATCATCATTTATCAACCTCGTTGGAAGGGCTTCACTCCTTTATCTGTGACTGTGGACTGACAGGATGAGATAAGAATTTAGCTCAACTGCATAGAGTTCGATCTTTTCTCTTAATCCCTTGAATTTCTATATTTCTTGTATAAATCGAGATTCATTTCTGACCATTCATATCAATTTATGATCATTGATATTCATAATTTCTCATACCCATGCATAATATTCATGATAGTTATTGAATCGTAATTCAACTGTTCATGTTTTTCTAAACAAGAAATCATACGGTCACACTTTTTTATCAATTAATTAACTAAAGCAATCACTACTACAAAAATTGAATCAGACGACGCCTCTCACACGACGCATCATACTTTTCCGTCGTCTGATTAATTTTTATTTTGTTCGGACTTCGTTTTTACAAAATCTGTCGTCTGATATGGACTTATGAATTAGTTCAGAAGGCATTTAAGGACAAAACCGTTGTGTGACGCTTAAAAAATTGAGCGGCAAGTTTCCCACCATGTAAGTGGTGGCAAACCCCATCTCGAACCCCAAATTTTCCACCCAACATGTATTAATCATACGACAAAAAATAATAAAACCGTGGTCTGATCAATAAGTTTGGCTGAAGGAGGGAGATTTCCCACCACCATTTTTCTCTACCTCCCTAAAGAGGGAAGTCAAATTGATTGGAGATAGATACCAAATTTAAAATGCCTGCATTCATACCACATTTTTATAAAATTCTGATTTGTGAATCTCTGTCCAAATTGATATAGCTGGGCTTGAAGCCCTAACACTCGAGCAAAACAATAACAAAAATACCCGCAGCTCCTCAATCTTTCGACAGTGCCTCTCTCTCTCTCCCTCTCTCTCTCTCTCTCTCTCTCTCTCTCTCTCTCTCTCTCTCTCTCTCTCTCTCTCGACACAGACACAAACCTAGACCCATAAACAAAACTCACAACTATGAACTATCAGTGCCTCCTCACTTCAACCATATCTCTCTGTTCTACACGGTGTCGAAATCCATCAGATCTAAAACCTAGACTCTCTCATCTCTCTTCTCCCCGACAACTAAACCAGTTTCCGCCTCATAGGATTGATGGTGAATTCATCCCATCACTATTGCTTCAAAACAGATCAGAGAGAGCCTAGATTGGAAACCCTTTCTTCTCCAATTCTTCAAGTCCTCTTTCTCTTACATAATCCAAGGCGGCCTCTCTATATTCCTTCGACCCCATGAACGAGTCAAGAAGATCGAGTACGTGACAGGTGACGAAGAATCCTATCGCAGCGGTACCAGTGAAAGTTGATTGCCTCCTGAAAGGTAAACGTCCCAATTTAATTTCAACATCTGGGTGGATACTTGTTTGCTGTTTTATTGCTTAGTTTTTTGGGCATTGGTTCTTTATAATTGCATATTGTTATTTTCCAAAGTCGAATTCTAGTGTTCGATTCAAAGGGTCTATTTTGGACAAGCTGAAGCTCAATTCTTTGATAAAAAGATCTAGACTTTAAGTTGAGCATTGTGTTATTCTGAATTTGGTGTGCAGGAGAAGTAGCAGACTGTAAATGGCGGTTATGAAGCCTGGAGTGAGTGCCTTGTTTTATGTCGATGGGACTCTCACTGCTCCCAGAAAGGTACGATATCTCTGGTTTTAGTTTCCTCTAAGTCTCTTTCGTTTTTAAGTAGGGATCTTAAACAATAATTTACTGATTCAATATGAATGTACTCATATGTATGTACACGCTCTTTAAAACATCTCTAATTCATACATTTCATTGGAATGCTAGGATGTTACTCCGCAAATGTTAGGATTCATGCGAGAACTCAAGAAGGTACATAACTTATTCGTCTGGAAGTTTACATATATGCAGGGGCTCTTGTTTTATGAGGGGTTGGTTGGTGAGTGTCTCAGTGGATGGATTATATCCTTGTTGGATTTCAGGTTGTTACAGTGGGCATTGTGGGAGGATCCAACCTTTCTAAGATAACAAAGCAGCTTGGAAAGACAGGTATATATTTCTTCATTTTTAATGTAATCAACAACTTTAGATGTATTATAATTTAATTGTATGTAATGGGGAACTGACTTTGATGCGGCTAAAATAGCTTCATAATTTAACCCTGCAAAATGTAGTTGTCAGTATAGGATAAGCAGGGATCGTTCCGTCCTGGAATTGTAGGGTACACCTACACAAAAAGGTCAATTTCCAAATAAAAGAATAAAATGGGGGGTTTTGAAATTTGGTTCCTAATCTACTTAAAAAAAAAACAAATAAAAGTATCTACAATGATCGACTTCCCTATCTTAGACCACTACCACTCGGAAATTATTAAGTGTAAAAACAGAAAATTCATTTCAACATGCTACAAAAACGTGCCCAACTTAAATGCCTAGATATGAGTCCAAATGAAAAGTTGTCACGGTCCAATCCATTTATCTGATTCGTTCTAATGTGGGTTTGGATCAGAAAAGTTCTTACCAAGCCAAATACTACTAATTTTCAAAAACACTTAGCGTAATTCTCTTAACTACTAGCATTATCTAACCCTCGAATCAACTCACATGTGCAAATTAACCATTACACTTAGAATTTAACACGTAATTTCCAGAATCGTTTAACCATTGAAACATGGTTTTTACCACTTTTAAGAACTAATTGCTACTTGTTTAAATTAGCGCCTTAACAAATAACAATTACTCTTGACAAATTAAGCAAACACACAAGAACATTTAGCGTAATTCTAGCATGCAAACTTATTAACCTAACTCTAAAAATTACCTAAACACGTAAAAGGGCACAAGATTGTAACATGCATCATCAAAGAATTCTCGAAATTAACTCAATAATAAACTGAAAATCTCAAAAATATTAATAAAAATATTATGAAAATTTCATGCCTCCAATTACACAACTCGCAAATCCAAACACACAAAACCGAAACAAAAATTATAAATAGATTCATAGTTACACTTTGAAGCTTCCCTTAGCGGCTTGGCAACAAGGTGATGAACTCGTCTCTGCTATGGTGGTGGAGCATCCTTGACTTAGCGCCTAAGAGCTTCATGGATTGATGGAAGGATGGTAGTCACGGTCTTGTAGGTGATAGAGGTTTGAGGAGTGAATTAGGCAGAAGTGATAGGCCAAGAAGTGATAGGCCAGGAAGTGATACTCTTGGTGTCAAGAATGACTGCTATTTATAGTGGAATTCTCCTCTCTTGTGATGCAATCATGGCCATTCATCTAGAGGTGATTTCTCCTCCAAATTTCCTTGATTTTCGCATGATAAAGTCTTGGATTTTCTGATCGCTTTTCCCCTTAATGACTCCTGGTATATGCCTTGAATAGTGACCAGATACATCCCTTATTCCTCTCATTTGAATTGCACTAATTTCTTCTTCCAAGAATTGTGCACATAATGAACTCCTATAATCAAGAAAAATCATAATTTAATTAGAGTTTATAATCAATAAAAAAATAAGATAATTAGGAATAAATATTGATTATAAACACTCCCTTTTTATCTTCTTGAATTCTTCCTGATTTATGTGCTTCATCTTATCCTTCATGTTTCCTTGATTACATCACTCAAGAGTTCTTAATGGGATGGACTCTCTTTAAAACAAGAAAATCATAAATAGGAAAGTTCAAAAGAAGAAAGTTCCCTAAAACAAAATAGGAAATATTTCCTAAAATGAAAGAGAAAATTTTCTAAAATGATGTGTCCTTAATTTAAGCTCATTTATGTTCTTTTTCACTTCTTTTCTCCATTTCCGACCTAAAAACAGAAACTATGCTATTATTAATTTTAAGAGAGTAACTTAGCCAAATGAGGGAAAATACATATTAAACACGTCACACTTTGTGCTCCTATCAGACTCAAACTATAGTAGCAGCCAAGTATATATATATAGTACTTGTTCATTGTTTGAATTCTGATCTTTGTTTTTATTGGACCTTGATGATCAAAAAGTTTCAATGGGTAGTTCAACCATGGATTCAAATTTGCTCACCACTAATACTTTGGTGGTGATACCACCACTTAATATAAAACTGCCATGTGTTATAAAACATAATTATAGTTAATCATGATATTTTATTAAAAAATAAATTTTAAGTATTAAATTAATTTTACATGACGTGGTAAGTTTTAATTGGGTGGTGATATCACCACAAAATAAAAATGGTGAGCAAATTTGAATCCGTTCAACCATTGTCAAGCAATTCACACATTTATTAAACGACTTAATATTTTCTGACGATTCATATATTTATTAAATGACTTGACAACAAGGCAACGTACTCTGAACTTTCAGCTTAACCGATGTATTTTCCTTCCAAAGGTAGTCTTTCATGTACATTTTCCATGTTCTAGCTAGAATTATCAACTTCTAAAACTTGAGAATGATCATTTATGTGCATGTCAACAAGCACAAACAACCCATATTAGTCTATCCTTCAATACACGGTTTTGCACTTATATAGTGGTGGAGATTGTAGTGTTTGTTGTTTATAGGTCTGTTATCGAAGTTATGGTCATTGACTTGCAGGCGATGTTTTGTTAATATTCTATCTTTTGTACGTATTGATTTGTGTCGGTAGACGAACCAAAGAAGATTATATATGCATTTATGTTTCCTGGAGTAGTTGATATGAGGCAAAGGTTATCTTAGCCTTTATATGACTTGTTAGCTGCACTGATTCACAAGGGAACTTCAATTAATAGTCGCCACTATGTAGCACATATTAAGCATGAGATGACGAAAGCAATTGTGGGAATCTTATCACCATTAGAGACTCACCCGTTTGGGGAAGGGACTTCCAGTTCCAATAGCAAGCTTGTTAAACCTGAACCAAGACGTTAATTGATGACCCACCTTGCTTAGAATACATGAATGGTGTTTCTATTGGTGATAAGATGGATATTGATCATCCACAAACTTCATAATGTATTACTATTTTGATGTGGAGACATTTTCATCAAGTCATGCATATATGCTCATGTGTAATCTTAGGCATTACTGGAAAGATGAAGGGAAAACCCATGTTGAATGTAATGCCAACAATATAGGAAACTTGCATTTAATCTTTGTGCAGAGAAAAATATCTTGATTCTTGCCAAGAATACACATTTAATTCTGTCTGAAGCTCATTTTTGATCACTTGAGGAACTTTCTTTTTGGGTTGCGATAGATTGGCTTCGTCATGGGCTGACAAACGGTGGAGTAATAAAGAACATTTTTGATGTCCTTGTTTTATAATTTAGAATTCTTTCTCTTTCTAAAAGATGTCTTTCTGTTAGGTACAGGCGTGGATGGGGAAATCGATGGCGGCGCAGGCTTGAAGCAAGGGGTTAGTGGCCAGATCATGGCGGCGGCATGCCATGGATCGTATGGCGCTGGTCTCTGTTCGGAGGTGGGTCGCTCGGCGATGGTTGCAGAGGTGGGTTCGGGCTCCCAGGCGGATGGACACAGATGGGTGGAGCTGTTTACTTCCGTGGTGGAAGGGCACGATGATTCCCTTCTTGCTTCTCGGTGGTTTGGATTGGAATGGATCTGTTACCAGATCTGGATCCGGCCGACGGCAGGCAGGTGAATCAGTGTGGCTTGCGGTATTGGTTGGGTATCTCCGGGGAGGTGAGCTCGAAGGGAAAGGTTTGTTGCGGTGGTCTGCCGGCGGGGAAATTGGAGAGAGGGAAGATGACTGCAATAGCTTTGTTCTGGTCTTGTTTAGAGTTTTATTTTTGGTTTGGTTTTTGGTTAGTTTTTTCTGGTCATTAGTATGTCCCTACTCTTTTGAGTTAGGGTTGGGTCAAATTGAGGTGTCATGGATTTGGTGTCATTCCTGGGGACGAATTGATTTAGTTTCGGTTTTATCTTATAGTCAATGTGCTGACAAACGATCCTTGCATGTGGTCTGGTATCATTGGGATACGGTGTGGAAGAGGGCGTTGGTTTTTATGGAGGTTGTCTATGAGGTGGTATCGAGATTCTCGGGATTCTCTGTAGCCCGAGAGGTTGGGCGATATAGGTGGTTAGGGATTAGGCCCTTTCGACTCAAGAATTTCATTTTGGATGACGGACCCGTAACCGGTTTAGGCTTTAGGGAGGAGAGTGGGGAGTTATTGTCCACCACCGGTCATTCCCATGTTATGTAATTTTGGTTATCATCAATAAAGGTTCCTTTTTCTATAAAAAAAAAAAAAAAAAGATGTCTTTCTGTTGTACATGCAAGCCCACTCCTTTTCTTTTTTAGGGGAAAATAGGATTTGGGGACAATAATTACATTGTTGTCTGTCCAATGTGTTAAAAAGCTCATCTTGAGGCGTCGAAGGCGCAAATCTACAATAAAAATGAGTGAGTTTTGATAGTTAAGCGTGAAGGCGCAAAAAACGCGCTCAGGAGATTTTAAAGGCTAAAAAATTAGGCTCAAGGCATAAGTGCTGCCCTTTTTATTTATTTATTTATTTTTATTTTTTATTTTTTTAGTACTCTACTCTCAAACTTCTGTTTTGTGACACCAAAACTCATGGTCATGTTTTGTTTTAAGAAAACAACTTCTGGGTTCGCAACTTGGGGTATACTGTATGTCTGTACGTGGTGATGGACTGATGAGAGAGGAAAGATGGGTTCTTGATAATGTACAGGATGTGAATACAATGCGAAGGGGTAAGAAGATGGAGCATAGGTCCCTCCTTCACAAGCTGAAGCATGGTTTATTATTATTTATGTTAACTAACATCCTTATCTTTATCTTCTGATGATAAGGACTGTTCTTGAATTAAATTCACAGTTTAAAAGTTTTAGTTTTCATCTTTATTTTATATAGCTATTCTAGTTTATTTTTAGAGAAATTTTAAATACACACCCCTAACTACTTAATACACATCCCTATCATTTTATATTTCAAATCAAATGTTATAGGTAGGTTAAATGTCCAAAACAGACATCTACGTATTAGAAGAAGAAAAATTGAATCACGCCTATATTCTTTTTTACGTCTCTTTTTCTAAATCATAGACGCTGCAATGCTTCTTTCTTCTCAACACTTCATCATATCAATTTCAATAATTGACATGAATTCTTAAGACCTCGTTGAACAATCTTCAATATGTCGTGTTTCGATGAGATAATTATAAATTCTTGAGAAATTTTAAAGCAATGGAATCTACCACTCTATCAATTAGAATTCCATAAATTGCAATTTTCATTGTTTGGTTGTATCTCTTGAGAATTTGAAATGTGTAAAGAAATTCGAAATGACACATATTTTGATAGAAATTGAAATGAAGAATTCGAACAATCAATTCATTCATTTCTTTCCACTTAGAAATTCATAATTTTCAAGAATAGAATGTCAAACGAGGTAATTCATGTTAAGAAGTTATGAATTGCTTATTTTCATTCAAATATCACCTCTTTTTCCTTCATTCATACACACCATTGAGGTGTGTGTTCTTCATCTTGTTTATTATTCTCATGTTTAAAGATTTGAAGGGAACAGTAATAAATCTTTAAGGATTTCTCAATATCTAACACAAGTAATCAATATGAGCATTTACAAAATGTCAACCTATACTAATCATGCTAAATAGTAGCCTTAATATAGTCCAATAATATAACATTTCATGGTTTTGAGATTAAGGGTATTTTAGGTACTTTGGGTTGTGTATTTAGTAAAATATTAGAATGATAAATTAAATGGGTGGTATAGTGAGAATGGGGTGTGCATGAAGTAATTGGGGGTGTGTATTTAAAATTTCTCTTATCTTTATCTTATAAAAATAAGTGTTTCTATTGGGATCTCCAAATCTGCTCACTTGACCTCACTCCATTATGAATTATTAAATGACATATATAATCTACTACAAAATGACTATTAAGAACAATAATTATACCAAAAATATATTATATTGATTTTCTCTAAACTTTCCAATTCAATTATATTGGATGACATTCTTTATTATTTTCCTTATCTATTTTCATTTTCTAATTTCACTACATACTCTACATATTCTCATATATATTTAATAAGAATGTCCGGTATCATTTGATCTAGTGGCATAGTCTCCCATTTGTAAGTGGGAGGTTGTGAGTTCGACTCACGAAAGACTAGTTGTAGCATCTGAGTTGTTTATCTGATCCAATATATATATATATATATATGTAAAAAACATATGAGATCAAGTGAGTAAATTTGGAAAAAAAAAACTATTATTAGGTTAGTCCTGACCTAGCGCTCTGCTAGGGTTACTCGGTAGCCTTCCATTGTCGACAAAACTCCCAAAATTCTCAAAACCTGATGGCCACAGTCATCTTTAGCCTTGTGGCTCTATGTTTCTTGCTATTTGCTGTTTTTGATTAATCAGATGGGAAGCCGCCTTGGTCTGGGGCTTCTATCTCTGCTTCTGTCGTCAATTAAGAGATCTGATTGGAGGTTGATGTCGTGGTGGACGGGTTGGTGGCTGGTATTCTAGATGCTTTTGTTGGATTCCGGCGGGGATCAGAAAAGGGTAACGACGCTCATGGTGGATTTCGGCGGGACTAGCCTCGGGTCGAGGAACTGCTGCATATATGGCGAAGTCCGTATACTTGGTGGCTGGCCGGAGATTGGGATCGTCTTTTGAGATCAGGATCGGGATCGGAGCCGGGTGTCGACTTCGGGATTGGGAATGGCTTCTATTGCAGGCTGGTGGGGGAAGTGAAGATCCGTCTTGGTCGTCCAGGAATGATGTGGTGGGCTGGCGGCGGCGGTTGTGGGGTGTTCCCCTCAACTGGTATCAGCGACGGCGCATCTGGTGGTTGTTGGGTGGAAGAACACGTGTGGGTACAAGGGGGCTAGGGCTTTGGTGTACCCTACTCTTTGGGCCTGTTCTTGGTGCTGCTGAGCCTCCTGGGCCTTGAACTAGTTTGTGACCCTTAGGTTTGGGCACACTGGTCTAGGGTTTCAAGCGAGCTGGATTACCCTTTTGCTAGGTGGTTGGATGGATTGGGTCTCTATGGCCCATAGTGCTGTTTAATTTTTGTTTTGGGTTGCAAAAACCAGTGCCTTAGTTGGAACCATTTTATGTAAGCTTTTAGGTTTCTAGGTTTTTGTTAGAATAAAAATGCGTGAATTTACCAAAAGGTGGGTGTACTCGGGATTTTTTTTCTTCTAGATTGGAACCATTTTATGTAAGCTTCGAGGTTTCTAGGTTTTTGTTAGAATAAAAGTGCGTGAATTTACCAAATGGTGGGTGTACTCGGGATTTTTTTGGGATTTTATTCTTCTAGAATAGAGTTTCAGGAGGTTTTAAGGAATGATTCTTTCTGTAGACCCCATAGGGGTGTTTCGTTTTTGTACTGCTTGCTGAATTATAATGAAAGGGCTGACCTACTTCCTTCAAAAAAAAAAGTGAGTAAATTTGGAGGTTATAACAGAAAAAACCCTAAAAGATATACAATTATCTTATATTTGTAACTATTATATATAGTTATATACTTAAATACACCATTCTCAATCAATAGTAATCATCACAAACCTTTCATTAATGATAATCGATCATTTTTTTTATATTATTAATGTTCTATATATAAATATATGCATATCTTTCACTACTACAAAAAGTTAATCACACAACACTAATCACACAACGGAACAAAAATCATCTGTTGTGTGTTTAAGTAAGCTTTATTGCACAACGGTACTTGTTATATTCTGTTGTGTGAATGCCAACAAAGTGAAAACTTTTTTATCAGAACTACATTACACAACGGAAATGTGGTAATGTCTGTCGTCTGAGTCTTAAAAAAATTAGCGGCAGATTTCCCTCCACTTTGGAGTCTTGGTTGGCTCTTGAAATATTGAAATTTGGGCTACTAGGACAACGGGTTATACTATTTCCGTTGTGTGATTGAAAAATCAGTAATCAAAATTTGAGGAAACTTGCTTGAATGTCTTCCCCTAGATAGGCCTAGTGCAAGCTGTTGTAATTGTACAACAGATTTATGATTTTCTGTTGTGTGAAGATGGAACTGGACAGCAACATTTTGAGCCAAAACGCTGAAGGCGCCATGTTTCCCTCCATGATTTCACATTTTGATTTTTAGTTCTGCACTCAGACGACAATCGGTGAAATTTCTGTTGTGTGAATAACTTGGAGAATTTTTAGTTAGGTTTAATTGCCGCATCGTGTCGAAAAGAAAAAAACATAGCCCTCCTCTCAACACTTGACACCCAGCTCTCTCTCGATCTTAAACCTAGAAACTCATGTCATCTCTTACAAACCCGTCCCTTTCGAATGGCTTCAATCTCATAGGAGCCGCTTCCTTTGCTTCCTCACCTTCACCCTCTTCTCTCTCGCTAACATCGTCCTCAACAGCCTTTGTTTTTCTCTGCCTCCCGCTCCATCTCTCTCTCTCCCTTCCGCCATCAAAGCTTCCGTAAGTCTTTCTCGATCTCAGCCAGTATGATTATGATTCTGCTTGTGAAGTTAATTTCTTCATTTAATTAGGTTGGATGGTTGAGCTTCCTTTAGTCGGAAATGGTGAGAATCTATTCAAATTGTTATGGGTTTGAGTGTTTGAGTCACCTCTCAATTGAAGGTGAAGAAACCTCCCCCCTACAGCGCTCCAAGTTCCAGAAATTCCTTGACAACTTCTGCAAAGCAAGTGATTGCTTCAGTGCAATCCGGCTGATTCTTCTAAACCTCAATCAGGAGCGCGGTAGCTATGGCCTTAAGGAGTCGGTGCTGGCAATTTCGCCCTCGTCGCCGCCAAGGTTAGTTAAGGTTTTTGCCAATTTTCTGTATTATTTTGCTGAGTGGATCTTGGTTCATTTTCATGAAGAAATGGAGATTTTGTATATCACTGTTTCTTCTGTTTACTGCATAAACATTGAGATTAGATTCGCAATTACGAAAAGAATGGTACATTGTTTTCAGCATTAGTGACTCAAAGTCTTTGAGTGTGATTGGAGTTTGGTGCATAGTTTTGTTATTTGGTTCTCTTGGTTTTGATGGTTATGTTTTGCATTTGTTATTTGTGATCAAGGTGCTGCAATGGAGACAGGGACTTAGTTCAGGTGGACTAATGATTAAGGAGTTGAATGACTTGCTTGATCGTTTGGCATCCGGTGAAAATAGGTATGTTGCTTTTGTCCTAGTTCTTAATGAGCTTGTAAATGCTTAATGTGACGCACCTTATTGCTAATATTGTCTTCATATGTGCTAAACACTGTTGACTTGATTTTTTTTTCCCCTTCATTTGGTCTCTCTTCCTCTCTAGCACTGTAAGTTAGGATGGGGCTTTAATTAGCTTTGTGGACAAACAGAACTTGGGTTAGCTAGTAAATCTTTGGATGTAGAGATCTAATAATGAACAAATCCCCTCTGACCTGCCTAATATCCTTGGACGTACGTTCTCATTCATTTGATCATATTGAGAGCCAATTGTGTTTATTTATTTGCCTGCTTGTACCAGAAAGTCTATTCCTTTTTGAAAGGATTGTTTTGGTCACCCTTCATGTTGCTATCCATATGGTCTATATTTTGTTTTATGTAACTTATATTATCAGTCGACAACAGCAGAGTTCATGTTAGGTTTATGTGGCTGTATAGCTTATACTACTTAACTTGAGTTTAAGTAGTAAGTACAATTCTTCCACCCTAATTTGTTTTTCTTACTCATATTTTTGTGGATAAGTATTGTATTCAAATGTATTTGTTGGAACTTAGTTTAAATTACTTGTGTATAATTGTATGTTGCCATCTTGCTTCAAGTATGGTTTATCAAGACATCATTTAGCTCACTTCAAGTATACTTAATTCATTTTCTCCCTGTCACGCCTTATATTTACCTTTTTATTGGGGTGGGGTTGGCGGGTTTACTAAATAGATTCAACCATGTGAACAGGGCAGAGAAGACTTCAATTCTTTCTACTTTGGTACAGAAGACAAATGCACAAGAAATGAAGTGGATCGTCATGATCATTCTTAAAGGTGTTCTCTAATGAGGTCCATGATTTGTGTTTCTTATCATCTATCTATATGAGCTTCAGTTCTTTATGTTTCTATATTTTCTTCAGATCTGAAATTGGGAATTAGTGAAAAGAGCATCTTCCATGAATTTCATCCGGATGCTGAAGACTTGTTTAACGTTACCTGTGACTTGAAATTGGTTATTGAAAAGCTGAGGGACAGAAGTCAACGACATAAACGACAGGTCTGTAACTAATCTAAAGCAACATTTATATATCTGTTAAAAACATTTTATGGTGTAACAATTGTTTCCTAGTATTTAATACTCACTGCTTCAAGCTACAATCAAGGTTGGAAAAAAAAAAAAAAAAAACTCTTCAAGCTACTCTGAGAGAAACTATTTTAAGCTATTGTTACAACTTACATTCCGAAGATTTAAAAACTGCCAGTGAGTTTTGTGAGTTTCTTATTAACAAAACATCTTAACGATTCTCTTTTTAACATCTGCTCTTGGTGTTATAAATGTCTAATTGAAATACCTTAAGGAGAAGATTTCTTCATTGTGTTCTGGTGTATTGTTTGTTTTTCAAAATGCTTAAATGAACAAACTAAGTATGTCTCTGTATATTAATTGCATGACATTGAAGTTGGAAAAGCTGTGCGCCCGCAGCTAGCTATGAGAGTTGGTGATGCAACTGGTGCATGGAAAAAGGTTTTATATAACACGCTAACATAAATGTGAATTTGAGTACAATAGGGATAGTGTATAAACTTATTCTATCTTTTATTTTTTTCCATGTTAGTTTCATGGAAAGGAAGTTGTTGTTGAGTGTAAATTCGACGGCGATCGCATCCAAATTCATAAGAATGGAACCGAAGTACATTACTTCTCAAGGTAGAGGCCTCTTATCAGATACACAAGTCTTGCTCAAAATTTATTAGTCTGAAGTCTTTATCTTGGGGATTTTATATTATGAACGACGTGCTTTAGTTGTCATTACAAATTTTTAGCACACTAATCTGTAAATTTACGTTTGCAAAATGTCAGGACTACTCCGATAGTAATATTTTTCCCGTTAGAAATTATGTATCTTGCCACATCATGTTTTTATAAAGTGATAGTATTCGAAGAATGCTACACTCAAAAATGTTTTGGTAGTAAGTTATTTTTCTTGTGCAGGAATTTTCTTGATCACTCTGAATATGGACATGCAATGTCAGACATTATTATACAAAATGTTCAGGCTGATAGGTATTTATCTGTATCAACTTTCCATTTTTGGCTGCCTATCTCTTATCTCTTGTATCCCTAACAGAATCTATACTAGGTATGAGTATGCTTTGCTTTCATTTTGGCCCATTTTCTTCCTTTCTTGGCTCCAGAGTATAAAGTACCTTAATAAGTTCCCCATAATATGGATGATGATGATCTTTCAGTCATTTTTGTGGTCTTTGGTATAAAGGATCAGGCTTTTAGGCTGTAGTAATTCTTGTATTTTCCTGCCATCATAAACCTGGCATTGTCTAATTTTAGAATGCTTTACTCTCTCAAAAGCTTTTGAGTTCCTGTTAAGCTAACACGATGTAATGCATATAGTGGCTGCCTTCCTCATTATCCATATGTAAAACTACTTATTGAATTGCATATATTATTTACTTTCAAATTTTATACATTTTGGCATGAGCAAACACATGCAGCTGCCTTTTCAGTGAATTCCTAATTGTTCTTCATCTTGCAATCTTGGTAGGTGTATTCTTGATGGTGAGATGTTGGTCTGGGACACATCTCTGAAGCGTTTTGCTGAGTTTGGTTCAAATCAAGAAATAGGTTTTTATTTTTATTTTTGATTTTGATTTTTTTTTCTTTAATGAATTAAATTTTTTTCTTCTGATTTCCTATTTGCATATTCTGTATTTGCTATTTATAAATTCGTTTTCCTTGTTTGACAGCAAAGGCAGCGAGGGATGGACTTGACAGTGATAAACAGGTTTATATTTTAACTTTTTTATTTTAATATTTTCAAGCTTATAGAAAGAACCATAGTACAGTTTAGCTAACTCTTTTTATAACCTCTCCGCATGCAGTTGTGCTGTATCCTTTTTGTCTCTTGCCTCGGTCAATAGAATGTTGCAAATCAAGCATGTTGAAGGTCAGTTATGAAAACAGATGAGTGTGTACCTTGACATGACCATTGACTAGATGTTGCATTCGATATCCTTTACGTTGGAGATACTAGTGTAATTCACGAGAGCTTGAAGGAAAGGCATGAGCTTCTCCAGAAAGTAGTGAAGCCTTTGACGGGTCGTTTAGAGATTTTAGTACCCAATGGTGGCCTTAACACTCACCGTTCTTCAGGTAACATTGTCTTCATAATTGTTTGTATGTTTTGTTCAATAGTCAGAAATTGACCTTGTGCAGTCTACATTGTGACTGATCAGATGATTTTTTTGGGTTAGATGTCTGCTTAAATATATAGTATATATATTTCATTTTCTTGGTGTTCTGTCGGCCTCCCATGTCAAGCTTGGATTGTTGTGTTTTAGGTTGGAACAAAGCAAAAATTTAGTCTAAGATAGGCAGTTTTAAGGAGCTCAACCCAAACTTCAATTTTGTTCCTATGAGTTATAATTAAACTTTATTGTCCATCATGATGTCAAGTCATTTGTGATACTTCATGATTCCGTTGAGTTCATGTGGTGCTGACTTAATTCTTTGATCTATGAACTCCCACAGACATGAATGATCTTTGGATGAACAGAAGTTTAGGAATTTAGGAAAACAACTTCCTGCTATGCATCTAGACCATATTCTTCTTCTATTCTGTATAGGTAAATTTTTGGTTTGTACTTTGTAGCATAATGTCTGTGACCCGATTCTGGAAGGCATCTGAAGATATTTTTATAATGTGTTAAGAGTTGATGCTGCCAGGCCTTCTCTCTGTTTCTGTCTTTGTCTCTCTCTATCTCTTGTTCTTTTTTCTTAAGAGATGTGACTGGGTATCAACTGTCACAACTCCCGATTCTTTAACTTATTTGTTGCCTTTACACTTACTTCATATAGTAGAAGGTCCACATTTGTACATGCTATATTCTCTGTAATATCCAACTTGTGATGAGAATTATGCTGGCTCTTGCCAGTGAGTTCCCTCCACATTATGTAGGAGTAATATCCTTTTGGAAAACCTCTTATTAATTATGTGTCTTGCCTGGGGAGAAACTTTTTAGATAATCATCTTTGACATGCAGATATTAATTTGTTATTTGATCCAACTAGGTAAAGAAAGTTCTTTTTGCAATAAAGCTGTTTCTGTATTTGCATTTTGGTAATTAAAGGATGATCATCTTTTCAAAGATGTGCTGAATACATGAAATTTTGGGTTGTTCTCCAACCTACCTGTGACTCTGAGATTTATTCCTCATTTTTTATCATTTTTAATGATTGCTTGCTTTTAAACTTGAAGTCCATTACCGTTCAAGATTTCGGGTAATGTTGTTCATGTGTTCAACAGTATCAAGCAATTAATGTCATTTTGAATGCATGGCCACAAGAAAATAATGTAAAGATTTATTATAATCTGCATGGTTGCAAACTTGCAGATATATGGGTACAGAATGGCACTGTGGGCAGAGCATTTAGGACTTGTTGAAGAATGTTTCAATCAGCCAGAGTCTTGAATGTACGTGTTCAAAGGGTAAGGTCATTGGGTGAGCAAAACTGGAGTCAATACTAGAGCTTCTGCAAGTTCCTTCTCCATCATGTGTAGGATCGATGGCTTAAGAGATCGAAAGATTGCTTATCATCTTTGCCTACAAGAGAGCTTCTGCAAGAACAAATGAAGGTGCATTAAAGGAAAGCAGCCGTAATCTATATAGTTTAGGTCTCCCTAGCTAGAACATTTTACAAGTACAGACTCAATCTCTGTTGTCCTAGCTTGAATTATAAGGATTGTAGTATTGTTTCTATGGTCATATATTGAGTATTATTTTTGGAAAGATGTTTATATGGATATTCTTCTTGTTGTCCAAATTTCATTCATACAATATACAATGCAAAAAAATGTGTTGTATGACTGTAAAAGAGTTCAAAATTAAGGCTTTTCCCACAACAGTTATTGGTCGTTAGCCAATTTGATTACGATATTCACACCACAGCTAAACAAATATAATTGTTGTGTGAACTAACAACCAACAACAAAAACAAACAAAATTCTGTTGTGTGACATTCATAACACACAATAGAAATAAATCATCTCTGTTGTCTGAGTGATCAACAGATAAGAGAGATTATTTCACATTGGTTGTGTCACATATCTCAGACAACAAAGAAAGAGTTATATCTGTTGTGTGTTATTAATCTCAGACAACAAAGAATGAGTTATATCTGTTGTGTGTATATATATCAGACAACAAATAATGAGTAAAATCTGTTGTGTGTTATGAACCTCAGACAACAAAGAATGGCTTATATCTGTTGTGTGTTATAACTCTCTGACAACAGCAAAATTTCTTTCTGTTGTCTGAATGTGACGAGGCATCCCCGCGCATGCCATGCTAGGCAGATGCCTGCGCAGAATTCACACAACGGAAATATGTTTTCTGTTGAGCAAACTGTTATCACACAACGGTGGAATCACCGTTGTCTGATTTTTTAATCACACAACACTCACTTAGACCACGGTGAGCTTGGTCATCAGACAACAGAAATCCACCGTCGTCTGATGACCTTTTTGTAGTAGTGTTTTATACCGTAAGGCTTACGTACGCCTTATGCTTTAAAACTTATGTCTTAATAAGGCTCTCTTGAAAACGCATCGGGGTACGCCTCAGCTTTTTAAAACATTGATTGTCACTAGGTATTTTACCATCTAAAACATCACTTTGAACTTTTTCTTTCCCTTTCTACTAAAGCAAGATGTAAGGATTTTTTATTTATTGTTTTATTTTTTTATTTTTTTATTTGTTTGGCTTTTGACGACTCACATTACAGTTATGTATATGCAGCGCTCTTGACAACACCTCCATCCAATGCGTGCATGCATGGGAAAGTTCCAGCATCAAAAGGTTACCTGTATGAACCGGTTGTTAGCTGAAGCTTGGACCAAGTTGTTCTCCAAGGTAGTTGCTTGAGTGATTTAGTTTGATGTTGTGCGAATATTT
This sequence comes from Rosa lucieae, assembly GCA_024704745.1. Lineage (NCBI taxonomy): Eukaryota > Viridiplantae > Streptophyta > Magnoliopsida > Rosales > Rosaceae > Rosa > Rosa lucieae. Next base: position 31,302,561 of record CM045495.1, on the reverse strand, counting down.
TGTTATGTTTATAATGGCTTACGTACCCCAGTAAAGTATATCAAACTCATGATGCTTCCGTGAACCTATGCTCTAATTAACCGTAAAACCTGCTGAGCACCTGGGTTGTTCAACAGTAAAGGGTTTATTTTTTTATTTTTTTTTCAAAACTATAAAGGGTTTAAGGCTTTAAGCCCTCGTTTTAGAACTGTGGTGTGAATGCCCTAGGCGCTACATGGAGGGCCTCTGCACCAAGAGAAAAGCCCTGCACACCCTAAATTCCTTCTATTCTTTCAGCTGCTATATCTGAAAAGAGGGGAAATTTTCACTAGTTTTGATAAACCTCCTGAACATTTGAAATTCATGGCATGGTCCTTCTAATTCAATCGGTCTTTTTTCTTTGTTTTCAGTACCCCTGTATGTGGGCGGATCTGTGGCCACCTATTTTGTAGTTAAGATGTTCAATGAATTTAGGGGGGGTGTATTTATTTAAGAGTCTACAAGATTTTTTTGTATTTTAAAACTCTATAGGTATTCAATTCAGATTTTAAAGCATCCTTTAAAATCTTGATGTATTCAATAAATGTTTAAAATTATCGACTCAAATATGTCGATATTCAAAAGTATAAAGATATTTAAGGATTTCATTAAATGTTGGATTTTGGAAGATTTTATAGTGCCTTTTATACATATTGAAACTCAAAAACAATCCAACCACTTCCCAAGAGATTTTGATGGATTCTATCTCACTCAAAAAATGAAGAAGCTCTTCACCAAAAAAAAAAAAAAAATTTGAAGAAGCAGCTCTCAATAGGTGACACTCATCCATTTTGCCTTAAACCTATTATCCCACTATCATCCTCTGCCTTTGCTCTCATCTAATAATTTTTTTTCTCACTATAGCTCTAGAAGCCTTAATCCTTCTAGCTAATTAAGCTCACTTAAGATGATACATATACACATAACACATGTTTCTTTTGTAAATTAGATATGAAATAAATTATGTCATTAGTTTACTATTTTATTTTTTGTCTGACATTTTGGCTGGTTAGTTTTCTCTTACTGTTCATATATCATTATACACAATGTTAAGAATGGTAATGTGATGCTCCGGAAATTCGTATTTATTTTCCGAGGATTTTCCGGAATTTAAATTGTGGTTATTGGACGGTTTCGTGGCTCGTGGATGGAGCGGAAGTGTTTCGGACGAATTTTTATTCGGAAAATATGACTTTAGGGGTGGCACAAAGGTTGAATTTTGATACGTTCAGATTCTCCAAAAACTTCCTTCACGAAAGTTGTAGAGCGCAACGATACGAGTTCGTGGACATATGTAATGCGTCAATCGGAATTCGTATGAAGAAGTTATGGTCATTGGAAGAAGTTTCCATTTTGGTATAAATAAGGAATTTCCGAAAATATTTTCATAAAATCCCATTTCCTTTTTCGGAAACTCTCCTTTCTCTCTCCTCAGCCTCCGCGCTACCTGACTCGAGTTTTCCGACCTTTCCTGATGTCCGCCGGCGACGAGACCAACGCAGACGTGGTCGCCGTTATCTAGCTGTCCTCCTTCTGGTGCTCGACTGCGACGGAAACCACCAGAAAGTAGAGATCGGAGCAGCTACAGTCGAGGAAATCGGGACCCGGTTGGTGCTCCACTTTTCCAGCGACGTATTGGCCGATCCTTCGTGGTTTTGGAATCTCCTTCTCCTCTTGATCATCCCTATATCTGTGATGCCCCGAAAATTCGTATTTATTTTCCGAGGACTTTCCGGAATTTAAATTGTGGGTATCGGACGGTTTCGTGGCTCGTGGATGGAGCGGAAGTGTTTCGGGCGAATAATTATCCATAAAGCGTCAATTAGGGGGGGGCGCAAGGGTTGACTTTTTATTCGTTGAGATTTCCCAAAACTTCCTTCACGAAAGTTGTAGAGCGCGTCTATACGAGTTCGTGGACATGCGGAAGGAGAGAATCGGAGTTCTTATGAAGAAGTTATGGGTTTCTGGAAAACTTTCCATTTTGGTATAAAATGACGAATTTTTGGGAAAATTGCAAAAGAGCCCAGATTTCCCAAAATGGAAACCCGAGCTCGGTCTCTCCCTCCCGAGCCCGCACGCAGCCAGCCACTTCGCCGGCGTCGTTCTTGCTCCTCCGGCCACCATTTACTTCTATTCAAAAGTGGATTTTGCACGCCTCAATCCCCTCTAGAGGTCTGTGGAAGGATTGAAGAGAGATTAGAGCTGTGGAGGGAGCTACATCGACTGGAAGAGGCCGCTTCGGGGACGAAATCCCCTTGATCCAAGTTGGCAATTCCGGCCACCTTTGCCGGTGATTCTTGAGGGCTTTTGCAGCTCAGAGGACGTAGATGCTTCTCCCAAAGTGGCTTGGAGTGATTTCACTTGTGCAGGACAAATCGAAGCTTTGAAATTCTAGGGTTTCCATCGAGCTATTTTGTTCTAAGGTAAAATTGGATCAATCGGTTCATAATTGGACTTTGGTGTAGTTATGAAAGTTTAAATTGGAGTTGAGATGAAGAACTTTGGTGTTGGGAGTTTTGTCAAATTCCGACTTTGGGCTGGCGGCGGCGCCGCCACTGTGTTGGTGTTTTCCGGCAGTTTCCGGCCACCTGAGGGATAGTTCATGTCCCTAAGTTCGATCTACTCATCGATACGAGCATTTCGATATATTGTTTGTAATTTTTGGAGATGCTATGAACATGTTAGGGTTTTTACGGTTTTGGACCGTTCGATGTTTCGATCCGTGAGGATCCGACTATCCGATCGACTTGTGGTTTTGGCATATCGATCGTAGAAGTATTCCGAAGACATTGGGTGGTCTCGGATGTGGTTCGTCTCAATTGGCATCACTTTGGGGATTTTAGTTCAAAACAGGGGTTTCAGACTTAAATCGTTTGTGATTGTTGTTAAGTTGAAACCGTATGTGATTAGGTACTTGACAAGGTATCCTTGGACGGTTGTTTTGTGGTGTAGCTGTCTTGTTCTGTATTGAAGACGCAGAGGGAGTTTCGAGGTGAGTAATCTCACAAGGTTCATTAATGAACGAAATACCTTTATTGTTTTGAGAGTTATTTAGTTAACTGCAAACTATTGTTGGTATTAGTGACATTCCTGAGTGAATGACCACATATGTGTGTGTGTGTGTGTGTGTGTATATATATATTTACGTGAAATATGTATATTCTTATGGGTAGATATGCAATAGGGATTGATGGGTTTCATTCTATTGCTTGAGGCTTGACTTTTTGGGAGAATGTGTTAGGAATTGGGAATACCTCTTGTTTGGGAAGTGTCAAGATTTGTCATTGGTACACATCATGGGGGGAAGCATGGAGATATCTGATGCTCATGAGTACGTGTTTTTAAAAGAGAGTTTCGGGGATTCTTTCTTTTAAATGTCCTGTGACGACTTGTGAATCATATTCTATTTGTTAGGTTAACGATAGATATGATTGAGGGTGTGTTGATGTGTTGTGTGTTGTGTGTCTAGGTTGGACTGATTTGTTATTGGTACATCATGGGGGGTAGCGGGGAGCTATTTGAAGCTCATGAATACGTGTTTTTAAAAGAGAGTTTCGGGAATTCTTTCTTTTAAATGTCCTGGGACGACTTGTGCATCATATTCTATTTGTTAGGTTAACGATAGATATGATTGAGGTGTGTGTTGTTGTATTGTGTGTCTAGGTTGGATTTATGTGTTGTGTGTCCAGGTTGGATCGATGTGTTGTTTTGTCCAGGTTGGACTGATTTGTTGTTGGTACATTATGGGGGGTAGCGGGGAGCTATCTGATACTCATGAGTACGTGTTTTAAAAGAGAGTTTCGGGGATGCTTTCTTTTAAATGTCTGGGGAGGACTTATGTATCATATTTAATCGTCAGAGTTTCAATTATTATGATTCCGTCACGGGGTGATTTGAGTTGCTTTCTTTTGGGAAAAGAATGTGTTGTTTTGGGAAAACTGGGTGTGTGTTACTTCTTACGAGTTGATGGGTTTCCTCGTTGGGCGAGTTGTGCATGTGTGGTTTTGAGTTACTCATACAGGCTTGCAAAAGCTTACCATGTTGCGCCCCGTATCCGAGTTATCCTTTTACTGTGTCTAAGTGAATTACTTTATGTTTTACCGTCCTTGGTTTCAGTTTTTATCATTTAGGGGGGTGCTAGAAGTTGACTTTTGATGGGTTAACAATTTGAGAAAATTTCCTTCACGAAAGTTGTAGGGGACGTTTAACCGAGTCCGTGGACATGTAGTATGCTTAAATCGGAGTTTGTATGTAGAAGTTATGGCTTAAAACGTGAAAGTTACTATTCATGGTAATTATATATATAGGGAAATTACTGTTGGTAGATTTCCATTTTCGGAAATCCACCCCAACTCGGTAACTCTCTCTTCTTCCCCGAGCTCTCTCTTCCCTTCGGCCTCCCTTTGATTTCCGGCCGATCTCCTCCTTCCGGCCACCCAAACGACGAACTCAAGGCATAGGACGACTCTCCTCCTCCCCCTTGACACGCCTACGGTGGTGATTCACAACGATTTGGCCGAAATTTCGCAAATCGGGCTTCCAAACTTTACTGTAGCAGTCGGCTTCAATCGTTGATTTCTTCCAATTCCTGCCATCTCCGGCCACAAAACCAGGCATAGTAGAAGCGCCTCGGGCCATTTGTCATTTCCCCTCAAGCTTCTAGCTTCAATTCGTGGTGTAGAGAGCGAATCGAAGAAATTTCAAATCCTAGGGTTCTTGAGTTTTCTGGAAATTTTCACCGGCCAAATTGGAGCTCTTCAAGGTAAAATTGGAACTTGTTGTAGTTGAGAAAGAGGTTGCGTTTGTTGAGTAGGTGGTGCTGCCAAATTTTGGTGGCCATCGGAGGTGTTTGCCGGCGACGCGTGTAGCTCACGTGCCGCCACTGTGGATGGAGTGTGGTGGCGCGTAGGGTGGAGTTTTGGTTTCTATTTTTAGCTAGTTAAAATGTACATGAGTTGTGGAGGTTGTAAATGTGACTCTGGTGTAGTTTGGTTGGAATCCGACGTGGATTGAAGGAGTTGGGTTTAAAGGAAATAGGGTTAGAATATCAATTTCTAATTATCGTCAATTTAATTTCCCGTCCTGGAATCATATTTTTCACAAGTGCTATTCGTACAGGACGAGAGGAGTCTCCATAAGAGGAGAATATCGATCGACGACAGGATTAGCTGAATACTGTGAGTGGACTTTTGTTTTTAAATAAATGATGCATGCATTTATTTATTAAAGTATGCTCTATTTAATTATCATATTACATTTCGAGCATATGATTTAATATCAGAGATTGATTTCGCTTTATCTCATATAATTGCTTTCGATAGTGATTTGTTTCCGAAGTTGGTTATGATTTATAATCCTATTTGACGAATTATTTATTTCCGATGTGATTTCCGGAATTATACTATTTATATTATATTTCTATTCGTCGATTTGAGATTTTTAAAGGATTTTTGAAATGGGATTTCGATGGAGTTATATTTCTTATTTATTTATCGACTTTCGGTTTTGGCATTGGGAATGCCTTGATGATGATCTTGGAATTGGTTTTGTTTCGATTTATGGAGATTATCTTGGCGTGTGGGACACGTCGTTGGAAATTCATTTACGAGAGTTGGGGAAGCTTTATGGATTTATGTGGTTTTCGGATTTTCTTCTGCCATACTATGGGTGACTATTATCATTGCTAGAATTGATCTTCCGCCTTTGTGGCGAGAGGATGGGATCACCGAAGCCCGTCCGCCTTTGTGGCGCTGGTTACTGTCTTTGTGACAGTAATGCTGAAGCCCAGTATCCTAATCGCTACACTTAGTGGCGTGTGGGTATATAACGGGAGTATATGGGAGTACTTTAGCCTGGGACGCTATCACCCGAGCCTGGGAGGCTCATTCGTATGGCTATCTTCTTCCCCTACTTTTACATTATTACTTGACTAGCGGGGCTGGTATGTTTTTCCCGAGTTTTTGAGTTTAAAGAAAAACGTTTTATAAACGTTGCATGCATCGAGATTTTATAAATTTAAATTTGTGGGAAAGTATGAGACTTTTTCCTTTTCCCTTCTCTTATAATTATTAATTTTTGTCCACTCACGCTAACGTGTTTTTCAATTACTTTCCCCTGGGCCCTTCGATTTCAAATGCCCAGTTCTCAGAGTTGCTGCTTGGCGTACTTGGAGCGAGCCGTAGTGACCGAATCAGTTTCCCGCCATCTCATATTGTAGGTTACCTGTTTAACCTACTGTACTCTATCGTACTTTCTGTTTAGCTGCTCTGATTACTAAGGGAGTTGTGACCCGAACTTGTAATGAATTATATTCGAGGTTCATGACCTAACTTTGGTGAATTATTGTATTTTAATTTATGGAGCTTCGTTGGACTTTAAGCTTTTGAATTATTATTTCTATCTTTGAGTTAGAGTTGGTTGAAATTTGAGAGCAAGGGGGCTCCAGGAGGATACGGTTGGGATATTAGAAGTGTGTTTGGTTTCTCACAGGTTTGGGTTGCCTACTTTTAAGGGAGGTTCTGCCGAAATTTTCGGTAAAATTTTCTTTAAAAGTGGGTCCCGCAGGGCCACTTCAGATTTTAGGGTGAAATCTAAGGCGGGTCCTGTCATACCGGTTTTGTTGTGTGGCAACCTGGTACACCATTCAAACGGTGTAGGGGTTATTTCTGCAGGTCAGGATAATCGTGGCTGAACCTGAGGTGGCGTGCTAGTAGCATCACGGTAGGAAGTCAATTTTGTGACTTTACCGTTATATAGACTTCCGTTGTAGTGAGCTCTGAGGAGCATTTACGTTTTATTTTGTTGTTGACAATTTAATTTGTAAGTTTGTGCAAGATATAACTCTGTGGAGTAAGTGTATATTGAGTTTGAGGGTTCAGGGCATCAGTATGTACTTGGTTTAAAGGGAAAAAGTTTCCAGGTATTTTGTATTAATGGCTGAACAATCACGCACGTATAATTATGGGATTATATATCAATTTTTTATTTGTGTTAAAAATCAGGGGCGTGACAATATCCGCCTTGAGAGACGATTTTGTGTGAGGAGTGAAAGATCAAGGTTTGAAAATCATTGGTGCACAACGAATCTGGGCCTTGATCAGATGGCAGTGATTTCCCGATCTTGCAAGCTTGATCTTGGACGACCTAGGCCGAACCAGACTTAGCTCCAGGTATGAAAGTTGCTCTACTCTTCGTGATGAACATTTCTAGATGGCTTGATTGTTGTGGTTTTCAGTTTTGGCAGGTGGTGGTTGCACCGCCGACTGTGGCGGCGTTATGGTGGCCTTCCGGCCATGGAATGGATAGTTTCTGGTTTTATATATCAGCTACTCGTCGATACGAGTGTTTCGATATACAATACGCATGATTATATTGTGATTTTTACGGTTTCGAACCGTTTGATGATTCGATCCGTGAGGATTGAGTGTCCGATCGACTTGTGATTTTGACATATCGATCATAGAAGTATTCCGGAGACATTGGGTGGTCTCGGATGTGGTTTCGCCTCATTTGGCGTCACTTTGGGAATTTTGGTTCGATTTAGGGTTTTGAACTTTATTCATTGTGTTTCAATGACTGAATCAAGGCCGTACTTCCTTATGTGTTTGACAGAAGGCGTTCTGTAAGCAGTCTAGTAGTGTGAAGAGGCAGCGGGAGTTTCAAGGTGAGTAATCTCAGAAGGTTCATTAATGAACGGAATACCTTATCGTTTTGATAGTTATTTATTAACTATAAACTATAGTTTGTATTAGTAGGCATTCCTGAGCGAATGACTATGTATATGTATATTTACGTGAAATATATATGTTTTGGTGATTTGTGTGAGTTGTTTTCTTGATTGAAACGTGTGAGTTTATCTCGTGATTCGTGTGGATTTATCCCGTGATTTGTGTGAGTTGTTTTCTTGATTGAAACGTTTGGGTTTATCCTGTGATTTGTGTGAGTTGCTTTCTATGTTATATTGATAGAAATCAAGGAGTGAGTTGCTTTTTATGTTATATTGATAGAATTCAAGCGTGAGTTGTTTTCTATGTTTCGTTTTAAGAGGAAATAAGGTGTGAGTTGCTTTATTTTATTTCGATTTGAAAGGAAATTAAAGTGTGTGTTATTCTCCTTTATTTTATGTTTTAAGGAATCAAAGTGTGAGATGGTTTCCTTATTTCTGATATGAGTTGTGTTAACTGTTTTGAGTTACTCATACGGCTTGCAAAAGCTTACCGGGTTTGTTGTGTGACAACCCGGTACACTATTCAAACGGTGTAGGGGTTAATCCTGCAGGCTAGGATAATCGGGGCTGAAGCGGAGATAGCGCCCTTGCAGCTTTATGGTAAGAAGCCATTTTTGTGACTTTACCGTTGATAAAGACTTTCGTTGTATAGTTAACTCTGAGCAGCATTTATGTTTTATTTTGTTGTTGACAATTTAATTCGTAAGCATTGTAATATATGACTCTATGGAGCGGGTCAATATTGACATAGTGGGTTCAGTGCATCAATATTTATTTAGGCTAAATGGGAAAAAGTTTCTAGGTATTTTGTATTGATGGCTGAACGTTCACTCATATATAATTATGGGATTGTATATCGATTTTTATTTTTGTTAAAAATCAGGGGCGTGACAGTTTGGTATCAGAGCGTAAGGTGCATATTTGCTGACAATCAATACTCCTCGAGTGATGGCCCGTCTGCAGCGGATCCCCATCTGATGCTTTTCGGTATTGATATAGTCATTGGGTATGCAATGAGTGTTGGAATGTGAGTCTTCATGGTAGTGTTGGCTCAGTGAACAAGTTATAGGAGCTTAAGGTAGCTTCTAGGAGTTATATTCTTTTGAGGAATGAGGACCTTTAGATTTAACTCTTGTTTGCGTAGGGGATAGAGTTGTATCTTCTGAAGTAGTGTGTGGTAGATTTAGTCATAACTATGACTTATACTTGTGGTTGGGAGTTGTACAAGTATTAAGGACAATGTGCTATTCTCCTTAGGTGATGGATTCACAAGGAGGTAGAGCTAGGGGTCGAGGTAGACCCAGAGGCAGGAGTAGAGCTCGAGGTAGGGGCAGGATTCCTCCTCTTGTTGAAGAGATATTCGAGATTGAGTTGAGACATCGAATGTTGAGGTGCCCGTTCCACCTGTTATGGAGGTTGTTAATGTTGCGGATGATACTCGTTTGTCGAAGTTGGTAAGGGAGATTTTAAGGCTGGGAGCAGTCTTTTTCAAGGGAAGTACGGATCATAGATGGTAATCTATATTGAGTCACAGATGGTGATTGGTCACTGATGGTGACTGATCACATATGGTGATCGATATTGAGTCACAGATGGTGATCGATCACAGATGGTGACTGATCACAGATGGTGATCGATATTGAGTCACAGATGGTGACTGGTCACAGATGGTGACTGATCACAGATGGTGACTGATCACAGATGGTGATCGATATTGAGTCACAGATGGTGACTGGTCACAGATGGTGATCGATCACAGATGGTGACTGATCACAGATGGTGATCGATATTGAGTCACAGATGGTGACTGGTCACAGATGGTGACTGATCACAGATGGTGACTGATCACAGATGGTGATCGATATTGAGTCACAGATGGTGACTGGTCACAGATGGTGACTGATCACAGATGGTGATTGATATTGGGTCATAGATGGTGACTGATCACAAATGGTGATCGATATTGTGTCATAAATGGTGACTGGTCACAGATGGTGATCGATATTGAGTCACAGATGGTGACTGATCACAGATGGTGATCGATATTGAGTCACAGATGGTGACTGATCACTGATGGTGATCGATATTGAGTCACAGATGGTGACTGATCACAGATGGTGATCGAGATTGAGTCACAGATGGTGAGTGATCGCAGATGGTGACAAAGGCATGTTATTGGTAATCACGTCCTTGGCCGGACAAGTGGTTATGATTTCAGTCAGAACTCTAGTCTGTTTGTCATTATAGCTTATGGGGGTAACGGTCGAGGTTGCTGGAGACTCATATGTATGTAGTTTAAAGAAGAGTTCAAAGTGCATTCTTCCTTTATTGTCTAGATGAGACTTGAATTGCTTCTTGATGGTTAAGTTAGCAAATAGAACATTGTCACAGCGGTGACTTATGTTGTCCTTTCAGTGGAAAGGATATGGAGGGTTAGAAGGAATCATGGTTGCATGGTTTCCTCAAGCTGATGTGTGTGAGGATAAGAAGGTACCTTATCTAATTCTGCTTGTGTGCTAGAATAATGTGTGATAGTTGTGTACTTCTTTCCTTGTGTTGTGTTGTGATAGGTTTTGCCTGTTGGCTATAGTTAGACCTATGAGTATGGCATGTTGTGTGATGCATCCTTCATTGTTGTGGTAGTAGGGGATCTATACCACTTTGATTTTTATTGCAATGGCAGGTGATGATTTATGTGTGGGGTAGGTGGGGCTAGACCTTAGCTTGATTTTGTGTTCCCAGGTTGGGTAGAAACTTATTTAGTTGTAATGTATAGGCTCGATTTGAGTTTAAATGAAGGTTTCATTTTCAATTCTTGTGATGTAAGATTTGCATTATCGATGATGTGATACAGATACTATTGTGATAACAGGATTCTGGACTCTTGTGTGATCTGTGTGTAGTACTGCAGTCACAGAGTCTTTGTTGGATAGTGTACGAGAATGTGATCCATGAAATGATTGGGTTACCACCAAGCGGTGTGATAAAGATTCCGAGTGTTATGATACTAGGTTGGGTACCTGTATCTATTGTTGATCTAGGTATGTTGTACTGCGAGACGAGAACAGGTTATTGAGGAATGAGAATTGGATTTTTGGGGATGAGTTTATTAGTGCTTGCGGGAGTGGTACATTTAAATTTCGGGACGAAATTTCTTTAAGGGGGTGGAATGTGATGCCCCGAAAATTTGTATTTATTTTTCGAGGATTTTTTGGAATTTAAATTGTGGTTATTGGACGGTTTCGTGGCTAGTAGATGGAGCGGAAGTGTTTCGGACGAATTTTTATTCGGAAAATATGACTTTAGGGGTGGCGCAAAGGTTGAATTTTGATACATTGAGATTCTCCGAAACTTCCTTCACGAAAGTTGTAGAGCGCATCGATACGAGTTCGTGGACATGTGTAACGCATCAATCGGAGTTCGTATGAAAGTTATAGTCATTGGAAGAAGTTTCCATTTTGGTATAAATAAGGAATTTCCGAAAATATTTTCATAAAATCTCATTTTATTTTTCGGAAACTCTCCTTTCTCTCCGTTCTCACTCCTCAGCTTCCGAGCGACCAGACCCGAGTTTTCCGGCCGTTCCTGACATCCTCCGGCGACGAGACCAATGCAAACGTGGTCGCCGTTATCTCGTCGTCCTCCCTCTGGTGCTCGACGGCGAAGGAAACCACCGGAAAGTAGAGATCAGAGAAGCTACAATAAACACAATCGGGACCCGGTCTGAACTCCACTTTTCCGGCTACGTATCGGCCGATCCTTCGTGGTTTTGGAATCTCCTCCTCCTCTTGAACATCCCTATATCTGCCTTAAGGGACGATTTTGTGTGTGGAGTGAAAGTTCAAAGTTTGAAAATTAGTGGTGCACAACGGATTTGGGGCTAGATCAGACGGCAACGATTGGCCGATCTTGCAAGCTTGATCTAGGACTATCTAGGCGGAACCAGACTTAGCTCCAAGTATGAAAGTTGCTCTACTTTTCGTGATGAACATTTCTGGATGGCTTGATTGTTGTGGTTTTGAGTTTTGGCCGGTGGTGGTTGTGGTGGTTGTACCACCGACTGTGGCGGAGTTATGGTGGCCTTCCGACCATGGAATGGATATTTTCTGGTTTTATATATCATCTACTCGTCGATACGAGCGTTTCGATATATAATACGCATTTTTTGGAGATCGTATGATTATATTGTGATTTTTACGGTTTCGGACCATTTGATGATTCGATCCGTGAGGATTGAGCGTCCGATCGACTTGTGATTTTGACATATCGATCGTAGAAGTATTCCTGAGACATTGGGTGGTCTCTCGGATGTGGTTTCGCCTCATTTGGCGTCACTTTGGGAATTTTGGTTCGATTTAGGGTTTCGAACGTTATTCATTGTGTTTCAGTGACTGAATCGAGGCTGTACTTCCTTAGGTGTTTGACAGAGGGCGTTCTGAAAGCAGTCTAGTGGTGTGAAGACGCAGCGGGAGTTTCGATGTGAGTAATCTCACAAGGTTCATTAATGAATGAAATACCTTATCGTTTTGAGAGTTATTTATTAGCTGTAAACTATAGTTGGTATTAGAAGGCATTCCTGAGCGGATGACTATGTATACGTATATTTACGTGAGATATATACGTTTTGGTGATTTGTGTGTGTTGTTTTCTTGATTGAAACGTGTGATTTTATCTCGTGATTCGTGTGGGGGTTATCCCGTGATTTGTGTGAGTTGTTTCTTGATTGAAACGTGTTAGTTTATCTCGTGATTCGTGTGGGTTTATCCCATGATTTGTGTGAGTTTTTTTCTTGATTGAAACGTGTGGGTTTATCCAGTGATTTGTGTGAGTTGTTTTCTTGATTGAAACGTGTGGGTTTATCCCGTGATTAGTGTGAGTTGCTTTCTATGTTATATTAATAGAAATCAAGGAGTGAGTTGCTTTCTATGTTATATTGATAGAATTCAAGCGTGAGTTGTTTTCTATGTTTCGTTTTAAGAGGAAACAAGATGTGAGTTGCTTTCTTTTATTTCAATTTGAAAGGAAATTAAAGTGTCAGTTATTCTCCTTTATTTCGTGTTTTAAGGAATCAAAAGCGTGAGTTGTTTTCCTTATTTCTGGTGTGAATTATGTTAACTGTTTTCAGTTACTCATACGGGCTTGCAAAAGCTTACCGGGTTTGTTGTGTAACAACCCGGTACACTATTCAAACGGTGTAGGGGTTAATCCTGCAGGCTAGGATAATCGGGGCTGAAGTGGAGATAGAGCCCTTGCAGCTTTAAGGTAGGAAGCCATTTTTGTGACTTTACCGTTGATAAGGACTTCCGTTGTATAGTTAACTCTGAGCAGCATTTACGTTTTATTTTGTTGTTGACAATTTAATTCGTAAGCATTGTAATATATGACTCTATGGAGCGGGTCAATATTGACATAGTGGGTTCAGGGCATCAATATGTATTTAGGTTAAAAGGGAAAACGTTTCTAGGTATTTTTGTATTGATGGCTGAACGTTCACACATATATAATTATGGGATTGTATATCGATTTTTATTTGTGTTAAAAATCAGGGGCGTGACAGGTAAACTGCCATACTTTTTTGTCAATGATATAGTATTATAGTTGGATCCACACATCCACTGCTTAAATATTAAAGGGTTAAATACTGTTACTCCCTGAACTTTCAAGGAAAAAACAGTTCAGTCCCTGCCTTTTCAATTTCACACGTTTACTCCCTCATCTCTCAATTTTGTACCAATAGGTCCATTCCGTTACCCTCCGTCGAAAAACTCTGTTAAATAGCTGACGTGGCAGTCCTTCTATAGTAAAATGTCTATTATACCCTCAGTTCATCTTTTTTCTTTTTCTTAATTTATATTTTTATCTTTTTTTAAGTTATTCTTTCTCTTTTTTTTCTTCTTCTTCTTCTTCTCTCTCTCTCTCTCTCTCTCTCTCTATTCGGAACAATGGCTCAAGGCTCATCTCAGTCCCAAGCGACGTCGTCTTCCACGACCTCACACCTCGACGTCAAGGCTCCTCGTGGTTCAGTTGGAATGCGCAGCCGTAGTATAGGTGGAGGCGGCAACTCCAGCTCCGGAGGCATGGGCGGCAGCGGCAGTGGCTCTGGTGCCGAAAACAACATACTCAGGTTCTACACCAACGATGCTCCTAGCTTGAAGATCTCCCCCACCGTCATGCTCGTCATGAACCTCTGCTTCGTCGGCTTCGTCACTGCCATCCACGTCTTCGGCAAGCTCTACCTCTACCGATCCACCGACGGAGCTTAAATTCCGAATCTTAACACGGATCGTTCTGGATCCTGAGGTATTTGGAGAGTAATCGGTAATTTCAATCGACCATTTGGAGGCTTTGATCTTATTTTTGTTGATATTCATAACTCATTTTAGCTCCTAAAAGATCCGATCGGATTTTTCTACAGGTCGGATTTGGTGAATTGGGGATGAATTGAAGGGTGGGGTCTAGAATTTGGGGGTTTTTTAGAGTGGTGGATATAGATGGACGAAGGTGTGAGATCTGTTGGCCCTTTTGGGGTGTTGGTGAAGAATAGGAATTCTTCGGGGTGTTTAATTTTGTGAGGAAGAAGCCTGGTTAGTGGAGGTGTTGGTTCTTCGAGTTCTCAGAAGGTTTTCGAATCGAAGAAGGAGAAGAAGAGGTCGAGGTTGGTGATGAGTGATTCAGGGTCGAGTGATGAGCTATTGATGCCGAGGAGGAAAGTTGGGCCGGAGACTATTCGGGTTTGTAATGGTTTGGACAAGGGCATTGTGGAAGGGGGCGGAATGGTTCTAAAGAGGGAGAGACTGGAGCATGGTAGGCGGAATGAGGATGGTATGATTGGTACAAATTATTTGGATGATGGTGGAGGAAGGAGAACTAATTTGGAGGTGTTTGAGTTCAATGAGTATGATGGGATTGAGGGACAAACGATGAGAAGGAGTCGGTTTGGTGATGGAGTTATCAGAGTTGAGTTTGGGGAGAAAATAGACTAAAAAAAAAAACAAAAACAAAATATATATATATATATATATATTGAAAAAAAAAGTGAGGATATAATAAACATTTTACTGTAGAAGAACTGCCACGTCAGCTATTTAACAGAGTTTTTGTACGGAGAGTAACCGAATGGACCTATTGGTCTAAAATTGAGAGATGAGGGAGTAAACGTGTGAAATTGAAAAGTCAGAGACTGAACTGTTTTTTCTCTGAAAGTTGAATGAGTAAACAGTATTTAATCCAATATTAAAGAAGAAAGAAACAAATTAACCTACCAAAAACATCATAAGGAATGTAAAATCTAAATAAATACTAGTAAATCAATCAATTAGAATTAATCAGAGTCCATATAGAATTTAAACAATCTGTGGATTAAGTAAATCCATGGATTATAAAAACTCAAACAATTTTTTTTTAAATCTGAATTGAATACACCTCACTTAATGACTTAAGATGAGTCATAAAAAATTAATAATTATCTATTATTTTTCTTTTCTTTTCTTCTTCTTTAAATTAATTTGTCAATTAATGTATTAAAGACATAATAAAAATCCCATTTAAGAAAAAAAAAAGTGACAATTAAAATCAATGATAACTGCTCCGATTTGGAATACAATTAAGAGAATTAATTGTTTGGATGGTTCTAAACTTCTAGTTAGACCTCCAAATTTGATATTTGGATCTCCAACTTTTTTCAATTATTAATAGAGTTTATCAAGTCATATGAAAAGATAAATAAGGACATAGCAAACTGTAGAAAAAAAAAACAAAACAAAAAAAAAACCTTCCCAAATATAACATTCAATTAAAAAAAATTCCGAAATTTCCTTATATTGCCATATAGTGTTATAATTTACCTAAAATAATTATGTAAAAATAATCATTTATATACATGGCCTACCATTTAATACAAATAAATTCAAAACAATCTGATTTGGAATTTCCTTAAACTAAATTCATTGAATATTATGATATAGTTATTACTCGATCTTCCAACCCAAAACCCTTGAAATCCTTTTTTTAGTAAATTCAAAGGGATTCCAGCAACATATCAAAATCGAGAACCAATCCTCTGATTAATTTTGGTGGAGGAGAGACCTACTCGTAAGAGCGATATCATGTGATTTTGATTTATTCTTCCTCTCATGGTTGAAGATGGAGATAAAAAGTAGAATAACTGATTGTTGTATCTCATGTTCAATGGTGTTTTGGTAAAAATAAGGAGGTCTACTTAGCTTTTCAAGTATTTCAAAAAGTAAATTAGAGATGTACTAAGTATGGGAGGTCCAAATAACAAATTTGAAGATCCAACTAGAACCACCCAAATTGTTTTTCTCTTAAAATTCATTTACTACCCGAGAAAAAAATTTGATTTGTCAAATGAATTCCTATTGATTTTCAATATCTTCGCTACCTTTTGCTCACCTCTTTTATCATCATGATGACAGAGCACAATTAAGATTCATCACTATTAGTGCATTTTCTTGTTTATTTTGTTCATTAGGTGATCGAAGAAGTTCATCAGTACATGTGATTATGAATAAAGTAAGACAATCAAGGGAATGATTTGATATCCAAAACATGGTAGTTATTTAAGACTTTTAATTAGAAATAATTTATGGTAGTTATTTAAGACTTTTAATTAGAAATAATTTAGAGAGAGAGAGAGAGAGAAGTCATATGGGACTTCGCCGGAGTCTGGTCACTGGTCACCAGTCGCCGGATGCCAGATTCAGGTCACCGGAGGTCCTCAAAGAGGTCGTCGGCAATCTCATAGGTCGCCGGAGAGGTTTATTACCCCCCATAAACCTTTATTAAAGGGCAATAAAAAATTATGAAACCTCGTCGAATGTCCCCAAAGAGGTCACCGGAGATCTCACAGGTCGCCGGAGAGATTTATTGCCCCTCCCATAAACCTTTATTGAGGGGCCATAATAGTTTATTATGGGGAGGGGGAACTAATCTCCCTAAAATTAGACAAATAAAACTTTGATTGAGGAAGAAAATGAGAAGATTGCGTTAATTCAAAACCTTCAAAACTTTATTACGAGATAATAAAACATTTTTTCCTTTTTTTTCTTTCCTTCTCGGCCTTCTGCCCACAGTTTACTACAAAATAAAAATAAAATTGATTTGGGTACCCAAAAAATGCTCTGGGCACCCACGTCCGTTGGTGAGGGTGAGAATGTCGAACGCATTTCCTCATATAACAGTCGGCTTAAGCTCTACAAGCTCCAAACAAGCCTTCAACAGTTCAACCGGAAGCACCGGCGACAGGGTCGAGAACCCAAGGCTTATCGGACATACGTGCTAATTGGGCAGCGAGCTTCATGGCCGGTAACCAGTCAGCGGAGAGTGTACCCGCATTGAGGGAAGAAGTTCTACACCACAGAATTAGGCACATGACTTGGAGAGAAAGAGAAAGAGATGAGAGAGAGGTCTGATGTCGGATCTGACGCGCTTGTCGGAGTCCCGACGTCGGTGTCGTTGGCGACAGTGGAGAAGCTGAGCTGCGCAAGGGAGAGGATATGATGGTACTTCGGCGACGCGTCGGTGATTGTTGAGAGAGAGAGAGAGAGAGAGAGAGAGAGAGAGAGATAAAATGTAATTTATTAATTAAGTTAAGGCCTTAATTGATATTTTACTTTAAATTGGGTTAATATGAATAAAATTTTGTTGATAGGGTAAGTGGGAATACATTTGCTCAATTTTATGTTTTGAGTCAAGGACCCATAATTTTATTTTAACTATGAAACTAGCCTCTTAACACACGCGTGACACGCTTACGCATATGTCAATTTAGTCTTTCTATTATATTTCATTTTTGTTATATTTTTGTGTGTGAAAAAATATTGATACAGTTTTTTTTGGGGGATAATTTTTGTTCTTATCTTTCAATACCTGAAATTATAATTAAAAAATAGAAACAAAAAAAAAAAGAACTGCAAAAGCAGTTAGAGAGAAATTCTCCCACGTTTGGGAAAGAACAACTCCCATGATTCCTTTATTTTTTTAAATTATGATTTTATCCTTGATATATGATCTATACTATTATTAAGAGAAGGTATTAGACAAAGTTGAAAATGTTGACAGATTTAACTCTGAAATATTAAAAAATGGTCCTTGACCCAAAGTACCAAAATAAGTTAAAATTATCTCACTTACCCCAGCAACCGTTTTTTATTCCTACTAACCCAATTAATAGCTAAATGACAAATTTACCCTCCGGTTAATTAATAAACTACCTCATGCCATCTTCTCTCTCTCATCCCTTTCCGATCTACAACTCTCTCTCTCTCACTGCTTCGTACACATATCCTAAACTACAAACCCTAAATTGCCCAACCTCTCTCTACAATTCCTCTATTTCCCGATGGCCTCTAAGACCCCCGACGACCCTTGCATCTCTGAGATCAGCGATTTGTGTCAATTTTGTGTCGAATTCGGATCGGCTACAGCTGCGTTCGGGTTTGGGTGGAACGGAGCCGATATGAGCTCAAGGGAAGCTCCAGAGCTACCTCGCCGGAGTCCAACACCTGGTGCTATCTTGGAGTCAGAGCTCCGAAATCAGAATTTTTTTTTTTTTTTTTTAATAATGGGACAGAAGGGAAAAGAAAAAAAATATAGTTTTGAATGTCTATTGGAGGGCAATAGACGTTTTTAAATTGATATAATCTCTTCGTTTTTTTCTTTAAACAAAGTTTTATTGTCTAAATTTTGGGAGATTAGTTCATATTCTGGCAACTGAAAGTTCTATTGGAGGATAATAAACATCTATTGGGGGGCAATACATCGCTGATAGACGTCTATTGGGAGGCAATAGAAGTCTATTGAGGGGCAATAGAGGTCTATTGGAGGGCAATAGAGCTTTATTGCCCCTCTATTAGGGGGAAATAGATGTCTATTGGGGCAGTAAACCTTTCCGGTGAGGTTTTCTGAAAAGTCCGGTGGGCTGCGGCCTGTGACCGGTGACCGGATTCCTACGTCTGGGAACCGCTCTGTATATATATTCCAAAGAGGACGTCCGCACTGTTGCTAAAATGCGGACGTCGACGCAGCAGCCTTAATCAAGCTTCGACGGCGCGGTGCCGCTTGCCGGACGGAGGCCAGGGGTAGGATGGACCGGTCTGCAGTCGGCTGGAGTCGCCGGTGATGAGGTTGCAGCTCTGCCTATAAAGTTACAGTTGCAGGTCGAGTCGCTGCCCAGAACTTGCAACCTCGACCTCCTCCGACCTCGATCGCTGCCCAGAACTGTCTGGGATGCCTCCGGCCTCCATTCGCCAAGCCCTGAGCAGCCGTCCCTACTGCGTCCTAGTCTGTACTTCCCTAAAGTGTGGATGTCCGCTTCAGAACCGGCCTGTGTGTGTGTGTGTGTGTTTTATCCAGGGCGGAGCTCCGCTTTGAAATTAACATGTGAAGTTCGAGTTTTTGGTCACTTTTCGATCGCAAATCCACATCTCGATCGTTCAGTTTTTAGGTACTAGTGTATAGATCATCTCTGCAAATTTTCAGCCAAATTGATGATCATTAAGGTATCTAACTTGCTTAAACCAATGGACGGATTGAATCTGTCAACCTGAACCGTACTAGTTTTAAGGTAGTTATCAATGCCTTAACGATAATCATTTTGGCTGAAAATTTGCAGAGATGATCTATACACTAGTACCTAAAAACTGAACGGTCGAGATGTGGATATGCGACTGAAAAGTGACCAAAAACTCGAACTTCACACGTTAATTTTAAAGCGGAGCTCTACTCTGGATAGGATCTGTGTGTATATATAAAAATCAGTAACCTCTTTATGCTTTCTGTCAGCACTCGCGACTTCTAGAGAGGCCTGTTGATTGGTCTTTAAATGTGGTTTGATTTCCGAAAAGTCTTCCCCTAGCCTGTTAGTATTTGAATTCATGTCTTCAAGTGTGTGGGCAAGTGTTCTTTCCTATTTCATATCTATGTTGAGAATGCAAAGTATGTCAGCCATAAGAGACATTTATTTGGAAGGGGAATGGTGGTTGTTTAAGAAGTTATCATGTTCTTTTAGCTTTTTCTGATCGACTTTATTGATCAAAGTCAAGCTTGTAATTATTTTTAGGATTAATACAGTTTACCTACCTAAACTTTCACTCATTCTTCATGTTAGTCCATGAACTTCTAATTTCATCAAGATTACCCCTGAACTCCTAATTTTAATCACTCGTGTCCAATTTTCAAAGCTCCGTCCAATTTGAACGTTAAATCTGACGTTGGGACCCACTATAAGGGCTAAAATGATCATTTTAAGACAAAAAAAATATCAGAACAAAAAAATATATCTTCTTCTTCCTTCAAACTTCTCTCTCACTCTGACGTCTTCTCTCTCATCTCTAACCTAATCTAACCTCTCCATTCCACAAATTCTCCACTTCCTCACCGAAAAACTCCAAACCCAAAATGGCGTGGCTGCCCACATCAGGTCGAAGCCCAGACCGAATCTCCACTAACCCAGATACGCGTGATGGAGATCGGGCCATTTCTCCGTCCTTCGGCCACAAATCGACAGCGGACTGGTGGCGTTAGCTTTGTCTTGACGTCGCCATCCTCCCTGTGTTATCTTTTTCTTCATACAATTTCCGGTAAGAGAGAATTAAAGCCCAAAACATTTCTAGGTTCGCCGATGGGTTTTCCGATTCCGGTGAAATTGTGGCGGCTTACCGATGTCGAAGCTTTCTCTCATCCGTGACGACTTATCCGTGGCGTTCGTTGTCCAGATAACAAGTTTTGAGGGAGAATCGAAGAAGATAACTTTTCTAAGTTTCCCGGCTATTTGCCATGTTTTCCGGTGACGCTAGGCTTCGAACCCTGTATCAAACTTCATCCCCTTGTCGAGCTCTACAAGATGGTATAATAATTTACAGTTTTGTTTAAGATTCAAGGAATTGTAATTTTGGGATATTATGTTCTTTCGGGTTTCACTGTTCATGGTGATTATCTGACTTTGTTTGGTTAATTTTCGATGACTTATGGATCACAGAACATGATTTTGGCTCTTAGATACTAGATTTGCAGAAAGTATTTTTTTTTTCTGTGTGTTTGAGCACTATGCTCCGATGAAATGTGGTGATTTTGAAGTTCTGTTGCCAATTTTCGAGCAATTATCTCTACTGTTGTTTAAATGGAGAATTTGTGGTGACAATAAGAACTAGGTGGAATTCCAGAATATTGCCATCGAGAATTTGTGTTATGAAACTATGGTTGTTTGGATTGAGTCTACATGAGGCAGTGGACCATGAAGGAGTGGACTCCAAATTGAAGGTTGTGCAATTGTATATGCAAATGAGGATGTGCGGCTTGGACATGGTTGGTGAAACAAAGAAAATTGAAGAAATTTTTTTTTTCTGTTTTCTTCTCATTTAGGTTTGACAAGGGGTAGTATAGAAATTTAACAATTCTATCTCCTGCCACGTCATCACTTAACGTCCAAATTGTACGGAGGTTTGAAAATTAGACACGGCTGATGAAAATTGGGAGTTCAGGGTAATCTTGATGAAATTAGAAGTTCAGGGACTAACATGAAGAATGAGTGAAAGTTCAGGTAGGTAAACTGAAATTAATCCTTATTTTTATGCTATAATGTTAGAATTCTTGCTTATTCTGTTATCTTTGTGAATCTAGGTGGATGGGTTAGCATTCATTAGCGAGAGTGACTGGAAATCCTTGTGTGAGGAATGGTGTGGTATGAGGAAAAAGGTGTATCTGCTTAAATCAAGTTAAGTAATACTTGAGGAAATAACTTGGCAGGATCCTGTAAAGATATGCCAATTAATGTGTGAGGAGGACCTGGGTACTCCAAATCTTCAAGAAAAATTGTGAGAATTGTATTTAGTGACGTGGCTATTTTACTAGCCATTAGATCATACGAAGTGTTAGTATATATACCTCCCATGTACAAATACCGGAAGCACAAGACTCATCTAGCCACAAAAAACAACACAAAGACATCTTCTGGCAGGGTCCCGATACCTTCAAGGCGGTATCGGGAACCCAAACATCCCACATTGGAAGGAAGGGAGCCATGCCTCCCAAATCCTCTATAAATAGGTCACTCCCAACACCCTAAAAATGTAATTGTTTACTATCATTTTCCACTATCTTTATCTTATAACGATACTGACTTAGGCATCAGAGCGTTAAAGGCTGGCACACCCGATCTTTCCTCTTACCTTTGTTTGTTTTACAGATAGACGAGAGCTCAAAGGCTATAGTAACACGACATTCCTTGATTCTGTTGGACTAGATCATACCCTCTTATTCCATATAAACACTAAGAATGAGAATTATACTAACTTTATGTAACTTTACACAAACTCATTTTAAAGGAGCCTAGATCTGTGAAGCTAATTTTAGATTAATTGTGATTAGAATTTGCCCAGAGGTATAATTTTTTTTTTATTCTCATGCATAGTAGAGCAAGTACAACTTACATCATGATACTTTGCTTCTTTTGAGTCTGATGTAGACGAGAAACTAGAAAAATAAAGAAGCGACGTGGAATCAAGAAAAGTGATTGGAAAATAGGTAATTCACGAATAATGAGGTTACTAGCCACTGCAATATCCAAGAAAATTTGGTTTTAGAGTTCTCAGGTTTCTCGTGCGAAAAGTCAGGTTTTGATTGTGAATCAGATTTGATCAACTTTTGGCCAGAATGTCCGTTTGAGACGCATGATACCTTTCCGGAATGGCAACGACAAGATCTTCAAGACTCACTTTAGTGAGTCCTATCAGATTTATGCCAAAATATATCGTCTTAATTATCCGATTCGGCATTTAATATTTTTTAGGCTAGTTTTACAGTTGTTTTAGAATTTTTTTTATTTTAGGTTTTTAGTTTCCTTTTAAATTTGGATTATTTAGGATTTTTTTGTTAGATTATGATTTTAGGTCTTGGATGCCTATATAAGCACCATCATGTTTTGTACTAGAATCAGTTTATCATATCAAATTTAATACAATGAGAGTTTTTTTCTCAAATTCTCTGGTAAACTCCAGATTTATCTTTTTAAGGTTTATTGCTTGTAAACCCAAGTTACTTCAGACTGAGTCAGGTGGTAGCAGAGCAGGTCTTTCCTGTCTCTCCTATTTACCTTAGTAGCAATGGGTGAAGTTACAAAAGCAGATCTTGATGCTCTTACTGCTTCTCTTACCGCAGCGTTTACCGCTGCCCTCAACATTGTGAACAACTCCGTGAACAATCAGATTGGAGAAATTAGTGGATTGTTGGGAGAGAGGAACAACAACAACAACTGTAACAGAGGTGGGGAAGCACAAGGTGCTAGAGCTTCACGTGGTGGTGGAGGTGATATTAATTATGATTCCGAGGATCTCATAACCAAGGCTGATATTCCTTACTTTTCTGGTCACATGAGCGTGGAGGATTTTCTGGATTGGCAAGTTGAAGTGGATAGATTTTTTGAGATCATGGAGGTTCCAGAACACAAGCAGGCTAAGATGGTTTCTCGGAAGCTGGAAAAAAAGATGTTGCTTATTGGTGGGATCAGTTGCAGAGCTCTCGTCGCAGGCAAGGAAAAGAGCGTGTTTAGACATGGCACAAGATGAAAGGTCTTCTTAGTGAAAAATTTCTACCTAGAGATTTTTCGATCAAGAATTACCACCCTCGCTCTTAAGGTTTTTGAGAAGAAGTTGAAGTCCAAAGAGTTTTCTTTGCCCGTTGAGATTAATAGTTTATCTAAAGAAAAGCCAGAAAATTTTCTGATGTAAAAAGCTCCACAAAAAATCATCCTTGATGACCAAGAAGATGTTAAAGATGAAATTGCTTATGAAGACATGGTTATTTGTAATGATGAAGTCTTGGATCATGAAATAAATCATTCAGAACCCAATGTCATTCAACAATGCAACCTTGAGAGTCAAGAAGAATCTACTACGGTTGCCTATAAAAGCCAAAATGCATATGACATTCTCATTTATGGTGTTAGGTTCATGATTGTGCCATCAGAATATGCAGAAGATCCGGTCAACAATTCACAGGTTCAATTATCTAATTTTCTCTCGGGTCTTTTGTCTACCTATTCTTGTCCTTTATTCAAGAGGAACTCGAGGGCGAGTTCTTTCATGGTGGAGGAGAATGATGTAGACCCAGAATGGGCTTGGTTTAGCCGGAAAACTAGAAAAATAAAGAAGCACGTGAAATCAAGAAGAATGAATGGAAAATAGGTAATTCACACATAATGAGGTTACTAGCCGCTGCAATATCCAAGAAAATTTGGTTTTGGATTTTTCAGGTTTCTCGTGCGAAAAGTCAGGTTTTGATTGTGAATTAGATTTGATCAACTTTTGGCCAAAATGTTCGTTTGAGACGCATGATACCTTTCCGAAATGGGAACGACGAGATCTTCAAGACTCACTTTAGTGAGCCCTATCAGATTTAGACCAAAATATATCGTCTTAATTATCCGATTCGGCATTTAATATTTTTTAGGCTAGTTTTACATTTGTTTTAGAATTCTTTTATTTTAGGTTTTTAGTTTCCATTTAAATTTGGATTCTTTAGGATTTTTTTGTTAGATTGTGATTTTAGGTCTTGGATGCCTATATAAGCACCATCATGTTTTGTACTACAATCAGTTTATCATATCAAATTTAATAAAATGAGAGTTTTTTCTCAAATTCTCTGGTGGACTCCAAATTTATCTTTTTAGGGTTTATTACTTGTAAGCCCAAGTTACTTCCGATTATGTCAGAGTCGGCTTCTTATTCATAATTTTAAGAAGGAGGTGAAAAGCTATTCTCCTCAATTTTTGTTGGATATATATTGGAGTAACACTCGTAGTAAACACTAGGAGCTGATTTGTAGCAACACCTGTAGTCTATGCATTAGTACATAGTTGAAACTGTGAGAGCTGACTCGTCAAGGCCTTTTCAGGATCCAACGCTACCTTATCTAAAAATCTGAATGGTCTCCTGCCAACCCAATGGCATTTGCGTAATATTTCACAAACAAAACTGCATAGCTGAAAAAAAAGTAGGAACTTTTAAAGAACCAAATTCTGGTGAATTTTATTTTCCCTTTCTGTGTTTTCCCAGTTATCAATTAGATCTTCATACAAGCTTTTATTCACTTCTTACAATATCATATTTGCAGCAAAGATTATAATCATGTCCCTAAGTATCAAGTGGCATGAACAACTACATGGCTTTACTTCATTCCCATCCCCTGCTACTCCAATTTTCAATACCAGGTTTCTTTTTATTTTTCCTCAATTTTTTTTTGGTGCAATTGTTATTTAAATGACAAGTCCTATTATTGGCCAATTGTTTAATTATGATTTGTTTTAGGAAGAAAGTTGAAGTGATAAGAGTATTAGCTAAAGCAGCCAACTTGGGTTCTGAATCAAATGCAAAGAAAGCAAATTTGTGTGCTGCAAAGAAGGAAAGAATTAAGCTGCCAAGTTTTGATGGTAACTTAGGGCGCAAGAATTTTCACATTAGAGAGTTTCTAAGCCACCCATCAGGAACTGAAGCCATGCTCAATACTAGAGCACTGGAAAATTTTGAACCCCTTAGCACTGATACTTACAGGTCAGTCCTTTTCCTTAAATATTGTTTCTTTTGCAAAATTGTAAACTTTTGATGTGGCATTCTATTCTCGAATCATCAAAATTAGTTCCATGTTTGTGCAGGTGCACTTTGCCAAAGCTTAAACTTTTGAATTTTGAAGCAGCCCCTGTGGTGGATTTAAGAGTGAACCCAACCAATGAGGATTGTATGGTTGAGATGCTCTCTTGCAAGGTGTGTAACTGTGTTTTACATCCCATGAGTATTCGTTGACATATCAAACTGGACTCCTACTATTGAAATATGGATGTTTGGGTTGCTCACTTAGTCATGTATGAGTGCATTTGGTGGTTTTTGAGTGTTGACATAAGCTCATTCAAAAAATTCAAGTTCATGTTAATTTATTTGCTTAAAACTTTACCAATATGGTTTGCAGTTTGAGGGTTCAGAATCTGTGGAACGCCAAAACAGCCGTTTTTCAGGTGAATAAAAATTTGGTGAGGTTCTTGTAACTCTTAGAAGAGTGTAGTTGTCCTTGGAAATTGAAGTTTTTGTTTCCTTTCCTTGTCCTCATCAGATTCGACTCCCTAAATTAAAGCTTGTGAGTTTATCAAATGCTCATTGATTGTTGAGAGCCTGCTGTTGTTTCCTACCAAAATTCACAGTGACAAGTCAAGTTTTCACCATGGCTATATATCTCTGGGATTTCAGATATAATGCTTTCTGCAAGGCCCTTATGTATTACGGTTATGCCAAGTATTGAGTATGGTTTCTATTTACAGCATTGATGACAAATCACATGTCGTGGGGGACAGACAACTCTGAATCATTTTTGGAAGTAGATGTGAAGTTAAATCTCACCCTCGAGGTTGTCAATCTTCCCCTAAACGACCCTCTTTGTTCTCTTCTTCCTGCTCAAAAACCTTTAGTATCAGTATGCCACTTTTGTTAGCTTGATGCACATTGTCAGTCCATTCTCGAACAACTTAAGCTTTTGGAAATATGTTTCAACATCACATGTTATGTGCAGATCTATACGCCCCCTTTTACCCTGATGCCGGTATCAGCTGTTGAGCGTCCGGGAAACTTGTAAGTGACTCACTCTCTAAATTGTAGTATTTACAATGGCCAGAGCCCCACTTAAACCGTGGAACTGTGGCTATACAGAATGATGCAAGCATTACTGGATAGGCTGGTCCCACTGCTTCTGCAGCAACTCCTACAAGATTATGACAAATGGGTTCATAAGCATTCAGAAGATGATTTTCCATGAAATGGTCCATTTCTGCATTGTTAAGTAAGTAAACTTCTAGCCGTCTCACTGATACTTTCTATGTCTAAAACCTTCTGAAATGACTTCTGATAGTAATGGTGGTTCTCTGCTTGGTGCGGTTTGTATTCTTTGTTTCGTATAACAGGATGGCCTTTGGTAAAACCAAAAAAGACAGCCGTGGCATTACTCTAGCCAATTTATCTCTGATTCCCATTGCTTCACGTGTTGGTTTTCTTGTAAGTTCCCGCTTCGATTAGCCTTGAGCCTCATTCAACTGAACTCAAGTTGAGGAACAGAAGACTACCCTAGAATGTTCCTAGGATTATGTTAGTATCAATGTGTTGAAGTTGAGAATTTGTATGTACCACCACATTCTGGGTTCCAACGTAAATTTTTCAATTTTCCTCTCTTTCTGTGCAATCTCCAACTAGGCTCAACTTAATTGACCCCTGTGACTTTCGAATGTTTTGACCCAAAAAAAAACAAGGAAAGACTTTTAAATATTAAATCACTCCAAGAAATCCAGACTGAAGAAAATTCTCCTCCAAAATCTCATAACAAGACAAACTAATACGTAATCTCCAACGTCTGTGATTCATCAGTTGGTCCTAGAAATTTTAGTTATCAAGGCAGTTCAAGAAATAGCAGTACCATGATACTATAGATACCATTGCATCCTGCTAGTGAGGCAAAGAACACTCAATTTCAGATTCTTCATACAAAATAACTAGATAGATAACAGCATTCCAGGTCTAGATCAGATGGCCAATAAAAATATTAAAAGACCACCCAACACAATGTGATTATAAATGTATTACAAAATCTCATACAGACCCAAGAAAAACAGTAGGATTTAATATGCCAACGATACAATCATCCACAACTCCATCTCCGTCACCAGTGGCACAAAGTGAAGCTCTCAACAGTACACGATTTGATTCAGTTTAGAAAGCTTTGAGGCCATGTAACCTGCAATACACCGTGACAATAGAACATTTAGTTCAGAAATAGATGAGCAGCAAAGGATCAAACATTCATACGAGGAAAAGAAGACTCAGGGCTGACATTCTCAGACACTACAAATGCAAGTGATAATGACATGACCGCACACATTTCTACTAAATAAAATTTGTGTTGGATGTTTGAATGGGAACGTCATAATACTTGTAATAGTTTGCTGTTGTGATGCACCTAGTGCTATGAAGTTTGCTTGTGATCCATCAAAAAAATAAAAATTTTCAGCTACAAAAAGGAGTGTTATTACTTCTTATCTCCAAGAACAATAGCAGTGGTTCCACCTATCTCCTCAGACGCGGCAGCAGCTTCCAGAGTCCTCCGAGCCTTGGCGACCTTCTCACCAATCTCAGCCTCCGTGAATCCCTGATCGCTCAGATTCTCCTCCAGCACCACAAGCTTGAGCTCAATCTGGCGCTTGCAATCATACTCAAGGATGTCTCTGTTGCCTTCTTTGTGACGCCAGCCATGCCCCGGTCTCCCTCAAACCCTCTGGAGTTTTCAGCAACCTTGCCAGTCTTGGACCTGATGAAGAACTTGTTCGTCTGGATATTGCCATTGGTTCCAGACCCTCTCGGAGTCTGTAACCCTATTCCGTTGTACATATCTTGCTACTCTTTGCTCAATCACCTAAAATAACGAAATCACAATCTAAATACCACAACAAAGTAAAGAATCCATAACAATTTGAACACTGATTCAGTATAAATTCACCACTTGTATTGCACAATCAGATAGATGTATTGAATAACCTGCAACTTCCACTTCCAACAAAAGACAACAAAAGCATGGCAACTACAATACATCATCGTGCTACGGTGCTACCAAATATCACACTCATAGTCTAAAAATGTTAAAATGTTGAATGTTTCCATTCAAATAAAATATATATACCTATACCATTGTAGTTTTGATATCCTTATCTTGTTCGATGTTATCTAACAGGAAGGCTTCTGAGGAAAGAAGCCTGTGTTGACAAAGTAATGATTTTCAATCGTGGCAAATGCCTGCATGAGCAAAGCAAATGCTTGTTAATTGAATGGAGTTTTAAGTATTAGTGAATCAATAATGCAAGTAGCAATGTCATAAACTGGGGGACCAAAAAGACAAGTTTTCAGATTCAGTATAGTTAATGTTCTGTACATACCTCCAATAATATGGAGTATTTACTACATCACCAAGCATAAGTAACACCTACTTTGGGACACCCACAAGCCATGGTGAGGCCCAACCGCTACTTGCATCTTATAGCCCTATGTTCAAGCTACGCCACGGTATCCGGAAGTCGCAAATCCGACATCGGGAAGCCACCTTTCCGCCCTTGCCAAGATGCCACCACAACATAGCTTTCTACATGCTTCTAGGCTTAATAGACTAGAAATATGTGGAAACTTGTCCCACATCGAAGAATAAGTAGAGGAGATGGCTTCCTTGACTTATAAAAGGAATGCCTCCTCCCACAACTCAACACATTCATTACATCTCTTGTAATCTTGTTAGGCCGCAAGGCTCGACACACTAGTATAGCTTTCAAGTGGACGTAGTCTACCGCTCGTGCGGAGGCGAACCACTATACTTCGCTTGTGTCACTCTCTCTCTCCCTCTCTTTTACTTATCGTTAATAAGATCCCACGGATCCAAGCATTAACATTGGCGCCGTCTGTGGGAAGCCAACACAAAGGCTTCGTCACCTACCACGAACTTTGACCCAAAAATATCGAGTCAACGCTCATCCAACATCCTCAGCGGGTCCGGTCAACGCCCAGCGGGTTCGGTCAACGCCCGGCGGGTTGTTGGTCAACGCCAGTCAAGGTTGGTCAACGCCCAACCCATGAAAGTCAACGCTGGACTAAAAAAAAAAAAAAACTGGGCGGCCAAATTTTCTCTGGACACCCAGAAATCTTCTCTGGGCATGTCCAAATTTCAAATTTCCCGCCAGACCTCATCTCTTCGATCTCCACTGAGCTCAGGCACTGGCGAACTCCTCCGCCAGGCGGACACCACCGACCTTGCACCACCATCAGCGCCGCCGCACCGCCGCACTCGGACTCTCCGCCGCACTGCGCTCCTCCGCTGGCCTAGCTCTCCACCAAACTCCGCCAGCCACAAGCAGCTCCGGTGCTCCGCCTCTAGCTAGTCCTCCGCCGGACTGTGCTTCAGCGGTACACCTCCGCCGAACTTAGCCAACGGCTCCCCTCCGCTAGCCATCTCGGACGGCAATGCTCCGCTGCACACCCACTGCCTTCGAGCCGCACAAATCACCGGCGGCACACCACCGCCCAACTCAAACAAACGCTCCACCGACCACCGCTGCGCTTCACAGCCGGAAAAGTCCCCGCTAAACTCTTGGGCTCCATCTCCGCCGAACTGATTTACCGCCGAACTGGTGCCCCGCCGGCATTCTCCACTACTCCATGCTCCAAATCTTCCGCTGAGCTCCATGAGCGGCAATCCTCCGCTAGCCTCCACCAGCGGCAAACCCAACTGATAGACACCCACCGCTAGCCCGGGCATCAGCGAAGCATCAACTTCAATCTCTAGCAGTCCCAGCGGACCTAGCGGAGCTTCAATTTTTCTGACGGAACTTCAATTTGCCGGTCACCCAGAAAAACTACTCTGGGCACCCATGGCAGCTCCATCAGCAGCACCTAGCGGCGAACATCGAACGCTAATAACTTTGTCAAATCAATTTGGAATAACTTTCAAATCATCTCTTCGCTCCAAGCTTGACTTTCAGAGCACGAGTCTGACGTTCAACTTGCACGATGCTGACTCTCGTTAGCTTCTCAGCACCTCTATCTCGTCAGCTCATCTCTCATTCAAATCTTGCAGACCACGCCCATCTTGTTGCACCCATCACCAAAAGGCTAAGTTTTCAGAACTCCTGTTGATTTTACTGAACAATTGTGCAATGTGTGATTATGCTTTACGTATACCTGCTTGATCATACAATTAATGGCCGTGTAGGTTATCTCCTAAGCATCTATACTTATACGTGTGTGCCCATGCACACGTACACACATTTTGTACATAGCTTTGCTGCACGTGTCCAACACGTTAGTTCTATGCCATGCACATAGCTCTCAATTGGACACCTCACATACATATACAACTATCTTGACCACCAATCAGAAGGTTAACAGAGCCTTATATGCTCCCATGTTTATAATATTATTAGCACCATACAAATTGGACCTGGCTTATTTTTCTATACTATACGCCTGCACACATATAGCTTAATTGCTAGACACATGCATGCTTTATTCAATCACATTAAATTTGTATGCACATACAAAGGTATAATTCCTCAACTGGGCATGCATACTCATGTGCCTATTGATATGTGGGTTAGGCGACGGCCACATGGTACTTATTTGCAATATCACTGGGAATGTCCAAATTAAGCTTAAGTTTCCTCTGTGACCGCACATGCATGTTAATGAACTCTGTCACACATAAACTAGCTTGTTAGTATTTCATTTGTTTGCTTGTTAAAACTTCACAGCATTGAAATTAAGCTTATACACATGTGCCACCTTTTTGGGATATTATGGTTTATATGCTACCAAACCGCCACTCACTCATCCCTAGGTACATTTCATGTACACATATTCTTATATTTTGCTTAATAATCAAAACTAGCATCTCACATGCTCGTGAAACTCAAGCATTTCGTGTCAAGTAGTACCATACATATTTGTGATGCAACGTGATTCAAACATGTGTACAAGATTATATGTTAATCATCTACTTTATCTTGTATTAGGGAAGCATAATCACCGATCACCCCTCTAATTAGCGAAATCATCATCCTTCTACTAAGGAACTTTACCGGAGCAATGGAGCGTCATGCTTGGACAACCCCAACATGATTTGAGTACTCATATCAATGCCAACTCCAACTCGCTCCAAATCGGCATAAGTTAAGTCACTTTAGCTTATCTTTTACGCTCTTTCAAAATTGAGCTAATGCCATACCAATCACATGCTTTTACTACTTCTAAGCATGACTACAATATATCACACTTGATATGCTTTTACATGCTTCCATAAACTTTTGAGCATGCCTAAAACATTTCGTAGATTTGGCAATATTTTCTAGGCCTCACATGCTAGATATGTCATACTTCGTATACCGATCTCAAACGATCTCTAAGCATGCCTACAAAAATACAAAACGTTATTAGCAACTTTACTACAAGTACATGCTATACACATATGCCATGCTTCTATTTTAATTGCAAAATTAAATAAGTATGGGAAACTCAAACAAAATTTTATTACTTGCTCTATGTGTTTATCGTTTTTCATCGGCAACCAACCGCCAAGCGGTAAGGCTACGCCTCCTAATGACAATGACCGCTACGCGGCATTGCAGTCAAGTTTCTCATTTGAGAAAACAGTAAGGGACTAGTTAACACAGCCTACGGCAGCCATTGATCCGGCAGTTAACCCCGACGCTTGGGTACCAAAGATTGGGCTCGCTACCCAACACCCTCTGCTCCGCGCAGCTCCCCTCATCAAACAATTTTACGACCATCCGGAGGTCTATAGCCAGGAGTGGGGGACTCCTCGCAGGGCCTAGCAGGGGCCCACCCGAAAGGGCAAAAGCGTTCGCTCCAACAAATTCTAGATGGACGACGCACTCGCACTAATTATGCTTCATATACGGCACAAAGCTACGCTTTGGTATCAACCCGCAAGAACACCCTCCTTGACTGGGGACTTCGGGGACTTGTACATACAGCCCAGCATAATTAGCAACGGCCACGCTCATGCCCCAGGGCATCACCATCGAGCTACCCGTTAATGCCTCATGGCAACGACAGGCTTCCGCGCACGTGCCCCAGCCGCCCCGCCAGGCTTCCGCGTCCGCTCGTGTGCCTCAGCGGCACCGCCAGACTCTCGCGCTCGTGCCTCAGCGGCACCGCCGAGCTTTCGCCCTAGTGCCTTTGCGGCACCCTTGAGCTTCCCGCTCATGCCTTCGCGGCACCCCGAGCTTCCCGCTCATGCCTTCCCGGCGCCCCGAGCTTCCGCTCACGAGCTTTCCGCTCATGCCTTCCCGGCACCCACGAGCTTCCGCTCATGCCTTCCCGGCACCCCGAGTTCCCGCTCACGCCTTCGCGGCACCCTTGAGCTTCCGCTCACGAGCTTCCCGCTCATGCCTTCCCGGCACCCCGAGCTTCCGCTCATGCCTTCCCGGCACCCCGAGCTTCCGCTCATGCCTTCCCGGCAACCCTTGAGCTTCCGCTCACGAGCTTCCCGCTCATGCCTTCCCGAGCTTCCGCTCACGAGCTTTCCGCTCATGCCTTCCCGGCACCCACGAGCTTCCGCTCATGCCTTCCCGGCACCCCGAGTTCCCGCTCACGCCTTCGCGGCACCCTTGAGCTTCCGCTCACGAGCTTCCCGCTCATGCCTTCCCGGCACCCCGAGCTTCCCGCTCATGCCTTCCCGGCGCCCCGAGCTTCCGCTCACGAGCTTCCCGCTCATGCCTTCCCGGCACCCCGAGCTTCCGCTCATGCCTTCCCGGCACCCCGAGCTTCCGCTCATGCCTTCCCGGCAACCCTTGAGCTTCCGCTCACGAGCTTCCCGCTCATGCCTTCCCGGCACCCCGAGCTTCCCGCTCATGCCTTCCCGGCGCCCCGAGCTTCCGCTCACGAGCTTTCCGCTCATGCCTTCCCGGCACCCACGAGCTTCCGCTCATGCCTTCCCGGCACCCCGAGTTCCCGCTCACGCCTTCGCGGCACCCTTGAGCTTCCGCTCACGAGCTTCCCGCTCATGCCTTCCCGGCACCCCGAGCTTCCCGCTCATGCCTTCCCGGCGCCCCGAGCTTCCGCTCACGAGCTTTCCGCTCATGCCTTCCCGGCACCCACGAGTACCCGCTCATGCCTTCCCGGCACCCCGAGCTTCCCGCTCATGCCTTCCCGGCGCCCCGAGCTTCCGCTCACGAGCTTCCCGCTCATGCCTTCCCGGCACCTCGAGCTTCCGCTCATGCCTTCCCGGCACCCCGAGCTTCCGCTCACGAGCTTCCCGCTCATGCCTTCCCGGCACCTCGAGCTTCCGCTCATGCCTTCCCGGCACCCACGAGCTTCCCGCTCATGCCTTCCCGGCACCCCGAGCTTCCGCTCATGCCTTCCCGGCAATCCTCGAGCTTTACGCTCATGTCTACTCGACCCACCACGCGTTAATGGAACATTGAATTTTTCTACCATTTGTCGTTTACTGACCGCGACAAATCAAATTCTTTTCGCGTTCCATTAATACAAGCGTTCAAGCATTCAACACTCACGAATTGCAAACGCTTACCTCCGCGGCGCTCATGCAACTTACATCTCGCGAGCATAACCCCGTCAAAATCGACCTCGTTCGTCTCCTTGCGCGCGTCACGCATTTTTCATATGCAATTCATTATTCTCACACGACCATATGCGCACTATTACGCTCATACATGCCAACGCATATCAAATGCAACTCACATTTGTTGCCCAATGCAAAGAGCATTCTACATATGCCGGTTTTTTGTCTTTGTTGTGCAGGTTTACGAGTCCCTTCTTGCTTACGGAGTTCGGGGACTTGTAGGGGCTCCGTACCGCCCGGTTACTTATGCTTGATGACTTCATGATTTGAACTCCCCAACCAAGAAGCTACTCTTACTCGGGGACTTCGGGGACTTGTACATACCTCCAATAATATGGAGTATTTACTACATCACCAAGCATAAGTAACACCTACTTTGGGACACCCACAAGCCATGGTGAGGCCCAACCGCTACTTGCATCTTATAGCCCTATGTTCAAGCTACGCCACGGTATCCGGAAGTCGCAAATCCGACATCGGGAAGCCACCTTTCCGCCCTTGCCAAGATGCCACCACAACATAGCTTTCTACATGCTTCTAGGCTTAATAGACTAGAAATATGTGGAAACTTGTCCCACATCGAAGAATAAGTAGAGGAGATGGCTTCCTTGACTTATAAAAGGAATGCCTCCTCCCACAACTCAACACATTCATTACATCTCTTGTAATCTTGTTAGGCCGCAAGGCTCGACACACTAGTATAGCTTTCAAGTGGACGTAGTCTACCGCTCGTGCGGAGGCGAACCACTATACTTCGCTTGTGTCACTCTCTCTCTCCCTCTCTTTTACTTATCGTTAATAAGATCCCACGGATCCAAGCATTAACATGTTCCAAGCATATAGGCTATTGCATAAATGAGGACAGCCAAAGAAGAAGAAAGAAAATATGCAGACAAGCGCAGGGTTCGGCCTGGACATGATAAACACCATAGAAACACAAACTACCGAGAGTGCGAGACAAATATCAGACTTCCAGTAGCAAGAGAAGTAGCAGCTGACGAGAATAAGAGACATGAAAAACTGAAAAGTGCAATGGAAACCCACCCATGAAGACTATGTTGATGGGTTCTGATCTGGTGGTATTGGAGAGTGATTGCGACGAGAGGAAAACAAAACCCTAACGAGATTGTTTTAAGCGAAAAACGTGAGAGGGATTTGCTTACCTTCGTATGAGGCAAACTGGCGCACTCCGAATGCGCTACACAAAACTCCTGGCCTAAGCTCAGCTCATGTAGGAGATATTTAGGGCCCATATATGCCCTAGAGAAATATGTGTATTCTTGTATTAATTTTTAACATTAGATTCCTTTGTATTCAATTGGTTTCTATATATGAAATAACGCATTATCTTCTTCAAAAAACAGCTAGCTGATGCGCAACATCATCTCAGAACGGCGTGACAGTGTTTCCTTTCTGTCCTTTCTTATTCCTGAATATGACAGGGGACTAATTTAGATTGGTCATTGTCAGTGGCGAACATCATTTAAAATCTCTCTTGGATCTTTTACTTAATTTGCTTCCTATTGATATTGTTCAAAAAATTACTGCTATCCTTTATTCCTTTGAATGATTTACAGGATGGAATGATTTACAGGATGATTTAGTTTGGGGACCTTCAAGTTTTGGTATGTTTACCAATTACCATTAAAGGTATCACCTAACTTCAGGCGCAAAAATTGTCTTCTCATTCTCAAGCTCCTCTTCTTAATAAAATATGGAAGTTAAAGATTCGCCCTAAATAAAAAAAAAGTTTCTATTGGATGTTATTCAGGAATAGAGTTAGAATTTCTTTATATAATTGGTCAATTTCTCCTTTTTGCCTTTTTTGTAGTTCTCAGATTATTGATCACATTTTTATGCAGTATTCTTCTGCAAGTTTGGAATCGATCTCATCAATGCCCTACTCCTTTATCCTAGAATTGTTACTTCATAGCCTGGTTAAATTATCTCTTTAATGATTCTAATGTATAGTATACTATATCTCAAATACTTTTAATTACTTGGTCTATCTGGAACTGTAGAAACATATTGGTCTTTAAGCAGCTAGTTTTTTTCCCTACTAAAATTTGTTTTGGGGCTGCTTGTTTGGGAACTAGCTACTGCCAGGCCAATCCTAGCTACCGTATACCTAAGTTTTCTAAATCTTATCATATTAAATGGAATCCTCCTGACAATGAGCAGTTGAAGTTTAATTTTGATGGTTCTATTTGAAATCGTTTGGCTAATACTTTTGGCTTTGTTATTAGAAATGAAGAAGGTAATCCTATTATGGCTGCTTCAAAGATGATTGGTCAAGCTCATGTTCTGGTTGCTGAAGCAACAGCTCCTAGACATGGGTTAAGCTCGGCTGCTTTTTACAATCACTCTAAATAATGGGTTGAGGGAGACTCCAAACTTCTCATTGATTGTATTCTTGGAAAATCTGTTATTCCTTGGAGAATCAGACAATTGGTATCTGACTCAGAATTTTCAGTTCATCCGCTTTAGACATGTGTTTAGAGAAGCCAACTTTCTAGCTAACAAACTGGCTAATCTTGGGCATCATGGAATGATATTATGTTTGGTTCGGTTGCCTCCCCATTTCTGTGTCCCCAGCGTTTCATCTGGAAGCTAGAAGGAGGTTCTTCCCGTGGCTTTGTTTTGTTGTTTTATTTTTGTTCATCAAAATATAAATGTATACAGTGTTGAATCACATTCCATACGAACATGTAAAAAACTCATTACTCATCAAAAACTTCAAACTCGGAAACAGTTCAATTACCTTGGCAGGACTACAAGAAGTCAACAACGCCAAAAATGTACTTCAAGAAACGAACCAGGACTCGGAAAAAAAATATGGGAATCCCTGAGAAACACAACATATTATGAATAACTGGATTCTGATAATTAACCCGCTTTTCAAAATCTGTCAAACTTCGATAGAATGGGTTAATAATACCATTCACGACAAGTCATTCACTTTTTTCAAATGAAGTCACCATAATTATCCGTTTCCGACTTACTTTCCAAATTTTATTCCAAGTTCTCCAGGTCAGCAATGCAACCAATTGATTCGATAGTCGATCGTCACCAAAAGATAAATCCAAATTGCTACACAACTCGAATAGTGAACATAACAAATCCAATTCTGGGTTCCATTCGATTCCCCCTTGGAGTTCCAACTACATTCCAAGTGATAATTTAAGCTTCCTAAGCTTTACGGCTTTGACAATTGAACCAACTGATATACATGTCCACCAAAACAAATCCAACAATAACTCCACAATAATCAACATCTTCACAATGCGAGCACTCATGACCCTGTTCTAGGGTTTTCACCAAACTCTACAATTCATCATCAAGGCTTAACAGACAAACAAATCAAACTACACACAAAGCATAGTAGCCATACTATATTGCTCACTACATACAAAGGTTTTGTCAATTCAAGCATAGTTAATAGTTAACACAAGCTCAAGATACAAACCGAAGCCAAGAATGTGCCAGAACAAAACCCACCACCCCACTGTGAATGGTGAACCCGCGGTGGTTCAGTAACCCCAAAACTCCAATTCTCCAAAATTCCACTAAAACTAGAAAACAAGAATAAAACCATGTAGAGCTTGACAAGAGGATGATGTTTGATACCTTATGCATCATCGACGGCAGCTTGAACAGCCGGAAAACCCAGAAGCTTTTGGAGCTTCGATTCTCCCTCATCAAAGCTCATCTTAGGAAACCAACACCATAAACTCATAAAGCGGAGTCTCCAGTTAATATGACACTCTATGACACCTTGACATGGCCGAAATTGAAAAATCCGTTGAGAGAATCAAAGAAGCTTTTGGGCTTCGTTTTGCCACCGCCGCTAATGGTTTGGACCAAAGAGGACCGACAGCGTGTACCGCTTCACACCGCCGATATGAAGCGTTTGCCACTAGTGCTCAGAAAAAGAAGCCATGCCCATTAGGTCGTCGACTGGGGTAACGAATCAAATCCTTTCCATCATTGGCCCGAGTTTGTGTGTAACCAAATCAGGCAGTGATAGAATTATTACCGTCTACTTTCTTCCTACCAAAATCATTTTAGAAAATCCGAAACCCTGAGATTTCACGGACGTGATGTGGTATTGGTGAACAAAAAGTGATTTATTACAGTTACTTGGTATCAGAGGTTAAAAACAGCAGAGAAGATTTATGGTTTGGGAATTAGAGCTGGGAATTCACTGAAAGCTACATCAGTGATGCTTCTCACAGCTATTTTTTTTTTTTATCTCACGGGTAGTAATGACTATAGAATCCATTTCAAAAGGAAATTCATCACCTTTCAGCCAAACATGA
Organism: Rosa lucieae; assembly: GCA_024704745.1. Taxonomy (NCBI): domain Eukaryota; kingdom Viridiplantae; phylum Streptophyta; class Magnoliopsida; order Rosales; family Rosaceae; genus Rosa; species Rosa lucieae. The sequence continues at coordinate 31,264,314 of CM045495.1, read as the reverse complement.
TGCACAAGTCATTTTATACCGGACTTCTACTTGTCAAATGAACAGGAGATTTCAAAACCAGAATATATAGAATATTTGAAGTGCAACTATAGGTCAAGAATGAGAAAAGAACTGTTCTCTTTTGGCATCATGCGTCCCTCGTTAGAATTTTACATCCCAATTTGCCTTTGAAGTTGTATATAATATTTGCTCAAAATTTGACAGATTGGAAAAATTGAAATTAAGACAAAAAGCACATGAAGAGGACAGGTATTTCTCCGCACTGCAAACACATGAAAGATCTCATGTTGCAGCATTACATCAGTTCTCATGCAAAGCCTTCGTCAAATATAATCTGCTGAAGCTCTGTCCGGCAACCCTGTAATTTTTTTTTTCAATACAATACATAAAAATGACATCAGTAAAATCAAAGATTTCATTGATTAAACACCATAAACCATGACCACCACTTCCAAGGAATAATTGTTCATACCACAGTTAAACAGAGACAGGGAAAGCAGACTTAAGATCTAACAGTATTCTAATGATATCATAAAATTAAACAATGGTAAAATATTTCAAATATCTAAAGCTGCAAAAAAATAAAAAATTGTTCCTTGGCCAAAAAATCACAGAAGTTGTTCGAATAATGAAGGCTGTGAAAAGAGCTCAAACTTGCTATCAACACACTTTCATGGCAACAAAAAGAAGACGGGCTCAAACATATCATTAGTTCTATAGTTGACAGTCTTCCAAAGAGGTTTCTAAACACTATTTTTGTCTGAAGAGTTGACAAAGTCATACAGATCAGTAGAACTATTGTGCGATCATGAGTCCATGCAAATAATATATACAGGTGTCTCTTCCAAGATGTGCTTCCAAAGTAAAATATTCAGATAGATAAAAAATAATAATAATGCAAGATAGCATCTGCTGGCCTATCATTTGAAACATACCCATTAATTTGGTTGCAGTAGTTTGAGATTTGATTTGTTATCAGAAAGCTGTCCAACCGTGAAGGCTCGGGGAGTGGCTTGAAAATGGGGTTTGAAGGATCCTCTTCAGGAAGCGGTTCTTCTCCGGCAGCCTTCCGACCCATGTTCTCAGTCCTACAAAACGACTTAAAAAGTAAATTCCTAGTACAAATACAATAGGAAAAGCGATAACCAGAGGTAAGTTGCTTAACAAACAAATCCTGCCTAATCTTGATCCAAATATTACAAGTTTCTGATGCAGACAATCTTCCTCTAAAAGAATTTTAGTATCTGTTAAGTAGGCCAGTCACCTCAAATGCATAAGCAACACCAGGTGACCTTAAGCTTCATGAGCATAAAACTACTTAGCCAGTAACTAATGGCACAATAAAGGAAACTGAAAATGAAATAGACTGAACATTTCAACTTGTCACCATTTTATAATCACCCGCACTAGAGCACTTTAATTTAAACATCAAAATTCCTGAATGTATGAATCAATTTACATGGTAGTTAGTTTAATTATAATCACTTCGTCAACTTTCTAATTAACAATACGTCATATCTATTGGTTAAAATAAATTTTGCAGACAGAAACTATATGCAAAGTCTGGTCAAATCGAATTATAATGGTCATAGCTCCACGTATGAACCCCTCTTCAGTCAAAACTACCATAAATGCATGCACTGTTATCCAAATAAGATCATAAAATGATCAATATTCAGGTCACTTTTATACATGCATGCACAATGGCTCTAAACAAGCATCTACAAAAGAAATTGCAAATGCTAATTCACATGTAAGAACCCAAATGAGAGAATCCCAAAACCATAATACCGTGAATTTATTCTGAATGCAATGTCTTACCTTCTCTTTTGAAGCCATGCTTGCTGTTGGGCTTGCTGGCGTGACACGTTTCTGTAATAGTATTGGAACTGAAAGAGGATATTCATCAAGATAGGAAAAACACCAATCTTAACGCAACCAACATTCAGGTCAAGAGAAAATATACCTTCTGCTGTTCCATTGACAAATCGTCCATGCACTCGATAAGAAATTCCATATTCCTCTCTAGAAATGGACTAGTTGATAATTGCAGACGATCATAATCACACTGAAACAGCAACACTTGATAAAATAAGTACTCAAATAATCTGAAAATCATGTAGAATTTCCAATAAAAGGATCACATATAAACCTGGATAACAGGTGTATCAGCTTCCAACTCCGTCATAAATGCACTAATAAGTGCAGAGTTTGAAACTTTGATCTGTCAAGTTCAAGCAAAATAAACATTTACAAACCCTCAGACAAACATCAAGCAAAACCCAAAAAGAAAAAAGAGGCTCCAAAAAAGTCACCACGTGCTACCGGAAATGATGGGTAGTTAAGAATTTTCATTGAAGAACATATGACTAACAGTCAATAAAATATCTTGACAACCCTTTAAAATTCTGTCATAGTATACATTTTCAGGTTCCCGGAACAGGTTTTTTTTTTTTTTCAAAAGGATATCCTATCTTAAGTTGCTTGAAAGCAACATCTGACACTCATTTTTGAACAGCTGAATAGTATCACTATCAACAAATTCATTATGATTTATTTTCTCTAGCATCTATGTATACAATAAATCATTGGTTAACTATGGGTGATAATAAAAAGGAATGATGTAGAGAGCAAAACATGAGAAAGAAAGAAAAAGGAGAAAAAATAATGATACAAGATGAAACGGCCATTACAAAATATCAAGTATAGACTGTATTATGCTACTCCAAAGATATAGAACTTACAGGTATTTCCTCAAAGATATCCACCCATGAAAGGTTTTTCTCCCTCAACCTATTGCACCAAAACAAATAACAAATGAATTTGCATCCAATATTATAACTGTACACAATAACATCAGAACAGAAAATTCTCATACTTCTCCCCTGTAAAATTGTTACTGCGGTAGAGCTCCATGAATGAATCAGAAAGCTTCAATGCCTTCAGTGCTAAGACTCCCTGATTGGATTTCAATGGATCATAAATGATGCACACACACCGTCTAATATTTTCCTGCAAAGAATATCAATAAAAGCATACATAAGAGGCACAGCAACCATATCTGTAAGAGAAATAAAATAAAAATGCAAAAGTAAAAATGATAACTCATAAGATATGAATCTAATGCAGTACCACTTCAACTAAAATCATGGAGTAGAACTTTTAGCTAATATCTGGAATCCAATGGCATCATCAGTAACAATTACAAACAAATAAAAAAAATAAAATAAAATGAACTCTTTTCAGACTAAAAACAAGTGTTCCTCATGATTTTTTCGGATATCAAAATTGTTCAACCTTGTAATTGGCTTCCATACAAATGGACTAGTTACATCCGTGACTACAGTAATTTTAAGCATTTATTTGGTTTTAGTCTTCGGTAACAAGTTCTTGATGTGATATGGCAATGGCAAACTCTCTATTTTTCTGAGAGAAGATGGATCATGATATATAACTGCAAAAGCAAATTGTAGGCAGACTGCTAAGCAACTCAGATTTTTGCAGCATCTTTTCTAAGAAAACTCAACTTATTCCTGTCTCTTTGTACTTGATAACAAAAACTATGGATGGACAAAATAGAGCTTCTTGAATTACAGAAAACAATACGAATAAAGTAGAGGTATACGATATGACCCAAAAGTTTCATGGTAATGTTCATAAAATAACATATAACTAGAACAGCAATTTGAAAATAATTACCTGGTAGTTCATGAATGTCTCAATCAACTCCACTGTTTGAAAAGAACCCAACAATGTGGATTGGTACCTGAAAAGGATTTCCAAGAGTTACAAAATTGGAATATTTTCAGCAGTATCTACCCTTTTAATGCTTGACTAACAGCACTCAAAGAGCTCCCTACATCATATTGTATATCTGGGCAGTATATATACAGATGTGGATTCAGTCATGCGTATGTGTGGAGCAAAGAAAAAGTGATGATAACAGGGTCAGCTCTAAATTTTCAAACAGGAACAAATACAATAGTGTTTAAAATTTTCATCTATCCAACCTGTGTTTAAAACAAACAGTGGATTGGTACAAAATTGGAATATTTTCGGCAGTATCTACCCTTTTAACACTTGACTAACAGCACTCAAAGAGCTCCCTACATTATATTGTATATCTGGGCAGTATATATACAGATGTGTATTCGGAAAATTTTCAGCAGTATCTACCCTTTTAACGCTTGACTAACAGCACTCAAAGAGCTCCCTACATTATATTGTATATCTGGTCAGTACATATACAGATGTGGATTCAGTCATGCATATGTGTGGAGCAAAGAAAAAGTGATGATAACAGAATCAGCTCTAAATTTTCAAACAGGAACAAATACAATAGTGTTTAAAATTTTTATCTATCCAACCTGTGTTTAAAACAAACTGCGGATTGGTACCTGAAAAGTATTTCCAAGAGTTAGAAAATGGAATATTTTCAGCAGTATCTACCCTTTCAACGCATGACTAACAGCACTCGAAGAGCTCCCTACATAATATTGTATATCCGGGCAGTATATATACAGATGCAGATTCAGTCATGCGCATTTGGGAAGCGAAGGAAAAGTAATGCTAACAGGATCATCTCTAAATTTTTAAACAGGAACTAATACAATACAAAAAACCTGTGTTTAAAATTTTCATCTACCCAATTTTCTCAGTTTTGAAAAAGTTCAGAAACAAACTTCATCAGTTTCCAGTGCTAGACCAACTGTCCCTACATCTGTTTAATTCAATCTGTCTAATCCAAATCTTAGCTCTCTTTAACACATAGCTAACCCCTTAACAATCATGCATCAGATTTCTATAACAGATCTCTCCTGTATAGTATTGCTTCTCACATATCCATTCCCCTCCCAATTTTCAAAATTTTGATCTCACTCCTACCAAATGCTTAATATAATTCATAATTTATGTTACCTTTAAGGTGTGAATCAATAAACAAATGGATGTAGTCACAAATAACATTCCTTCTGGCCAGCAGTGGCGGAGCCAGATTTTGATTTAAGGTGGGGCACTCACGGAATATCAAAACTTAATAAAATAGAAAAAGAAAAAGAAAAAAACTAAAATGAAATACATCTTGTAAATTGTCTAAATCAATAACTATATTAACTTATATAACTCAAAAATAGAACAATAATAGTGGTACTATCACATACGTAATATATAATATTATATAAATAAACACATATGTTCAGACTAGAAAAGAAAGAAAAAAACTTAGACCCACAAAGGTTACAACAAGAAGCATCGAACCCATGACCATGTTGGTATTAGTTCAATCAAACAGCCACTACACTAGAGTAACTTTACTTAATTGTAGAGAACCTTATATATATTTATACTAAAAAACTCTAGTGGATCACGAGACCCACTAGTCCCCTATGTGGCTCCGTCCCTACTTCTGGACATATGAACATGGTTTATACTTAAAAGATAAGAACAATTATACAGAAATAGTGCAAGACACTCCACTAATTTCAAAAGTATGAATTGCTCGGCCGAATCCCTTACTGACATTTGTTTTCTTGGAATCAAGGATGAGGAATGGTACAGCCTTCCATACCCAAGTTTTATAAGCATAGGTTAATCTGGCTATGACTTTCCCACGATGACAAAAACTGAACCCGAAGGAAAACTGTGCACTTTCTGAATCCATTCTTTGTCTTGGGGTATCCTAGTTCTTCCATTTCCAATGGGAACATTAAATCCCAATGATTTCAAAAAACTTTATTCCGCAGAGTGAGATTAGAATCCTAAATCCTGACTCCAATGTAGTCTAAACAGATGAGCTGATAAGTTATGGAGGTGAGGAGATAACTGATGACTATACTGAGCCTACTCGATCAACTCATAATATTGTAAATGACATTCCATGGGCTCAGGGTTGTGTATGAGGGAGGGAGAGTTTTCAATTGATCAATATCCAAGCAATAAGATGAAACAGATGGGCAAAAAAACAAGTGATTCATAACTTGACATGGTATAGTATGCTTACAATTTGTCATAAAGAGAGAAAAAAATTAGTCAATAAATCAAAACTTACCATCCAACAGTGTTATTGTCAACATTCACCTCTCGCAAACATCTCATCATCTCGAGCTGGTAATTGGCACCATCAGCTTCAATCTCTTCATCCTCCTCCCTAATCTGCAATGCACTATCAATTAATACCGACGAAGGACGGAAAAAAGCATTCGGATAACCGCAAAACAGAATAGAAAGCTTTACCGGGAAGGGGAAACAATTAGTGACTTCAAGAACACTGCCAACATCCAAGCCAAGAAGTTGGCCTGTGACCAGAGCCGGTGCAAACTCCTTGCAGTGTTTGATTATCTTCAAGATAACCTGTTTTGAGGGAACAAAGGTTCAAAAGCAACCAATCGGAATGAAAATCTCAGGTCAGTTAATCCGAGCTTAGTTTCTCTTTCCATCATGTAAGAGGAAATCAAATCCTATATAGAAAGCAAATGGAATTACCAGTCCTTCGATCTGAACAACTCTGAGAGGGGAGCAACCTCTTCTGTAGCAGCAACCTGAAGAAAGGATCTAACCATTGCTGTACAAAATACACAACAAATTTATATAAGCCTCGCAAACTAATAGAATTGAAATTTAGAGGTAGAAATAGAGAGAAGGGGTTCAGTACGCACTGTTCGCCGCCATGATTTTGGAGTCTCGGAGAGAGAGAGAGAGAGAGAGAAGTAGGAGGGAGATGATGGAGTCGGAAGCTGGATGTTGAGATACCTAAAACCCTAGTTCTCGACGGAATGAGACATTGGGCCTTTTTGCACTCTTAGGGCCTATCAAATGTCAGGTCCAGTCCAAACTCCAAACTACCTCCAAAGGCTCCAACGACAAAAAACTATAGTTGGAGAGTGCATTTCTGAAAATTTTTTTTTTCAAAAAGAAAAAGAAAAAATAAAGTCTATTTGGAGCTCTAAATTATAAGTTGCACCTTACAATTGGGGGTGGGTAGGAATATCGGAAACTGAAGAACTCGAATCACACACTATGGTAATAAACACTTTAAGTCTAACTAAAAACAGTGTAGATCCTAAAATATAATGCGAGAAAACTAGAATGCGCCTCACGCATCCATTTTCTAATTATGACCGGTGAGAGTTTTTCCATCAGTTTTCATTTCTTTGTGAATTCAATGGGTTGCATGGGTCATTAAATGGACCCTGATCTTATTTTTAAACCTAGATCTAGCTTCTACTCCTCTTGATCTACCTTAAGTTGGGTTTCATGCCTATCTTTACCAAATTCAACTGTAGTCACATTGGAGTCTTCCGCTGCAAGCATAGGGTTGGTTGTTCGACTGCTCTTTTGCTTAGTCTTTTGCCTAATCGAGTGCCCCAATTGACTAAATCTCTGTGCATCTTTGAATTAATTGTCAACATGCACATGATTAATTATCCATATTCTCTCACCAGCCTTCTGTTTCTCCTTCTTAATAGTAATAGAGCACGGGAAGAGTTTTACTGCTTTTCATGGCCTATCAATCCTCTACATATTTATATCACTATTGACATCTGGCACTTTTTAGATTTTCATGTACTCCTGCTAGTCTTTGGTAGGTTCATGATTTCTCATGTAGCATTGAGGATTGTGATCTTTAATATTCTGTTTGTACCCATGAAATTAGTGCGTTTAGGTGAGTCCAATATGTGGTTTCTCATAATTGTAATATAGCTCTTTATAGCAAATCCTCATATTTATATGAGTACGTACCCTTTCATCACAATTAAACATGTCAACCTTCGTCTTCCCTCTCATCTTTCAGTTTCGAACTATGCATATCAATAATCCACCAATTTCTGCTAACTCTATCTCTATGCGACCACCAGAGAACCCTCTTTTAGTGCCTTTTGGAGAAGGTTCTAGTTCTTCTCGACCAAGCTCTAGAACCTATTATGTTGCCCTCAATCTCCTTGTAGCACCACCTCCACAACTTACCATTCAAAGAGGGTGTTATTCAATCTCTTTTACTACATCCCCTCCTAACCTTTTCTACCTTCTAACTGCTGGACTGTGAAAAAAGTAGCCAAACTAGAAATTCAGTAGGCAGATGCCTAAAGGCCGGTGGATGATGAAGACCCTTTGGATCAAAACAAGTCTTTTTTTGCAAGAGCATCTGTCCATCTAGACTTCACCAAAACTCAACCAAAGGCTCTTCGGATACACTCAGATCGAAATTCAACTGAAGAGAGACACTTATCTATCTCATCTATAGTGCTTTTTGAATGTGGTTTATTCTCTGGTAGATTTGATCATCCCTAAGGAGGTTGTCCAGAAAAGGCTCATAAACGCAACTTTCTTATGTTCCCTATGAATTCAAATGAGCCACAAAGCCTTCCTACTTCTTCCTCTATTCTTGACACTCTGTATGTCGTATTCCAAGTAGGACCCTATTGGTTTTTTCAAAAATTTAAGGACCTACATGTCCTTGTAATGGCATTGCTTCCCACATTGATTATGAAAGTGCATCTTTTAATAACTTTTGGTCATGGAAATGTTGCAAGAAGAGGAGGAAGATTTATGTCTCAAGGTGTGAATCCTAATTATGGAAGAAGAGCAAAAATGTACTATATTGATGCAGTTAGAGAAACTGAGCATGATGTACAAGTCCATATAATTTCTCCAATACTCAAGGGCCCATTCCAGTTGCAGTTCATGATCCGGTTCTAGAAGATGATGGCAACAGTCTTGCTACAAAAGATGAGGAGCTAAATGAGAATATCCTTAAATTGAACAATGAAGACCAAATGATTGTAGAACAAGAACACTCCTCAAAGAATGAAAAAGATGGAGTAAGCTCACATTCAGCTCTCTCTGTTCTCACTAATTCTTTAGAAGATACAAAGTCCATTTCTTTTGATGAATTATCTTGAGCTAATTTCATTTTACCTCCCTAACATTTACATGTTAAATCAGTTGTGGTCTTGCACTTTTAATTTCATCACACACTATGCCAAAAAGGCCTTCAGACGACACGCATCAAACGACATAAGTTTTCTTTTATGTCGTCTGAGTTTTTCAGACGACATAATTTTTTTTTTCTGTCGTCTGAATATACACTAAAACCATACTGGTTTAATTTGGAAAAATGGTGAGCATTCAGACAACACATTTGTGTTGTTGTAGAATGTGGTGATTTTCTATCTCAAATTTGGATAAATGGTGAGCATTCAGACAACACATTTGTGTAGTTGTAGAAGGTGGTGATTTCCTATCAAATTTGGAGGGATATCCAAAAATTGATTGAGTCTTTTCCCTCTCAAATAGCCACGCTCTAGTTGACTAGAATTTGTGACATTCAGAGCTTGTTTTAAAATTTTCCAAGTTATTTTGACTTGTGCTTTTGGACATAGATCCCTCGCAATTAAGTCATTTTCTGCCATTCTCACTCGATCAGCTCTCTCAGCTTGACCTAGAACTCGCAAAACTGAAAACCTCAAAAACCAGCCTCTCTCCTAGCCTTCTCACTCAGCTTTCTCAGAACTCGATTCTCACTCTCTCCTTCGTCTTCTCGCTATCTCGATTCTTCTTCTTAGTCTCTCCATCTTCTTCTTAGTTTCAATTTTAGGTTTGATTTCGATTAAGTTTTTCTTCTATTTGGGGTGATTGGATTTTACTTTTCCTCTTATCCTCATCAAAATGAGGTGTTCCAATTACTGAAAACCCAGACCTCTCTCTCTCTCTCTCTCTTTGACTCTCAACCTCCTTCACTGTCGATGGCGGCGAAACGGCGGTATTCAGTGACTCTTGTCTTGGTCTCTCCATGAATTCGAGGTCAATCACTTAGTGATTCATCGTCTCTCTCTCTCTCTTTCTCAATCTCTCCTGGACGGTTGCCGACACTAGCCCTCTCCCTCTATCCTCGAAGGTCGACGACACCTACCCTTTCTCCTCGAATTAGACTGGAGCAGTGGAAGACGATACTGTTGGAATCGAGAGAGCGGGAGAAGAAGTCAGTTCGCGTTTCATTTGGATCAATCTTGAAAGCTTGGCTATCGAAGGTATTGTTTCCCAGATTCCTATTTTTTTTGTTTTGATTGGGGTTTTTGTTGCGGTTGGGTTTGGATTGATATGGGTTTCAATCTTTTTACTGTGGTTGGTTTTGAATTCAATTGGGTTTCGATTTTGTAGGGATATTGTTCGGTTTTGCTGTGAGGAGGAAGAGGACTTGCGTTTTGGATAACTGCGTTTTGAGCCAAGGAGAAGATGAGGGACTTAGGTATCGGGTTGTGATCGATACTTAGTTTTTAGGGTAAGTTCACGTAATTTCTATTTTGATTGAAATATTGAAATTATGGTTTTGATTCAATATGGATTCTGATTGATTGCTGGGTCAGTGAACAATTTTGAGAGTTGTTATACAATTTCTGCTTAAACCTTACTTTGGTGTTGAATGAATATGGTTAATGGTTCTAAATGTTTAATGAATGTCTTTGACGTTTTCCCCTATTGTGGCTTTTGTCATCTGCAGACGTGTTAGTGCAATAATGTTTGCGAGAAGAGGTCCAAGAGGCTGCGCTTATGCAGATCCAGAACGACACCTTATTAGTCCAAAGGTATTACAATTAGTTTTCTCTCTGCTTTGTCAGTGTCATGCTGATTAACCTGCCAATTACAATACAATTTCAATTCACAGAGTTAGTTCAGTTGTGATATGTCCTTGAATGGCAAGCTTATTATGCCTTTTACTTGCAGGAATATCAAAGTTGGTGACTCGTAACAAGGGCTCAACTCATACTAACATGTGAGACATATTCTGGGTTAAGAAATTCTGGGAAAAATTTCAGTACAAGGTGCGGTTACTCGATCCTCTTTTTTTTTCCCAATCTTTTGTTTATATAATTTGTTTGATATGTCGACTATTGATATTGGATTGTGTTATACTGATGATAAGATAGTGTAGATATTGGATTGTGTTACACTATTGATAAGCACTATTTGGCATTTACGGTTTGGGAAATTAGGGTTCTTGCTGATTGTGTAGTAATTCAATTTTGGATTTTGAACTGTTATTGATGCTTAATTGTGGTTCTTTTTATTATTATAATTTTAATATCTACCAGTAATTGTAAAGGTGCTTCCGTGCTAGTATTCAATTTGCTAGTTTTGAATTTTGATTCCATCAAGAGGAATGACGCCGCTAGGCAACCTGCTACTGCAACTACTGGAGGGTAAGTAAATACCTTTATGTGCAGACTGTAGATCTAGTCTCTAAACAAACAGCTTCATAGTATAATATGGATATTATCTACAATGAGATGAATTTCATTATTTCTTAGATAATCTTAATAAACTTTGTAGTTCCAGCATAACAATAGCTTTGGATGTATAAGGATTGCCACATTCTTGAAGGGTAAGTACTTTGGAAGTTGAGAAACTCCCGACTCATAGCTGCAATGAATTAGATTATATACAAAGTTTTACTGATAGGATATATTTTGTACATACTGGGGTTGTATTGTACATTAATAATTGACTTGCTTGCAGAAACTTAATATTCCTATGGTTGAGGTCGTCTATAAGACGCCCTATACGTTAGATGATGGAGCAGTTACACTTGGATCAAAGAAGACCACTATCTCTGTGATTGATCCGATGACTAAGGGATAATCACAAATACACTTCATCTGGTGGAGAGGAGCAGGGTGTTCTGTACCCTGGTATTATTAAAGGCATTAAGCAATGGATCAAGCCTGTTCCAAAGAATCCAAATGCTGCTAAGCCACTACTATATATATGTCACGGTGACAGTTCCCTTGTTAGATATTAGATAATGCCAACTTGTTAGATAATGCCCTTCTTATTTCTAATCATTGTAGTCTGCTTGGGATTTTGATCAGGGAAAATAAGTTCACTTGGATTGTTGATAAAACCTTAAAAGCAAACTTTAGTCATCTCCTGGAATTAATTGAATTAAATAAGTCAAGGGATAAAGGGTGGCTGGGAATAAAGTTATGACATAATCTGTTAGATGAGTTTCGAGGGTTGTTTTATATATATATATATATATATATATATTTTTTTTTTTTCATTTTATATTTTCATTCTGATCATACCAAAACTAAATAGATTTTAGTATGCCTCTCTAATATTATTTTTATATTCTTGCAGGTGCTACTAATAAGCCTCAAGAACTAGATGACGCGATTCTTAGGAGATTGGTTAGTTTTATTTTCTTCTCTCTTACACAAGAAGATGGGAAATTTTAATCAAGCTTTGCAGTAACAACATAGTTGGTTAAAGGATCTGTGGTTCTGTTATGTGTATCTAGTTGTTTAGGAGTTTCATTTGGTGTTGGTTGAGTTCCAGTTGCTTAAGAGTTTCGCTTTTATCTGCTGAAATTAATGGGTATAAATCATGAATGCATTTGTGCCTGCTATATTTGTCTCTTCCTTTTTGTTAATAAACCCAGTACGAAAGAACTTTGCTTGCACTTTGTTAATTAAAGCCTTTTTGGTCTTATGCATTGCTTAATTAAACTATCAGAACATTCATTCTTCTTTATAGTTATCATGCTCTGAACCATATTTAGCAGAGGATTCTAAGTTCTAAATTCTTAGAAGCTCTTTTATATAAGGATCCTATGGTACTATGTCTTTATGGACTCTGTATTACAATTTTGCTCCAAGAATATTTGAGGGAGTAGTACAATATAACCCTCCTAATGCCATATGCTCTTATTATTGAGTTATGAAATTTATGTGAAGAGAAATGTTCATTATTTTTTGATGCACATTATTTTAGTTAACAAAAAAAAAAAAATAGAGGGGTCTGCTATCTGTTAGGTACAACACGCTATGCATTACGTGAAAATAAAAGAAAATACAGACTGCCCGTTGTTGGCTGAGGAACTCTGGCTTAATTTATAATTGTACCGAGTCCATGGCACCTCTAATAAATTATAAATGAGTAGACTAATCAGTATTTCACGCTAACTTTGATTTGTTTATTAGAATATAAGCCTGTGGTTGTTTAACAGTAAGTGTATTTAGGGATGATTTGCTGTCGATGCATACAGTACATAACCGACCACGTGATTTGGGATGTACTGATGATAATGATTGGATGATGGGTTTCGATAATGATTGGATGATGGGTTTCAATGCCAGCTGTATTGTAGATGCAATCAGGAAGTCTGCATCTCGATTTAGTTTATGGCATAGATGTGTCTTGCTCAACTGTTTGATATGATATTATATCCCATCTGGGTGGTAAGCAAGAAACAGATGTATGAGAAAGAATAACCACTATATTTTTAAAGTTCAAGCTTAAGGCAGTGTCTTTTTAATAAGATAAAGATTTATTTAACTACAGCTTTCTTTGGCTTTTACTTATTTTGTCATCAACAATACTTCTGAATTGAAGAAAATAGGAGGGATGGTTCTGTTTTACCTAGACTAAGTTTTTTTATTTTTTTCACTAATCAATAGGAATTTAATTGATTGTTGTGTTTTTGTTTTTGTTTTTTTTTTTTAATTTGAAAATTTTTAATTGTATTGTTCATAGGTTGTGTCCTGTTTTTCATTTTTGTTGTCTGTTTTTAATTTGCAGGCAGTACATATTGAAGGGGGAGAAATTTAGACTGAAAACAAAGAAAAGAAGTTTGTTGTTGTGCTGTAAATTGTATTGGTTGTTGTTTTGAATGGAAAATGTTGCCTTTTCCTATCTATTTCATCTCTGCTGTGGATGTTGTCTGTGTTTTGAAGACAAAATATCTATAGATTTTGGGGTTAAATTAAATTAGTTTACTCATTTCTATGTTTTTTTGGTTTTGATTGAGTTCGCTGTTGTGGTTGCCTTTGAATTAATATGGATTTTGATATTTTAGGAGTATTGTTTGCGAGTCTGGGTTTTGAGCGATCAACTAGAAAAGGTTCAAGGTGAGGCTTTAATTTTGGGTGGTTTCAAGACTTTCGTTTTTGACTAATATGGGTTTTGACGTTTTGAGTATTTTGTTTGTCTTGCAGTGTGTAAATTTCTTGATATCTATTTACTACATTCATTTGCAAACTCGCCTGTAGGTTGTTGTTTATATGGATGAGCCTAGCACTGGACTCGATCCAGCTTCAAGACATAATCTATACGGGCAAAACAAAGAAAAGAGGGATCATCCTGACAAGTACTCTCTCTCTCTCTCTCTCTCTCTCTCGTTTTACCTTTATTAGAAGTGCTTATGTTGTTTACGTGGACTCCACTTGTGCAGATAGCCACAGACAGCGGATAATAAGTTGGATTGATGGCACATGACAGCTATCAGCTACATTTGACTTCACAACCAAGGGAGTTCTTCAGGTATCATCCATTTTCAATCAGTCTGAGATGTTTGACTCCCAGCTGACTGCTACACCCACATATGCACACATAAAATCTCTCTCTTGAGTGGACATCTACATTTGTTCTTGTTTTGACCATTGGATATGAGTCCTGGCCATTATAACCATTAGTATCCAGTAATTTATGTCAAGCTAGTTTACAAACATTTTTGTTATGATTGTTTATTTCTATATAAGAAACTAAAATAGGCAACTATTACATGAAAATATCTTCTCATCTAAGCACATGAGTACCCCAAGTATGCTTGGTCATGTTATATTAGTTCATTTCTACAAGACTGACATCTTAATTGAGATTTCCTTTTAACATGTTATGTTTGTTTCTCCCCTATTTTGGTGATAATCATGCATGCTTCTGTGTAGGAAGCTGTCAAGGGACAATTATGGAGATTATGTGATCCCCAAGGGAAGCCACCAGGTGTAATACAATAGTACAGATAGCTAGTTCCTATATTTAACTTGTGTCTAGTAGAAATTCTTCCTTCATTAAGAATGTGGACTTGTTTGCAAATTCAAATTTGTAGATATGGGCCATTTTGAACTGATGCTCATGATTAGGTCTGTGTACATGAGACAATGATGGATTAGTGGAAATTGCAATGAATGATTTTGGATGTGGATTTTATGGTTTCATGAACGGGTAATTTTAATTTCCAGATGCATGCATACCAATTGTAACAGGAGACTATTAATGTGTTATTTCAAATTGCAAGCTACAACAAAAGCACACCAAAATGTGTGGTTGAAGCTAAACAAAAACAACACAAAAATCAAATAGAAGTCTATTGTCTTTTTGGCATTGGGACGACAGAAAATTGTAGTCTAAAGGGCAAAACAACAACATAAGTTAGACGAAAGTGTTGGCTAAAACGTATAATAACAACAAATAAGTGTGGTTGGAATCAATCACAGACAATATAAAAGACCTCATAAAAGACCTTTCACACAACACTTAAGTGTCGTATGTATGTACCCTAGAACGACACTTAATTGTCTTCTGATGCTCTTTACGACCACATATAATTGTCGTTTAAAGTAAATTAGCACAACCTTTAAATGTTGTTGTATGAGAGAAGACACTACATACGAGTCTTCATATTTCTTATTTAAGGGCATTCAGACCACACAAATAAGTCTTGCAAATATGCTTCACACAATAGTATTTAAAAAATACTGTGGTTGTTTTGTTTATCAGACAATACAAAACTGTTGTTTGAATGCTTTTAAAGATACAGATCACAATGTTCCCAAAATGCAAAACTCATCAGACGATACAAGACTTTTATTTTTTTATGTCGTCTGATGCCCCCAAGAGACGACACCGTACTAGACGACACATTTTTGTTCGTTCAGACGATAGAACAGTTCTGTTGTCTGAAGGCCTTTTTGACATGGTGACATGTACCCATGTTCTCTCCAATTTAATCAATCATGTCCAATAATTCATTTTTTTTGTCAAGTATTTTGTAAATTGAAAATGTGGTTGTAATAGACTCACTTGTATGATGATGATTCATTAATGTAGTATACAAAATTATATCGTATGTGACTACAATTTCAAAATACATCACACATCACACAATAGTTGGCAAAATAACCAAGGGTATACAAGATTGATTGAAATTGGTAAATACAGAGACACACGTGATGAAATTAAAAGTGCAGGGGCAAAAATGATTTAGGGTGTAAAGATCAGGGAGGTAAAATGAAATTTGTCCAATTATCTTCTATTGACTCTATTATATCTACTTTAAGTTATTCATCCATAGACCTAGATTCAGACTATGATCCAGAACATGCCCTTATCCAAATTTCCTTTATCTTATTAAAAATAATCTTGCTGATAATAATCTATATCTGAATAGCCAGGAAAATGTCTTAGCTCCTGGTTCTACTTAGAAGTTAATTAACTCTAGATTTAAAAATGAACAATTTGTTCATGTTGTTTTTAATACTATGTTAAGCCAAGATCAAGATGATGCTGACATGAAGGATATTTTTATCCTCTTTTCTGTAGTCCTAGGAAAAGAGGTAGAGATTCTATGGAAGAATCCAATGTAGGCTCTTCTTCCCCAAGTGCTTCTACATGAGTATTATCTGTTGGAATTGTTGTGGATATTCACGGCAAGGTTTTTTAGCTCAAGCCACATTTTTAGCCTCTCTTTTGTATTCAGATGTATTGTGTTTCTTAGACATTAGACTAGATGATGAGGCTAAAAAAAAGTAGTAAATCAGCTTCCTTTTTGTAACTTCTATTGTATACCTGTAGAGGGTTAGTGTGGTGGCTTGATATAACTATGGAATATTGGAAGCATGTTTAACATTTTAGTGCTTAAATCTCACAATATATCTTTTTATTTGTTGGTTATGTTTTGATTTTCAAAATGGCAATTCTTGATTGTTAATTTTTCTTTGAGCTAAAATGATTTTACCACCCTAAACTTTACACCTAAAATCATTTATGCTCCTAAATTTCTAATATGATCGCTTGTGCCCTTGTACTCTCTAATGTGATTGACTATGGCCAATCCTTAACTAATCCATCAATTTCTTCATATAGTATCGCCCTCTCAAACTAGATTTTGGCCTTCAATCATGCAAGAAACACACCATTTACATGTCCAAAGCGAAAAACTGACCCTAAATGGACTCTCATCATCACCAATTTATGAAGAAATTGATGAATTAGTTTAATAATGGCATTGGTTGATCATATTGGATAGTATAAGGGCATATGTGATCAAATTAGAAGTTTAGGGGTACAAATGATTTTAGGTGTGAAGTTCATGGTGGTAAAATGATTTTAGCTCTTTTTCTTTATATGTACCCCAAAACAAAAATAGGCTGAACTTTGGAACCATTTGCTAATTTGAATTCATACTCAAATGTACCTTGGATAATCATTGGAGATTTTAACTGTATTTTATCTTTAGACAAATTTTAAATAATTTTTTTTGTCTTTTATAGGTTCTTGTTTCACTTGGAGCAATAGTCAATAAGAAGAGAATAGAATTTATGAGAGATTAGATCATGTTGTAGCAAATCCTAAAGCCCTAGATATGTTTTATTATTCCTTATTTATCACTTACTAATCTTCCAATCTCAGAATCAGATCATGAACTTGTATATCTTTCTTTTAATTCGAGTGTCACTAGGAAAGCTAAAGCTTTTAAACTTCAGGCTATGTGGATCACACATCCAGATTTATCTAATATTATTAATATTTATGGCTAACTACCAACAATGATAATCCTTTACATGATTTTGTTACAAAAACAAATGCTTTCCATGCTCTTGCTATATCTTTGAATTTTAATGTTATTGGGAATATTTTTCATAGAATGAAAGAGTACATAGTAAATTACAAAATTTACAATCTTCTTCTTTTTACCCTGCATGCTGACCTAATCTTCTTATGCAGGAAGCTCAAATACTCTCTCATTTATATTAACTTTATCAAGATGAGGATGCTTTTTGGTCTCAGCACGCTAAAACTAGATGGTTACAATTACGTGATAAAAATACAAAGTATTTCCAAACTCAAGCTTGTATAAGAAAAAAGAAAAATCAAATTTTGAGAATCAAAGATAATAAAAGTCTATGGTTTGATACTCCTGAACAAATCTCTAATATTCTCATTTCTTCTTTTAGGAAAAGATTTAGTGCTTCTACTAACCCTTCCAAAGATTCTATGTATCCTTCTATTTCCTATATTAAAACCTGCATCAGTGTAGAAGATGATAAGAGCATGAAATGCTATATTTATAATATTAACTCTCTACACTTTGCTTAGTTATTTTCCTTATTATATAGTTTTTGTTTTAGGAAAACTGAAATTAGGAGACAATTGAGTCGTGCTTTCATAGATAACAGGGGCCTCTTTATATAGAGGATTACAAGCATAGAATCAGAGTTGTACATGAAAAGGTAATCGTACAATGATTAGATATCTACGAATATCTCCGAGAATATCTCTAACATAAACCCTATTACAACTTGCACAAGTAACCTAGAGTTTGCGCCAAACACATATTTTGGATTTACTTGAACACTCCCCCTTGTGTCGCCCAAACGTGGTGCTCCTCTCGTTGCCTCGTTAAAAACCTTGCCGAGTAACAAAAACCTTGTGGGACAAAAATAACCTCGGTCGAAGGAGAAAAAGGGTATAAGACACCCAATTCATGTTTTGAGACCATACATGTAGACATCTCCCCCTGATATCTGCATCTCCCCCTGATGACTACGGTCATGGGAGTTCGGATAACTTCAGCAAACTATGCTACCAACATGTTTCTCGAAAGTGAAATTAGGCGATGACTTAGTAACAAGTCTGCCATACTGTTCTCAAATCGAACCTAGGTCACTTTGATCTTGAGGAGAGTCTGTTGTTGCTGATTATGCTTGGTGTCGTCGCTTTTGATGTAGCCTTGCTTCATTTGGTCAATGCAAGTGACATTATCCTTATAAATGCTCGTAGGCTCATCTATAGTAGATTTCAAACCACAATTGCTTCAAACATGCGTAATTATGGATCCAATCCATAAACATTCACTAACTGCTTCATGAAAAGCAATAATATTTGCATAGTTTGAAGATATAGTGACAATGGTCTGTTTTATGGACCTACAAGATATCGCGGTCTTACCTATGCTGAACACATAACCAGTTTGGGAACGACCTTTGTGTGAGTCAGAGAGGTACCCAACACCAACAAAACCTTCTAAAACACTAATGTCTAGAGCCACTTGACTTGGGTAAATGAAGTTCACCATGAACCTTCATGAACATTCCGTATCTAGATCCCCATAGAGATACATAGTGACCACATTTGTAAGTTTCATGTTCAGTTATTCGGAAACTACCAAACTGACAGGGTAGTGGCCGGAGTGCAATGTCATCCATTACGAGAAAATATGTCTCATCGTAGTCGATTCCAGGGCGTTTTGTTAGAAGCCTTGCACCATAAGGCGAGATTACTATATCTTTTTCTCATTACGCTTTCTAACAAACCCATTAGTCAACACGTTTTATGTTAAGAGGTGTTGGCATCATTGGCTCGAAAACCTTCCTCTTCGTTAGATAATCCAACTTAACATGGGTCGCATCTTTCCATTTAGGCCAATTTTCTCTACGTTGGCATTTATTCATCAACGGAGCGTGGTTCATATCATTGGACTCAACAAACTCATGCGCGACTACATCATCAATTATGATGGAGTTTCTATCCCACGTCTCATGTACACTAGTGTAATTTTCATAAAGCTTATATTCTCAGGAATAGGTTCAGACGTTGAGGCGTCCCCCAACGATAACCATGATCTGGAAGATACTCATGAGATGGATTTTGAGTGTCGATGATCCAAGGATTGGGTTGTGCCAAAGTATTCTTCGAACCCACGGGCCTCCCACGCATCCTAGCTGGGGCCATGGCCTGTAATGCCAGAGTGTCACTCTGTATGGCGTTGGCGTCCTCTTGTAGGGATGTCCTTCTTTGTAGGCATGTTTGCAGCAGATATGTGTGATCTCGTCACTTTAGTGGGAATCGAGATGAGACATAGTGGAGATAGACCATGACAATTCATGTCATTCCTATTGAACATTCGTGTTCTTATCTCCCCCTAACGATGGGAAGACTGTCTCATCAAAGTGACAATCCGCAAGACATGTAGTAAAGAGATCGCCTTGCAAGGGCATTAAGTGGCGGACGATTGTTGGAGTCTCAAATCCAACTGAGTTGCCCATTCGTCTGTAAGGACCTATCATAGTGCGCTGTGGCGGCGCAATTGGCACATAAATGGCACATTCAAATTTCCGTAAGTATGAGATGGTACCCAGTCACTAGCTGTAATGCAGAGGGAGATTGAGTGGTGGTGGGTCGTAGACAAATTAGCTTAGCTGCATGCAATATTGCATCAACCCAAGCAGATATAAGGATATTTGTGCGCATTACCAATATCTGGGCTACCATCGTAGTCGTTTCCGCGAGATCATTTAGGTGTGGACATGAGAATATGATGTCCAACATCATTCCCAATGCAATAACCATCGAAAGTCTTCGATGTAAACTCGTTAGCAATGTCAAATCCAATTGACTGAATAGGATGATCCGGGGAGTGAGCCCGTTGTCATATGATATGTGCGAGGAGTGTAGCATAAGCAGTATTTACAAGTGGACAATGGCATAACACGTGACTAGCGTGTTTGCGTGTCGACCAACATCATGAGTTATTTAAACGTCTTCAAGTGGTTGAATTAGTCCACAGAATCCCCATGAATTTTATGTAAGAACAGAATGAGTAGTTTCATATCCTTTGCATAGGACGGTCTCAGTCCTAATTTCATTAAGGAACGGGCTTTATAAAACACGCGAGAGGCCTTATAAGCAACCAATGAGGATTTTGGTTGGGGCTGAGCGTCTAAAACGCTATTTGAAGCATAGTTGGTGATTGCAGCATCACCCAGGGCGCCATCACCATGATGGATGCCATCCATGTCATTATGGATAAGGACTGTGCCAGCCCTAAGCTGGTGGTGGACGGCGGTAGCTCCGGAGACAGCGTCGGCAGTCACACTTAGTCCAGGAATTAGTTTTTGATTCATGCTTCATTTCGGTTGAAAGAAAGGGGGTCCATGTGAAGTCTTTAGTAGACGGATCATCGTCCATGTGAATTCTTTAGTAGACGGATCATCATATCATGACCAGGATGACCTATCTTTTTGTGACAAAGCCAATATATGTCTAAAGCCAAAAGATCTTCTCTCATAACTTTATTGGATTTAATAGCTTGAATAGTGACATAGAGACCACTAGAGAGACACATAAACTTCTCTAAGATGCAATCATTAGAGGTATTGCAAAATAACTCATTTATGTTCTCTACATGCGTTTCTGCATGGAATCCGTTGGCTATTCATAGGTGCGATTTGCTCTAGGAGCGTAGAGAGTTTATGTGACAGTAATCAAGGTGCCATTTGACAAGAGGAACTTGGGCTACTCCACTTCCTTGAATTAATACTGATGACCCAGCCATCGTAGTCACAAATTAATATGCTTAAAATTAAAATGGAGTCATAATGAAAAGAACTCTAAAATTTATTCATAAGCCAACGAAGTTACATCATTGTCTCTTTGACCAAGGAAAATCTAATCCAAAATGCTAGCTAATGCAAAACAATGGTAATCGTCTAACTTCTTTCAGTAACTTCAAAATAAATATGACCAGGTGAGTAGAGAGATGTTGGTGGAGCAAAACTCACTTAAGTACCACTTATCTCAAAACCTTCCTAGACATCACACTTACTTTGGGTGAGTCTACTTTGAAGAAAGACTAAACTATTGGCATCTATTACAAAAATATATGGTAATTGCCTATTACATCTCTTGGAAAATAAAAAGATTTATTCAAAATCGCCAGTCTCTGGATCTTGGCCTTTGAAGTCTTCAACCCTTAGAGCGAGATCGTCATCTTGATCTTCTTGCTCCATGTAATTTGCTTCCCTTGCTTCACGATATGTCTTGTATGCGTTAGCAACATTTTGGGGTGCATTACATGCTTTAACCCAATGTTCAGATGCTCCACTCTGAAGACAAGAATCATCATGGTCAGGCTCCCTTGATCGAGGCACGCCTAGAGCACGTTGGGGACGGCTATGATCCTTGGTGGCGCCACCACCATAGCCGGAGGCTCTGCCTCTCTCTCTCTCTCTTCACACATTGACCTCTACAGTTTCGTGCACTCCTATCTTGGAGGTTTCCTTCCTATTTGGGCTGAGAATATCGACCAGAACGTCCAGAATTATCTCTTTCCTTAGGGTTTCGCTCCTGGGGCCCTCCTTTAGGGGCGCGACTATAATTAGACTCCAGAATTGGCTTTGCTCCCACGGGTCTAGAGTTATAGTTCTTCACAAGTATGTTGTCGTGCTTTTCAGCTACGTTCATGGCTCCAATAAGCTCATGAAATCTTGTGATGCGTCCGACATTGACATCAATTTGATAGTTCTTGGCTATCATCAATGTAGAGACGGGGAAGGTAGAGAGAGTCTTCTCGATCAACACCGTATCAGTGGTTTTCTGCCCACAGAATTCCATCAAAGGCTTGATATGAAGTGCTTTCGAATTGTAGTCAAGTACAGACTTGAAATCACAGAAGCGGAGGCGATGCCATCTCACTTCTAAATCAGGAAGCAGGGAGTCACGAACGTTGCCAAAACGTTGTTCGAGTTCTACCCATAGTTTTCTTGGGTCTTCCTCATTGAGGTACTCATTCTGGAGTGCATCATTCATGTGCCTTGTCATGAGAATAATGGCTTTAGCTTCATTTGCCTCTCTCGTAGCTCTATTCACTTCAAAAGTGGCAGCTTGTTGAGGAGTAAGGAGTAAGCAAGTTCTGACTTGGCTCTTGGATCGTACTCAGGATCCCATCTGCCTTAAGATGCTGGCGCACATCACGGATCCACTTATGGTATCCTGCGCCTGTTGTCTCTAGTGTGGCGAAGCTCAACTTGTTCAGGTTACTCATCCTAAAAAACAACAAAAGATTATGGTTAGTTTTGGAGCGAAAAAGGCTACCATGAAAACAATAGAATTTCTGAGCGTAGTCACTTCCAAGAAATTCAATTCTAAGAGGGGTTGGATTGGATCGAAACAATGATATTTGTGGTCGATCGTTTCTTCTCAACAAACTCTAAGTTTGGAGGACTCTACAAGCTCCAAGCTTGGAGTGAGCACGAACCCCCATAGTTTGGCTTAATTAGGTCTCCCCTATGATGAAGAAAGGGAGGGGTAGAAGAAGGGAGTTTGCAAGTCCCCGAGAAAAAGAAAAGAAAAATGAATAAAAACTCAAAAATGGGAACTTTTAGTAAAAAATACCTTGAAATAGGCCGCCGGAAAATTTGGCCTGAAAAAGTCGCCGGAGCTGACGTGGCAGGTCTAGTATGGTCTAATGTGGCACAGGCTGCTGACGCGGCAGTGCTGACACGGCAAAGCTGACGTGGCAATGCTGACGCAGCAAGGCTGACGTGGTAGTGGGCTTTTGGGCTTCTTTCTTCTTCTGGGTCGAGGGCTTCTCTCCTGCTTGTGGGCCGAGGGCTTCTCTTCTGCTTCTGGGCCGAGTTCTTCTCTTCTTCTGGGCTGGACTGATTGGAACAAAGGGAGAAGCTGCAAGGTGGAGGTTGCAGGCGGTGATTCAAGGTGCAGCGGCTTCTGGTGGGCTGTTCGGATGATTTTAGGTCGGTTCCTGGAAATTTTTTTCCGATTCCTAAAATATGGGATCAAGGAGCTGCTAGTGGTGGAGTATGGCTGTTGGAGGCGGAGGGGAAAGACTTGAACCAGGCAGAGGGAATTTTGTTACTTCCAGAAGCCGGTTCGATATCTTTCCAGCCGGTTCTGAACTTCTGGAGTTGAGAGCTTCAAGGTGGGTGGCGGAGGTTTCTGGGATTTGAAGGCTACGAATTTAAGGTTTCAGGGTTAGGCCTTCGTGCTGATAATGTATTTTAGAGAATCGATATTTGAGAGAGAATTGCTGTGTATTCTCATTGATAATAGGGGCCTCTTTATATAGAAGATTACAATGCATAGAATCTGAATTGTACAGGGAAAGGTAATTGTACATTGAATGGATATCTCTAAGATTCTCCGAGATTATCTCTAATTAAAACCTTATTACCACTAGGTCAAGTATCCTAGAGTTTGGGCTAGACATAAACTGGATATATACAATAGTGGTATCGCACATTCTAATCGTGTTTGATTTATATTGATAGAGATCCGAAACATAATGCAACCTAGAGTTTGCATCTAGTGGCGGCGGCGCCCCGCTTTCAAGACTTGAATGGTGGTGGTGTTATCTTTTTTTGAATAAAGGGCTAGTGCGACTGCCTTCAAGCCTTGATTAATGAAACTTATGAATACAAGGGGGGGACATTAAGCCTAAACCCCTGATTACAAGAAGCATCTAGAGAATGTCCTGAAATAATATTATGAGTCTATACCAAATAACAGTATTCAACAATGCACCAACTAGCAAAGAGCTCTCTACTGGCGACTCTATTTGCTTTGACATAGGGGTGACATAACAGAAAGATAACTTGATATGTAACACGATTACAACGTAGCATAAGTACCCGCTTTAGCACAGCTTTCCTACTATGTTGCCGTCGGAAGATAAAACCGATGACACTTAGTTTCACCCTACCACTAGGTTGAAGTGACCATTTGACAAAGCAAGGAACTCGCCTCCTACCTAGAGCAGACAAGACACTTTGAGTGCACATACAGGCACAAAGCCCGACTAGTCCTACACAACATATGTAGGGACTTATTGCTCGCAGAAAGCGCAACATAACTAAAAACCATAAATAGTTAAATAAATTAAAACTTAAGGCAGGGCCCCAATAGTGAGTCCAAACCCAAACTACAGCCCAGATTGGGCCTACAGGCCGCATCCAAGCCCAACAGACCAGCCCAGCATGAGGACCAGACCCATCCCTCATGTTCCATGGTAGCGACTGCATCCTCCCAACTCTGCCTCCCCACCACTGGTGTCGGGCCACCATCACAACCCCAGTCGCGTTCTCCACCAGCACGACCCCATCGCGGTCTCCACCCCATACCAGCCAACGCCGGGAAGCTCTGCATCGAAAACCAAAATGAACGTCCGAACAGCACACCATCAGTAAGCCATCGATCCATCCAAACAGCCTCCGATCCACGCCACCAAGCCATCGAACCCGACGCGCCGACCACTGAATGCCACCAATCACCACTTCGACCCGGCACAGCCCCGATCCAACTCCGATCCAATCCCACACCCTCGACGCAGTCATTGCTTTCAGCCAAAAGAGAAGAAATAGTGCCCCTCCCGAACCCAGTCTCCTAGCCTGAGATACGATCACGGAACAAAACACCCATCTGGCCGCACACAGCGTGCACAGGCTAGGCCAGAGGCCATTGCCAGCGCCGAGGCGTAGCCGGACAGGCTCAACCACAAAAAATGGCGATATAGAGCGAGAGCTTCTCTAGGGTTCTTTTTTATGAATGAAAAAGGGTCTTATTATTTTGAAAAAAAAATAATTAAAAAAAAAATGAAAAAAAAAAAAATGGTGGTGGTGTTATCATATAGACAAAGATGGGGCTATTACCACCCAACCAAACACTTTGTACACACTACAACTAACTTTTTGATTACCCCAAAATTTCTGTTATCCTCATCCAAAAAAAAAAAAAAACAACAGAAAATTAAAATGATATCGAACGAAATTGCCATAAACGCTCCGAGGTGCGGTAACACACTCTCATCGGCCCGTGAACGAAATTGAGTTAATGGTTGTTGGTCTAGTGTAGCTGCAGGGGTGAGTGATTACAAGTGCCATGGATCTTTTTCAACAATTGGGAGGTCTAGTTTCGATGGTGGCAAGTGGCACCACATTTTCACCAAAGCTGCTATGTTTTTCAGTTTACAAAGCGATTTAGGTCTTGGATGGCTTGTTTGTTTGCTTTGATTATGCAAACTTAATTACCCAGGTACATATTTATTTGATGCAGTACATACAATTGAGTGCGTTCACGAGGGTGACCATTAACTCAATGGATGATGATCAAGACTTATGTAGCTCGTCCAAATAATATTGTTAGTTTTACTTTATAGCTTTTAATGAAGTGCACTGCTATCTAGACCCATAGGTGTTATCTTGTAAGATTAATTCCCAAGTTTTAGGTCGAGCACTCATAGATTCTTTCCTTAATCCATGGAATACTTTGACTATAATCTCGATAATTTTTATAAATACTTCCATTTACCTTTAAAAAAAAACATAATAAATGTGGCAGTTTCTAGAATTTACTAGTAATGAGCATCTTGCATGAGGGCACCGGCGGAAAGAGTGAAATACCATGGAATTTCAGCGATTCTGATTCTTCTCATCACTTGCATGAGGACATCTGACTATGTGAGAGTGATTTCACTAGCTGGTGCAAGCCAAATGATTCCTCATACTTGTTTGATTTTGTTTGCCGCCTTAATTGATACGGCATTAAACATATGTTTAAATCTTAGATGCACTTAATTAAACATCACATACAGTACAGAATATGCAGAAGTGACATCAGCCATTTTATCCCCCAAATGTCCATATTCATTTAATCATTTATAAAAAAAAAAGGTTAGCAGTAGTGTTCACACGGTCGGGTTTGGTGCTTATCCCTCCTTGGTGGAGATATTTTCCATGGCATGAATGCATGATATTAATTGTTTGTGCATTCAAGGTGACAACTTATGTATGAAAAATTGGTCCATGGTCAAGTGCATGCATTGGGTATAAATGCATGGTCAAGTTGATGCATTGGGAAGAAATGCATAGTTAAATTCATGTTTTGACATTTTTAGTCTTCCTAGAGAGTTAATGTGGGAATGGGTAGTTGATTCATATATGAGCATTGATGAATTGAGTCTGGAGACTTCTATCAATGGTATAATAGATGAAGCTTGTGTGGGGGCAAGCAAGGAGAGGAGGAGCAACTCTAAGGGTCTTCGTGTATAGAAGCAAAGTGAGTTGTGTTCAAGAGTGTGAATAGCTCTTGAGATAGAGTGATCTTCTAGGTTGAGAGAGGGTGTACAAGGGGTAAGCATATTGGATACAAGGGCTTGGGTTGAGCATAAACTTGAGCGGTGTAATCAGGGGCAAATCCAGAAATTTTTTTCAGGTAAGGCAAGTCAATGGCAGGAGGGGAAGGGAGGAAAATTAGAGAGAAGCTGTAGATTTTGGAGGCAATTATGAAGATTTTGCCTTAGTTTTGCCCTGTTTTTGCCTTGATTTTGTCTAATTTCTGCCATTTTCTTCCCCAATTCACCTTGTTTTGCCCTATTTTTGCCACTTTCACATCCCTTGCCTACACCAAATCAATGTAAAATCAAAAATCCAGTCTAGGCAAGTGCCCAAGCTAGGCTCTATGTGGATCCGCCCCTGGGTGTAATCTTGTATTTGAGTAATTATCTCATTAGTGAATGTGAAACTCTTCAAGGACGTAGGCAAAGATATTGGCCGAACCTCGTTAAATCTTGTTGTCTTCTTGGCTTGGTTATTTCCTCTTTCTATCTCTATTTCTAGTACTTGCGTGGCGGAGGGATTAAATTCCCTAACACACACACAGTGATTAAGTGACCACAAATGATTTAATATTAAAGACTAAGATTCGAATAATGATTTCTAAGTATTTTAATTTCAACACTTGAAATTAAATTTAATGGTGGGTGGCTATAAAATCCGTGATTACATGGTGATTGGATGAACATTACTCTGGGAGCTAGATATGAAAAGAACTCAGATATATTTTCAGATATCAACTTTACCCAGCTGCAAAGGGAACGCAACGAATTTAAGGTCGGTACTAATGAGTTTGTTAGTTAAAGCATCATATTCCTTTGGCAACTAAGTAAGCAAGCATATATGTGACAGTCTCAGATGAAAACGTTTTGTGGTATAATTAATGATTAGGTCATGTCACAATTTGATTTCAACTCACTCATCGCTTTGGTATCATGCATCTCCTACAAACATTACCAGCTTAGGGCATCCGATCTAGAAGAGATACCAAAAGAATATAAGGTATGTAGTGGAATGAGGGTAACATAAATATTCGTGAACGGGATTCCTTTTCTTTTCCTATTTTGTAGCAGCCATGCAAGGCATTTCTAGTGGCATTGGCATCAAACCTAACCTCTGTTATGCTTACGGCTCTATTCGCTTAATGATTGACATTTGCGGTCACAACGTCAGAGAATCACATATATAAACTGTTGTTATTTACACGACCTGAATATCAATTTACACATTATTTTAATTTTCAATTGGGGTTGATACTTTTTTTTTCCCTATGAGGGTTCATATTCAATGGGGGTTGATACCTCAGCGTTGTGCACATATTCATTGTAAAAGCACTTGTGCAAAAAGAAAGATAAAACGCGATTTGCAAGAAAAGAGATACTTATTCACTCACTATTTAAATTTTCTTTTTTAGTATGTCAATTGATCACACTACTGTCCCATTCACATGCTTAATAATTTGGTTTGGAGTTCACTGGGCACGTCTTTTTCAGCCTTCAACCTAACTTGATGGGCAAAAGCTAGCTTACATATTTATAGTAATTTGGTTAAACCGAAAAAAAAATTTGGGGTCCTATAAAGTAGTTAAGGGGACTCAAGGCCACGACTCTAGGGGAAATTCTACAGTATCTGCATGTATGTGATAGACTCATTTACATATATAACAACAATTTTGTTGTCATTATGGTAAATAAAGTTATTTTTGGGGTAATTTTAGTTCTATTAGATGTAATTACTCCACTCACGATATTTTTACAAGTTTATGAACAAATTGTTGTTGATATGGTAACTTAGTTCAATTATATATAAATGTGTAAAACAAATGTGATAACTTTGTTGTCAATGTTGTAAATTTTGTTTAATTAAATTGTAATTTTGGTTCAATTAGACGTAAAATGAGTGTATGATAAACATCCAAGTACTGTAGACAACCCCCGACTGTAGCACATTTTGCACTGTTTATTGATACTAGGTCATCTCCAATTTTATAATAATATTGTCATTACTCAAATTTTCAAGTACCCAATTATTTCGGGTTCTATGAAAATTGTGAAAAAAACATGAGAATTGAGGTAATAATAGGCTACATTAAGAGTTTGATTTCTCGAATGTTACCATTTATTTTTTTAGGTATTCACATTTTTCAGCTAGTTTTTCTCCTGTTATACAGATATTGTCTCTAAACTCTTTAGTGCGACTTTTTTTCTTTATTTAAATTGCTGTGCAACTTAAGAATGTATTTCATCTAGGTAACCAGGTAGCGGATGTTTTAGCAAATTATGGTTCAACTTCTATTAGCTTGGTTTGATGAGATATGTCTTCCACTTTTATTCATGCTCATTATAAAAGGGACCTTTTAGGTCTGCCGCATTTTCGTTTGTGGTAGCTAGATCTGATTTTGATTTTGGGATATTTGGTTTCTGTTCCCTTCCCCTTATTTTTTTTCTTTTCTTTCATTAAATTGTAAGGGTTACGGGGCTTTTTGCCTCTCTTAGCTCCTGATTTCAGCTAAAAAACAGAAGAAGGTATTTCATCTTATACAGTTTGAATTCCCTCAAAAAAAAAAAAAAAAATCTTATACAGTTTGAATTGTAAAATGGTTAGATATCGTGTGAAACACTTATATTTGATCGACACAAAAACATACTATCCATGTGATCGATGTTAGTTATTTGTGGTCGGGAAAACACTCCTGTACGTGTCCAATATTATTGGGGCTTAATTGTTTGCATTAGATATGGAATGAAAGCGACTTGGTTCCATTTGCCAACCATCATAGATATGAACCAGATTGACACCATAAAATATTAAAATTCTCTCTCATCGATCGGTTGGGTATCTCTCTACCTCGGTGAGATGAGACAACTTTAATTTATTCATTACACTGTACTAGTCATAGAGTATATGGTAGCTGACTAGTATAACGTGTCCAAATTTCATTTTGTCATAAATACACTCCCCCTCTTTTTCTCCAATTGCAATATTAAACAGTATCTGTACATTCATCTCCCAGAAAACCAATTCCTTCACTTTTGTTCAGTTATAAATATATCCACGCCCTTTAGCTTCTCATATCCAAGATTAAGGTTCACCAAATATCTATCTAGTCTTCCTCATTTTATCTTGAGCTCTATCTAGCTCTACAACTTGTAAGAACAATATGTTCAAGTGGTTTCAATCAAAGTGTCTTCCGCACCAAAACCAAGTTGCTAGTGAGTCGGTGCATGGCAGGAACTTGGCTCTGAATGAACTAGGCTGCAGTGTTTGCCTGGAGGAAAACCAAGTGTGCAAATGTGAGCAAAGTTTCGAGAGCTGTAAGAAAGTCGACTCATCAGATGTTAGCGATAAGCAACATGGAGAGTCCAATAATTCTGTTACTCATGCTGTGATCAACATGACTGGGATGCTCATAGGTACGTAACAATGTCTTCTACAACTCAGCACAATTAAGTATGCGGATTTATGTTCTCAAGATGGTTATCATTTCAGGTTCATCTCACGATAACGAACTGTACGTATTTGTTTTGCACAATTCAGTCCAAATGACCAAAACCATTTTCGATATGATTGATTTTTTTCTTTTATTTGTATACTAGAGTGGAGACGTAAAAGATGAACATGTCTGATTATCTATCAGCTGTGTCACACATACATATATATATAATTTATCTTATACATACATATATAATTTTTCTTATTGCATTCATGAGCTACATGGCAATTATTAATATGATTAATTTTCTGTGGTTTGTGCTACAGGTTTGGGGCAGTTATCAACTCCATATGCCATAGAATCTGGAGGGTGGGTTTCTGCATTCTTAATGATAGGACTTGGTGTTGTATGTGCTTATTGTTCTCATCTACTCGGGAAATGCCTAGACAAACATCCCAAGTCAAGAAGCTACACAGATATTGGACAGAATGCATTTGGAACCAAAGGAAAACTCCTAGCAGCAACCTTCATTTACTTGGAGATCTTCATGGCCCTTGTGTCCTACACCATCTCATTGCATGACAACATAAGCAGAGTTTTTTCGGGGACCCAAGTTCAGATTCCATGGGCCAAGTTATCGAGATCTCAGCTCCTGACGTTGGTGGCGGTTCTGATCGCTCTGCCAAGTCTGTGGTTGAGAGATCTCTCTTCCATATCATTCCTTTCCTTTGGTGGTGTTCTCATGTCAGTTGCCATTTTTTCATCAGTGGCATGCACAGGCATTTTTGGAGGGGTGAAAGCTAATCATAGTATACCAGTCCTTCAGATTCAAAACATTCCTGCAATATCTGGCCTTTATATCTTCAGCTATGCAGGACATATTGTCTTTCCTAATTTATACAAGGCCATGAAAGATCCTTCCAAGTTCACCAAGGTACTTTACCTCTCAAATGTTAATAACTAGTTAATGTGCTATAATCTTTTGACTTGAAAAAGATATGATAATCTTTTTGGTCTCATAAAATATATATGCTACAATCTTATACTGGTTTCTTGGAAATCAAGGGTTTTATGTTCTTTTGCCATAAGGTTGTCGGACATTTGATTTGATACCCTAGCTTAAAACGAAAACCTAACTAATTTATAGTCCCTAACAAATAGTAACTGAGTAACATAAGAGTCTAGATAGTTGATCCCGAAGATTTATATATTCTCACTCGAATACGACTCTTATTTTATTTATACTCATAATTAACAATCCGACAATGTAACATGTTCGGGAATCCAACAAGAGAATAATTTCGCCATAACCAATTATAGAACATGTTATTCTAGATTTGCTTGATTTTTCCTTGTAACTTCTGACTTTTGTGTCTCAAATTTTCCTGCAGGTATCTATAATAAGCTTCAGCTTGGTCACTCTGCTTTACGGCGCTCTAGCCTTCATGGGTGCCAAGTTTTTTGGTCCCCAAGTAAATCCCCAAATCACTCTAAGCATGCCTCCCCATCTTATTGTTACAAAGATTGCACTATGGGCCACAGTGCTCACACCAATGACCAAATATGCTTTGGAATTTGCACCAATGGCAATCCAGCTGGAGCATAATCTCCCAGATTCCATGAGTTCAAGAACAAAGTTGATTGTGAGAGGTACTGTTGGTTCCTTTCTACTTCTGGTGATTCTCGCACTAGCTCTGTCAGTTCCATATTTTCAGTATGTTCTCAGCCTCACTGGATCCCTTGTAAGCATTGCTATTTGTGTCATTTTCCCTTGTGCCTTCTACCTCAAGATCTGTTGGGCTCAGATATCAAGGCCTCTTCTGGTCCTAAACTTCACCTTGATTGCATTTGGGTTTGTTCTTGGAGTGTTTGGAACCATTTCCTCATCAAAGTTGCTCATGCAGAATCTAAGCAGAGCTCACTGATTAGCTGAGACAAAGTTTTAGTACCAGACACATATAGTTAGTTTTACCTTTTCATTCTGGGATGAGTTGAGTTTATGTATTATCCTCTTTTCTTTTTATTTTCTTTGGTTTCTTTACCTTTTTCATGTAATATTTCTGGAGGTTGAACTCCATATATAGTTTACGTATATGCGGTTGTATGAAGAATAAAATTTTCAGAGACAATGCTTTTTTCTTCTTAGACAAATTGCATGAGTTGCTTATAAATCCTAAGCTGTGAATTGTATTTGCATCATCAGCTCCTAATAGGCTAACCCTCACTGAGAGATTGATTATGAATTGGTTTTTCTTTTATTTTATTCCCAGCAACTAACAATTAAGTACTCTTAAATAAGGAAGAGTTAGATGTGATCCAAAACAAGTTGAGGTTTAAACTTTTGCACCACATGGGAATCACAAGAGCATATGACATCTGAAAGATAAACAAAACCCAAAAGATGAACAAGGTTTGTACGTTGAAGTTCAGATACAACGTCCCATCAGTTCATTTTCATGCTCAAGCATTCCTTGCCCGGAACGCCTTAAAAGCTTCTTCACAGCTATTTCTTGTCCCCTTATCAATTTTCCCTGAATTGGCTGGATACATGTCATCTGGTCAGCTATATTTTAACTGATGTAAGAAATAGTATCTTAATTTTAAACATGTACGTTCTATGATTTAAAGCCTCAATATTACCTTATAAACAGGTCCAAGCGGCAGACAAGACAAGACGGATGCATTGCTAAATACGCTTTGATCATGTTCCATGTTTCCATCATTTTGCTGTCCATCGACATTATCGAAAAATCTATCAGATTTCATCAAGTCATGCAATTCATTCTCAATCCTTGTCCCGTTTTAGCCTATTTGGAGCAGTAGTGTAGAAATCTTAGTTACCATGTGAGACAAACAATTAATTGCCAAAGAGGTTAAATCCTGTCTAACAGGTTCACACTATTAAGGCGTGGTTTAAGAATCCACCTGAATTATAGATTTCCTTCTTGACGCAGACCAGACAATGCAAAGCACTAGTAAAAGAACCTTCATACTAACTACAGCAACGATAAAGTTCTGAACAGTGTGGTCTCATACCCCTAAGTTCTGAACAGATTACGGATGCATTAGGGATCGATGCATTAATGTGTAAACTATGTAATAATTACACTTGTACACATATGCAACAGAGTGAAATTCATTATTGGTTTTTGAACTTTTTGAGGATAAAAAAAAAAAAAGAAAGGCAGGGAAAGTTAATGTTTGTATTTCTAGAGTTTAGTATGGAACTGAAAACTTAACTGCAAAAAGCCATAAAGGTTCTCACGTACCACTGGGAGATAATTTTGTTGTTAAAAAATAGAGATGAGTTGAGCTATAACC
This sequence comes from Rosa lucieae, assembly GCA_024704745.1. Lineage (NCBI taxonomy): Eukaryota > Viridiplantae > Streptophyta > Magnoliopsida > Rosales > Rosaceae > Rosa > Rosa lucieae. The sequence continues at coordinate 31,230,603 of CM045495.1, read as the reverse complement.
AGACACGCCCACAATAAACTCCCAGTTTTTATTCCAAAACTTGCATGTGGCCGGCATCCACTCTGATTATCAATTAGAAAGTTCAATCGAACACAATTACAATTTTCCCAACAAGCGGCCTTATACTCACTGCTACTGAGACTTGTAGTCAGATTTCTCATTGTCGTTGCGTTAGAAATGGTGATTAGATTCAATTAAGTAACCATTTCCTTGCTCAAACTTATTGTCCAAATGCCTGCAGCTTGGTTAGCACAACGTTTGGCACCCATCATCAGTACTGGTATAGCCAGTACAGTTATCTGCTTGTGCATGCAATATCAATTTCTAATGTCAAGTCTGTTAGAATCAAATGTGGACTTGTCACAAATTATCTTAATGTAATATGGTAATTGAGCTTAATGTAAAACTGACTTTAACATGGATACAAATTGTACATCAAATCTAATAACTTAATGAAACTGTGTATCTATTCATTAAGAATAGAAATCCATTGCTTAGTTACAAGAAAAGCTACAAGGCTGTGATACATTAGGAATGTAAGTACGAGTTTTATTCCTTATGGATTGCCTTAGAAGGACTCTAAATTAAAGGGTAAACTATCCTATATAAATAGATGGTGTGTTGGTCCCTGTTATCACCTTGAGCAACAACATAAGTTATGTCCATTGAGAAGCTGAGCTTCGTGAATAGCAGAAGACTACATCGAGTTGATTTTGTACTTGTGTTAGCATAAATTGTATTGACATTTCTTATTTTTAACAAAACAACTCTACCCATTAAGCCTAAGAGTTAGAAGCCCAAGACCATGATTGTTTAATTGCAATCTTCTTCTCTTTTGTGGTTGTCTTGCTGTTGAAGGCCAAGTTTGAAGATAAGCTTAATTGCAACTTGCTCTCCTATTATGGCTTGCTGTCTTGTCGAAGATCAAGGTTGAAGAACAGAAGAAGTCTCGTCATCCTTATGGTTCAGGTAAACTCATGCATTGCATCTCTTTCACAAAGTCATGGGTTTTTCAATGGGTTCCATTCTTGTGTCAGCCATGATTAAGGGATTTGGGTATTTGGGTTCTAGAATTGGTTTTCCCAATTGAAATTAGGGGTATGGGTTTACCTTTGCAATCTGAAATTAAGGGTATAGCTTTACCTACTCCAACTGAGCTTAAGAGGTTGTTGTGTGAACTGATTTTCTTCCTCCTATATATATGTATACTCTGTTCATTCTCAGGTATTGAAAATAGTTTTGGTTTTCAATCCCTTTGTTGTTGAAGAGTTATTCTCTTTGGTTTTATGTTTTCAAAGTGTCTTGTTCCATGTTGAAAATAATTTGAAAAACACAAAACCATTCATTCATACATATTCATCTCTTGTATCCCATGAGGTCATTTGGGTTCTGCAAGCTTCAAAGGTGAAATCTCTAAGAAGAACTTGCTGCGTTCATAGCTTATTTAGTTGCTGAAATTTCTAAGTTATCACTTGTAGTAATTAACATTGAGCAAGGAGTGATTACATACACCCTAGTGAGTTAGTATAGGAAGGGTTGTTGCGGTCAGTGTAATTCCTGTGCTGTAAACTTGTAATTTATTTTTCATTAGTGATTTGGTTTTGGTCTTTCAAGAGTTAAAGGTCACGCAGATGTTTTCCCTCGATAGGGTGTTTACCGTGTTGACAAAAACTTGTGTTCTTTATTGCTTTGGTTGGTTTGTTTGATTTTACATACATTCTATTCAATATCAGTACTCAGGATTGATCATCCATTTGCAATCCCTGAAAAAGTTTTTGAATGAAAAAATTAGTCATGAGCCTATTCACTCCCCTCTAGGCTCCTTCTAGGATCTACAACTTGCAGCATTGCAAAGATGGAAAACATGGCCATTAGCACAGAAGGAAAACCTTGATCCTTGTAGTTATGATATATATATCAAGCATGTAATTGTATGGTTGTGAGAATGAATGTATGGTTTCACAAAGTCCAATAGTTGTCCCAATAATGTTAGCACCCATTTTGATACTATATCACTTTGACCATCATCTACGCTGATATAAGTGAAGTAGTCTTCATTCTCAGTTGAAACAATGCTAAAGATGTACCTGAGGTACTTTGGTTCATTCAGTATAATTAATCAATTGAAATCTCTTATTTCTGAAGACTCCACTAGACTAGTGAACCACCCCTAACTCATCCTCTATTTTCAATTCATGTCCCTCAGGGTCCCAAAAAAGGGCAAAAGCCCGACTCTGCTTTGTACTCAGTTAACCATGACGAAAGCTAGCAAATGTGACCACTTCTATGATTAACACCTAACTCATGCCTAGCAAAAGGATAGTTAACAAGGGCTCTCATTTTTGTGTGAGCCAAGGAAGGTAAGTTAATGAGAACTCAAGTTAACGCGAAACTCTCGTTTGCATTGAAGCAAATGGGGTTGTGTTAATGAGACTCGCGTTAACACGGACTCTCGTTTGTGTGGGAGCAAATGGGTTACGTTAATGAGGCTCAAGTTAACTTGAACTCTCATTTGCATGGAAGTAAATGAGGTTGCGTTAATGGGCTCGAGTTTATGCGGACTCCCATTTGCATTTGGGTTAATGAGGGAGTGGGATCCTTGCGTATAGTGTTGTACGATGTTGTATTTCTATGTAGGATTAGGGAGTGTTTGTTGCTCCATCGAGTCCCCGAAAGTCTTTAGTTAGTAAAGAAGAATGATCGAGGTTGATAAGTTAAACATGATTATTTCATTCATTACACTTGTGAGGTGTAAGTTGCATGACTGCCAGGAAGACAAGAGTTTATAACTGGTAAGTAATGAATACGCAAACGTTTATGTTAGTTTGATGCTTGGTTGTATTAATGGAACGTGAAAATAATTTAATTTTGGATTCGACAATGGTGGAAGAATTCAATATTCCATTAATGTGAGTTATGCCAAGAAGGCATGAGTGGAATGCTCGGGAGTGTTGGGAAAACGTGAGCAAAATACTTGGGGTCTTGGGAAGGCGTGAGTGTAAAACTCATGGATGCTGGGAAGACAAGAGTGTTAGGTCCATAATTACCTAGTAATTATTCCCCTAATTTTGCACTTTTTCTTAATCTTTGTGTTCATTTATATATATTTATTATGTTTTCCTTATCATGCTAGGAAATGATGAAGAAGCTTGGAAATGCACTAAAACGTCAATCTTAGCACATTTTCCTACTCCGTCCAGGAGAAACCGAGTTAGGCAAGGAAGAAGGAGCGGAAGCCTGACCAAATGAACTCCTAATAAGCTGAAATTTTACAGAGAGATTCTAGACATCCTGATGATAATTTATTATGAACATTACAAGGCTTTTTCGAAGTATAAGGCCTTCAAAAGATCGATTCAAGTTTCTACACTAGGAGGCAAAAATTGTAAAACCGGACCTGTAGGGATTCTGGCAGCATTTTCAGCCAAACCACGATGAACTAAGCCCTAAAATTTTACCAACATGATATAAACTCATGGAGGAACATTTGGTATGAAGAAAGCAAAGGCCAATTATAAAGTCTTGGTGGAGATCTAATTCGAGGAAAAAAGAAGGAAAAATATGCTCAAAATGACAAAAATCCGCACCACCGGAATCGGGATTCCAGCCACTTTCCGGCATGCATTGTGGCTGGCATGGCAGCTCATGATGGTCAACATGAAAGGGTAGCAGGTCAATGCTTAGAGGGAAAGATGATTAGGGTTTTTGAATTTCAAAAAAGAAGATGACAAGCCCACGTGCTTGATGTTGACTTTTGTCTCCTTGCTTAATGACCCTTCTACCCTTACGTTATCTCCTCCACAAAAATACCTACGAGTTTTTTAAGTCATTTTCATGTAGAGTTAAAGACTAGATCTATATTTTTTGCTTACACATTTGTCCATTACATCCAACCTTCATTTTCTTTGATCTCCACCCTCCATTCATCACTTTTGACCTATATATAGACCCTCCCCTCACTTTGGATGTTTTTCATACTTTCCTTCATCAATTTCATCTTCTTTGTGTCTTCATTTCCTCTCCATTTTCCTTAGTTCTTCTGTGATGCCCCGGAAATTCGTATTTATTTTCCGAGGATTTTCCGGAATCTAATTTGTGGTTATTGGACGGTTTCATGGCTCGTGGATGGAGCGGAAGTGTTTCGGGCAAATAATTATTTGAAAAGTGTGGATTTAGGGGGGGGGGGGGGGGGGTTCAAGGTTGACTTTTGATACGATGAGATTCTCCGAAAAACTTTCTTCACGAAAGTCGTAGAGCGCGTCGATACGAGTTGGTGGAAATGCAGAACGCGGAAATCGGAGTTCGTATGAGGAAGTTATGGCCGTTGGAAAAAGTTTCTATTTTGGTATATATGGGATTTTTCCGGAAAAATATCAGAAAAAGTCAGATTTCTATTTTGGGAAATATTTTCTCTCTCTTCGGTCCCGACCTCAGTTTCGCCTCTCCCTTCGCCGGCCTATTTCTTCACCGTCCGGCCAGCAATCGGCGCTATTCCAAAGGGAATCCTGCTCTCCTCAGTCCCCTCTACACATCTGTGGTGGTGATTCATCGTGGGAATCACCGTAGACGGTGCTACAAGTCCGAGAAGTTTGGCGGCGGCGATGCTTTGAACCCAAATCAAAACTTCCGATTTCGGCCACCTTTTCTGGTGATTCTTGAGGGCATTTGGAGCTCGGAGGACGTAGATGCTTCTCCCAAAGTGGCTTGGAGCGATTTCACTTGTGGAGGACGAATTGAAGCTTTGAAATTCTAGGGTTTCCATCGAGCTGTTTTGTTCTAAGGTAAAATTCTATCAATTGATTCATAATTGGATTTTGGTGTAGTTATGAAAGTTTAAATTGGAGTTGAGATGAAGATCTTTGGTGTTGGGAGTTTTGCCAAATTCTGACTTTGGGCCGGCGGCGGCGCCGCCACTGTGGTGGTGTTTTCTGGTGGTTTCCGGCCACCTCAGGGATAGTTTTTGTTCCTGAGTTCGATCTACTCGTCGATACGAGCATTTCTATATATTGTTTGTAATATTTGGAGATCGTATGAGCATGTTAGGGTTTTTACGGTTTCGGACCGTTCGATGTTTCGATCCGTGAGGATCCGACTATCCGATCGACTTGTGGTTTTGGCATATCGATCATAGAAGTATTCCGGAGACATTGGGTGGTCTCAGATGTGGTTTCGCCTCAATTGGCATCACTTTGGGGATTTTAGTTCAAAACAGGGGTTTCGGACTTAAATCGTTTGTGAATTGTTACTAAGTGGAAACCAATTGTGATTAGGTACTTGACTAAGTATTCTTGGACGGTCATTTTGTGGGTTGGCTGCTTTTTTCTGTATTGAAGACGCATCAGGAGTTTCGAGGTGAGTAATCTCACGATGTTCATTCACGAACGGGTTTACCATATTGTCTTGGAGTTATGGAATTAACTGTGACTATAGTGGTATTAGTGGCATTCCTGAGTGGATGATCATGTATATATATATTTGCGTGATATATATATATATATATATGTATTGTTGGAATCTGTGTGATGAGTTGGATGATTGCTATCTGGGCGGTGACTGATGAAATTGTGTATTGAGTTGTGATTGTAGGATATCATGTGTTAAGATACCATGGGTCTAGTATGACCGTCTTAAGTGAGATTTAAGATATGGTAGCTTGTGTAGGAATATCTGTGTGATGAATCGATGACATCAGTATGATGAATCTTTGTGATGATTGTCATGTAAATCTTGTGTAGAAATATCTGTGTAGCTTGTGTAGGAATATTTGTGTGATGATTGCTATCTGTGTGATGACTAGCAATGAATCTATGTGATGATCGCTATCTATGTGATGACTAGCGATATCTGTGTGACGATTAGTTGGATGATCGCTATCTGTGTGATGACCGGCGATATCTGTGTGATGAATCTATGTGATGACCGACGATATCTGTGTGATGATTAGTTGGATGATCGCTATCTGTGTGATGACTGGCGATATCTGTGTGATGAATCTATGTGATGATCGCTATCTATGTGATGACCGGCGATATCTGTGTGATGATTAGTTGGATGATCGCTATCTGTGTGATGATTAGTTGGATGATCGCTATCTGTGTGATGACTGGCGATATCTGTGTGATGATTAGTTGGATGATCGCTATCTGCGTGATGATCAGTAGGATGATGGCTATCTGTGTGATGATCAGTGTGATGACAGCTCGGTAGCGGAGTTGAATTGTTATTAAGTTAACAAAGATCGAGAGGACTACTGTGATGGTCGGGGCTACCTACAGACGTCAGAGTGTGGGATTATGATGATTACTATGATTTGAATTGCTTGACTTAGTGTGACCTCCTGAACTAAATTATATGCAGGGTTACCATGAATTGTTTTGCTTGTTTTGAAATGTGATTGCTTTGTTTCTTCTTGATTGTATTGATTGATGGTTTGATTTATCTTAAGAGCCATAGTGGTGACGATTATGCTCTGTGTGAGGATAGGAAGGTGATTCATTGATTTTTCACCTTCGATGTCATGTTGATGACAAAAAGCTCCTAGGGGGGAGGGAATGCGTGTGATTGGAATTCGCCGTAGTGCGTTAGAGTTGCGTCAAACATTGCTTGAGGAAGTCTTGTTTGATTGAATTTGTGTAATGGGATGATAGGTTGAGAATCTGAGCATGTAGTTTAGTCACCAGTTGACTTATGTAGGCACGATATGGAAGGTTATGGAATTGATGGCCGTAGGTGTGAGATATGTGCATATTGTGTTTAGGTTGAGGAGACTTAAGAAATGTGTTTTGCTTTGTGGTTTTGAGTTTATTCATACGGGCTTGCAAAAGCTTACCGGGTTTGTTGTGTGCCAACCCGATACACCATTCCAAAGGTGTAGGGATTATTTCTGCAGGTCAGGTTAATCGTGGCTGATGCTGAGGTAGAGTGCTTGAACCTTAACGGTAAGAAGTCAATTTTGTGACTTTACCGTTATAAAGACTTCCGCTTGTAGTGAGCTCTGAGGAGCATTTACGTTTTATTTTGTTGTTGACAATTTAAGTCGTAAGCTCGTGTATTATGTGACTCTGTGGAGCGAGTCAATATTGAAATTGTGGGTTCAGGGCATTAATATGTACTTGGGTTAAAAGGGAAAAAGTTTCTAAGTATTTTGTATTGATGGTTGAACTTTCACGCATATATAATCATGAGGTTATATATCGATTTTTATTGTGTACAAAATCAGGGCCATGACATCTTCATCTTCTAGGAAGTTTTGTTAGCCTTTGTGTAGAGAGAGGTGTATAGCATCTTTGGTTGATAATCAAAACCAGAGATTCTATACCTTTTGATCAATCACACTCTAGTTTTCATAGATTCAAGCCTTGTTCTTCATAGTTTCTAAGAGTTTTGTGGATTTGTATGGTGGTTTGGGTTTGTAGAAACCAAAATTACCATACTTTGAAGCATTTCTCACCTTGTTTTGCATCTAGAAGGCTAGATTGATCAAGCTTTTGTACTTCCAGTTTGGTACCAAAAACACCAATTTATCCACTCTACCTCTTATTTTAGATGTTTCACATGTTTGTGGCTTAGATTTGTGTAATTATGAGTTGTGAGTAGAATAAATTTAGGGCTAGGTTTATGACCTACACAAAAGTAAGTGCCCAATTTAAAACCCTATCAATGTAATAAGAATAAGTATGGATCGTTCAACAAAATATATAATTATAAGGTATTTACGATTTACACAAGAAAGGGGATTTATGATTTTAATTTCTGAATTAATAACTAATTATATACAAGTGACACACCGAAACACGGAATCAAATAGATAATTATAAATGGAACAAAAATTAGATGAAGTTAACCACTATTAACACGCCGGTAAAGTTTCAAAGCATCAATTACAAATCAAAACATGTTATAGCAAGGAATTGATCAAGAGTAGAGATAAACGCATACAAAGTCATTTTTACTTCCCTTAATTAAATTAACTAGATGAACGCATCATAGTTAACCTTATTCATCATGCAATTATTAGTAGTAGCTAATCACTAACAAAAACACTTTCAACGCATTAAGCACATATATGGAAGTTTGATCAATGCAAGCAAAGATAACAAGTTAGAACACTAATCTTATCATGCAAATTAAACTCATTGTTGATTTACCTAAGGAATTATAGGTTTTCCACATCAATTATTAAGACCTAGAACGCTAGCAATCTTAATATGAATTCAATTACATGCTCATCAATCAAACTATGCATCCAAAAATCAACTAATACATCAACAATGGGTTATTCGCACAAAACCAACGATCATGCATAACATATATGAAATCACAATTAACACTTTGAAAACCTAAAAACCTAAAACATGCTTCATTGTATTCGAAAACTAAACATCTGAAATCAACACTTCATTCTCACATGAAATCACAACAACCATAAAACAAAAACAAAAACCAAAATCAAAATTGATATAGAATTTGTTTTACAAAGTCTCAAAACCGAAAACAATAAAGAGGTGTTCATGGTTACACTTTTGAATTCTTCAAGGACGCAAACAGCTTCAAAAGTGGTGGAATAGAAGAGGATAACAGCAATGATGCTTGAATGGAGAGGATCATACTTCACGGTCTTGAACTTTGGAAGAATGGAACATAACTGAAACTATGAGAGAAGAAGGGGAGTGTTTGCGTTTATGATTCTGAATTTTGTGGTCATCAAAAAGTCTTCACAATGCCTCCTATATATAGTGCACGGCCTCTTGGGGTATCAAGGTTGATTTCTACTTCCATAATGTCATTCAACCAATAGAAATATTGCGTGAGAACTAGAGAATAATCTTGAATCTTCATTGTAATCTTCTTTGCTGAAATCACTATGTATCTTCCCTCAATTTGGTCTTCATTCAACTCATATGCAATCAGGAAACCTAAATTGATATTTATTCTCTTTTATTTTCTTTTCCATAATTCACACGAAGTAGATATTCTCTAAAACTCTCCCAATTTGTGTTGCCGAAATCTTCTAGTATATTCTCCTTTATTTCCCACTGCAAAAAGCAATAAATATGGGATAGGATTCCTCAATGACACCAAGACCATTCTAGAAACTCACATGTAAGTCACATGCTTCAATCTTTGGGAGCCCATCTTCATTTGTGATGCCATCTTTGGTCATCTAGAATATTCTTGTACAATCTTGAGTCATCTTGAAGCCACAACATCTCCTAGCCTTCCCAGGTATCCTAGTATCATCAGGACTCCTAATGTCAGCAGGTTTCCTAGTCCAATTAGGACTCTTCATTTCTGAGATGTTCTATAACCTTCCTGAGCTTTCTTTGTGCAATAGGGACTCCTAGTCATGTTAGGTTTCCTTTTTCTAGCAGAAGTAGGTTTCCTTGTCTAACTAGGATTCTGTCATTTCTGATTTCTGTATTCATTTCCACGAGCTCATTCCTAGTTGACTCAAGGTTCCTACTTCAACTAGGATTCCTTCTCCTAATAGGAATGGGAAAACTTCATTTCTCCATTTCTTTCCATTTCTGCGCCATTTACTCCTTGCTTGCCATTTATGGACTCAAAAGTACCTAAAAACAGAAACTAAGTTAGAAATGATATTGGTAAGGAAATAACTAAGTAAAATATAAAGAGAATAACGTTAAAAATATAGCAAATATTGTTCTCATCAGTTTAGCCCTAGCCGAATTTGTGTACAAACTATATAGTTAAATTTAATATGGATCATGCCATGAATTTCTACTTTGCTAGTTTAATTGTTCTTCATTTATGCATCTTTGTCACGCCCCAAAAATTAAGAGGTGAAAATTGTACTTTTATTAAGTCGAATTGAAATAAAGAAAAGCTTTGAAATACACTTTAGTTCACTTGAAAAATAAAAACTTGAATAATAATAAATAAATAAATAAATAAAAGGTAACGGAAGCTCCATTCTAAAATTTAGAACAATCTTAAACACGAAACTTGAATTTTATTCTAGGGGACGCCGACCCAACCACTAGCTGCTACCAAGTCTTCTAAGCATTTAATTCATCTTTAGTACCTGGAACCACAACAAATTACTAATGAGATATAAACTCAGTAAGTAACTATAACACACCACGTATAACAAATAGGAAGGCATTCCATACTTATATACAATATAGTAAAATGCATAGTACATGGAGTGCACTCAAAACAAATCAAACTGAACTTTCTAGGTCCCTCTAGACATAACATTCCAATGAGACCCAAACTTATCAGAGGTGGGAGACAGACATCACCTGTCGGTGACGAACCCACTATGTGGGCCATATAACAGACAATGCAGAACTTGCAAAGACAAAATAGTGCATAATTTGCACTTACAGACAGATTTCTCCCCAGACAGCCTTTTGGTATTGATATGCCAAGAGAGTACATAGCAAAAATCTCTTTCAAAACTTATCAAATTTTGCATGATGCATACGTACTAGTAGAAGCCAAAGCATTCACAATGGAAACAAAAATGGTGCACTCAAAATCATAAGCATATAATATATAATATAGTAACGTATCATCAATAATATATTTATCATGGTTCCAGAGCAAACAAAAGTTACTTACCTCAACTAACCAAGTTATACAAGCAACTGGTACAGCGTCCTAAGTTACGGTTTCTCGGCCTAAAGCAAACAAAAACTCAAAATGAGACACGAACTAGAACCTTATAACCTGCTGTAAAAGCAATCTGGCAGGGCCTTTGTCAGAAGGAAAAATCTCACTTACTACAGTCGTTAATCAAATCTCTTAAAAATTTACAGCATTAAACTAGACATACTCAAGTATCTACTGTAAAAATATCAAATTAAAATAATAAAAAAAACTTGTCCAAATAATTTTCTAAATCCAACATCTGTTGCTGCCAGGAAACGAAACCTTCACCAACAATGACGACACTTCCAAAAATTCCATGGGATTCAATATAAACTAAAACATGTTGAAATTTGGCAAGTCTATTTAAGACTCAATATTTAGCATATGATAAAAATTTGGGAGCAAAATCAGTTTTTCTAGAATCCCAAAAGCTGTCTTCAAAACAGAACCTAAAATAAGCATCTCCACCTAAACAGCTAGATTCAGATGGTTAATGAATTTTATAAAAATAATTAAGAATGATAAATTCATTAAAATTTTACCCCAGAAATTATACATAAAGAAAAATGTTCCAGAAAAATTTTACGGCTAAAACAAAGCATTTGGCTCTTCAAACAATGACGGTAACACGGTCCTAACTTCTGTCAGAAGAAAACATGTTTCCTCTGTGTCAACTTTGAAAAAATCACCATAAATTCGATTCTTAATATTTTTCCGTCAAATCAACACCAAATTAACTCTTGATAAGTCTAATTTCAAGTAATGAAAGAAACATAATCGTTTAAATAAAAATACCTGGTTGACATTATAACAAAAACACCTGATCTCAGACTTGATACTTCGTCTCAAGCCTCTGTGGTCAGCGCAATCTAACCTATTTTCTCCTTTCTCTATCCTTGCATGCAGACATTGTTCTCTCTTCTTTTTCTACCTTAAACACGTCTAAAAGACTTTTCTTCTCTCTCAAAACTCATAGGTTCAGTTAACTTATTAGAAAATATCTGATAAGTTTCAGACTTCTAAGTAAACACAACCTCTTTGTAACAACTAGTTTAAAATTCCTACTTTCCTTTTTACCAAAATAATAATTAACCTTAAAACTAACAGTACAAAAAAAAAATATGATCCAACAACAAAATATTTCACAATACCAAAATAAATGAGGTCTGCAAACAACAAGGCCACAAAACAAACTAAGTAAATTGGTGGATATCACATTTGTCACCTAAGGTTGGTAAGTGTTGATAATTTCATGGAAGTATACTAGGCTTGACAAACTTAGCAAACTAAAGCATGTTGCAAATGTAGAAATGGTAATCTTGTGATAATCAAATAAGGTTGCTTGGGTCCTTACAATTAGGTTTATCATGTGGATGTGGTTTAGGTTTCCGATAATCAAGAGATCTTAGCTTGCATCTACATAGGTCTACTTGTATTCGTTAATCAAGAAATGGGTCGAAACTAAAAGGTTTGTAGGAGAGTTATTTCCGATAATCAAGAGGTAGCTTAAATACATTTCTAGTATAATTATTTTTGGTTACTCGATAATCAAGAGAACCGAGGGGGATTCCATCTTGGCATGAGCATGTTAGATTCTGTTACTTAGATTTGGCACAAACGAGGTTAGGTGTGATGCTTTACAACCCCTTTCATCTCATTTTATCAAATCTCTTATGCTTTATTAGTACTTTAGTTTTAATTTAGTTAAAATAAATTCAAAAGCCAATCCATTACTATCCATTGCTAATATCACTATTTGGTAGTTAGGCTTCCAAAGGGCCAAAACTATTGAACTTGTAAAAAGATAGACTTTGCATGTGTTTTCTAGGTTTATTTTCGCGATAATCTAGCTTAGGGTAAAATTACTCAATCCCTTGAGTACGATACTCTTATTTTTCCCCTTTACTAAAACTTGACCTCTTGATCTTGGGAGTAGGTGAAATCAAACAAATTTGCACATATTTTCATACTTGTGATGCAACCAACAAAGAGCCTAAAACTTGGGGATACCATGAAGGCAAGAACAAGTAGCTCTAGGGATGCCGTGAGGTACAAGCATGAGCTCATGCATGCTATAAGGCATGAATGGGTAGCTCGAAGATGATGTTATGAGGCATAAGCATAACCATTGCTAGTTATGCTTGACGATATGTTGTATGTACAAGTCCTTGAAGTCCCCAGTCAAGGAAGGTTTACTTAATGAGTTGATACCAAAGCGTGGCTTTGTGCCGTATATCGAGTATAATTAGTGTGAGTGCGTCTTCAACCATGAACTTTGTCTGAATGAATGCTTTTGCCCTTTTATGTGGGTCCCTGCTAGGCACTCTAGGGAGTCCCTCACTCCTTGGCTAAAGACCTCTGTAAGGCCGGGCAATTGATTGATGAGGGGAGTCTGCGCATGGGCAGTGACTATTAGGTAGTGAACCTAATTTTTAAACCCAAGTGTCGGGGGTTAACTGCCTGATCAATGGCTTCCGTGGGCTCATTAACATGTTCCTTGCTCTTTCCAGGATGAGTAACTTGGTTGTAGAGTCTTATGGAGACTTCTGTTGTTAAACCTTGTAGTTTGCCATTGGCAAGTGGTCATAGACCACGGACTTGTGAAGTCCAGACCCGTTAGGTCTCTTTCTCGTGGTGAGAATTTGATTAGTGTGTGTGAGTTTGATCAAGCAGAGCCGGCCCTGGCCATAGGCCCAATAGGTGCAGGCCTAGGGCCCCCAGTTTCATGGGCCCCCAAAAAAAATATAACCCCTTTTATATATATGTTAAAAAAAGTCCATAATCTTTATTTTGTTCTGAAAAAAAAAACAAAAAAAAGATTGGTTGTTCCTGACTTTTGTCCTTCCGCCGACTGCTGCTCTGAGTGTTTTCCCAAATCTCTCTCCTCACTTTCAGACGAAAGTCACGAAATTCGTCCAGAAATTTCTCCAAGTAATTCTCTCTTGCTCGAATTCCATGTCTCTTCTAGTTCTTCAATTGGGTAGAAATGAAAGGTCGAGATTTGGGATTCTGGGTGATGATGATTTGTGTTTGGGTACTGGGTGATGATGGTTTGCGTTTAGGTACTGGGTTGGTGAGTGGGTTTGTAGGATTGTAAGAGATGAAAGCCTCTGGTTTATTCTTTAATTTCAAATTGATTGTTTGTGCTACTACTGTGCTTCGTATCTCTTGATTCATTTGTGCTGATCTAATCTTAATAAGAATAATGTTCTGTAGTTCATTTCTAGGTTGTCTAGTTATGATCATTGTTCTGTACCTTCATTATATGTTTATTATCTTCTCATTGTTGGTTTGATACATTTTTGTTCTGTTTTATCTTTTATAGATTATGATGGCTCCGATTAGGAAGTATCCTTCTGGGGTTAAAAAAAGAAAAGAAAAGCAAAAGAGAGAGGCATTGGTTAAGCTTCAAGCCGGATGTACTTCAAAGCAAATGATGAACAAGTACAAGAGAATGAGAATGATAATGTGAATGACAGTATATAAGAGATTTTATTTTTATTTTTATAAAATATATTTAAAGGTAGGGAGCCCCAATTTTTTTTTTCCGCCTAGAGCCCCGGAAATCCCAGGGTCGGCTCTGTGATCAAGTATGGTGCCCGGAGGCTAGGTAAAATATTTGCATACATAAAGTACATTAAAATTTTGAGTTAATTATATTAAAGTCTAAAAGCTAGACCCCATATTGATTGTAGTCCGCATTAATTTTTCTTGTTAATTGCGGTCCAATGACTCAGCTACCACCTCATTAATTTTTCTTTTTTACATGACTAATATGCTCTTATTGAATGTCTTTGAACATAAAAGGAAAGAATTAATAGGATTAAAATTAGCAATCTAATTAGTAATTTAATATCATATTTGATGTATATCTTTCTTAAATTATTCTTATTGATCCGGTATAAAACTATGGAATTGATATGACATTAAATACCATATTTAATGTAAATCATCCCTAAAATTATTCTAATTTAAAAGATGTCTTCTATAAGTTAAGAATCTTTTTAAAGCAATTTTTTGATAATGTTTTTCTTCAACACCAAAGCTTCTATGGTTATGGCTCTTGTACGTGATGTCAAGTTTTTTATGAACACGGTTCTCCTTCTATAACATTAAGCTTTCTATGGTCAAGGTATTTTTTTGTCAGTCCAATACGATTGTGATCCTTTTGGTGTAAATTATTCCATGAATGGTAGCTATTCTTCTTCTCTTCATTTTTTTTTTTACATTTCCTTCTTAACTTACCTTTAACCTAGAAAGGAATGCGTGTGTGTGTGAGACCTTATTTTAAGGTAAACATTACACAATTTTTGTGGCAGATGTATTAAGAGCTCAAAAATTCAGCATTTCAGTATACTTCATATATAGGTAGTTTTTCTCACCATATGCATCTCGATTATTTATACCTACAATATAGAAGAAAACTAATCCATAAATTTATATCTCTTACTTAGGTACATATCTCAATTATAGTAATTGAAGAAAATTAATCCGTAAACATATATCTCTTACTTATGGTATACCTACAATAGAAGAAAGTTAATCCGTATATCTCTTACTTTGTATATATCTCGATTATTTATACCTACAATAAAGCAAATCTAATTCGTAAACTTATATCTCTTACTTAGATATGTATCTCTTATTTATGATATACCCACAATAAAGCAAATCCTTAAATTTATATCTCTTACTTAGGGTATACGTACGTATCTTTTAGCTTGAATGTTTTGATGAACTTTTTTTGTACCTTCCAGTTAGGTTGATTTCCCATCTATATTTGCTAATTTTATAATACTAATTATATTTTGAATTATTGCAAGTTCATCATGGGTTCAAAATTCAAATTGAAAAACTAAATAAATAAATTAATACTAAAAAGCAATTAATTTGTTTCTATATTTAACTCAAGGGACAAAATGGGCATGAAAATATAATGACAATTGTCAATGGACCTAGATTGATAATAAAATTATCTATGGGCTGCATCCATTATGACGAAATGAAATTGGACTTATTTTCAAAAACCTCTAAAAAATTTTAGTAGTACGAACAACGACAAATAAGCATAGCAAGTAATATTATGTGAATCTTATGGCCATGTAACATGCATAGTAGATAGTGGTAAGTGTAATGGATGTCCATATAAAATTTGTAATTGGTGTTCGGTGAATAGTATTTAAGCATGGTGAACTTAGGGCCTAGTTAGAGCATGCTGGATTATGTTTGAGCGAGTTGGGTCGTGTTAGAGCAGGTTGGGTATAGTTAAGCGGGTAGGTGTTGTGTGAGCATGAAAGGATTAATCTAAGCAAGTCGTGGCCATGCTTGATACCTAAGCGAGTAGTAACTCAAGCAAGTCGTAATCCGAGCAAGTTTAGTTAAGTTATAAACGTCACAAATTTCTAAGTATGGCATAGTTTGTTTAAGTGAGTGTCACATGTGTATATAATTGAATTTGTAATTGAATAGAAGCATGGTATGTGTATAACATGTACTTGTAGTGGAGATGCTAATAACTTTTTACATTTTATAAACATGCTTGGGGATAATTAAGATCGACATTTAAAGCGTGGTATATATCCAGCATGTAAGGAATAACAAGTGTTTTGTTAAATTTATGAGATGTTATTGGCTTTCTTAAAAGTCATAGAAGCATGTAAAGGCATATCAAGTGTGATATATTGCATGCATACTTCAAAATCATTAAAAAATAATAATAATAATAAATAAATAAAACATTGAAAGAGCCTAAATTGGAACTTATCTGGAGCCGTTCGGAAATGATGTGAGTTTTGTAAAATAGTGGAGTTGTCCATGCATAGGACTCTATATTGGCTAACGAGTGTCGATAATTCGTTTATTAGCTTTGTTCGCATAAAAAAGGTGCTCCATTGGGGTGATTGTATCTCGTAAAAAATAAGTGATTAGCAACTTATACACATAATTTATTTGATGAATTAAATATAATTTACTTGTATGCTTTGATAAAGTAAGAGAGATATAATGACTATGTAAAATTGTTTTACATAGCATACGGGATTGACTTGTCCATATGAGCATGGAAATAATTAATGTGAGAGTTGAGAGTAAACTTGCCCTTTGCTGAAACTAAGAGACTTGACGAATTGAGAGTTTCACCTGGTTATAGTGTATTGTCTCAGCTTGCAGCAACATGACAAACTCACAAGCTTGATAAAATGATGAGCATGAAATTAACGTGAGACTGCTAGCTATGAATACGAGTACAACCTCAAGTCCACAAGGTACTCCAAATGATGAAACCTAGCTAGCTACCTTGGAATTTACCTAAGGAATTATAGGTTTCCACTTAGTAATTAAGACCTAGAACACTAGCAATCTTAATATGGATTCAATTACATGCTCATCAATCTAAGTATGCATCCTAAGATCAATTAACACATAAACGATTGGATTGAAGCATGAAATTAACAACCACGCATAACACATAGGAAATCTCAATTTATCACCTTGAAAACCTAAAATCTAAAACATGCTTCATAGTATTCGAAAACTACATATCTAAAGTCAACACTTCATCCAATCATGAAATTGCAAATCAGAGTTAATTAAACAAAAACTGAAATCAGAAATTGTTTTACAAAGAAACCAAAACCGAAAACAAAATAGGGTGTTCATGGTTACACTTTTGAAATCTTCAAGAACACAAGAAGCTTCAAAGGTGGTGGAATGTATGAGGATCATGGAAAAGATGCTTGAATGGAGATGGAGATGCTTCATGGTCTTGAACTTTGAAGAATATGAAGTTGCTGAAATATTGAGAGAAGAAGGAGATGAGTTTGTGTATTTTTATTTTGAATTTTGTGGTGTGTTGAAATGTCTCACATACCTCCCTTTATATAATACACGGCATGCTAGGGTATCAGGGTCAAAATCTACTTAAATGACATCATTGAACCAATCAAAATATTCCTAGAGAGGTAGAGAACAATCTTGAATTTTCATGAATATCTTCTTTGCCGAAATTACTATGCATCTTTCCTCAATTTGGTCTTCATTCAACTCATATGCAATCAAGAAACCTAAATCAATATTTACTCTCTTTATTTTCTTTTTCATAATTCACACGAAGTAGATATTCTCCAAAACTCTCTCTTTTTAATGCATTGCCAAAATCTTCTAGTATTTTCCTTTATTTCTCAAGGCATAAAGCAATAAATATGGGATTTGGACTCCTCCAAGACGTCATGGATGATTCTAGAGTCTCACATGCTTCAATCTTTGGGACGAACTTCTTCATTTGGACAATTTCGAAGCCCATTTGTGACGCAAACTTTGACATTCTTGAACAATCTTGAGTCATCTTTAAGTCACAACATCTCCTAGCCTTCCCATGCATGTATCCTAGTATCATCAAGACTCCTAATACCAACAGGTTTCCAAGTCCAATTAGAGCATCTGCAGTGGAGACCCAAATTTGGGTCCAAAACTAAATTTTGAGTCCAAAAGTAATGGATTATGCCTGCAATGGATCGGAATGTATTGGACCCATATATGCCGGAGACTCAAAAGTTAGACCAAATCTGGTCCAGTGGAGGACTCAAAAAAATTTGGACCCAAATGTGATGGGTCCCACCCACATGGGATTTCTGATACATGCTGTCGGCACACAAGTGCACATGGGATGAGAAAAGAGTGGGGGCCCTCAATTTTAAAAACCAACGGCTACTTTTACTTGCAACCAAGGATTAGGATTGAATGTAGAATTCAATCTAATGGCCAGAATTTAATTCATTCAATTATATAAAATTTTGTTTTAAATGTTTTTTTTTTTTAGAAACGCAAGATTTTGAACTTTACTGACAAAATTGCCGTTTTACAACGACTTTGTAATGAATTTTTTTATTTTATTTTTTCAAAAATGCAACTGTTATGTTTAGGCAAAAAAAAAAAAAATTTCTATATAAACTCATTTTACTTCATCATTTGTCTCACCCCACTTTCACTTCTTCAATTTATTGTTCATTTGCCTCTTTCATTCCTTACCCTCACTCTATTGTTCTTCAAGAAAAAAAAATTTCAATATGGAGAATTCTGAAAAGTCAATAAGAGGGAAAGCATTCTCCGGTCCAGAAGATGACGCACTATGCAAGACATTTTTGTATGTAAGTCAAGATTCTGCTATTGGGACCGGGCAAACAAAGATTGTATTTTGGCGACGAATTCATGCAAAATGGGAAGAATTGTATGTTGCAGAAACAGGGCTTGACCCAAAGAGAAATCCAGGTAGCCTCCGTGTTCGATTCAAAAATAGCAAAACTCAATGTACTAAATATGCTGCAAGAGTGACATAAACAAAACGAAGACGGATTAGCGGTTTTACTGAAGCTGACATTGTAAGTTTTGTTCATTCACAATAATTTAATTTATTGTTCATTTTTTTGTTTGTTAGTAATTAGTGTTGATATGTGTCTATATTTTTTTGGTAGATGGAACAAGCAAATATAAGCTTCAAAAATAAGGAGAAAATTGTGTTTGCTTATCATCATTGTTGGAGATATTTGAAAGATGCTATTACATGGAAAATTCCCGGGGGAACCAACAGCGACTCAAACAACGGTAATTCATCGTCACAATTTACCGAAACACAAGAAACACACATTTCACTTGATGGAGATGGAGATGGAGATGGAGATGAAGAGCCGCCGGTTAGTATTCCGGCCACTAACCCAAATCAAAGGCCCATTGGGAAAAAGGCTGCGAAGAGGAAGATTATTGAAGAGGGGCAAGCTTCTGATATGACTCAAGAACTTCGGCGATATAACAACATCATGGAAGCTGAAGCTATTAGGAAGAAAGAGAAGGACAAACATATGCTACGAGTATTTCAAGAGTCCGCACGACGGGAAGAAGAAAAGGCAGATTTGGAGTATTTGAAAATAGATACCACCTATAGGCCTCCAGAACAGAGAGAATTCTTCGAGCATAAGAAAACTGAGATTTATAATAAAATGAGATTCCGTGGCTCCGATTCCTCAAGCTCCGGTAACCCATCGGTAACCGCAGACTTCGATACGTCATCGGACTATCATGTTGATCCGAATCCTGGTCCATATTGAGTGTTATATATTTGTACTAGTTATGTGTTGTTTATTTTTATTGCTTCTTTTATGAATTAAATAAATGGTTCATTTTGGTTGAAAGATAAATTACTTTTTATTGTGAAATTTTATATAAAATTTGTAGAATCTCAATAATTTGACTACATATAAAAAATATATAAAAAAAGAGCTCAATAATTTGACAAGAAAAGGAAATCTACACATATTTCAAAATGCCGACAGGATAAGATTTTATGAAATAATAACCATTGGATCAAATAAAGTACAATAAATCAAAACCATCCGATTCTTATCTTTATCTTCATATAGTTTCTATAAAATCAATCATCCCTAGACCTTATCAGAACACCCCTTTCTTATAATATCTTTATCAAAGCTAGTGTCTCATTTCATCAATTCTCGTATAATTTTGTGTATTCAACATGGATTGAAAGAATTGTCTGATGCGTACATGCGCGGTGATTTCGACAGCAGTTCTGATGAGGAAGATGAAGGCCAAAGAATAGTCGTTGGCATAATGAACGAGATTCATCAAAGTCAGACAAGGAATCAAAGAAAGCATGGTGGTACCTCTTCCAGCCGCCGTTACCTTCCTAGAGATCACGAGGCAGGTCACCGTTAATTGATGGCAGACTACTTCAATCCTGGTTGTTTGTATCCCCCAGAAAAGTTTCGTAGAAGATTCCGGATGAGACGCTCTTTGTTTGATCGCATTCTCGAAGAGGTAACTAATGCTAACAATTACTTTCAACAGAGAGCAGATTGCAGAGGTCAACCTGGGTTTACTCCTCATCAAAAGGTTACCGCAGCAATGAGGATGTTGGCATATGGCAATGCTGCTGACACACTTGATGAGTACCTTCGAATGGGAGAGAGCACTGCAAGGGAGTGTTTGAAGAAATTTTGTGACACTGTCGTGGGCATCTACGAAGCAGAATTTCTTAGAAAACCAACACAAGAGGACATTGACAGGCTCCTGCGAAAAGGTGAGTCTCGTGGCTTTCCTAGTATGCTTGGTTCATTAGATTGTATGCATTGGGAATGGAAAAATTGTCCTAGTGGTTGGCAAGGACAATTTGTTGGCCATTACCACCGTCCAACTATTGTCCTCGAGGCAGTAGCCTCGTATGACACTTGGATTTGGCATGCATTCTTTGGAATGCCTGGTTCCCACAATGATATATCTGTCCTGGATTGCTCTCATTTGTTTGATGAACTTGCTGAAGGTCGTGGTCCTACTGTTAACTATTTTCTTAATCAAAAGCCACATACAATCGGATATTATCTTACAGATGGTATATATCCCGCATGGGCTACGATTGTGAAATCAATATCTCAGCCTCAAACTAGAAAGCTGAAGTACTTTGCTACTAAACAAGAAAAATATCGCAAGGACGTGGAAAGAGCTTTTGGGGTTCTCCAAGCTCGATTTGCTATTATAAAGGGGCCTGCTCGAGCTTGGCAGTTAGATTTTCTTGGCAAGATAATGAAGACGTGCATAATTTTACACAACATGATTGTTGAAGATGAACGTCCATCAGAGGAAGTATCATTACGTGATGTGCCCGAAAATAGTACGAGAAGGAATGAAGAAGATGAGTACGAATCTCTACCCGATGCTGAAGATGTACATCGACTTCCAGCGGACTTAGATGTTTTCTTGACTCGTTACACTCAGATCAGGAGTAGCCGACGCCACGATGAACTGAAACAAGATCTTATTGATCATTTATGGAATCTTAGAGGCGGTCGGCCTTAAGCAATTCTCATTTTTCAAGTGTGTTATTGTTTTTATTAGTCTTAGTTGTGTTATGTTTCTTTAAATAAAATAGGCGTCAGGAGGGCCTCCTAGCTTGAGCGGGTTTCGGTCCTAGTTTTAATTATATTGTAATGAATAAATTGTAATGAATTTTATGTTTAATGTTTGATGATTAACTTTTATTTATACAAATTTGTGTGGCATTTTTTTTTATCTTAATTTAAGATATGTATATATGTACACACACACACATATTAAAACAAACATAAAATAGAAGACTCAAATATGAATCTGTTCCACAGTGGAAAGATTTGTGTTTTGGACCCAAATTTGAGTCTAAAAATATGAGTCCAAAATATGGGTCCAAAAATAAGTCCTGCACCACTGCAGCACCCAATAAAAATAAGTCCTTTTGTACACTATTCAGATGGACTCAAATCACTATTCCAGCTTATTTGGACCCAAATTTGAGTCTAAAAAATAAGCCCCCATTGCTGATGCTCTTAGGACTCTTCATTTCTCATTTCTTCATTTCATTTCCACGAGCTCATTCCTAGTTGACTCAGGATTCCTACTTCAACTGGGATTCCTTCTCCTAGTCTGATTGATAGAAAACTTCATTTCTCCATTTCTTGTCATTTCTGCACATATAACTCCTTGCCTTCCATTTTTAGACTTAAAAGTACTTAAAAACAAAAACTAAGTTATAAATGATAATGTTAAGGAAATAAGTAAGTAAAATGTAGAGAGTTTGTCATTAAAAACATAGCAATTATTGCTTTCATCATCACCTGCTCAGTTATTTCCTTACTTATTGTGCTCAAGTTTTATTGGATTATAATTCAACCGTGGAGAATAATGAGATGACTAAATAAATTTCAACTGCCTTATCTATTATTCTCATCCGTACTATATACCGGCTTCTATAGCAGGTTGAATATGCACTACACATTTATGTTATTCATTCCATTACAATGGTTAAAGACTTAGTTAAAGACTTATTCATCATATGATTCACTGATGTAAAAATTCAACCAATCGTAGCATACGAAACTAATGAAAGTAAAGACAACATCAAGATTGTTAGCCTGGAAATTCGGGGACCCATATATTCTAGCAACTATGGTTACAAAATGAAGGCTAAGAACTCATACGGGAGACTACAATCCCTTGCTTAACCACTAGCTAGGATCTCTAATCTACAGTGACTCCTTCATTGTGCAACTCCTTCAATCTTCAAGTGCAATCTCCATGTTCTCGATCTTGAAATTGGCTCCATCATCTTGAAGCTCATCAACTCAAGGCACAAGGTATATATATAATACAATATAGAAATAGTTTGTCTTGAAGTTGAAGAATGAAGCTTCAGAAGCCTCAAGCTTCTTCTCTTTTGATCCATGCCAATATTATATCATGCACTGCAAATTCATTGCATCTCTCAAGCATCTTATATTTAAGTTGTGCTTAAGTTGAGATTCAATGCATTGTTGCTTAATATTTTTTTTTGGAATTTTGGTGCTCAAAACCACATCAAACAGTTTACATGCATTAATTGTATTGTTTCATGTCTTTGAAGAGGCTAAACACTACTAGGTGCTTCACCCCCTGTAGTTAGCCTAATATTATCTAGTGTCACCCCATTGGAGCTGACTTTTGCAAATTTAGACATATGTTCTAGTTTACACCAGAATAAACACTAATCATTCCAGATGCACGCACAGATCAATAAAATTTATATTTTAAAGTTTGAGTAAGAATGAAAATTCTTCTAGAATCCTAAAAGTATAAGAGGTAGTTATAATTAAAGACTTTCAATGAGTCATGTCAGGTTTAAGTTGTGTTAAGGTGTTAAATGTATTAAAATGTGCAATTTCAAACTCAACTCAATAAATAAACGTCATAAAATTCACACTCAAAACTCAACCCTCTATTAATCGGGTTAGCTGTCCCAACACACTCAACCTAGCTAGCGCAACTTGTTTATTGCCCAGCTTGAGTTTGAGCTGACCTGTTTCCACCCATATAAGAATAGACATCGATCCCTAATTACTTTGCACGCGTCTTAGAGAAAAAATCTTCATTCTCCTTCCTACTTGCATTATCTGAAAACGACTTTCTAATCAATAATGTTACTATTTATCTAAGCATTAGACCCAGAAAAGGAATGAGAACAAGGAAAGGTACTGGGTTAGCTTAATCTCAAAGAGAGGCAAGTAAAAAGGAGCCCACCATTAGAGATTGCAAGGAACAGTTAACTTAATTAATGAAAAAACAAAGGTTGGTCTGAGTGGACCTGGTCCAATATTAATTATTGCCAATCCCACAAATAGCATTTGCAAATCAGCTCGAAATGAAGTAGGTTGAGTTGCTGTTTAACTAACAATTCAACACCCACTCCATCATCATAGTTTTCTTATTATCATGTCTCCCTTGCATCCCAAACTATCCAGAATCAGATATATAAATTCAACATGAAAATCATTGTTCGTAGCTTGTTCATAAAGCCAACACCCGCCTAATTATCCTAATATAACAAGACTTCATTTCCCATATTGTTTCCATGTCTTTAATTCAAACCAAGAGGCTTCATTTCCTTATGGAAAGATTCGCTGTTCTCCCTTTCGGATTCGGCTGCACTTCTCACTCCAGCGTTGATCTCGGCGAAGCAACTCAACCACGAAAACCAAAAGTCAGAGCAGCACCACCAAACCCACCACCTCCTGAATCAACAGGTATGCTCTCTCTCTCTCTCTCTCTCTCTCTCTAACGGATTTGGCTTTGATTTTGATATATTTCTGGTATTCTGATAAGGAAGATGATGGAAGAACACAAGGAAGATCAGCAACGAAGAACTCTTTTCATTTCCTGGGTCAAGGGAAGCAGCACATATCTAGTCGGATGCAGAGATTGATCAGAAGCATCAAAAATTTCTCTCAAATATTTGGTGAGTTGATTAATTTAAATACTTACCTTAACTAAATGTATGGGCTTGAATATATAGTATTCAGTTCCCTGGAAAGATGTTCTCTAGCTTTTCATCCCAGACTTTAATCTTTAAGATTAGGTGAAATCTTTGTAGAACAACTGTGTTTTTGGTTTATATGATTAACTAACTCTATTCACTCATTCTGTCAATAGGATGTTAGTAACTTCCATATACACTTTTTCGTTGTATAAAGAAAACAAAAATCACAAAACTGAAAACATAATCACAAAATGACGGACAACCTCCTTCATTACCACTATAACAAATCATATGGTAACTAAAAAATACTATTCATTAAGATAGATAAGATCCTCATCAGAATAAATAGGTTCTCGGAATCTCGGTTAAGTACGTAATTGAGTCCTCAAAAAAAAATTGTATGTGAAAATATGCAAAAAGATAACATTAACCATTAAGAGTGGATACGCGAAAACCGTTAGAAAGATTACAGGATATATTAGCCACTGTACGAAATTCCAATAATAGGCCTGCCAAAACCATCGCAATGAAAGGAACAAGTACTTCCGACACCAAGCTGAAACAGCTGAAACTATGATCTGGAATCGTATACTGCAATACTAGAATATTAATCTGTTGAAGCACACCATTCATGAATGTCCTTCTACCAATAGGTTCTCTCCGATGGTGATTACAAGTGATGGCTGAGACGCCTTGTTGCAGCCACCGCGCACACCATCAGCAAGGTAGCATATGAAGTTATGAACCCCTAGCCTCAACCAAGCTTCAGCACCCTCCCTCTTGACGTGCATGGTTATAGTGTAGTTTAAAAGTAACCTAGAAAGTAATTAAGTTTGAGTTTCATACATATTTTGGTTGACAAACCATGCATGCCCTGTGTGTCTGCACACATGCAATATAAAGTCCCTAATATGACCAAGACATATTAGCTGTACCAAGAAAACTAGTTATTTGATTGATGAATAATAAAGAACTAGACATATATTACACATGTTCCATCTAATTAGTCGTTTACTAACTCTCTCTTTCTCTCTTTTTTTAATTAGTTTTCAAGGAAGAAACTGAAGAAAAGGAAACAGAGATGGAGATTGGATTCCCAACGGACGTGAAGCATGTGACACACATAGGATTGGATGGCTCTACCACTACAAATAATAATCTCAACAATTTTAATAGCAATGCTACTCCTCCTCCTGAAGTAGTTTCCTTCCCTTCGATTTCTCTGAAGCAATTTGAGTTGGTCATGGCTGCACAGACCACCCACCAACCCCCTCATAATCAGAAGCTCCTTATTGATCTCAAATCTTCCCAGGATCTTAATTAGTCAGTTGTTTTGAAGCCAAAGCAAAACTGGCTATGTTTTCTTTTTGTTTTTTGGTTGATGTTAAAGCCTATCTCCTCAACTATTACAGATTTATAAGCATTCATGTATGATTTTGGTGAGGTGGGTTATGATCAATCCACGGATTGTATTATGGAAAATGAATGATTTTATTGCGTGGAATGAGACATATTTGGATTGATAGATTAGAAAAAAGAATGATATTGGTTTTGAGAATGAATTTAAATTTGTTAAAACATAACTCTTACTGTGTGTTTGGCTCCAAAACCAGTTTGGGTAGCAAACTGTCTCTTTTGAGTGCGTGAGCATGCCAACACCGTGCGGTGTAGTCGTCAGGGCGTCTCTTGTCCTGACTTCTTCTCAAAAGCTGTGGACGAGGAGAGCACCAACTTCGTCACCAGGTTCTTTTCTCTGCATTTTGGAAAAGGACTTTCACCTTACGAATAAGGACTTGTAGTGTGATCTCTTGCTTTCACCGAATCAAGACTTAACGTTGTAGGTTAAGCAGATCAATCACTGGGAAGTAGGAGAAAGCACGAGTTTTGCTAAAGAGTGACTTTAGCTTCGCTGGGTTGCAAGGGCGTTACCCTTGCTTCGCTCGTTTCAACTAAGTTGAAGGTAGGTTTGCTCTGGAGAGACTTTGATAATCTGTGCGATTAGTTAATTGAAGAGTACACACCCCTTGAAACCTGGTATTTATACTAGGGTTTCGGCTATTCCTTGCCATAAAAGGATTATTGATTGAAAATTCATAATCAGTCTCCGCTACACGAATCCTATAAGGGCTCGTTTTCCTTATGAACTCTGGAATGGGCGAAGCTATAACCCAAAACTAAGTAGGCTTATTTTTGGGGCGTAGGTATCGGCCCACTGTGCTCAACTCTCTTAAAGGATATTGCCAAAAATTACTTTTAGGCTCAAACACCATGTATCTCTACATGGTTACATTTAGATTGATTTTCTTGATCAAATTGCAATTTTAATCAACTCAAATAAAAGAGTACAATCAACTTAGGGCAATCTCATCTCGAAAACAAAGATCCACCGATAACAACAGAATCAGCATCAAGTAAATCATGTACCCATGGAGGTCCAACTTCCTTACAATACATCGACCAAATCATACTTAAAGCTGACATTGTTAAGCCGTCAGCGACGGTATTGCCTGTCTTTTGAACATGCTTCCAATAAGTCACAGCAGAAAAGAATACTTTGATTTTAGGGTTTTCAATAATAATACTATTCATCCCACAAAGGGGTATATATACAAGGACAAGAGGAGTAGTCTAACCCTAATAGGAAACAATCATTCCTATAATTACATGATAACCTAAATAAATAAGAATCATAATTACATAAGATTTACAGCTATTCTACACTCCCCCTCAAGTTGGTGCATAGATATCTATCATGCCCAACTTGTCAACTGAGCTGTCAAATATCTTCCTGGACACTCCTTTAGTAACAACATCAGCTAACTGCTCTTCTGAGTTTACAAATGGAAAACGAATAACCTTTCTGTCAAGATTTTCTTTAATAAAATGTCGGTCAACCTCCACATGCTTTGTCCTATCATGCTGAACTGGATTATGTGCAATCTCAATTGCAGCTTTATTATCACAATGCAAATCCATAGGTTGTCTAAGCTTGTAACCTAGATCTTTCAGGACATTACGAATCCATAACATTTCACAGACTCCATGTGCCATACCTCGAAATTCAGCTTCTGCACTTGATCTGGCCACAACTTTCTGTTTCTTGCTACGCCAAGTGACAAGGTTCCCTCCTACAAAAGTGAAGTACCCAGATGTAGAACGCCTATCAGTTTTATCACCAGCCCAATCTGCATCTGTGTATCCCCCAACTTCCAATTCATCCTTTTTCTCAAAAAGTAATCCTTTACCTGGCGCCATCTTCAAATACCTCAAAATCCGAAAAATTGCATCCATATGTTCTTCACTAGGACAATGCATAAACTGACTGACAACACTCACAGCATAAGCAATATCAGGTCTAGTATGTGAAAGATAAATTAACCTCCCTACAAGACGTTGATACCTTCCTTTATCAGTTGGAATTTGATCAGGATAAATGGCAAGTCTGTGATTCATCTCAATGGGTGTCTCAATTGGACTGCAGTCCAGCATCCCCGTTTCAGTAAGTAAGTCAAGAACATACTTCCTCTGTGACAGTGAAATTCCCTTCTTAGACCTCGCAACTTCAATACCCAGAAAATACTTCAGTTGCCCCAGATCCTTCATTTCAAACTCCTTTGACAGATACTTTTGTAACTCATTCATCTCTTTCGGATCATCCCCTGTAACAATCATGTCATCAACATACACAATAAGAGCTGTAATCTTACCATTCTTGCGCTTGATAAACAAGGTATGGTCAGAATTGCTCTGTCTGTACCCAAAGGCTCTCATGGACTTTGAAAATCTCCCAAACCAGGCTCTTGGAGATTGCTTCAGGCCATACAAAGGCTTCTTCAATTTACACACCTTGCCAACTTCACTTGGGTAATTCTTAACACCTGGGGGCACATCCATGTACACTTCTTCTTCCAAATTCCCATTAAGAAACGCATTCTTCACATCAAATTGGTGTAAGGGCCAATCTTTGTTTGCTCCAAGTGAGATTAGAATCCGAACAGTATTGATCTTTGCCACAGGCGCAAAAGTCTCCTCATAATCAATCCCATAACGTTGTGTGTATTCTTTGGCAACCAACCTCGCCTTGTATCTATTAATAGTTCCATCTGCATTAAGCTTCATAGTAAATACCCAACAACACCCTACAGTCTTCTTTCCAACCGGCATAGGTACTAGTTCCCATGTTGCATTCTTTTGAAGAGCTTCCAATTCTTCATTCATCGCCTTTGTCCATTTTGGATCCGTCAATGCATCCTGCACGTTACTAGGAATAGATACAGTAGATAATTGATCAATAACAAGTGCATGTGACCCAGAAATCCTATGGTTAGACATAAAATTAGCTATAGGGTATTTAGCTTTGGCTTTGATATCTGGTTCATATTGTTTCTTAGGAATTCCCTTGGTAACCCTTTGTGATTTCCTAGGTTCGACACTTTCTAACCCAGAAGATTCATTAAAGTTTAGGGGTACCTGAGGAGGATCATTCTGACTGGGATATTTAGTTGGTGATGTAGAAGGGGGAATATCTTGTGTGTGAGCTTCAGATACATCTTGATTTTGATTCAAACTATCCAGAAAAGTCGTCTCTTCTGTCTCGGAATTCACAACACTCTGTTCGGCAGTTACATTTTCTGTTTCGGAATTCAAAACACTTTGTTCGGCAGTCGCATTTTCTGTTTCAGAATTCGCAACACTTCATTCGGCAGTCACATTGTCTATTTCGGAATTCACAATGCTCTGTTCGGCAACTGCATTTTCTGTTTCCAAATTTTTTCTACCCTCAAATGTATCCTCCAAATTTTCCAAGTCTTCAAAGACATCAAAATCAATAATAGAACGAGGATTCCCTTCACAACCTCTCTCCCCCTGAAGGGAAGACTGAGAAGCTCCCCCTGAGTAATAAGGCTCGGATTCACGAAAAGCAACATCAAGAGAGACATGTAAAGTGCCAGTAAGGGGATCATAACTTCGATAACCCTTCTGGAAGTCAGCATAACCAACAAAGATACACTTACGGGCACGGGGATCAAGCTTGTTGCGTTGAGGCTTGGGAATATGAACATAGGCTGTGCACCCAAACACCCAGTGCTCCAAATTAGGCATAGAAGGGATGGTCAAAAATGTATGAAGCTTCTGATGAGGATTCTGAAACTCAATCACCCGTGAAGGAGTACGGTTGATAAGATATGCTGCAGATTTTACTGCTTCTCCCCAATAGGACCGAGGTACATTCATGCCAAATAAGGAAGTACGAACAACTTCCATCAACTGCCTATTCTTCCGTTCTGCTAACCCATTCTGTTGAGGAGTATAAGAATTGGAGGTTTGATGACGAATTCCATGTGACCGGCAAAACTCAATCATAGGGCCATTCACAAACTCTCCACCATTGTCAGACTGAAACACTTTGATGGATTGTTGATACTGAGTTGCCACCATTTTGTGAAATTCGATAAACATTCCAAATACATCACTCTTATTCTTCAGTAATGACACCCATGTCATGCGAGTGCAATCATCAATAAACGTTACAAAATACCGAGCTCCAGAAAGAGAAGGAATCTTTGCAGGACCCCAGACATCATAGTGAATTTTCATAAAAGGAACATGGACTTTTATAAAGACTTGGTGAATATGAAATACGGTGGCTCTTGGCCAGTTCACAAATGTCACAATGGAAATCCAAATCACTGACAACCGAAAACAAATGAGGTTGCACCTTCTTAAGATAACTAAAAGATAGATGACCTAAACGGCGATGCCATAACCATACTTCTTCCTTTGCATTCTTTACCCCATTAATCTGATTAGCTTGCCCCAAAAGATGCTTCTGGTTTTCTCCAGTCTCTGTCAAATCCAGGTAGTATAATTTTCCCCTTCTAACACCATAACCAAGAATCCGCCGAGTCAGAATGTCCTGAAACACACAGAAAGATGGATAGAAGGTCACAATACATGCAAGTGCTAAAATAATCTGACCAATAGATAGGAGATTATAAGCTAGTGAGGGAACAACTAGGACAGATTCAAGGGTTAAGGTATCAGATACAACAATAGAACCTTCTCCGGTGACCGGAGTTGGAGTACCATCAGCAGTAGAGACAATATTTTGAGAGGAACGTCTAAGGTTTTTCACAAGACTAGGGTCATTGGTCATATGATCAGATGCACCTGTATCAATTATCCATGTATTATTCAAAGTAGCCTTACCCTTCATACCTGACTGTGCTACATTAGCGGAGGCATTGTCGAGATGCTCTTCCTCTGTAGTAGCAATAGCCGCCTTGCCCGGATTCTTTCGCAGTTTCCTGATGAAGTCCCACCAATCAGGGTAGCCAATCACTTCATAGCACCGCTCCTTGGTATGACCTACTTCCCCACAGACAACACATTTTTTGTTTGCGTATGGGTTTGGTTTGTCATGAGGACGGCCTGGAGAAGGACCTGAGAAGCCTGGAGGAGGACCTGGTTGGCGTTGAACGGCCATAACAGAAGATTCGGTAGGTACCGAACGCCCCATAGCTTGTTTCTCTTATTGCACCTTGCGAATGTATGCATAGCTCTGCTCCAAGGAGAATTTAGGCTCCTTGCATAGGATTTCTCCACGCACCTGATCATACTCTGGGTCAAGTCCACTCAAAAACAAGTGAACACGCATCCGGGACATTGCTGAAGTTTCTTGAACGACAGCTGTAACATTATCATGTTGAGAGGCCACCCTTTGATCAATCTCCTGGAACATTGCCACTAACTCATTATAGTAGGTCGGAATGGGCCTTCCATTCTGCTTTGCTTCAAAACACTTTTTATTCAACTCAAAGATTCGGATTTCATTAGAATCATCATAAAAGGTTTTCTCTACAGCTTCCCAAATATCTTTCGCAGTAGGGAGACGAATATACCGGTTCATGAGAGAGGATTCCATGGAGTCAATTAGCCAACTTTTCACCTTTTCATTGTCCGTGGCCCAAGCTTCATACTCTGCAGAATTCATGGCGGGTTCAGCCTTTACTCCGGTCAGATAACCAACCTTCCCTCGTGCTCCAATGCGCATTCTCATAAGAGGAGCCCATATGGTGTAGTTGGATTCATTCAAGACAACACTTGTGGGGAAAGCAGAGTTGTCTTGTTGGGTGGTGTAGTGGTGATGGATGATTGGTGAGGATGACACCATTGTCTTCTCGGGATTTGACTGTTCGCCTTCAATTGCAGGTCCGGCCATTGTGGAATTTGGGGTTTGTTTGTTTTTTTTTTTCAGGTTTGGTTTTTCTAGGGTTTCAAAAATTCAGGGATGGCTTGATTTTAATGGTGGTGGTACGCAGCGGTTTGTGGTGTGCTTTGGGATTCAGGATTCAGGATTCTGGATTCTGGATTCAGGATTTAGGATTCAAAGGATGCAGGCAAGTTCAAAGGATTGAACCTACTCTGATACCAAGTAGAAAAGAATACTTTGATTTTAGGGTTTTCAATAATAATACTATTCATCCCACAAAGGGGTATATATACAAGGACAAGAGGAGTAGTCTAATCCTAATAAGAAACAATCATTCCTATAATTACATGATAACCTAAATAAATAAGAATCATAATTACAAAAGATTTACAGCTATTCTACAGTCACAAGTACAAATTCAAGCATTAACAAACGAACTCCATCAACACCGCTCCAATTTAGCTTAGGTCCATACCATTGGGTATCAAGGCATTCAATAC
This sequence comes from Rosa lucieae, assembly GCA_024704745.1. NCBI lineage: Eukaryota > Viridiplantae > Streptophyta > Magnoliopsida > Rosales > Rosaceae > Rosa > Rosa lucieae. The sequence goes on along the minus strand of CM045495.1, from coordinate 31,198,448 downwards.
ATTGAGCGCATCTCCTTCACTCACAACACTGTCTCCACCTAATTTTTTGCGCTATACTGCATGCAGACCATACCACAAAGCTAACGCCTCTGTGGCAGCCGGTTTTCTGCAAGTATCCTCCCATTTGAGTCACCAATCAAATGAGGCATCTCAATTTATATTAGTCAGGATCTACTCCAATCCGAATTTATTGGTGAGTATATTAAAGTTCAATCAAAATTTTTTTATCAGTCATGCATGACATTCATATATGTTTCTATAATTAAGTGATAACCTTTCATTGTCAGAATTATATTTGTTTGCAACATTCACAAGTAGATAATGTGCACGTACCAAAGTTAGGTAATATGCATGAACGCACCATAATTGCCGCACTATAAATTGATTGTAATGTCAAAAAAAAAAAAAAAAAAGGTTCCCGTGGTAAAATTTCATAGCTGATTTCGGGTTTACTCTCTCTCCATAGATCTTTATTCTGCATGCATAGAAATAAGGAAGACGATAGCATGCTGCAGATCTCAACTCCCTAAAGACTCGTACACAAACTACTATTAGTTTAGGTCATGAACGAAATTTCCCCTATCGAATCAATGATTTATCATAAAATGAAAGTTTCTCACTTCAAACCCATTTCAAAGAGTTTGGAATATGGATTGTTCTTCCAATGACTATTTGGTTTCTGCAATGCAAGATCAATGTCAACAGCTTTTTCATTCACATACTGCATATCGTTTGGCATGCCTATAGAATGTTTCATTTAAGGACCAAAATGTCATCAATATTTTCTCGAAATTTCTTTTTTTTTATAAGCACTGATATTGACTTTCACATTTTTCTGATATTTAATTTTTAGTATCATTTTGGTTGATTATACAACTTTTATCCAAAATTTCGATAAAACTTTCATCAATATCTGATATTTTCAAACCACGTGGTGTGCTGTGTTGGTCGAACGGCCTAGTCTGGAACCCTCAGGTCTAGCGTTCGAATCCCAGCTCCATCCCGTGGCCAGCAGATTTGAGGGATCCTTTGGATTTGTGCGTCTGCGGTGCAGTGGATTAATCTGGCTTTGCCAGGCTTTCGCCGCAATGTCGGTGCAGGTGTCCTGGCGCTGGGATACCACTGCATAGGTGTGTGAGTTACTAACAGCTAACTACTTGATTCAAAAAAAAAAAAAAAATCTGATATTTTCTTGATATTTCCATCAAATTCCTTTTTTTTTTTTTTTTTTGCACTATCAATATTTTCATGACTTTTGATATTTTGGCCATTGGTTTCAGTAGAGGCATCATAAATTATAAGGAGAAGAGCTTGAAACCACATTTCCTAAATCAAGTCCCATTAGCAATCCATTGCATTCCGCATTCAGACAACCAATCTCATTCAAGATCAAGTGAAAATTTTTGGAAGCATGTACTTTGGCATCATCTTCTTCCACTCAAATTACTCAAAGTGCATGTTACGGTATTAATGACAATGGGTCAAGTCCCATTTAATTGTCTCAATTTCGAGTTTGTCTTTCTTCATTTTGCTCCGAGGGATCGGTATGTTTTATATATACACTTTCAAATTCTCCTAATTTTTTTTTTGTTTTTTTTTTTTTGAAATAAGGGTCAGTGCAGCTACCCTCAAACCTTTATTAATGAAATTGTTGAATACAATGGGGAGGACATAAAGCCTAAACCTCGAATAATTAGCAATGAGAGAACATCCCGAATAATAACAGAAGCCTCCACTAAACTTATGTATTCAAACATGCACCAACTAGCAAGGGTTGACATACCAGACATTTGGGCAACTCCATTTACTTCACAATAGTGACACAACGGAAAGATAAAGCTCATATAAAGCCATAAATCAATTAAGCTTGCTTTCCCACTATGCTGTCCACTAGAACAACCTCCAGCGACACTTCATTTCATCCTGCCACTAGGGGTTGCGCCCATTTGATAATGACTCGCCACTTCTCTAGGACAAATAAGGCACTTTGAGTGCACACACTTGACTCTCCCTACAATAACTTGATAGGGACTTATTATAATCAAAACTAACAATAAAATCAAAATAAACTCATAACATAACAAAGCTAAAACACAAACAGCTCAACAAGAACCCAATGGCTTGACCCAGCCCCACCAACCAGCCTAAAATCCCAGCGGATACACTAGGCCCAAAACCCTCCAAATCCAACGCCACCTGTGATGCCCTGGAAATTTGTAGCTATTTTCCAAGGATTTTTCGAAATCTAATTTATGGTTATTGGACGGTTTCGTGGCTCGTGGACAGAGCGGAAGTGTTTTGGACGAATTAATTATTTGAAAAGTATGGTTTTAGGGGAGTGCAAAGGTTGACTTTTTATACGTTGAGATTCTCTGAAAACTTCCTTCACAAAAGTCGTAGAGTGCGTCGATACGAGTTCTTGGACATATGGAACACAAAAATCGGAGTTTGTATGAAGAATTTATGGCCGTCGGAAAAAGTTTTCATTTTTGTATATATGAGATTTTCCGGAAGATTTTCAGAAAAATCAGATTTCCATTTTGGGAAGGATTTTTCTCTCTCTTCTCTCCAGAGCCCGCGTCACACCTTCCACTTCGCCTGCTTCGTTCTTCCTCCTCCAGCCACTATAGGACTCGATCCAAGGTGGGTTGTGTTCGCCTTGCTGCCCTCAACACGTCTGTGGAAGCAATCGAGGGTGGGTCGGGCTGTAGCTCGTGCTACAACTTCAAGAAAAGCCCGAGAAGAGGTCGAAATCGCCTCTATTCTCTGACTTTCATTCTCCCAGCTCCGGCCACCTTTGGCCGTGGTTCCAAAAGAGATTTTGCACTTCAAGGGACGTAGATCATTTCCACTAAGGTGGGTTGCATCAATTTCATCTGTGGAAATCGAATTGGAGCGAATTCAAAACTAGGGTTCATCGGATTCATCGGCTTCTAAGGTAAAATTCGATCGATTGGTTCATATTTGGATTTTGGTGTAGTTATGAAAGTTGAAATTGGAGTTGAGATGAAGAACTTTGGTGTTGGGAGTTTTGTCAAATTCTGATTTTGGGCCGGCGGCAGTGCCGCCACTGTGGTGGTGTTTTCCGGTGGTTTCTAGCCACCTCAAGGACAGTTTCTATTCCTTATGTTGATCTACTCATCAATACGAGTATTGCAACATATAATACATAATTTTTGGAGATCGTATGAGCATGTTAGGGTTTTTACGGTTTCGGACCGTTCAATGTTTCGATCTGTGAGAATCCGACTATCCGATCGACTTGTGGTTTTGACATATTGATCGCAGAAGTATTCCGGAGACATTGGGTGGTCTAGGATGTAGTTTCGCCTCTATTCGCGTCACTTTGGGGATTTTAGTTCAAAACAGGGGTTTCAGACTTAAATCATTTGTGAATCGTTACTGATTTGAGATCATTGGTGATTAGGTGTTTCTAAAGGTGAATTGGACGAGTTGTTGGTGATAGTGTTAGTTTGGTTCTGTATAGAAGACGCAGCGGGATTCTGAGGTGAGTAATCTCATACGGTTCATTAATGAACGAATTAGCTTTATCGTTTTGAGAGTTATTGATTTAACTGCAAACTATAGTTGGTATTAGCAGACATTCCTGAGTGAATGACTACGTATTTATATATTTATGTGAAATATATATGTTTTGGTGGATTTGTGGATTTATGGAAACAATATGCATGAATGATGCGTTTTATTGTTTGTGATGTGACCTTTTGGAAAACAAATGGTGAGAAATGGTATTTCTATTGTTTTGAAAAGTGTTTGATGATTTGAGAGTCACAGGTTGTGATTTCTCCTTTTGGTTTGATTTAACGTTTTGATCTGACGACCGGTGGTCTGAGGATTTGAGAGTCACAGGTTGTGATTTTTCCGTTTGATTTGATTTAACCTTGGCCGGGTGACAGGATACGATTCAGTTAGAGCTCTAGTCTGTCTGTCATCGTACCTCATGGATCTAAGTAGGTTACTTAAGACTCCTGGGTACATATTTTGTCCAGGTTGGACCTATTTGATGTTTTGTCCAGGTTGGACTAAAGAATCATATTCTATTTGTTAGGTTAACGATAGGTATGATTTATGTGTGTTGATACTTTGTCCAGGTTGGACCGATTTATTGTTTTGTCCAGGTTGGATCGATTTGTTGTTTTGTCCAGGTTGGACCGATTTATTGTTTTTTCCAGGTTGGACCGATTTGTTGTTTTGTCCAGATTGGACCGATTTGTTTTTTGTCCAGGTTGGACCGATTTGTTGTTTTATCCAGGTTGGATCGATTTATCATATTTGAATTGTTAGGTTAACGATTTATATGATTTTGTCACGGTGTGACTTTCGTTGTTTATTTTGGGAAAATAGTATTGTTTTGGGAAGAATGGTATGTTTTCTTTATTCGTGAGTTGAAAGGTTTTCCTCGTTTTTGGCGTGAGTTGTGCATGTATGTTTTGAGTTACTCATATGGGCTTGCAAAAGCTTACCGGGTTTGTTGTGTGATAACCCGGTATACTATTCAAACGGTGTAGGGGTTAATCCTGCAGGTTAGGATAATCGGTGCTGAAGCTGAGATAGCGCCTTTGCAGCTTTATGGTTGGAAGCCATTTTTGTGACTTACCGTTGATAGGGACTTCCATTGTATAGTTAACTCTGAGCGGCATTTACGTTTATTTTGTTGTTGATAATTCAATTCGTAAGCTTGTGTAATATATAACTTTGTGGAGAGTGAGTGTATATTAACTTTGAGGTTTCAGGGCATCAGTATGTACTTGGTTTAAAAGGAAAAAGTTTTCGATCAGGTATTTTGTATTGATGAACGTTCATGCATGTATAATTATGGGATTATATATAGATTTTTATTTGTGTTAAAAAATCAGGGGCGTGACACCACCAGATTAACGTCACTCTGCCACCACCTCCACCACGCTGGCAACTGGTGACGACCAATATCCATATCATTGAAAACCAAAAGATTAGGACAGATCTAGACTTAGTCCACGCTAATGCCTGATCAACGTCCTTAATCACTTTCACTGCTGCACTAGCGGCAAGAAGATCCAGTCGCTGCCACCGCCAGCTACCTAAATCTACCACCAGCCGACGCCAAACCTTGTGACTCTTCCACCAAGAAATCCAATCACCCTTCTGTAATCCAGTCTGAAATCTGATCTGGTCTCCACTCCATTGAGCTGCCCACCCATTCTTGTTCACCTTCATGCCAAAAGAACTCATTGCTCAACCGTGGAAGAACCCATGAACACAAGACCCATCCAACCACGCTCGTCGCACGTCGGCAAGGCTAGAGGCCCGCACAAGCATGGTGTTAATGTAAGTGACCGAGAGGTCTAATTAACTTTAGAGAAAGAGAAAGAGAGAGTAAATGAGACACGAGAAGTATAGTGGTTCATCTTCCGCCTTAGCGGGAGACTACGTCCACTTGAATGCTTTAACTAGTGTGTTGGGCCTTGCGGCCCAAGAGGATTACATGAGGATGTCATGGGATCATGAGTAAGTGGGAAGGAGTCTCCTTTTATAGGGGAGGGAGACTCCTTCCTTTGCATGTTCTTCAATGTGGGACAAGAAGTCCCATTCTAGTCTAGAAATACATATTATGGAGGCATATTGGCAAGGTCGGAAAGGTTACTTCCCGGCGAGGTCTTGGCCACTTCCGACTACCACGGGGTAGGTTGTATGTGGGGCTACTAGATGTATGTCTCGGTTGGGTCCCACCATGACTTGTGGGTCCCCTAAGAGGGTGTTACTTATGCTTGGTGATATAGCAAATTAGCTTGCTAGTAGAGGTATCTATAAGTCCCCGAACTCCCCAAGCAAGAGGAGCTTCTTGGTTGGGGAGTTATACACATGATGTGATCAAGCATAAGTAACGTCCGAGCAGCACGGAGCCCTTACAAGTCCCCAAACTCCGTAAGCAAGAAGGGACTCGTTTACCTGCACGACAAAGACAAAAGTACGCATATGTAGAATGCTTTTTGTGTTGGGCAACAAATGTGAATTGCACTGATATGCGTTGGTATATATGAATGTACGAGGTGCATGATACATGTTGATGTATACATGTGAATGGTACCGAGTATGATCGGTTATGACGTATAAACTCGAGAACGCATATGGTTGTGTGAGCATACTAAGAATGAGCATACATATTGCATATGATAAATGCGTGATGCGAGCACGAAAACTAACGAGGTTGAGTTTGACGAGGTTACGCTCGTGATGTGTAAGTTGCATGAGTGTCGTGAAGGCAAGAGTTTGTAACTCATGAACAATGAATACGCGAACGTTTGTGTTAGTTTGATTTTCGCTCGTATTAATCGAACATGAAAAGAATTTGATTTGTGGCAAATGACAAATGGTAGATGAATTTAATGTTCCATTAATGTGTATTATGTCGAGGGGATATGAGTGTAAAACTTGGGAATGCCGGAAAGCAAGAGAGTGAAAGCTCGGGGATGCCGAGAAGGCTTGAGCGGGAAGCTCATGGTTGCCAGGAAGCCTGAGCAGGAGGCTCGGGGTTGCCGGGAAGGCTTGAGCAGGAGGCTCGGGGGTGCCGGGAAGGTGTGAGAGGAAGCTCGGGGGTGCCGGAAAGGAGTGAATGTGAAGCTCGGGGGTGCCGCAAAGGTGTGAGCGTGAAGTTCGGGGGTACTGCGGAGGCGTGAGAGTTAAAGCTCGTGAGTGGGAGCTCGGGGGTGCCGCGGAGGCGTGAGAGTTAGAGCTCGTAAGTGGGGAGCTCGGGGGTGCCGGGAAGGCGTGAGCGGGAAAGCTCGTGAGCTCGAAGCTTGAGGGTGCCGTGGAGGCGTGAGCACAGTGCTCGTGAGCAGGAAGCTCGGGGATGCTGTGAAGGCGTGAGCGCGGAGCTCGGGGATGCCGTGAAGGCGTGAGCGCGGAGCTCGGGGATGCCGTGAAGGCGTGAGCGCGGAGCTCGGGGTTGCTGTGAAGGCATGAGCGCATAGCTCGGGGTTGCGGCGGAGGCGTGAGCGTTAGAGCTTGTGAGCTGGAAGCTCAGCGATGCCATGAAGGCGTGAGCGTGGAGCTCGGAGGTGTCGCGGAGGCAGTGGGAGTTAGGTAGCGAACCTAATCTTTGATACCCAAGCGTTGGGGGTTAACCGCCGGATCAATGGCTGTCGTGAGCTGCGTTAACCGATCCCTTTACTCTTTCCCGGAGGAGAAAAGCTTGACTGTAATGCCGTGTAGGGGTCATCGTCATTATGAGGCATTGCCTTACCGCTTGGCGGTTGGTTGTGGACCATAAACTCGTGGAGTCTTAGACCAATTTAGTTCTCTTTCCCGTGGGGAGAGTTTGACAAAGTATGGTGCTTGGAGGCTAAACCATATGTTTACATAGAGTACATGTAAAGTTTGTAATTGTATGAACAATGACGAATAAGTATAGCAAGAAATAATATATGGATCTTATGGCCATGTGACATGCATATTAGATAGTTGCAAGTGTGATGGGTGTCCATATAAAATTTTGAGAGTAGCTTCCGATGAAAGCTACGAAGCATTGTGAGATTGGAACTTAATTAAAGCATGTTGGATGTGTTTGAGCAAGTTAGCTTGTGTTCGAGCAAGTTGGGTGTAGTTGAGGGGGTAGGAGCTGTGCGAGCATGCGAAGCGTGGCCCAAGGAAGTCGTGGCCATGCTCGATACCCAAGCGAGTCGTAACCTAAGTGATTCATTTATCCAGGCATGTTTAATTAAGTCATAGGTGCCATAAGCCTCTAGATGTGGCATAGTTTGTTTAAGTGAGTGTCACATTAAATTGATTTAAGCATGGCATGTGTATAGCATGTACTAGTAGTAAAGTTGCTAATAACATTTTTGATATTGTTGTAAACATGCTTAGAGGTCATGGAGACATAATGCATGGAATATCTAGCACGGTAGACGTACTAGTAACATCGATACATAGTGTACGCATGCCTAAAGTCATAGAAGCATGTAAATGTTTATCAAGTGAGAAATATTATAGGCATGCTTAGAAGTAGTAAAAGCATGGCAATAGCTCTAATTGTATGAGCGTGTATTGAGATATAGCATTTTACTTATCTTATGCCGATTTAGAGTGGGTTGGAGTTGAAATTGGCATAGGTACCCAAATCATGTTGGAGTTGTCCAAACATGACGCATTGCTTTGGAATAACACCATAGTAGATGACCAACGTTTCATTGACTGATTGAAATGGTGTCCTATATGCCTCCTTAACAAGATAAACGATAAGCCAGAAGCCAAGGTTAAAGGTTGGTGCTTAGCGGTTGACGCTGGAGCTTGGTGAATGCTACACTGGCATGCTATCGTTGGTGTTTGCTAGCAGTGGTTGGCCAGCGGAAGGTGGCCAGTGATGGATGTCCAGCGGAGGGTGGTCAGTGATGAATGGCTAGCAGAAGATTTCCAGCGGTGGATGGCCAGCGGAGGATGTCCAGTGGAGGGTGGCCAGTGATGGATGTCCAGCGGATGGTGGTCAGTGATGAATGGCTAGCGGAAGAGTTCCAACGGTGGATGGCCAGCGAAGTGGTGGCTAGCGGAGGGTGACCAGCGGCATTATACCTTAGCGGAGCTATCTAGCAGAGGCCGCTGGTGCGTTGGGCTTGCTAGCGGAGGATGCCTAGCGGAGTCTGTTGACGTAGACAGCTAGCGGTGTTGCCTAGTGGAGGCTGCCTGGCGAAGGATGCTTAGTGGAGGATGCTTAGAGGAGGATGTCCAGCGGTGGATGGCTAGCAGAGGATGTCCAGTTGTAGATGGCTAGCAGAGGATGTCCTGCGGTGGACGGCTAGCGAAGATTGTCTAGCCGTGGATGTCCAGCTGTGGATGGCTAGCGGAGGATGTCTAGCCGTGGATGGCTAGCAGAGGATGTCCAGCGGTGGATGGCTAGTGGAGGTTGTCTAGCGGTGGATGGCTAGCGGAGGATGTACAGTGGCGGATGGCTAGAGGAGATTATCTAGCAGTGGATGTCCAGCTATGGTTGGCGCTTGAGCAATAGGATGATCGATTGGTATTGCTCTTGTTGTGATTACTTCACGCTTGGCAGAGCAGTGGTCGATGACGGAGTTTGATCGATGATAATAGTTGGTTACTTGGCTTCGTAGTGCATGATGACTCAGAGAAGTTTGATCACTTGACGCCTCCCTTGATGTCGACAAGAGACTCATGGGTGCCCAGCGAGTATACTTCTGGGTGTCTAGAGTAAATAGGCAGCCAATATAATTTTTTTTTTTGAGTGGTGTAGCGTTGACCAACTTTGAGTTGGCACTGACCAGAGTTGGTCGGCGTTGACCAGCCTTGATCTACGTTGATCGGGCATTCACAAACCTTGATCGGCGTTGACCGAAGTTCATGGTACGTGACGAAGCCTTTGTGTTGGCTTCCCACAGACGGCGCCAATGTTAATGTAAGTGATCAAGAGGTCTAATTAACATTAGAGAAAGAGAAAGAGAGAGCAAATGAGACACGAGAAGTATAGTGGTTCGTCTCCCACCTTAGCGGGAAACTATGTCCACTTGAAAGCTTTAACTAGTGTATTGGGCCTTGCGGCCCAAGAAGATTACATGAGGATGTCATGGGATCATGAGTAAGTGGGAAGGAGTCTCCTTTTATAGGGGAGGGAGGCTCCTTCCTTTGCATGTTCTTCAATAGGGGACAAGAAGTCACATTCTAGTCTAGAAATATATATTATGAAGGCATATTGGCAAGGTCGGAAAGGTTGCTTCCCGGCGAGGTCCTGGCCACTTCTGACTACCATGGAGTAGGTTGTATGTCGGGCTACGAGATGTATGTCTCGGTTGGGTCCCACCATGGCTTGTGGGTCCCCTAAGAGGGTGTTACTTATTCTTGGTGATGTAGCAAATTAGCTTGCTAGTAGAGATATCTACATATGGCGGCGCAGCCGAACAAGCAATAAAGCAAAAAGGGAGAATGATAGGGTAGGTCACGTGTGAGGCGTGTTCTTTTCTAGGTTTTTAAAAGATTTTTTATTTTTACATTTTCCCTAATTTGTTTCCTTATGGTGCGTTACGTTGTGCTCATGTAGTATTTCAATTTCTCTCGTTTTCAGTTGTAGGCGCAATCGATACTGCCTAATATGTAATCTTTGTTCCCTTTTGAAATATATTTTGAATAAAATATTCTAGTTTCACACTGAAAGAAAAAAGAAATCATGTTAAATTTGGGAATTTAAGAGAATCTTCATCAACTCTAGCCATTTTTGGGTCAAATTTTAGCCAAAATAACTAACGTTTCATTTTTGGCTAGCCACTTTTAAAATACGTCTGCATAAGTACATTTTGTTTAGCTATTTTTGTATTTATATTATTTATGCAATGAAGAAAAAATAGTTTAAATGTATCTATAAATTATATATAATAACTTAAAAGGAATGTTTTATAGTGAGATTATATCATGCATATATATATATGATTTTCGATGTTATTTTTAACGATTCTGTTTCTCGACCTACCACTCTGCTAGCGTTTGGGAGCGTCATTGTCTATCGATCAAAAAGTTCCTATACCTTCTCCATTTTTATGGAGTGCTTTTCAGACTTTAGCCTGCTTTTGAAAAGCCTCATCCTTGTCGGAGGCGTGGGAGTGAAGGTGTGTACCGATTGTTTTGGGTTGGAGGACGGCAAAAGTCCTTCAATAAGTATGGTGATCAGTGATGGTGGTTGTTGAGATGAATTGGATCCAAGTTTGGATGGATTGGGTTTGGTTAAGAGGCAGCGGGGTTTGGCTTCCATGACTGCGAAAACAGGGTCTATGCTTGCAGTGAGGCTGCGAAAGGGTTAAGATCATCTTATTGGCGGTGGTCTTGGGTGTTGCAGTCCAAGTTTCGGATATAGGTCTAGAGTTTTCACTAGACTTGTGTTGGTGGTGGGGGCAGTGTTAGCAGTTGTGATATTGCACGTGGTGACTGGCATGCAGACTACGGCGACAACCTCATGGGTTTTGGCAGGTCTATTTTTCTTCTTCCCCTTGATGTCATGGTTGGTGGTGACAGTGTGGTAGCACGCTTGCAAGACTCTAGGGTTGACTTGGTATGCGCGATTCGGCACCAACAGTGGGTATTGCAAAGGCATATTGTCGATATGGCTCAGATTCTAGCCAATAACTGGTGCTAGATTTGGTGAATGGGTCAGCATCAAATCCAAATATGGGATCCGGGTAGATCTTAGATCAGGTCCAGAAATCTAATGCAAATTCTCTCTTGGGCTTCCATCCAGTTATTGTTCAGGTTTTGGGATTATCATGTTTGTAATTATTGGGTTGAGGATCTGGGACTATGTTATTTGTTTAAAATGGATCGTATGCCAACATGACCATATTATGATACCCTTGGCAGGCCTTTTCTGTTTGGGAGGATCCCACCAGAGCACCAATCTTGATTAATTTACGCTATTTCTGACTAGAGAGAGGACTTAGATCGGAGAGGAGCAGCTCTTTTCTTTTTAACAGAAAGTAGTGATGAATGGGACGGAGCTGCTACACTTCAGCTGTAGCTTATGTATTGGGGCAGAGGTGGCAGTTCAGACAGCAACTAGGGGTTGTTCACAGAGCAGCCGTCTTTCCCTCTCAAGCGGAGAAGACTGGTGTGTCCTTCTGAGAAGACATATCCTTAGGAAGCTTAACGCTTTACTCTCGGAAGAGGCTTCGATCTTTTGATGGAAGATTCTCCCATGTTCTTCGCGGAACTGACTTTTGTCATTTTGTGCATTGGATATGCATGGGTAGTCATACCATTGACTACAAAATTCACAGCATCGCAAAAATCTATAGTGGTAAAAATTGCTTTGCGCTAGTGCTCTAGCTATATTTCTATTTTCATGTACTATTAATTGATACAATTGTTGCATCTATTTTCATATTTGTTACTTTTTCCTTTCGGATGCGTTCTGCATCTCTCCGCTGTATTCGTTTTCTTTTAATAATTTATGGCCTGTCAACTAAAAAGAATACTTAAAATGAATGTTTTAAATTAACAAAAATAATACAGCATTATCTCACTCTCTATATTTAGGAGCAATATATTAAAATAGAGAGCCACCTAAGAGTCTGGTGCAGCTATATATTAAAATTGAGAAAATAGAGATAGCTATATTTAAAATGAAAAGCCACATCTCGTTCTCCATATTTACAAGTGGGAAATTTTTAAAAACAGTACATGAGGTATGGGCCATTGAGAATTGTGGTGAATTTACTTTACAAAACATCACAATGGTGCCTGGGGTTGAAAATCCGACACATTTTTGGTACCTGCCGTCAATAACACATTTAACCCTTGTGCCATTATTCATATTTCAAAGGGTAATTTAGTATTTTGACTCCCCCCCCTTCTCTCCCGAACGACCCACAAGGCCACAACACAATTTTATGTGTTCGCTGCCTCTTTTTTCTCTCAAATCTTCCCCAATTCTCCCTCTTCTTCAAGCATTTTAATCCATATGAGATTTTGGGTTAAAATGCTTTAAGAATCAACTTTTAATCGCAACCTCGTCTTTCACCACTACCGAGAATCACGGTTTGGTTGACGACAATGGTTGAGTATGGTGGAGTAGTCTGCAAATGCACAGCTAAGAGGAGCTTCTGGTTCAAACAACATAAGCAACCAATTTTCAAAACGTTTAGAGAATTACTCGCTTTGGATGTCCCTCGTATTTCTGCTCCAAGTGATGGTATTTCGTTTCTGTCTGCACCACTAACTGAGCAGAATGCCTTCTTGCTTTTGGATTGGATTCGTCAACTGAATGATAAACGGCTTTACATACCTCAGAAGTTTTTGACATGCATAACGGAAGGCAGTTGGCTGAAAGTTACTTTGAATGGCTCTCTTGGTTATATGCCACCATCCCAGTCATATCTACTTAATTCATCATGGGGAAATACTTTGCATAATGGATCTATCTCTGTTGACATTCCATTGATTGATAAGAGCTTTTATGGTGAGAGCATTAGTGGATACAAGGAGGAGCTAAAGATAATTGGGGTCATCTTTGAATATAGTGAAGCATATGACTTCATTGGGAAGCATTTCATGTCTCTGGCAGCTTCATCCTCATTAACTAGAGGAAATGTGCATTCCATTTTGGGTTTTTCTTTGAACCCAGACCTAATAATTTTTGATGTGTTTCAAAGACATATAAAGATTGAATCTGTATGTGATGGGTTTCCAATTTGATTTGTGGTCGGTGAAGATGAATGAGGAATGGAATTGGAGAGGGCCGGGTTTGGCGGTAGAGGAACATAGAAAGTTGCGGGATTGGGCCGGTCTCCATTCTCAGTTTTTTTTTTTCATTATCATTGAAGAGACGGATTTGCCTTCATAAAATTGATGGAAATCAAGCATACTAACAGTCAAACTAAAGGTATGTATTTATGTTGGGTTGGGTTTTGAAACCCAGGCACTGTTCTAAAGCTTTGTAAAGTATATTCACCTTAATTGTCAGTGGCCCATACTTCACGTACCATTCTTAATTAAAAATTTCCCTTTAGAAGTGAGATAGCAAAATGGAGAGGAGATTGTGAAACTTAAATTAAGGAGTTAATAAAATTAACGAAAATGAAATAGTTGTGAAACATTTCAAAGATTGTGGAGCAAACATGATGTAACTTGAATTATACGTATGTTACTTTTGAGTTTTGAGCCATCTTCCTATTTATCTGAGCTTTAGCCTTTAGGTAACGAATTTCTTATGATCATCTTTTTATAGAGCATCTTTAGCAATGCTAGCCATTTTTGAGTCAAATTTTTGCTAAAGTAGCTAAAAAGTCATTTTAGCTAGCCACTTTATAATTACGTCTGCATCAATGCTATCTATTTTAGCTAGTTTTGAATTTATATTATTTTTTAAATGAATATTAAATAGTTTAAATGTATTTATAAATTACATAAAATAACTTAAAATGTATGTTTTAAATTATAGAGAGCCTTATCCCGCTCCTTATATTTAGGAGCGAGATAGCTAAAAGTTATAATAGAGAGCCACTTAAGAGCCTTGTGCAGCTGCTAAAATAGATAAAAAGCTAAACATGCTCTCCAAAATATATAGTTAGAGCATCTTTAGCAATGTTAGCCATTTTTGAGTCAAATTTTAGCTAAAGTAGCTAAAAAGTCATTTTAGCTAGCCACTTTAGAATTATGTTTGCATCAATGCTCTCTATTTTCACTAGTTTTGAGTTTATATTATTTTTTAAATGAATATTAAATAGTTTAAATGTATTTATAAATTACATAAAATAACTTAAAATGATGTTTTAAATTATAGAGAGCCTCATCCCGCTCTCTATATTTAGGAGCGAGATAGCTAAAAGTTATAATAGAGAGTCACTTAGGAATCTGGTGCAGCTGCTAAAATAGATAAAAAGCTAAACATGCTCTCCAAAATAGCTAAGGAGCCACAATAGAGAGTCTGGTAAAGATGCTCTCATTGGTTAGTTTCATAATACATTTAATCTTCAAGTGATCCATCTATTTATCTACCTGTAGTAGGTAATTTGAGGTAGAGTAAATTGTATGTAATTTATTTTTCTGTTCAATAAGTAAGTTAATAATTGGTCATTCATTTTAGAATCTAAAATAATGCATTATGGAACATATACCAAACATATGAAGTTGATTGATTGCCGTTGACTTGGGTGATGAAGATATGCATGAGAGACCATTACATTGGAAGGAAACTATTGAGACCATTAGATTGGAAGGAAACTATTAATTTGGTAAACAAAAATAAATTAGGATAAGAGCTGCAACGTTATCATATAGTAGGAAGTTGATCATATTTAGAAATATATCATCAAAAATAATTAAATATAAGGAAATAAGGAGGGAATGACATGTGTCTTAAACCAAGAAATGGGATGACAAAAGTTTAGCTAGATTTTGGCGACTTATCAGAATCTCTGATTTCGCCTCCTTCTTTTTTCATCATTTTTTTACACATCCTTGCCTCTATAGGTGCTAAGCCTCAGTTTTCATCATCTTTCTCCTTTGAGAGCTGGCTCTAATCGACAAATAAACATAAACTTCATAGATGACTCGGTCATCGATCAAACAGTTGATTTCTTCTCGGGGATCTAAAAAACTCTTCAAAACTCTCCTTTTCTTCTCATCAAGTTCATTCTTCCTACATTAAATAAAGTTGATTAAAAATGTATATTTGCTTTATGGGGGTGTATTCAATCTAGATTTTAAATGATTATATCTGACTTTTTATAATCTGTGGATTCTCAGAATCCATAGATTGTTTTACTTTCATATGAATTTAAACAGATTCTGTTGTGTCTCAAAAGAAAAAACACAGAGAGAGAGAGAGAGAGAGAACCCTGGAGAGAAAAAGGAACGCATTGTAGGTTGCCATAGCCTTCGTCCTCCATCTGGCGGTGCGTCATGGTGATGCTGTAGTCGGACGGGCTTGTTTTAGAGGCCTATTTTGGCAGCTTGGCTTTGGGTAAAGGTTTCAACTCCTGGCTTTTTTCAAGATGGTGGCAAGGAGGGTGGCGGTGGAGGGCGAGATATTATTGCAGCTTGGCTGGTCAGGAATTCGGGTTGATTCTGGGTCGATGCAGTGGGAC
The DNA here is from genome assembly GCA_024704745.1 of Rosa lucieae. Classification (NCBI taxonomy): domain Eukaryota; kingdom Viridiplantae; phylum Streptophyta; class Magnoliopsida; order Rosales; family Rosaceae; genus Rosa; species Rosa lucieae. The sequence continues at coordinate 31,182,867 of CM045495.1, read as the reverse complement.
GATAGGGTCAACTGGATAGGATTTCCGTCAAGACTGGATCAGAATGCCGTGTGGTTGAGAGCCCCCGTAATATTTCTTTTACTTTTTAGCACATATATTTCGCACATAGGAAAATTATTGAGGCGATAAGGAAATAAGGATTGGAAGTTGGATTTGGTGTTTGTGCATTTGGTTTGCAAATAGGTTAGATATTATAGTGAAAAATCATATCAAGGCCCAAAGCCCATATGGAAGGACATTTTTGTCATTTCTCCTTTTGGGTATATATATATAGGAACTAAACCACATCCAAACCAAACCCTAGCCTCATTTTCATTTCAGCTCTCTCTCTTTACCCGAGACTCTCTCTCTCTCTACCTCTCACCGGAAATCGCCCAGCCGCCGGAAACGCCTGATCGGTAGCTAACCTCCTCCGTCGACCACTGTCAGCCGCCGTCGGAAAATGCCAAAACCTCCAAATTTTCTTGATTTCTTCTCCTCTACCCAAATCCGAGCATGATATCATGAGATCAAGCCTCAAATCCACGAAATCTCTCAAAACCTGAAGGCAAACTAGAGGGGTTTTCAAGATTTCTCCGTTCATAGGTTTATTTGAGGTGAGATTCTTCATTCTAGGCTTGAATCCGAGTTTCTATTACGTTTTGGATAAAGATTTAGTGACATGCAAGTATAAATTTCAGATTTATTTGGAGCTATCACTACTAGAATAACGTACATAGACATCATGTCTTTTAAATCAGTTAAGATTTCACCCGATGTAAAATGTTTTTCTAACATCAGTTCTTAAAAAACTGATTTCTATTCATACAATTAACATCGTTTCTTATATTCAACTGATGTCTATACTTTTCATCCAAAATTTTTAAAAAACGCGGAAACGACCAAGTCTAAAATTTTGTAAGCGGGGAACGAAATTTTCATTCCCCCCCCCCCCCCCCAACACTAGGTCAGATTTCCCACGACTCATATCAATTGTTTTCCGACTTTTCCTACAGTTTGTCAATTTTGGCTCCCAAAACCTAACCACCACGACACCCCTCTAGCAACTGACCTCCTCTTCCTCCTTCTACGCCTCCGACCGCTCTCCTCCTCCTTCTCCGCCTACTTCTCTCATCTCTCTTCATTCCCAAATCCACTGAATCTGCTAATTGCTGAGAGTGGAGAAGCCGAAGCCGGAGCTACAGTCGCCGTCTCTCCTTTCTCTCTCCATGGGCCTCCCCCTCTCAGCCGCTCTCTTGGGCAGTCGAGGAGTGGACGGTCCTCGCTCTCCTCGAATGTAACTCGGTAAAAAGTTGTCTGGGTTTTCAATCGATCTATCTCTCATGAACATCTTCATGATTTTCTGGGTTTTCAGTCGAACAGCCTCGAGCTCTTGGTTGCTCTCTTCCTCAAGCAGCAAAGCAGAAAACTTTCTGGGTTCGATTTCTGATTCTGCAAAGTCCGTGTCTTGGGTCTGTTCTCAATCTCTTTTTACTTGGTTTCTGTTTTGGGCTCCTATTTTTCACTTGCATATTCAAATTTTAAGTTGTGATTTGCTTTGTTGGCTGGGGTAAGGTGTGAAATTTTAGCAGAGCAGAGATTGATTGTTAATTGCCTACTGGTATTAGAGCTCTGTAAGTCGCGTGCAGAGCAACCATCATTCTGTTAATTGGCTACGGGTCTAGTTTTAGACTTTATTTCAAGTGTTCAACTACTTCTCCTGTTGCATATATTCATTATTGGTTTTTGAATTCAATGATGGTTGCTTCTTCATATATTTATCTCAAAAGTGGCTTTGTAACTACTGATATATGTAATTTGTGACAGGAAATAGCTAGGATGCTTGTCACCTTTACGAGGGGGCTTCTTCTGTTGTGCTTGTGTATAGCAGCGGTGACGATGAGAACAGCAAAAGCAGCAGGTGGAGGAGGATACATAAGGACCCAAAACAGCCCTTGAATACTAGAATCAATGACCTACCGAGCCGAATGACTTTGGAGGAAAAGATTGGCCAGATGACACAGATAGAGTGCAGTGTTGCTTCAGCTGATGTCATGAACAAGTACTACATTGGTAATTAACTAGGCATATATCAGTCTGTTGTTTTACCTGTCAAACTCACTGCATCTAATAATGTGTCCATTTATTTTGTGTTGTGTTCAACTTCTTTATTAAATTTGGGGTGCATGGCTTGGCTTGCAGGGAGTGTCTTGAGCGGCGGTGGGAGTGTGCCATCAGAAGAAGCTTCTGCAGAAACTTAGGTTACAATGGTGAATGATTTTCAAAAGGGTTCTCTATCAACTCGCCTCTGTATTCCAATGATTTATGGTATTAATGCTGTTCATGGCCACAATAATGTCTACAAGGCAACAATCTTACTAAATAACGTAAATCTGCTAGCCAGTTCTCATTGATTCCTCATGAATATGGATATTGAATCGATCGGTGGATCAACTGCAGGGACCCTGAACTTGTTAAGGAGATTGGAGCTGCAACTGCACTTGAAGTTAGAGCCACAGGCATTCCATATGTCTTGCACCATGCATAGAGGTAATAATTGTTACTCAACATTCATAATGCAGTGTGAAATTAGTTAAAATTCATTCTCATTCTATGTAAAATTCATTGAATAATTCAATCTGTGCGTGCATGCAGGTTTGTAGAGATCCAAGATGAGGTCGTTGTTACGAAAGCTATGGTGAAGATCATAAGGTTGTTCAAGCATTGACTCAGATCATACCTGGATTACAAGGAGATATACCACCCAACTCTACAAAGGGAACACCCTTTGTAGCTGGAAAGTAAGAAACAAATTATTGTAGTTGTTTGCTTGTACGTGTTACCTAATATTCTTTAGCATTTCACAAGCTCAGTTCATGGTAGAACGTAGCATTAATTACAGGCCTGCTGCTACATTTAATTTTCACCTTTAATCCAATGAGGTAATTCCTCATAATTTGTTGTTTAGTATTTGTAACCCTAGCTCGGTCCTTATCCTTTTCTCCATCTGATGTGAGAGATCGAGGTTTGCGTACATATTCTTCTATTTAATTGATCAGTGTCTGAAACCAGCCTCAACTCATTGATTTCAATTGTGGTCAGTCACTCCACTTGAGCTATTTAAAATAAAAAAGGCAGTATATTGCTTGGTAGACCTATGATCATGGTTTGACATAGACTTATTTTGTTGTACATTCACCTTTTGACTATATAAAGAAGCGACCTTGGCTATATCTAGATGATTGATACGTTTTTTTAGATAAAGATGATTGATACGTTTGCCATAGTGTGAAAGTTAAAGTTGGATTTATTTATCTGGTTGAAGAATTATGCAGTATTCCACAAGCTTCTTTGCAGAAACTTTAGCACTCTGATTGTGACTAAAAAAATACATAATCCACAAGCTTCTTTGCAGTATTTCATAGTTTAGTAATTACAATTAAACATGGCCGACAAAGGAAAATATTTACAGGGTAATTCTAACCGTGATCTTGGTCGAGTATAGTTCATGTTTCTTTATTTTGTGATTCTCTATAATGTTGTTCTTGTTATAATATCACTTCAGCAACTGGGATTGAGTTGATAGTCTCATTGTAAAGTAGGTTTGCCTCTTAAGTCTTCACTCTTGACAAGCTTTCTGTCTAGTTTTGTTTCTTGCCGCAAGTGTCAAATTTCCTTTTATGATTAGATTAGTTAAAGTCTAATTTTCATTTTCCAGTTCCTATATTTTGATTCCTATTTTCTTTTGCTTTTCTTCAGATTTCCTCTACTAGGTGAGTTTACATGCCAGAATGCTATTATGGCTGAGCGCTTTATTGAAGCAGGTAGCGCGTACATTATTCTAATTGAAAATTTTCAATTAAGAACATTATTCACTCATTTATACTTTTAGTGCAAGAAGCATGCATACTATGGAATAGTTTTTATACCCTCATATATTGTTTGTGCATTAGTCCCTGAAGCATGCATGCTCTGAAATCATAGTGATTATTTCTAGCCAAGTAAGCTGACTTGCCCCTTTTGCTGCTTGCAGGAGAGAGATCTTTTTGCAGTTCAGTGATGGACCAAGAGAGATGATATATTGTTCTTATTTTGTAACAATTATCCATTTTGTATAGAAATTAATACAATTCCCTAATATTTAAAGTACATTTGAATTTCATGTTATTTGTGGATTAGCTTTCTAGTACCAAATACAGCAGCAAAAGGGATATATATATATATATATATATATAACAGCAGTCAAGAAATGAAAAAAACATCACTTACTGATGAAGAACTGATGTCAGAAACAGAAAATACATCAGTTTGGAAACAAAAATCGATGTCTAGCATTATTATGAACATCGATATATAAACAAAAACGATGTCTAATATAAACATGGACATCGAGATATAAACAAAAACTGATGTCTAGCATTACTATGGACATCGATATATAAACAAAAACGATGTGTAGTATAGATATGGACATCGAGATATAAACAAAAACCGATGTCTAGGATTACTATAAACATCGATATATAAACAAAACCGATGTCTAGATTACTATGGACATCTATATATAAACAAAAATTGATGTCTAGCATTACTATGGACATCGATATATAAACAAAAACGATGTCTAATATACACATGGACATCGAGATATAAACAAAAACCGATGTCTAGCATTACTATGGACATCGATATATAAATAAAACCGATGTCTAGCATTACTATGAACATCGATATATAAACAAAAACCGATGTCTAGAATAACTATGGACATCGATATATACACAAAACCGATGTCTAGCATAAATATGGACATCAGTACAAACTATACTACAGAATGTAGATTGAATATCTAGTGAAATATTATGTACCAAACACACGAAAAGCTTATGAACCACAAGCAAAAAATAATGGGAACCGATGTGTAAAATATTATCAGACATCGTTTCTAAATCAGAAACGATGTTAAAATGGATAATTGTGTTGTTAGACCTATATTTCATTAAGCATCTAATGCCAAGTTCGTAGTCATAATCAAAGGGAGAAGAGTAAAATCGTCATCTTTGGGTAAGGTTTCATACCATAGCCTCGAAATTTTAGGTTTATTGATAAGATGGTAATTTGCTTGTTGGTTTTGTGTAGAGTTAGTTAGAGTGTTGTCAAAGGAGCCAAGGAGGAGATCGAATGAGTTTTTGGTGAAATCCAAAGTGTAAGGTTCTTGGGTTGAAGAATAGCCCTCATCCTCACAAATTCGGCAACTTTAATGGAGTAAATTGGTTTTTGCTTGGGTTGGATTATTCGATTTCATTTGCATGTTGTTTTTGGTTGAAAATGATGTTTCATGGTGAAGAGTGAGAAGAAAAAGAAGAAGAAAAAGGAAAAGAGTTATTTTAATTAATTGAAAAAAAGGAAAGTGAAGAAAAGAATTATTGAAAATTTATTAGTATTAAATCCTATTTAAAAGAGGGTTTGACCAAACAGAAAATAATGAAAAGTGAGGAGGATTTTTGGCATGGACTAATTGGACTTAAAAAGGTGGAAGTGGAAAAGAAGGAATTACAAAAGGAAGGATAATAAAAGTAAATTTGGCTATTGTCGGAGAAAGGAAAAGAAAATTGAGAAAGAATCATTGGAGAATAAATTAGTATTAATTGGACGAGTTATTATTCTCCGAAATTGATAGTCAAGAGAAGATTCTTTGACTCAATGTCAATTAATTTTTAAACCAGAGACATAGGTGAGTTAAGGAGAAATAGACGGAACTATTCCAAGATTTCTTTGCAAGATTTGGTTTTAATTTTGAGATGAGAATGCTTACTTAAGGAAAGTCTTTCTGTAACGTCCCGAACCTAAATTCACCGGTTTACTAGTCATTTGGACGGTAAACGACCTTTACTTTCACTTTTACTTTCGGTTTAGTACTTTTAGTGGCCCTAAAAGTTGACTTTTTGTTCGGGTCAAAATTTGAGGAAATGTTCTTCATGAAAGTTGTAGTGGACGTTAAACCGAGCGCGTGCATATGTGGTGCGTAAAAATTGGACTTAGTATGTGAGAGTTATGGCCAAAAATGTAGAATTTACTGTTCATGGTAAGTTATATATATATGGAATTTACTGTTGGTAGATTTCTATTTTTCGGAAATCTACCTAGCCGGGTAACTCTCCCTTCTCTCTCTCCCCGACCCTTCCTCCCTCTCGGCCCGATCTCTTCCCCCTCCGATCTCTTCCTCCTCCGGCCGACCCAGGACGTAATCCGGCCACCCCCAAGCTCGGTTTCTTCCCCTTGTCACGTCTGTGGAGGTATTTTACGGAGATTTGGCCGGAGAAGCTCGTTTTGGAGCGGGGAAAGCCACTGTAGCAGTTAGCCATTATTGCCGATTTCCGGCGATTCCGGCCACCTCCGGTCACCATCTTGCCGTCGAAGCTTGGGTTTTCCACGGAGATCATTTTGCCCCTAGCCTCGAACCACGATTTGAAGTGTAGAGGCCGAATCGAAAATCTAGGGTTCTTGATTTTCTGGGTTGATTTCGCCGGTTGAATTCGACTATTTCCAGGTATAATTTGGGATTGTTGTAGTTGAGAAGTTTAATCAGTGTGTTGAGTAGTTGCTGTATATGAAATTTGGTAGCCGGTGGTGGAGGTTGGTACCGGCGCGTGGGTGCCACGCACCGCCACTGTAGGTGGCGCGTGAGATTGTGTTTTGGCCGGAATTTGACTTCTGTTGTTGATATAATTAGTCAATTATACTTTTAGTTCTATAATTGCAGTTTTGGGATAAAATTGGAGAAGAGTGATTATGGATTTTGATGTTATTCAAGGTTGGAAATTGATGATTGAATTACGAGGAATCCGTCCATCGGATTTCCTCGGTTCGGCCTTTGAGCCCATATATTAAGGGGATAATATTAGTGAAGAAGATTGGGAGATTTTGGGCAAATAAAGATGATGTTAGGGTTTGGTTTTAATTATCGTAATTTAGTTTTCCATCCAGTAATTAAGGTTTACGAACGTTATATTGTACAGGACGTGAACAGGATTCCCTCGAGGAGGGTTCGGATCGACGGCAGTCTTAGCCGTACACTGTGAGTGGACTTTGTTTTCAAACAAGTGATGCATGCGTTTATTTATTAAAGCTGTTCTATTTATTAACATATTATTTTCCGAGCATATAAATTGATTTTGGATTTGATTGCGATTTATCTCGTGGATTTGCTTTTAAATAATGATCCTCATGAATAATTATGATTTATACCGGTTGTGAGTTTCGGTTATTAAGTTGTTATGCTCGGATTCGAATTTATAATTGATGTTGATTTTCGACGAATTATTTCCGAGGTGATTTCCGGAATTATGCTATTTATATTATATTCCTATCGTCGATTTGAGATTTTGAAAGATTTTCGAAATGGGATTTCGATGGAATAAATTCTTGTTTTTTTTTTTTTTTTTTTTCGATTTTTGGCATTGGGACACGCTGTTAATTTATACGACTCTTTGAGTATTTCCGGGTACGGTTGGGAATCGTACCCGTGTTGTCTTTATACGTGGGACATGGGGAAGCTTTATTGATTTATCGGTTTTTAACCACCATACCCAGGGTCGTTATATATATATTATATTACTGGCTAGCCTATTAGTACTCCTCCCTACTTACTATGTGTTCGTGGTGAGTAGAGGAGAGCATGGGATGCTCTAGAGTGTGGGACACTCCGACCCGAGCCTGGGAGGCTCCCTTCTTTTGTATGGTGAAACTTCTTCCCCATATTTTATTGTTGCTTGACTAGCGGGGCTAGTCCGATTTTCACTGTAGCCAGCGGGGCTGGTCTTATTTTCTGAGAAATGAGATTTCGGTTTTACGATATAGTTTCAAATGTGGTGACTAGCAAGGCTAGTCGATTTATCGTTTTGGAATTCTTGGATTTAAAGCTAAATGTATTTTTCTAATTGTTGCATGCATCGGTTATTAAAGAGAATAAATGTGGGAAAGTATGAAATCCTTTTTCCTTTAAATTGTTTATTTTTGTCCACTCACGCTAACGTTTTTCGTCTACTTTCCCCTGGGCCTTTCGGTTTCTAATGCCCAGTTTGCAGGCGAATTAGTGGAGGTCGGGCGTACATGACATTTGAGGCATAGTTGTCACTACTTCCGCAGTGTAGGATCACTTGATCCTTTACTCTTCGGTTATATCCCTTTGTATAGTAGTATTGCTCTGCTTAACCTTTGGGATTAGTATTTTTAAGTTTTGTGTTTTGTGAAAGTGGAGTTGTTGGTAATTGGGAGCAGGGTGGCTCCAGGAGTATAAGGTTGGTTTGCTTGAAGTGTTTTATGTGTTTTACAGGTTTTTGGGTAGTCCATTTTAGAGGTGACTCTGCCGAATTTTTGGTAGAGTTATCCCTAAGGTGGGCCCCACAGGGCCACCTCGGATTTCAGGGTGAAATTCGGGGCGGGTCCTGTCAATTTGGTATCAGAGCATTAGGTTGTTAGGTTCTGTAGACTCGTTTCTATTCTGTTACCTTATATGCTTGGTGTTGCCCAGTACCTCTCGAGTGATGGCCCGACTGCAGCGGTTCCCCATCGTGTACTCTTCGGTGCTGTGGTATTCATCAAGTGTGTAAGGTACAAAGTCAGTTGGTTTTCTTCTGGTGCTATGCCTCTTGTACGCCGACCTCCTAGGGCTTTCTTTGCGTATTCGATTGGTTAACTGTCTTGCGCCTATCCCTGGTGATGGTAGAGTAAAACTACTCTACAGTTTCGAGTTGTGCTACGAAATGTGATTCGAGGAAAATGTTGTGGTTGTCTTTTCCTTGATGCCAACAAGTTTGTTGGGGCAGGGATTAAGGTGCGGAAACCGGAGTTCGAGTTTGTGTTTGAGTGTCTGAGACGAGCGACAATAGCTTTGGGCTGTCTCTGGATGATATGATTGCTTCGGAAATCAGGATTGTGGGTGGAAATGGACTTGGTAATAATGGTGGTTTTGACTTTGAACCAAGTTTCAGGAAAGATGTTTTGTGATGTGATTGGTTGTTAAGTAGCATTTGAAATATTATTGGAAGTTTTTGGTGGTTCTTTGGGAACCTCAGTGTTGGAAACCATTTACAGAGAAAATTTGAATAATTATTCTGGGTTGTTATGGCTAGAGTCTTTGTTTCCAAGTGACTTTGGTCACTGATGATGGCAAGTGAGAAGTGATGACAGTAATTGAGAGATATAAGTAGGATGAGATTTTTAGAATTGTCGATTTGGGTCGTTGACCTAACCAAGGTGTATGAGCATAGTTTTGCTCGGAATAAAAGAGATTGATTTTTGATACCATGACTTATAGTTTTGTCTACCTGAGTCTTGGATGGTAGCGAGTAGGGAGATTAACAAGAATGGGCTTTTACAGTTGATATGTGCTTGAAGTGCAAGAATCGGAAGAATGTTTAAGGTTTTATATTAGAGTTACGGTTTTGGTCGGTAAATAATGGGGAGAGTTGGAATCAACTCTTCGTATGTGATATTGTGCAAATTGGTGTCCTTGGTTATCCGCTTTTGAGTGAAACAGTTACACATAAGTTTGGGGAATAGCGGTAATGACCTTGTTGGGTGTCCATAGAAATTCGAACGGAATTACTATGTGATACAGAATCTAATTCGAGTTTTGAATCATGGAGCCTTGAAGGTTGAATTGTGATAGGCTCTTAGTAGAAGTTTTGCCTGACGGATGGGTTGTGATAAGATATTAGCGATTGGTGTAATAACTTTAAGGAAATAAGTTTTCAGTTAGCTCCGGAAATATTTTAAGTCAAGGTTTGATCAGGACTCTTGTTATTTTGGGTGGAAGGTATTGTAGCATGCTTTTAAATGATGTACTTCAATGATGATTACTTTGAGGAAATTGGATCATTAGTGTGGTGGGACCACGTTCGGATCCGGATATCGCTAGGTGTGCTACAAAATGTTGGACGGGTGTCCTATGATTTATATAAAGGAAAGATCTTGTGAATTGTGTTAGCTACCTTGGGGGATTGATTATTGCTTGAATCGATTATGTGTAATGGATTTCTTTGGAGGAATTGAGCGAACTTTGCCACCCTGGTGACCTTTAATTGGAAATGTATAGGAAGTTGTTGGTATGAGTGAAATCCGGTCACCACTTATCTAAAGTTAAGACGACTTGAACAGGAAGTAGGAGTTGAGTTGAAATAAATTGATTGGGCTTATGTTCTATCAAGGGTTCAATAGATATTTATGTACTAATTGTTGAGCTACTATGTTTGAGTTATGTTATTGGAATAATTCTTGGTGAGAAGATTTGGAAAGTTTTTGGTGCAATTTTGGTTAGCACAGGGAAGTCATAGGAATTCTTGTTGTAGCTGAAATTTTATAAGTTAAGCGTCGATTGAGGAGTGGATTCGTGGTTATCTTATCCTCTTTTCGGTAAGGGCAATTGTTGTTTATCAGTTTTGGCTTTAAGTTAAAGAAAAGGAGTTGGCTATATTCTAGTACTTGCAAGTTCACCGTTGTTTTTCATAACTGATTTCTAGTGATTCTTGTAACATCAGACAATGAACTTCTTCGATATCATATTTTCCTATCTTGAGAAGTAGACTCCGTTTCTGTGGTACACAAAGTGTTATTTGTTTAATTAAGTGACTTTGAGTTTTTTCTATTTGGGCTCTTATTCGACTTTCTCTCCAGGTTGTTTTGAGCAAAAGAGTTTTTGCGAATTTTTGCTTAGCAGGGGCTAAGAGTTTTCGATAATGTTTGAGGGCATATCTATACTTTAAAACTGTTGAGTCAACAAGGGATGCTGTGAATTTGTTGGGATTGTTGCCTCTGACTAGATTCCAGCTTGAGGATTTTTCCTTTTTAAATGTTGAATTTCTTTTCCTGTTGGTCAAGATTTGGATCAGATTTGGAGAAATTTCTAGTGTTGTTGGATAGTCCATTAGAGGTATGTATCCATTAGAGGATTTGACACATACAAAATTTAGAACTTTTCTATAATGTCATACCTGAAGTAGAATTGTTATGAGGTGATGTCGGACAGATGGTTGGAAATGTTCTACTTGGATCAGGTGGAGCAATTATGAGAGAGAGTTTTTCTAGTTATCTAAGGATCCTATTTTACTTAAGTTTAATCAGAATTCTAGTCAAGTATCTTATAATACAGATTGTGGTGTTTTCGGTGGTGAGAATTATATTGGCATACGAAGTAGAATTATCAATTGTCGCATTAGAGGACAGCGAGAACGAAATGAAGTTAACCAGATTTTTGACCTATGACTAAGAAGTGTAGCCTCAGCTAAGAACAACTTTGGTGTGATGTATCTCCTCTTAGATTTGAATATTTGGGCTGGAATTGAGCGAATATTTATGGAGTTTGCTTTGCATCAGGTTTCGGAAGATGTAGTACATAATGTGAGCAGTTTCGATTTTAGACATTGGTAATTGGTAGACTCCTTGGAATGCATGTGATTTAGAAGAATTTTATCCCCACATTATAGTTATAAGCAGTTTTCGAGGGACAATGCTAATTTGCCCGTTTGAGAACTATAAGTGCGGCCGGGGGGATAACTATTAAATGAGTTTTCTTGTGACTGTGTCATTTTAAGGCGTGATCAATGTTCCAGTCAGTTGTCTGAGTAGCAAAGAGGAAGTGTAGTAGTTGACTTGTGATTGTAAGAGAAAAATTTGACCAAGGATAAATCGACAAGCTTCAAGGTTTTGGAAACATCGGATCAGATATTGTTTTGATTAGTCTTTTGGGGACTATGAAAAGAAATTCATTCTGGTTGTGGGTTATATCGTTATTTCCACATCTTGGTTTTCTTGACGGGCGAGACGATTATTCCTTATGCGGTATTCAAGATTACAGTGACTGGTCATATTTCTGCTTGAGGACTGTTCCTTTTTAAATGCCGATTCCCTTATTTTATTTGGCCACCTCTTGGACTAGATCTAAAGTTAGTTTCTGCATGAGTTGAGCAGACTTGCATATCGATCGTGCGATATCATCCCCACTTTGTTATGATCTGAGTACTACCTTCGTTGAGGATGTTGCATTGCAGATTAGTACATGTGTGTTACCTCTACTTTAACAGTATGAAATTTCGAGGACGAAATTATTATAAGGAGGGGAGATTGTAACGTCCCGAACCTAAATTCACCGGTTTACTAGTCATTTGGACGGTAAACGACCTTTACTTTCACTTTTACTTTCGGTTTAGTACTTTTAGTGGCCCTAAAAGTTGACTTTTTGTTCGGGTCAAAATTTGAGGAAATGTTCTTCATGAAAGTTGTAGGGACGTTAAACCGAGCGCGTGCATATGTGGTGCGTAAAAATTGGACTTAGTATGTGAGAGTTATGGCCAAAAATGTAGAATTTACTGTTCATGGTAAGTTATATATATATATGGAATTTACTGTTGGTAGATTTCTATTTTTCGGAAATCTACCTAGCCGGGTAACTCTCCCTTCTCTCTCTCCCCGACCCTTCCTCCCTCTCGGCCCGATCTCTTCCCCCTCCGATCTCTTCCTCCTCCGGCCGACCCAGGACGTAATCCGGCCACCCCCAAGCTCGGTTTCTTCCCCTTGTCACGTCTGTGGAGGTATTTTACGGAGATTTGGCCGGAGAAGCTCGTTTTGGAGCGGGGAAAGCCACTGTAGCAGTTAGCCATTATTGCCGATTTCCGGCGATTCCGGCCACCTCCGGTCACCATCTTGCCGTCGAAGCTTGGGTTTTCCACGGAGATCATTTTGCCCCTAGCCTCGAACCACGATTTGAAGTGTAGAGGCCGAATCGAAAATCTAGGGTTCTTGATTTTCTGGGTTGATTTCGCCGGTTGAATTCGACTATTTCCAGGTATAATTTGGGATTGTTGTAGTTGAGAAGTTTAATCAGTGTGTTGAGTAGTTGCTGTATATGAAATTTGGTAGCCGGTGGTGGAGGTTGGTACCGGCGCGTGGGTGCCACGCACCGCCACTGTAGGTGGCGCGTGAGATTGTGTTTTGGCCGGAATTTGACTTCTGTTGTTGATATAATTAGTCAATTATACTTTTAGTTCTATAATTGCAGTTTTGGGATAAAATTGGAGAAGAGTGATTATGGATTTTGATGTTATTCAAGGTTGGAAATTGATGATTGAATTACGAGGAATCCGTCCATCGGATTTCCTCGGTTCGGCCTTTGAGCCCATATATTAAGGGGATAATATTAGTGAAGAAGATTGGGAGATTTTGGGCAAATAAAGATGATGTTAGGGTTTGGTTTTAATTATCGTAATTTAGTTTTCCATCCAGTAATTACGGTTTACGAACGTTATATTGTACAGGACGTGAACAGGATTCCCTCGAGGAGGGTTCGGATCGACGGCAGTCTTAGCCGTACACTGTGAGTGGACTTTTGTTTTCAAACAAGTGATGCATGCGTTTATTTATTAAAGCATGTTCTATTTTATTAACATATTATTTTCCGAGCATATAAATTGATTTTGGAATTTGATTGCGATTTATCTCGTGGATTTGCTTTTAAATAATGATCCTCATGAATAATTATGATTTATACCGGTTGTGAGTTTCGGTTATTAAGTTGTTATGCTCGGATTCGAATTTATAATTGATGTTGATTTTCGACGAATTATTTCCGAGGTGATTTCCGGAATTATGCTATTTATATTATATTCCTAATCGTCGATTTGAGATTTCTGAAAGATTTTCGAAATGGGATTTCGATGGAATAAATTCTTGTTTTTTTTTTTTTTTTTTTTTTCGATTTTTGGCATTGGGACACGCTGTTAATTTATACGACTCTTTGAGTATTTCCGGGTACGGTTGGGAATCGTACCCGTGTTGTCTTTATACGTGGGACATGGGGAAGCTTTATTGATTTATCGGTTTTTAACCACCATACCCAGGGTCGTTATATATATATATTACTGGCTAGCCTATTAGTACTCCTCCCTACTTACTATGTGTTCGTGGTGAGTAGAGGAGAGCATGGGATGCTCTAGAGTGTGGGACACTCCGACCCGAGCCTGGGAGGCTCCCTTCTTTTGTATGGTGAAACTTCTTCCCCATATTTTATTGTTGCTTGACTAGCGGGGCTAGTCCGATTTTCACTGTAGCCAGCGGGGCTGGTCTTATTTTCATGAGAAATGAGATTTCGGTTTTACGATATAGCTTTCAAATGTGGTGACTAGCAAGGCTAGTCGATTTATCGTTTTGGAATTCTTGGATTTAAAGCTAAATGTATTTTTCTAATTGTTGCATGCATCGGTTATTAAAGAGAATAAATGTGGGAAAGTATGAAATCCTTTTTCCTTTAAATTGTTTATTTTTGTCCACTCACGCTAACGTTTTTCGTCTACTTTCCCCTGGGCCTTTCGGTTTCTAATGCCCAGTTTGCAGGCGAATTAGTGGAGGTCGGGCGTACATGACATTTGAGGCATAGTTGTCACTACTTCCGCAGTGTAGGATCACTTGATCCTTTACTCTTCGGTTATATCCCTTTGTATAGTAGTATTGCTCTGCTTAACCTTTGGGATTAGTATTTTTAAGTTTTGTGTTTTGTGAAAGTGGAGTTGTTGGTAATTGGGAGCAGGGTGGCTCCAGGAGTATAAGGTTGGTTTGCTTGAAGTGTTTTATGTGTTTTACAGGTTTTTGGGTAGTCCATTTTAGAGGTGACTCTGCCGAATTTTTGGTAGAGTTATCCCTAAGGTGGGCCCCACAGGGCCACCTCGGATTTCAGGGTGAAATTCGGGGCGGGTCCTGTCACTTTCATTCTAGTGAGTAGTGAAGTTGCCTATTTGGAATTTATGGGTATTAGATGGCCTCAATTTAATTAACGAGATAATTAGATGAGCGAAATATTGATTAGCTAAATGATATTAAGAAGGAATAATTATTAACGGTTTAATTATTCAATTAGGGACTCAAATTCATGTAGGAAACTTTAACGAAGCGGACCAAAGTGGGGATGCACCTATTATATCCAAGTAAGGTGAGATGTCCCTTCCATGTTAGTGGCATTTCCTGTGTGTATATGCTTACATATATATATATACATATATATATACATATATATATATACATATATATATATATATATTGTTGCGTGAAAAATCCTGCATTGTTTTTGGTTGTCACTGTTGATGCCTCAAGATAAATGTTTCCTTATTTGTTGTTGATATTTAATTGTTGAGATAAAATCCGAGGCTAGACATGCTTGTATGTCGGAGATATGTTTATTTAGTGACCTGAGAGTGATAGGAGCTATGCTTCCTACGGTGTCGAAACCATGAACCTCCGGAGGGGTGATATGACCATATGTTATGTCGAGCCCGTGTCACCTTAATAGTGTACGTAGGGAATCGACAGTGACGTCATATGGTATTGGACCAGTAAATGGACACTCTCGCTACCCATAGCCGGTAAGGAAAGTAAATTATGAGTATTGATGGGTTTAGGCTATGATTGGTAGTTGGCCTGGTTTACTGAGTATAGGAAACCGAGGTTTCGGTCACTAGGAAAGTTGGAAACCCTGCAGGTAAGTATCTCTGAGCTCAGACTTGGTGTTAGCATACTGCATATGATTTCTAAGAAATATGATGAATATTTTTGGTTGCCTTGATTTGAATTGTTTTTACAACGCGCACTCATATATATGTAGTATATGTATGTTTTCGTATCGTATTTTCAAACCTAACATCGGTTGGGTCAGGTATTGGGCTAGTGAGGACGAATTGCTCACCCCTACTTTTCAGGTAATAAACAACCTACTGTGGAGGAGCTGGACTAGAAGCTAGTGACGTGGCAGTGTTTGTGTTTTGGTGTTGTTTCCAAAATCCTGTTTTCAACTTGGTATTTCCATTTCTCGATCGCATTTCCTACTTTCAATAAATGAGTTTTATCAGACTCTGAGAGGCTCGCACACCTGAGGCGTGTCTCTTCATTCATTGTTGTATTTCGTATTTGGATTGCTAGACAATTTGTGTTGGAAGCCTTAAGGCATTGCATTACTTTTGTTTTTCCCTTACGACTTACCGCTACCTTTCGTCTTAAAATAAATGGGTTGTTTATTTATAAAGTGTTTGACGAAATTCAATTTCCTGAAATAAGGTTTTCAAAATTTTTAAAAGGACTAGTGGCTTTGGGTTAGTGTTGTTTCGAAACATCCTTGCAACGTGATGATTCCTTGTTGGCTTAAAGTCAAGGCGCTGTGGTATCCTACTTCTTGGGGTGCCACAACGGTGGTGGGTGGAAGTGGGTGGAGCGAGTGGTACCGTCCCCAGCCTCCTCTCTGGATATGTGGTCATGGGACTGTGGAAGGGAGAATGGGATTGGTGATGCTCGAGACCATTGGGCGACAAGTGCTAGGAATCCAGATCGAAGTGGATCGAATCTAGGATCATTGTGGTTTGGGAGGGGCGGCATGACGGGGTGGGGGTATGGTTGTGGTGGCACGCAGGGAAGAGCAGTACTGCAGCAGTAGGAGGTTTGCAGAGGCAATTGTGGGCCTGGCTCATGGGCCGCATATCTCTCCTTGCAATCTTGACTATTGTTTGGGCTTGGACCAAACCTTTGGGCCCTTGTTTGCTTGTCTTTTATTTTCAAAATTTATTTTATTTATGCTTTCTAGCAGTTAGTGGCCTTATGCCATTAATAAGTGGCTACTATTATTTGGTAGGACGACGTAGGCTTTGTCCCGGTCTGTGCACCTTGAGTGTTGTGTCTGGCCTAGGACGGCAGCGAGCTTCTTGCCTTGTCAAATGGTCGCAGCCTCTTAGTAGCAGGATGAAATTAAGTGTCACCGAATTTTTCTTTCAGTAAGGTTGGGTGACATAGTTGGTTAGGGGTTAAGCTTTTTGAGATGGAAGTCAATTTTGATAACGGACCCATAACTAGTTTAGTTTTTAGGAAGGACAGTGTTCATGTCCACCACCAGTCATTCCGGTATTATGTAATTTTGGTTATTTTCAATAGAGAAGTTTTAAATACACACCCCTAATTACTTAATACACACTCTTTACTTAATACACCTACCATTTAATTTCTCATTCCAATTTTAGTACACAACCCAAATTACCTAAAATATCCTTAAACTAAAAAAAAATCATGAAATGCACTATTATTTAACTACATCAAGGCTACTATTTAATTTGATTAGTATATATCAACATGTTAGCATTTTATATTGAACCATATTAATTACTTGTGTTAGTTATTGGGAAATCCATAAGGATTCATTGTTGTTCCCTTCAAATAGATGCTTAGAAATATGTTTTATATTATTTGAGTTCTCATCCACCAAACACCATTTTTTTTTTTTTTGAGTAAACCAAACACCATATTGATCAAGTACAAAATTTTGAGTCGAACATTCAACCAAAACTGTATCAGTAGTTTCTCCACAATGGCGGAACTACGAAGTTGTCATTGGATGGTCAAACAAATTAACAATTACTAAGTTGGGTAAATTCCTCCTATGGTACTTGAGGTATTGCTACTTGGACAGTTTAATACTTGATGTATTAAAGGGGACAGTTTGGTACTTGAAGTTAGACTCCGTTTGATACTTTGGTACTTCTGTTAATTTTTCTGTTAAATGTAAGGATAAAATTGGCATTTAGAATATATGTATAAAAACATAATAAAAAAACATGATCGAGTTTGTGGGTTGATTTTCTTCATAATTTTATAGGTATGAATTAATGCTTATGGGTTATGTTGAAGTTGAAATATTCGAATTTTATGTTTAAGAAACTGTCCAATATATCTGTGATGTTTTATATTAGATAATAAAAGTCTCTGAGGAAAAACCTAGAGAGAAAAAACTTAGAGAGAGAAACTTTGAGGCCAACGTGGTCGTTCGTGCCTGTCCGGCTGCGCCTCATCACTGGCGCAGGCCTTTGGCCTGCGCCAGTGCACGGTAAGTGCGGCCAGATGGGTTATCTGGTGGGTTAGCATGCTTATGGCTCAGAGGTTGGGGTCGGAGTGTGTGTTTCTTCATCTTTCTCATTGGATGATGGTTGTATCCAGGGCAGTGTCGTGGCTGGGGGTTGGGATCAGTGAGCGGCGGCTTCTTGGCCGGGATGGAGCGGCATCTCGTGGGGATCTAAGGATGGTGGATCGGGATCGGTGGCCACATGAGATGGTTCGCTGGTTTGATGAAAGGGATCAAGGCGGTACCTTGGTTGTCGTCGACCGCTGGTGGTCTGGAGGCGAGCAGACGTGATTGTGATGGGGGATAGAGGCCATCGGTGGTACAGAAGGTATGGTAGTCTGGCAGTGGTGGTGGTGCAGTGGCGACCTTGGTCAAAGACGAAGAGATGCAAGAAGGCCTTGGCATGTTAGACTTGGGCATTGTTCTTGGACCCATTTGGGTCAATGGGCCCTTTTTGTTTGTTTGGCTTTTTATTTTGCTTTAGTTTCTTTGTCTACTTTTTAGGTATTAGGTGTTTGATTACAATAAGTCCCTACCTAGTTTTTGCAGGGAGAGTCGGGCTGCATGTCTGTGCGTGCACTCAAAGTGCCTTATCTGCCCTAGAGAGGAGGCGAGTCCTTATCAAATGGATGCAACCTCCTAGTGGCAGGATGAAACTAAGTGTCGCCAGTGTTAATTTTGGCCGACAGCACAGTAGGAAAACAGGTTTAATTGTTCTATGGCTTTGTATGAGCTTTATCTTTCCGGTATGTCACTATTGTAAAGAAAATGTCGTTGCCCAGTTATCTGGTATGTCAACCCTTGCTAGTTGGTGCATGTTTGAATGCATAGGATTAGTGGGAGGTCCTGTTATTATTCAGGATGTTTTCTCGTTACTAATTGTTTGGGGTTTAGGCTTTACGTCCCCCCCCCTGTATGCAGCAGTTTCATTAATGAAGGCTTGAGGACAGCTATACCAGCCCTTATTTCAAAAAAAAAAATTTAGATAATAAATTGACCAATCATAACTTCTAAAAAATTAAAAAAAAAAGAAAAAGAAATGAACTAAAAAGTGGGAGTAAAGTGATATGTTTTAAAAACATTTAATGCCATTGATTTTGAAATTCTAAATTATATTTTTTGAGGTAAGGAGTACATACCAATTGTATACCCATGTTTCATATATAAGAATAGTACAATAAAGACTACTCTATTTCAACAATCGTAGCTCAAAGTAGTCTATGCCAACAAAAGAATCTCGCCTTGTAGGCAATCTATTTTACCTAACTTCACAAGCCGAGCACGTAATTGTAGTACGGTAAACCCAAGTACTTCTACAAAGGCTCATAAAGACACCTTCACTAGCATAGACATTTATTCTTGAAGAAAAAAGAAGAGAATCTAGATGACTATGGGCTCCTTATCGTTGGAGGGATTTCAGCCAATTGCAACTTCAACAATAGTACAAAAGGTCGAGCCAGTGATATGGGTACGGTCTGGGAAGCCTAGATTGATCTGGACACCCAGCACAGGGCACCCAACTTCAACAGCCACCCGCCTCTAAACGTCTTCCGACCATCGTCTCTGGTCATACCTACGACTCCTGCCAAACACGGAACCGCTACCATCTCTGACCACAACTGCATCTTCGACATTAGCATCATCAACCACTAGCACAAGATCTAGCCTTCTTCCTACAACAACACACCCAACAATAGCAAATCATCACAGATTCCACCATTAAAGATCAGCCAATCTCGTGGAGAAAGAGAAGACCACCCAATCCAGATCCGAGCTCTCCTGCCCAGAGAATGGAATTGGCCACGAAATTGCCCTCAGCTGCAAGGCACGAAAATCGAGACTGACAAAGATGCAGAGACGGCAAGAACCTCCATGAGAGCAGCCAATTGAAGGCGGCGCTAGGTTTTCGCGAGAATGCACTCTCTCTCTTGGCTCTCATTGCTTTGTTGATTTCCTAACATGTTTGTCTCTTCTTTAAATTCTAAATTATATGGTTTCTCACCCCATTTAAATATAATTTATTTAAGAAAAATTTAATTTAGATGGTTTCTAACTTTATTCTTGTTTTAAATGAGGATGTCATGTATAGAAATTTATTATGTTTATAATTATAGAATAATATAAGGAATATATGATTATTATTATTTTTCTTCTAATACATAGATGTCTATTTTGGTCATTTAATCTACTTATAAAATCTTATTTGAAATATAAAATAATAGGGATGTGTATTAAGTAGCTTGGGGTGTGTATTTAAAATTTCTCTTTAATAAAGGATTTTTATTCTCTTAAAAAAAAAAATTGTTTCCTTTTGGTTGTATTCATGTAGTAATTTTGTATCTCTCATTGCCTATTGTGGGCGCTTTCGATAATGCGTAATATGTAATATTTGTTTTCTTTCGACTATTTTGAATATAATATTTACACTTCTAGCTCAAAGAAAAACGAAATTGTGTTAAATGTGGGTCATAATTTGAAGTGAGTTGTTAATATGGGTCATAATTTTTGCCAAATCTTTTTTTGAAACGAAATTGTGTTAATATTTTGAAGTGAGTTGTTAATATGGGTCATAATTTTTATTTAATAGGTCAACACTAACATGAATTTCGATAGAAACTAAATGGTTGTAAAACATTCACTGTGGAGAAGAGATGATTGTAGGTATTTTACTTTTGAGTCATGCATCTTCGTATTTATGTGAGATTTAGAGTAAGTCTAACAACATTGCCTAAAATTTTATTATTTTGTCAAAAATATGCCTCAAAGTTATTTTACCTAACTATTTTTTAAATTTTGCTCCTGTATTAGGGAATCAGAAATTGAGAGAAATTTGCTGTGTATTCTCATTGATAATAGGGGCCTCTTTATATAGAGGATTACAAGACATAGAGTCTGAATCATACAAGGAAAGATAATCTCTAGATTCTTCTAATTAAACTCTATTACCGCTAGGTCAAGTAACCTAGAGTTTGGGCCAGACACACAAATAGGGATTCACTTGAACACTTCCCCTTGTGTCGCCCAAACGTGGTGTTTCTCTCGTTGCCTCGCTAAAAACCTTGCCGAGTAACAAAAATCTAATGGGACAAAAATAACCTCGGTCGAAGGAGAAAAAGAGCACAACACACCCTTCACGTTTCAAGACCATACATGTAGACATCTCCCCCTGATGTCTGCATCTCCCCCTGATGACTACGGTCATTGGAGTTTGGATAACTTCCACAAACGATGCTACCAACGTGTTTATCGAAAGTGGAATTTAGGCAATGACATAGTGAGCAAATCTGCCATACTGTCCTCAGATCGAACCTAGTTCACTTTGATCTTGAGGAGAGTTTCTTATTGTTGATTATGCTTGGTGTTGTCGCTTTTGATGTAGCCTTGCTTCATCTGTTCAAAACGAAAAACATTATCCTAAATGCTCGTAGGCTCATCTGTGGTAGATTTCAAACCACAATTGTTCGAACATGCGGAATTATGGATCCAATCCATAAACATTCACGAACTACTTCATGAAGAGCAATAATCTCTGCATGGTTCAAAGATATAGCGACTAGGGTCTGTTCTGTAGACCTCTACGATATCACGGTCTTTACCCATGGTGAACACTTAACCAGTTTGGGAATGACCTTTGTATGGGTCAGAGAGATACCCAATATCAACAAAACCTTCCAAAACACTTATGTCATTTTGGGGTGGGGATAGAGAATGCAGGCCAGCATTGGCGGCGTTTCTGGTGTGTGATGGGTCCGAATCCATCATCTTTCTGTAGGGATAGAACGAGCCCATATCAATCGTACATCTCAAGTACCGAAAGATATCTTTTACACAAATCAAATGGCGTCGCGTTGGCGCAGAGCTATATCTAGCTAACAAGTTCATGGAAAATGTGATGTCCGGTCTTGTGCATTAAGCTAAGTACAATAATGCGCCTATGATACTTAACTAGGACATTTCTTCCCCTAGCGCATCTTCGTCATCATCTTTTGAACGAAGATGATCCTTTTTAGGATCAAGACTACGAACGATCATGGGGGTGCTTTGAAGGCTTGATCTTTTCAAAATGCCTAAGCATCTATCAACACGATGCTCAAGTTCCAAACCGAGGCATAATCGTGTTCTCCCAAAATCATTCATTTCAAACTCGGATTTCAAGTGTTCAGCGGTTTCCTTTAACTCTTTAAGGGATTCTAATGAAGATCATGTCCAACATGAACCGCGATGGAATCCAACCAAAACTTGTTATGGAAACGCGTGGGCATATCCCTTCCCAATCAAGTTGTCACTTTAGTGAGCGTTTCAACCTCTTTGTAAATGGGCTCCGTGGTCTAGAGCCACTTGACTTGGGTAAATGAAGTTCCCTATAGAGATACGTAGTGACCACATTTGTAAGCTGCATGTTCAATTATTCCGAAACTACCAAACTGACAGGGTAGTGGAGTGCAATGACATCCATTACGAGAGAATATGTCTCATCGTATCGATTCCAGGGCATTTTTTGCAAAGCCTTGCGCCATAAGGCAAGATTACCATCTCTTTTCTCATCACTCTTTCTAACGAAAACCCATTAGTCAATAAGTTTTATGTTAGGAGGTGTTGGCATCACTAGCTCAAAGACCTTCCCTCTTCGTTAGAGAATCCAACTTAACCTGGATTGCATCTTTCCATTGAGGCCAAATTTTTCTACGTTGGTATTCATTCATCAACGGAGTGTGGTTCGATATCATCGGACTCAACAAACTCATGCGCATGCGCAACTACATCATTATTATGATGGAGTTTCTATCCCGTGTCTCATGTACACTAGTGTAATTTTCATAGAGCTCTATATTCTCAGGAATAGGTTCTGACGTTGAGGCGTCCCCAAATGATTACCATAATCCGGAAGATTCTCATGAGATGGATTTTGAGTCTTGATGATCAAATGATTGGAATGTGCAAAAGTATCCTTCGAACTCACGGGCCTCCCACACATCCTAGCTAGGGCCATGGCCTATAACGCTAGAGTGCCACTCTCTTTGGCGTTGGCGTCATGCCTACCTCCGTGTAGGGTGGTGCTATGTCCTCTTGTAGGGACGTCCTTCCTTGCAGGCATGTTTGCAGCATATTTGTATGATCTCATCACTTTAACGGGGATCGAGATGAGACATAGTGGGGACAGACTTCGGCAATTCATGTCATTCCTGCTGAACATCTATGTTCTTATCTCCCCCTAACGACGGGAAGACTGTCTCATCAAAGTGACAATCCACAAATCTAGCAGTAATGAGATCGCCTTGCAAGGGCATTAAGTGGAGGACAATGGTCGGAGTCTCAAATGCAACGTAGTTGCCCATTAGTCTGTAAGGACGCATCATAGAGCGCTGTGGCGGCGCAATTGGCACATAAATGGCTCGCTCAAATATGCGTAAGTATGATACTTGTACCCAGTCACTAGCTGTAACGCCGAGGTAGATTGAGTGGCGGTAGGTAGTAGACGAATTAGCATTGTTGCATGCGATATTGCATCACTCCAAGAGGATATAAGGAGATTGGTGCGCATTACCAATGTCCTGACTACCATTGTAGTCGTTTCCGCGAGACCATTTGGGTGTGTACATGGGAATATGATGTCCAACATCAATCTCATTGCAATAACCATCAAAAGTCTTTGATGTAAACTCTCTAGCATCGTCAAATCCAATTGACGGAATAGGTTGATCCGAGGAGTGAGCCTGTTGTCATATGATATTTTTTAGGAGTGTAGCATAAGTAGCATTACAAGTGGACAATGGCACAACACGTGACCAGCATGTTTGCTTGTCAACCAATTATCATGAGATATTTAAAAGTCCGCAAGTTGGTTAAATCAATCCACCGAATCCCCATGGATTCTATGTAAGAACAGAATAAGTATTTTCATATCATTTGCACAGGACGGTTTCAATCCTAATTTCCCTAAGGAATGGGCTTTGTAAAAAGAGCCAGAGGCTTTAAAAGCAACCAATGAGAATTTTGGTTAGGCATGAGCGTCTGAAACCCTATTTAAAGCAAGTTGGTGATTGCAGCATCACCTGGGGCGCCATCACCATGATGGACGCTATCCATGGTGTCATGGATAGGGACTGTGCCAACCCTAGGCTGGTGGTGGATGGAGGCGGTGCCCTAGGCAGCAGCGTCGGTCATACTTAGTTCAGAGATCAACTTTTGATTCATGCTTCATTTCCTTTGATAGAAAAGATGTCCATGTGAAGTCTTTCATAGACAGATCATCATATCATGACCAAGATGACCTATCCTGTCGTGATAAAGCCAATATGTGTCTAAATCCAAGAGATCTTCTCTCATAACATCATTGGATTAATAGCTTGAATAGTGACATAGAGTCCACTAGAGAGACACATAAACTTCTCTAAGATGCGCCTTTGTTCGCAATCATTAGAGGTATTGCAAAGGAACTCATTTCCGTTCTCTACATGCGTTTTTGCACGGAATCCATTGGCTATAAGGTACAATTTTCCCTAAGAGCGTAGAGAGTTTCTATGACAGTAATCAAGGTGCCATTTGGCAGGGGGAACTTGGGCTATTCCATGTCCTTGAATTAATATTGATGACCTAGCCATCGTAGTCACAAAAGTAATATGCTCAGAATCAAAATTGAGTCATAATGAAAAGAACTCTAAATTTTATTCATAAGCCAACGGAGTTACATCATTGTCTCTTTGACCAGAGAAAATCTAATCCAAAATGCTAGCTAATGCAAAACAATGGTAGTCATCTAACTTTTTTCGGTAATTCCAAAATAAATGTGACCAGGTGAGTAGAGAGATGTCGGTGGAGTAAGGCTCACTTAAGTACCACTAATCTCAGAACCTTCCTAGACATCACACTTACTATGGGTGAGCCTACTTTGAAGAAAAACTAAACCATTGGCATTTACTACCAAAATATATGGCAATTGCCTATTACATCTCTTGGAAAAATAAAGACTTCAACAGAATTGGCGATCTATTGATCCCAGCCAGATTTGTAGTCTTCAACCCTTCACTCTAGATCATCTTCTTGAGCTTCTTGTTCCACATAGTGAGCATCTATTGCTTCACAATATGCTTTGTAGGACGTGATAATTTCTTCACGAGCTTTACAAATGTGTGCTCAATGATAAGACACTCCACATCGAGAACATACATCTCTTTGCTCAAACTTCATTGATTGAGGCACTTTGAAAGTTTCATTTAGATGGCTCTAAGTGTTGGTGGGGCCACCAACATGGCCAGAGGCGTTGCCTCCCTCTCTCTTTCCACGTTGACCTCTTCGGTTCCATATTCACCTATTTTGGCGATTACCTTCCTAAGTAGAGCGATTATATGGACCAGAAAGTCCAGAAGTATCCCTAAGGTTAGGGTTTTGCTCTTAGCACCTTCTCTTAGGAGCGCGACTATAATTGGATTCCGGAATATACTATAATTCCACTGATCTCGAATTATAGTTCTTCACAAGGTTGTTCTCATGCTTTTCAGCGACATTCATAGCTCCAATGAACTCAAGAAACCTTGTGATCCATCATGCAGTAACATCAATTTGATAGTTCTTAGCAACCATCAATGCAGAGATGGGGAAGGTAGAGAGAGTCTTCTCAATCAACATCGCATTTGTGATCTCTTTATCACATAATTCCATTAAGGATTTAATGTGAAGTGCTTCCGAGTTGTAGTCAAGAATTGACTTGAAATCACAGAAGCGGAGGCTATGCCATCTCACTTCTAGGTCAGGAAGCAGAAAGTCATGGACGTTGCCAAATCTTTCTTTGAGTGAGACCCACAGCCTTCTGGGGTCTTCTTCATTCATACACTCGTACTTGAGCGAATCATCCAGATGACGAGTCATTAGAATGATGGCTTTCACCTTATTTGCCTCTAAGGCTGCTCTATTTGCTTCCAAAGTTTGAGCTTGCTCAACAGTTAGCACGTCCTGGCTAGGCTCGAGAATCGTATCTAGGATTCCATCAGCCTTGAGATGCTGGCGGACATCACGAACCCACCTGTGATATCCAGAGCCAGTTGTTTCCAATGGAGCAAAGTCCAATTTGTTCAGGTTACTCATCCTGAAAGAGAACAAGAAAAAGGGTTAGTTTCGGAGAGGAAAAAGCTACCACGAAAACATATAATATTTCTGAGCGTAGTCGCTTCCAAGAAATTAGGAATTTCTTAGCGTAATCGCTTCCAAGAAATGCAATTCCAAGAGGTATTGGATTAGATCGAAACAATGACATAAGTGGTCGATCATAAATTCCCTACAAACTCTAAGTTTGGAGATCTCAACAAGCTCCAAGCTTGGAGTGAGCCCGAACCCCCAAAATTCGGCTTAATTAGGTCTCCCCTATGATGAAGAAAGGGGGGTAGAAGAAGGAAGTTTGCAAGTCCCTGAAAAAGAAGAGAAATTGAATTAAAAAAACTCTAAAAAAAGGGGAACGTTTAGTAAAAAATACTTTGAAATAGGTCGCCGGAAAATTTAGTCGAAAATTCGCCGGAAATGTGGAGTTGACTGAAGTTGACCAGCGTTGACCTGTGCTGACGTGGCAGATGATGTGGTAGAGTTGCTGACGTGGCAGATGATGTCAGTGGGCTTTAACTCCTTCTAGGTCGTTGACCTTTGAGCTTTGACTTGATGTCTGTGGGCCTTTCTGTTTTTTTTTTCTTCTTCTTCTTCTCTTCTTCTTTTGTCAGTGGGCCCTTGTTTTTCTCTTCTTTTTCTTTTCTGCCCAGCATGTAGGTACTCTTTCCTTCTCTTTCTTTCTTTCTTTTTTCTTTCTTCTTTCTGGGCCCACTCTCTTTCCTTCTCTTTCTTTATTCTTCTTTCTGGGCCTGCTCTCTTTCCTTCTCTTTTTTTTTTCTTCTTCTTTTTGGTGAATTGGGCCGTGTCTCCATAGTCTGGGGCTGGGCAGGCTGGAACAGAGGGCAGGGATGATCAGAGATAATTTCTGGGAGTCCGGCGGTTCAAGGATGTGCAACATTTCATCAAGCCGGTCCGGCAACTTTCCGGCAGGTTTTTGGCATTATTTTTCCGGTTCCCGGATTATGGATTTAGGGCGCTGTTTGTGGCCAGATGTGAAGTTAGAAATCGGTCTGGAAGGGCACGAACCGAGCAGGATTCTTTTTTCTCTTCTAGAGGCTGGTTTGGTACTTTTCCGACCGATTCTGGAGGTGGCGCCGCTGGTTCTGGACTCCTGGGATTGAGGGCTTCAATATATGCTGCGGTGGTTTCCAGGGTTTGAAGGCTACGATTTTAGGGTTTTAGGGTTAGGGCTTCGTGATGATAACGTGTATTAGGGAATCAGAAATTGAGAGAAATTTGTTGTGTGTTCTTAACTTCTTATTGATAATAGGGGCCTCTTTATATAGAGGATTACAAGGCATAGAGTCTGAATCATACAAGGAAAGATAATTTATAGATTCTTCTAATTAAACCCTATTATCACTAGGT
Source organism: Rosa lucieae (assembly GCA_024704745.1). Lineage (NCBI taxonomy): Eukaryota > Viridiplantae > Streptophyta > Magnoliopsida > Rosales > Rosaceae > Rosa > Rosa lucieae. Next base: position 31,155,503 of record CM045495.1, on the reverse strand, counting down.
CAAGTAACCTAGAGTTTGGGCCAGACACACAAATAGGGATTTACTTGAACAGCTCCAACAATTTTACTTAAAATTTAGCCATATTTGAATAATATTTATTTATGATTGGTTAATAAAGAACAAACTATTAAATGACTTCATTTTTTTCTAAATTAATTTTCATTTAAACTTTTAACTAGTATACTTCTTTAGAGTGTCATCACTTATAATTTTGGGAGAAATACCAAACCAATTTTTTCTATCAGTAGTAAAAAAAGCTTGGTTGCTAAAATGAGCTACCTTATTGGGCTCATGTGGAGCATACACAACTCTATAATCAAGGTATATCTAACCATAGTTTTTACATCTTTTGAAATGAAGGTCATCTAATAATCTCTTAAGGCATCACATGATAGGTAATTTTTAACCGGATGGCCAAAGAATCTTGTCATCCCATGATAATATCTTGAGCCATCCCACTTTCTCTTCATGGTCTAAAATCTCATTAAAATCTCCAATGGTATGTTTGAATGAAGGGAAAAAAGAGGAAATTTAAATGAAAATGAGGAATTCATAATTCCTACACATGAATTTGTTTGACATTCTAAACTTAGAAATTATAAATTTCTCTATGGAAAAAAAAATGAAGGAATTGATTGTCGGAATTCATTATTTCAATATCCATCAAAATATGTGTCATTTCGAATTTCCTGCAAAAGTTTCTTCTTAGGGTCCTTGACACAAAGCACAAATTTGGGCCAAGGCTTTCCTACTTAACCTAGCAACAGTTTTTAATTCCCAGGTACCCAATTCAATGGTAAAATGACAGTTTTGCCCTAAACCTAATAAAAAATGGTGTTTCTAAATGTACCCAGCAGATTTCTTAGTACACCCAGCAAATTTATTTAATTATAAATATATCTAATTAAACCACCTAAATTCCCATACTAACCTTATCTTGTACCTAGCTAAAGAAACAAAGCGATGAAAACTTCCCAACTTCATACCAATCTTCTTCAGTGGCTTCTGGGTTATTTCAAGATGGGGTTTTTGACTGTATTATAGCTTAGTAACAATTCTTGTTTTGAAAGTTCTTGTTTTCCTAAAGGAAAATTTTCAGTTTACTACCCTGAGGTTTGGGGGTAACATCATGTCAGTCCCTGTTGTTTCAATTTGATCAGCAACACCTCTGTGCTTTCAATTTCAATCAGCCGTGTCTAAATTTTATTGTTCCGTCCAATTTGAATGTTAACTTTGACGGACGGACCCACTTAAAGGGCTAAATTTGTCATTTCACACACTTTTCCTTAAAAAAATAATAAAATAAAATATTTAAAAAAATCTAATCGAAGGACCCTATTCCTCAAGCTCTACCCACCTCCCATCTCTGATTCCACTCTCTCCGACCACCAAACCTCTATCAATTATCCATTTCACCATTCTAACAATACACCAATAAACATTTTGCACAACACATAACAAGTACAAATCAGAGGTTCCAGCACTCACCTCCACACCACCACCACCACCACCAAAGTCCCAAAAAAAGCCAATCACTTGGTCTGCACATCCACTCCATCCTTCCCTGCAATGATCACTGCGGTCGCCATATTCAAGAACAACCCATTGCCAGCCCGCTTCTTCCCAGCCCGGTCACCAGTTTCGTCTCGTCGGTGACCACCACGAATTACTTCTCTGACACGGCCTCCACCATCTTCTCCTTTAACAACGCGCTACCACGACCCTTGACCAAATCCAGATTAGGGTCGATCTTGTCGGCGCCGTCGATGGCCAGATCGATTTTCGAGTGGTCGTCGAGGATAGAGAGAGGGATGTCGAGGCTCCTAGCTTGGTCCTCGGTTCGTTTTGACGTCGAGACTTGCCGGATTTGATGAGCTCCCCGAGCTTGGAGACGAAGAGGGTTTGGAGGTCGGAGAGAGTGAAATTGGAGATGGGTTTCTTTTGATGACCGAATAGAAGATGGGTTAGGATTGAGTATTGGGTTGATCTGAGGGTCATTGGAGAAGAGGTGGGTGGAGATGGAGGTGTTGCCAGAATTGGAGGAAGCATGATGACAAGGACTGGTGGCTGTGTACTGTGGCTGGGCTAGTGCCAATCATCGATTCTCTTTGGGTTTAGGTCGGGTTTTTGCTGTGGTTCGAGTAGTGGTGGCAGTGTTAAGAATTGGTGGCCGGACGCCATGATTTCCGGCAGTGGCAGTGCGTGGGTAAGAGAGAGAGAGAGAGAGGGTCGTGCAGCCCAGAGAGAGACGGAGGAGAGAAAAAGAGAAAGAAAGAAAAACCATCAGAGATGAGAGAGAGGAGGAGAAAAGAAGAAAATGTATTTGAAATGACATTTTTAGCCTCCATAGTGGGCCCCACAGTCAAAGTTAACGTTCAAATTGGACGGAACAGTAAAATTTGGACACTGCTGATTGAAATTGAAAGCACAGGGGTGTTGTTAATCAAATTGAAATAACAGGGACTGACATGATGTTACTCCCAAACCTCAGGGTACTAAACTGAAAATTTTCCTTTTCTAAATGAGTTCCAAAGTTCTCAATATTTGGTATGACTGATTGAATTGAAAAGCAATACCAATAATCCAAAATTTGTCTGTATACGATCAATTCCATTATACTCTAAATTTGATATCGCTATTAGTACTCACTGAATCATGAGTAGAGAAATATGAACTACAAACAAAGCCTAGCTAGGTACACCAACAAAGTGGGAAATGAGCAATATTCTGATGCCATGGCCATCTTAAACATCATTAATGTCATTTGATTGCTTCGATTGGTGAGGCTTTTCAAAACCGAGCTCCACAATGTCTTCAACACTAGGTGGCTTGTGTCGCGCCCTTGTTGTCACAGTAGACGAAGGACAAGATGAGCTGCAATGCCCCCAGAGCACACCTAAACCCGTTTGGCACCTGCATACACCATAACACCCAAAACAAGTTATTCATTGGTCTAAGAAACCCAATCTGGTCCGAATCCAACACACGCAAAATCTGAGAACCCGAAATCAGGTGCCAGCAATTTAATTTTTGTCCTCCATCTCTCTCACCAACGACGGCCAAGGCCTGGTCTGTCCAATGAAAAATTCTCCGTCAAGCCCTTCTTCTCAAACCAACTGGTCCCTTCCTCACTCTTCTATCTTCCTCTTTAATCAAACTGAGCTTGAAATTTATGTATTTAAATTCTATGTGCTGGTGTAGATAAGCAATCTGCAATTGGGGTTAAGCGAATCACGAGGAAGACAACGTGAAGTTTTCGGCGTATGTTTCTTTGCTCGGTACACAATCAGGGTAGTTTGGGAAATTAGGTGATTTAATTATATATATTTAAAATAAGGACTAAATTCAGTTTGTCCCCTCAAACTTTGGGGCAAACATTAGTTTGGTCCCTGACCTTTTTTTTAATCATGATGATCCTCTCACTTCTATTTTACATTAGAACCTCTAAGATTCAAAAATGGCTCTAAATGTGATGTCATTGGCTGAGCTGGACCAGACAGCATGGCCCCATTTGTCAGATTTAATAACCCCTAAAAGGGCATAATGGACATTTCACAATATTTTCCCTCCAAAATTTAATTTACATAATGTAAGCCCTTTTTAACCACAAAAAGGGTTCCAAAATGAGGTCAAAACCTCCAAATAAACCAGCTTAACAACAAATAATGAACATGACCAGAAAAATACCAAAACCTGAACCAACACATGAAGAAGACCAAAAAAATTACCAAAACATGAACAAGACCAGAAAATGACTATAAAACAACCAAAACATGATGAAGACCAGAAAATGGCTAGAAAACCAAAACCTGAAACTGAGCATAAAATGGAGTGCATAAATTACCAGAAATTGTTGTAGCAACCAAATAGATGCATCAAAGTGTTTTACATCCAAACCAACAAAAATTACAGTTTGGATCCTCTGTTGCACAAAATCATAGGTCTAATAATCTAAACAAAATGTTAGACCTAGCAACCTTCTGGCATAGCACAAGGTTGCACAAAAAATTGTAACATGCATCTCTAAAGAAATAACTTAACCTTGGTTGCTAACCCATACAGCTCCTGCACTATTTTCCAGCATTGTTTTCATTTTCCCGGATCCTTGCAGATGACCTTGATGAAGCTTGTGAAGAAGCAACTGGTCTCCCCTTGCTTGAAGGGGCTTTTGGAGGTCTGCCCTTGCTTGAAGCAGCTGTAGTTGTTGATGCTTTTGATGCCCTTGCTGCTGCCTTCTTTTCATCCCTCTTTTTCTACAATAATGAGAAGAAAAATAACTTAGAAAACCAATCAACAACCAAATGACTAGTTGCATCAGTTTACCTTATGTTGTTCAGCTCTTCTCTTAGCCGATTCTCTAATCTTATTTTTGGTCTTCGACTGCTTTTTGCTACCCTTGGCCTGCAACAAGTAATGTGGTCAGTGGCAAAAGCTATATCATTTGCAAGTTCTACTAATAACCAAAGTGTGAAAATACCTGAGTTTGAGTTTGAGTTGATGATGCTTCTCCTGTGTTCAGTTTCCTCTTCTTAGTTGCTTTTTCCTTGGGGCGAAGATGCCTTTGACAGGTCTTCACATTGTGACCCAGTATGCCATAGTTGCCACACCTCAAACTCTTTTGAACGCTGCCAAGCTTTGGACCCTCAGACTCCTTTTCAGATGCATCTTTAATCCTTTTGGTTCTTGGCCTACCAAACTGCCTATTGTACTGAGGTGGGAGGATTTGGGGTTTACCACTAGGGATCCATAAGTCCATTCCATTCACTGGCTTTACTGTGTTAGAGTAAACAGCCATGTAGGTCTTGGTGAGGTAGCAAGGATCCACATAGTCTTCTGGTGTTTGTCTCATGAAGTTGATAGCAGCTATGGCATGCTTGCATGGTATGCCTGTGAGGTACCATCTCCTACATGCACATGTCCTCCTGGTCAGGTCAGCCATATGCTTAGATCCTCCAAAGCTTTCTACCTCAATCTGGGGGCTGCCAGACCCATATGGTATGCAATCAGTTGCAGATTTAATCTTGTTCTTCTCTAGGAGTTCTCTAGGCTTGGGATAGATAGGGTCCACAACTTTGCTCATCATGTCTCTTCTCATTGCAATCCTCTTCATCATCTTAACTCTAATATCTTCAAAGCATGAAATCACAGGCTTGGTTCTAGCAGGTAAAATGAAAGCATTGAAACTTTCACACAAATTATTAAGAAGAACATCACATTTCAGGATGGTGCCAAAGTGAGCTCTAGACCAATGCTTTGGGGGCCTAAAAGGATCTACAAAATGAAATTCAACCCAAATTAACCTTAGGATGCCATCTTCATAACACAAGTACTAATACAGTAGGGTTAGAGTATTGAAATACATGTTAACCAGTCATAAGCTTTGGGGTCCATTTGCTTCATCAAAACCAGCTCTTTGGTGTAGTAGGCCATGGTTGTTGCTTTGGCAATTGCCCAGACCTGATCCTTGAAAACTTTCCCTGGAAACAGCTTATTGAAATTGGTCCACAAGTGTCTAACACAGAACGTATGGTCTGCAAGAGGCACCACAGCTTCACATGCAGGTAGCAGTCCATTCTGTTTATCTGATATGAAAGTCCAACCATTGTCATCTCCTGTAATCTCCAAATCTTTCACCAACAACCCCAAAAACCAATCCCATGAATCCTTACTCTCCGTCTCAACCATAGTATAAGCTACAACCCAGGTTGTGTTGTTTCGATCCAATCCCACTGCTGATAATAGCTGCCCACCATAAGCACTCTTCAAGTGGCAACCATCTAGCCCCAAAATGGGCCTGCATCCAGCTCTAAACCCCATCTTCAAAGTTCCTAAACAAACGTACATTCTCTGAAAAACAGGGAGCTAACCAGGGTTGTTGAAATCACATTTGATATCAACAGTGGTGTTTGAATCCACCCTTTTCAGCTCCTGTGCATAATCCTGTACTCGAGCATATTGCTCCTTCATGCTCTTCTCAAGCAAACTCAATGCAGCCTTCTTGGTTCTATAAGCTTGTTGAAAAGAGACTCTGGCCCTCACACCAGCTGCCATTGTCTGTGCAATAGACTCTGTGGCAACAAACAAGTACAAAAATAAACACATTGCAAACTATATTAAACAAAGGACAATTGAAAAGACATAAAGAGTTGCAGAGATTATACCTGTTGAAATACCAGGATTCAGCTTGATTTGCTCAGCAAACTTCTATGTAACGTATGGTGTTTTTACCATGCTATTATCAAGAATCCTTCGACAATTGTGTTCTCCATTGTAAGTCTTTATCATCAAGGTGTCCTCATGCTGCATCTTTGATGCAAACAGCTCAAATGGACAGTTTGGTGCCTTGCAAATGGCTCTAATCCTCAGCCTATCATTCTTCAGAAAAATAGCTTCCCAACCATTTTGAATGGCCCTCTCTCTTATGGCAGCTCTGAGTACCTTTGCTGTGGCAAATTTCATCCCTTTGCAGAAGTGTGGATTCCTCATATCAACCTTGGGATTAAACTCAGGGAATCTATCTTTACCTCCATCTTCATCAGAGTTATACTCTGGCCCTAGCCTTTCTTTATCTGAATCCTCTGCCCCAAACATCTGCTCATTGTCTTCTACATCATCAAAACTTTCCTCATTAGTCTCTTGATCTCTACCTGCTACAGAAGGGCCCTCCCCTGGATTAGACACAACCTCAGATTCTGTTAACCAGTCAAACAGAAAATCATCATCCACTCCATACCCTGCATACTCATCATCATCTTTTGCAGGGTTGTAATCATCATCATTTGAATCATTATCATCAGAAGCTTTAACATAATTTTCTTCACCCCTACTAGCTACCTCATCTTCAAGCTCTTCTTCAAACCACCCATCATCTGCAACTTCATTTGCAGGCTCTTCTTGAAACCACCTGTCATCTTCACTGTCATCTTCTTCAACTAGTTCCTCCATTTGCATTTTCTGCTTCTCCTTACTACTAAGGTCAACAGTTGGAGCCCTACTAGCTTGAGTTGGAACTTCATCTTGAGCCTCATTGATCTTTACACCAGGTAGAGAAGGTACATCCTTCTTTCTGTTTGCACATAGTTTATACCTCCTTGATGGTGTTGTCACTGGTTTGACCACCTCAGCATGCCTTTTAGATGAATCAGGAATCTCCTCAATCTTCACCCCCGATTTTGGCTTCCTCGGTGAGTGAGGAAGCTTCTCTATTATAACCCCAGATGATCCAGCTTGACTGCATCCCCAATTAGGTATCTGATCCTCATACATGAACAAATCCTCCAAATCTTCATAACCCGGGACAAGCTTTAAGTGGTCTAGGTACAGAATAACCAGTCTGATTTCTGGCACCATGCAACACATTCTTATGACATCTGAGTCATTGTTCAACTTAGACATGGCATCTTCCTCACTGCCAATAGAGTACCAGTATTCAATCCTTGTTCCCACATACTCAGACTTGATCCCTCTCACCATGCCATCCACCTCAGTCAATGACATTTTATCCTTGTCCACATTATCATAGTAGCAGACAGTTCCACCAATGTACTTGCTCTCCTCATGCTCTATGTATCCACCATGGTATACCTTGATTGTAAAATAGTCAGGGTGTACTGCAACACAAGAATACAAAATCAGTTAGCACAATATCCTAGCCAAACTAAGCAACACATGACAACAAATGTAAGGCTGCTGACAGCAGGGTTCCAACATAAAACAACAATAAGGCCTAAACAATAAATAGGGTAGCTGAAAAAAGGCAGCTTAAACAAATGGTTAACCCTTATCCACCAACTCATTTCACAACGGTTCCAACCACTAAAACAGTAAGACCCTAAACAAAATTGGATTCTCCAGAAGGACCACAAAGCACACTGCCTCAATACCACTGTGTAATCACTTGCATTTTGTTAAATCCCCTATTTGAGCTACCCAACAACAAGCACATGCACCATTCATTATTCAATATCAACTACAAACAGACAAACCCTTTGAATTTAAAAACATAACCCTAAATCTCGAAACCCCCAGTCTGAAGCTTCTAAACCCTATCTCTAATAACCCACAACTATAACCCTAAATTGGAAGCTTCTAAACCCTAAATCCATAATACTTGTAAAACCCACACAGATAAATTCATTGAAATTGAAAACCTTAACATACCGTAATTGGGGATTTCGTCGCCTCCAGCTTCGATTCGAGGTATCCATTCATCTATCGGCACCCCGGCCATGACCCAAACACGTCGTGTCTATTATCCAGTAATCTCTTTATCTGGGTTTTGAGTTCCGTATGGAGAGGATCTTGATGAAAAGAGATGAGAGAGCGAGCGAGAGAGAGAGAGAGAGAGAGAGAGAGAGAGAGTGAGTTTAGTGGTTCATTACCGGTATTCACTCGTGTAATGGATGAGTAATTTAGTCAAAACAGTCACAAGGGGTTTTTTGTACATTTCGGCCAAATTAAGGGGACAAAGCAGAAACGTGGGCCATGCTGTTTGGTCCAGCTCAGCCAATGACGTCACATTTCGAGCCATTTTTGAATTTTGGAGGCTCCTGATGTAAAATAGAAGTGAGAGGACCATCATGATTAAAAAAAAAAGGTTAGGGACCAAACTGATGTTTGCCCCAAAGTTTGAGGGGGCAAACTGAATTTAGTCCTTAAAATAAATAAATTTGCTGGGTGTATTAAGAAATCTGCTGGGTACATTTAGCAAATCCCATTAAAATACTAGGTCATGCAACTCTCATCATCGATCTATCTATCTCTCTATTCTCTCTCTCTCTGCAAAATCACCGTTCTTCTTCTTCTCTCTCTGTCTCTCTGTGGAGCGGCTATAGAGTGACTGATCTGCTTCAGAACGTTGATCTCGTCACCAAAGAGTGACACATTGCCTGTCATAACCTTGATGGCGGCTTCATCACTGTCGAAGTTTCCTCTGAAAACGGAGAAGCCGTTGATTCTGTTGGATTCGTTGAAGAATTGGGTGGCCCTCTACAGGTCTTGGAATTTTTAAGAGGTCAAGGACTCCACTGCAATTTTAAGCCCGCTGGAAGAGAATGCGTTGGACCACGACTTCATGGTGTCGTCGGAGGTAATGGTGGTTAGGAGCGAGTTCGGCGTGTAATTATCGGAGCTTTTCAGACCCAAATTGGGTTTAAGAGATTGGCGGAGCTGACGACGGCGTCGTATTGACAAGAAGAGGAAGGCGGAGAGGGCGGTTAGTATGAGGAGACAAGCAAATCCGATGCTGACGCTGATGAAGACTCACTTGTTGTTGGAGGCGGCAGTGACGACAGAGTCAGTTGAGGGAAAAATTATTTGACCTGGTTCTAGATTATCTTTCCGAAATTTTGGATGATCAGGATTTTTTTTTTGTCTTTTTGCATGGACTTGGATTCCTGGAAACATTCTCATATTGAAAAGCAATGCGATCCTTAGAAAGAGCACTAGCCTAGCAACTAGCTGCTTTGTCATGGATGAGAAATCCGAAATCTAAGAATTTATTGATTTTATTGCCCCCAATAAAAGGTTCTGTATTGATGTAATCTCCTTATTTTCTTCCTCAATTAAAGTTTTATTTATCTAATTTAAGGAGATTAGTTCCCCTTCCCCTAATAAATTTTTATTGCCCCCCAATAAAAAATAATTTTTTTTACTAGGGGCAAAAAAGGTATATTAGGGGGGGGGGGGGCAATAAATCTCTCTAGCCACCTATGAGATTTTCGACGATCTTTTTGGGAATCTCCGGCAAGATTTTCAGAGAAGTCCTGCTGCCGGCGATCGGTGACTGGACTCTGGCGAATTCACCTATGGCATCTCTCTCTATGTGACAAAGGGGTGAGGGCAAAATAGTCTAAAAAAAATTAATTTGGTATTATGGAAGAACTTATTAAAGTTATAATGGGTAAGCGAAAAAAAAAAAAAAGTGAGTGGTGTAAGGGATACTTTTTCCCTAGAATTAGGGTAAATTGTCAATACCCATTCTTCTTATCTCTTTGTCAATACCCATTTTAGTTTGTTTTAAACTTTTCTGTTTATGGTTTTTTTTTTTTAACTCTAGCTGACAATATAACTCCCTACCTTACCCGTAATGTTGGTGAGATTTGAACTCGTGACATCCACGGTGTTAATTAGACTAGCTAACCAATAGGTCACGGCTCACAGACGTTTGTTTAATTTTTTTTAAATTTATTATACATTTCAAATTCTAAAAATTTACAACCAAACAATGGAAATTGCAACTAATGAAATTTTAATTGACGAAGTTTTAGATTTCATCATTTGTAATGCTACATACACCAAAAAATTATACAAAAAACTAATACCAAATTACGTGGCGTCTTACGTGGCATCTACCGCGTCATCACCTTCAATTCAATATTATCTAATTATTTTCATTTTCAAATTAACCTAAAAATAATAATAAAAATCATCATAATAATAAAATAACTTCCTTATCTAAATCATCATAACCTCCTGGCCCATTAAACCCAACCCGTACCTTCTGTGATATCCATTCAAAAAATGACGCATTTGAAATCACATCATATATCCACAAAGTTTGGCTGGAAAACATCCCTAGCAATTCCAAGCTAGACACTTCATATTCCAGCACTACAAACAAAATGGCTTTCAATTTGTGGCCACAACTATACAATTATCACTTCAAATGATAACAAGAAGTTGCTTACCAGTAAACATAGGCGCAACAGCGTATAACCCGTGCCTTCAAATGATAGGTATTTGATATCTTTATCATTGCCTTCAACCCAGGATCGATCAAGTTCATTTATCAATGAGTTAAACTTCCTTTGGTATCCGATACTCCAAAGGAACAACATAACCAACATTCTTTGATATAATATACTTCAGTCATATTAAAAGTCAAAACTGCAATCAATGAGGGCAGTAGAAGGGTAGCATTAGGGTATCGTGAGCTTTGTCGCCGCCGATGTGGTTATAGGCCATGAGGGTGCCGACGACAATGCTGAGGGTTCCAGTGACGAGAAGGGCGATGTCGAGAGCGATCTCTTTGATTGGAGGCTTGTTGTTGATAATTGATAGGAGCATTTTAATGCGACGTTTTAACTGCATTTCCCTACATTTTCTGCGTTATTTCCTTAATAAAACCCTGTTTAGGAAAGTTTCCATTCTTTGAATGGGAAAGTTCCTATTTGTAGAAAGTTTCCATTTTTGTAGTTTCTATTTTTCATTTTTAGAAAGTTTCCCATTTTCAATTTAGGAAAGTTGCCCTTTTTCATTTTAGGAAAGTTTCTATTTTTCACTAACAGTTTCTATTTTCAGGTCCTTGTCACAAATGAGCTGAAATGAGCTCACAAATGGAGAGAGAAGCTAGCCAACGTTGGAGGGAGACAAGATGAAGTACAAAGGGAAGCACAAATGAGCAGAAATGAAGAAATGAAGCTTTCCTGGTCCAACCAGGAAACCCTGTCCAGAAAAGGAAAGCTTGCCAAAACAAGACTCTTGAGCCAACCATGAATGGAAATCGAATTAATGAAGTGACATGGCATGAGAGAAGCTTCTTGAAGACTCTAGATGATGACATGGCATAAAAGGTGGCGCATGCAAGCCCAAGAACTCTCAAGAATGAAGTGGATTTTCGGCAATTGGATTAAAAGCCCACAAAGCCCATAGAATTAGGGTTTTTAACGCATGATTAAACCCTAGGGAGAGTTTGCCGTCCAAAAGCAAGGAGAGAAACAAGGAAAATGACGTGGAAAATCAGAATTATCAAAGAGGATTTCGATTGAGATTTTCTAGGGTAATTTTTATGGAAAGAAAATATACTTGGAGACTTACCCTAGAAAGTTTGCCGTCCAATGCCAAGAGAAAAACAAGGGAATTAAAAGAAAACCCTAGAGAATTCGGCAAGAGATATTCAAGGGAGAAATAAAAGGAAAGAGAAAAAGGTGGAGACCAAGAAAAGCTCAAAAGAAGTCTAGATACATTCCTATATTCCCTAAAGGAATTTTGGCCGAATTTAAAGTATAAAATCAGAATATATCCATGGAATTTCGGCAAGATTATTTAGGGAATTAAATTGGAATTATATGATTGGTTGGACCACCTCATAGGGCTTATGTGGCAAGCTATCATTGGAGGAAACTATGTGGCATTTTCAGATTAATTCCATGGAAAATAAAGAAGAAATATACAGCTTGGAGAGCAAGGAGGCCTTGCTCCTATATATACTCTCTTATATGTGACGTTGAAGTACTTTAGACTCTCTAGAAAACTTTAGAAAAAAATCAGAAATATTACTCTTGTTGCCGTGAGGTTTTCCTCTCTTTTCTCCATCCTCTAGTCATCTCCACGAGTTCAAGCAAGGCCAAGGGAGAAGAAGAATTGCCGTGAGCATCATCCTCCATCACCATCCTTGAAGCTTGCTTTCGAGATTCAAGAGACCACCACATCAATCATTCATCACCATCTCCATCTCACGGTGTAATCCGATTCTCTTTTGTAACCTTTGCTTTGAATTTCGTTGGTTATGAACTAGTTGACATATGTGTTTGAATGAATATTAATTTCTGGAATTTTTATGATTAATTGAGAATTTTCAGATTCATATTATTGTTCTTCAAGAGTTGCTTATGTGGGTTTGTTTAATTAAATTTGCGTTATAGATATCCTTTGTGTATTAATCTTATTTGGGTCGACACTTATAGGATTTATGCATGATTGTTGCTAGGTTTAAGAACATGAAATCGACTTTTCGTTTTGTGTAAACTTAAATCAAAGTAGTAAAGGTTTTGGACAAAGATCGAATTTAATTAACGAGGATTGCAATTAGGTGGACTTTTCCATACTAAGTTGTACACTTGAGTTGATAGCATTTCTCTATGTTTATTGCGTTGAACATGTTATGATTAACTAGCTTTCTAGGGTTTGATTGCATGTTTGATAGGATTAATCTAGGTGCTTTCACTTAGGTTAATTAGCATTGAAAAGTAAAATATGGGAAATTGTTTGCTTTTAACGTTTCACATGATCAACTCCTTTCTCATGACTTAGATGAACAATATTAGGGTTTGAATCAATTTTAATCATATGTTTCGGTTTTTTATCTTTGTTCTCTCATTCCATTTGTATTTTTATGTTTTTGCATTTTAATTATTTTGTTAACTTAATTTATTTTCGAAAACCAAAAACAAAATCCCCCCTATTTTCGTAAATAATGTGTATAATTGTGAATACCTTTGTGAATATTATACTTTGTTTTAATGTTAATTGTTTAATTGTTTGATAATGACAGGTGTACCCTCAATCCCCGGAATAGAACGATCCCTACTTACTTATACTACTAACGATATTTCAGGGTTAAATTGGTCGCTTCCCAAGAGCGACATCAATAATGTAGGAGGTCTCCATCATTATGTCTACGTCGGTAATGGAGAATGGATGATCTACATAAGCCATGGCTTAGATCTGCAAAATTAGGGGTGAGGATTTTAGGGTCTCAGAATTGGGATTTTGAGGTTTCTGAGTTAGCTGAGGTTTGTTATCGTCTTCCTTTTTATTGATATTGTTGATTTTTATTTTAGATTGAAAAGAATTTAATAGGAAGACACATGCTGGAAATGATTAGGATTAAAATGATGATTTGGATTAAAATGATGATTTGGATTAAAATGATGATTTGGCATGTGCCACATCATTTTGTATAGGCTTTTTGTATAATTTTTTGGAATCTTAAGTATTTTTCCAAAAAATCTCAATAATTTAAAATTTTCTCATCCAAATGCAATGTGAATCTTTTTTTTTTTTTTTTGGTGTGTGAAAGGATCCATCTATTTATCGGCGTCACTTACCATCCACCACGTTTCCCCTGGTGCGCCTTGGTGGTGGACTTCTAATGGGTATTGGATCTTTTTAAGTTTTAGCTTTTGGGTTTTATGGGGTTTTGAGGTTTTGAAGTGAAATAGCCCAAATGGGTAGGACCTGATTCCGGCGATGAAAGATGCTTGATGAAAACAAGGGCGATTAGGCGAGGAGATAACGGAAACGAAAAAAGAACGACGAAGTTAATGAACTGAGCTTTATTGCTAGGTTGACTGGCAGCAGCGTAAAAGAAGAAGAAAGATGGGTAAACACGTCTTTTCCTATACCGGCTCGGCTCCCTGTTTTAGTATGTAACTACTATATATAGAATAGAATTTGAGATAGAGTAAAAGAGGTAAGTTAATGATTGGTCAATTCTGAAATAATGACATTCGAGGTCGATTAAAGATGATCAAAGTTGAATGATTGGTTTTGATTGATCTGGCCCTTAGATCTCGACGGGTGTTGCAGATATGTATGACAGGACCATTAGATAGGAAATATTAATTTGGTTTATCAAAATTAAATTAGGATAGGAACTCCAACGTCATCATATATATCTTTATTTTTATAGATAAAATCATCTAAAAAGTCCTTACGTGTAGTAAAATACATTCGCTTATAGTCAGCCGACTTCCCCGCCCAATTTGTATTTTGTCTACTTTTTATTTTTATTCTTTTTAAAGTAGGAGATTGATCACCACTTGTCCTTCTGTGAGCTACTCATTCTTCTTGGTCAGCCAGCTCTCGCTTGGCTATTTGCAGACTTGGAGTGGGTGCCATCTTAGTCACTCCTGCGGTCCTGCCTTTGTTCATCACTTCATCTCAAAATATCCACAAGTCCACCTAGTCCCATGACTTCCCATCTAACTTGTTAAGACCTAAAATTCATCATATTGGTTTAGAAACTAACCGAGCTACAGGTCAATAATGCTATTTTTGTTTTAACACCAATCAACCTTAGTCAATCGGGTTTGGATTAGGGTTAGATGAAAAGAGTCTTAGTAGTATTTTCGTCGAAATGAAAAGAGTTTCGTAATACAAAAGCAAGTCATGTTAATAAGATGTCGACTATACAACAGACAAGAGTTAAATCTTATAGGTGTGTCATATATATAAAAGTTTTAGATCCATAGTGTGAGATTGGAAAATGTAGAATAATGCCTGCACGTCTCCACGGTTTGGTCACATCATAACCACTAATCAAGTTACAAGTCAATAATGCTATTTTTGTTTAAGCACCAATCCACTTTAGTCAATCGGTTAAGGTTAGGATTAGGGTTAGATGAAAAGAATCTTAGTAGTATTTTCGTCGAAATGAAAAGAGTTTCGTAATACAAAAACAAGTCATGTTAATAAGATGTCGACTATACAACAAACAAGAGTTAAATCTTATAGGTGTGTCATATATATAAAATTTTCAAATCCATAGTGTGAGATTGGAAAATGTAGAACCATGCCTGCACGTCTCCACGGTTTGATCACATCATAACCAACCCAAATTCTTACAACCACCACCCCATTGCCATCAAATCCATGCTATTTTCTATAGAGTTCTTAATTATTTTCAACGCTATATGCCAATGGCAGATTAATAAAATTAGAGACTTTAAAGTGAAAATCTCAAATTTTTCCATAATATTATCTATAATAAATATATATTAAATATTAAATATTATATGAAAAAACAAATTGTCGTATCCCTATCTTTTGCTATAAACATAGGATCATAATTTCATCGCCTTTTCTTTCTCTTAGACCTTAGAGCTAGAGTTGCTGTGAATTTAGAAACAGACCATTGTCAACAAAATATGTTTGTATGTCCCGATCTATAATAATATTTTCCCAGCACAATCGAGGCGTTATCAAAGCCTCAAGATGTCGCTTGACGTTGTTCCAACTACCAAGACTAGACAAGTTCACCAACTGCCCTTCTTATGTATGGTTTGATGTCAGACCCCAACAATATGGTAAAAACAAAAAAAAATTCAGAGAATCCTTTAACATATAAGTTAATATTTTTTTATTAGATAAATAATATTTTGTGAGTCGAATTTACAACCTCCTACTTATGAAGGAGAGACTATGTCATTAGACCAAATGATACTGAGCATATAAGTTAATTTCTTGAAACAAAAGTCTCAAAAATCATTTATAAAAAGTGAAATTGAACTTGCAATATTAATCCTAAATAACAAAGATTTTTCATGACTAAATAATCTTTAGTTCCATAACACCACTGTCCACGGTACTGACTCAAGCAACACTTCATTAAAGGTGAATACATTAGATTATCTCGTGAATATGATAAAGTTAAAAAATTTACTAAATAGGCAGACGTGACTAGACAGATGTCATATAGAATAATTTATAGTTTCTTAATTTTCATCTCCTAATTTATAATTTAACGAGAGAATCAATAGATTCAGATAATCCCGCAAACGCAAATTAATGTCGCCAAATAAAACCAACCAGAATCCTAAATCCAATCGTGATTAGTGATTCTAATATGTAATTATCCATAATGGGGGATTATAAATTATCCACAAACGTGATGTCCGTACTGCACATGTTTAATCGCATTCAGTTTTGACCAGAAGCAGTGTCATAGAAAATGAGAACAGCCCTGTCAATATAGTATATCCTCAACACGCCTCCATATCTCACCGCACTCTCCCCCTTCCCATTTTGGGTTTTATTTACTGCTTCTCTCTCTCTCTCTGATTTCACCATCTGATCGGAGAGACTCTGCAAATCGGTAAAGGTTTGATCACAAATTTCGGTACCCCTGATTCGATTTTGTTATGGTCAATTATCCAATTGGAATTGAAATCATTAATTTAATTCTGTTGTGGTTGTTAGGGAGGGTGAGACTTTGTGATTGGTCCAAAACGACGACGGATCAGGCGGCGGAGACGAGGACGGAGCCGGACTGTATGGTAGGTCCGGTGGGGGAGGCAAGAAGGGGTGGATATGACTGTGTGGTTGGGTTGGACTGTTTTCTGGACATCGTCAGGGCTTTAGGGATGGGCTCGTGTCTCTCCATCACCGGTGACAACTCCGCCGGCTACGGCCGGGTGTCTTCCCCGGCGCAGGGCAACAAGAGGAGGAAGAGGTTGACCGGCAACTCGTCGTCACCGGTTTCGTCGGCGGCGGCGAGTTCCATGGAGATGTGGCTGCACAGGATTCCGGGGAGGTTGTTCCTGAATGGCTTCTCTGATGTGGCTTCCCTGTTCAGCAAGCAAGGCAAGAAGGGTGTCAATCAGGACGCTATGATTGCTTGGGAGGTGATATTTTGCTTTGCAATTTCATTTCAATACATGTGTATCTGTAATTTGAACTAAATAGGGGTGTTTGTGGAGAATTATAGAATTTCGGCTCCAAGGAAGATACAATATTTTGTGGTGTTTTTGATGGGCATGGTCCTTGTGGTCATATGGTGGCGAAGAAGGTGAGGGATTCTCTACCTTTGAAGGTCAGCTCACAATGGGTGTTGAACACCAGCGCCGCGGATACTAACCACGCCGGTGCATCTGTGGAGACCAAGGACAGCCATGGTGAATTTTTCGCCACATTGAAAGATTCGTTTTTGAAGGCTTTTAAGGTCATGGACAAGGAGCTTAAGTTGCATCCTCGTATTGATTGCTATTGCAGTGGGACAACTGCAGTTACGTTGGTCAAGCAGGTACGTTGTCGAGTTAGCAAGATTTAGGATGCACCGTACCTATGAATTTTCATTTTAATATCATGTGTTGTTTCGTCTGCAGGGTCAGGATCTTGTTATTGCAAATATTGGGGACTCTAGAGCTGTGCTAGGCACAAGAGATGAAGGGGGTTCTCTTGTTGCAGTTCAGTTGACCGTAGACTTAAAACCAAATCTTCCAAGTAACTTTCTTTTTCTTAATTTAGTTAGAGTACAAAAATGTAGTTTTATGTTTATGTTAAAGACTGCCGCATTTGATTACCCTTTTTTGTAAAAAGTAATACATGCTTTAGACAAAAAGTAATACATGCTTTAAACTTGCTTCTTTTTAACAACTATGGGATATTTAATCTCTATACTGTTAGGAGACAGACTTTAAAACTTTTTATTTGGAACGACTGAAGATTTCAACCTTGAAACTTCTGGAATTCATTAGTACTGCCGCTCATTGATGGATTTTTTTGACTTCTTTAGGATAACTTCTTGTTACTGATGATGGCCAAACTGAGATAGCTCTCACTAATAGGCCAACAGGACAATTAAGGTGTACATCGGTTAGTAGCTAGGACTGCATAGTAGTACCATGACCATAATGAACTTCTACATAGGAGTCTGTAAATATGGTGTTTGGTAAAGTAAACTAAATCTGTATACTCAAGGTTTTGCCTTCAAGTAGACAATCTTCAGTGAATAGTATCTAGAAGGTTTTGCCTTCAAGTGGATCCATCAGATGTTAGATCTTTATCTCAACGTATTATGTTATCAATATTTCTTGATGTTTTGCATGTTTATTTTATTTTTATTTTTTTATTTTTATCAGGGATAAAAGAAGAAGAATACAATTTTTTTAATTATTTTTTATGACTTTGGGATATATAGATGCTTGATTGTTTGCTTTGATATGAAAGTAAGTTCACAGGCAAATATGCCTACAAATAACGCTGACCTATGCATCTGTGAAGGCACAAGCACACAATTGAATTTAGTGTTGTAGTAGCTGATGCTTGGTTAATACACTGCCCTTGGTGTGCTGTCAAATGATTAATCTATCTCATAGAGTTGGGATTTTTAGACCACAATATTGTAATGCTAACTTTTATTTATTAATGCACTTCTTTTGCCTCCATCTAGGGGAAGCCGAGAGGATTACGTTATGTAAAGGTCGAGTATTTGCTCTCCACAACGAGCCTGATGTCACTCGAGTTTGGTTGCCCAACAGTAATTCACCTGGGCTTGCTATGGCCCGGGCTTTTGGAGATTTCTGCCTAAAGGATTATGGTTTAATCTCTGTCCCTGATGTTTCTTATCGTCGCCTCACTGAGAAGGATGAATTTGTAGTACTGGCTACAGATGGGGTAAGAGATCAATCTGCATATATAATATTTACCTGCAACTTATTCATTACAACACAGTTTTACCTGCATATCTGGCTGTTGTACGATCTTCATGGCAAACTATGAAGCTATGATTTTATTTTGTGGGTAAATAAATCTAAACTAAAGATGGGTAAAAGGGTGATCATGAGTTTAAAAGGGTAGCAACATAGAATAAAGCTATAACCAAGAAAAACCAACAAACCACAAGCACCTGCTAAAATTACTAACAAGGGAAACAAATAAAAACCTTAATGGAGAGACTTCTATAACATATACAACACCCAACTTGGGTGAAGAAACCACCACCCTGAAGTTCGAAACTAATACACATGGACCAGTCTTCATCCAATGAGGCAAGGCGAGGATCAGCAAGCCTCAATGAAAGTCTACCCCTCACTTCCTTGATGAGGTTATAGAGAGGAAAGACATCTATAGCCGCATTCGTAAACATCTTGTTATAGAGAGGACAGACATCTCACCTCTGTTCTTCTCCACCTAGACGCAGCTTAGTATTGATTCGCTGCCACTTAATGGGGTCTCATCTAGTTGGGTAGGATGATACAAAGGAATGGAGTTGTTGACATCCATTTGATCACTTGATTCAGCAGAGGTTCCTACCAATCTTCTACTTGCAAAACAGTACCCAATGCAGTTATGGATATCTATTTGATCACTCTCGGATTGCAGTTGAGCATGATGGAACCTAGCCATCTTGGGTATGCCTTATATTCATACCATACAGAAGTGTTTCTGGTAATCACGAGCAACGTGCTGAATGAAGGATCTAACTATTTTGAGATGGTTTTTATATAATGACCTTGCCTCTTGAGCAATGGTTGTTAGCCTTCCTCAAATTCAAGAGTAAACCTGAGGAGAATGAATTTGCTATAAGCTCCCAAGGTCAGACACTCCAGAATTCACCTAGCTTATATGTTTATCATCACCTTTGATTAGCTTTCTCTATTGTCTAAACATCAAACCTTCTTTGGAAATGAAGATAGTTGATCCCTTTCTTCTTAGGAATTCAAACATTCCCTTACAATCTTAGGTCCTTGGCATTCTTGCCTTGGTTTTTTCTTGCTCGGGAAGAAGCCTGTCAACTTTTGAATCTTGGGGTGGAATAGGCAAGCTGTATTGCCAATGCATAAGCGGAGTGAACTGTAAATTGTAAGATGGAGACTTTAATGTACTTCAATTTCATTAGATCAAGCTTAATCCCAGCTTTGGGGCCTGGGTGGCCAAATTGTTCTGGTTTTTACTCAGGAGCTCCTTAACTAGGGGAAGAGGAACGGAAACACCGTGGACATTGTTTGGGCATTAATCGAGTTTTATGTGTTTCTGCTATCGAAGCTAATTGCAGCTCTTTATATGAATTTAAAAAGTTTTAAAACTTTTTCAAAAATAGAAAAATTGAAAGGAGCTTTGTTGTTTCTTTCCAAGTTTCTCTACATAGGCATGTCTTTTTCTTTTTCCCCCTCAAGTTCATCTTTTGCCTAGCATATTTAGATTTTTTTCATGGGCCATATTTTCTGTGGCATATCTTGAGACATAATTAGGTTCTGAAATTTCTAATTGTTCTGTTTTATTTGGTGGCTTTTGTGGATAAATTATTATCGTGTTTTCATCAGATTTCAATTGATGTAAAGATAACTATTGTTTCTTTTTAGTCAGAAAATATTATCTGTGTTGGTCGTGTGAATGGATTAACTAAGAAGACATGTACTATTATCAACGGAAAATCAACTTGCATGTGCTTACATTTATTGTATTTTGTACCTTTGGTTTATTTATATCCAGTAGGTAATTGTATCCTATACGTGCAGATCTGGGATGTTCTCTCTAACAAAGAAGTTGTGGATATAGTGGCAGCAACCCCACGACCCTCTGCTGCTCGAGCCCTGGTGGAGTCAGCCAATCGAGCTTGGAGATTTAAACACCCATATGCCAAGGTTGATGATTGTGCCGTTGTTTGCCTCTTCCTCACTTCCGGTGCTTCAGACAATACTTCCCTTTCCTCACCAGAGGAGAAGAAAGTGAACTCAATATAAGTAGTTAACATTGATGGCGACAACGTAGCTGTTTCAGGAGCTTCAGAAATACCATCTGAAAAATTGCCTTAATATCAGGATGGGAGTTGGTACAAGAGCATCAGTTGCATGCTTTACTTTTGACCTGGTACACTCACATATCCTGAGCCTTCTTGATTTGAGCAGTAGCAAGGTTTTATTAGCTCTGTTCTTATTGTGTATATTTATCGTCATTCTTTCAACAAATATTGATTTTTTCTTGTTTGGCTCTTCCAAAATCTTGGAAAAAGATAAGGGGTGTATTTAGATTGGTTTGAAAGGGAGCCGCGGAACTCATCCCCGGCCATGTTGGTGCTATTTCTTCTCTAGTGTTGTGGTCTCTCCTCTTTTTGGTATTTTTCATATTGTAAATACAATCTTCAAGCTTTCTAGTTCATTACAAAGGCTACTGTGGTTTTGCGCATCCTGCTGTAAATTTCTTCATGTTTACAATTTTAAAATTTTCTTGTAATTTTAAGGCTGCCTTCACCACTCTGTTTGGACTTGTAGTCCTATTTCTAATTTTTATTATCTTTAGGTAGCTCTGCATGGGTAAAATGGTTTATGCATCCTAGTTGCTTATACGCTTAACAACGATCACACGGTGAAATGAGCAATCACTCGCGAATAAAAGAATGATCCAAATTGAGAATTTTTGTTCAGTGTTGTAATGAACAGTACGGGCATAGGAAGGTCGTATAAATGAGGCCTGTCAATACTCCTCTCTGTGCAAACCCTAGTTCCACGTTCATGACAGATCCCGCCATTGTATGCTGAGGATAAAAAAAGACTCGTAGTACGAATTTCTTGCGTCTGCTAAAAAGAATCTTTACCAACTCTCTAGACAAGGGAATGCTAGTTGGGATGTCACAATTGCGTGCGCTGCTCGGTAATTACCGATAATTATCGACAACATAGTGAGATCTTGCTTTTGGCTCCGGATGTTTGTTGTCGTAGATTTTTTTTTTAAAAATTTTTTACCATATATGTACTTGAATAGGAAACATACAATAATCTCGAACTCTATTAAGTCAATGTAACACATTAAAATTGATGACGGCTTGTCAGATTATGAGTCTCCTTAGTTGTTATGACCATTTTCTTGCCTGATGATGTATCAAAGAATTCATAGCTTCATCAAGAAATTATGTTCAGACATTTTAGTCTACTCTCGTTACGAGTGGCTTCTTAGAAGCTCTCGCATGAGAAGGATAGTGATGGGGTTGTAGACTATATATACCAATTCGCATGCGATGGGTGCATTGACTCTTCTATTTTATTTGTTTTAATTAATATAGAATATAAATTGTTCAAAATATATATATATATATATAATATAATATAAAAAGTGTGAAAATGGGGCCTTAATTATGATATTTACTTTTTTGCCCTCAATATATGAGATTATATATTATATATTTTGAATGATACATACAAGTTAGAAGGGGCAATTCTTATCTTTTTAAATGTTTACCAAATCTAAAATCCCCTCCCCCCCCCCCCCCCCCCCCCCCCCCCCCCCCCTATATATATATAGATGAACAATGAAAGCCTTGTCATGTAGAACAAATTCATGTGAATAAAAATTACATGTAAAAATAAATAATAGGACTTAGGTCTCGTTTGATTTACGAATTGAAATTATTGAGAAAACTATTTCTTTATTGTTTTTATAGTGATGGGAATTAATATTCCCACGGTTTTTTTTTTTGGTTGTTGAGTAAAAACGACAATTTTTATCCTCACTCAACCATCTCATGATATCAGTGAGATTTAACCCTATAAACAACGATAATTGCTTTCTTTATTGAGATTGATATCAAGTACAATTATATTACTCTTTCATCCGAAATACACGATCAAAATGATAGCCTTGATGCCAAAAGAAAAATAAAAAAGAAAGCCACACAAACATAGAAATTATTAAGGAAACATGATTGTTGTCTCTAGAATGTAGCTAGTACCAGTATAGCTACAGAGAGTTCTAGTTGTAAACATCAGGGTTCCCTAGAAGGTGGCTCTCAATAATCTTGAACAAACCGGCGGCCCTTTCTTTGCCAGCCTTAACATGCTCTTCCTTGATCTCCACGTCACCCTTGGTGTGGTAGTTGCTGGTGCTCTTGATGATGGAGCCTCCATCGGAAGATGCCACCAACTTAGTCTCATAGGAGATCTTCTCAATTTTGTCTGAGATAGCATCTCCTTCAATCATGCTGTACTTGTACACGAAGTTGTCTTTGTCAATTCCGTCAATCTGGTGCTTCACATAGCTGTATTCACTTCCTTCACCAAGGTTGATCTTCTTGATGGTTCCAACACCTCCATCACCTTCAAGAATCTCGGCACTCTTAACTGCTTGGGGAGCAATCTTGGGGATGAGGTTGTCGGCGTCAAGGACAAAGGCCTTGAACAACCTAGCTGGTGGAATGACAGAGGTGAACTCAGATTCATAAGTGAAGACACCCATGATGATGACTTAAGTTAATAGTTGAATGAAAGAAATCAACAAGTAACTAAATGTGGAGGTAATGGAGAAGGTATTAGATGTAGGAAAGTATGAGCATTATTAGTGGTATATATAGCCTTGGAGGAAGGAGAGTATGGACAAGGTTTTTAATTTTTCAATTGTTGCGTATGTTGATTATATCCATGTGAAAATAGCGGATATAATTTTCAATTCAGGGTGTTCGATACAATAGGAAATCGCTAAAAAATTATTGAACATGTGGGAGGATCCGAACGAATTCAGCTTTCATATTATTTTAGTCAAGTCATCCTAGTTTGAACTTTGAACTTCTGGAAGTACAATTAGTCGTGAGGTACGGAAAGGCAGACCGGAACTGTGAAAATACTTATATTGTGATTCCCAGTACGAAAAAGAAAAGATAAAAGGAGAAATAATGAGAATAAAAGGAGAAATGAAAAAAAAAATTAAAACACTTGAAAGGAGAAATGATGATCTGCAAACACTTTGATAAACACACTCCTATTATGATCGTCTACGTACTTTGCGACCAAGTTACTAACTTTATTTTTAGTTGAGAATTAGCATAATGGTTAGTTAGCCTTCTTTGACTGCAATAATGTACAACACTACACAATAGACAAGCATGATTTTCTTTTCATAATGGAACCATATATGCACTGCAGGATACAATAATTCAAACTTACATCAACTCTTTTGTCATCGACGTCGCCCTATAAGTACAACCTCATTCATGCATAGTGTGATACTGTGATTGATAATCCAATCATATTTAAATTTAAAATCAGTATTAAATATGAAGAAGTTATTAAAGTAAGGAGACATAATGCCTTTTAATCTTTTATGGAGGGGACTCTTGTTATTAATTGCATCAAGGAAAGGTGTGACACTCTGGGAAATTATTACATGGTCCCGGACCATAGTACACGTGGTGGTCTTGAGTGATATTATTAGCTCATGTGACTCGTAATGATTTCTGATTGGTCTCTTAAATTAATTTTTTTGTCTTTTTAAATCTCCCTGCATGATCTCCATCGCATTCGAGAGATAATATTGGTTGGGACCACCACATGACAGTGCCACGTGGTAACCTAGGACCACGAAATAATTGAGGTCTTTGATCAACATTATTTTGCTATCAAGATGTCTTCTGAGAAGCAAACTTCTTTGCCGATGCGATTACTTCGATTGATCCTGGCCTTTCTGCTCCAAAGATTTGGTTGAATCAGCTGCCTCCATCTAGTTTCGGGCCTTTAATTTTGACCAGCTTAGTATAAGTTGCCCAAGGGGATTCTCCTTATAATTTTCCTTTTCTTCTTAAAAAAATAAAAATAAAATAATGCCTTTTATGGAGAGATTCACCAAGTTTCTTTATAAAGGAATGAAGATCGAATGCTGTAGAAATTTTGAGTTACTTTTGCACTAGAGCTCTAGTATAATTACGGACATTAGATTATTAGATAGAAATAAACAATCCAATATAAACTTCGAAATTTGTAGCGGTCAATATGCAGTTTAAATTTGTAGGAGTGACATACTTCTCCAATATAAGGTGATTAATCGATGATTGCAAGGTTCTTGCAGCTGAGGTTAATGGTATTTATTTTCGCCTATATATCTTGAAGCTAATAATGTGGCACATTGTTGAGTTGAAAGTTGCACAAGTGTAAAATGTTACCCAACGTAATTTCACTCGTATTCATAATAGAATATAGTTTGAATTATTTCGGGTTAGACCCATTCAAGACAGAATGTGCCTCTTAATTACAATCCATTGTTACAAGGGAAACACCCTTTGATTCCATATATTAAGACACCAGTGTGTGGTTGTTTGTTTTTGCGGATGCACCTGAATTTTGAAATGGGTTGCCTATGTACCCGGGAGGGGATCAAGCCACTCGTATTTCAAGAGTTTCAATGAATGAATGACCCATTGGAAGACTTGGATTTTGGGATATGAATAGTGTTTAGGATGCGGTTGCATCTAGATTATTTGATTCCAGATTGCCTACATACCCTTGCGGGATCTTTGTTCCAGGACTTTGGGATTTAAATGGGTAGATGACCCATTTATTTTTGGATTTGTGTTTGAGATATTTGTGAGGGTTTAAAGCCCTTGCATTTGTTTTTGGGTAATTTGGGAATGATTTGATTTTTCTGGTGTTTGGGTGAATTTGACTGGCAGAGTCAAGGATTCAGATTGGCTGAATTTGACTGGTGGAGTAAGGGATTTGATTTGATTTTGTGGTTGCATCTAGTGGGTCGCTAGATCGCCTACATACCTTGTGAAGGGATCAAATCATTTTTAGTTCATACTTTGGGAATTTGTGGCTTTGAGGTTTCTTGGTTTTGTACCAAAAGGATTTTCGTTTTGGGTTTCGAAGCATTTTAATGTTCAGGTGTTTTTGTTTTATTTGGACACCCGTTGTGTTGAGCTTCGCCGAACTCTTCAAATGGGCCCAAATTTAAGACGGACTTTGATTGGGAGTTGTGTTGAGCCCCAAATTTGATATGGGCACCCGTCATGACGAGCTTTGACTTTGGGATTTCGAAATTGCTTCATGGTATTAGATTTTGGTTGAGGCAAATCTGAACAAGGCAGAGTGCAGTTGCTGTTTTGGTTGCCGACGAATTGGGAGCCTGTTTTCAGTCGTTGTCCCTCATTCTTTTATTTGTAGAATAGCAACGTGATGCCCACCAACTGTTCGATGAAAGGCCGAAGACAATCTATGCAGAATTTGATTGAGCTAGTCTTATTGACTTTTGCTTCTTCCCTTTCTCGATTGAACTTGTTCGCAACCCAGCATTATATTTTACTTCACGCATCAGACGAATTCATCTTTTGGCAACAAGCCACCGCTTCACTTATCATATCTTAAAGCAAGAGTCTAGTACATGCCATGATCATCTCCCTTATCAACAAGGAAACACGTAGCTATTGATGTAGTTTTTGTCATCATCCAATTTTGTTTTACTTGATTTTATGTAAAACGGCAACAATTGCTTTCATATTTTTGTTGCTTCTGTCTCATGTGCCAATGCCATTTTGGAATAGTTTAAACACAAACACCCTTAGACACTACGTGGCTTTACAGAGGATGATTTGTCCATGCTTTATTAATTGCTTTGCAAAATCTAAAACTTGTTTGCTTCCAGCAACTTGGTCACCATCATTTTTGACGTAAAAAAAGTCACAACACTATATTTATGAATTTGACTTGGTCTAGTGATTTGTGTGTATTGCAGACTTTTGGCTTATTTGTTGTGCTGGTGTGCAGGTATGTCAAGGGCTTTTGCGAAGTTCTAGTAGTGATCAATTGCTGTGCTTTTGTCAATTTCCGCAGTTGTCTTGATCACATTGATTTCATTTAATTGAAACCTTCATGTTCAAACCTTTAATTGAACTTTCAATTTTGATTAGGGAGCACCCCACCACCAAGCTTTCATTGAATCTTCAAACTTGATTAGAAACCACTGCCAAGTTTTTTTTTTTTTTTTTTTTCTCTTCTATGGCGGCACCTCATCAAGCTTTTAACTTTGTTGTTTTGTGCAATTGTTAAATAAGCTTTTGTTTTGTGCATGGCTCAATTAAACTTTCCTACCTGGCCTGCAACGCCACCATCACATTCATTCTTCTCTCTTTTCTTTTTTGCTTTGTGCCATATGGCATATTCTTCAAACTAGAGCTTGTCAGCTTCTGGAATTGTTTTGTCGAACAATGTTCTTGGTTCTTTGTGAACGATAAGACACATTGCACCCCATTGCAACTTTAGGACCTTGACAATACACTTTTTTGTATACAAGTGCAGAACAAGGACAACAGCTGCAGTGTCATAAATTGTCGAAATTCCAAAGCCTTGATTCCGAAGGTGAATCCTTCATTAATTTCTTTTAGTTTCTTTGCACCGCTTTTGTGTTATTTGAATTGGTGCTCTTGAAAAAGAAAATATGGAATCTGGGGCAGGCTATTTGGTTGTGGTGGTTGACAGAGGGTGAATTGGTGCTTTGTAAAGAAGATATGAAATTTGGGGTAGGCTGTTTGGCTATGACGGTTGACAGAGAGCAGGGATGGTTATGGCCTTTGGTTTCCTTTGTTGCCATTTAGCACCATCGTACTGCAGCAGCTTTGTATTTGCTTTGCTGCTGCTGAGAGCGAGTTCGGTGAAGCATCGTAGCTATGAAAGCTTTGGGAGACAGATCTCGATGACGATACGGCACCCTAAGGCACTCCGTGCTGGAGCTCAACGACAATATCGGCACCCTAAGGCACGCCGTGTCGGAGCATATATGATATACCATAGGGTATCTGTCGCTGGAGGCCTGCATCATTTGAGGACAGCAAAGGAAAGGTGCAAATCGGTGAAAGGCTCACCTCCTCTTTCTTGCTTTCTTCCTCTCCTTGGCTGCTGTAATTCCGCTTCTTCACTCTCCTCCTCACGCTGTTATGCTCCTCACGTTCGTCCCTCCTTTTTTCTTTTCATGTAGTGCTTTTATATTGCACCGATCATTAGTTTGGTTTGTATGAAACATAGAGTTTTAGAGTTCAACTTGGAGTGAACTACTTGGGGAACCTTTATTCCATGAAGACTACAACTCTTGTATTTTGTAAGTGCTATGTAATCTAGATTTTGACAAAACAAGAAGTCTGACGTCTTGTAAAAATCCAATAGACCAGCTTAATGACTCTTGTGCTTTTTCCTTTTGCTTAGAGTTTTAAAAGCTATCAACTTTGTCCATTCTTGTTTTCGTGAGAAGCTTTTAATTTTATTTAAATAAAGCACTTATATTTTCCTAATATGGATGGAATTTTTTCTGTTTCAACACACATAGATTCGTCCATTTCACTAGTTTGTCTAATGGTGATGTTAGTTATTTAAAGGAGTCCTGCTATTATTTAGGATATTCTCTATGAAGATTTATATAATGTACACCAGGGTCAAGGTTTATATCCCCTTGATGATTTATCTATCATCAATAAAGTTTGAAGATTGTTTCTTCCTTTCAACAAAAAAAAAAATGCAGTTTAAATTTTAACAAATAAAACATATGTGAATATATTGAAATAAGAATTGATACAGGATCTCTTAGTCTATAGTCAAATGCTAGCTATACCATTATTCTTAGAGCTCAATTCAAAGTTTCATCATTAGTTACAATCCGAAGCGGCATATGGTACCCTTGTTGGGTTGAGATTCCACAATGTTTCTAGAGATTGAAATTTATATTGGTAGATAACCATTAACTCATGGTTACCTGAGATCAATACTGACACTTCCAGAATTATTTGACAATTTTGGATGTTCATAATAACAATTTAATTTGCTTCGAATTTCAAACTAAAATAACTATAATGAAATTTCAGCTGTTTAAAACGCTCATAGCTAAATGCTTATACATGTATGAATGCACAAATTATTTGAAAACTCCACTAGCGACGGAAAAATATGATATGTTGATGAGAAGAATAGTAGTGAAAGTAGTGTGACCATAGAGAATGAAGATTGAAGAATACAGACAAGAACAATTAAAATGTAGCTTGTTATGCAAAAGATATTCATGTGAACGACAATTAACTGTACGAAAAGACATGTAGGACACTTCTTTATTTTAGATGTTTAACGATGCAAATTAATAAGATTGTCAATGGATCGAATTCAAACTGTGTTAACATAATTGTTCTTTTATGATTGTAGCTCAAGTTGCTTGAAATCGGTTAGCAGTAATTAAATATTTACATGGCGACCAGGCATGCACTTTGAGTTTGCTGAGAAAATTAAAAGAAAACAATACACAATTTTGATTTACAAATACGTGACTCAATCAAAATAACTTGAAAGATCAAAAGTTGAACAAAAATGAAAGCCACGCACACAAACATAGAAATGAGGACATGTAGGGTTTGCCAGCTCTAGCATATCGAGTATAGTAGTGAGAGGTTTAGTTGTGGGCCTCAGGGTTGGCTAGAAGGTGGCTCTCGATGATCTTGAATAGACCAGCGGCTCTTTCTTTTCCAGCCTTGACATGCTCTTCCTTGATCTCCACGTCACCCTTTGTGTGGTAGTTACTGGTGCTCTTGATGACGGAGCCTCCATCGGAAGATGCTACCAACTTAGTCTCATAGGAGATCTTCTCGATTTTGTCAGATATAGCGTCTCCCTCAATCATGCTGTATTTGTAGACAAAGTTGTCTTTGTCAATTCCGTCAATTTGATGCTTCACATAGCTGTATTCACTTCCTTCACCGAGGTTGATCTTCTTGATGGTGCCAACTCCTCCATCACCTTCAAGAATCTCGGCACTCTTAACTGCTTGGGAGCAATCTTGGGAATGAGGTTATCGGCGTCAATTGGACAAAGGCCTTGAACAGCCTAGCTGGTGGGATGACAGAGGTGAATTCAGATTCGTAAGTGAAGACACCCATGATGATGACTTAAGTTAATGATTTGATGAAAGAAAGCTAGTAAAATGCTCGTGGAAGAAGTGAAGATGATCGATATTGATCGAAGGTATTAGATGTGGGAAAGTATGATCACTTGATGTGGTATTTATAACCTTTAGGAAGGAGAGTGTGGACATTTTTTTGTATTGTTCAATAGCTGTTGAATGTTGATTATTCCAGCAATGTGAAAATAAGGGATATGTTGTAGAGAAACTGAATTTGGGAGAAAATTTCTGTGTATTCTCATTGATAATAGGGGCCTCTTTATATAGAGGATTACAATGCATAGAATCTCAATCATACAAGGAAAGGAATTCTACATTGATTAGGATTCTAGATCCTTCTAATTAAATCCTATTACCACTAGGTCAAGTAACCTAGAGTTTGGGCTCAACACAAATTAGGTTTTCCTTCAACACTCCCCCTTGTGTTGCCCAAACGCGGTGCTTCTCTCGTTGCCTCATTAAAAACCTTGCCGAGTAACAAAAACCCAGTGGGACAAAAATAACCTCGGTCGAAGGGGAAAAAGAGCACAACACACCCTTCACGATTCGAGACGAACATGTAGACATCTCCCCCTGATGTCTGCACCTCCCCCTGATGACTACGATCATGGGAGTTCAGATAATTTTTGGCAAGTCAATTCTTGCCACATGTTTCTCGAACGTGGATTTGAGCAATGACTTAGTAAACAAGTCTGCCACATTGTCCTCAGATCGAACCTAGTTCACTTTGATCTCGAGGAGTGTCTGTTGTTGCTGATTATGCTTGGTGATGTAGCCTTGCCTCATTTGTTCAAAACAAGTAGCATTATCCTAAATGCTCGTAGGCTCATCTGTGGTAGACTTCAAACCACAATTGTTCGAACATGCGTAATTATGGATCCAATCCATATACATTCACGAACCACTTCGTGAAGAGCAATGATCTCTACATTGTTCGAAGATATAGCGACTACGGTCTGTTCTGTAGACCTCCAAGATATCACGATCTTTTCCCATGGTGAACACTTAACCAGTTTGGGAGCGACCTTTGTGTGGGTCAGAGAGATACCCAACATCAGCAAAACCTTCCAAAACACATGTCGTTTTGGGATGGGGATAGAGAACCCAGGCCAGCGTTGGCGGCGTACCTGGTGTGTGATGGGTCCGAATCCATCATCTCTTTGTAGGGATAGAACAAGCCCATATCATTCATACATCTCAAGTATCGAAAGATATCTCTTACACCAATCCAATGGCGTCGCGTTGGCGCAGTGCTATATCTAGCTAATAAGTTCATAGTAAATGAGATGTCCGGTCTTGTGCATTGAACTAAGTACAATAATGCGCCTATTGTACTTAACTAGGGCATTTCTGCCCCTAGCTCATCTTCGTCATCATCCTTCGAACGAAGAGGATCCTTTTCAGGATCAAGACTACGGACGATCATGGGGGTGCTTGAAGGCTTGATCTTGTCAAAAATGCCTAAGCATCTATCGACACGATGCTCAAGTTCCAAACTGAGACATAATCGTGTTCTCCCAAAATCCTTCATCTCAAACTACAGATTTCAAGTGTTCAGCGGTTTCCCTTAACTCTTTAAGGGCTTCTAATGAAGATCATGTCCAACATGAACCGCGATAGAATCCGAAACTTGTCATATAAACGCGTGGGCATATCCCTTCCCAATCAAGTAGTCACTTTAGTGAGCGTTTCAACCTCTTTGTAAACGCGCTCCATGGTCTAGAACCTCTTGACTTGGGGTAAATGAAGTTCGCCATGAACCTTCATGTATGTTCCGTATCTAGATCCCTATAGAGATACGTAGTGACCATATTTGTAAGCTGCATGTTCAGTTATTCGGAAACTACCAAACTGACAGGGTAGTGGAGTGCAATGACATCCATTACGAGAGAATATGTCTCATCGTAGTCGATTCCAGGGCGTTTTGTGAGAAACCTTACGCCATAAGGCGAGATTACCATCTCTTTTTCTCATTACGCTTTCTAACGAAGATCCATTAGTCAACAGGTTCTATGTTAGGAGGTGTTGGCATCTCTAGCTCGAAAACCTTCCTCTTCGTTAGAGAATCCATCTTAACCTGGATCGTATCTTTCCATTTAGGCCAAAAACTCTCTACGTTGGATTTCATTCATCAACGGAGCGTAGTTCGATATCATCGGACTCAGCAAACTCATGCGCAACAAAATGCGTAACTGCATCATCAATTATGATGGAGTTTCTATCCCACGTCTCATGTACACTAGTGTAAGTTTCATAGAGCTCTATATTCTCAGGAATAGGGTTTGACGTTGAGGCGTCCCCCAACAATAACCATAACCCGGAAGATACTCATGAGACGGATTTTTAGTCATGATGATTAAAGGATTGGAATGTGCCAAAGTATCATTCGAACCCACGGGCCTCCCACGCATCCTAGCTGGGGCCATGGCCTGTAATGCCAGAGTGCCACTCTCTTTGGCATTGGCGCCATGCCTACCTCCGTGTAGGGTGGTGCTACGTCCTCTCGTAGGGACGTTCTTCCTTGCAGGCATGTTTGCAGCATAATTGTGTGATCTCGTCACCTTAACAGGAATCGAGATGAGACATAGTGGGGACAGACCACGACAATTCCTGTCGTTCCTGTTGAACATCCTTGTTCTTATCTCCCCCTAACGACGGGAAGACTGTCTCATCAAAGTGACATCCGCAAATCTAGCGGTAAGGAGATCGCCTAGCAAGGGCATTTAAGTGGCGGACGATTGTTGGAAGCTCAAATCCAACGTAGTTGCCCATTCGTCTTGTAAGGACCTATCATAGAGCGCTGTGGCTGCGCAATTTGCACATAAATGGCTCACTCAAATGTGCGTAAGTACAAAATACGTGTACCCAGTCACTAGCTGTAACGCATAGGTACATTGAGTGGCGGTAGGTCGTAGACGAATTAGCATGGCTGCTGCGATATCGCATCACCCCAAGCGGATGTAAGAAGATTGGTGCGCATTACCAATGTTCGGACTACCATCGTAGTCGTTTCCGCGAGACCAATTGGGTGTGTACATGGGAATGTGATGTCCAACATCAAACCCATTGCAATATCCATCGAAAGTCTTCGATGTAAACTCTCTAGCATAGTCAAATCCAATTGACTGAATAGGATGATTCGGGGAGTGAGCCCGTTGTCACATGATATGTGCTAGGAGTGTAGCATAAGTAGCATTGATAGGTGGACAATGGCACAACACGTGACCGGCATGTTTGCGTGTCAACCAACATCATGAAATATTTAAGCGTCCGCAAGTTGGTTGAATCAATCCACAAAATCCCTACGGATTCTTTGTAAGAACAGAATGAGTATTGTCATATCCTTTGCATAGGACGGTCTCAGTCCTAATTTCCATAAGGAATGGGCTTTGTAAAACGAGCGAGAGGCCTTAGAAGCAACCAATGAGGAGTTTGGTTAGGCTTAAGCGTCTGTAGCGCTATTAGAAGCAAAATATGTGACTACATCTCCCATCATGGCGTGGGAGCCATGGAAATTAGCATGTATGGCGTCATGGCCACAAGGAGGAACAACCATGGCGT
This sequence comes from Rosa lucieae, assembly GCA_024704745.1. Classification (NCBI taxonomy): domain Eukaryota; kingdom Viridiplantae; phylum Streptophyta; class Magnoliopsida; order Rosales; family Rosaceae; genus Rosa; species Rosa lucieae. Next base: position 31,122,029 of record CM045495.1, on the reverse strand, counting down.
TATGCCCATGGTTGGCGCCTTTTATGGCGTTATCTTGCTTCATTTTGCTCAAAAGAAATGATGTCCATGTGAAGTCTTTTGTAGACGGATCATCATATCATGACTAGGATGATCTATCCTGTCGTGACAAAGCCAATATGTGTCTAAATCCAAGAGATCTTCTCTCATAAATTTATTGGATTAAAGATCTCGAATAGTGACATAAAGTCCACTAGAGAGACACATAAACGTCGCTAAGATGCGTCTTCGTTCGCAATCATTAGAGGTAATGCAAAGGAACTCATATCCGTTCTCTACATGCATTTTCGCATGGAATTCGTTGGCTATTCATAGGGTACTATTTTCCCTAAGAGCGTAGAGAGTTTCTGTGACAACAGTAATCAAGGTGCCATTTGGCAAATGGAACTTGGGCTATTCCATGTCCTTAAATTAATACTGATGGTCTAGCCATCGTAGTCACAAAGTCATATGCTCATAATCAAAATTGAGTCATAATGAAAAGAACTCGAAATTGTATTCATAAGCCAACGGAATACATCATTGTTTCTTATGATTAAAGAAAAGGATTAATTTCAGTTTACCCCCCTGAGGTTAGGGGTCGTCATCATGTTAGTCCCTCGAGTTTCAATTTAATCAGTAACACCCTTGTACTCTCCAAATTCATCAGCCGTGTCCAATTTCTACTATTCCGTCCAATTTGGACCGTTAAGTCTGACTTTTGAGGGCCAAAATGGTCATTTCAAGACAAAAAAAATAAAAAAATAAAAACAAAAAAATAAGAATTTTTTTTTTGTTTTTTTTTTTCCATTTTTTTTATTTTCTTGTTTTTTTTTATTTTTCTTAGCTTATTATTATTATTATTATTATTATTTTTTTTTAATTTTGTCTTCAACTTATACACCACAAGTTATAATAGGTTTATAAAAACAAAAAAAAAACTCTAGGTGGTCAAAAAGCCACTCGCTGGTCTACGATATTTGTGATATATCTCTGATAAGGCAAAGAATTTTAGGATATATTTGTAAAATATAATAGGTTTATAAAGTGAAGAATTTTAGGATATATCCCCAATAAAGTGAAGAAATATCTATAAAATATGATTAAAAAAATAAATACATATATTTCTTCACTTTATTGGGGGTATATCCTAAAATTCTTCACTTTATTGTGATATATCTCCGAAGCGAAATTTTTTTATATTTTAAACCTATTATAGGGTTTAAACCTATTATATTTAAACCTATTATAGGATATATTTTAAACCTATTATATTTTATAGATTTATTTTACAAATATATCCTAAAATTTTTCGCTTTATCAGAGATATATCACAAATATCGTAGACCAGCGAGCGACTTTTTAACCACCTAGAGTATTTTTTTTTTGTTTTTATAAACCTATTATAGGGTTTATTTGTAACCAGCCAGTGAAAAATTTTAGGAAAATATATCTATAAAATATAATAGGTTTATAAAGTGAAGAATAATAGGATATATCCCCAATAAAGTGAAGAAATATTTGTAAAATATAATTAAAAAAATAAATACAGATATTTCTTCACTTTATTGGGGATATATCCTAAAATTCTTCGCTCGCTGGTCTACGATATTTGTAGAACATCTCCGATAAAGCGAAGAATTTTAGGATATATCCCCAATAAAGTGAAGAAATATATGTATTTATTTTTTTAATCATATTTTATAGATATTTCTTCACTTTATTGGGGATATATCCTAAAATTCGTTGCTTTATCGGAGATATATCACAAATATCGTAGACAAGCGAGCTACTTTTTGACCACCTAGAGTTTTTTTTTTGTTTTTATAAACCTATTATAACTTGTGGTGTATAGGTTGAAGACAAAATTATTAAAAATAATAATAATAATAATAATAATAAGCGAAGAAAAAGAAAAAAAAATGAAAGAAAAAAACAGAAAAAAAAATGCAAAAAAATAAAAACGAAAAAAAGAAATTTTTTTTTTGTCTTGAAATGACCATTTTAGCCCTCAAAAGTCAAACTTAACGGTCCAAATTGGATGGAATAGTAGAAATTGGACACGGCTGATGAATTTGGAGAGTACAAGGGTGTTATTGATTAAATTGAAACTCGAGGGACTAACATGATGACGACCCCTAACTTCAGGGGGGTAAACTGAAATTAGTCCTAAAGAAAATCTAATCCAATAAAAAGGAATATGGCAATCGCCTACATCTCTTGAAAATAAAGACTTAAACAGAATTGGCGATCTATTGATCCCAGCCAGATTTGTAGTCTTCAACCCTTCACTCTAGATCATCTTCTTGATCTTCTTGTTCCACATAGTGAGCTTCTCTTGCTTCACAATATGCTTTGTAGGCTGTGACCAGTTCTTCACGAGCTCTACAAATGTGTGCCCAATGCTCAGACACTCCACATCGAGAACATACATCTCTTTGCTCGAACTCCATTGATTGAGGCGCTTTGAAAGCGTCATTTAGATGGCTCTTAGTGTTGGTGGCGCCACCAACATGGCCAGAGGCATTGCCTCCCTCTCTCTTTCCACGTTTAGCTCTTCGGTTCCGTGTTCGCCTATTTTGGCGGTTACCTTCCCAAGTAGAGCAATTATATGGATCAAAATGTCCAGAAGTATACCTAAGATTAGGGTTTTGCTCTTGGCGCCCTCTCTTAGAGGTGCGACTATAATTGGATTCCGGAATATGCTCTGTTTCCACGGATCTCGAATTATAGTTCTTCACAAGGATATTGTCATGCTTTTCAGCGACATTTATAGCTCCAATGAGCTCATGAAACCTTGTGATCCGTCTTGCATTTACATCGATTCGATAGTTCTTAGCAACCATCAATGCAGAGACGGGGAAGGTAGAGAGAGTCTTCTCAATCAACATCGCATCTGTGATCTCTTTACCACAGAATTCCATTAAGGATTTAATGCGAAGTGCTTCCGAGTTATAGTCAAGAACTGACTTGAAATCACAGAAGCGGAGGCTATGCCATCTCACTTCTAGGTCAGGAAGCAAGGAGTCACTGACGTTGCCAAATCTTTCTTCGAGTGAGACCCACAGCCTTCTGGGGTCTTCTTCATTCATATACTCATACTGGAGCGAATCATCCATATGACGAGTCATTAGGATGATGGCTTTCGCCTTATTTGCCTAAGGCTGCTCTATTTGCTTCCAAAGCGTGAGCTTGCTCAACAGTTAGCACGTCCTGGCTAGGCTCAAGAATCATATCCAGGATTCTATCAGCCTTGAGATGCTGGCGGATATCACGAACCCACCTGTGATATCCAGAGCCAGTTGTTCCCAATGGAGCAAAGTCCAATTTGTTCAGGTTACTCATCCTGAAAGAGAACAAGAAATTAGGGTTAGTTTCGGAGCGAAATAGGCTACCACGAAAACATATGAAATTTCTTAGCGTAATCACTTCCAAGAAATTAGGAATTTCCAAGCGTAATCGCTTCCAAGAAATTAGGAATTTCCGAGCGTAGTCGCTTCCAAGAAATTAGATTCCAAGAGATATTGGATTAGATCGAAACAATGATGTGTTTGTGGTCGATCATAACTTCTCAACAAACTCTAAGTTTGGAGGACTCTACAAGCTCCAAGCTTGGAGTGAGCGCGAACCCCCACAGTTCGGCTTTTGGTCTCCCCTATGTAGAGAAAAGGGGGGTAGAAGAAGGGATTTTGGATGTCCCCGAGAAAAGAAGAAGAAATTAAAGGAAAAACTTCAAAAACGGGAACTTTTAGAAAAGTTTACCTTAAAAGATGGCCGGGGAAAAATGTCACCGAAAATTACTGTAGCAGCGGGAGTATTGTAGCAAGTACTGTAGCAGCAGCGAAGCACTGTAGCATAGGCATGTAGCTGTCGGAGTTACTGTAGCTGACCGAAAAGTTGTCCAGAAAAGTCGCCGGAAGTACTGTAGCAGCGGTACTGTAGCACGTTACTGTAGCTGCGGAGGTTTCTGGGATTTGAAGGCTACGATTATAGGGTTTCAGGGTTAGGGCTCGTGCTGATAACGTGTTGTAGAGAAACTGAATTTGGGAGAAAATTTCTGTGTATTCTCATTGATAATAGGGGCCTCTTTATATAGAGGATTACAATGCATAGAATCTCAATCATATAAGGAAAGGAATTCTACATTGATTAGGATTCTAGATCCTTCTAATTAAATCCTATTACCACTAGGTCAAGTAACCTAGAGTTTGGGCTAAACACAAATTAGGTTTTCCTTCAACAGGATATAATTTTCAATTTAATACATCAATATTTTAGTCAAGTCATCCCAGTTTGAAGTTATGGAAGTACAAATATACTAGTCGTTAAGTACGGACTGCCTCATGGGAACTGTGAAACTTAGACGTTACTTAAAACCGACCCAGTACCCATTTGATTCAAGTGGTAAACTACATCTCAGTTTTTTTTTAACCAACTGTTTGACCAAAGTAGTTTCTTTCTTTCTTTTTTGTTTTGTTTTGTTTTGTTTTTTTTTTTTTTTTAGAGTTTCGATCTTTGAGATCCTACAAGTTGATTCAAAATGTGGTACTCAATTCTCTTGCACAAGTAAAAGAAAGTGACACCAATTCCCACGTACAAGACTAGAGAATAATTAAGTAGCTTAGAACAAGGAAAATAAATAAAAAATTAAAAAATGGCAGCCAGAATTATAACAAGATTATTATTCCTATTAGAAGCTTCATTCGAAATTCGAGACTTGAAAGGTCGAGTCCCTTTCAAAAATGGCAGCATCACTACCATTATTTGTCATTTAGAAAAGTAGAAAATATTAATTTTCATTGACATACACTTCGTTAATATATATGTGTGTGTGTATATATTAAGGGATCTGTTTTTTTTTTTTTTTTTTGCCATTTTAAGGGATAGCTTATTAGACCCACTTTACGATCACATTTCGGCATAGCGGCTGTTCAGTTTTTAGGTCCTAATGTATTGATCATTCTGCAAATTTTTAGTTAAATTAATGATAGTTAAGGTACCGAACTATATTAAATCAATGGACGAACCGAATCTGTCCTACCTAAACCGTTCATATTTATAATTGTAAATCAAAGTTATGAATGCTCTAACGATTATCAATTTCACTGAAAATTTGTAAGAGGTGATCTACTCATATATACCTAAAAATTGAACGGATAAGATGTGAATATGTGATCGAAAAGTGAGTCTAATAAATTATTCATTAAAATAGCCAAAAAAAATAAAAAATAAAAAATAAAATCCCTCACTAAAGAGGCCATGATATATATATATATATATATATATATATACACACACACATACAGATCCTATCCAGAGCAGAGTTCTGCTTTGAATTTACGAAGTGAACTTCGAGTTTTTGGTCACTTTTAGGTCGCATATCCACATCTCGATGGTTCAGTTTTTAGGTACTAGTGTATAAATCATCTCTGCAAATTTTTAGCCAAATTGATGATCGTTAAGGTATCTAACTCGCTGAAACCAATCGACGAACTGAATCTGTCCAACCTGAACCGTACTAGCTTTAAGCCAGTTATCAATTCCTTAACGATAATCAATTTGGCTGAAAATTTACAGAGATGATCTATACACTAGTACCTAAAAACTATGAATATATATATATATATACACAGATCCTATCCAGATAGGAGCTCCGCTTCGAAATTAACGTGTGAAGTTCGAGTTTTGGGCCACTTTTCGGTCGCATATCCACATCTCGACCATTCAGTTTTTAGGTACTAGTGTATAGATCATCTCTGCACTAAATGATGATCATTAAGGCATTGATAATTGCCTTAAAGCTAGTACGGTTCAGGTTGACAGATTCAGTCCGTCCATTGGTTTAAGCGAGTTAGATACCTTAACGATCATCAATTTGGCTGAAAATTTGCAGGGATGATCTGTACGCTAGTACCTAAAAACTGAAAGGTCGAGATGTACATATGCGACAGAAAAGTGACCAAAAACTCGAACTTCACACGTTAATTTTCAAAGCGGAGCTTAACTCTAGATAGGATCTGATATATATATATATATATATATATATATTACTTGTAAGGTATTTATATGACTACATAGTACAAACTTGCCTGAACTTTTTTTGTCATCAATAGACAGACTCTTCGTAGATGAATGCACTTTCCTTACATATTAAGAAAGCGACTCTAATACCTTCGTCGATGACACAAGTGTCGAACCAAGTATTCGCAGATGAGTGTACCTTTACTTACATTAAGAAAGTGACTAATACCTTCGTCGATGACACTTGGTTCGAACTAGATGAATGTACTTTTCCTTTACTTACATTAAGAATGTGACACATGCACTACTACAGAACTGGATATAAGGAAACTATCCAGCAGTCATTGTAAGTCATATACAAGGACACTGGAAAAGAGTCATCTTTTCCCTACTAGGACACTTAAACTGTGTCCTTAAAAGTCCAAATCAGGTGTCCTTGTATCCAATAAAGGACACTTAAATTGTGTTATCATATCAGGAAAAATGTGTCCTCTTTACCTTACTAGGACACCTAAACCGTGTCCTTAAAATACAAAGGAAGTGTCCATGTATCTAATAGAGGACATATAAAATCTGTTCTCATATCAAGAAATTGTGTCCTCTTTGCCTTACTGGGACACCTAAACTGTGTCCTTAAAGTCCAAAGTAAGTGTCCTTGTACCCAATAGAGAACACATAAAATATGTTCTCATATCAAGAAATTGTGTCCTCTTTACCTTACTAAGACACATAAACCGGGTCCTTAAATGTTGAAAATCATTCAAAAAAATATATATCGCAAGCATTCTAAAAAGTGCTAAACGGAATATATTATTCACCAAAATACACTAATCCAATATGTATACAGACTAAGATCCATTCTAAAGAGAACCAACTGCACAATGAAATTAGAAAGTGCCGTTACTACAATACTAACTTTCTCATTAGGTATGTTCTATCAACCTTGAACAGATCCAGAGTTGCATGAACTCCAATGATTTGTCCTTGCCAAAATAAGAACCTAACCAAAAAAGCCAATAAAGTCTTGTTCCAGCTTTTCCATCAACCCCAGTTCCAACCTTGTTTTGATAAAAAATAAAATAAAAATTGAAACATCAGGAGTTGATATATTATCTAACCAGCAATTGTAAACTTTGAACTCAAACAAGTCATTCTTCATGCATCTAGTGGATATCTAACATCCATTATGAGACAATAGTATATGCTAAAGGCAACAATTAAGTATCGCATATAACATTATGTAATATTTTATGCAGGTAGCATGGATACTGACCCTGTACAAGACTGCATATAATTCTGGTTTGCTTAACTGCAAACATAAATGGAAACAAAATTAATTCATGAAGCGGTGAAATGATCAAATAGAATAAATTGGTAAAGAAGAGTACAAAAAATAAGTGTAGTATCATGGTGTAACTAGCAAGTTGAGTAGCATGCTGATGCAGTTAAGAGATTTTTAATCCAAGAAGGAAAATATGCTTGAAACAAATTAAATGATAGTTAAGAAAACTTACACTTTGATTGTAGAATAAAGAGTGTATAGAGGCAAAGAAGGAAGGTGAGCTGCATCAGAACTAATATTGACAATTTCCCCTTTCTTCTTTCAATCACTTCCTAGATGATATTGATACCTACATATAGTAAAAAGTCACATTAACATTGCTTCGGCTTCATGAAGCCTAGATATCAAAGTAGAAAAACAACCAAAACAGTTCAACAAGTATATGAACAGATCACATCATGAATAACATACGAGATAACAACTGAAATGTAAACTAAACCAGGTTAGATTTCACATATTCCACTTGATCATCTCAGCAACATGAACAATGTCATTCTATCTTGATAATTCAAAGGGAAAACTCATCTTCTTTACCTCTCTTTAATGATTCTCAAACAGCAGCAAGAAAAGGACCAATAAGAGAGGCATCAAAGAAACCATACTGGCACACCTTGTACTTGCATCTGCTGAATAAACTCGATCAGTAAAGACCCTTGAAACGCAAAGCAAAAAAATATCAATTATTCAGTACTTGCAAACTACACAAACAACAAACTCATCAGCAACCAAAAATTAAAAGCTAATATCAAGCCTACAATTATTTCCATGTACTTGTGTTTTTATACGAAAGTGCCAAGGTGAAAAGCAAATTCATATGGGTAAAATTAGAACCCAAAAAGACATACCGACATTAATCTTGGCAGTTGTCTTGGGTCAATTAAGGACTTCACAGTGCACCATAACATTCTAAAACCAAAATCAGTATTGACAATAAACATGTGATTCATGGTCTGCAATGGAAACAACCATATCTTCTGGCATCACATTTCTTTCATTCACAAAATGTCCCAAATTTAATAAAATAGAAGATGTTCAAATAGTATCTTGTGATAGTTGTCACCTCATGAAAGATGTTCAGATCTTCTGAATACAAGAGACAAGTGACATGTGATAAGATTAAGGTATGGTTCTTGCTTGCAAAGTTGAAGGATTGATAGATAATGTAATGCAAAAACAAACATAGCTATACAATCTTAGCAAATACATCCACAGATAACCAAAGTTGAAGGATTGACCAGATAAATAACTTTGCATCCATTTAATGTGAATAACCAACAAGATCAATAAGGACTCAACTACCTTCCCAAGTTGATCAAATCCATCTAAATTGTTAGGCAATTCCATGAGTGTTCGCTGGATTTCACAATCCACACTGGTCCATTTGCTAAAATGCCGTCCACCAATAGCATCAATCTCATCCATAAAAATGATACAGGGCTAGACATGAAGTCAAAAAACAAGATATGCTTTTTAACAATAATATGCAAAGAAAATTCTGAACAAATTTCAAGCCCAAACCTGGTGATCACAAGCATAACCAAACATTTCCCTTATCAATCTTGCACTTTCACCAATGAATTTATCAATAATGGCGCTTGATACAACCTAGGTTTACAGGTAATTATATACATGAGCAAACACAAATAATAAGCAGACTGTTGCATAAAAAGTAAAACCTCAATATAAAAGCCACAGACACAAATAACTAACCTTTAGAAAGTTAGCATCTCTCTTGCTTGCAATTGCTTTGGCTAGCAATGTCTTCCCTGTACATTAACCAGATGACTTCAAGTACCACAGACTAGTGAATTGACACATCAGGGGACAATGCTCCAGTTAAAGAGTTGCCTCGCAATCCACTGTGAAGTCAAATTCCAACCAAGAGAATCAGAAATATAGAGGACTTTTAACAAATACAGTAAAGTAGCTACAAAACAAAGGATTGTAAATAATCTACTGAATCAAGAACACAAATCAAAGCAAGAGCAAATGCAATACATAGAAATTCATGAAATAATAATTGTTTCAGGTACTCACAGGTACTGCAAAACTTCATTCCAAGATATTAGCCTTGGTATCTCACCAGTGAGCTGGTTCCAAGAAAGATCACTGCAAACATAACAGCATCAAAGCAGAAAAAATAAAACTCATTAGTCCCAAATAGAAAGGAATACCAACAGCCAAAAGTCAGTTCTCGGAGAGAGTTTTTAACATAAATATGAAATTCATGTGATTAAAACCAGGGGACTTACAGAGTTCTTAGGTTTGGAATTTGGGTAAGAGTTGTAGCGATAGGACTAGTCAACTGATTGTTCTTCAAATTCCTACATTATCAAACCAAATTACACTTGTAAATATTCAAAGAATTTATGAGGCATGCATACTACAAAAAGAAAATTTATGATTAAACAGTACTTACAAAACCTCAAGGTTCTTAAGCTTTGAAACCGAGAAGGGTATGTCTCCAGACGGATTATTGTCAGATAAATTCCTGCATTTCAACGCAGAATTAGCAAAACCAAAATGGAAAACAAGTAAAAGAACGAACAAAGAAAGTCAACATGAAGGAGATGTCTTATAGATACATAAGAGAAGCACAATTGCCAATCTCATCCGGGATTTGACCAGTTAGCTACTTAGCTCATTCCCCTGCAAGTCTCTACTATTTGAAAATAAATAAAGAGTCATCACACCACTTCAGAACTATTACACTATGAACACAAAAATTAAAAAGAAAAAAAAAAAGAGTTTAAAATAGACATAAAACATACATGGATTCCAAGTTTCCCAGATCTCCAAGGGCTGGCGAAATCTCTTCGCCAAGATTCAAGCTGGACAAATTCCTAAAACAAACCAACCCATAAATACATAATTCAGTATAAAGTGAATTACTGTAGGAGATCATTAACAGTATTAATGCAGACAAGTAACAGTTTTAGAGAGAGAGGGAAAGAGGAGAGAGAAACTCAAGAGGCCACAGAGAGGCTGACATTGTCACAGAAAATTCACAAGTAAAAACCATAAAACTTTTGGAAAACACATTGCAGCAATTCATTTCCTCTTGTTTCCAGAAAGTTGGGCTAAAAATACAACACATTGCAACAATTCATTTCCTGGCCCGGCCCAAGCCCGCTACCAATGGGCCGGGCTCGGTCCGGCCAGGCCCGGCCCGTTGATGAGGCCCAACATTTATCTTCCTCTACCATCTCTGGGTAGATAAAGAGTTTGTTGTTAAAACCACAACGATACAAACGATCGGGGCCTAATAGTTGTATCACATAATGGAGATGATAACACTCACTTTCTATCTAATTCGATCTCCTCTGTTATTATTATAATCAAATTATATATATAACCATTGTGCTTAATCATGCCCATCGAGTATACTCCAAATTAAACAAGCACTAATGCACCCTCCTATTTAATTAAATAAAGCTTGTTCATGTATTTAAATCGATTTCTTTATTGATTGTTTATCTTTCGTTGTTTGAATTTACCATAGTGTCCTCTCTTTTAAGAATGGAAAAAGTGTGGTTAATCTCTCTCTCACAACCGCACAAATATTATACTAATTAAACAAATCATCTAAAACGGACTGACAAATATAGTCGAATTATGATGATGCAAACATTAGCTATAGTTTTCACCTGATTAATTGTAAAATTAATATTCCAATATGGATGCATATAATCATTATTAACTAGCTATCGAGTTGAAAATAAAGCCTATCAAAACCCAAGATTGGTAGCCTATACCAAAACTCAAACCCCTAGTAATTACTTTTAACTCGCTCACAGAAATAACTCACCTCTATCACTATCACATAAAATAACAAAGACCATGTCACATGTTTCAAATATGCAAGCCTGGCTTGGTTCCTATATATGTCCACATAGTCCCTTTTCCACATTTTCAGGTTGCTCCAATTGGTGGCTAAAAAGAGTTGAATAAGCAGCTGTAGTTGTGTTTAAATGATAAGCTGCCAAGCTGTTTTTTAATTATTTATCGCACCTTTTGTTTTTATCTTTTTTTAGTTTCCTTTTTTTATCTTTTTTCATATTCACCTTTTGTTTTTATTTCTTTTCATAATCAGCACGGAACCTAACTAATTACTTCTATTCTGTAAAAGGGTGACTCCCTAAACCCCATCTTTTTCACCAAGTTTTTCTTGTTTCCCCATCTCTCTCTTCGGGAGACTTCATTCAATTAATCTAGCCAACGTCTCACGGTGGCCTCCGTCGCCTTGAATAGCTTTGGAATAGACATAGTAACTAATATAATTTCACAGATTACAGCATAAAAGTACTCACAAAATCCTAACATACTTGTTGGCAACCATATGCTATTCATGTTCAACTGATATTTGGAATAGTCAATTGACAAAACAAGGAAGATAAAGAGGTGGTAATAAAGAATCAGCAAATGGCACGTTGCCAGGTTGAACTTCATAAAATCAAGATGTTTCATTATAATGTATAGAATGCCAAACCCTAAACTGGGAAAGAAATAACCCCCAAACTTTCTACTGAACAGAAGTCCATTAACGAAGGGCAAATTGTAAAGCACAAACAAAGGGCATATTACAATCCACAAAAATCATTAACACTAGATACAATCTTCACCAGAGCTCAGAGCAACTGCCGGAGTTGCTGGTTTTCTTTCCACAGAGATTTAACTTCTTCCATTATTAGCTCAGCTTGGTTTGCCAGAATTTTGTTCATACCGTTGACATACCGTCTGTAAATTATTCCAGATCAAATGAATGAGGAAAAATGAAAGCAAAGAGGGAACAGCCAGAGAAATAGCAGATGCATACCTCTTGCATGTGGAATTGTCTTAAAATTTCGGGAAAATTTCTCAAACAGTACACCAAGTAAAGACCATTAATAATTTTTATACATAAAGTTTGAAACCAAACATTTCGGTACGCGAAATCTGAAACTCGACCCACTATCAGTACACGACGTCAATTTTTGACACCAAAATGTCCATTATGCCCTTAGTTCTTTTTTTTTTAATAAATTTTTTTTCTGTTATTTTTTTTCCTTCGTTTTTTATGTTATTTTTTTTCCTTCGTTTTTATCTCTTTCTTCTTCCTTCTTCCGGGCTCACTCTCTCGCTTCCAAGCCACCTTCCTCACCTCCACGCTCACTCCCTCGCTTCCAATGCCGCCCTTGCCCTCCAATTGGTGAGATTTATGGTCCTACAGCTTATATTTGTAACTCAACCAATATTTAGTCATGTGAAAAAAAAAAGAGATAAAAACGAAGGAAGAAAAAAAAATAACAGAAAAAACGAAGGAAAAAAAAAATAACAGAAAAAATATTTATTAAAAAAAAAAGAATTGAGGGCATAATTGACATTTTGGTGTCAAAAATTGACGTCGTGTACTGATAGTGGGTCGAGTTTTAGATTTCGTGTACCGAAATATTTGGTTTGGAACTTTATGTATAAGAATTATTAGTGACCTTAATGTACTGTTTGCGGAAATTTCCCTAAAATTTCTACATTAAGGTTTCCTCATATCTTCGTTTAGTGATTTCTCAAAGGAATCAAGAATCTCTTCTAGAGTACGTTGAAAAATCTGGAATGTAAAGGAATTTCCCCGCTGCGCATCTTGTTGAGGGGCCTTCTGCAGTTGTGAGGTTCCTCCCTGCAAAAGTATTGTTATTCGATGTGCTATAAGTTAGTATAGCAGAACAAAGCCAACATAATAAACTTCTTTAGCTTTTCAAAAAAAAAAAATAAACTTCTTTAATGGCTTCTTCGGATGAGTTCCATCACTTCTTTCCCCCCTATTATTCTTTTAAAAGCCAATTTATATGCAAAATTAGGCAATAGATTATCTAATAAATCAAAGACATCTTACGTTCATTGCTGGAAGAATCCCTGATTCTGTGGCGGTTGATGTATCTGACTTTGACACCAAGCTAGTTAACAATTCTCTCATTTCAGCTCCTGTTTTCTTTGTTTTTGGTGAACCCACTGCAAGTGATGTTTGGTCGCTGAAGGAAGATGTAGTATTTATATATCCTCTCTGCATTAGAGAATCTCCGATGGAGGGTCAAAGACGATGTTGGTGAATCAAGGCTAGACTGTCCCATGATTCCTTTGCTACCGGGGGACATAGGCATGGCACTAGAGTTAACGTACGTGATCTGGAAATCCCAAGGAATTCTCCTGATTGAAAGAGACATCTTTAATGCGCATATTTGCATAGTTTAAGCTTGTAGAGCTAATACTTGTCTGACTTGTTGACAAGGAAGTATCTGGTAATCCAGATATAATTTGATCCTGATGTCTGAGCTGACATCCCAAACGAGATCGCATAATGTTTGGCTGAAGAAGGTTGGTGTACTTGTCAGATAATCTTTCACCGCCCTGGAGGGGTGATGGATGAGCCTTCACTCTTGGAATATGGAGCAGGAATTGATTCTAATCGAGCAAACGAAGATTTGCCATAATCCTGATTCCTGCACCAAGGAATAATGTAAAACCATCATGTAATAATTTATGTGCACTTGGATTAATGAAATTCAAAAGATAAAATATTGCACATTAGGCATTCATCTAGAGATACTAGAGTTATAGGGATGACACCTGTTTGGAAGCTGAGCTAGGCTTCCAATCAAATATTGGATGATCACTTGACAAGTCCTCTGCCAATGGGAACCTCCTACTAGACGAGGGAAATAATATTGATGAAGGCTTCTTATCTACACTATCGTTCTTTGATCTGTCATGATCATCCCAGAGCTTGTCTAGTGTAGGTGTGATAGGATGACCATCCACAAGAGGGGAAAATACCTCCATGTCATCTTTGAAGTTAAAAGTAGATCAGGGAGCATGCAATCTTGACAATGTTCCACCTGGCCACAAATGCCTGCGATGTGGTGTATCCTCTGCAGTAGAAACATTAAGTGTGGTTGACGCTAATCTACTGCTAGTTGCTGTAACTGAAAATGTTTCAGCAGATAAACCAGAACGGTCTGGATTCCGAGAACTATATACTGCCATAGATAGTGAAAGGTTTCATGAAGTCACAGAAGGAAGTGGATCAGGCATTATGGTTCCGAGAACTATATACTGTCAATATGATGGTTCTTGTGTTAATTTGGCCAGTACTTTTCAATTGGTTAGCGGGCAGATCATTTCTTAAGCATGCTTGATTCAGGTAACATGTGTAACAACTTCCAAGAGTACTGTACATGTTACATTTTAAAGTGGCTTTGGATCCCTTGCCTGCTTAGACGTACTTCATGGAGTGTTAAAGTTAATTGATTTAGATGACTAATCATTTAGGTTTTCACATGTCATTCTATTATAGGGAGGTCACATATATGAGGTGGTGTTACCATAGCATGGAAAAATTTCTCAAAATTTATATGGATGGAGCTTGGAGAAATGCCTCTGGTCAAACGGGTTATGTGGAGGATTTCGAGATTTTCATGGTCATGTGATTGGAGCATTTTTCTCTAATTAATCTGGATATTCTTATCTCCATTGTTACTGAAGTCATGGCATTAATCAAAGCCATTGAGCTGATTTTGGGTTAGTGACTAGAAGCATGTGTGGTTAGAGGTTGAATATGATCTAGTTCTTAACTTCCTCAAATCTCCACATTTTTTGGTGACTTTGTGTTTATTAGTTAAATTGTTTACACCACATCTCTCAAATGCATTGCCATTTTCATATTTGTCATGATAGGAACCAAGTATTTTATGCTCTTGCTAATCTCAATCTCTAGTCAGATGGTTTGGTTTGGTGGGTGTAGGGATGACAATGGGAGGGTAGGGTAAAGGGATTAAATTACCATCCTCATACCAAACTTCATTCTCCATCGCCTTATCAGCCGCAATCCCCGTAATAAGATACCGAGGATTCCCCGTCCCCGTCCCCGTCCCCGTCCCCGTCCTCATTGGGGATTAGGTCCCCGTACCCGACCCAATCCCCGTTAACAATATTACTAATTTATTATATAAAAATTTATACAAATAATAATGGATTGTAAAATATGAAGTTAAAATCAAACATCAAAATAAAATAAATTTCTTATTTCAATCAAGGAAAATTGATATGTTGATAAAAATCTTTTATTAAAAGAACATATTTATTAACAAAATTTAAATATGGACAAAAGATGAAGTTTACATAAATATTTATTTATAAATAATATCAAATATATATATATATATATATATATTTCAGATCATTCTTATTGGGTGGGTATGGGGATGAGGATCAAAATATCATCCCCGCCCCGTACTCGATTTCAGAATTTGAATACTAGGGATCCCCATCCCCGTAACCTGATTTCCCCCGAATTTCTCCCCGTTAGGATCGAATACCCAATGGAGATTTTTGCCATCCCTAGCTAGCTGGGTTGTTCTCCTAACTTCCTTCTAATTCTCACTACAATAGGAGTTAATTGGGTTTACCCAATTTCGTTTCCGTTTGTTTATCATATATTTTTCGTTTCCATTTGTTTATCATATATTTTTCGTTTCTTTTGTCTTTATAGGGTACGGTTTAACTTCTATCACCCCAAACTTTGTGTACTGATTTATTTTCTCTAATAAAGAGGGAGTGAGGTCTTTCGATCTCTGTTTCAAAAAAAAAAAAAAAATATCGCGTAGAAATTTTAAATATACATCCCTGATTGTTTAATGGGTGTGGCTATTGCCACCATACAATTTTCTTTGTTCACCCTACAAATATTTGAATTATTGAAAGACTATATTACCCAAATGCAAAATGACTAATAAGTACACTAATTTTCTAAAATTTAAATCTTTAAGGAAAACTAAATACATAACTAATTAAATACAAAACTACTTAATTTCTAAAATTTAATCTTCTCCATCCAATTTTCAATTTATTATAATTTTCTTTTTTTTCTTTTTGTTGCGTCCTCATCATCAATTCGTTATTCAATTCGCAAAACCATTAGTGTTAACTTCATTAAAATATTTATAATACCTTTATAAACACCGAAAGTAAAAAATTTAAAACACGAAAAAAAAATCAATCTTTTTTTCATTGCTCATAGTAGCACTTACTAATTTTTTTAATATGGATTGGAATAAATGAACATTAAAACTGAATGGAAAAAATAAAAAAATGGAAGTAAATCAAATTATGATTTCGTTAGGAAACTTTAATATATTTTAGGACGTTTTTTTAATTGATATAAATTAAATGAGAAATTTTCGTTAAACAAAATTTCTTCTTTAATTTAATATATCATGTGATGGAGGATATTCCTGAAAAGAAAAATGGGTTGGATAAGTAAATCTAATAATTGAAATTAAAATGTAAGGTGTAATGAGCAAGTAGGGTGAACAAAGAAAATTATAGGGTGGCAATAGCCTCACCCTTGTTTAATACACATCTCTATTATTTTTATATTTCAAATCAGATTTGATGGGTATGCATCTCCATTTTAAGCATTCAAGCATCCCTAATTGCTTGATACACATCTCCATTTTAAGCATTCAAGATGACTTTTAACCTTTTGTTTTTAGAATAGTTGAAAAATGACTGTGTAATGGGTTAAAAAGTCATAAATGCCCTCGTTAAGTTTCTCATATATTTCAACGCTTTTTTATTCATTGAATATCCAGAGTGAAAAACTATCATATGGAACCCATTTAGATTTAGCAAACTATAGAACTGTCAAATTGAATAGATCTCCAGAATCATGTCCCACAATTTCTCTCTAGAGCACCGGCATGAGTAAGAATACCGAAAAGGCGAAAACCCACGAGAGTATTCGAAGACTAATTTCTATCTTCGATGAGGATTGAAATCCCCACCCCTTCTGTGACCAGCAGTGACCACTCCTCAAAACCCATTTGCAGCAAACTGCAATTCATGGACGAAATCTCTCTGCTTATACTTCTCTTACCAGGAGGCCCATCTCTTTAGACAATTACCCACTTGATCATCTTTTATCGTTTTATGTTTATACTTCTCGAACGATCAACAACTAGTTGTGGAACGTGTGAGTTGTCATCTAGTAATCAAGTGTAAATAAGAATTATAATGATTAATGTGTTGATTATACAATTAGATTCGTACTTTCCACAGCTTAGTATGATTATAGTCATTATACATAGGCATGTAGATTTTGAATGCCACTGTTCACGGATAGTCCTATGAATAAAAACTGAAAATGGAAGAGATGATAGACTTTTTGTACTTTGTAGAGGATGGAAGTTGAGGTAATTTTTTTTTTTTTTTTTTTTTTTGGGAATAGGAAGTTGAGGGTTAGGAAAGACTGAAAATGAATTTTACAGAAATCTAGTTAATGGAGAGAATTGAAGTAATATCATAGATAATGAGTTTACAAAAGATGATAAAGACGTAGGGGGGTGTATTCAATTAAGAGTCTACAAGATTTTTTTGTATTTTAGAAGTCTATGGGTATTCAATTGAGATTTTAAATAGTCTTTTAAAATCTTGATGTATTCAATTAAGATTTAAAATTATCCATTCAAATCTGCTGATATTCAAAAGTATACGGATTTTTAATGATTTCATTAAATGTTGGATTTTGGAGGATTTTATAGTGCTTTTTATACATATCAAAACTCAAAAACAATTCAACCACTTCCCAAAAGATTTTGATGGATTCTTTCTCACTCAAAAAATGAAGAACCTCTTCACCCAAAAAAATAATAATAATAAAAAACAGGTCTCAATAGGTGACACTCATCAATTTTGTCTTAAATCTATTTTCCCACTAACTTCCTCTGTCTCTACTCTCATCTAATAATTTTTTATTTTATTTTTATCACTATAGCTCTAGAAGCCTTAATCCTTCTAGCTAATTAATGAAGCTCACTTTCAATGGTATTATTAACATGATACATACACACATGATTCTTTTGTAAATTAGATATGAAATAAATTATGTCATTAGTTTACTACTTTATTTTTTGTGTAACTTTTTTGCTCATTAGTTTTCTCTTATTGTTCATATATCATTATACACAACATAAAGAATAGTAGACGCCGTACTTTCTTGTCATTGATATAGCATTATAGTTGGATCCATACATGCATCCATTGCTTAATTAAAGAAGAAGAAGAAGATAAAAAAATTAACCTACCAAAAACATCATAAGGATTTGTAAAATCTAAACAAATACGAGTAAATCAATCCATTAAAATCAATCAGAGTCCATATAGAATTTAAACAATCTGTGGATTAAGTAAATCCATGGATTATAAAAACTCAAACAAAATCTTTTAAAATCTGAATTGAATACACCCCCCGTAGTTTTTGTATGTATCAAACTCAAGCTTACCATGAAAATAAAAATATGATGGTACAGGTCGCGGAAAGAGAAAAGAGGAAGAGAAAGAAGAGATTTTGTGACCATCAAGAGTAACATTTATTGGAACCTCCAAATTTACTCACTTGACCTCTATGCTTTTTACACCTCTTATCAAATTTTCAAACACTAAATTTACTCACTAAACCTCACTAAACTTCCTCAAATAACCTCATTCATATAACTTGCAAACAAATTATTAATTATCTTTAAAATAAAAAATTTAGTTATTTCAATGATTTAATTACTCTATAAATCTTAACTAAATATTCATTTTTTAATCAAACTTGAGTTTCAAAAATTAATGTCTAATCAATAAGAAAATGCCATGAACTATTATGTTTTTTTTTTTATAATTTTTTTTCTATTTTGGCTGTGCCAAAAAAAAATTTGAAGAAATCATTTTGTTTTTATTCTCAAAAAAAAAAAAATCATTTGTTTTTAAATTTTTTTTCTGTATTTTTTGTACCACATGACTAATTATTTAAATATTTATTATTATTATTATTATTATTATTATTATTATTATTTTCCAAATATAATGGATTGACTTAGATTTAGGTCATAAATCATAAGAAGATTTATTTTGTTTTCCCTCACCAATATGTGTTCAACATATATACCATACATTTTTATGTCACATGATCTTAATCATATTTTTAATTCTTATTAAATATATATGAATGCTTTAATGAGTATGTATTGAAATTGGAAAATCAAAATAGATAAGGAAAATAATAAGGAATACAATCTAATATTATTGAATTGGAAAGTCTACATAAAATAAATATAATATTTTTTGGTATAATTATTGTCCTTAATAGTCATTTTATTGTAGGTTATATATGTCATTTAATAATTCATAATAGAGTGAGGTCAAGTGAGCAGATTTGGAGGTCCCAATAGAAACTCTCCTTCATCTATTATGTAGTCATTTTTCAACTATTTTTAAAAACAAAGTTAAAAGTCATCTTCTCACAAAAAAAATATATATATATAAACAATAAGGTTAAAAGGCATCTTGAATACTCAAAATTGGTCATTTTTTTTAAATATTCTCAATAAATAGTAGTTAATAGGGTGACGATAGCTGCATCTTTATTTGTATCTTTAGAAGATTATTTGTAATAGTCTTTGTATCCCTAACTAGTAGGGATTTATTTGTTGTACAAGAACCTATACATATAGTATCAATGAGAATATTCATTCCACCTCAAATATTTTTCTGATACTCTGCAACCAAAATGTAGAAGAGGCCCATGACTCCTGTGTGCGGCTGCGAGCTGCTGTAATTAGATGCCAGAACCAGAGTCTCCCCATCCTTTATTTTGACAGAGCCAGGATGTGGATAGCAAGTTGACATTCCCACAACGTAACCAGCCTCGTCTCCTACTTCCTCGCTGTGCCCATACATTGGTATTGATGAACAGAGAACCCGTCCGTCCTAACATCATCACAAACAAGCCGATTAGTTACGGACAATACATTACATAAACAATATCCTTTCCTCTAAAGGCCAAATCGATTGAGAGATGAGAAACGGTCCAATTGATAATGAGATGCCATGTAAATTCTTAATTACTATTACTGAAGGATGTGATCCAAGATACAGTGCTTAAAGCTTAACCTAGATACCACATGAATAGCCCAGACTTGCACCGGTCTGGTATCAAAAACTTTATTTCTTAAATAAGCAATCCAATACACAAACAGGATTGAACTTTTTCTAGCCGATGGAAGCATACACCAGCTTTTTAGATGAGACAGTAAGTGCTAAATGTTCCAAATAGCTCCAAGATAATAATAAATTATTAGTAATGAGACTTCCTTGTAAAGCCCCAAACATTATAATAATCAATGGATCAGGTATACTCAGCAGTATCTGTAGCCATGTAGGCTAACAAGTAATTAGAGAAGATAGACCTCTTATCAAACAATTAGGATTCCAGAATGATCCTGTTATCGAAGTATTTATAGTTTAACAATTACTAAACTACATATAGAGGTCAGCCAAACTGATATATACTTGATATTCTAGAAAAACTCTATAGAAACCAAGACATGTGAACTACTCTGCGCTTCGATGAGTTGACAATTTCAGATATATAAAAGATAAGCGAATGAATTGGATGAGATTATTGTAAATGACTTCGGGCATATGCCAGCGAGAAACTACTATACGGCCTTGCAGAAACAAGATTACTATGAGTACAAGAAAAGCACCTCTCCATACAGAGTTGAGCCACGTCCCCCAGTGTGCTGATGGGCAACACCATAGACGATATAACCACCAGTTGGCATAGTAACCATTGCCCGTTGATTGTCAAAGCACTGATCATTTACCGTATTGACAGTACTGCAAGGCTCAACATTATATTCGATCTGTGCAATAAAAAGCCAGACAGTTCAGCATCTAAAGAAAAATAGAGCAGGCAAAACAGTGATAAACTACAACACTACAGAGACCAACATTACAACTTGTTATGCAATGAGTCAAGTTCACTTACCCGGCAATCATGTTTAAGAGAGGGTCCTGATGAATGATTTGTTCTATCAGTGACATCAAAGATATAAATCTTGACAGGAACAATGGAATCGGACCAATCAACCCACTTCACAGTGTATCTCAAGTAGAGGCTTCTCTTGACACCATTATAGCCTTGTTTTACGCTGCACTGTGTACCATCATAACAGCACTGCAAACCCCCTGTGTACCCTGGGCTCAACGGCTGGCCTTGTCCATCTTTTGTTACATTATACAGATCACACCTACATTCAGTGCATCCCATCCTATCCTCTGCACCCCGAGTATCAATAGCATGAACATTGAGCATCCATCTCTCGTCATATCCAGCAGGAATCTCTGCATGGTTGCCAATCTCTATTCCAAAAGGATCCGGTACATGTGTATCTGTCTTTCGTGTTTCTGACCCGAGTCCATAGTACTGACCAAGAACATTATCCTGGCACAATCCACTATTTCTCACAATCTTAAACTCCGGATCTTTATTATCCTCGAAACCACTTTGGGCGTAATATCTTTCAAGAACCCAATGATGCAGATAAGTATCATAAAGAGGAATAGGATTCCCTCCTTCATCGATCACTTCAGCGTTGAAATACTTCATGGCAATATGACCTCTTGGGAAGTGAATGTTATAGAAATACTTGTTAGCAACTGACCCTGGTTCCAACACAAACTCAGGGGAGACATAAACGCTAGTCCTGGTCTTAACCTTGTTGATCCGAATAGCATCTGAACGTGGTAGGCTTAATCCCAGCACTAGCACAGCTAACAAAAGAACCAAAATTTGACAAGGTGCCATTTTGTTTCTGCCAATATCAAGATAAAGCTCTAGTTACACAACGACGCCAATCATACACAAAGTTGATTTTTATACTTTCCAAGTAAAATTATTGACATGGGTTATGTAATTTCTGAATGCCTCAACCAAAACAGTTAAGGAGGACTATTCAGATGTTGCAAATAGGCTATGTAGAAATCAATAACAAGGCCAGCTCCGTGAATTCGGAGGCTCAAAACAAATTTAATACATGGGGCTTGAGGTTTATGACATTTTAATATGTTTAATTATTTATTTTTAACCAAATGATGTAAAAAATGTTATTTGAATAAACTTATAGATTTCTTCTAAGACCAAATGAGTTCAATCAATATTTTATAGAAGAAGGAAAAAACACCAAAATTCCAAACAAATATGTAATCCATGAGCAAATAAAGTAACATTGAAATATGACTTGTGTTACACTTTTTTATACGAAGGTGTTCATTAAACTTACATAATCAATAAATAAATTAAATTAAACAAAATATTTCTTATTCTAATAATTTGATAAGAAAATAAATTGATTAAGATGAAAAGTTAAACAACCTCAACAAATACACACTACGATGCATCAAAAATAAATTAAGTGAGATTTAATTAGAAAAAATACCAAAAGGCCTACTAAAAGGACAAGCCCATAAAAGATCGACGCATAGAAACAGATCTTAAAAAAGACCCATCTATCCATTCTTTTTTCATTTTCCTTACATTTTTTTTGTAAACTATATGCAACATAACTTTTTCTCGAGGCCCATAAAATTGGGTGCCTTAGACCCGGGCCGAGTTCTCCTAGTCTCGGGGCGGGCCTGATCAGCAAACTATATAAAACAGTAATAGGATTTGCTATTCAATGTTGCAAATGGTTGTATAGAAATCAATAACTACAAAAGAGTTATAGGATTGCTATTCAGATTTTGCAGAAGGGTTATTGTAAATGGTTGTATAGAAATCAATAACTACAAAAGAGTTATAGGATTGCTATTCAGATTTTGCAGAAGGGTTATATAAGAATCAATAAACAATCCTCTGAAATAACGAAACCATACTCATGATCACAGTAAACCGACAACACGATGAACAAATATGAAGGAGGTTGAAAAGCCAGAGCATACCAAAGTGCCCTAGGAGCCAGATCAAGAGAGAAAGTGGGTTCGATGGGTACAAATCAAACGGCTATATATATAACAGTAGAAGATTCTGCAGTCATTCAATCTCTTGAGAAAAAATGGAGGTGACAGATTACCAGAGTGATGACGTTTGGAGATATCTAAGGCGTGTCGTATCACTATGAGAAGAAGCCAAGGAGGCAAATAATAGTACCCACCAATTCATTTTCACTTAGCCATGACGCATTGCATAAAAAATTCAGTTACAATAAGAGTCAGACTCGGATACCCATCAGATCAAAAAGAGTAGCCTCAGCCATGACGCACTGCATAAAAAATTCAGTTGATAACACTGACTTACTTGCCAAGCAAGTTCAATTTTCTACCATGTTTAATTTTTTTTAACTGGATTCCGAAAAGGATAAAATTAACTAAGGTAGATAATACTGACTTACTTGCTAAGTAATTTTGATTTTCCACCATGTTTAACTTTTTTAATTGGATTATGAAAAGGACAAAATTAACTAAGGTCGATAATACTGACTTACTTGCCAAGTAATTTTGATTAACTTTTTTAATTGGATTCTAGAAAGGATAAAATTAACTAAGGTAGATAATATTGACTCATTTGCCCAGTAATTTCGATTGTCCACCATGTTTAACTTTTTAATTGGATTCTGAAAATGATGGTGTGTTTCTTCACTTTCGTGTGTCTGGTGTGTTTCCAAGAGATCAGTATGGCTTTGCTTGTTAGACCCTAGTAAATTGATTGAGTTAAAGGCAAATAATAATGAGCCTCTGATTTAGGGACAAGTGAAAGACGAGAACATTTATCCTATCCTCAATAGGGTGTGACAATGCAAATTCTAGCCCTGTAAATAATAGTTGTCACACCTGACAAATATATTTAAAGAATCCTTACTAACATATCACAAGTTTAAAAATTAAATGGTTTTGACTTTGTCGTAGTTGACAATTTAGTTGATAAAGTCCAAACTGTTTGTAGAGTTGTCACACCCAAGGTTTCAAATTTCGGTTTCGGTTTCGATTTCGGTACTTCAAATTTAAGGAAATTTCGGAGAAAGTTTCGATTTCGGTGGAAATTTTGGTTAAAAATAAAGAAATCAAATTAATTGCATTTATAAAATGATATTTTTGAATGAAACTTTTACATAGACTAAACTAACCTATAATAAACCTAATTACAATGTAACATCTCTAAAATTATACATTTATAATAGAATTATGATATTTTATATGGACGAGTAATTAACTAGTACTGTAGTAGGTTGTTAAACTTGTGTTTTTATCTATGTGTATTGATAATGTGTTGTATATTGATAATCTAAATATGATTTAATTTTTTTAATAATTAGAAAATTACAAGGGGGTGGGGCGGGGCACGTAAAACCAAAACTCCGTGAATGAAAATGAACAAATACAACAAAAGGAATATAAAAGCTACTATGATGTGGTTCAATCTAGCTAGTTGAACTGCTTTCATTTAGTATCATACAATACTGCTCCCAAGTACATGAATTTTGGAAATGATTTTCGTACTTCATCACATGGTTATTGTATGTGTACGTGTTGTTCCCTTTCCACATGCAATCCATATATCGGAAATTGTGGAATTACCTAATGATGTTACAGTGTATGAAGCATACAATATTTGAGATGAAGCAAAAAGGAAATCATGTTATGGTTGGAGCATTCAACTTTGTAGCAGATAAAAACAAAAAGGTTTTTTGTTGTATTCAACTTGATTGCAAAAAAAAAAAAAAAAAAAATCATAATTTCATATTTTCTCTATAAAAGCATGAAGTAAAAATTCATTGTAGGTGTCATAAAAATTTAGCAGAAATTTTAGAGAAATTTCGAACAAAATTTCGGTTTGAATTTTTAAATATATATTGTGTGTGTAGATATTTTGGAAATTAAGAATTTTGTGGAAATGTATGAAAAATTCAAGAAAATTTTAGGAAACTTCTGACGGAAATGATATAGCATATGAATTTCGTTTCGGTACTTCAAAATTACGGAAATTTTGACCGAAATTTCGGCAGTTTCGGAGAAATTTAAAACCTTGGTCACACCTGACAAATACATTTAAAGAATCCTTATTAAAACATCACAAGTTTAAAAATTAAATGGTTTTGACTTTGCCGTAGTTGACAATTTAGTTGATAAAGTCTAAACTGTTTGAAGAGTTGTCACACCTGACAAATATATTTAAAGAATCCTTACTAACACATCACAAGTTTTAAAATTAAATGGTTCTGAATTTGTCGTAATTGACAATTTAGTTGATAAAGTCCAAACTGTTTGGTTATTTTGGTGTGTTTGGCTGGTTTTAAATTTGATTTGACATGCCTTGCCCCTCCTAATTTATGAATCAAAGACCAACCAATACTTAAATTTGGATTCTAGCAAATAAATATAATTAAAAAGTTTCCCAAAAAAAAAAAACAGGTGTATGTGCTTTAGGGACACAGTCCCATTTTCCTTCATAAATATGGAATATGGAATGTTGTTGTATGTTAAAGAAGGCCCAACTAACCGATACCAACAAAGTCTCTCGGTATACTGAGAAGTCGGTATAAGAAGTTGGTATATCAACTTCTATGGTCGGTAATGGTTGTACATTTTATGTACCAAACTAGTCCGGTATGGTAGGTGGTTTTGCACATGCGGCTACGGTACAGAACCGAACCAACCCCTACAATATTTACAAAACCTAACAATTTCACCTTCATTTCGAGGTAGAGAATCATCCTGTACAAAATGATACCAATACAATGCCATCAATTTCTTCAATAAAGCATTGCAGCAACTATTAACATCATCATATCAAATCAAACACAATTGTATTTATTTATTTATGTTTTTTTTTTCATGTGAATTTATAATATTAATAACTCTACATGTTCATTGTCTTATACGTTGCAGATCTTCTTGGATCAATTATATAAGATTCCCAAAGATCCTTACCTTACCTATGTAATATATAGGTCTACCAATTGCAGTATCTTTTCCTTCAAATCATTCTTTGCATGAACATTGCTATCTCCTAAAGCCAAAAACCAATCCATCCAAGCCAGCCAATGAAATTACTTATTTCACAGAAATATTCCTATCATTGTCAAAATAGAAAATATCAACATTATTTGGAGGAAAAGATACAGCAACTAATACATTTATGCTACATAGAGTAAAGCTACGGTCTTTGGCAATGAGATATAACAAATTCTTCACAAATTCCACTAAGAAGTTGTCTGCATTTAAGAAAACAAAATTTAGAAGATTCTTTCAGGTGACTCCTTTGCAATTTTGAACAGCAACTCCAACAGCTTTCCCATATTTTGAATTTTATCAATTTTAAGAAAAAGTAAGGCTCTTTTGCTCTAACAGATTCCATATAATTATCTCTAGTTCAGAGATAGTGAGGAAAGAGAAAATCAAATTCCCTAAATTTACAGCAATTTCTAAAATTTTAAGGAAGAATTATAGAGATTGATGTAAAATAGAGAATCTGTTGGAGTTGGAGAAGAAAAAGAGACTAAAGCTTTAACTTTTGTTTCCCTATAATACAAAAAATATGGGGGAGCTGTTGGAGTTGAGAAAATAAAATTTAGAAGATTCTTTCAGGTGAGTCCTTTGCAATTTTGAACAGCATTTATCCCTTTTGTATCTTTCTGATTTGTATTAATACTTTGCCAATTGAAAAAAAAAAAAAGTTACTTCTACGTTAAATAACACTCACAACTGTACTCAAGCCACTGCAGGTTGTCAACATAACTAATGTTTCCCACAATTAATTTGAATTATTAGGAACTTTGAACATTTTCTATTCTGAAACATTTTAGCATATAACTGTTGATTCATATTGATTCTTTATATTGAGTACCTCATAACATTTTGAACCATTGAGTTGTTATCTGAATCGATTAATTGTTTACACAATCACTTTATATAGTTGCTACGAATTCATGTAAATCATTTGCTTCAACCATGCCAATAAACTCATCAGACGACAGACAAGGACCGTCATCTGATATGCAAAAAATCTGTCGTCTAGTAAACTGATATCTGATTGACGTTCAGACAACGGGTAAAGCCCGACGTCAGAAGTTCACTCAGACGACAGATACCTAAAAAAAATCTGTCGTCTGAGTGTGCCTAAATATGCACAAATTGTAAGTATATGTGGTTAGATATGAAATAGAACGACAGTCAAATGTTGTTGTCGTCAAACTCTAGCAACAGACTTTACAAATGATTATTGTCTGTTTTAATGTGAGACGACAATAATTATCATCTGAATGTGTAGAATTTCAAAGTTTTTTTGTTACATCTGTTGTGTGAAATGATTTTACACAACAATAATCTGTCGTGTGAATACACTATGACTATAAACTCTCATCTTTGTCTGTGGATTCTGGTTGTCTCAAACAATAGAATTTTGCTTGAATTATGTTGTTGGATGTTCATTTGTTTTCCTTTTTATGTTGTATGATTTGGTTTACAACCACAGAATTTGGCTTCAATGTGTTGTTTTTTTCTTAATAAAGCAACATACATTCTAAAACCTGGAAACCACAATAATGTACCATACATTCATCAGAACCTGGAAATATAAACCACAATATACCATTCCTATCACTATGCCAACAAACCCATCAGACGACAGACTTTGACTGTCGTCTGATATGAAGAAAATATGTCGTCTATTAAGCTGATATCTGATTGGTGTTCAGACGACAGTCAATGCCCGACGTCAGAAGATGACTCAAACGACAGTCACCAAAAATATATCTGTCGTCTGAATGTAGCTCAGATATACACAAAATGGTAGTATATGTGGTTAAATATGATATCAAACGACAATCAAATGTTGTTGTTGTTTAACTTTAGCAACAGACTTTAATAATTTTTTATTGTCTTAAAAAATATGAGACAACAATAAAGTGTCTACTGAATGTGTAGAATTTAGAAGTTTATTTTCAAAATCTGTTGTGTGAACTTCATTGACACAACATTTTCTTTCATTTATCTATTGTGTCTCTTATTCTAAAAGGACTTTTAATTGTCCTCTGATTGTGTGGATGCTTGAAATCTCTTTGTTATTTCTGATGTGTGTACTCCTTTCAAACCACAGTCGTTGATAACATTCTATTGTTTGATATTGTTTAAAAAGACATTTATATGTCGTCTGAATATGGAGATAGTTGATGTTTCATTGTTACGTCTGTTGTGAGAAAGTATCATACATCACAATATTCTGTCGTGGGAATGAGACTAAGACTATAGAAATTTATTTTTGTCTGTTGAATCTTCTTGTTTCAGACAACAGTATTTTGCTTGAATTCTGTTATTGGACGTTCAATTGTTCCACATTTTTATATTGTGTGATTTGGTTTAAAACCACAGAATTTGGCTTCAATGTGCCATACCAGAACCTAGAAATTAAACATAAACCACAGTATATACCAATACCATTCATTTAGAAAATGGTACCATATATTCATCAAATATCTGGAAATCACTAACATATCCACTGCAAATCATGTACTACCATTTCCATATTCCACCAATGTACATCAACTGTTGAAAATAATCAACAGATTAAAATCCATGGAGGCTAAAAGTGACTAATCAGCTGCTAAGGTTAAAATGATCGATAATAGCAAAAGCTGATCATTTGGTTAGGCAAAAACCCTCCAATATCTAGCTATATAGGCATGCTGATGTCAATATGCACAAAAACATACCCTAACTATTCATGTACGACAAACCTCTTAGCACGCACACTACATATCTAGAAACATGATAACATGCTTCGCCCATTCTGCCCGAACTTGATCAATGTCCTTTTCTGTGTAAACCAGATTTGTCCTTCTTTCCCACTGCAAAAAACAAAAACAAAACCAAGACCCAAATCAAATCACTATCATATATCCCAATGATGAAAAAGTCATACTGAAACCATGAACTACAATATGTTATGGTATCAAAAACACATACTTTAGCTGCAAACTCCAAATTCTTATCTTCCACTATCTCCTTCATGTAGCGCATGATCCAATACCCACAAGTCTTACTATCTTTCTGCTCCGGAATGCCCTGAAAAAAAAAACACCGTACCATATCAGAAGCACTTAAGAGTATAAAACCTTAGGTGATAAGACCCAAAAAACGCAATTAACTTACAGCAAGATTTTTCCATTGAATGGTTTTCCTCTCTTTCTTATTCTTGTGTGCATTGTAGATTTTAATGGAGCTTGCAAATCAATAGCAGACCATCAGCATATATAATGCACAAACAACTCCTAGTTATCGACTTATACAGTGAAAAATCAGTCAACTCACTTGTCCAGAATTGTTTTTCATTCACCAGCGATGAGTCGCCTCTTTAACGGATCCATGAAGTGAATGGTTTCTTCAGCTGGATTCACAGCAGACAATGTCCAATGACCACTATATGCCATAAACAAAACTCATTATAAGTTTAAACTAGTTTATATAAAGCATTCACCAAAACGTAATATAACACAACATACTGCATAGTAATTCAGTTTACACACCCTGAATTATATGGGACTAAATAAATTTGACCAGACTTCCCATTTATGAACCGATTTGATACTAAGCGAGCTCGTTCGGTTGGATTTCCACAACCACTTGCACCTGTGTGAGCAGGGTCGACAAAAGCGACCATGTCATTCATCTTAGCCTTCTTCAACACACCTTGAAGGTAGCTACATCGACATTTCACAACATTTCAACTGATTTCACAAATGAAAAATCACAAAACCTAACAAATAATAGGAAACTTTAACGTGTTGTATTACCTCATGTAAAAAACAATGCAGCTGCCTGAAATTTCCAATAAGTATGTCATAGCATAGATGTCCTTTCTAAAGACAAAGGCTTTATGTGGATGACCAAAAAGTTCTGGTCCAAAAGTGGCGTGGATGGTTGCCCCATTCCGCAATCCAATGTTTGCCCAAATGCATAAGTCCTTTAAAGGTGCAGGGAGATTCGATGGCAGGATTTGCAAGTCTTCCTTATCATCAAACATATCTTTCTGTGGCCTATTAGGAATTTTACGCTTTGGTTTTTTCTAATGTTGTAAAAATGAAGTTGGATTATATTCCATAATCACATATGCAGAAGTAAACACAAAGAAATTGAGTTACCTTCGCACCAGGTGCAGGGGCAATAACAAGGTTCCTCGGCCGAGCGACACAAGTCCCAATGGCATCCTTGACCTTCACTATCTCATCTTTTATGGGAAATGGCAGCAAAGCTTCAGGAACAATAGTTTCTGTGATAGAGACACACAAATTCTCCTCTCCAAGTGGAACACCATGGATTGTTTGCTGTTTGGTCTCAAGGTCGACACTGATGACAGTTCCAATAGCCACAATGTTTTCCACCGTGTCAATGGCCATTTATACTTGGTCTCACCTAATTGTTCCTATACATGAAACAAATTAAATCCATATAGTTCTATATCCTAAAACTTAAACCCATAATCCGACATAACAGAAGAACACTCAAGTCCTACCAAAAAAAAAAAATGTCATCCTGTAATCTTCAAGTTTGTACTTTTTTACACCCACATTTACTTAATAACTATTAGCAAGAAGAACAAAACTAAAAAGTCCGATTCTATTTAAAGACGATTTAGTTTCATAAAGACCTTATATGAATTTATAGAGTTAAAAAAAAAATCAAAGCATTTACATTCCTAAAGACTATAATGGATTCACTAAAATAATTCAATTAATTGAAGACCATAACAAAAAGAATGTTGGAGACAATGTTTCAAAAATACGATCAATATGAACATGTCTACAATTTTGACCAAAGGTGTTGTTGAATATGAACGTCTATAAACTCGATCAATATTTTTGATAAAACGTCTTACAACTAAATAATCAGTTCACATATGAATTGAAAAGGCAAGAGGATTACCAAGTTGATCACCTCTGATGACAAAAGTTGATTCAATCGTTCAAGTATAGCTGATAATACAAACAGTAAATTGATCAGTTAGTTATGTATAAACTAAATATAAAAAAGTAAAACAACAATGAACTCATTTGGCATATAATAGTGATAAACTGATAGAGAACACTTCTAGACATATAATGATTATAAAGTCAAATGATGAAACACCTTAGAGAAGTAAATGATTGTCCACACTATGGATTAAATTCATCGAAGAAAAGAATATTATAAACATCTGGCAAGTTTATAAATATGCTCATAGTCAATAGTTTTAAATAATCTGCATATTGCTGTTACTAACTACATTCAGTTTTGAATTGGCACTACTAAAGGACTAAGTTTCTCAGTTCTGAGTATTAGTAACTAAAAGTTATCAAAAATTAACAAATATGATCAAAGAAAACAATAAGTTGGGGGTTCTGTATAGATCATAAACTAACAAATATATCAACAGTTTAAATATATTTGATCCATTTAGTCGTATTTAATCAAAATTCAGAACACTTAATTATCTAAAGTTAGTTGTATGGTCAATAATGCAAGATACAAAAATAGTCAATCTAAATTTGTCATAAGGCTGGGTTGTTAATTGGCTTTCATTAATTGACACCCCAAAATAAACCCAAACCAATTCCTCCAATAAATGTTTATGGCAATTCAAAAGTTGCAGCTCAAGGAATACCAGCTAAATGACTGACTGCATTATCTCAAACCAATTAAAAGGAACCCAAAGTGATTAAACATGTTATCTGAAACCAATAGAAGGAAGCAGAAGTGAATAGCCATGTTATTTCAAACCAAAATACATACAGGGACCTGCTATTAAGAAACTCAAATCGATCAAGTCACACACATATACACAATTTGACAAATCCACTACTGAGAAACGCTCAAACTTTGCAAAGTGAAGAAGCAGTATCATCTTTGGGCCACAGACAATCTCACCAGTTTCAAAATCTCTTCCAATCCAAAATATCAAACTATATAGCACATGTTCAAGTTGACTTCTGTAACTTGAAAAGAAAAGATCTATTTCAAGCACAACATCCAAAACATCTATTTCAAAAAAAAAAAACCGATCCAGATTTACCAATCATACCTCAAAAGAATAAACTGAGCAGTAGCAAGTTTGAGATTTTGAACAGGAAACGTGCAGTAGAATGTCTTCGTCCCTCTCTTCTCCTTCTTCCCCGTTCTCCTCTCTCTGTTTCTCTCTCTCTCTCTCTCTCTCTCTGCACTGGGCGAACAACAAAATCCGAAAAGAAAAACACTTTTCTATCGAGG
The DNA here is from genome assembly GCA_024704745.1 of Rosa lucieae. NCBI lineage: Eukaryota > Viridiplantae > Streptophyta > Magnoliopsida > Rosales > Rosaceae > Rosa > Rosa lucieae. The sequence goes on along the minus strand of CM045495.1, from coordinate 31,089,577 downwards.
GCTAAAACTGATCTTGATACTCTGCAAGATCTGATGTCGGTGTACAGATGCTGGTGCAAATTACTTCCAGAAAGAGCAAGAACCAACATTTATCCTTATCCAATTCAAGGAACACGACAAAACCATAGCAAAACATATCAGCCAAGGGTAAGACCGTCTTTCCAACCCTCAGGAACTGTTCCCTACTGTAGCCCTTAGGAACAGTGGCACAGTGGAACTCAACTTTCGTATATAGTAAATGACATTTTCGTTGAATACAAATGTCGTGATGTATGTCTACCTTATTAAACTTTTTGTGGTATGTGACGTTGAATTGCCAGAAAGAATTTTAATTCACTTACAGTTCATTGAGATTTTATTTTGACAATGATACGCAATACTCGCCTGACCCAATTGTAGAAGGGAAAGTGAAAGATTTATTATATAAATCAGATTACTAAAACATTAAATTTATTGTTTAACTTACTAAATTTTAATTTGGAACATCTTCGATATTATTATTTAATTATAATATAAATATTTTAGGATAATACATTAGGGAAATAATCATTTACCCAATTTCAGCTGAACAATTGCCCACTTGCACAACGAAGAGTTTAAAAACCTCATTTACCCAAAACACTCTAAGAGATTATTTCTCCTTTACCCAATTAATTCTTTTTTAATTCTTTTTATTTATTTTTGGGACTTTTTTGCCCTCTCCTTCTTTCTCACTTAGAGGGAGAAATCAACCTCCACCTTGCTAAGCTCCGGTGACTAGTGGCCGGCTTCGGACTCCAGTGACCGGAATCCGGTGACTGGTGACCGGAATCCAGTGACCGGTGACCGGAATCCGGCGACCGGGTACAGGAATCCGGTGACTGGTGACCGGAATCCGACGACCGGTGACCTGAATCCGGCGACCGGTCCCTAATAATACCCAGTAACCATATTATTGCCCCCCAGTAATCATATTATTGCCCCCCAATAATCATAGTTTCGACCAATCACAGAGTGCCATGTCACCTTTATTGTGTCATCCAACCAATCATAAAGCTCCAAAATAAGTCCATAATTTTCTGCATATATTTTTGCCGAAATATCCATGAATTAATTCTGATTTTCTTCTTTATTTTCGGCCAAAATTCCTTTAGGAATTGTAGGATGAACCTAGACTTGTTTTGGACTTCTTCTTTCCTTAAAATTCTCCCTTGAAAATCTCCATGCATATCCTTCCTTGTGTGGCGTCAATCACCTTGATTTTCCACGTTATTTCCTTGTTTCTCTCTTGGCTTTTTACGGCAACACATAATTAACTCCTCCAAGAATATCTTTTTGCCCTTAAAAATCTCCCATGATTTCCTCCAATCGAAATCTCCAATCACTCTCCTTGATTTTCACGTTGGCTCCTTTTTTTCCTCTCCCCCAATAATCATATTATTACCCTCCAGTAACCATATTATTGCCCCCCAATAATCATATTATTGCCTCCCAATAATCATAGCTTCGACCAATCACAGAGTGTCATGTCACCTTTGTTGTGTCATCACACCAATCATAAAGCTCCAAAATAAGTCCATAATTTTCTGTATATTTTTTTGCCGAAATATCCATGAATTAATTCTGATTTTCTTCTTTATTTTCGACCAAAATTCCTTTAGGAATTGTAGGATGAACCTAGACTTGTTTTGGACTTCTTCTTTCCTTAAAATTCTCCCTTGAAAATCTCCATGCATATCATTCCTTGTGTGGCGTCAATCACCTTGATTTTCCACGTTATTTCCTTGTTTATCTCTTGGCTTTTTACTGCAACACATAATTAACTCCTCCAATAATATCTTTTTGCCCTTAAAAATCTCCCTTGATTTCCTCCAATCGAAATCTCCAATCACTCTCCTTGATTTTCAGGTTGGCTCCTTTTTTTCCTCTCCCCCAATAATCATATTATTACCCTCCAATAATCATATTATTGCCCCCCAATAATCTATTGACACTATGTTATATTTGTGGGAATTATGTTTTTGATAGCTGATACGTTTATTTGTGTTTATAGTGTGGAAATGTAGTGTACTATGTTGGTCTATTGGGGGAAAATAGAAATATTATTGCCCCCCAGTAATGTGATTTTTAGACGTCTATTGCCTATGCGGTGTCGTCCGGCCTCTGTGGAGCGCGGCAACGGGCACTGTGCAGGGAGAGAGAGAGAGAGAGAGAGAGAGAGAGAGAGAGAGAGAGAGAGAGAGAGAGAGAGAGACTGGAGGTGGAGATCGGGGGGAGAGAGACAGAGAGTCTGAGGGGAGAGGGATGAGTTTCTTTTTAATTAATAGGGGTTAAAATGTCAATAGATATTAGATTGGGTAAATGGGGTTAAAAAACAGGTGCGGGAGTAAGTGGGCAATGTTTAGTCTAAAATTGGGTAAGTGGTCACTGTTTTCATGGCTTGATTACTAATGAAATCAATTTCTATTAAAAAAAAGACATTTAAATGGCTCTTTTACATATATCTAGATAGCTAGCTTTTATTTATGGCCGATCTCAATTCATAAATCGATCTACTGCATGGGTTTCCCGTAGATGCCTTTGGCAAGAAAACTATCCGAAAGCAACGACCTCATATTCTCCTCAAGGCTTGGAAGACAATGATGGGCATCGTAATCGTACATCATGGGAACCATTCTAGAAATATTGAGAGCAAATTGTGTAAAGGACTCTGAAAATGGATTGCAAGCAGAGAAGCATTCTTGGTTGAGGCACTTCCACTCATCTGAAATCTTTTGGATTACATATGCTTGCACCTCTTCAACAGAAGAGTCTTTGTGTTCTTTCATGTAGCACTCTATGTATGATCCATCAAACCCGTTTTGGTCCTCATCCTACAATATTTATTTCACCATGCCAGATATTTGAAAATTAAACATGTATGGAGAAATGTATTAGATAAAAAATTCTACTAACTAACAATATTTATTTCACCATGCCAGATATTTGAAAATTAAGCATGTATGGAGAAATGTATTAGATAAAAAATTCTACTAACTAATAGTATGTCAAGACGGCCACCACATACCTTGGCAGTTCCAAAGTCATCCCATAACCGAAGTATCGTGGCCGTTGAAGACACCATACTAGGTAAGTTGATGTTGTTGAAAAGATCTATGGTTTCCTTGGTCATACCTTGACCAAGAATAAAGAAGGCGTGGGTTAAAGTGCAGGCACCCCTGAACTGATAATCCCATTCTTCAAGTAGTCTCCGTAGTTTGGCAACTCCCCATGCCTAAACCATTGTGCTTCTACTAAGAATGCCTTACACAATCTTATCCACTGTAGCATCAATACAGTGTTCTCAGTGATATATATCCAAATAGGAGTTAATAATTAAAGGCATAATTATCAGAATAACTCCTAAATTTGAGAATAATTGTCATGATCAATTTACACCCCTAACTTGCAATTGCGAAAATTAACACTCTGAACTTGGCAAAAACTTCCGATTTGTACCTCTTTGTCAAATTTAACCTTTTTTTTATCCAAATATGAAGAATAATATGGTCATTTTGTATTTATTTCTTTGAATAATAAAATATATGAAAAACAATACTTTAGATGGAGATTCATGTCATTCCATCTATGTTTTTTTTTTTTTTTGCAAAATTATGCCTACATTTTAATATTTCAATAAGAAAAAATATGCGGATGTTCAAGTAAATCCAGAATATGTGTCTAGCTCAAACTCTAGGTTACTTGACCTAGTTGTAATAGGGTTTAGAATTAGAGATATTCTCGGAGATATTCAAAGATATCCGATTAATTGTATGATTATCTTTCCTTGTACAACTCTGATTCTATATCTTGTAATCCTCTATATAAAGATGCCCCTATTATCAATGAAAGCATGACTCAATTATCTCCTAATTCAGTTTTCCTTAAACACGTTATCAGCACGAAACTCTAACCCTGAAACAAATAGCCAAACCCAGATTCAAGAAGCTAAAACCTTAAATCCGAATACAAAACCTTGAACCCTTTTCTACCTCCGCCACATAACTTGAAGCCCTCGACCCAAAGAATCCAGAACCGGCAGCAGAACCACCAGAACCGGCCAGAAACCTACCGAACCGGCTACCGGAAGCTCCATACAACCCGCAACAAATATTCCACCGGTTCACCATCTTCCGGACCTCCAATTTCCACAAAATTTTGTTAGCAGAAGCCCCTTGATCTGAAGATTCAAGAACCGAAAGAAATATCACAAAAACTGGTCTAGAAGTTACTGAACCGGCAACCCAAATTTCCTGCAGATAACCGGCAGAAAAGAGAAGAAGAAGAAAAGAAAAAAAAGGAGGAGGCAGCCCAAGCCGCGGCAGTGCCGCCACGTCAACACAAGGGACCCACTGCCACGTCAGCACCTGTCAACGCAGGTTGACAGTTTCCGGTCAATTTTCCGGTGACTTTTCCTGTCAAATTTTCCAGCGACTTTTCCTGTCAAATTTTCCAGCGACCTATTTAGAGGTATTTTTTACTAAAAGTTCCCGTTTTTGAGTTTTTATTTCAATTTCTCTTCTTTTTCTCAGGGACTTTCAAACTCCCTTCTTCTACTCCCATTTCTTCTCTCCTCATTAATTACGCATTTACTACTCATTTATTGTTATGCTGCCTATATGCATTGACTGACTTAGGCATCGAAGAAGTGAAGACCGCCCAACACGATCTCCCTCTAACGCCCTGTCTTTCATTTGACAGCTAGCGAAGATCATCGAGTAAACAGAGTAGCAGTCCGCCCACCGGACCCGCGTTAAACGAAGGTTTGGCTACCGCCAGACTTTGAACATTAACAATACCTAATAAAAGAGCACAAGCCCACCAGGAAAAGCCCATGAATAGAGCAAAGGCCCACAACCCATCATTCTTCCTCGCGTGTTGTCGGACGCATACCACCATCACCGTCGAAAGACTCTGCCGGCGATCCATGGTTCGCACCAGTAGCTGGACCACGCAAGCATTGGAACCATCCGCTGCCAAACCACATAAACGTCGAGTCAAGTCCGGCAAAACAAGCCACCGTGGGTAGAAGCCCGGCAATAGTGGCCGGATCGTCGTCACCCTAAAATTTTAGTCGGATCCGGATTGCAACCTGAGTCACTCTTGCCCTCGACGAGGCTTCCACGACATCGGCCACGGGAGGATCCAATCGTCTAAAGCCCAATTCGGTGGTTGTAGCTTACTCCGCATAAAACCAGAAGTCTGCCATCGTTCCTCACCATCCCAGCCTCTACCCTACCTCAGACCATCATCGGTGGACTCAGAATCCAGGACTATCCGTCCGACGACGACATCTCGAAGACGTGCCGCCGGACAAAACAGTTTACTTTCTTCGAAAACGATACTAAGGAAGTTGGAGCTTTTGATAAGCGAGATTTTTTTTTTCCAATAAGAGAGAATTTCTTCTTCTTTTTTTATTTTTTTTTATTTTAAAAAGAGAGAATTTCAATCCAAAACAAAACAAATTTTTATAACATCACTAATTAATTAATTATATTAACTTGAATTATGGAGAAGTTGGAGGGCTTAATGGGGCGTGAATTGAAGTGACGTATTATTATTGGCTGTGACTGTAGGAACCTAACAGGACATATATATAGGCTTATCTTCATTCCCTCATGAGTTTGGTTCCCACTTCTCTGGTTCAGGCATGGCTTCATTATTCCCACAATTCCTCTCCCATCCTAACCCTCACCTACGAAACCATCTCCTCTCCTCCCAAACCACCAAAAACCCATCACAGCATTACATCCGTATACCACCCAGAAAACACTACTTGTTCGTCACCAAATGCACTGCACCAAACTCTACTCAACCTGATTTCCCAAGTCCAAACTCTGAAACCACCACCAGTGCAGAGAAATTCCCAATCGAAAAGCGAAGGAAATCGGAAATCACCCGAGACAGGAAGTCCTCAACTGGCCTGGAAAAGCCCGAGCCACCGAACTTTGAGATTGGCTGGAAGAGAACCAAAGAGATTCCACTGGAGAAGCCAGTAGGGTATGTCATAGCTGACTTCCTGGAGAAGTTGGAAGGCTTAATGGGGCGAGAATTAGGGTCCAGAGAGTTGCTGGTGAAGGCTGCAGAGATTGTGGCTGAGAGAGCAAGAGAGGAAGCAGAAGTGTTGAGAGATGATGGTAAGGTGGAAGATAGAATGGTGACCGAATTGTTCAGGGTGCTGAAGCTGATGGAGATGGACATGGTTATGGTAAAGGCTGCAGTGAAGGACGAGACTTTGAGTGAGAGGCTTGAGCAGGCTAAAGCAAGGTGCAGGCAAGCTATACTTGTTGCTTTATCGTTTTGAAGCCTAAATTAGCAACAGCCCGGTTCATAATTTTTGTTTGGTTCAATGATAAAAAGAGAAAAAGGCTTCGAATTGTACATTACATTTTGGTAAGTGGGTCCTCCGACTTCGTAAAATTTTGCAAATGAGAAATATATTCGCTCACTTAGAGTTGGGTAACTTCAACTGTTGAGTAAAGTGAAATGAGATGGTTAAGTTTACAGGTAAAGGTTGCAGCTTCAAATCTTCTGTCTTAAAAGTGAAAACTAATCTGCATTGTTCATGTTAGTGAAACAGACAGCCATAGGAAGTATTCTTATAGAATATGAAGAGGTGAAGTAAACAACTTGCTCTGAGACAATGGGCACTGATATATTAACCAGCATTCGTTCAATTAAGTTAGATGTGTGGGACTTTTCCCACATGAAGGGGTCCTTTTCTGACTTATTTCTCCAGGTTTGATACAAAAACTTGCATCTCTAATCCTAATCATTGTGTTGATTTAAATATTCCTAAATCATTTCTTTTTCTTTTCTTTTTCTTTTCTTCCTTCTTCTCTAAATAAGTCAGTGTACATGATTCAATGATAGACCGAACATGAGGATCGTCTTTAGGAATTTTACGTCCCAAAACTTTTGCAGCCTTTCGGTCCCCTGCAGCCAAAAGGGCTTGATACATCCTGCAACATTCCAAGATTGAAACCGAAAGGTAAATGAAATTATTTTTCCTCCATGGAACAAAATTCTCAAGCCAGAGTGAAAGCAAAACTGGAAATTACCTTAAAAAGCTTAAGGTATTGTAAGGCAAGCCAGCGGCTTGATATTCTTGCCATACAAATAGGGAACTTTGCAGATCTTTGGCAGTGACACAAGCGTGGAGAAGAAAATCTAGACATTTTCGTGAAGGGGTGAGGCCAAGCTCACTCTTCATAGCATGAAGCAAATCTAGGCCAAACTCTAAAGATGTAGACTCCGATTCTGCTATGAAGGAAAACACCTACAAATTGGTCACAGCAAACCCCATGTATGGTCTTGTCAGTTTGAAACATACAGACTTTCATAAAATGGACATGTGAATGTACAAATATGATAACATACAGTTAGTATCAATATGGAAAAAGAAAAGCCTCGAAGGTCTGTAGAGCTAGTAATTTCCACAAAGAAAAAGATGGGGAAGTTCAATATGAACCTTCAAATTTGGTATTTAGACCTCATTTAAACTTCACAAATAATTTTCAATTTGCTACTGAAAATAATGCAAAAGTTGGATTCAGTGACTACCGCCAAATCCTGATCATCATCATTGAAAATTAGCAACTATACTCTAATGGCATCATAATGCCTGTGGAGGGCTGGTGATGCTGACCAAGGTGGTAAACCACAGTGAGTAGCTGAGGTTGGAATTGGACGACCATGGATGGACGGTGATAAATCTTGGGCTTTTGGGGTAAAGGTAAACTAAGAACATTTTTTTTCAAATAAAAGATAATAATAAGAAGAAAAAATTGGAGGTCTAAATACCAAATTGGAAGGTTCAAATAGAATTCATAGATCAGAAAGCAAAATAGATTCTCAAAGAGTTGGCAAAATTTAAAACTCTGATCACCCAAAGGTAGAGAATAATTTAACCAAATCATGGTGGATTGCTGCTTCCAAAATAAGATGTTCATTCACACATCATGTCTGAGAGAATAGAAACAAACCTTATCAAAAATTACTTCTAGAGCTAATTCGTCAGTACAGACCTGATCCCTGAGTTGCTCAAGCAAATTGACGGCAGGTCTAAATCAAATAACAGAGAGAAAGAGAGAGGCATTAAAACTAGGTGAAGCCAAAAACAATCAAATGAACAGAAGATACTGAACTTGGAGTATCCAACACAAAACCAACTGGTAATAGGTGGAGGCCCATGATTTCAGATATTGAAAGAAAATATCTATTCCAACTTTTCCTCAGCTTTTCTTCCCAACTTGCGTGGCACATGAAAAGGCCCATCACTTGGGAAAAAAGTTGAGAAAAAGAGAGAGTTAATACCCGATGTGAAATGTTATATTCTCAACAACTGCTGTATGAACTGACCTTAAATGCTTGTAACGAACACAATACAAGATAGTTCTCAAGCAACCATCAAGCCAATAGTTTGGATCATTTAGTGTCTCAAGTAGGAGGAGTAATCTGCTTAATGCTTCTTCATCAGATTGAAGGTGCTCCTAAGAGATAATTGACAAATAATTAAAATTGCTTTCACACAACAAAAATCTCAAGCATTAGTATAAGAACTTACGATAAGACTTATAACAGCTTTCGGCTCCAAACTGCATCCAGCTTGCTTGATCTCTTCATATGTATTAAATGCATCAGACAATTGCCCATGTGATGCAAGGGCTTGGACAAGCACACTTTTAATCTCATTGAAGCTCTTTACTGGAATTCCCTTGTCTAAGAGTACCTACATACGAAAGAATCAGTAAAAATATGTATTTTGTACAGACATAATAATCTCGTTAGTTATAGTTGAAAATTTATACGCAATTAATTAGTAAGGACTGAGGAGAACACTAAAACCTAGAATCCAGGCAAATACAAAATCATATGATTACCCAACTAAGAACAATGCACTGATAACACAATATACAGGTAACAATGCTAAAGCACATGAATTAAAGAATTATTAACAAAAAGGAAAAGAGACTAGATAGTGAAGAAAATTTTCAAATAATATTCCTTACTCTCCTGCCCTCTTTATGAAAAGTTCCTTATTGAATGTTATGGAGAAGAAATCAATTTACTTCACTGGAAAAAAAATTAAAAAGAAGTAAAGTAAGGAGGCAGACTATTTTATTTTGTTATACTCTGACAGGAAATGAGAATTATCTCAAATTATAGAAGTTTTGATTAATCGCTGCAGGCTGCAAAAAGAAAAAGAAAACAAAAGAAAAAAAAAAGGTTCAAGGCATTTATACAAGAAGAAAAAAAGAAAAAGAAAACAAAAGAACAAATGGAGAGCCTGCTGGTTTAAACAGTAATCACATAGTAGACAGGCAGACAACACTGTTTGGGATTGCTTCTCTAGAAGTGCTTTTGTTACGAAGCTTCCACTCAAAGCGGTGTAGTTAGAAGCACACAGAGGTTTTCTATACAAATTTCAAGCACTTTTAGTGCTTTTTCTACAAAGCACACACCAACTGCTTCATAAAAATCCACCAAAAAGCGCTTCTCTATCACCAAAAGCACTTCTAGTTTCTAGTTTTTTTTTTTTTTTTTGGCCAACCACTGTCAGAAACGCTTTTGATAGTCCAAAAGCACTTTTACCCATTTGAGAAGCAATCCAAAATGGAGCCAGCAAAAAACATGAGCACGAACTAATCTAGAAGTCCATATTCAATGATAAGCTAGAACATAATCTGCATGCATATGCTGTTACTGATCAAAGGTCCAACCTTAATTACAGTTACATAAAGTTACCTGCTCTTGGATAATACAGATGTTAGTACAGCAAAGTTGCCAGAAGCAGAGATACCTGTTTTGCCTTTTCAAACTGTCCACAAGCTGCATATGCATTTACAAGTGCCATGAAAACTTGCTTGGTAACTTGAATTCCAGATCGCTTCATTTCTTCATAATACTACAATCAGATGAGTAAATTCTCATATCACACTCATAAAGTGAATTGGACCAATCACTTGTGTCAACCGCAATATTCTAGGTTGAACTTTGTATGATACAACAGCAAGTCAGATATGGAACTTTTGCCTGAATAAAAATTTCAGATTACCATGTTTATGTCCTCTTCAGAGTTGCAGTTGGTTATTAGATGGCTGAAAGTGTGGGAATCTGGTTTTACATCTGCTTCTTTCATTTGTTTGAGAACCTTTAACCCACCGGACAAGTTCTTCTGCAGAGTATATAGGAAAAAAGTAAAGAAAAAAGGAAGTGTCAACCACGAAAATCATGGAAACTAGAAACAGCATAATAAAACATGTTAAATAATAACTAAATCATGTTAAATATGCCCATCTTGTTTGAGAATTTAAAAAAAGCAAGAGTATATATAAAGCTGGAGAAAAGAGAGAACATGAAAAGCATGTTAACCAAAGGAACGAGCACATGATGGATCTCATAAGACCAAGAACTAGTTACCTCTCGGAAATATCCAGCCATTATAGCATTGTACATGGCAGCTGTGGGCGTCAAATTCATTTTCTCCAAATCACTCAGCATGCTATAGGCACCCTCATACTGCAGTGAAAAGGAAATATGATAAGTTGTGGTATGGTACTGTTCAACTTCCATATTACAAGATTGTCAAGACATATATATTTGGCAGACAGCAACAAGGAAGAAAGACTTACATCCTTCATTTTCACACAAAGATTTATCATACTCCTGAAAGTTTCGCTATTGGGCTTCAAATTGCCTCGGCTAATCACTGAATAAATTTGGTGAACCTGAAAATAAGGTGGGCAAAAGAGACATCACAACAATGGAACAAAATCAAAAACATAAAGAAAGATCACTTAAACATCAGGCACGACTCCGACCATCGAAAGATATCCAACTACCAAAGACAGCCAGTAACAGGTAATGGAATAAACCTTAATGATTACTAAACTAATATTATGCACAAAAATGCAGAAGAAATCACTAAGATTTCCAGGTCTCAGACCTGGATACTACAGCAAGATAGCCCTATTTTTCTTCAAACTTTTAAATGCTGAAAATGTTATCATGAGGTTTATCATCTCAACCTTCAAGGCTGTTTTAACCAACAACAATAGTAAAATCTTGCAGGGTTCAATTTCAATCAAACACTGAATTCATTTGATTAACCCAAGTTAATATGGTGGAGGATACATTACTGTGTTAAAACACCACCACCGTCCATCAGTAACATTTATTCCAGCATGCCTCATCAAATTAACCTCCAATGGAGTAGAAAAGCTCTATCTAAGATGATCAAAAAAAATTTTGGAGCTAGAGAACAATCAACAATTTTTATTGTGGGCCAGAAAATAAATACTTTAAAATGCCCACCCCCACCTTCAGGGTTGAACAGAGGAGAAGAGTTTACAGTCTGGTGAAACTTTGAAGTTTGAACATGAGTAATAAAAAGGTCTGTATTTAATGTATAGGAAATCCAAAGATTACAGGCTTTGAACAATTCTCAAACAGTAAGCATTAGTTTGTTAAATTCATAACAAACAATTATAACAAGAACAACGAAAATAACAACAATTAGAACGAAGCAAAACTACGAATTTAACAAGAACTACGAAAATAACAACAATTAGGAGAGTTATTTTGCTCTATATGGGAAGTGGATGTCTGAGTTGGGGGATTAATCCGTGCCCACCACATGCTCAGACCCAACCCACCAATCAAATTTATCCACATTATTTCCCCGTCTTCCCACCACACCACCACCCAAGTACCCAACTCTGTATAATCAATTATTATTATGATGTAATAGTTAATACTAACAAGTTGGATCGAATAAGGCCGATTATGAAGGGTAAGACAACCCAACTCTTAAACTGACACCCTGCAGTATACCAGCCAAAAAGACTTCTCACCATGTTGTTTTACACACTGTAAAAGTATAAACCGGCCACAGAAGATGTAGGTTCTGTGTTATTTTTAGTTGAGAACTTATATGAGACATGGGGTCAATGAAGCTGAAGGTTGGAGAAGATAATCCAGTATGGTGAGAATTCCTTTTCTGTTTATGAATAAAGCAAGGGTCTTGGACTCTTGGCTTTGTCTGTGAGCCTTATAACTACTAAAGGTATTTTATCTAAGGGTCTTTTACCTATTAAAATTTCTAGCTTCTGGTGCCCGCTATATGGATAGCAGCCACCTTGTGTTTTTTTTTTTTTTTTTGAGAATCATGATTTATTACATTGGTAGATAAGAGAAACAGCAAAAGTCATACTACTTTTGTAAAATGGCCAAAGTCATACTTTATTCATGGACAATATATATATGTAGAATATTGCAACTTACCAGATTAAAGTCACAACTCTCACTACTAGCTTGTAAAATGGAGTGTAATGCCTCCATCGAAAATGTCAAACCCTGTTCAGACATCTCATTCACCAGCTCAAGAGCCACATGCACCTAGGTTAAATGAATGAGGAAAAAGAAAAAGGAAGGAAAAATAAATCGTTAAAGCAATCTTCAAACCAGGAAATGGTTTTAAAATATACAGGATAGCCAATTAAGTGAGCCAGAAAGCAAAGAGATTCCTATAATGTACTGTTCAATCTTTTTAGTCAAAAGATAAATCTTTACCTTAAGTGAACCGCAACAGTAGATGATAAGCTTCTCATATGACACAGATGAAGGTGTCACCTCAAGTTTTGTGTGCAAGTTTTTAAATTTTGAAATGACATCCTCAACCTGAAACACCCATGATTAGTATAAACCCAACTCTTGTGAGATACATCATACACGTAAAACACCATTTCTGAATTAACATTAAAAATTCAAGGCATCTACTCACTTAATAATTTTTAATTACAGACTTACTGTTGAATTTTCTTATGCAGATATTCACAGAACATGTAGAAACTTATACCAACAAGAATATGTATCATTCCAAAATAAGAAATGGCCTTCTACTAGTTAGGAGAATGATATTTTCCTAAAACCAGAGGCTAGATCTTCAAGATCCACAACTACAATGATGACATTTAGATTCAGAACAAGTGGTTTCTTTGTCATTGTGAGGCAACCACATTTTCTAATTTTCTATCGAGAAGAAATCAACATAATCAAGACAAACTCAGAAAAAGTACATGCTGACATAATCAGGACAAACTCAGAAAAAGTACATGCTGACAACAATAAGTCCACACATGAAAAAAGAACTACACAGCAAGTCAACAACACTTCTGTGGATTCATCTTTTCCTCAATTAAAGCACAAAGTCTCTTATTCAATTAAGATACACATGAAGTTTGAATTGCGTGACCCAATCTTTGATGAAGGATACGAGCAGAATTGAGTTAATAAAATTGAAAGCTTTTGCTTCTCTCCGGGTTTGTGTGATGCAACCTAATCTTAGGTGTGATGCCTAAAACCTCTGGGTGTGATGCCTAGAAACCCTACTGGTGTGATGCTTGTAGCCTTATCCCTTTCTTAAATTTCCCTTACTCAAAATCCCTTTTCTTTCTACAATTGAGACTGCTGCAAACAAACCCTAGTTCTACAGTTCTTTGGCTACTTGTCCTGCATCAATCTTGGCACACAAAACATCTTTTTTCATTATCTAAGTGCAACCAAAGAAAAAAAAAATCATATTCTTAACTACCACTAGAACAGTCTAGAAACTACTGCGTTCTCCCACAAATTATGATTAGGTTTTCTACCATCCTACGTTTAGTTTTAATTTTCTCTATCAATTCTCTAAGGAATGCAAAGCCAGAATAAAATCTATGTAACCTGAAGGGAAGTCGTTTATTCAGCAACTCCTACCTCTAGTGGAAAAAACCAGTCCTTAATCACATCCCCTTTTCCTACCAAATGCCCGTAAAGTTAAATTCATGACCCTCAAACCACGGGGAGAGTTTTAAATACGTAAACTTGGAAAGATCCAGCACAGACATTCAGTCCTTTCAATAGCGTTCAGAGGTGCGCCTCACAGCAAAGTGGCACAAAATGGTCTCCTTTCACATGTTTAAAGACATGTACACCTCAGTTAAGAGGCGCTCAGGGTCTCTCTGCTGCACAAAGTTCCCAAAAGGATTTTGTATGCCTCATTCATGGAAGCCTCGTTCAAGAAGTGTCCACCTATTTTCTAAAGGGTATGACTCTTGCACATTAACATAGTAAGTGTACATCTCGTGGGTAGGGTTTTCAAAAGCCGCAAGGTCAAAACACTGATGTCTGGCCATGGCTTTATTAGTGTTATAGCAAAAAAAAAAAGGTAATAATAATGATGATGATGGCGATGAATTATCATCATGATCATACATTCATACTACTACTACTACTACTACTAATAGCAGTTCCCATAAGACAATTGTGCACAATTTTTACAAAGAAGCAAACTGCATGAAAAGCAGAAGTGCCTCCTGTAATTGTGGACTTCAGAAAATTACCAGCAGCATTCATGAGAAGGTCCTCACCGCTAAATTCGGAATGCCAACAACATAACTATAGATCAAGTTTGAAGTATTCCCTGCTGCACAGTCTGCATCAAGGAAAATAATGATGTTGCTATAAGCACTTTCAGGTCATAAATGTTAAATACTAAGGAATCAATGTAACACTCATCGATTTCTATTTTGCTAAAGTAAAATCAGTTATAAAATGTATTTTCAATTACTGAATCTTATATTGCAACGCAAAAAATAGAATCCACAGGTCAGGAAAATATAATAATCATGAACATACCACTGGCTTTAAATTCCAGAAGGACCTTCTCTGCAAAAGACTCCAATAGGAGCCTTCCCAGGCATTTAAAGATACGTGCCACAAAATCCGGTGATGAGAACTTTGTGATGTCCATACTTTCTAAGAGCTTCAAAATCTCCTTCGTCCGGTCACTTTCACAAAGTGCTAACAAATAATTCTCTGCAACACAAGTTAAATCCAGTTAACTTTTCATTGATGTCACACATTTTTTGTGATAAAAACTTATTAAGGTTTAGAAAAGACCAGTATCCATTTTTCAAATCCAGATTATCAGATGCACAAGGTATCAATGGTGGACACATTTGATAAGCTAAATGCTTGACACATCACTCAAGAATTACAGTACATTGCAACCATGTCATCCATAGAGTTGTTAATCTGAATATTCAGTTAATATTAATATTGGCATATAGTTTTTTTTTTTTTTTTATATACCAAAACTGATGGCGTCAGTCACTCCATTTAAAATCTGAAACTATTTACTTTGAATTTTAAAGAATGAACATCCGAGATTTTGAATTCACTTTCCATTCTCTCTAATCAGTGAGTAATCCAGCATTCTAGAATTTGTCATAAATAAGTGAACCAAAATAACAAGATATATATTTCTGCTCTTCATGCGTCATTGCATCTCAAACACATAAAAAAGCCGCTCATCCAAGAAGGTTGTTTGAAAAGAGAGACC
This sequence comes from Rosa lucieae, assembly GCA_024704745.1. Classification (NCBI taxonomy): domain Eukaryota; kingdom Viridiplantae; phylum Streptophyta; class Magnoliopsida; order Rosales; family Rosaceae; genus Rosa; species Rosa lucieae. Next base: position 31,074,174 of record CM045495.1, on the reverse strand, counting down.
AACTCACTTAGATGTGACAACAAAGAGAATGAAAAGGTGAATTCTGCATTCCATTTCTTATCTTCTTTTTCTTTGTTAAGAGTATAGATCTTCATTATCAGAAAAAAAAACAAAACAAAAAAACCACACGCACACACTAAATGGCAAGGAATGTCAAAGAGAACTGCAATAACTAGAAAAGTAATAGTTATTATGTCTGAGCAAACAATCTTTCTAGGCAATAAAAGTTTAATTTGAACTGGGCTAAAAATAATAGATAGCCTGGAAAGTGTACGCACTTACCTTGTAAAATTGACTTGTTTACTCCATCGTAACTCTCAATGTCATTACAGAGCTCTTGAATCTTTTTTTCATCATTGACTCTGATCCACAACATCATCTCATAGTATCCTAATCTTGAAACTGACAAAGGGTTGTCATCTTTGATAACTCGGCAGAAAAAGCAAAACTCTTTTCTCATACCCATGTCGATAAGATATTCAAGAAACGGACCATATGTTTCCTCTTCAAGCGGGAAACCCTGTTCCTTCATTGACTTAAAAATTTCAAAAGCCAACTGCATATGCTTTTCTCCAACTACTTCATCAGGAGCAATCCTAGCTCCCTCTATGCATCTCTTTATCAATGCATTACATTCTTTCACACCCGTTTCTCTTCCCAATTTGTCAAACACTTGAATAGTGGTTTCAGTCCCTAACCTATTGGCACACATGTCGACTAACTTATCAAAACGGATACCCTGAGTGTTGCCGAAAGCAAACCTCTGCTTCCTTTCGCGACTAACTTCTTTGCGGCGCAATGGCATCGCACTATGGGATAAATCTGGAAACCATGGTAAGTCCAATTCCCTCTCCAAAGATTCTGCATCATCGATTTCCTGGATATCAGGATAAGTACCACCTGAAACAAAACACATATATTAAAATGCACATTTCGGCATCAGATACATTAAAATGGTCAAGCTTTTTTACGTAAACGACTGGGTATATGGCGATCAATGCCGATACTCCTATGCTTTCTTAGCAACCAAGAGGAACATGAAATGATTATTCTCTTTTCATTTTCAAGTAAAATTAACAAAACATTTACCGCACAGTATTGAATAAATGTCCCCAGAGAGCTGCCTAGTCGAATCTTCTGCATTCAAACACGAAATCCATATTTCAAAATCAACAAACGCAACTGAACCAGCCACAGTGAGAAAGCAGAGTAAAGAATTGAAGCCTAACACCATTTCAGCTCAATTTTGGAAGATTTTTTTTCATTCCTAACAAGCTTAAACCAGTATTTAGGGTTTCTAATTCTCCATTTTCGTTACAAACAGTGACGGAAACAAAGGAAGAGTTAGATTGACGATTACCGGAAGCAGAGACGAATTTGAGAGTGGCGTCCTCGGCGGGTGAGGGTAGCGATTTGGCGGAGGAAGAGGAGGAGGAGGATTTGTATTTGATGGCTGAGCGAAAGAGAGTGCTTAGCTTCTTGGCTTTCATCTCATTCTGGGCTTTACTGCGCTTTCCCTCTTTGCCTTTTGCAGTTTAACTACTCTCACCTCTCTACAAGTGAAAATGAAAATCAAACTAGTGTTAATCTTTTAACAAAAAAAGGTTTTTTTTGTATGAAATTATGAATTGAGTATATAACCGTGTAACTAAATGAGGTTAAGCTACTTTTTAGTTCTTGGGAAAGAGGTTAAAAGCTAATTTTAGACTTGAATTTGAGAATTTTTTGATTTGATCAATTAACAAAGTTGGGAATATGATTGATTACACATATTTTTTTTTTAAATTAAAGGATTAGGTAATATTAGCTCTTCAAAGACAGACACTATAAGTCATAAGGCACACCCTCAATCCCCAAGGTAAAAGGTCTGCCACTCTATAGCAGTCTACCGCCTATTCCTTTAATTCAACTTATTGAAAGAAAGAAAAATACACGAAGTTGGGGGACATCAAACCAAAACCCAACTATGAACATGACCAGAAGAGACAGACCTCTTAACTGGTAAGCGTAAGTAACTAAAAAATAAATATAAGGGAAAAAAATACAAATAATACCCAATCTATGGCCCACTAGTAACTTCAGTACCCAAGTTTTCAAAACTATCATAATGGTACCCCAAATATCCTGCTCGACCCAACTTTCATACCCGCTGTCCATGACGGCGTTAACTATCATGCCACGTGGCATTTTCTTAGGGTAAAACCGACCCTCTGTCTTTACCTCCACCATTCTCAGTTCCCACCATGGTTGCCATCTTCAGATCCAAACGCAGAGGAGACCAAGGCTAATCGGCAAGCATCTTTAGGGGAGGTTAGGGAAAGAATATAGGCTCAAATCCATTTTTCAATTACAACCCAAAGAAATCTTGTGTGTATGTTTCAAATGGAAAATTTGGAGGAAAAAAATTCTATTTTCAACTAGAGAGAGAGAGAGAGGGAGAGTTTAGGGAACTCGGTGAGCGATCTCGGTGGCGGAATCGCTGGTTGAAGCCCCACAACTGGCCAGACCAGCACACCAGGCCGAGCACAGGTTCCAGCAGCCCCGCGCCTCCTCCTCTCCAGCCCAGCCCCCCGCCGCAACCCCTGTCGCGAAGCCCCACAGCCAGCCAGACCAGCACACTAGGCCGAGCGCTGCCCAGCCTCACCTAGCCCCCCCCTCTGCGCTTACATCTCCCTCCGCGCTACTGCCCCAGCATCTGCGGCCTGCGCTTGCGCAGCCCACCCAGCGCAGCAAGCCTACAGCCTGCCCACCCTCGATCTACCAGCAGGGGAAGGAAGAAGAAGAGAGAAAAGAAAAAAAGGAAGAAGAGAGAAAGAGTGGAAAAAAAAAAAAAAAAATTGGTGACCCAGCCCAAAGAGAAGAAAAAAAGAGAGAAAGATGAGTGATGCCTGATCAGATCCAAGAAATGAAGTTAATTTGCCCAAATTCTGGGTTTCATTCTTTTGCCAATGGTCTGGAGAAGATGATGACAGAGTTAGGAGGATGAAGAAGATGAAGAGAGCTTGAGGAAGAAGAAGAAATTTAGTGAAATGACGAAAATACCCTTCAAAGTTTGACAGTTGACTAACTCTGTAACGGCCAACAGTGTTTTAGGTACTAAAGTTGGGTCGGGGTCCGAACTTCAGGTACCATTGTGATAGTTTTGAAAACTTAGGTACTGAAGTTACTAGTGGGCCATAAATTGGGTACTGTTTGCATCAACATGAGCAGCACCAAAATTTGCAAGCTTGTCAGCAAGACAATTAGCCTCCCTATAAATATGGGAAACATGAAAAAATTAATATTACGAACAATATGCTCCATGCTACCCAAAGTCCCCAAGAAACTAATTTCGGGTTTTTGAAATAATGCAACACCAATATTGAGTCTGTTTCATGGCATATGTAAGTCCAGTTACGAGTCCAAGCAACCTTTAGGCTGTGTTTGTTTTCCTTCATATAAGGACTAGATAGGAAAATAAAAGTCAAATCTGATCACTAGTTATGTTTTGAGGCCCAGATATGGTTGGGCCGGAAATCTGGTGTCCTAGCAGACATGGATAACAAATCCATTTAGGATGGTATCATAAAACAAATCCATCTTCTGATTTCTCTCTCTCGACTCATTCTGACCACGGAAAACGCTCTAGACGTTCATCTTGCTCTCTGCTCCGTCCCAATTTTCCCAAGAACTAAAAAGTCTTTTAACCTCATTTAGTTACACGGTTATATACCCAATTCATAATTTCATACAAAAAAAACCTTTTTTTGTTAAAAGATTAACACTAGTTTGATTTTCATTTTCACTTGTAGGGAGGTGAGAGTAGTTAAACTGCAAAAGGCAAAGAGGGAAAGCGCAGTAAAGCCCAGAATGAGATGAAAGCCAAGAAGCTAAGCACTCTCTTTCGCTCAGCCATCAAATACAAATCCTCCTCCTCCTCTTCCTCCGCCAAATCGCTACCCTCACCCGCCGAGGACGCCACTCTCAAATTCGTCTCTGCTTCCGGTAATCGTCAATCTAACTCTTCCTTTGTTTCCGTCACTGTTTGTAACGAAAATGGAGAGTTAGAAACCCTAAATACTGGTTTAAGCTTGTTAGGAATGAAAAAAAATCTTCCAAAATTGAGCTGAAATGGTGTTAGGCTTCAATTCTTTACTCTGCTTTCTCACTGTGGCTGGTTCAGTTGCGTTTGTTGATTTTGAAATATGGATTTCGTGTTTGAATGCAGAAGATTCGACTAGGCAGCTCTCTGGGGACATTTATTCAATACTGTGCGGTAAATGTTTTGTTAATTTTACTTGAAAATGAAAAGAGAATTATCATTTCATGTTCCTCTTGGTTGCTAAGAAAGCATAGGAGTATCGGCATTGATCGCCATATACCCAGTCGTTTACGTAAAAAAGCTTGACCATTTTAATGTATCTGATGCCGAAATGTGCATTTTAATATATGTGTTTTGTTGTTTCAGGTGGTACTTATCCTGATATCCAGGAAATCGATGATTCAGGTGGTACAGAATTATTTAATGTACAGAGGAGATTTGTTCATAATATGATGTACAGAAGAGATTAAATTAAATGCATACCTGCACTGTAGACAGTTAAACTATCTGAGAGCACACTGTTCCCAAAATCTGTAAAGTAAAATAGCAACATTTAACACTCGACGCTTGAATAAAAATAAAAGATGAAAACTGATGAAACCAGTGACTAATATTCTAACAAAAATTTAGAATGTATACCTGAATGCAAATAAAAGATGAAGACGATGCTGAACAGCAGACCAAGGAACAGTGGCAAAGTAATACTACACGAACTTCTTTGCATAAAATCTGTAAAAAGTGAACAAAAGTGCAACAAAATCATCGAATCAGTCATATATGCATGACTGAAAACAAATTTCAATACTAACATTCCTATGAGTCAAAGCGCATGAAGAACCAGAAAAAAAAAAAAAAAAAGAGTAAACTCAACCACATTCTTGATTAGATTATCATGTCATGTTGGTTAAGATTCTTGTTCCTTTATGTGTCAACTTAAATTTTTATTTGGACTTGCTAGATGCAGGACAGAACACACTGGAGAAGCTGAGGCTTGCAAACGTTGCAACTGTAAAAAAATCAAAACGCTTCAAATTGTAAGTTCTTCATGTCCCTTTTACTAAAACATAATACTCTGTTGCTTACATTGAGATGAGGGATTTGGTTGAAAGATTCAACCGAGATTTGACTGGTTGATTAATCTATTATCCGTGTCACAATATATTGGCTTACTTGGTACATTAGCAAAGCGATATCTCTGATAGTAAGTGAAACTACAGACTTTACATTGATATAGATTGGAGCACAAACGAAGAAGAAATCTAGCATAATGTCAACTCACTCATGTTTCATTGGAATATCACAAATTAGAAAATAGGGGAAAACACAAAATTAAGTAATGAGCACAACGTAGAAACTAAAAACAACATTACAAAAACATAAAAGAGGAAAGACAGAATGTTACCTGATACAGAGATGCCAAAAGTCAGACTCAACTTCTATCAACACGGTCCACACCTATAACAGAAACAAATACCCAATCAAAATCAAATGCTGAAAATACAGAACAAAACCATTTGAAAAGAGCGCTACCTTAATTTCAAGGGCCAACCTACAACTCTGTTAACATATATATTTGGGCAGAGGAAACATGTAAGAATAGAGCATGGTTCAGTTGACAAAAAGATTTTACATGCAATATTCAACTTGAAGAAAATAGAAACAGAGGAATTCCAAGCCTTCTCAGAGCAATTCAACCTTAGAAAACTGCAAAACTGTAAGATCTCAATCAAAATTACTGATTCCCATACCAGAATTTCACTTTCAAGTGTATGGATATAATTTTGGAGGTTGTGTATGGATAAGCAGAGTAAAATTATAGAGGAAAAATATGTGAAGACTAAAACTTAAACCCATAATCCGACATAACAGAAGAACACTCAAGTCCTACCAAAAAAAAAATGTCATCCTGTAATCTTCAAGTTTGTACTTTTTTACACCCACATTTACTTAATAACTATTAGCAAGAAGAACAAAACTAAAAAGTCCGATTCTATTTAAAGACGATTTAGTTTCATAAAGACCTTATATGAATTTATAGAGTTAAAAAAAAAAAATCAAAGCATTTACATTCCTAAAGACTATAATGGATTCAATAAAATAATTCAATTAATTGAAGACCATAACAAAAAGAATGTTGGAGACAATGTTTCAAAAATACGATCAATATGAACATGTCTACAATTTTGACCAAAGGTGTTGTTGAATATGAACGTCTATAAACTCGATCAATATTTTTGATAAAACGTCTTACAACTAAATAATCAGTTCACATATGAATTGAAAAGGCAAGAGGATTACCAAGTTGATCACCTCTGATGACAAAAGTTGATTCAATCGTTCAAGTATAGCTGATAATACAAACAGTAAATTGATCAGTTAGTTATGTATAAACTAAATATAAAAAAGTAAAACAACAATGAACTCATTTGGCATATAATAGTGATAAACTGATAGAGAACACTTCTAGACATATAATGATTATAAAGTCAAATGATGAAACACCTTAGAGAAGTAAATGATTGTCCACACTATGGATTAAATTCATCGAAGAAAAGAATATTATAAACATCTGGCAAGTTTATAAATATGCTCATAGTCAATAGTTTTAAATAATCTGAGAAACTCTATTTTCAAACCATGCAACATGCGACTTCTCCAACTTTTTAAATCTTTAAAGTTACTTTGGATTTCTTAGAAGAAAAAGATAATAGATGCATAACTTTCCAAGCAAACTTTCTTTACTTACTGGCAGTGTTAGTAATACCATCACAAATCATAAAACATAGAATTACAAATTGATCAAATTAAGTAGATCCAAATGGTTTGGCACTCATCCACCAGCTGACTTGTAACTTTTACAAAGACTACAAATCATGCAAAACCAGTTTGAGATACCAATAAAAGAGTGAAATTAACCACAACCCAATATCAAAAAGACCATAATCAATACATCTGTTAATTCTGAGAGCACAGAATGGTTGAAAGAAACAATATCACTGACAAAATTTCAGATAAAAAGAATAAAAAAATAAATAACAACAACAAATCAAATCAGTTAAATGATTAGAATACCTTATCTTCAGACTGCCGCTGCTGCACCTCGATAACAAAGGGGGGCCAATGCAGTGTACCTGAACAGGACACAATCAACATTCTCCAGTGAAAACAGTGCATTAGAAGAGGAAAACCCTAAACAAAAACACCTGATGAAATATTTTGCCAGTAATACTTTTCCTGACACAATTACCATTGAAACACAATTTACATCTGAAAACCAAAAATGGAGTGAACATATAGCAAACAAAGAGAAAATTATAAAAACAGAAAGGAAAATCCCATCTTGATCCTACTTTCTTTCTTTCTTTCTTTCTTTCTTTTTGTCCCAACCAAACAATCCTGAGAAGATTGAACCCAAAACAATCCTACTTTTTCTTTTCCATCTGAGAGAATTACTTCCGGATACAATCAAATCAATGAATCAACATAAACATTATTGACGAAGAAAAATTACCAGCTAAGGAACCCTTGCACTCCAACCAAATAGTAGCCAACTGCAAGACAACCATAATAAACAGAAATCAGATAAATTGGAACTCTTCTGTGCCAATGAAGACAAAATACGACTTCAAAAACAAAAAAATTAAGTAATTGCTAGGCTAGTGGAACACCAGTTATCGATACTTGATCATTAATCAGAATGATCATCAAATTTCCCTCATTAAAACTGCATTTCTAAAAGGGTCACCACTTCCCCAATTTCAAGTGACAATGGCTGAGCCTAATGAAGAGTGATATATCAATTCTCAGTTTTCTCTTGTGCAAACTGAGAAAGAAATGAAAGCTAATGCCTATATAGATGGGATCAGATCAGAAGAGATTAATTCAGATGGAGCCAGTTTACATTCAAATGCGAGAAGCTACTACCACGCGGTTCCAACTTCACCAAAAACAAAACAATGGAAAACCCAGAAATTCGAAACCCCCAATTTCCATCCAAAGACCACAACTTTAAACAAAACCCAGAATGACCGAGCCCAGAAGAACTCGAATCAAGACAATATTCAGATCCGGATGCAATCAGACCTGAGAATTAGATGAGAGAATTACCGGACTAAAGGTTCGAACTTTGGAACCCTAGCTTGAAATTGTCGGATTCAATTGGATTGACTCGGCGACGACCCTACAGTTTAGGGATTTGCCTCTGATCTCCCTCTCTATCTCTTCGTGCAAAGCAAAGAAACACACCCGATTTCTCTCTCTCTCTCGATCGTTCTTGATAATTGAAAAAGATGACTACAGGACTGTAGAAGAAAGGGGAAATCAACGGGAAGACGCGATATATCCAACTCAGTGGCAGAGCTGCAAAAAAATCTCAAGCGAGGGCAAAACCGCCAATTCGAAATGAACAGTGCTTAGGAACAGTAATGAACAGTGCTAGAAATAGTGATTCGGCTTTAGATGTACTAGAATAGGTGCCCGCGCGTTGCTGCGGGTGTTCAAACAAAATCTGCAAGTTTCGCCTGCTAGAGACTTATGTTTGGAATTAACATTACCATTGATATAAATGTTGTTGACATAGCTAGTCAAAAATATATTGTTCTACACTCGTTTCCCCTGGTTATGTTAAGCTAAACCCCATGCGTTACAGCCGACCGCGTATAACACACCGCCCGAGCTACAGAAAGAAAATAATGAGCAGACCATGTCACTGGCAGACCACTTCATCTTTTTGCTTGTCTCGCAGATCACTTCCATCTTTTTGGTTGTCATTCATCCGCTGCTGAAAACAATTGCCTACAGATTTGGAAGAAGAAAAACGTGGTGATGAACAGATTTGTAATGCAAAGCTTAGCAACAAACCACTGATAACTGAAGCTAAAAATAGAGCCAAGTAAAGCAACTACCAAGAAAACAAACATAGCAAAATTATCAAAACAAAACTGCTAACTCCCTTTTAATCAGTATAGAAGGCTAATCAATTTAAAACTGATTTTCTTCTTTGCAATGATATAAATAACTGCATTATATTTCCAAGAGAAAAGAGCAAAATCAACATGCAAACATGTCAAGCTACTGAGTCTATAAGTACAGCAATATCACCAAAAGAGATATGCAACATAACAAACCCAATATGATAATCGCAAACCCCTGCATTATCAGACAGCCTTTACTGACAATATCTATCATGAAAAAAGAAATCCCACAGTCACACAAATCCAGACCTAATGATTATTATACTGGTGTTGAAACTCATTCTCTCGCATCAATTCCAGCAAGTTATCTAAAAATTGAAGCTAAAGAAGACCCACCTTGTTTGAACCGCTTATATAAATTCCAAATTTTGTACAAAAAAAAAAAACCAAAAGAGAAAGAAAAAACAAAGGAAGAAGAAGAAGGTTAAACCTTCAATTGTAGGACTCAACATGGACATAACATAGAAGTAATTTTTTATTTCAAAATTTCATACATTGTAAGTCGAACAAAATTTTGCAAGAAACAAAATTGTGCAAGAAATCAAATGTGCAAGAAATACAAAATGCAGAGAGAAATTGACCCTTGCTATCTTTGAATTTATCATAATGCAATCATCTCTAATAACAGTTTCTTTTCTAGCAGATATATTTAGATGGTATATCTTCTTGTTTTAATACTTTTCAATAACGAAAAACTATAAACAGCTGTAGTAAATCAATAACATCCAACAAAAGAAAAAACTCAGACTTTAAACACTGATCTTCTAAGAAATGAATCACTTCAAACAGGAACAGTAGTAGTAAGCGAAACCTGCAAGCAAAATCAATGACAGCCCAACATCAAGAACAGTGTAACCAAAGACTTACTCTTTCTGATCAAGTACTCAATTTTGAAGAAGGCAAGTACAACGTGTTCATGGGATTAGAATTTGAATGAAAAGAAGTTTCTTGGGTACTTCACCTCTGAAGATAGAATGCTGATATATAAATAGTTCAAAGAGAAACAAAAGCATTTTAAATGAACATGGGTATATATCATGAAAAGAACATGGGTTGGGAGGATAGACCAGTATAGATGTATGAATGCTCCAAGTTGGGATACAAATTTATATAAGATGATGATACAAAGATGCCTTTAAACGAATTGTTAAGGTTATACAAATAGCAATTTCAAGCAGAGACATGAGAATACCAAAACAATGCAAACAATTCATGTTATATTTTTTCTTTATAAGCTACAAAACCCAATTAAAGGCCTGAAACCAGTATATACAGATCTGCATGGCAAGTCTATATATGCGATGAAACCCAATTAAAGGTCTCCACCGACACCAAAAATCAGAGCTTTGCAATTTAGATTTTACGTTTATAAATTATACTGCAAGACAAATATCTATGAGCAAAACCGGCTTAGCTTTTTACCAAACTTACATATCACCCATAATGAATCAGATCAGAGCAACAGTTCTCATGTTAATCAAAAGAAAATGCTGTCAAGAAATTTGAATCAAACTAATCATTCTCTCCAATGCAATGAATCAAAGTTAAGACATAGCCTTTATTTGCAGTTAAATTCCATAGTGAATCCACAGTAAAAATCAAAACCGTACCTTGCAACCTTTCCAATCAATCACCAGATTCCCAAAGCCGAAGATAAACCAAATCCCTAAAACGTCAAGACCGATATAAAACCTATACAAAACAGCATAATCTAATTGAATCTCGTTTAAGAAACTCAATATCCAACCACCTATGCTATGAAATTATCTACAAAATTTCAAAAAAAACACTCACCTGGAATACAGACGATCTCACAAATAAATCACTTCGAAGAAACAGTAGGAGCAAGCAAAACCTGCAAGCAATCAATCACAACCCAATATCAACAAAAGCATATTCAATACATCTGCTAATTCTGACAGCACAAAATAATTGAAAAAAAAATATATATAACTCAGAAAATTTCACACAAAATCACATATATAAATACACAAAAAATCAAAAATCAAAACACTCACTCGAAACCACAATATTAGACAACTGAAAAAAAAAAAAAACCAAATCAAACACGTACATCTTCTTCTATTGAAAGCTTCCTCAACCCAAACCTTCCCCAGAAAAAAGGACCAAAATCGTGAATATCTCCTCTTCTTTTTCCTACCCCAACGATCTATGATCAAATCCCAAATTTTCTATCAAATCTAGTACATAAACACTGAAAACGAAACCTTTTGTACTTGTTATCAGCCCAACCGTAGTATCTGGCAGCTTGAGGGATGCAGTTGAAACTGTGAAACAATCAAGATCGATCTGCGTTCGATAACTTTGTTCAATAGAAGCTTCCCGAACAATTGACGATATCGATAAGGGAGAGCTGACAGTGGGATTCACGGCGGAGATCCAAATTGAGAGAGCAATCTTGGTTATATGGTTACACGGCTGTAGAAGAAACCTGTTCGTCGACTATATTGATATGGGAGAGCTGAGAGTGAGATTCACGGCGGAGATCCAAATTGAGAGAGCAATCTTGGTTATATGGTTACACGGCTGTAGAACAACGAAGAAACTAATGGAAGCGTCTGGTAGGTCAATGGCAGAGTCGTTAAAAAAATAAGAATGAGGGCAAAACCGTAATTTTCTCATGTGAACAGTGATGAACAGTGCTTAGAAACAGTGATGAACAGTGCTTAGGAACAGTGTAGGACGCTTAGTATATAGCTAGGAATAGTTGCCCGCGCTTTGCCGCGGGAATTAGAAACTGAAACTTAACTGAAAATGAAAGAGTAGAAAAGAAAGTGTAAATACAGGTTTGAAAGTACAGAGTGAATGTAGGAGGTTGGCAAGCTACCACTTATCATTTGTGTGGTCCAAGTTCTATATAGAACTTCAACTCATCCTGTAAAAACATCTAATGCTCTGATACTTTTTATAATGCGGGATGTATCGTTATTAATGGATTAGATGTTGCTACATTATAAATCAAGGATCTCAGACAAAATTGTACAATATGACAAAATTGTACAATATCATCATTGCAGATCATCTAAAACAAAAGATGAATTAAATCATTCCCTAGCTTTGAGATCTTATCAAAGTTTCTACCGGCAACATTTTCCATTATAGTAGTTTTCAAAAAATATGCTATCTTAGTTTAAGGTCAACTTGGTCACAATTGCTGCTGGAATATTTTCCAAAAAATAGTTGTTCCAGGTGTTATATACAAAAGGTGTTAGCCTATCAAAAGTTGGTCATGGAGTCTCTCCAAAAACATTGCTTGCTACAGTTCTATCTATACAAAAAGTGGTGCAGCAACAAATAGTAATTCAGCAGGGAATAAAATTTAGAAAAGGAGACTGAAACAGTGAGCACTGACCAGGATCACACTGCTTATAAAATTTCTTCAAAATCTGCAAACAAAAATCGAGAGCAAGGAAAATTCATACTCAATATCCAGAAAATTAATGGGAAATGTTGGGAGAGAAGTACTGGTTGTGAGGGACTAACCAAATTTCCTCCACTCTGTGGACAGAAGCTCTTCTCCGAACAATTTTTGGGGTGTTAGGACCATACCATTCTAAATAAATTGTTTAACTTCAGAATATTTTATGTTGGAGGCAACAGGCTTTATCTCCTACAAAGTGTAATGCACTCCTAGTGATACCCTGATAAAATAGAAGATAGGTTAGTCTGAGACAGCTTACAGAAGAGACCTTCATATATATTTGAGCTGACTTTCTACGTTTACTATAATGGTATTCATAAGTCACAATCTCCACATTACTGGGTTGGTGGCTTGTGCTATTTCTGAATGATCGTGCTATCATGTAGTTAGTGACTGTAAATTTCTTTGGTTGTTTGTGCTATTTCTCAGTGATCAGAAGTTCAGAACATATAAGGACACTTTGCATCCAACACCAAATTGGTGATCTTTTAATAGTGACACTTTGCAAACTCAATTTTTACTTGCTAAATTGCTAACACGCTAAGAAAGAAGGGTATTATGTATATTGTTATGCTTGAAGTGCAGAAAACTTTGTAGCTTGAAGGCTTAACTATCCGTCATGAATTAGTGGCTTACCTATTCAAGATGATTCATGTGCTGCAGCCAAGTCCGAAAACAATTGTGTCCTTATCTGTCACAATTACAATAAATATGAGATATGGTGACCATTAGTGTTAATAGCTAATCTGCAAAATTGGCTAATGGCTTGTACATACGGCTACGATAGTATGATTTCGCTTAAACTTGGGTTGATTATTCCGCAGCAAAAAACAAAAGGACCATATATACTTTGTCTGAACTTCAGCTATTTGCATAAACAACAATGAAAAAGAACTTACGGCCCTGTTCGAATCAATAAACAAAGAAGATCTCTAAAACACCAAAACCCATATCATATACAAATCTGATATAAAAAGCAAATAATGATTGCAAAGTGATATAATCGAAAGAGCAAATAGTCATTGGAAAGAGCCGTGAAAAGTATTGAAAAGTACAGAACATATTGATCTCAGTACATAGTAACTATATCAAGACGAAAATATTCTTCTGTATAGTAATCTAAAACTTATAAATCTCAGTGCATAAAGTGAATTCGAATTTCTGTTTATGATTGAAAATATCTATCTCTTGATTTAGAAAACTCATGAGATGCAACTTCTGGTACCGAAAAACATGAATTCAATTGAAGTAAGAGATCCATAACTCATGAGATGCATAATTTAAAGGAAAAAAGAAGAAAGACAATGATCGATAATACTAACCCAGTTTCTATGGAGATTCACGTTGATGGGAGACGTCAAACAATGGAGAACCTGATGTCGACTTAAATGGAGACTTCCCGAAGACGCTGGTAAGTCAATCTTATCCTTTATAGTCAGAGTTCGAATGGTAGCAACGTAAATTGGCAGAACAGGGATCAGATAAGTGTAGAATCTGATGAACACGACAAAAAGACGTGTCTCTGGTACAATCTGGAAACCTAGGTTAACTTCTTTTTTTGAAACTGAAATTTGTCTTGTTTGAAATTGTCCATGCTTTGTCCTAAAACTCCAAATCAAATTGAATGTTTCAAACCGATTGAAACATTGAATGATTTTTTTCCGATTGTTCTGAACATTCTTTTTTTTTTTTTTCTTTGCTTGCATTGACTTTTGTTTGCTTGTGCATTGACTGGATATCAAAAAGTGTAAAATACCAAAGTAAACATTCATTTTATCACATAATCAATTAAATATGAAGATGTGTGTCACGTAAAGTGTATGAAATCTTAGTCTAGAATAAACAATATTTTTGATTGGATTAAAGTATAATGTGATAGAAATCAATTTTATAAATTTTGTAACACATCTTTGTAAACTATGTTTTTAGTATATCTATTTGGAACATTATTGTTATTATTTATTAAAATTTTTAATCCATTTCTTGAAGTAACTCTTGAAAGCGCAACATATAATTGTCCGTGAGTGAAAACAGGTTCTGATAAATATATGCCAACTTGATTCAACGATTGACCTTGGCTTTTATTAATAGTCATAGCATAACATGGTCTCACTGGAAATTGTCTTCTTTTTAAAATAAATGGCCATTTACTTTCAGATGCAGTAAGAACAATCCTTGGTATAAAAAATGTTTTGCCTATATTATGTCCGGTTAATATTTTTGCTTCGATTAACCGATCAAATAACTTTGTTATGATTAGTCTTGTACCATTGCATAAACCAGACATTTGATTTAGATTTCTTAACAGCATAACTGGCATTCCGACTTTTAAAATCAATTTATGTGATGGTAATCCATTAAATTCAAGCTTATTTAAAAATTCTGTAGGATATAAGACTTTAATATTTTCATTATCGCCAGAATTTAATAAAATGCTGTCGAAACTTAAATAAGTAGTTGTCTCACCTGGTAATGAATTTATAGCATAATCATTTATATCTCGAACGGTAGTATTTCGTGGCGTAACAATTGCGCGTTCTTTTAAATAATGGAAATTATTGTAATTGATGTGAAAATCTGGATAAGTGGTAACAAAAATTGCTTCTATTGGATCTGTGTAACTATGAATAAGTAAATCATTTGGAATTTCAACCCAAGACGTATCTTCATCATTTTCATAATTCATTGAATCTGCATCGCCTTCTCCAATTTGTAATAACCAATTTGCAAAATTAGAAATATTTTTTCTATCTTCGTCACTTAAATTTGTTCTGGTTAATCTCATATTTTCAGTTAGATGAAATATTTTAAATGATGACCAAATGTATGAACTATTTAATGAAGCTTGAATAATCTGCTCTTTAGTTCCTCCAGTAATAACCGGTAAAATTTGTCTAAAATCTCCACCCAATAAAATTGGCTTACCAGCAAATGGTTTATCAGCTTGACTATTATTTCGGTCTGATAAAATGTCACGAAGAGATTTGTCTAGTGCTTCAAAACAATGTTTATTACACATTGGAGCTTCATCCCAAATAATTAATTCTGCTCTATCAATTAATTTTGCAAGTTGAGTACCTTTCTTTATTGGGCATATCGATAGATTATTAATTACTAAAGGTATTTTAAATCGAGAATGAGCGGTTCGACCATTTGGTAATAATAATGAAGCAATTCCAGATGAAGCAACGGCTAAAACAATTTTTCCTTCAGATCTGAATTTATTTATAATTGTATGCCATAAAAATGTTTTACCCGTTCCTCCATAACCATGTACAAAAAATGTATTGCATGTCTTTTCTTCGATTCCTTTAATAACCTCATCGTATACAATTTTCTGACTTGTATTTAATTGAGTGACTAAACTCGCATGTTGACATTTTAGTTCAACACAATTATAATCTAATTCTTCTCTTAAAAGTCTATTATTTAAGTCAAACATCATATTTCTATCAGGCATTGGTAATTGATGATCTTTTAATGAACTTGATGATTTATTGAACATTTGTTCCAATTCAAATAATACTCCATTTTTTAGTTCTGATTCGCTGAAAATTAAATTTGGATTTCCGACTTCAATTCTAGCTTTATATAAAATATCATCTGACATATTTAACCAATATAAATCAAATAGTGTTTGAGGATTTGCAACATCACAAAACAAAATAATTGTAACAAATAGCTGACGGATTTCAAAAGCTGTTGCAGCATGTAAAGAATTTTGTAATGCTTCAATCCATTCTTTATCATCACCCAATAGACCTAAAGCTCGGCAAGCTTCTTGATAAGAAGAATATTCAATACTATTAATTGTTTTTATTGAATCAAAACTCTGACAACCTTTTTGAATATTTAATAACATTCTCATATAATATAATTCACCTGCTATAGGATATATATATGCTATTCGACCAATACTTTCACATTTTTTTCTTGGTGTCCAACATTTTTCACGATCATCCCATACAAATTTACTCGGAAACTCTGTATAAGTCAATTCAGATCCTTCTGAATAAATCATATTTGCTTTAAACCATCCAGTAAGCATAGTATCTTCTGCACTTTTATGTCGAATTATTGATTCAATTGATTGATATTCATTGAAAACAATATTTTGTTCTGAAGGCATATGAATATCTAAACGTTGAACAGCAGGATGTCGAGAATGAATAGAATATTCAAACAATCTCCAAACAGATTCATGAGGAGTTAAATATCGACAATTAAGATAAGTTGCAATTTCATCATTTAAATCTTCACGTAGTAAAATTCGAGCTCGATCCGGACCTTTATTAATGTATTTAAATAAATATTTAATTAACATAGACTGACAACATGATTCAACATTTATGTGAGCGTTGTATCTCAATAATAAATTTGGGTTATAAGGCACAACAAAATTATTTCCAATGTGAACACCCTTTTTCACTGCAAATCTTGTAGGATCGTCACGACGTTTATATACAGAAGGGGTATTTAATTCAAATATAGTATTTGTATTATATGATTTTGGAAAAAATTTTGAACACTTTCCATTTTTCATGCAAGGAGATTTTGAATTGAATTGTCCACATGGTCCATGAATCATAAATTCACTAACAATTTGAAAAAGTTTAGGATTTGTATTTTTATCTGGTAATTCAGCCGAAATGATAGAATCAATATCAACCGATGTATAACATTTATAATCCTTTTTTAACCAAAATAACATATGAGCATGAGGTAATCCTCTTTTTTGAAACTCTATTGTATGAACATCTGCCTCAATTTTCCCAAAAGGTTCTCCAGATTTAATATAAGCAATCATATCTTCTAATTTTATTTTAAAAATTCTTGAAATTATATCAGGTCTATCTTCAACTCTATACTTTGGTTTATTTTGGAAATATCTTTGAATTTCTATCCATTTAACATTGCAGGTAAAAGTTATGAATAAATCAGGATTACCATATTGTCTGCAAATCGCCATAGCATCTTGATAATTATTAATCATATCCCTTGGACTTCCTGTATGAGAACTTGGTAAGATAATTTTTTTGCCTAAATTCGAAGTTTTATTCATTCCAGCTCTACCGGCAGTATAAATATCTTTGTAAATTTCAGTACGAAAATTCTTTTGGTTCTTTCTAATCCAATCCAAACGATCTTCTTCAACAGTTGCATAAGAATCAACTAAAAATTGTTGGAATAATCGTCCACCTTTTAATAAAGTATTTATTTCATTATTTCTATCTTGAATTTGATATGTAATATATGCCCGCATAGATATTCGTTGTCTTTTTTTTGTAGAACTTCCTGTAGTTTGTTGCATTGGTAAATCTGGTTTATATCCATCTTCACCATATGGGAAAAGTATTGGATATTGTAATGCCATATATTTAGGATGTATTTTAAAAATACGTTGTAAATGTCCATCATTTGATTCAATAATTAAATCTTTATTTGAATTATGCTCTCCTATATCACCGACAATTAAACCACCAATTTCTTCAGTTATTGGTGTTTCATATTGTTTGCTATCAGTAGGTTGACGATTAAGTATAGTCATATTCAATACAGGTACAGAATGATCTTCATATTTATCCCTTATAGTTCGGAATTCCTTTACTAATTCATTAGTTTCATCAAACATTTTAATAAGTCCTTCAACAATATTTGATCTAATATTTTGATTAATATGGTTAGGATCAATTGCATTAATACGATTTCCAACCTCATTCTTTGTATCATATACATATAATTGAGCATATTTAGGAGATTCTCCATCAGAAGGTAATACAGAACCCATCAAATGATGTACTTGACCACTAATTTTAAAAACATAAGGACCTGATCCAGTATTTATTTTATAGTCAATTGTTGCTCCCATTGATGTAAAAGAAAACATTGAATTATAAACTCTGATATTTTCTTTAAATAATCTGCTTTCTGGCCCATAATCTGGATTTAATAAATTTTCAAGAAAGATTGGTGTTGGTTTTGCTTGTTCGATTTTGATTTGACCTTTTTTACAACAGTTTGTATAAATAAGAGGTGCATTTGAAGATGATTTTTTAATAGCTTCTCCAGACCAAAAACGCGCATTGCAATAATCACAGGTATAGATGTTATCGCCAGAATCCTCGTATGTGACAACCAATCCTACAATGAAGATCATACTTGTTTTTGTTAGATAATTTCATTATTTTTCAAGAACCACAAAAATTTGGCAAAACTAACCTTGTCTACTTCTTTGATATAATGCTTGACCAAATGGTTGTGAACATTCACCTGTGCAAAATTTGTCACTATACTGATCAACACCAACCATCATAATTTGTGAAAGTATCAAACTCAGAAAAAGTATCAAGAGAGATGATTAAGTTAGATCATATAATTAGATTACAATGTTGGACCATACATTCCAAGGTCTGGATCATACTCCAACATTCCAAAGAACTGATTTACTATCCCAAGAACACAACATTCCAAAGAACTGATTTACTATCCCAAGAACAAAAAAGAACATTGTTCAAAATTGAATACACATGTATTTACAAAAATGTCTAATACAATAATATCAACAGTATACTACTTAATCATCAAATACTTGCTAGTCAGGCTTTTAAGAAAAGAGTGGAAGACCGGCACTTAGTTACCATATCTACAGTTTTCGTGAGAACTACACTACTTGATCATCAGATATTTGGTAGCCAAGCTCCTCAGAAAAGAGTGGAAGACTGGCACTCAGCTACCATATCTACTCAAGCTTCTCACAATAATAAAAAATCAAAGAATATCAACTCATTTATAGTTGAAAATTAATAACTATTTTTGCTAACATTATTGATATAAATCAGTTGTGTAGAACACATACGATTAGATTCAATTCTTCCTTGCTCAATTGTTTCTCCAATTCTGTAATTTTCAGCACAACCATGCCGTAACAATCTGCTCATTCTCCTTGTCATCCTGTTTGATGCCACCTCTGCCTCCTCAATAACAATATTTTGTAAATGATCGCTTGTAAATTGATCATCACTATATTCAGCTGCATCCAGATTTTGACGTTGACTTGATCCTTCACCAATGTGTGAATCAAACACTACAATCAAAAAATGAAAGAACAAAGATTAATTAATACTGGTAAACATATAGTTGAGAATACTGTTCATATACACCAATGTTTCAAACAAACATAAAATGCACTCACTTCTTCTCCACCTCTTAGATCTCACAGGATTAAATTCACTTCTTCGGTGATGAACTTTGTTTCCACTTTCAGAATTTTCAACAGCAGACTGGTCTGACAATGTCTTCATTCTCAACATGCCTACATTTAGATATATAATATATATAATTCACTTAATATCCTCCACTAAAAATTGCAGATCAGCATATAACAATTAATCTAATAATTAATGATAATTACAATACTTTGAATGCAAAAACACTACATTAAATAATTCACCAAATACATATCAAACCATCCGTTATTATAATTAACTACAATTAAAATTGACTGACTATATTAAATTAATTAAAAAATCGATTCTGCCAACACTCATTCCACCTATAATTAACTATAAGTTGAAACAATATGAATCTATTTACACTACAGCCAAAACACTTATCTTTGCCGACACTATTCATGTAAGTCAATGCTGTAGAATACATACAATTGGATTCAGCTCTTCCTTGGTCAACTGTCCCTCCAATTTCATAATTTTCAGTAGCACATTGTTGTAACAATCTTTTCATTCTTCTCATCGTGCTACTTCGTGTAATCTCTGCAGCGTCAAATGCATTTACACCTGCAATGGTATTTTCATCACCACCCCTAACTTCATTCTCACTGTGTTCAGATGCATCTACATTTTCAGGTTGACTTGATGTTCCAACAATTCGCTGATCAAACACTATAAGCAAAAATCGAATAACTCTAATTAATTCTTACTTCTAGGCAACAGTATTCATATAGAAGAATATTGCAGACCACATAAGAGATACCCACTTGTTGTCCACCTCTTAGACCTAACACGATCAAATCCACTCATTTCAGCAGCTGACTGCTCTGATAATCTTTTCATTCCTCTCTTCACACTCTTATCTCTCATGTCTGCATAATCCAATTACAATTTATAAATAAACATGCAGCAGCAATTTTTGATAACAACCATGTTAGTATTATTCTAATCACTAAGCAATCAAACTCAATATAACCATTTATGATTTGTGTGGTCCAAGTTCTACATATAACTAAAAATATTCTATACAAAAATGATAAAAGTAAATGACAACTCGCTATTATCTATACAGTGAATGATCCAAAATCAGTTTGTTATGAGGCACTTTTAAAGTCGTGGGTTTAGAATGAGAACCTGTCATTTCCTATATACCTTTAGAAAATGGAAGATAACATTTCAAGCTCTCAATTCTAAGTCACCTATGAAGACTAATATGGATTACTCGATCTGTACTGAGTTTTTCTTAAAGATGTACCTTAATTACTCTCTATGTCAATACTAAAACTTAAAAACCATAATCAAAACAATATTCATCAACTTTAGACAGCATCATGGACATAACAGCAATAAAAAAACAAATACAATGTTATCAATTGAATTATGCTGAAATCATAAAAAACAAACTAAGTCAGATCATATACATATACATTACCTATGGGAAATGTTAAACTATGGGGAAGCACACTGTTCCGAGAATCTGTAAAACATGACAGCAATAGCTAAAGGTTTATATCTGAATGAAAAAAAAAAAAACATCAAAATAACAGAAATTGAAGAGTTATACCTGAATACAGACAGATGATGATGACAACACTAAACAGTAGAATAAGGAACAGTGGCAAACTAATGATACACAACCTTTTTTGCATTAAATCTGTAAACAATAAACAAAATGTAGATGAAGATACATTAGTGTAACAATCACATGCAGAAAAAAAATAGAATAAAAAGTAAACAAAACTGAAGATACTTTATTTTCTTCTGCTGATCAAAACAACAAACAAAACTAACCAAAGTAGATGAAGTTTACCTCCAACAGAGACTCCAAAAGCAAAACCTCTTTCCTGAGAAAAATCCGCTCTACGTTAACTGTCGACATTAATACAGTGATCATTAGCATTAGTTTATTAAGCATTCATAAAACTCAATTAGAAGTCCATCGCAAAATCTCAGAACCGTCTCCCTTAGAAAGGCAGAAATCACCAACAACCAAAAAAAAAAAAAATCAAACAAAAACAGATAGCAGCAGCACACATTCCAATTTCACACCATCACTTCAAGTATAATCATATCAAATCAAGGAAGACATACAAAAATTCATCCAATCAAGGAAGCCACTATCTAACGTCTGAGAAATGAAATTAAAGAAAAAAAAGAAAAAAAATATAATCCAATAAAAATACCCACTGCAATTGAACAGCCTTAATTTAACAAACTTCCATAACAATACAGAACAAAACAACTGAACTCAACAACTGAATGTCTCTTTTCAACCAACACATAGAAATCCAAAAAGAAAAGGGGTGTAAAACGATGAATTGCAAGCAAGAGCCACTGCTCTACCAAGCACCCACGGATCAAACAAACCAAACAGAAAACCCAATTTCACCAACAAAACAAAACAATGGAAAAACCCAGAAATCGAAACCCCCAATTCCCATCCAAAGATCACAACTTTAAACAAAACCCACAATAACCGAGCCCAGAAGAATCGAATCGAGACAATATTCCAGAAATTCGAAACCCCCAATTTCCATCCAAAGACCACAACTTTAAACAAAACCCAGAATAACCGAGCCCAGAATAACTCGAATCGAGAGAATATTCAGATCCGGATGCAATCAGACCTGAGAATCAAGTGAGAGAATTACCGGATTAAAGGTTCACACTTTGGAACTCTAGCTTGAAATTATCGGATTCAATTGGATTGACTGGGCA